>CM057451.1:456840000-458090000 GCA_016271365.2 Neoceratodus forsteri | reverse complement strand
TTCAAATTTGGCAGCAGGCCACAAAACATCCATGGAGGGAACCAGCTACTTGTAAGTACTTTAATGGCAAAGTAAATAAACTGTGTGCAGAAGAGCAAGAGATCTAAAGCAAAGCTAGCAAAGGACTGACCTACGCAAATGTTTGATGGTAAAAAGGATTGAGTTGTAGTAGCTGTAGCCGGTAGCAAGCAAACAAGCTGTAGTCTAACCATGGGCAGTGCTAAAGAAAATCAAAAGAAAAGTATGCAAAGATTTAAAGATTGTCCTGATTTTTCAAAAGTAAATTGGAAGATTGTGCACCTTACAAGTAGACACTATGTCAGAGAACCAAAAGGCAGATAGAGCAATGTGTGTGTGATTCAGGAAAAGTTTCCATGGCCATGTTGGGGCGTAGTCTGCAGAAAGTAAACAAACAATGAGGCCCCATGTTAGGAAAAGGGTTCAATGGAGAAAAACAATCACAAATGTGCAGGAAGTGTTTGAAAGAAAGTGCAAGTCAGGCAAAAGTTTCAGAAATGTACAGAAAGTAATTGAAACAAAGTGCAAATTCAGGCAGCAATTTGAGTAAACTGCAGAAAGAAAGCAAGGAGATATTATAGTTTAAACAAGGCAGAACCAGTGTGTTAAATGCTAACAGTGCAGATATTAACTTGGACTTGTGTGTTATTTTTGTTGCAGAGCAAAAAATGGCAGCTAGGAAAACAGGGTATCCCCTCCATGCTTGAATATGGATAACCCAGCAAGAAAGAGAATTAGCACTATATGAGAGGCTGTACAAGTGTGAAGGTGCACCAGCAAAGGTAGCTTTACCAAACTTTCCAGTTAACGTCTGTGTAGTATGTATGAGGACTGGGAGAGATGTTCTGATGATATCCCACTGCAAACATTGCAGGAAGCAAATTGGGATGTGTGAGTCCACTAGCCTTGTACAAGCAAAATTTATTTTATTTATTTTTTTTTATTTAAAATTTGATAACCGGGAAAGGCACACTGAGCCAAGGCTCATTTCCAGGTGCACCCCGGGTACAGTTTGTACAGAGAGTAATAATAGATTTAAGAATACAGACAGTTTGCAGAACATTTTATATTTGAAACAGAGTAATAATAGATTGAAGAATACAGACAGTTTGCAGAACATTTTACAGCAATGAAATACACTGGTTCAGTGGTAAAACAGCAAAACAATTGTGTGTGGAGAGGGAGAAGGGAGATTAGGTCAGCTAGGACTAGGTGGCTGGGGTAGGTGGGTGGAGACTGGGTGGTGTATGACTGCGTACTGGGACCATTTGAACATTTAGAGCAGTGCGGGGTGGGTTGGAGCTTGATGAGTCACGTAAAGGCAGAACGAGAAGGGGCCAGGTGAAGGTTGGGGGGGATGTTGCTCCAGAGAAGGGGGAGAGGGTACAAGAAGGCAGTCTGGCCAGTAAGAGAGCGAGGGCGAGGGAGGTGGAAAGTGTGAGGGTCCCTGTGGCAGAGAGGGTAGCTTAGGCAGGAGGTTGGGGTGAGGAGGGAGGAGGTAGAGAGGGAGGACCCATGCCAGTATTTAGCTAAAAAAGATGCTCTGTGAATGGTACATCAATGGGAGAGTGGAGCCAGGGAGAGGGGGTGTAGAGCTGGCAGTGGTGAGTGAGTGAGTGAGGGCAAGGCGGTTGCAAAGCGGCAGAAGGAATTGAGAAGGATGTCAATTCTGGAGAGAGGAGGATGGGGCAATACCATAGACTGTGTTGGCATAGTCAATGACTGGTAAGATTGTTTTTTGAACCAGCTCGCACCGGGTGGGGATGGGTAGGCTCGCTTTTGACGATAGAGGATGGCAAGTTTGGGCCAGAGTTTGGTGCAGATTGCCTCGATGTGAGTGGAGAAATTTAGGTGACTGTCCAGCAAAAGCAATATGTTTGGCTTCCAACATGGACTCTATGTGAAGGTTCAGTCGGTGCTCTTCAGGGAGAAAGTGCATGCAGACAGAAAGATTCAGAAGAGCTAGTCAAACAGTTTTTCGAGGTGTGACCCTGAATGACTTGCAGTGGCAAGAAAAATTGGTTTTGTCAACCCCAGGAAAGGTTGAGAAGGAACGTCCAGAGAGTTAGTCGAAACATCCATGGGCAGCAGGCCCCAGTCTGAATTTGATTGGAGCAGATGAGATTGAAGAGGCTTTACAGTGGGAGACACTAGGCTCCGAATGCAGTGAAGAAGGAACCATGTCTGGGACTGAACCAGTTATCAGTTCCTGGGCAGAACTTGTACAGCAAGCAGAATTGGAGCAAGTTGGTAAGGCAACTGGACTTAGGCTTCATAACAGACAACTACTAGTTAGCAGGGCCAAAACTAATAAAAGACTACACCTCCTTTCTGGGTGAAGGACCTCTGGTGGCTTCTCACTCTAGTGTGTAGGATCCAGAAGTGCCAAAGGAAGTGGTGGAGACTGTTGTCAGTAGGACCCCAATGGGTCATTCCACAGAGAAATGGTTCAGATTTTAGTTTCTTTGGATCCAAGGAGCAATCCCCCGATGGTCCTAAAGAGTATCAGCTGCCCAGAAAAAGTGTTCTGTGTGAAGCTATGATAAGCTACCTGTGAAGGGAAGATATGTTTCTTTCAGCATCCATATCTGTATCAAAGGGACAAGCAAAACTATGAGTACTGTTACATGGGACTGTTTCTTAGGCAGTTGTCTGAGGGTCTGAGGTGTAAGTGCCCAGAGATAAGATTAGAATACACCTGTCAGGGTCCCTGTATCACCACAAAAATGTGCTGAATGTGAAGTTTTAAATTTGGGAGTCCTTTAGCAATTCGAGGGAATTGAAGGCTTATTTGGTGTAACCCTAAAGGAATGGCAGAGGCTGGTTGAGGCCAGGGTGGGCAGACCCCACATCACATCATTCAGGGCTAACTGGTTCATGGAAGGGCACCAGATTACCCTGGACATGTTAAAAAAGTTCATTGCATCAGGAAGAACAAATCTTAAATGTTTTTAAAGTGTGTGGCAACCCCTATATAATAGACAGGGAAAGAAAAAAGAAATGTTGAATTAAAGGGTGTGGAGCCCCCCAAGATATACACTTTGGGAAATAAATGTCTAGAGATCCCTAGTCCAGAAGGGATGGACAGTTTGATAGTTCTGTGTGGAAAAGAATGTACTAAATGCCCAAGACAAATGTTTCTTTAAGGAAAAGTATGTTGCCCTAAAAAGTCAGTTCCAACCTGGGGGACCACCCCATTCTGTGTTTTTTATCTGTTGTCAGAATAAAGCCATACTGCACAATACCATGTTCAGTAGTAATTAAAAGCTCAGTTAAACCATGCCTATCAATTGGCCAACACAATGGCTGCAAAGAAAAATCTGGCTAGTAAAGTTTGGCATGTTAAGAGAGTTAAGGCTCAAGAGTTAAAGGCTGGAGACTGTGTGTTAATGAGAAATCTTGGTTTTCAAAGAAAACGTAAAATAGCTGACCACTGGAGTCACACACCATACATGGTAATCAGCAAGCTGAACAACCTGCCAGTGTACAAGGTGCACCGAGAAGGAGATCCTTGAGCTGCAAAGACAATCCACAGGAATCACCTTCTGCCAATTGGGCAAATAGTTCCAGATACCACGCCTCCCATCCTGGTACTGCTCCGACTGGACCTGTAACCAGATCTGCTACTCAGAAAAGACAATCAAACCAGCCACCTGCTGACCAACAGTCAAAGCATCCTTCCAACAATGCCACAGCTGACCATGACTGTAATTCTAAGGAGAGTGACAGTGAGTTTAGTGTGGTTTATTACCCTTCACTTGAACTATCCCAGTTGTTCCAAGGAGCCTCTCCTCATAACTTTGGTAATGGCTCTAACAGTCCAGCAACCCCTGACAATCCTGCCCTTTCAACTATCCCTGAACCTACAGAGAGTGATGTCCAAAGTGTAACCTCTGAAACTGCAGACTCTCTCTGTATGGTGGAGTTATCCAGACTTAATGATTCTGAACCTGAAGAAATGCATAGTGAACATAGAAACAGAAACATAGACTTTGACAGCAGATAATGACCACTTGGTCCACCCAATCTGCCCATTTCCCTACCTATTGGATAAGCTGCAGATTCTAGTTAACCAACAGCCTACTTCCTGCCACCCCCACTATAACTGCCTTATGTCTGTCCCATGCATGTTTGAATTCCCCCACTGTTTTAGACCCCACAACCTCTCCAGGAAGGCAGTTCCATGCGTCCACCACTCTCTCCATGAAAAAAATGTCCTCACATTACCCCTGAGCCATCCCCCCTCTATCTTTAAATTGTGCCTCCTTGTTCTTACACATCTCTTTTTCTGAAAGATGCTACCCTCCTGGAATTTGCTGATTCCCTTGAGGTACTTAAAAGTTTCTATTATGTCCCCCTTGTCCCTCCTTTCATCAAGGGTATACATATTAAGCTCTCTCAGTCTCTTTTCATATGGTTTCTGATGTAGACCCTGCACCATTTTAGTTGCCCTCCTCTGGACTACTTCCATCCTGTCTATGTTCTTGCATAGATGAGGTCTTCAAAACTGCACGCGGTAATCCAGATGGGGTCTCACCAACTGTCTGTACAGAGGGATAACCACTTCCCTTTTTTTACTTGTGATGCCCTTCCCCATGCATCCCAGTTTCCCCCTGGCTCTCCTTACCAACTTCTCACATTGCTTGCCCACCTTTAGGTCATCTGACATGCTAGTGAACCTAAAGGCGATGCTGAACCAAGTGGGTTAAGTGAATTGTTTCTGTCTGAAGAGAGAGTTGCTGGTCCTGAAACCATCAATTGTGTTGTGGATGATACCCATTTCATGGAAATACCTCTTTCCAACCAGGATGAGTCTAGAGAGCCAGAAAGTAGTGAAAATGTGCTAGATGCTGAGCCTATTTCAAGTTCTGATTCTCAAGAAAGTGTAGTGGTGCCCCTTTCATCAGAAGCTGCTTTACTGGTGGACAATGAGCTGGGAGTTATGAACCTGAATGCTGATGTTTAAAGCCAAGTGTCAATGTCCTCTATACCTAGGTGATCAGAAAGAGCAGTAAAACCTACGGTTCGACTTACTTATGACACACCTGGAATACCTGTCAACTTGCCCATGAATGTTGTCCACAAGGGAGTGTGCATCACACCCAATTCTCTGCCCAAAATGGTGTTCACTGCCTCTGCCCAAATCAGAATCAAAACCTCCACCCAGTATAAAAGGTGTCATAGGCGCAAAGTAAAAGGGATTGTCTGAATGTACAAGCTGGTTTATGGTATAACAAAAAGTAATTTCTAAGGTTTAAAATGCAAAGTTCAAAAGTTATTTCTCATGGTTAACCCAGTGTAAAAGGTGTGGTGTTTGCATGTCAAATATCATAACAGGTTGCTAGTACTCAAACTATACAAAGTATTTACAAAGGTACCATTTAAAGTGATAGCATGCTATATTGTATATAGTTATATGTTAAGCCTAACATTTTAAATCTTGTATATAATGAAGTGATATTATAATTACTAGTTTATTATGGGTTTGGCACGGATGCAAAGTTTTTCAGGCAGGGGAGAGATGTAACCCCCCCTTTGGGGGCTTACCTTAATTTCCCCCATTTCTCCCATCTCTCAGGTATGCCTCCTGGCATTCCCCAAAACCCCGAATTGTTTAGCGATACATCCTGAGTCTTTCAGTGTGCCCCAGGTTCCCCAAACTGCCCTGTACATTATGTCATCCCATTTTGTGGTTAAAAGTTGAACTACTAGCGCTGCTGCTTTCTGTTGCACTCTGGTGCAATGCGGTGCTCATGCATGCCTGTAAAGCACTTTAATGTGCCAACCATTGTTCTTGCGATCGATCGAGGAGCATTTCAGCAGTTCTGGTGCCCTTCTTCACCTATTTGTGGACCAGTGACCTCTACAAGGCCAGTGAGAGGCCTTTTGAATATTTAAAAATAAAGTTTGAGTGAGGGTACAAATTGGGACATATCGAGAGCTCATAAATATTAATAGCCCCTTATGAATATTAATGAGGTGCTGCCTGCCACCTAGGGGAACAGTATTGCAGTGGCAGTGACAGCAAAAGTAACATGAATAAATGTTTAAGAGTGGGCTCATTTGAAAAGGCACAGTTGAGGTTACTAAACAAGGAGGGAATTGTAAATAAAGAATAAGTATATTGGCTGCACCAGAGCTTTAAACTTTGTAGGACTGTACATACTGCTTAAAAACTGTACCTTAGGAGCCATTTTGGCAGTCAGCCAGCCAATCAATAGCCAGGATTTCAGCCAGAGACTCTTGGTGATTTACTAGAGACTTTTGGGAGAAAAAGCAGGGATTATTTCTGGTGCCTAAATGTAAACCAATTAAAGGAATGGGACTGTGAATTACCATTTGGGCAGCCAACAGATTTCATGACTTTTACCCTTTATTTAAGAGGGACTGTTTGAATTTTGGGGGATCTAGATCCAGTCTGTTCAAGCCACTGAGAAGGGCAATCACAGTGTGGCTGCAGACTGCAGAAGGAGGCCTGTACTTGCTTCCTGTGGACCCCACTCAGTCCAAAAAAGGATCGACTGAATCCAGGACTGCTTAAAGCAGACAAAGAAGCAGATCATGTGATTTCTGTAGGCCAGAGCTAGAACTGGAGCACCATCATAAACCATGAGGAAAGGCTTACTTCTCCAGTCACCTCAGGTTGAAACAAGCTGCAGTGTGAAAGGTGCTACAGGAACTCCTGCTGTAATAGGGGGAGACCAATGTGGGTTTCTTCTGCCCTGGGCAAGTCCAGCTTACAGCTGCCTAAGCAAAATAATTACCTACTAGAAAACTGTTCCCAGTTGGGCTTATGCCTTACATGGCCCGCAAAGTCTGTTCCTGCTCCAGTGTCTACACCATCCTGGCAAGAAACCAGCCTTGGGGAGTCAGCACCTGTGGAGAACTAGATTGCAGGTTGTGGACACCTACAGGGAAAGGCCATGAGGTGGAGGTGAGTCGTGTCAGTCCCGGTCCCCACCAGCATCCTGAAGGAGCAACAGGTCTTCAATATCACCAGCCATCACGTCCATCTGTCTGGGTGCAGTGAGTATAACCAGGGCAGCTCCCTGCAGCAATCACAATAAATATTGGTACCATCTAATTCTCTTTTTCAGGTTAATGTATTTAAAAGTGACTGGGCAGTCTGGCCAGGAATTACAATTGTATGGTTTACCAGTGTGTTATTCATCTCTAATCACTCTTCTTTCCATCAAGGACCCCGACCAGCTGCAACGCTGGCCACCCTGCAGCACCAATTTAGGCATACCTGTTAGGTTTGCCTACAGTACAGAAATAATTAATCTAAATTATTGCCCCTCCTTTGTTCTCATCCCCTTAATAGACCTGATTTACTGTTTTAAGGTTAACCTGGGCCCTGAACCTATTATTGCCTAGTCTAAAGTTGCTAAACTGTTTGCAAAGCATATTGAAAGTGCATGGTTGTATTTGAAATTGTCTTTTACAGTAGGTGCAGGGTATTTGCCAGACATCCAGACCCTGGTGGTAAGTGTGTGGTGTAAGAGCATACTACTAATGTTTATGCAAAACTGTGCCCCGAATGTTAAATATTTTACTGGTGAGACTGGATGTACAAGGCCACAAGAGGGCTGTACCAGTCTAGTTAGTTACCCACATAAGTATTATTCTGGGTGCAGGCACCATTATTATAGTTGTACTGTTGGTAGAAAAGCCACAGGACCCCTTAATTCAGAACCTAGGCCCCTCAACCTGCAATCAGAGAAGCAGGCAGGGGTAGTAGCCCTTGGTATGATACCAGGGTTACATACAAATCTTATAATCTTCTGCAGCTGCCGTCAGAGAAGGACCGCAGCTGTGGAAGATAGCTTGAAGTGCATATTAGAGCTTTTACAAGCTCGAGCAGATGTTTTCTTGTTCTGCTTTTCTCCAGGGGCTAAGTACAATGATCTGTGACTGTACCTAGCCTTGTGAGGACAGTGAGACCAGCAAACAAAAGATCAGGGGCCAGATTCACAAAATTTTGCCCAGGCGCAAACCCAGTTTGCGCAGCACAAACTGGGTTTTGCCCAGAGTCGGTAGTCACAAAGCCCAGTTTGCCTTTCCAAACTGGGTTTGTGCCCAGGCAAAGTTGTGAGCGGGGGCTGCAACACAAAAGAGTCAAAGAGGAACCCGTATATGAAAAGTCTGTTGTGTCCCTTACCTCCTCAGGTGAACTTTATCTCATGGGTGATTTTAATTTAAATTGGCTGTCCACCACAATGCCCGAAATGACATTTCCACACAAAACTTATCTTAGATGATAAACAAACCTACCCATGTAAATTCAAAAACTCAAAACCATTCACTTATTGATTGGGCCCTCACCTCCCACGCTCATCGAATAATCTCAGCTGGCATCCTCCCAGATGCCTTCAGTGACCATCACATGACTTACATGGTATGCAAAGTCCACTGGTTCAAAGCCCCACCCAGGATACTGTTAACCAGATCCTATAAATCCCTGGACCGCCTCTCCTTGATGACTGATTACACTGGTTGGTCCCCATCCTCTCTACCACCTGGATTGACATAGCCTGGGATTACTTCAAAGAAAAATTCCTCAACATCTGGAACCAATATGCCCCAATTAGGTGCACCAGGGTTCATGGACACCACCTCCCCTGGATCACTCCTGAATTACTGGCTTGCCAACAGGCTCATGACCAGGCATGGAAGGCACACAAATCCTCAAGTTTACCTGGTGATTTCCAAATTTACTGTACACTTCATAACGCATGTACAAATGCAATCAGGCTTGCTAAGGCAGAATATTTTCAAACAACCTTCCAGTCAAAATATAAATCATCCCTCCCAATTCTGAACGGTAGCACACAGGGGTGTAGTCCTGGGAGATCAGGAGGGGTTGGTGACCCCTCAGTTCATTTTGAGAGAGGGCGTAGCCCCCTTACTTCTGATAAAAAACAGCTGTACCAGCATGTACTGCTCAGTGGCTGGCAATCAAAACAGATCTATTGTTTTTCTTCCCAGCTGTTTGCTAAGTCTGCAGTCCATCACCTCCACAGCATTTTCAACTTAATCAATTTATCTTAATAGCTGCCTTTGAAGTCTGAACGATCTACTGCTAAACCTGATACAAACAGGATGAACAGGGTTCAATGAGTGAACTTACTTGCAGTAAATTAACTATGCCTGTCTTCACCATTGCAGCAAGTATGATGCACAAATTAGGTGATTTGATACCTTTTTTTGGGGCAGCAGAGATTACAGAAAAACCTTTAGCTTTCAACCTGCACCAGAGGTCTTCTCCAGAAGAAATGGCATACATTTAAGAAAACTCACTTTTTATGTTTGCTTGCACGCATGTGCAAGAAACATAGTGCCTTCATCCAAGTTTTCGGAGGTGTGTCACCCCCTCTTCCAATTCAGTCAGTGTGTTGGCAGGCACGGCCCCAGACCGCCAATGCATGCTGAAGCTGTCTATGGCAAGCTCCAAAATGCAGTGGCATACAGTTGAAAGGGGGAGCTATGCTTCAGTGAGCAGTGATATGATATCGCCTGCCTGCGCAGCTCCCCCACACACACACACACACACACGATACCGCGTGGCTCTTCCCCCATGCATTGTTATTCCCCAGCCGACGGGTGCCCAATCCCCGGCCGGGCTGTGCTGCGCCCCTCTCAAGCCTTCCAAATGCTACGCTGGGTGCCCACCCCAGCATGGCAACTCAATGGTATAGCTGACAGGGTGCCCAACTCTGCCGGCTTCACTGTCCCCCCCTGCAGCAGGGTGCCACGCTGGGAGCCCACCCAGCGTGGCAAACGCCCCTCGCTGCCTTTTTAAAAAATACCTGTAAAGAAAAAACGTCCCACGCAGTCTTCCTGCCCTCCCACAACCCGCACCCACCCACTGCGCACCATGCCTCCCCACACCCCCTCTCACCCCATACTTACCTCCAGAGCTCGGCGTGACAATCTTCGGTGGACCGGGAACACGTCTGCACTCTTCAAAGCCGACCGCGAACTGAGGAAATGCCGGTAAGCTGTATAATGGGATAGATAGGGGTTTTTCAACTTTGTTGCATATCTCAGGCATGTTTTGGAATTTTTCACCAAATTTTCAACATGGGGTTTTTGGGACCCCTTCTCATGAATGCTGTCACTGTCATGGCGTTATTCGTTCCCGAAGGGTGATTTCGCAGTCACTGTGCAAAATCACCTTTCGGGACTGATTAATGAAATGACACTGCAGTGTTCATAAGGTGGGCTCTCAAGAAGCCTATTTTGAAAATTTCCAGGAAAATCTAAAACCGACAGTTTTATTTAGTGTAAGTAGTAGTTCCTACACACACTTGTAAGTTCACGAATTTTCAATATTTTCACCCAGATTTTCAACATTCCCATTTTACCACACCTTCTTATGAGTAGTACAGCTGTCATTTTTCATATCTCCTAAAACGTGCTTTCTGCCCATGTCGCTGCTACAATGGCACAGTCGGTGCAAAATCAATGTACGGGACAATTAAGAAAATCACAGTGACACTGTTCATGAGCAGAGGTCTTAAAATGGCTGTGTTGAAAATCTGGTGAAAAATTCCTAAAATGACTGTTTTACGAGCTGCATTGCGTAGTTCCTACGCACACTTGTAAGTTCGCGAATTTTCAATATTTTCACTCCAGATTTTCAACATTGCCATTTTACCACACCTCCTCATGAGCAGTACAGCTGTCATTTTTCACATCTTGCCCAAAATGTGTTTCCGCCATGTAGCGTACAATGGCGCAGTCGATGTGCAAAATCAATGTATGGGACACATTAAGAAAATCACAGTGACACTGTTCATGAGCAGAGGTCTTAAAATGGCTATGTTGAAATTTGGTGAAAAATCCTAAAAATGACTGTTTCTGGTGCGTTGCGCGGTTCTAAACAGCTTTCGTAGTTTGCGAATTTAATATTTTCGCCAGATTTTCAACATTGCCATTTTATTACACTTCCTTATGAACAGTACAGCTGCCATTTTTCATATGCCGCCCAAAATGTGTTTTCGCACATGTAGCACAAAATGGTGCTGTTGGTGTGCAAAAGCAATGTTTGGGACAGATTAAGAAAATCACAGTTACACTGTTCATGAGCAGAGGTCTTAAAATGGCTATGTTGAAAATTTGGTGACAAAAGTCCATAAAATAACTGTTTTACGAGTGAGCATTGTGCAGTTTCCACGCACCCTCGTAAGTTCATGACTTTGTAATATTTTAAGTCCAGATTTTCACAAGTGGCATTTTTCCACACTTCCTTATTTACAGTACAGCTGTCATTTTTTACAACATGGCCGAAGTGTGTTTTCACACTTTCAGCGCAGAGATGCATGGTCCCCGTGGGAAATCATTGTTCGGGACAGATAAAGAAAATCACAGTGACACTGTTCATGATCGGAGGCACCAAAATGCCTGAGTTGACAATCTGCTGTAAAAATCCCCAACCTAATTATATTACGGTGTGCAGGTTTCTATGTACGCGCGGACTTCACCATTTTTTAAATATTTTTATTGCAGATTTGCAACATTGCCATTTTTACACCTCCCATGAACAGTACAGCTGTCATTTTTACATTCTGTTCGGTATGTTTTGCACCTGTGGTGCTAAATGCCGTAGTCGCTGTGCATAAGCAGCTTTCGCTAACAAACTGATATTGCCACTGTTCATGAGGTGGGTTACAAAACCATGTTGAACATTTGGAGTGAAAATACCAACGAATGCCTGAGGTATTAGGGTTTCCAACCATAATGCCCAACCCTGTAGAGAATGGCAGGCATCAGGGTGTGACTTGGGATTCTTGCCTGTAATGCTCATACCATTCCACACCCTGCAGCCAGTGAGAGGCATGAGGTATGCCTTGGACCTTCGGCCCCAAAGTTCACCCTATTCTTCCTATATCGCACCCATTTCACCGTATTTCTAATGGAATGGGGTGCGCATAAGGGCCAAAGACCCCAAGGAACACCATGACACTTGTCAGTGTCTGCAGGGTGGGGTGTGGTGAAATGGCGTGGCCGTTATGCCTGACGACCCAAAGGCACACCCCAATGCCTGTCACTCTCTGCAGGGTGGTGGTGGGGTTGGCTTCAGTTCAATACTTCACTGTCATTCCTATTACGCAGTTCTGTAACTTCTACACTACCACTGCCAATGCCAGCAAGCAAACATTCGACATTGACAAATGCTTGTTTAGAAATGCAGAGGAAAAAAAAAATGTTAAACTTGAGTGTGACAGGTTCGCCACTAGTCAAGAAATACAACCAGAGATATACAAGAATCCCTGAGACTAGTAAGCCAAAGGTCACAAAATGGAATGTTATTTAATGACTCCTCTGAGTGTGTGTGTGTGTGTGTGTGTGTGTGTGTGTGTGTGTGTGTGTGAGCATATTAATTAGAAGTATGTAAAACACATAACTCTATTCATTTGTCAATATTATTTATGAATATTTAGACTCACATTGTTTAAAAATGTGCAATTAGTGTTCATTAGTCAATACTGTTTATGAACATTTTAACTGTAACAGGACCACTAGGGACCAAGCTGACCGCCAGCTCACAAACTGATTTTTGTCCAACTCTGGTTCCAGACTAAGAGTACTGTGTCCTGTGGAGATGGATGGGAGGGGGGTGGATTGGAGCAAAGGACCTGCAGGTCTGGCTTTGGGAAATTTCAATCTCTTTAAAATTGTTTAAAAAGTGGTATGTTGCCCAAATATTGTCTGAAGCATGTGCTTTTAATGATTGGTACAGCAACACTTCTAATTTTCTTGTTTGCGTCTTATTATCATCCTTGTCTTAGTTTGTATGTGGAAACTGGTTTGCTCCCACCTGGCTCCTCCCACCCCCTGCCATTCAGTTTAGCAGCCCAAAGAGCTGACTTGGGACTGCACTGCCTGCTAGTGTGGTTTGGTTGGGAGGGGTGGAGAGATGGGCTTCTTGGTCTGGCTTTGTGTTGGGGGTGCATTTGGAGCACATGGCCTGCTTTTGTAGCTTGGGGGGAGGATTTGAGTAAAGGGCATGTGGTCTAGCTTGGGGAGTATATGCTCTTCCCTTTCTCCAGATTCCCTTCTCTGACAAACCTAATTATGGGGAATCTGCATGTGGTGTATTGTCTGGTCAGAGTTTAATACATTGATATATACTACTTCTTTTCTTGTTGGAAGTAAAAAGGTAGTTAATGTCCTAGGTGCAAGTTTAGCTTTGGAGGGGGAGGTGTCTAATTGATAGGGTGCCAGATGACTGCCTCAAGATATAAAATATGGAAGGTTTCAGTCTTTGGGACAGGCTCAAAAAGGGTGCTATACTAAATTAAAAATCAATCTGTCCATCTGTCTCTCCTTCTTGCTACTGGTGGTTTGCTGTGTAACCCCCAGTTGGCGCTATCCCAAGGGCTACTACCCATGCCTGCTTGACTTCTGACAGGTTGAGGGGCCTAGGTTCTATGGTGGGTGCCTCCAACCAGAGGTCAGGGTTTGTAGTGGTTAGTCTAGCTTGGTCACAGCCCTCTGGGACACTGAGACCCCCTTTTATTCCCTCTAGTGGCTCACACAGTACACAGGAGTTACAGCACCAATACCTCACGTATACACACTGTTCACTCATAAAGTACCACTTACCCTCGAGACTGATTCTGCAGCACATCTCTGAGGACCCCCTTTAAAATAAGGTTAAACAAAATACACAGCAAAATACAATACTGTTTCCATAAGTACCAACACCACAGACAGTATATAGTATAACAACAACAAATCTGATTTATTTAGGGGACAGTAACACGGGAGGGGGAAATCATGTTAATTGATAACATTAAATCACAGTACTGTGCACACATACAGGGTCTGAAAAGTCACACTCTGGGTACCAGGGTGAGGGGGTAGCCAGGTCCTTTGCCTGGGGTTGGCCGGCAGGTGCAGATGGATGGGGCCCTGTAGAAGAAAATATTTGCACAACACCCAATTGTAATCCGGAGCCAGATGGCTCAGTCCATGAAGCAGTGAAACAACAAGAATTAGATGACACACTTGTGATTGAAAACAGGCTGCAGGGGAATACCCTGATTTGTACTCACAATACCCAAGCTGAGAACCAGATGGTGGATGTTCTTCTGGTTTGTCAGTAACCACAGGGCATGGAGACAAGGTCCTTGTGACTGGACCCCACTGCAGTTGATAGCAAACGGATTTAGTCCAAGACAAGCTGGGGTTTGCTTCCAGCTTCAACACACAGCACACAGTACAGGGGATTGGAAATAGTGATTCCCCACAAGCACTGCGCACATCCATATGTAAAAGGAAAGTACTATACCAGGCAGACTGCTCCTCGATCTCAATCGCACTTACTGCAAAATACCCGGGAGCACACACAGCAGCTTCAGTTCCTGACAGACCGAGCACGATTCAGCAATTTCTCCAGTCTTCTACAGCGTGAGCCTGGTTTCCACACTTCTGGTGCTTCTTTCTCCTCTCAACTCAGATTCAGTCCAAACTAGCACTCACAACTGCTGCAGGCCAAACCTCAGGGCCTCACATGCGCTTCCTGCGCTAAACTACGCACCGCAGAAGCTCATAGCTCCTTCTCTCTTCACTGTCACAACTGATCTGACTTTCCAGTAACAGAGCAGGGCATTTCCTTTGATTTCCTCCCAGTTTGGTTGGCTGATCCTCCTTGTCAGTCACTACAGGCTCCATCTATTGGTGGAAAAAGGCGCCAAGGATTCCAAAACTACATTACCCAGAGGCTTTTTCCATTTAGCCCCCTTTTGAGCAAGCCCCAGCTTGTAGTCCCTATTCTGGTTGGCCCAAGCAGTCTCCATCTTAGGGCTCTCACATATTGATTGGTCCCACTTGGCAGTCCGGGACTAAAATGAAAGAGTTACACTACACAGTCCTTGCTGAAGGGAAAGCAGGTTAGACAAACTATATTTTCATTATCACTCTAACAGATTACCAGCAGACAGTTACACCTTTCAGTAAAGCGCCCTCTGCGCGTTTAGCAATGGCAGAAACAGAGCAAGTAGCCAGCAGCTCGGGAGGGATTCGAGCATTAAATACACAGTTCCCCCATACAAACTAATTAAGTCTGCAAGCAGACAGCACTTAAAGAGACAGTATGTGGAGGTTCAAATAGCACTCACTTGGAACCACATTTAAACAGCTCAGATGCCAAACACCGCCCAGACTTGGAGCATTCAGGCAAGCTCCTGGAAGACTTTTGGGAACCCCCATTTGCAGGGGGGTTACACCCTTCCTGGTCTGGAAAAACTTGGAGTCCACATCAAGTAAGTACCCCCATAAGTTTCAATACAACCATATACATTTACATCAGTATCACATTAGGCTTATACATGTAGTCATCAGTCAACTTATCACCTTACCAGAAACACATTTCTGAAACTTCTCAGTACATCACTTTTTACACAGTATTATGCACACATTGTACCTTAACCCAGGTTATTACCTCCTGTACATGAAATCTGAAGAGAGGGGGCCCTTCCCTATCAGCTACCTTGGGGCTGGATGGGGCAGGGGCACCATATCTAGAGAGTGAAATAAGTAACCTGGAGTTAGCACTTATGCTCAGTTTGGGCAACGAGCTCAGGGACATATATACTCCTTTGTGGACCACATTGAGAGGCAAATCCACAGGCCTCCCAGGAGAATCGTAACTGAGGCGTACTACAGGCTTTACAGCTCTACCAGTCTTTCTAGGGGGAACTGTTACAGTCTCTGCATTTTGGCCCTCACTTTCAGCATGATCCTTACTTGCCAGGGGGATTTCTTTCGGGGCAGAAAGGCTAGAACTTGGGGCACTTTCAGCTCCATGATTTGCAATCTCAGAGTCCACAACACTTGGCTCACATGGAGAGTTTTCTGACACTGGCAGTGAACCATCAGGGCACTCAAAATACTCTTCTTGTTCTGGTATATCACCAGTCTGTCCCAGTTCATCATTTTCCCCCTCTAAAAGCTCATACAGTTCCACCATGCACAGTGATTCCATGTCATCTGACTTGATACTCTGCACTTCACTTTCTGGGAGCATTGGCTCCAGGGACAAAGCTGGGGGCTTAGACAATCCAGAAGGCCCAGCTTCCTCTCCATAATTGACTAGGGGGTTGCCCTGAAACAACTGACTCAGTTCGTAAGAGGGGTAGTACCCAAAGCTGCACTCACCTTCCTCTGACATGGATTGACAGTCATTTTCAACTGGGACCTGCTGTAGAGAACACTTTAACTCAGCATCTATAGGTGCAGACTTTCTTTGCTTTTGCTTAGCAGCAGCTCTTGTCACTGGTCCAGGGAGAGGACTTTCTGGGGGCTCAAATTCAACCACGATTTGTCCAATGGGCAGTAAATGATTTCTATGCATTGTTTTAACATCTTTTGAATTATTCTCAGGCCTTACTTTGTACACAGGCAGATCATCTAGTTTGACCACTACAATGTGAGGGAGATGGTGCCACCTGTCAGCAATCTTCTGTTCGCCATGCAGTCCCAGATTTCTTAGCAATACCAGATCTCCCTCCTGGAGTTCCAGTGATTTCACCTTTTTATCATACCTTTCTTTGTTGGCCAGATTTCTTTTGGAAGCCATGGTTTGAGCCAGTTGGTACGCATGATTTAGCTGGGCCTTTAACTTTTGCACATACTGTAAATAGTTATCAGCTCTAACCCCACCCGTGGAAACTCCAAAACATACATCTACCGGTAGTCGGGCTTCTCTTCCAAACATCAGGCGGTAGGGGGAGAACCCAGTGGCATCACTTTTGGTGCAGTTGTAGGCATGTACCAAGGTGCTGATTTGTTGACTCCATCTAGGCTTGTCCTTTAGGGGGAGGGTGCCCAGCATGTCCAGCAGAGTGCGATTGAAACGTTAAGGCTGTAGGTCCCCCTGGGGGTGGTAAGGGGTGGTTCTGGACTTTCGAACTCCCCACAGAGAAAGCATCTCTTTGATCAGATAACTGTCAAAGTCTTTCCCTTGATCAGAATGGATTCTTTGTGGAGCCCCATAGTGGAAAAAAAGTTTTCTATAAGTACCTTTGCCACAGTGGACACCTTCTGGTCCTTGGTGGGGAAAGCTTGGGCATATCTTGTAAAATGGTCAGTGACCACCAGCACATTACTGATATTTCTTTGATCTGGCTCCAGACTCAGAAAGTCAATACAGACCAGCTCCATGGGGGCACTGGTGGTGATGTTAACTAGGGGGGCAGCCCTCTGGGGCAACGTTTTCCCCTGTAAGCAGCGACTAAAAGTTTGAATGTGTTGTTTAACATCAGCCCCCATCTTAGTCCAACAGAATCTGGATCTCACCAAGTCAAGTGTTCTGTCTATGCCAAGGTGCCCCATGTGGTTGTGTAGGGACCTCAGCACCAAGTCTCGAAAGGCAGTGGGCAAAACTAGCTGTTGTTTATCTATTTGTCCCCCTCTGTCTACTGTTTCTCTGTATAACAGTCTATTAATCAGTTTCAACTTAGGACCTTCCTTGTATAACAATGCATTTCTCAGATCAGTGGAGTGTAACTTGGATACATCCTTCCCCGCGTAGAGGGTTTCTAAAGCTGATTTGCTCATTGGATCTCGGGATTGAGCCCGCTGAATACTGTCATTGTCCAGCTGAGGCAGTGCAATGTCTATTGCAGAAAACTGGCAATAAGCAGCAGGTATGCAATTCTCAGAGAGCCCCAAACAGTCCACCAAACAGTTCACTGGATCTGGGACCACTTGCTCCTCTCGGTCAAACTTCTGGCAGAGTGCTTGAATATCAGGTTCTGACAGTCTGACCCAGTCATTTCGAGAAATAGGCCTCCGGGAGACAGCATCAGCATCTATGTGGTTCAGGCCTGCTCTGTATTCAACAGCATAGTCATATATAGCTAATGCAGAGAGCCACCTATGGCCAGTAGCATCCAACTTAGCTGAAGTCCGCACATAGGTCAGGAGGATATTGTCAGTTTTTACTAGTATCTTAGCCCCATACAAGTACTCATGAAATTGGTCCACAATGCCCACTTCAAAGCTAGGAACTCTAACTTATGTACAGGATAGTTCTTTTCAGAAGGGGTCAGGCTTCTGCTGGCAAAGGCCACTGGTCTCAGGCCATTCTCGTGCTCCTGGTACAACACAGCCCCCAAACCTTGCAAGCTAGCATCAGTGTGTAGGACATAGGGTTTTCCTGAATCTGCATAGGCCAGGACAGTAGCATGGGTAAGTTGATATACAATCTCATGAAAAGCAGTTTCACAATCAGGTGTCCATCGTGACCCAAAAACTTCACTAGGACAGAAATACACTCTCTCAGTCTCAGGGGGAGTTGACCACTTGTATGTTTTGTGGGTAGGAGGGTAACCTTGAGTAAGATTAAGTAAAGGACGGATCACTCTTGAATAGTCCTTGATGAAACAGCGATAGTAGCCATAGAATCCCAGGAATCTCTGCAGTTCTTTTAGACTGTGGGGCTGTGGCTAGGTGGTCAAGGCCTCAACTTTAATTGGGTCGGTCTCTATTCCCTCAGTGGAGACTATATGTCCCACATACTTTACAGATGTTTGGAAGAATTGATATTTATCGATGGACACTTTCAGGCCAAAGTCTTCCAGTTGGTCCAACACCTTGAATAATCTGCTCTCATGTTTCTCCAGTGAGTTGCCAAACACAATAACATCATCTAGGTGTCAATAGGGAGAAGCGCAGGGGTAAATGGAGAAAGTGACAAATGCAATAAGGATAGGGATGGGGCAAAAAGGGGTAAGGCCATCAAGAAATGGAGGGTAATGAGTACAATGCCCATAGTCTGGGCAACAAGCTCCCTGAACTGGTGGCCTTGATGGAAGAGGGTTGCCTGGATATTGTAGCAATCACAGAAACATGGTACACAGAGAACCATGACTGGGATGTTAACATACCAGGGTACACAACCTATGGGAGAGACAGGGAGGGCAGAGGGGGGGGAGTAGTTCTCTATGTAAGGGAAGGGATAAAAGCAACTGAACAAAAGAGTAAACAGGGAGGAGACGAGGCACTGTGGGTCACCTTAGAGACTGGAAATGGCACCACAATCTGCACAGGGGTTGTATATAGACCCCCATGTCAGGAGGAGGGAATGGACAAGGATATGATAGAAGGCATACTTAGGATGGCAGAGAAAGGAGAGATACTTTGATGGGGGACCTTAACATACCAGATGTTAACTGGAGCACCTTTGCGGCAGCCACATCCAAAAGCAGGGCCATTCTTGATGCCCTTCAGGTGGCATGCCTCAAACAGCTAGTTTTGGAATCCACTCATGAGAGAGCAATCTTAGACCTCGTACTCTCAAATGGGGACAGTGAGAGGATCTCAGATCTAGAAGTGGGTAGCAATTACAGTACCTTTATATGAGTTAGCCTACAACTGTAAATAGATCAATTACTGTATGCTGTACTGTATTTTTGTCTCTGTGCTTGTGTACCCATACCCTGTAACTTACCTTTCTGTGTTTGTACTCATGTCAAGACGTGGAACCTTTGAAAAAGAGCATTTTTTGCTCAAAGGTTATTTCCGAATGAAGAAATAAAGATAAAGATAAAAGATGGTAAATTCAAACATGATTTTAGCACTCACAGTGTGCTTGTTCACACATTTTCAGATATACCAGAAATACCTGCCAATATGTTCTAGACAGTTCCCGCTGGAAATCTCATTCCTAATCTCAGATGCCATTTTGAACTTGCCTGAAGAAGCATAAAAGTGCAGTTATGTAAGAACTTACCGTAACAGTAGATCTTCGAGAAGAGCTCTTGCAGCGGGCAATAACCATAAGGACTGAGCCACCAGGTGCTAGGACCACATGGACAACTTCCAGCTAGCAGTATTCAGTGGGGCCACCCCTGATGTCAGTACGTTGACATCCGACCCATGGTATAAAAGATGCAGTCCCCCAGCCCATCCCCAGTTCTCCCACTGGAGACCCCAGCATGTACAGAAACAGGAAAACTAAGAAGGTTCCTCATAAATGAGGAAAGAAGAAGAGCTGCGTTGGAGAAACAGCAATCAGGAGGAAGGACAGAATACAGTGCCTGCTGCAAGAGCTTCTCTCAAAGATCTACTGTTATGTTAAGATTTTAGACAACTGTACTATCTTTCTTCGAGGGGACTCTTGCAGCAGGCAATAACCATAAGAACTGAATCCCAAGTAGTAGAGGAATAGACTCATTCAGCTGGGAGGAGGATAGTAGCAGTAACAGGAACTTTAGGACAGGAGGCCCTGGAGGATTGCAAGGCCAAAACTGGCTCTACGACTAGAGACAATGTCCAAACTGTAATGCTTGACGAAAGTGTGAACAGAACTCCAAGCGGCAGCTGTGTAAATGTCTGCAGCAGACACATTTCTGAAGGAGGCAGTGGAGGCAGCCATGCCTCTGGTAGAATGCCCTTTGACCTGGCCTGGCAAGGGCTTGTTGTACTTGTGGTAGCAATAAACAATGCAATTAGCTAACCACTTAGATAAACACTGTTTGGAAACAGGAGCCCCTTCTTTCTTGGGAGCAAATGAAACAAACAACTAGTCAGTATTCCTGAAAGGGCAGCTGCAGTCCAGATAAAAACAAAGCACCTGATGATCATCTAGAGTATGAAGTAAAGCCTCTCCATGATTAGAATACTCAGGAAAATAAACATGCAGGTGGATGGATTGATTCAAAGTAAACCTCGACACCACCTTAGGCAAAAACTTAGGATTGGTCCGCAAAGATATTCTGTCTTTGTGGAAAACTATGTAAGGCTTCTTACACATTAGAGCCTGAAGTTAGGAAATCCTCCAAGCTGAAGTAATGGCAACGAAAAACAACACTTTCCATGACAGAACGCGAGGCTCACAGCTTGAGGCAGGTTCAAAGGGAGGAGGAAGAATGAGCTTCTCCAACATAAACAACAAATCTCATGGTGGGACTGGGTCCCTAATGGGAGGTTTCAAATGAAAAATGCCCTGCAAGAAGGTGTGGGACAGATCCAGTTCGGCAATATTCTTGCCATCAGTGGGTACATGGTATGCAGAGATGGCAGAAAGGTGCACCTTGACAGAGGAGTAACCTAGACCTGAATCTTAAAGGGAAAGGAGATACTCCAGGATGAGATTTATGGGACAGGTGAAAGGATCCAAATGCCTGGTGGTAGCCCAAATGGACAACCGCTTCCACTTCATGGCATAAGTGACTCAGGTGGAAGGCTTCCTAGCTGCCACCGGAACATCCATCACCCCAGAGGAAACCCCATATCATGCAATGGGTAAGTCTGAAGGAGCCATGTATGTAGATGAAGAGACTTGAGGTCCACATGAATCAGAGTGCCTGGTCCTGTGAGAGCAGGTCAGAGTAAAGGAGTAGAGGAAGAGGAAGCTCCACTCCCAGCTGTTGCAACAATGAGAACCATATATGCTGTGGCCGGTAAGGAGCTATCAGAATCATGTCTGCCCTCTCCTATTGCAGAACTTTCTGCAGAAGCGGAAACGGAGGACAGGTATACAGAAATCTCCCTGTCCAAGAGAGGAACAATGTGTCTCACCAGAAAACACCAGGCCCTGGATCTAGCAGGCAGAAATTGGTCAGTTTTGCACTGAGTGGGGACACAAAGAGATCCAACGCGGGATGACCCCAACTGTCAAACAGATCCTCGACCACAGAGTATAGGAGCTCCCACTCATGTGTTTTCAGCCTGGACCGGCTTAGGCTATTGGCCAGGATGTTTTGGATGCCTGGAACATAAACTTCTGTTAGAACCAGGTCATGTTCTATGGCCCAATGCCAAACTCTCATGGCCTCACTGCACAGGGGGTTTGAGTGAGTCCCCCCTTGCTTGTTGACATAATAGACTACCAACATGTTGTCCATCTGAATCAAGAGAGTGCACGGGAGGAGATGAGTCTGAAAGGCCCAAAAGGCAAGCAGGATTACACACATCTCGAGCACACTGATGTGGATATGCTGCTACTACTGAGACCAGGTTCCCTGGGTCTGACTGTCTGACAAGTGGGTACCCCAGCCCAGACAGGATGCATCTGTCATGAGAATCTGACTCAGAGATTCTGCACAGAATGGAATCCCTCTAAGTAGGTTGGAAGTGTTCATCCACCACAGCAGCATATGCCACATAGGATTGGATACTAGGACCCCTTGATCTAAATCATCCCTGTGCTGGTCCCACTGAGGAAATCTCATGTGCAGGTGGGCAAGTGGAACAGTGACTACGGCCACTGCCATGTGTCCCAAGTGTCTGAGAAATGACCTGGCTGGGACTTGGCACAATGAAGACACCAACTGGGCCTGAGCTCTTTGGTGATCTGCTCTGTCTGGAGGCAGGAAGGCCTTGCCTTGAGCTGAATCCAAGATTGCTTCAATGAACTGCGGTCTTGACTTGGCCAGAGGGAGGACTTTGGCACATTCAGGGTGATGCCCATCATCTGAAACAAACTGAAGGAGCTCTCCATTGTCCAGAGCAGCTGGTGAAGACTCAAGGAGCCAAGGAAAGGCCGAAGGGTAGGGGCCCTGAATTGGTAGCATTTCCCCTGGAAGCAAAAGTGTAGAACTCCTGTGGGGCCAGAAAACCTGAATGTGGAGGCAGGCATCCTGCATATCCTGGGAGCAGAGTCAATCTCCTTGATAAAGAAGGGGCAGAAGACGTAGCTATTCTGAAGCATTTATATTCTATAAATAGATTCAGATGGCTGAGATCCATAATTGGTCTCAGATCGCCAATCTTCTTTGGGACCAGGAAGAAATGAGAATAGAAACCCTTTCCCTTCCCCGTTTGGTTTACGGGAACAGGTCTATGGCCTTTTTGCTCAGCAGTGCCTGGATCTCCTCCTGGATAAGGGCAATGTGATCTGGAGGACAGTGGGAGTCCAAGGGAGGGTTGTCTGGGGGTATTTCTTGAAATTTGAGAGTATGTCCCCTTTCTACTAGTTAAAGCAGCCACTGATCCGAGGTAATTCTGTGCCATCCGTCCAGGTAAAGGGAGAAGTGCCCCCCCTCCACTGCCTCCCCCAAGGCCTCTGCTGGGGAAGGGGGGTCAGGTAAGGAGTGATGCTGAAGAACTTGGGATGGGCAGGGTGGCAGGGGAGGCCCTAGGGGCTCTAGCGGCTGAGGCTCCTGTCACCTGGGAGGGGGCCTTACGTTTGAAGCCTTCTCTGGGCTGCTGTCCCCAGGAATTGCTGATGCTGGTTCCTCCGAAATGGCTGATGCTGTTGGGGTTTTGACTGAGAGTGGTATTATGAATGTACCGTTTTCTGGGCCTGGCCAGATTCCTACAGGCAGGAGACAATGTTCTGGACATCCTTTCCAAAGAGGACCAACCTCCTAAAAGGAGCATCAGGGAGTTTGGCCTGTACATCAGGGGCAAAGCCAGAAACTCTGATCTAGGAATGGCAGTGAATACAAATGCCTGTGGCGGCTGCCCACCTGGCCAAGTCAGCAATATTGTAGGATGCCTTTAGGACATGGTTTACAACGTCTGACCCTGACTTCAAAAACTGGGTCAACTGAGGCATAGTAGCATCCTCTGGGAGGGTTTGCACCAATTCCAGAGGCTTATTCCACAGGGCATTCTGGTATTGGACCATGTGGGCTAGGAAGTTCAATGACTGCACAGCCAAAGTAGCCAAGGCATAGATCTTCTTGCCCAAGAAGTCCACTTGATGAGACTCCTTGTCTGGAGGGTGAATGTTGAGGTGCCTGGATCTCTTAGTATGGTCGTGGGCAGTGTTTATCAACACTGAGTCAGCCATGGGATGCTCCCCATAAAAAGGCTTGTCCCTGGGGGCATGGCAAAGCCTGTCGTGGCTTCTTAGGCAGGGATGGGTTTGAAGATGGGTGATTTCAGGTGGCCCTGTTGACATTCTCGAAGGAGTCAATAAGGGGAGGTACAACCATAGGCAGAGTGTCCTTCTTATGGAGGAAGGTTGCCAGGCCCCACCATTCTGGGTCCAGTTCCTCCAAGTCCCAGCCCATGAGGGACTGAATGACATCTAGGAAAGATGGACTGTCAGGTGGAGATCTGGGGGTATCCCTGGGTTCCTCCAGTTCAGAGGGTAACCAGGAATCCTCAGAGTCCGAGGAGGAGGAGGAGGAGGAGGAGAAATCCTCCCTGGATGGTTCAGAGTCAGAGACTGGCGTTGGTGGATGGCAATCCTTCTTATATCAGTCCTCCTTATCACCAAGAGACTGAGGAGTGGACGGGGGAACCAGGATTTTTGAGGGGCAAGGTTCCCTCAGAGGTGGGGTAGGAGGCCTTTTCTGGGGTTCCTTGCTCTGCATGAATTCCCACCAAGTCATGAAGAGGGCAGTGTAGTCCAAAGGCAGTGAAAGAGGAGGTGGTGCCAGGCAGGAAGGTATGGGATCCCCCGGCGTCAGTCCCTGAGACTTCCCAGGTTCTGGCTTTGGTCCCTGAGGAACTGAATGAACAGATGATGGCCCCAGTGGTGAAGGGCTAGCCAGCATCAGACTTGAAGAACCTGGCATCAGTTCAGCAGGCATCGTCCTCAAGGAGTGGCCAGCGCCAGTTGAGGCTTAACCAATGACAGTGAAGGCATCACCGGGGCTGATGCTGATGTGGCCTGCAATGGTTGAAGAGAAGGGGACTGATGATCAGGAAAAGTAGTCCGCACAGGTGTAGCCTGCATAGGGGAGGAAGTCCCCTGTTGGAGAATGTAGCATCACCCACAAGGGAGAGGTGAGCACATGCTCTGGGCATCACTTAGAGGCGTCAGTCCCTGAACATGGGACCAATGTAGATAACGCCAGGATCAGAAGGGCAGAGGGCCGAGACCCACCATCCAAAGAGTTCATCAAGCTTCCAGGCTGAAAACCCACAGGGAAAAGGAGCCTGAGCTTCAGAGGCTTTGGGGCTGGGGACAACGTCAGAAGCCTGGAGGAGCCTTCACACGAAATGGTGATGAGGGTGGTAGGCGAAGACTTGGGCAGTCCGTAAGAAGTGAAGGCTGCCAGTGCAGGTGGGACCGACCTTCACCAGGAAAAGACCGACCAGGAAAGCTTGAAAGATCTTTAATTTATTGATTTATTTAGATTTTGTTTACTGGGTAAGCCCACTGAGACCAATAGTCCCTTTTTCAGGGGCAACCCGGAATTAGTTACAGAAAGGACACTAAAAACAATAGTTACATTAGTTACATTTGTAACACCATAGTACAATGATAACATTTATACAAGGGTAGCAGAAGGGTTCACACATAGATTCCATTTATAAACAGAGTGTTTAGACCTCACATATTATACAGTATGTACATAAGTTCTGCCAGTAATCAGAGTCCACATTTAGCATTTCATGTCAAGTCAAAGGGAGAGTTCAGAGCAGTGCAACAGACCGGGGAGGCTGGTCAGGGGGGCTAGCGGTTACAGCCACATAGACTGAGATTGAGAAGATGTAGTTTGAGACCATTTTTGAACTGGGTGAGGGTGGGTGAGTTAGTCAAGCCAGGTGATAGGGAGTTCCATAGGTAAGGGGCAGCAAATTTGAATGAGCGTTTGCCATGGATTGAGACATTCTAGGAATACCGAGAGGGTGACTTGCAGTTGATCGCAGGGTTCTGGTATGAGTTCTGGGGGAAAGAAGTCCTCTCAGATGGGGAGGGAGACTTAGGCAAGCAAACTTGAAAGCTAGGCAGGCAATAGGATAGGCTAGTTTATGACGGAGAGTGGGCCAGTTTAGCTCCTTTAGGGCCTTTAGGGCAATGATGTATCCTAGGAGAGAAATTAGTGGTGAAATGGGCCACTCAGTTATAGAGTACGGAGAGTTTGTTGTATTCCGTCTCATGGAGGAACTGCAGAAGTGGAGCCCCATATAGGATGGATGGAAGGAGATTGCAGCAGGTGATTGCACGATGTGCAATAGAGGGTAAGGAGTTCCCCCAGGTGGAAAAGGAGGCTAAGCTTTTGATGGGTGGACCTGGTTATTGAGTCGATATGGAATTGGAAGGTCATTTCTTGGTCTAGATGGACCCCAGAATATTTGAAACTAGAGATGACCTCGACTCTTTTTCCTTGGCTGGTATAGATCTGGAGGAACTGGCTTCTGTCAGAGCCCATGTGTCTCGGGCCAAACAGTACGGCTTTTAGTTTTTCATCATTGAGCTTAAGAGAGTTTGCGGAGAACCAGGCCTCCAGGGTAGAGAGACTGTCCTGCAGCTTAGCTGGATGACACTAGGTTGGGGATCACTGTAGTATAAGGCAGCCATCAGTATACAGAATGAGATTGCTGCAGGGGCTGTTTCTGATATTATTGAGGAAGAGTGAGAAGAGCAGAGGGCCCAGGATTGAGCCCTGAGGTACCCCAGCAGAGACCGTTCTAGGTCCAGACTGTGCACCCTTCCAGCAGACCATTTGGGAGCGGTCCCTCAGGTAGCTTTCCAACCAGGAGTGTGAGTGGTGATCCAGTCCTAAGGTCTGGAGTTTGGAGAGGAGGAGATTATGGTTAACCAAATCAAAGGCCCTAGATAGGTCAATGAAGAGGGCGCCCACTGGGGAGCCTAGGTCCATACAGGAAAGGATGTCCATAGTGAGTTGGATAAGCGCAGTGCCATGGCCCTTTCTAAAACCATGCTGAACATCAGCCATGAGAGAGTGCCGCTCAAGGTAGTCTTGTAGTTGGTTTGAGACTAGCCTTTCCTGAATTTTCCCCAGAGGACTGAGATGGGAAATTGGTCTATAATCTCCCAATTTGTCTCAGGGTCCACTTTTGTGGACAGGAACAATGGTCACTACTTTCCACATTTTTGGAACCTTTCCTTCCTGAAGTGACCTATTTATAAGTAAGGTGACAGGATGGGCGATAGCCAGGGTGGCAGCCCTCAGGAGGCGAGGTTCAAGCTGGTCATGCCCTAGCGAGGAAGAAGGGTTAATTTTGCGTAGTAGAGGTAGTACCTCTGCCTGTTTAACCAGCTTTAGGTGTAATTGGGGCCGAGGGTGAGCCCAAGCATCTCCAGAGTATAGGTTAGGCCTGTGGGGAACCCAGAGAGGAGACCCACTCGGGGTAGAGTAGGAAGCACAGAAGGCCTCAGCCACTATGGCTAGATCATTAGTCAGGGAGTCCCCCACCATGTTGGAGTCCGTTTGACTGGTTAAGGAGCCCTTGATAAGTAGATTTAGATGGTCCCAGAATTTATTTGGGTCCCGTAGGTGCCTAGTTTGTAGGTCATTTAAGTATTGAGACTTGGCTTTTTTCCAAGATTTTTTGCACTGATTTCTCAGTTCTCTGTACTTTTCCCAGTCTGTTGGGCTGCTAGAAGATTTGAAGGTACCCCAAGCTCAGTCCCGGAGGAGCATGACGTGCTTGAGGCAAGGGCTCAGCCATTTATGACATTTTCACTGTACCCTGAGCTTTTTTATCGGGGCGTGAGTGTTAGATGTAGACAAAATGATCTGGGTGAAATACTCAAGAGCTTCGTCGAGTGTGGGGAGAGAGGTGATAGGGGCCCAGTCGGAGTTCCACAGCTGGGAGCAGTAGTCTGCGGGTACAAATCTACTGTAGTTTCTCACTTCAATTATCTTTGAGGCAATTTTGGGGGGCTTGTTGAACCATATGCAGAAAGTGGGCGAGAGATTGCTCAAGGAGTCAGCCATAATCTCTGCTGACAGGATACGGCCCAGGCAGGAGACAAGGATCCAATCAATGAGAGAGTGGTTTCCAGTCTTAGGGTTGTGTCTTGTGGGGAGGTCGATGACCTGGGTAAGAGGTGAGCCAAGTAATGGGTTTTTAGTAGAGGAAGAGAGTAGGGATGGCCAGTAGAGATTGAAATCCCCAAGTAGTATGGTTTCCCCCTGGGGTAGACCTCAAGGTGGCTAGTTATGGATTCCAAAGAGGAGGCAGCAGATTGTGGGGGGATGTAGACACCTCCTATGGTAAGGGGTTTGGTGTTACCAAGTAGTACTTTGACGAGCAACATTTCAGCCAGAGGGTCACTTAGAGAGGGGCAGTCCAGCTCTGTAGCTTGAAGGTCAGGGCTGATATAATAATGACCCCACCTCCCCTTTTCCCAATCCTGTCTTTTCGAAAAATAAGGTATCCCACTATGTCCACTTCATGGGGGAGGATCTGAGGTTTGAGCCAAGTTTCTGTCAAGGCTAGTATGTCAGGCTTATATAGAGCCACCCAAGCCTCGATTTCATGGAATTTGTGCCTTAGGCTGCAAATGTTCATATGAGCGAGTTTGAGCCCTTTGGTATCAGCCCAGTCAGGGCATGAGGGGTTGTTTAGAGTAAGATTTGGGGAGATAGGACCAGGATTAGATTCTATGTCACCCCCAAGGGCTAGGAAGGTCCTGCCCAGATTGTCAGGAGGTAGGTGAGGAGGGGGAAGAGTCAGTCGTCCATCACACCCCATGGGGAGAGATACCTCGACACCACCACCATGTCCAGACAGGGATTGGCTTAAGAAGGCCATATTAGAAGGAGTCGCTATGAGTACAAAGTGGGAGGAGAAGTGTCCTTAGTGAGAAGGCACTAGTATAATCTAATGTCTGGCAAGGAAGCTCGGTTACAGAGTCGGGAACTCGATGGCTATGTCAGAGGGTTTGCAGAGTTAGTAGGTTAAGTAATTATCAGCTACTGGGAAAATTAAAAAGGGGGGCAAGTTACTGTTTAAGAGAGTAAATGTCAATAGTGCATCAGAGGAAATGTTGCCAGGGATGTAAGAAACAAATTGTTACAGTGGGAGTTTTGAGTGGAGAGGCTTCTTTGGTTATAGAGGGAAACACATGTAGCAGGAGGGCCTCTAGTGGGGAAACCGAGAAGTGAAGTGGGATGAATAAGAAGATTGCACAGTGCTGAGAGTATACAATGAGAGTGGCTAGTTATCCCAGTGACGACAAAGGGGCCCCTAGTGGAAGAATTATATAGGCTGCAAATGTTAAAGTGAGCTAATAGGTATTTTCAGCTCACATGACCATCTCAGCAGCTATATAAGGGAACGCCGACCAAGGGTGGTGGTAGGGGTGGTGGGGCAGCCGGCAAAGCCGGCAGGGCAGAGCCATCTCCAGATTTAGCCTCTCGGCAGCCAGGGGGGCTCGTATGGTGAGGAGCAGAAAAAAGCAGCAGATTGGAGCAGCTGAGTCCCTATAATGGGTAAGCTCCTAAGAGTGATCCACAGTTGCAGTTGCTTGCTTAGTTTGCACTCCTGGGCTGTTACCTGTTTACGGTGTTTCGGGGGGCCGGGAGGGCAGAAGCAGGAGCCCTGGCCTGGTTAATCTGGTTGGAGGCAGCATAGCACAGTGGTTTAAGGCTCTGAGCTACAAATCTGGAGACCTGGTTTTGAATCCCACAGCCCCACTTGCATACTGTGTGACCCTGAGCAAGTCACTTAACTTCTCTGTGCTCCTAGGTCACATCTGTAAACAAGCTTTCAGCTTAGTGTGCCACTCCTGGTCAAAAAATTGGAAAAAAAAAAACTCCTGGCAGGCCTTAGTGTTGTGGTTAGGGCCTAGGCAGAACAAGCACAAGGAAAAGCCATCCTTTGTGGGGGGTCTGCTTGCCGCAGGCACACTTCGGTCATCGGTCAGCAGATGTTACTGGAGAAGAAGACATACAGGAACTTGGAGAAAAATAAAGAAAGACGTTAAATTAGGAAAATAAGAAATCATGGTTGAAATGCGAAATGCGATGAAAATGGCAGTCAGCTAGAAGCAGGAGTCCATACAGAAGGATCCAGAAGCGGCCACAGACTTGTGCAGTGACCTGGAGCAGGCAGCCGACCGGGGCCGATCGCTATCCTTGTCCTTCCCATGCTTGTGCTTCCCGCTCAACTTCTTCTCTTTGTTTTTTATTTTTTTTTTTTAGTCTTTGGTAACCGGGTTAGGCCCACTAGGCACAAGTGCCTGTTTTCAGGGGTGACCTGGGAGCACTGGGCAGTTAAGTGACTTGCTCAGAGTCACACAGTAGCAAGTGGAGGTTGTGAGAATCAAACTCAGGTCTGGTCTGCTGGATGTGCCAAGCTTGTTCACACCTTGTTCCTCTAACCTCTAGGCTATACTGCTAGCCCAAATGTGGGAGGAAGAAGTAGAAACCCCAGAGGCCAGGGAGGAAAAAGAGCTTTTGCACTGGAGCTCCTTCTCCATCGTCGCTAACTTCTGCTGTGGAAGGAAAGCTTGAAGGGTCTTTACAAACATACAGATATGAACATACAAAGAAGCCAGCAGAAGAAGGCCATTTGGTCTCTCTAGTCTTCTCGTATTGCAGGGTATACAGCTTGAGCTACTGTCCCTGCCCTCCCTCCCCACACCTTCCATCCTCACTACCCATGATCCTTACCTTCTTCCTGTGCCTATCCCAGCCTCTCTTAAAGCTGCCCACTGTCCTCAATGAGATCACCTCTTCTGGCAGCGCATTCCAAGTTTCCACTATACTCTCTGTGAAGAAGTGCTTCCTGAACTCCCTCCTAAACCTCCCACCCTCCAGCTTAAGACTTAAGTCTTTGAGCGGCTTCACCATGTGGCCTAGTTAAACTCCTGGCAGTGCTTGCAGGCCTAATTGTCATGGTTATGGCCTTGGCAGAGCAAGCATGAAAAGTGGACTTGGGGAAATATATTAGTGTTGCCTGTATGAATTTGCTTGTCACTTTGTGTGTCTGGGCGTGTGTGTGTGTCTCACTGTTTGCATCTTGAGTGTGTGCTATTGCATGTCTGTAAGTGTTTGAGTGTCATGAACCTACAACAGCAGCTTCTGCATTAACATGTTGCATAAAGCTTTTTTTTTGTCACCCTCCATGCCCCAAGAGCCTTGTTCTTTCCGGCCCTGCATTGTGCCACTCCTCTGCTAGGCAGACTCACTCTCTCCAGCACCATCCGCCATCAGATCTCAGTTTTGTCCCCTCTGGTGCTGGGATCAGTTATATTCCTACCTGGGGGCCTCCCTCTTCTCATGAAGGCAAAGGAGGAGCAGTGGAAGCATGCCATCAGAGCCAATGTCTGGGCACCAGGGGCTAGGTAGCAGACGGGCCGCCAATATGGGTTGGGTGGCAATGAAGCATGCACAGGGAGGCCATCACCTGAGGCTTCGTGGTCCAGCATTTTCCCCTGTTCTCCCTACCCATCTACACCTCCTGCCTGACTAAGCACCATGTCGGCACCCTTGGGGGCGGTGCCCACTGGCACATGATCAGTCATGCTAGCGAGGACTACATGGAACTGCCAGGTGCTCCACCCCTAGGAGGAAAGCATCCTTTGTGAATGCTCTTTCACCTTCCTCTGTCAGCCTCCACTTCTAATGTCCCCTGGCTTGGGGCATTAACCCAGTTCTCCAACGTGCCAGATCTGTCCCCCACCGCTCAACACCACAGAGCCGGTTAGGGTTTATTTTCTTGTATTACTGTAATTTAAGTGTGGAGTAAGTAAGAGAGGGGGTTATAATACTCATTCCACCTCTCAGTTCCCTAAAACTAAGGGCATACTCACATCAAAATACTACAACAAATAAAACATTACACACCATGCTTATACCCAGGCAGCCCCTGTTGGCCCTAGCCAACTCAAGCTCAGTGTTTAAGTTCATCTGCCATTGCTCCACCTACTTTGAGAAAGTGTCAGGTTCCTGTGTGTTCAGACATCCTGTAACTATCCTTCCTACTGGGGTTTCATCAACAAACTTACAACTGAGCTCCTGGTGCCCATCTCCAGACAGCGTCTAAATATTGAACCATGTTGGCCCCAGTACAGAAATGTGCAGGACTTCACAGATACATAGATGTTGATGGACAGGAAAGACTTGTGGTTCATCTAATCTGCCTGGTTCCTATTGTGTCTAGGTCCTAACCAGCCACTGACTAGGTCCTTTGCAGCTCAACCATCCCTCAGTTCCACTTGTACTAACTCCCAGTCCCCTATTGACCCAGCCAATAGATTATGATTTATCATAACCCTTTGCTTCCTGTCCTGCAGTCCGTTTCTAGTAATCCTTAGCATTACAACTGGTTATACCTAGGTTCTCCATGTTATGAACTAGTAACCTGTAGTGCAGTGGCAAAGACTTTGATAAAGTCCAGCTGTACAATATCCACAAGTTTCTTTTCATCTGAGTCCTTTATGACTACTGAAAAATGCAATGCATGTCATCTGACATGATTTCCCCTTACCTACAGAATCTATATTGGGCCACTGGTAGTTGGGTATTTTACAGTGAGTGCTCAACAATTCTGTTTCTTATGTTTGTCTCAAGCTGCTTTACTGGTACTGACATTAAACTGACGCAATGTCACAGTCTTTTAACCCTGGAGCTTTTTTGGAATATAGCACCACGAGGCCACCCACCAAATGTCAGGCACATACCCAGTTCTTAATGACTCACTGAAGCAATAGTACATGCCAGGGTGTGGTGTATCATGAGACATCATCACGCCTTGTGTGGATTGTGAGGCACGAGGCAAGGAAAAGTGCTTTCAGCTACCCGAGATGTAACAATATCCCATGATATTCCACACCCTGAAGTGTACTCTTGTAATTATAAAATGGCCCCAAAGTGCTAGGAAGTGGCTGATCTTAGTAATTAGTTTTGAACTAGGATGATCTACTGAGATATAGTCACAGGTCAGAACCTGCTTCAGTCCATCCGCTTCCAGGGTTTCTCCTATCCATGTTATAATTAAGCAATAATGCATGACAGGGTGTGTGTCATGCTGGGACAATGTCATGCCTCGGGTAGTGGGGAATAAGGCTGTAGGCCACGTGCATCCAGCACCCATGATGTGATGTTATTTCCCCTGACACATACCCTGGAGTACTGCACATTACTGCAATTATAAAATGGCTTGCTTGTAAAAGGAAAAAGGTGAAAAAATGCATTTTTAAAATACATTTTTAGTTGCTTATTGAATAGGCTTGATGTGGTGTTGGGATAACATCACTGTTGAAGGTCAACACTGACCAATCAGAGCCTGGTAATTTTTCTTGCCCTTTTATAATGAGTATTATTGCCAAAGAGATGTAGGTACATTCCATCATGAAACATGGCTCAGGCCAGAGATGCCTGATTCCATGTACAAAATACCTGGCTACAGCTTGTCCAGATTCGATCGCCCCACCAAACAAAAGAGTGGAGGAGTTGCCCTTTATTATAAAGAGCATCTCAATGTCTCTGTACTCCAGTCTTGGATAACAAATCACTGTGAAGCTCTGCATACAGTTCTACAACTAGGTGGTGATAAAAGGCTAAATCTGATCTGTGCCTACAATCCTCCAAAGGGGGCTCTCCCTGGCTTAAATGGGCTCTTGGATTATCTGGCCACTCTAAACGGTAGATCTGAAGTCATACTAATGGGAGACTTCAACCTAGAACTATCAAGGAGTCACACCGGTACATATACTGAAGCTCTCGCCGGACTTAACCTCGCTCAACTTATCTCTAGCCCTACATGCATCTCTTCCAGCTCGGAGCGCCAGTCTCTCCTGGACTGGATGGCTACAAATAGAGCAAATAAAATAATTGCTGCAGGGACCTTTTCGGATTCTATTAGTGATCACCTGCCTACGTTCTGTATCTAGAATGGCCACTGCCTTAAACCCCCCCCCCCAAGAATCATTCAGTTTCGGGATTTTGCCAAACTAAACCGAACTGCACTTCTCGAGGATATTAATAATATAGACTGGTCTCCCATCTATCACATTGATGATGTAAACACAGCACTTGAATACCTGATGTCTCAGCTTCTGGCCCTTCAGGATCTGCACATCCCTCTGAAAAAAAAGGCGTCTTAGGGGCTCCCCTAATAAATGGCTTAAAAAAGACCTCCTTCGAGCCATGATAAAAAGAGACAAGGCCTGGACCCTGGCAAAGAAGTCCCAACAATCAGAAGACTGGGTTAACTATAAACAACTGAGAAATGCCTGCAAAAAAGATATTCGGAAGGCTAAAAGGAGCTACTGCCTTAAGCTTCTCCAATCTTCAGTGGGTGATACCAGGGGTTTTTGGAACCACATCAAAAATTTCATTGGGCAAAGGCCCAAGACGGCCACTACCGACATGACACTGAATGACGCAAACTGTAACAAGTTACCTACTATTGCTAATGCTCTTAAAGCACAATTCTGATCTCTCCGAATACACTGAGAAATTCAACCAACCTCTTTCACCTCCTCCTGAGGTGCAACTTTCGATGAAACCCTTTCGCCTCACATTAGTCTCCTCCACCAAGTGCTGCATCTCCTCAAATCAGTATCCACCTATGGATCTGCTGGCCCGGATGGGCTACTGCTGCTTTTGAAGCAGGCAGCCCCTGCCTTGCTGTTCCTATTGCAAGAATCTTTAATCTTTCCATAATAACCCAAACGGTACCAACATTGTGGAAAACTGCTCGCATTGTCCCTGTTCACAAAAAGGGATACCAAAATATGTCAAACTATAGACCAATTGCCATTCTCTCTACCCTAATAAACTTCTTGAGAAGGCCATCGCTACTCGGGTCACAAATTACCTGCACCTTAACAACCTTATATCCCTACCCAGCACAGGATTCCGAACAGGACACAGCACCACAACTGCTCTACTTCAGCTGACAAATGCAGTCCTTACAGCTTTGGATAAGAGCCTGCTCACTGGGGCCATATTTATCGATCTCACAAAGGCATTTGACCTTGTGAATCACTCTCTGCTACTTTTCAAACTGTCCCACCTTGGCTTTGACCTGTCGTCCATCTCCTGGTTCGATAGCTACCTCTCAGGGAGGTTGCAATTTGTCCAAATTGAATCTGCCATCTCAGATCTTTCCTCTACCTCTGTTGGAGTCCCCCAAGGATCTATTCTTGGCCCACTACTTTTCTCCCTTTTCATTAACAACTTGCCCTCCCTTCCCTGCTCCTCCTTGTTAATCCTTTATGCCGATGACATGGTGCTTCTCTCCAGTGGTAAAGATCCCTTATCAGTAAGAGCATATCTTCAAGCAGACTTCAACTGCTTGCAGGAGTGGTTACTACAGAACAGGCTCCTAATGAATGCTAAGAAAACTATAACTATGCTTTTTGGCCCCCCTCAAGAATCAGATCTCTTACTCCAGACTTATTGATACATTCTCTAGATGACTCTCTTGAATTTGTTACCTCCTTCAGGTATCTAGGAGTCACTCGACTCCATCTCTTGACTTTAACCTCCACATTATGGCTACATGTAAGACAGTTTACTCAAAACTTGGTCTTGCCTTTAAAATTAGGTCCTCCCTCAATGATGCTGCCCGGCTTGCTATTGCACAAGGATTTCTCCTTCCTGCTCTAACATATTGCTTTCAGGTTTACCTTAAAGCTAGCAAAGGAGCACTCCAGAAATGGAGCACCTGCTATAACAGTATATGCAGATTTGCTCTCTCCGCTCACAGACTTACCCATCATTGCCTGGTCTACTCAAAACTAAATTGGCTCTCCCCAGACTCGCTCAGACACTATTCTGCAGGCTGTAAAATTGATAATATGATCAGAACGGGGTCCCCTAAATACCTTGCCGAACTATTAACTCAGCCCTCCCAAGCATACTTCCTCAGGGCATCTGCTCAAACCCAACTTGAAATTTCCAGATATCTCACACAAAAAGGAGAACGATCCTTTGCCATATCTGCCCCCCGCTTCTGGAACTCCATTTCCTCCCACATCAAGCTCTCCAAATCCCACAAGGCCTTTAAACTGAGTCTTCGGGCACACCTATTAGAATCCGACTGCTGCTCTTGTGTTGTAACTTGAGCTTCTCTCCTAGCATTTTCTCCTCCCTATGGCACTTATTGATTTCCTACTGGTCTCCAAAATCTGAAAGTTTCCCACATCCAGCAGAAATCCTATTGTTATAATGCTACTTCATTTAAGTTTTGTTTGCTGTTTGTCTAATCAATTTAGTCATTGATGTATCATCAGATGAAAATAATTAATGTAATGTTATCTGTTTCTCTTTGTCTTTACTGATAGTGACTGTACCTGGCTGTATACTGTTCAAATGTTTGTTCTCACCTCATGCTACATCATGAAATACTCTTTAATATTGACTCTGGTCTCCCCTGTCTGTACTCTCCCAGGTCGTGCCTGAATATAGGCAACATTGTTGTCTAGTGTACTTACCCAGTAAACAAAAAACAAATAAATAAATAAATAAATCAGGCCCCCTTGTCTTTTATGTTTACCTTATTCAGCAATCTTTCAACTCCTTAAAGTGTCACATAAATGTCCTGTAGTGTGTCCTGCTGCTCCTCTGTGAGCAAGTTAAGTAGCCTTTTACAGTTCGGTATTATTCCACATCTTTCCACTGAATATGGATGCCAGAAACTCATTTAATCATTCAGACACCTGTTCCTGCTTTATTATGTCACCACATCCATCATTCTTCAGCATTAGCTATATTGGAAATGTTTAGGCATGGGACTCTCACATCTAGATTTCTAGCTGGCAGAACTGTCATATCTAGGACAGTGGAAGTGCCTTGCAGTACTCAGTGGAGACAGTGGTGCAGGAACTCTCACACAATTTTCAAGAGGTGGTGGAAGTGAGGTCCTGTGTGCTCCTGCCCAGGTTAACCCCTGTCTTTCAGTAGTCAGTTGCCAGTCTTTTTCTCATTTCTATGATGGTGGTGGGGGAGAGACTTGGGTCAATGAAATTACAAATGGTATCCAGAGCAGAAAGAGTTTCACAACATTTGCACATGCAATTTGGTGTCTCCAGCAAATTATAAAACATAGCCATTTTGGTAAAAAACATTGCCTGTTCAGACTTTCTAACATCACAAGGCTTTACAAGAGTTATCAAACTGGATATAGTCACTGATGTGTGCTTGGCACGATGGACTCTAAGATCATGCCACCCCCACAATATAGAGAATGCTGAATGGGCAACTACGCACAACCAGTGTGTTCTGACATGGAGGGGTTCTGATTCCCTCTGACCTCAAGAGTGAAGCTCAAGAGGTCCATGGGAATCAGAACCCCGAGGTGGCAGAACATACTGGTTGCACATAAAGTTGCCCATTCTGTACTCTTTACAGTGTATAGTATTTGTGATTCCCCCCTGCTATTGCTTACTCCCCCCGCTTGCAGCTTCACTTTGGTTTTGTACAGTCTGCTGCACCATCAAGTCACTGAACTCCCCACCCTCCCATCACGGTTACCTGACTCACTGTTGTGTGAAATGATAATTGAAATGTTGACCCACAATAAACAATTTACAAACAGACAATAAGACTTGTTACAACATATTTTACAATGTGTTATAAGTTACAATAATCATTAACAATAAAGCCATTCAACACAGTCATAAAATTGACCACAGCAGCATTTGGTCTGATCAGTAATATTATCTAAAAACTATTGTTTTGCTGCATTTATTGAAAGGGACTTGATGTTAAACAATCAAAACTTGTGTGGCAAATTATTCCAATAAAAGGGCACCTTTTGACCAAAGAAATGCATTAACCTTCATGTTTTAGTTATAGGCACTGTCAATTCACAGTAAGCTGAGTTTCTGAGAAATTAGTTTACCTTCCTTTCCTGCAATTTAACTACTAGATGGTCTGGGACTTTACCCAACCCACTTTTATAGGCTAAGACAAATTTGTGTAGTTGGCGTCTATCTGTAAGGGAAATCCACCTTAAACGTTTGTGCATACTACAATGATGAATCTCTTTTGGACATTTCAAAATCAATCTGGCCAATCGATTGTATAATGTATCTAATTTTTGTAGTTTACTTTTGTTTAAATAGTTGTACAGAACATCTCCATAATCGAATAAAGGAAAGAGTTGCGCTTCAACTATTTTTTGTACAGTATGACTACCCAAGTAGTTTTGGTTACGGTACAGATGCCCCACTCTCATGCCAATCTGCGTAACAAGTTTATCTACATGAACTTTGCCAGAGCCCAAGGAGTTCAACCAATATCCTAAATACTTATAGGAGTCTACCTGTTCCAAGTGTGCCCCTTCAGCATCCAGAGTAGTCAGGTCTCTACCGCTCTTAGTTTTAGTTGTAGTTCCAAACAACATGCATTTAGTTTTACCTGTGTTCATTTTAAGTTTAGATCGACCCAAATAGGCCTGAAGACCATTAAAACTAATCTGTAGTTCACTTTGAACTTCGGACAATGATGGTGCAGCAACATAACGTATTGTATTGTCAGCATATAAATGATCTGCCATGACTGGCACACTTTCTTCCAGACCTTTTAGGTGAATCAGAAACAACAATGGTCCTAGGACCGAGCCCAGTGGAACTCCTTGCGCTACTGGCAACGGTGCAAATTCCAAGCCATTTATAGCAGTTAGTTGCATCCTGGATTGGAAATATGAACAAAACCATTTCAGGGTTGCTCTAGCAACCCCTATTTCTGCAAGCCTGTATGGAAGAATTTGGTGGTCAACAGTGTCGAAGGCCCTGGAGAGGTCAACAAAGATGGCCCCAGTCAATTGTCCTGAGTCATCATGTTAGTTTCTGGCGATGACGCTAGAGACTATGAATACCTTTTTTTCTGTCAAAAAAAAAGTTTTGTTTAAATGAGCTGGAGCAAACAAATTACGTGTGTGAATGTTTTGAAAATGTAGATTAAGGATGGCATGATAATGCAATATGAAGCTATATTATGAGACTAGCCACTGATGATAATTTATCATTGTAAAGAAACGGTATCATGATTATCCGGCAGCACCATGATACGCCATGCTAAATTGTCTTGACTTCTTATCTGTACAGCTCCAGCAGCGTGTCCTTCTCCAGGTGTGACTGAGACTCCCATTTCCTCACCTTCCCCCACTCAGAGCTTTACTAGTTTTCTTAAAACAAGAAAAGCTGCAATTAAACTAGGATAATAATCAATAAAATGTGATATTTTTAACACAAATACTACGATACTTAAAATGCGATATCCTGACATCATTACTAGGTGTTTATAAGTCAGGTACTGTTACTTTAAAATATAGCAATATGTTAATTTAAGGTTGAAAGGAACTATAGGTATGTAGTGTGCAGCCCTCCTCCATAAGCAGGTATGAATAAGTATGCTGTGCAAATGTACTTATTTTTAAGGGGTTCCAACCACATTATAATTATTTTTATTAGCTAGTGTACCAAACTTTGCCCATTGACAACGTATCTGAATTGTTACACTGTCCATTCACACTTGACTCTGCACAGGAATAGGTGGGATGGGCTTTCGGATCCATTACAGCAGTCGCTGTTGGTTGGTAATCTTGTAAGCAGCTGTCTCCCTCTCTGTCTCTCTCTTCCAAACCCCCAGCTCAACCGAGGGGAGGAGGTGACAGCTGAAGACATAAAAGCCAGAGTCAGATCTATACTATAGGACTGCAGGCATTAGATATGGGTCAGATGGCAGGAGGTGTGGGGGGGTACTGTTAACCATCAAGTTATCTGCAGGGTAAACATGCTAATGCAAAATTCTGTAATCATAGGAAAGAAAGAAGCATCTCTGTAGTGTGTGTGTGTGTATTGCCTTTTGGATGCTGCAGTGTCAAACCCTGTCTAAAGGTCTGATGTGAGCTTCTTCATTGCAGCTTCATTTTTCCAGACAGAAATGGACGTCTCCAACCTGCTGATCTGGGCTCTGCTTCTCAAAAGTTGACTTTCAGCCAAAAAAGTAACTGAGAAACGGTCTCTAAAAAGCTATGCACATATCACAGGGTAACTTTACACTGAACTTTGGAGTATATACATGCCTTTTCTAAGGCTGGTGTCTTGGTAGTATTCAACAGTAGCTTGAGGGTGCCAGACAATTACTAACGCTATGATGAGGTTGCCCATGGCAAACAATTTGCCTGGCTATCATACTGATTTCTACAAAAGGTTTTGCTCCCAATTGATTAGCCTCACAGACAGTGCAGTTAACATTAGCTGAACTTGGGAACTGTCATGTTCTGTAGATTGTCAGTGTCCACACCCCAAAGAAGGAATAGAGTATTCCCCCTGATTTTAGCTGTGCAGATTGTGGAATTCTGCCAGCAGAATTTGTGTGGAAAGGCAGTTCTGCTTTAAGTTCAGAATTTCTTTTTTTATTAATCAGAATTCCAAAAAGTATTTCTATGTACACCATTGAATAATATTCTGCAGATTATGTAATCTGTGGAATATTAATCTGTGGTTTGAATCTATAGCAGAATATGTGAACTGCTGAATATTATGGTAACAGATTAAAATAGAGAAACCTGAATAGCGAAGAGAAAACCGTGCTGTCAGAATAGCAAAAACGGAAACAGCTACAGGGATAATATAGCACAGGTAAGGTTAGTGCTATCCCAGTAGCTGTTTGCAGTCCAGAACAATAGGATAAAGGGTGTGTTGGGGTGGTCTGCTGCTGTAGTGCCACAGGCAGTGGAAGGTGGCAGAACGTTGGCAGACTGGGGCTTGATTCCTGGTCCCAACTTATGCTTGTTTTTTTTCTTTCCCCAGGACTTTGTTTTTGTGTTTTATTTTTGTGTTTCTCTCCCCCCGACTTACCCCTTCCCTTCCTCAATGATCTCCCCCCCCCTAGAGGTTTCTCCCCTTCCCTGAGTTACTTCCCCCTGGAGGGGATTACATATAGATGGGGGGCTTGAGGGGTGAAGCCCACTGTAACAGGTGATGCAGGGGACAGAGCCCCCTGTGAACATACAGTATAGGCTCTTCTCTTTTGGTGGTATTATGGTGGTGTTCTGTGTTTTGTCCATGCGCTATCCTGACTTTCACTATTTTGGTTGCACGGTTGATGACCGCGATGCTGTTGTTTTCTATATTCTTATGTAGTGCTAATATTATTCTATGATTCATGTAAACTGTACATTACTAATCCACAGTTCGGTGCCTCGGAAGATGACTGCTGAAGAAGATGGAGGATATAGGTGCAGCTAGGGACATAGTAAGATGAGTAGGTAACTGGCTAAAGAGGAGGTAGCAGAGCTTTGTGGTTAACAGGGTCAAATCAGAAGAGAGAGAGAGGTGATGACTGGAGTACCACAGGGATCTCTCCCGAGCCTGTTCCTCTTCAATATGTTCATCAGAGACACTGGGGAAGGAATTCAGAGCAGGTTGTGTCTCTTCACAGATAACACTAAGCTCTGTGGGAGGGTGGATAGCAATGAGGGAATCTGGGAAATGCAAACTGACCTGAAAAGACTAGAGAGGTGGTCTGTAATTCAACACTAAAAAGTGCAAGGTGATGAACCTAGGAAACAAGAGCCCCAGGACAGAGCACTGGATGGGTGGGATAAGACTTTGCATTTTTCCTGAGCAACGAGACCCTGGAGTTATCATTAGTGACTCCCTCAAACAATCAAGCCAGTGCAACAAGGCCTATAGTAAGGCAAATAGGATACCGGGATGTATTGCGAGGTGTATATACAACAGAAGAAGAGAGGTGATACTACCTCTTTATAGGTTTTTGGTGAGGCCACACTTGAAGTATTGTCTCCAGTTTTGCAGTCCTCACCTCAGGAAAAATAAGGATATGCTGGAGATGGTGCAGTGAAGGGTGACAAGGATGATTCAGGGCTAACAGGGCTGGTCTTACGAGGATCACCTAAAGGCACTGAATGTGTACTTGCTGGAGACAAGGCGGCTGAGGGGAGATATGATACAGACCTTCAGGTTCTTAAAAGGAATAAACAAAGTGAACTGCAGGGCATTATTTTGCATGAGTAACAGTTCTGGGTCACAAGGGCATAAGTGGAAACTGACAGGAGGGAGGCCCAGGAGGGAGGGAGGTTGAAGAAGGATATGAGAAAGTATTATTTTACAGAAAGAGTGGTGGAAGCATGGAACAGTCTATCAAGGTGGTGGGTACCAAAACCATTAATATTTTCAGGCACAGTTGGGACAGAGTGAAAAGTATAGTGATTACTCAGGGTGACAGGGAGGGAAATGGGTGAGGGGATAGGGAGGGCGTGTACACTGTATAAACAACAGGCCCACGGGTTATATAGGGAACCATGGACAGACTGGATGAACCATTGGTCTGTTTCTGCTATCATTGTCTTTGTTTCTATGTTTCTAAAAACAGCTCTCAGAATTTTTGGAATTCTGCTTTTCATTGAATTCTGCAGAATTAGACAGAGTTTCTGAAATTCTGCAGAATTCTGACAGAAATGGAGTGTGAAAATTCCACACAGCTGTAGTCCCGATAGGTAGGGGAGTTTTTCTGTTATGTGCTTTAGCTAGGCTGTGCACTGTGGCATGTATTTTTGCACAATTATAAATCATTTTCTTTTTATTATATACGAGAGTGCGCACCCAACCAACTGGAGCACTCCTTTCCATTGCACATGAGACACTCTTATTATGTGAAGAGTGCCTCATGCCAGCTGCCCTGGAAATGAGCATGTTTGGATAAGGTTTTTTTTAAAAAAAATATATATTATGGATCAAGCTCAATCAATAATGTATTAATATGGCCAGTAAGACCACTCTTACAGTTGTAAGAGTGGTCTCCCTTGCATTCTTTGGGTATTATAACCAAAGAATGTACAAGAGACCACTTTAACAACCATAAGAGTGGTCCTGGTGGCTATTTTAACATAGAGCACACCCCGTGAATGCTCCCTTCTCTTTTGTTTGCTCAGTGTCTTATGAAGCTTTCTACCTCTAGGTTCACTGGTTCGAATCCAGCCCAGGTCAGTAGTAGGTGAAAGGAGTTATCATCTGAAAGATCTTTGGAGGCCTACTATATACCAGCACAGCAGACCTTCATCTCAGCAACAATTGGGGCCACTACTCATGGGGACCCTGGCCTAAGCTAGTATAGCTCGTACATTTTGAAATTTCATTTCATTTTTTTTTTCCTTTTTGATATATTACACTGGCTTGGTAAGTGCCAGTAGTTAGAGCTGAGTGATAGGTTCTATGTTAAACCCTAACTTTGCACCTTAATCACTTTGGCAGTGTTTGATGAAATTAGCTGATATTTTCCATGCATTGTCTAGTAGGTATTATCCCTCTGTACAGACAGCTGGTCAGACCCTATCTGGAGTACAGCGTGCAGTTCTGGAGAACCAGTCTCGGCAAAGACATAGACAGGATGGAAGCTGTCCAGAGAAGGGCAACTAAAATGGTGCAGGGTCTGCACCGGAAGACATATGAAGAGAGACTTAAAGAGCTTAATATGTATAGCCTTGAGGAAAGGAGGGAGAGGGAGGACATGATAGAAACTTTCAAGTACCTCAAGAGAATCGACAAAGTCCAAGAGGGTAGCATCTTTCAAAAAAAGAGGTGTGCAAGAACAAGGGGGCACAATTTGAAGATAGGCGGCTCAGAGGTAATTTAAGGAAGTATTTTTCACAGAGAGGGTTGTGGATGCATGGAGCAGCCTTCGAGATACTAGAGTCAAAAACAGTGGTGGAATTCACGCATGGGACAGTCATAAGGCAATTCTAGGGGGTTGGGGTAGGAAGAAGTAGGCTGCTGGTTAACTAGGATCTGCAGTAGGTAGGGAAATGGGCAGACTGGGTGGGCCAAGCAGTCCTTATCTGCCGACAAATTCTATGTTTCTATGTAGGCAAGCTCTAAATATGTGGAACATTTCGTGATGGCAGTTTATGCAGTCTCTGAGATCCACATATGTCATTTCCTTGTAGATGTCTAATTCTTTCCTACACTTAACCTGGGTTTTTGGTTTGCCTCTCATGTACAGCCTACATGGAGCAGAATATTTTTCCCCAAAACTCTCAGGATAGAAGCATGCTGTGCAAAGGTAATCTTTTGGAAGGTTACATGAAAAATATTAAATGGTTCCAAAGTTACTGTACAAGGATTTAAAGTTTCTTTTTTCTTCTGTTCTGATCATGTTCAGTAAGGTTTTTTGGGATACTGTTCTGATGTTCTGATATGAGTTATATTATATTGTGTCATATTATGACACAAAAAATACCATGTCACAGACCATTTTTGTTTTCTTATCACTTGATTCTCACAGCACCAAAAATAAGTTTACATGTCATGAGGGCCACCATCTTGTTCACCCCCCAAAATAAAAAACATGGAATACCACTGGGGACACAATCACCAGAGATCAGGAAATTTCTGGATTTGGTATCCGTCATAACTTCCAGGATATTACTGCTTGCTGGATATTTTAATATGCTCCACTCCAATACATACGAACATACGAAGAAGCCAGCAGAAGAAGGCCATTTGGTCTATCAAGTCTGCTCGTGTTGCAGGGTCCACAGCTTGAGCTACTGTCCCTGCCCCCTCTCCCTACTCCTCCTATCCTCACTACCCGTGACCCTTACCCTCCCCCTATACCTGTCTCAGCCTCTCTTAAAGCTGCCCACTGTCTTTAATGAGATTACCTCTTCTGGCAGCACATTCCAAGTCTCCACCACCCTCTCTGTGAAGTGCTTCCTGACCTCCCTCCTAAACCTCCCACCCTCAGAGCTTAAGACTGTGCCCCCTCATGTTATGATTGCCACTCAGCTTAAAGAGACTCTCCTTATCAACCTTATTTATGCCTTTCAAGTACTTGAAGGTCCCAATCATGTCCCCTCTCTCTCTCCTGTCTTCCAGGGAATACATGTTCAGTGCCCTCAATCTTTCCTTGTATGCCGTACCCTGCTGATCAGCTATCATCTTTGTAGCCCTCCTCTGGGCTTTCTCCAGCAGGTAATGTCCTTTTTGAGGTGTGGGCACCAGTACTGAACTCCATACTCTAGATACGGCCTTACCCGTGACCTGTACAAAGGCAGTATAACCTCCTCTCTCCTACTACTGATCCCCCTAGATATGCATCCCAGCATCTTGTTTGCCTTTGCTGCTGCTTTCTTGCACTGCGTGGAGTGCTTCAGATCACTAGTGATCATCACTCCCAGGTCCTTCTCCTCCTCTGATGCAGATACTTGGACTCCATCCAGGTAGCACTCTGTCCTAGGATTCTTGGCTCCAATATGCATAACTCTGCATTTCTTGGCATTGAATCCAAGCTGCCAGATGCTGGACCAGGTCCCTAGCTTTTCCAGATCTTCCTGTAGGTCCTGTATGCCTTCAGCTGTGTCTACTCTCCCACAGAGCTTCGTGTCATCTGTGAATAGGCACATTTTACCCTTATGCCATCTCCAATGTCATTGATGAAGGCACTGAACAACACCAGCCCCAGCACTGAGCCCTGCGGGACCCCACTGGTTACCTGTCTTGTGCCAGATAACTCTCTCCCCACAGCCACCCTCTGGGTTCTCTCCTTCAGCCAGTTTTCCATCCATCTGGCCATCTTTTTCTTCAACCCCAAGATCCACCAGCTTCCTGATCAACCTTTTGTGGGGCACAGAGTCAAAGGCCTTGCTGAAATCAAGATAGAGGATGTCTACCGCTTGACCCCTGTCTGCTGTCTTAGTGACACAGTCAAAGAAGTCAATCAGATTTGTTTGACACAATCTCCACCCCCACCCCCCATGAACCCATGCTGCCTCGCATCCTGGAGACCATGGTGCTCTAGATATTCCACCAACCTTTCCTTTAGTATGGTCTCTGTGAGCTTGCCCCCAATGGAGGTCAGACTGACTGGTCTGCAATCCCCTGGGTCATCCTTGGGACCGCTTTTGTGGAGCAGCACTACATGTGCTGTTCTCCAGTCCTGTGGTACTATGCCTGTCTCTAGTGAACTATTAAATAGGTCTGCCAGTGGCCCTGTCAGCTTTTCAGCCAGTTACCTTAGTACCCGTAGATGTACTCCATCCAGGCCTGGTGATTTTTCCACCTTCAATGCCAGGAGACCCCTCCCTCACTCTTTCCTCCTCTATCACTACATCTGTATTCCCCTCCCCCCTCTTTTCCCTCCTGAAGGCACTGGTCCATTCTTCTCCCTGGTGAAGACAGAACAGAAGTATTCATTTAGTATCTCTGCTTTTCCCCCATTATCCTCCACCCACTCCACCATTTTCTTAAGCCTAACAATCCCTTCCTTCTTGTCCCTTTTTTCACTTATATAGCAAAATAAAGCCTTCTCCCCCTTCTTAATTCCTTCAGCTATCTGCAGCTCCTTCTGTGCCTTTGCTCATTTGATTTTCTTACTTGTCTCACTAGCCAACCTTGGGTAATTTTTCCTATCCATCTCTCTCTCTTGGTCTTCCTGAATTTTCTATAGGCCAACCTCTTTTCCCTTACTGCCTGGGCAACCCCAGAACTGAACCAGCTGGGACACATCAAGCTCACATCCCCCTAGGCAGCCTGCAGCACATAAATGATGTGCTTACATCCTTAAAGACCTGCAATGGTCAGACATCTGGAGAGTTTCATCACAGATATAAAAACTACAATCACTAGTCAGTGGTACATGGGGTGTACATCAGCATTGATTATAGCTATACACAACAAGAGAACATACATAAAGTGACAAAATGTGAGATAGGGGATATATTATTATTGGATCATGTCCCATATTTGGACTCATCTGACCATCTCACAATTCCATACAAAAACACAATGGAGGTTAAATTGGTACTATACGAGGTCAGAGGAGTTTCATACTTTCCTCACAGAGAGGATCCCTGAGATCCTGAGCTGTTTTTTTTGGTCAGTTCTTTTTACCCTCCTTCTCTGTGGCCTTGGACACTCTCCAGTGGGGCACCTGATACACCTTATCCTGCCCACCTGAAATCCCCAGCCTACCTGCCAGAGGGGAGGGGAGGGGAAGGGACTCCACTCCACTCCACTTCATCCCGGACCACCAACCAACTGGATCTAAGCCCCTGGGGGGGACCGCTGACTCCTTCTTAGCAACCTTTCTGGAATCTAGTGTGCAGACCAGGACTCACGAGGGAGTGCCAAAGGCAGGCTGGAGGATCCGGCGGTGGGCATGGTGGTGTGCCACCCATCCCACTTTTCCTACTAAGGCCACAGGGCTTTTCCTTTGTTCCCCTTTCCCAATGACGCGGATGTGCAATGCATCCAGCATGAGTGTGCTTGCTTCCAAGCATGTCCACAGGGTCACCATTGCAGCCAATCCCATGGCTGTAGGACCCACAGGCTGTCATGCCTCAGTCTCCACCAGGAGTCACTATTGCCCGGGATCTTGGACCCCCCTTCCTCCCAGGACAGGAGAGCCATCCTCCAGATGCTCAATCCTGCCCTATCCTGCTGACCCCCAGTGGCCCGAACTCACTCCCGAACTCAAGTCACTGGTGTAGCACAAGTAAGGCATTCAGTGCCTCAGCCCTCTGCACCAACTATTTGCATAAACCAGAGATGGCACTGCTGTACATAACATACAAGTATGATGAGGTAGGCCATAGAGCCACCAGACTGCTAGCCCATGAAATACGGTGACAGAAGACCATGGCAACAGTTGCCAGCCTCCATCACCCCATTGATGGATGGACTTTACGGGAAAATCCATAAATTACCGATGCTTTCCTATCTTTCAGTGTCGCCCAATACACACCAGATGGTCCACATAACTTGCAAGAGACTGATAATTACCTGGGCTCCATGAAGTTGCTGTCCCTTACCCCAGGCTAGGCAGCTGTCCTTACCCCCCTAGTCCAGCTTGAAGAGTTGTAACGAGTGGTCTGACTTGCTAAGAATCAAAAGACCCCAGGATTTAATGGGTACATAGTGGAACTTTACAAAACTCATAGTGGGATATTACTATCCCCACTACTAAAAGCCTGTAACAAAGTTCTTAAGGGAAGGGACTTTCTGAGTTTGTGGCAATACGCTTTGATTTCAGTAATCCCTAAACCAGGGAAGAGTCATATGGACTGTTCGGCCTGTAAGCTGATCCCAGTTCTGAACGCGGACTATAAACTCTTTATAGCAGTAATAGTCCATAGACTTGATCTGTTACTGCCGGCCTTAATACACCCAGATCAGACGAGGTTTGTCTATTCCACACAGACCAGGGACAACATGTGACGTACATTACATATCCTTCATCACACTCATACCCATCAGATACACTCTATACTGCTCAGTTTAGATGCCAAAAAGACATTCAATAGGGCACCCTTGCCATATCGGTCTGTCGTCATCACACGGATGGGTTCTCTGGAGAATTAATTTCTCTGCTCCAGAGAATGTACACCACTCTGCAGGCCTGTATTAAGGTAAATGGACACACCTCTTATACTTTTAGTCTCAGCCGCGATATATGCCAAGGATGTCCCTTATCATTTTTATACTGTATTTGCCTTCTGTATAAAGCCCTTAGCCCCAGCCATTCATCAAAGTGAGATCTATATGGGAGTTCAAATCGGAGATGGGGAGCACAGGGCAGTACTCTATGCAGATGATGTACTACTATACATGATGGATCCTGAGAGCTCCATCCCAGAAGTGTTTAGGAATTTGGCCAGTTTCAGCACAGTATCAACTTACAAGTTAAATACTACTAAAATGGAGGCTTTCCCCTGTAACTTTACATGAGCACAGGCCTAAGACAGCAACATCCATTTTTCTGGGACATTCAGGAAATTAAGTATCTTGGTATTAAGCTCCCATCAAAATTGGACAGGTTATACAAGGAGAAAAACGGACTGGCGGAGGTGGTGCGTCATCATTGCTAGATATGTTTGGAGTGTCCATAAATCCCGAATAAGGCTATCTACCCTAATGCTGCCTAAGAATAAAGGAGGCCTGGCACTCCTGGACCTGGGTCTATATTGTATGGCATCTCAACTCTGCCTCTTGTTTCTCTGGCACACAGCGAGCCCAGGACCTCACTAGTTAGAAATGGAGAGGGGACTACTACCCTTTCAAGATATGGTTAGATACATGTTTAGGAAGGCAGTGGAAGGAGTGGCTGGGGATAATACAAATCCCTGGATCACCGAAGTCAAAACAATATGAAGAAAGGTAGTGGCCAACACAGGTTTGAACAGCCAATTTGTCTGGGAGTGCCCACTCTGCGAATTTGGTAGATTTTCCACCAGCACGCATAGATATAAAACTTTTCAGGACTGGCAAAAACAGAACATTGTTTATCTTAACCAAATGTGCACAGGTACAAACATGAAATCTTTTATAGAATTACAGTGGTTTGACTTGGACCAAAGGGATTTCTTCCAGGTTCACCCACTTGACAGCTGATGTAATGACAGCGCAATGATATACAACGCAAGGAAAATGCCGACAGTTCCAACAGCAACATCAAATTATGTCGCCATACAGACACATTTTATACCCAACCCAATCAGTCCCCGTGGAAAATGAATACAAATAGTAGACACCACAAAAGACCCAATGAAGTTTACGATGGGAACTTTCTGTTGCTACCATGATTTTCTGTGGGGTGTTACACCCCCACACCACCCTTTAAATATATACTGTATAATCACCACCACCTGTCACATATATTCGAGCAGCACATAAATACAGTTACAGCCCCAAAATGTGCAGTTGAGTAAAACCAAGGACACCGCCAATTCAAATATATGTGTCCTGAGTTTATTATAGAGCAAAACCATGCACAGTACAGGAGAAATAAAACAGTACAGAGTCCTTCACAATGAAAAGTAAATTCAACCAGTGACAGAAGGGGAAATACACCAAACCATAACAAAAATACATACTATCAAGGGACAGATATTAAACTTGTAGCTGAAAATGAAATGCTTTTCTTCTAAGATAATCAGCAACACTCCTAGTGCCATACTGCTCAACAATCTCCATAATCATTTTACTAGTATCCGTATATTTCTTTTTAGAAGCAGGAACATATCTACCACAAACACACTGTTCGGTTCTTATCCAATTCATACATTGCTCTGATTTCAATAAATCAATGACCAAATCCATACACGCCTAAAACCCAGTAGCCCATTAAAACTACAGGACACACCTGTGACACAGTAAACCCCGCAACACGATCACAGTGCAACATACTCCAAGATCCCTAATGCTAATATCACTCATGCACGCATGACCACACCCACATCATGAAGCCCTATTTTTGGTGATCTCTTCATGGTATACCCTTCTTCTGCTACCATGCCAACCTGACCCTAGAAGCACAAGAGCCCACTGAATGTGCAGTGCTTATTAGAGGTCTGACATTGCATATTAGGGCACAGACCACTGCACTTTTAATCTCCACTATCTACAAAGCCCTTCAAGAAACATATATGTTTAAATCCACTTATGTGACCATTAGATGGGAAGAAGAGTTAGGCATCCAGATTGAGCAGGTGGAATGGGAGAAGGGCTGCTTTGAGGCAGGTAGGATTACATCATCAAAAATTAGGATTCCTATACAGAAATGGAAATTCTTTGACAGATGAAGCATGTCAAGTCATAGCTAAGTAAGTTTTAATGCCAGCACTAGACTATGGTAGCATCATGTTTGCCCAGTGCAATGGGGTTTTGGTCTAAGTGTAGGGCTTTATATAACAATTTGTAGGTTTGCTCTCTGAGTCCCTCTAAGAACTCATCACTGTTTATTATACGGCAAACTGAATGTACTGCCTCCAGAGAGGCTGATAAAAAACCTTGTAGCAAATTTTGCCTTCCGAGTAACTACAACTGTTGAACCACTTGTCTTATCTAAATCACTAGAACTAAGGAAATATAACTGGCATACAAGAAATAGTGGGTTAATCTCCTACATAGTACCTGTTTTTAAAAGACAAATGAGTAAAAGAGCGTTTTCATGGTTAGCCCCTTTAATCTTGAATGAATATGGTACCCAGACAAGAGCTGCACAAAGCACATTACATTTTAAGCACTTGTTGATCAAATGTGTACATTGTGAGAATGTTTTTAGATGTAACTAATTTGTAGATGTAATTATATGTTACTGTGTTCTGTACTTGATGCTATATATGTCAGGCATGGCTGAAAAATGGCTATGTCCAGTCCACTTCATGGTTAAAAATTTAAAAAAATGAAAATTAAATCTTTACATGATTGGTGGGAATATGCCTGGAAGCACCTTATAAAGTTTTTCAGAACACCAGTTATTACTGCTAGGTGTGATGAAGAGAAATGCTGACTGCTGGTGGGTCTGTGGCACCTCTAAGGTGACCCATTTACATATAATGTGGACACACCCAGAGCTGAGGCCTTTCTACCAGGAGCTGGGAAGATGCCATTATGGCGGTGCTATGTATCCCAACAAAGCTTACACCACAAATGTACTTATTCCACATATACCCCAGGAATTGTAAGGATAGACATATAAAATACCTGCTTGGGATAATGAGCCTAGTAGCTAAGAAATACATCACTCAGAAATGGTTGTCCTCCCAAACTATTATGTTGAATCGGTGGAGAACCACAGTCAATGAGATTTATTATATGGAAAAATTTGCATTTATCCTAAATGACAGAAATGAAGTATTTATATCCAGATGGAATTCCTGGGTAATATATGTAAGCCCCCCGAGTTGTGGGGCTTAATAATAATTACCCTCTCTAGCCCCCTAGGCTGGCGCTTTAGGCAGGTAGGGCCCTGGTGGGTGTCTGCCTTTTAGGTGTGGATGTCCATCATGCAGTATAAGTTTGGGCACTGGGGGGAGCTGGGGAGGTCAGAAGGTAGAGAGGTTTACAATGGGGCCAGGGTTCGAATCCTCAGCCCAGGGAGTTGTGGCCTGCTCTCCAAAGAATGGTTATTCGGCGCTTGGTCTGGAGTGGTATACAGGGATGGAGTTGGTGGCATGGGACCCCTGTTATGGAGAAGGAGCCATGGCCTGGAGGAAAGGTGTCAGCCCACCCCATGCTCCGTAAGTTCCAAGGCATGTCTGGGTCCTGTCCTTGCGAGGATCAAGAGGTAGTGGGGTATTGGTAGTAGTGAGAGCGCTGCTGTGGGTCCTTTCCAGTGGTGGCAGCACTGGGGGACCATTACCTGTGTGGCACACTACCTCGGGTGAGTGGCCTGCCTGTAGTGGGTTGCTGGGTCCACCTTCCCTGGTTTAGTACAGAGGTCTGGGTGGAGATGTGGTTGCTCAGTTTTCTAGGCCAGAGTTCTACGGCAAAAAAAGTTGGGGAAAGATAAATTGGCCAGCTGCAATATAGACCTCCCTGTTTCTGGATGTAGTCAGTGGGCCGGATGCTTCTGTAGCTGCCAGTTCAGTTGTGACCCTGAGGGCATGTTTGGTAGATCCCCAGTAGTTTGTGTTGGTGGCCTTAGCAAGTTATTGTGTCACAGTTTAAATCCGAGCCTCTTGGCTCTTCGTGTTGGTGGAGCCCATTTCTCAGCCTTCCTAGGCCCAAGTTCTGTGCCACAGCTTTATACCGCCGTAATATCTTATTGCTCCTTTTTCCTGCCTGTTTGTACCTTCAGCTCCACGGAGCTGTATTTGTTGTGTTTTGTTTTAAATTAAATTGTTTTATTCTTTCAACCTGGTGTGTCTCTTATTAATTTGTTGCCATTTTGCTAACCTTTGCCCCCTAGTCACTTTGCTAGCTCTGCCTGCTGGCTCTGTTCTTCTCAAGCCGAAGACTGCATGCCTGTTTTCACCCTCCAGGAGGTAAAAGACTGCCAGCATCTTATACTCTCCAGGTGAAGTTCTGCACATAAGGTAGGCTGAGCAATTTATATGTGTTTCCTGGTATTTATGTCTGGTTCTTGGCTTGTGCCCCCCTCTGCTTTGACACCAGGACTCCTAGACACTTGGAGGGAGGGTTACATATATGTGATGCAGTAGGATAATTTCCTCCTTTAAAAAAAAAAAAAAAACATAAGCAGTTGTCCTATACTATAAGGGGATAGCCCCAGAGCCTGCTGGTAGCTCTAGAAAGCCACAAAAGGCAAATAAATAAAGCAGAGGAATGGAGGATGCATACTAGCCTCAATATAACATAAGAGTGGTGACTCCTTTGGGTCACCCCCAGCCTCCAACCCCTTCTCTCCCACCACCACCACTTGTAAGACAATGTTCTAACTAAGGGACTGCACTTTTAGATGTTATACAATTCCTAATGAGTAGTACAGAATTGGAAGTTGACAGTTCCACAGAGGTGGTGTCCCCATTGCTGAACCAGTGGGCAAACATCACCTCACTAGAAAGGATATATTGAATGCTAAACATATACATCTTAAGGATTAAGCAGCCATAGAATGTCCTCATTGTAATGAATGTATTGTAATGTTATGTTATTAACTGTGCAAATGCTGACGACCTAGTCATCCTAGCCAGTTCTCAGAACATCACCTCCGACAACTCCCAGCTCAACGCCGATTTTGCCCTTATCAGGAGCTGGCTTGATGGACACAAACTCACAGTGAACCTCAAGAAAACGCAGACCTTGCTCTTCGGCTCCACGGCCAAAACCTCCTCCTGCACGATCCCCCTCAAAATCCATGGTTCTAGTAACTCCCTCCTCCCGAACACTGACTCTGTAAAATACCTCGGCGTCACTCTCGATCCCCAACTGGACCTCACCACGCACATTCGCACCATTTGTAAGGCAACTAATGCCAAGCTTGGCCTAGCCTACAGGGCTAAGGACTGCCTCACCCCTGCAGCTCGGCTTGCCATTGCTAAGGGGATTCTCCTCCCCACACTCTCCTATGGGCTCGTAGCCTTTGCACCTGTCCCATCCTCCAACCTCACCAAGTGGGACACCACATACAAATAACACATGCCGCCGCACTCGGTCCCCGCCTCACACACTGCTAGAGCTTACTCTGACTAGAATGGCTCCCCCTGAGAAGTTCCGGACCTATACCCTTGGCAACTTCATTGACAAATAATCAGAACGCCACTCCTGCTCTCGCTATGCCCGCTAAAACATGTCTCCCTGTCTACAACCTTCGGTCGGACTGCTAAGGACCGTCGGGTCCTCAAGACCTGCACCTCACAGGCGATCGGGCCTTCACCGTCTCTTGCACCTAAACTGTGGAACTCCCTCCTGCCCGCTTGTGCCTCCTCCCACCCCTGCTTCAAATCCTCCTTATGGAACTTCCTAAAACGCATCCACCTGCCTGTGTTAAGCACCCACCTGCCCCCCCCAGCGAGCAGTCTCCCCCATTGAATATCTCTGCTGCTGACTACCCCCTCAGGCACTTACCACTCCTGGTGGAGCGGTGCTATCTCTCTTAATCCTTCACTCACCTGAGTCGGTGCCTACCCCTCCCTCTCTCTATAGGCATCTAGGCCGGCCTCTACTAACCCAGGTTTCTCCTAACTGTACCTTCTGCTTCTCTCCTGTTCATGTTGCTCTTGCTATATTCCCCCAACTATCTGTTGGATGTACCACCCACATTCCTGATACCACTTTGATGTCTAACTCCCTCATTGCTGCTCTTGCTGTGAATTCTTGAACTGTTTGTCATTACCTCTGTATCACCCTATGGTGGAGCATATTGCTCTTGCATGAAAACTCTATTGTATTTGCCAATTGTTGGAGCATGTGGCTCCTGTATGTAACCCAACTGTTGGAGCATGTGGCTCCTGTATGTAACCCAACTGTTGGAGCATGTGGCTCCTGTATGTAACCCAATCTGTTGGAGCATGTGGCTCCTGTATGTAACCCAGCTGCTGGAGCATGTGGCTCCTGTATGTAACCCAACTGTTGGAGCATGTGGCTCCTGTATGTAACCCAATCTGTTGGAGCATGTGGCTCCTGTATGTAACCCAATCTGTTGGAGCATGTGGCTCCTGTAAGTAACCCAACTGTTGGAGCTAGTAGCTCCTGTATGTAATTGTTTTGTCCCTATGGATACCCTGTAACTCTCCTGGGTCGCTCCTGAAAATAGGCACATTGCTGTCTAGTGTGCTTACCTGGTTAACAAAAGCAAATAAATAAAATAAATAAATAAGATTTCTTTAATAAAGAGATATTTGCAAAAAAAAGTGAAAATATATAAAAAATGAACCTAGCTAAATGGAACCCATTTAGCCAGATTCTGGTGTTTGTGTTTTAGAACAACAGCGAGAGAAGCCATTTACCCATGTTCCCTGTATGAGGGCAGTAAGACTTTCTTGAATGCTGAAGCCGCAACTAGACTTCTGTTGCCAGCTTTAGTTGAAGCAGTGAGCCGGTGATCCCTGTTCTCTCTGTTTCTGTTTCTCTATCTGTCCATCCATCTTAAATTTTTTCTTAAGCGGACCAGGGTTCCCACACCTGGTACCACTTCTTTCTCCTCTCCCTCCAGATTCTGCACTCCACTTCCCAATGTTAATATTAGTGGATCAGGGTGCCTGACTCCAGTACCGCTGAACAGTACATGTGCACAGCGGTACCAGAGGTGGGCAGTACATGTTCATGTACATGGTGGCACTGGGGTACCCACCCCTGGTACCATCTAACAGTAGCCTGACACTGGGGTGTTCAATCCCCAGTGTCAGAATATGTCCCCTGAAATAAAGAAAATCATCCCCTGATGATTTTTTTAGCCTATAAAAATGAAAATAGTCCCTCACCAATCTGACCCCCACACACACCCCCCACCCCGACCTCCCACTCAGCACCCACCACCCCACACCCCCTCACTCACCTAAACATGTCCCACAGCTTAGATCCACTATGTGATCAAAGATGTGTCTTGCTGCTGGAACCAGCGACTGTGATATGAGTAAATCGGGTAAGTGTGGTTTAATGTATTTCACTGGGTTTTGAACTTTTATTCATAACTTGGTCTTTTCTGAATATTTTTACACCAAATTTTCAACATGGTCTTTATGAGACCCCTCCTCATGACCAATGACAGAGGAATTATGCAAATCTGTCCCAAAAGGCAATTTTGTGGTCTTCTGCAAAATCACTTTTCAGGTGGGATTTGAACATTTTCACTACCCTTGCTCATGAGGTGGGTTCACAAAAAGGCTATGTTGAAAATATGGGTTCAAAATATCTAAACATGGCAAGGTTATGAGCGTACATTGACATTTTTCTATGTTTGATCATAACTTTGGTAATTTTCAATATTTTGACATAGATAGATAGATAGATAGATAGATAGATAGATAGATAGATAGATAGATAGATAGATATTTTATTTATATAGCATCCATCTCCGAGGACTCTGAGTGCTGCACAATTTAACACGTATAATAAGTACAATACACAAATACTCATATAAAATAAAACTAGAAGCAACCGCTTAACTAAACATCACAAAATCTACTATTATTATAAAACCCCTTTAATTAAAAGCTTGATTAAATAAATATGATTTGAGGCCCGTCCTAAAGGCTTCCACCGTGGAAGCCTCCCTAAGATAACCAGACAAGGAGTTTCACAGGGTAGGCGCAGCCACTGCAAATGCTTGATCACCCGAGTGCAGCAGTCTAACCCTGGAAACTTCAAGAAGACCACCCCCAGCAGAACGGAGAGCCCGGGCCGGGCGGTACAGCACAAGGAGCTCTTGCAAATAGACTGGGCCTCTCCTGTGCAGGGACTTATAGATTAAAAGCCCTATCTTGAAGACAACCCTCCACCAAACTGGTAGCCAGTGCAATTTGCGGAGTGCCAGGGTAATATATTCACATCTTTTCACTCCCAACAATAGTCTTGCTGCCATGTTCTGCATCAGCTGCAGTCTGCAGAGGTTGCCTCCAGATGTCCCTAGGTACAGGGCATTGCAGTAGTCCAACCTGGAAGAGACAAAAGCATGCACCAGTGTGGGCAGGTCATCAGGTGGGATTAGGGCTCGAATTCAGGCAATATACCTGAGATGATTAAACCTGGTTCTTACCACAGCTGACACCAGTGCCTCAAGTGTAAGGCCTCCATCCAGAATTACTCCCAAGTTCTTCACCTGCTTAGAGAGGGCTAAAGGCACACCCCCAACACAAAATTGGGAATAGTGTCATACATGCCCTCCACCCTGATGACCTGACTCCACCACCAGTACCTCAGTCTTGTCAGGGTTTAGTTTAAGCCAATTGTGAGCCATCCACATCTGGATTTCCTCAAGGCAGCAGTTAAATACAGAGTCTGACACCTGGCTATTGGGAGTACAGGACAGATACAGCTGTGTATCTTCTGCATAGCAGTGAAACCCAGTCTGTACTGCCTGATAATGTCCCCCAGTGGCAGCATATACACCGTGAACAACAGAGGTGACAGAACTGACCCCTGCAGAACACCACAGCACAGAGGCTTCAGATTCAATGAGAAAATTCCCATGGTCACCCTCTGCACTCTCTCTGTCAGGTATAACCTAAACCAGTTGATGACATTACCAGACAGACCACACCAAAACTGCAGTTGGTCAAGTCATACCTCATGGTCCACAATGTCAAACACCGCAGAAAGGTCTAGAAGGACCAAGTTGGTATGGTCCCTTCTGTCCCTTGCCATCAGGAGGTCATTAAGCACCCTCACCAGGGCTGTCTCTGTACTATACCCCACTCGAAACCCAGACTGGAAAGGCTCATAGGTGGAGGAAGCAGCAAGATGTCTCTCCAGCTGAACAGCCACCACCTTTTCTACAACCTTCCCTAAAAATGGGAGGTTCAAAACAGGTCTGTAATTGCTGAGGCAGTCCGGGTCCAAACATGTTTTTTTTCAGCAGAGGTCTAACCAAAGCCTCTTTCAATGTTAAAGGAAAGATCCCACTCCTTAATGAACTCCAGACTACCCCAGCTATCACAGGACCAATCAAGTCCACACATTCCACCAAAAGGTGAGTTGGACCAGGATCTAAATCACAGTGGGTTGGCCGCAGCTTAAAGATGATCTCTACCACGTCCCCAACCCCAATCAGCTCAAACTCAACCCACACAGGAGGAGTGCTCCGACTCAACTTAGGCCGGACTATGCAGCCCTTTCAAGAGATGTTCGACAAGACCTCAGCCCTGATGGAGGACACCTTGTCATTGAAAAACAGAGCCAGCTCCTCACACCTTGTACTTGAACCTACCCCTCCAACACATAGACAGACAGGATATAATAGCCTGTCCACTGTGCAGAACAGCTGAGCCGGTCTGTTTTTTGCTGCAGCAATCTCCCCAGACAGAAATTCCACCTTTTAACGGGAGATTGCCCCCCTGATAGTCTGCATAATGTGTCCTCAAGGCCAATTTGTTCCTCCACCAGGCCAGATCTCCTCCAACGCCTCTCTAACCTCCGACCTTTAGTCTTTAAACCTCAGAGATTCTCATCATACCAAGGAGATCTCTGACGAGTAGACAGGGGTCAGACACATAAGGGTGCGATTGAGTCAAAGGCCACACCAACCACCCCATTATAGGCTGCTACTGCCTCCTCCAACCCAATCGCACAAGCTGCCCCAACACCCGATAGGTCCAGGACCACCAAAAGGTCCTCTGAGAATACCCCCATTAAAGTCTGGTACTGGACCATCTCCATAGGGGCAGGACCATCTGGGGGGGGGCTTAAACGTGAACACCATAGTGCTATGATCTGACCATGCCACTGGATCCACACTAAGGTCCATAATATCCAGCTCAGAGGGGGAAAAAAAATGATCCAATGTATGGCCGCCCAAGTGCATTGCTGTCATTACCTTTTGTGTCAGGCCCAGCACCCCCATGCTCTCGAGAAGGTCTCTCATAGCCATCTTTTCACACCACCTCATGAACGTGACAGATGCCATTTTTCAAATCCTGGCCAAAATGTGTTTTCATGCCTGCAGAGCAGAATGATGTTTCAGCGGGGATTTGAAAATTCTCACCTACAGGGTTCATGAGGTGGGGTAATAAGAAGGCTATGCTGAAAATGTGGTGTACAAATACGGTAAAATGACCAGGGTATGAGTGAACATTGCAGCATTACGGTGTTTACTCATAACTTTGCTAATTTTCAATATTTTAACTCCAGACTTTCAGCATAGGCATTTTTCCACACTACCTCATAAACGTGAAAGGGGTCATTTTTAAAGTCCTGGGCAAGATGTGTTTTAGCACTTGTGGTAGAAAATGATGTTTCGGACACTATGCTATAAGTGCCACATGTCATGTTTATCAGGGGAGTCATAAAACCACTATCTTGAAAATGTGGGGTCAAAATAAAAAAATTATAATTATTAAGAAATGTTGTGTGTAGTGCCAGTCTTCACCACAGCGTGTATGCTTTGTGATCTTGTGATGGTATGCTGAGTTTGGGGGTAAGCTCAGTGACTCAACTGCATGGGGTGAGGGTTCTGGGATGGTGATATTATGTGAACTCCTCCCCCAGTCTTGGAATGAAGCTTCATGGTTGCCCGCATGGGCCCAAGTATCATATAGTGAAGACAGCTCTTCTCTTGGCATAGCGCCCTGCACCTCTGCACCAGTGGATGACAGAGGGCCTTGTGCATTGGCTGACTGATGGACTCTTTGCCCTGTGCATCTGTATCTCCGGCCACATGGGAGCAGAGGGACCAGATGACATTGAGCTTCCACAGTCCACTAGAAAGACAAATGAATTATTGACATCTATCACTGCACAGAACTGCAGGGCCTGCAATGGCCCTGCACTTCCATAGGCAGACACAGTCTTCCCTTGATGTAGGGTTCATAGGGCCCAGTGTGTTTGCATCTATTCACACAAGTCCCCAGACACCTGCATGAATAAAGATATGATTCCACTATCTCAAAAAGAAAATAATTATTTGCAAAAAACTTTGGTTAATGCACCAGTTAGGGTACAAGTTAATGCCAGAAAACTAGGGAATGTGGTGTTAAGATTTCCAACCCCAACTCCCCACCTTCAGCCCGCAAACAGCAAAAGTTAAAAACATTAGGGTTTCAGTCTCTGGAGTCTTGCGAATCAGCAGTGGGGCCTTCCTTGGGGTTTTAAACCCTAATGACTACCCTATTACCTGAAAAAAGAGTGTCAGATGTGATCTTTCTTCACATAGGGCCCTGCATAAAGAATGTTACAACAGATTCTGTTGGCAATATGTGACAAGGCGTACTTCTCTACCTTTGAAGAGTGTATCACTGTGAGGCACAGGCTTATAGCTATAGCTTTTGCTTTGGATAAGTGGCTACAGGCTGGGGGAGGGAGAAAAGATGAGCATTAGTGTTGAATACTCCAAGGAAGACCCCAGCACTGATTTGTCAAGAGTCTGGAGACCCAAAATCCTATTTTTTTTACCTTTTGCTGCTTGGGGGGTTTGGGTGGGGAGTTAGGGTTGGAAACCCTAACATCACATTTCTCCACTTTTGTGGCATTAGTGTAACCCCCCCATCCCAGGTGCTTACCTGAATGCCCCCCCTTGGGGCTCCCATTTGTCCCATTTCCCCCGGGGTTTGGGCCACCCCAATTCTTTTTCCTCCTGGTCCTAGTTTCCCCCTTGTAGTCCTGTAGTCCCTGGATCCTCCTATCAGCTCCCGTGGTAATTTTGGCAAGAGCGGGGCTGGAGGAGCTGGAGATGCAGAGCCACCAGCTATTTATGGCACTCCGGTGATGGGTGAGCTCTATGCATGTGCAGAAGTGCACATTCGAGCGGCTGTTTCAGGGGCTGTTTCATCCGTCACTCTGGTGGTAAAGCATAAGGGGGACTAGTGACCTTGTCTAACCCAGAGAGATGACCAGAGAGCAGAAGGAGAGCTTTTTCTGAGTGTCAATTGTGCTCGGAGATCAGGGAGCTGCCTCATGAATATTAATGAAGTGGCTCATGAATAAAGATGAGCGGGTCCTGTTTAGCGCTGGGGAGACAGTGTTTAGCATTAGTGACAGGCAAACAAAATAAATAAAATGCTAAAGAGTGCACTGGCGTCCACAGGCAGAGGGGATACTGTGGTTCTAGTGGAGCAATAAATAAAATAAAATGTATATGTGGACTGCAGCAAGGGAATGAAGTAGGACTTTGTGTTTGCTGCCTAGGGACTATGTAAATTGGCAGCAGTGACAGCAAAAGGAGTGAAGGGAATTCTTGAAAGGTGCAGCCACTTTGCAGGGCACAGGGGTGGCTGCTAAATGCTGGGGAAGTAGACAATAATAGTAAATGGCCTGGCTGCACAGGGACACAAAATGTGGGACATTGTATCAACTGTGTGGGACTGTTTACATTCAGCCACCATGTTCTACAGCCATGTGATGTCATCCAACCTATCACAAAGCCAATATTCTTTCTAGAGACTCTGGGACTGTTTGAAAGGACTCTTGGGGGGAAATACCCTAGTTCTGCCATCAGCACGATGCACATAGGAGGGTCCCCTACAGGTCCTGATGGCAGCAGAGAGGTCACCCTTCCCCATCCTCTGGAACATCCAAAGCAGGAAGCTCTACTAGCAGTACAACACACATAGGAGGGTCCCCTACAGGTCCTGAGGGCAACCGAGAGGTCACCCTCCCCCAACCCCTGGAACATCCAAGGTAGGAAGCTCTACTAGCAGCACGATGCACATAGGAGGGTCCCCTACAGGTCCTGAGGGCAGCAGAGGCCACCCCTCCCCACCCCCGGAACATCCAAAGCAGCAAGGTACGGACTTGGCTCGATCTGTTGAAGCCCTGAGCAGACTAAGACCACATTCAAGCTGGCTGGGCAAAGTGTCTGGCCCCGCTGACACTGTGTGTCAGCTCCCCACTGCCCCCACCACCACCCTTGGTGGACGTGCCCTTATATAGAGGCTACGGAAAGTTTTTTAACCAATCAGCCAAGTTCTCCATCTGCAGCCTATACAAAATCACCACTAGAGGCAGCTCTAACATCAACTGCTGAGAGCAGGGAAAATCAATCCCTCTCCCTCATAAAGGGGCAGCCAAAAAATTAAAGCCATGATGTATCTTAGGCCTGCAGCAAAAAACTATTCTTGGCGCATTTATCTACTGACTCTAATAGCCCTTCCCCATCTGGCCGAAATCACAGATGGCACAACACCTAAACCCGTGTCTGGAGACTTGCCTCTACTTAATAGTGCCTTGCATTTCAACTACGGGACAGTGGAGCATCAGACAATTATATCCAGGCCCCTCTGGAGGTTTGTTCTCCATACCAAAATGACACGGCCACCTCTGGCAATGCCAGAGGTTGCCATGGCCCTTATGTGCTCTTATACCTCAAAAAAAATTCTCAGAAGCACAGCATCACAAATCAAAGACAGTCCAGGATCAGAAAAAAATGGAGGAAACACTACCTCTCCAGGATAGTCATCATCCTCCTACTGATCTCAGGGAACATACACCCCAACCCTGAACCCTATGGCAATAATAACCTCCCGTCATACAGATGCCTAAAAATTGCATCAATCAACATAGGGGGTCTTCTACCAAAACTTTCCCAATTCCAAGCCTGGGTTGCAGTCCACCAACTAGACATCATCACGGTCATGGAAACGTGGCTGTCATAAAAAACTCCTGATTCCTGTATCTCGCTAGAGGGTTACACCACCTTCCAGCAAGATAGATTAAACAAGTAAGGGGATGAGTGTCTGGTCTATCTAGTCTATGGATTGTGGGCTTTTGGTGACACTGTACTTTCTTTGTAGTCTTTACTTAGAATTGTTTTTGGGCTGTTGAGGATTTAAAACGTAGTGGTGGTGTATTTCTTTGCTGTCTTTGGTTGCTGCAAATTTTCGCCCCCTTCCCCAACTCTTGATTATATGCCCTGTTAAATCTGATTGACAGGAGCTAAACACTGGCTATAGTAAGGGGTGTGGAGTAGGAGGGGCATACCAGGAAAGGAACAGCAGCAAGTGAAGAGGTGATTGCTCTCTCAGTGGAAGGGAAGTACAATAAATGCAAATCTAGGAGCTTTCATTATTACTTCTTCGCATTGATATTGCATTGGGGAAAGGAGGAGTAGGAGTTTGAAGAAGGTTGTGCAATGGCTACTTAAAGTCTGTTTTTGAGTGTGGCTAGGAAGGATAGGAATATAAAAGCAGTCGCCAATATATCTAAACATGTGCAACAAAGGAGGTAAGGGAACAAAGAAAATGTTTTGCACTGATAGAGGAGGGAGATGGGAGACTTGGGGAGGTTTGGTATCCTGCATCTGAAAGGTGGGGGTCGCTAGGGCAACAACAGCAATGGGTAGGGTGGTAGGCTGCAACAACTGCGGTGCACCAATCTTTCTAAAATTGCCTGGAGTGTGGAGGATGTTTAGTGTGCAACCACATAGAAAAACTTAGAAAGGAGATTGAGGGTCTGCAGGAGGAACTAAGACAGGCAAGGCAGATTGGGGGTGGGTTTAGCCCAATACTGGAGGGAGGAAGAAGGGAGATGAGGAGGCGATTTAAGCCAACAGTGGTGAGGAGAGGGTCAGAAGAAGGGAAACAGAGACAAAGGAGCCCAGGCCAGGAAGAACAATTGCCGGAGAAACCAGGTCAGGAGACAAAAGACAAATGAAAGGAGGAGATAGGGACTTGTGAGGGGAGGAGAAGAAGTGGCAAAATTCATGGAGTGGAAAGGAGAGAACAGGTTACTATGAAGAGAGAGGGAGCAGGCATTTGGGAAGGGTCTTCAGAAAACAGCTATGCACTGCTAGAGAGGAAGAAGGTGGAGGAGGGAAATGATGAAATTAGAGGAGTAATTAATAAATGTCTGGACCAAACTGGAGTGGGGGGAAGTTCTGCTGGGAGAATTGCAACAGGGGTAAAAGGGGGAAATGATGTGCAGGAGGAAAAAGAGGAGCTGGAAATGAGAGAGGGAGATGAATGAAAGCAAGCAGGGAGTAAGACGGGTGGAATCTTAGTGCTGGGGGACTCAATACTAAGAGGAGTTAGGTGGGATAGCAAAGGGTAGAGGCATAGTCGTATTTGGGTGGAGGCCATGCCGGGAATGACAGCAGAAAGGGTGGGACAGTCTGTTCTGAAATATGCTAGAAGGGGTAGGGACAAGCCTCATTTAATTATACATCTTAGGACAAACGACCTGGCTGACAAGACAGTAGATACAGTCCAGAGGAGGTTTGAGGAACTAGCACAATTATGTGAGGGGGCAGGAAGATCAGTAACTTTTTCAGAGATACTTCCTGTGCCAAAGGCAAGCACAACAAGAAAGCTGAGAATAGAGGAATTTAATGGATGGCTAAGAACCTAGTGTTGTGCTAAAGGGCATGGGTTGTTGGGGGTGGGGAGGGACCTGGGAGGACAGTAGTCTCTATGCCAAGGACAGACTACACTTGAGTGAGGAGGGAAAGAAAGTGTTGAAACAGAGGATGGAGGAGTACATAGAGGAAGTTGAGAATTTAAACTAGGAGTGGGGGTGGCAGTTGGGGAAGAGATATGCAGAGACCACAGGTTGGGAAACCATATGAGCTTAACCCCCATAACAGTGACAAAGGACAAATGGCAAGTACTGTTGGTGATGCTAGGAAAGGAGGGGAGGATGGGAGGGGGGAAGGGTGGAAGGTGGTTACCCTTAATGCTAGGAGCCTTGGAAGGAAAACTGCAGAGTTACAGGTTCTCATGGCAGAGGGAGAGGTCGACATTGCAGCCATCATGGAAACATGGGCCACCCAATACAATGACTGGGACCTGTCTGTACCAGGGTACAGGTTATTTTGTAGGGACAGGGTGATTGGGAAAGGAGGGGGGGTGGCACTGTATGTGAAGGAAGGACTGAAGTGTGTAAGGGAGGAAGGGGAGGAGGATAGTACGGAGTCACTTTGGATGCAAATCCAGGATTCCAAGAATAGGATTCTTAGAATGGGAGTGGTGTACAGGCCACCATCTCAGACGGAGGAGTTAGACAGGGAACTAGCGGGACAGATCAGGAGGACCTGTGAGAAGGGTAGTATGGTAATTGTGGGGGACTTCAACATGCCAGGAGTGGAATGGAGCACCCCAACAACCAGGAACAGAAGGGAGCAGGTACTGCTGGATGCCTTCCAGGACAGCTTCCTGCTGCAAATGGTCAGTGAACCAACCAGGTTAGGGAATACCCTTGACCTTGTGCTGGCAAATGGGGATTTTGTGAGAGAACGTACAGTGGAGGAACCGCTGTCAGGGAGTGACTACCATTCAGTATGGCTCACATTGGATATGGGCAAGGAAGGAGTGGAATCTGGCACAATAGTACTGGACTTCAAGAGGGCTGACTTTGGAAGGATGGGGGAAGTGGTAAAAGGGTACCTGGCCAGAATTCAATCTAGTATGGACACTAACCAGAGGTGGGAGCTCATAAAGCTGGGAATAGTGGAGGCAACCAAAAACCTGCTGCAAAGCCCAGAGCAAGAAGGCTAGGGCTAAGAAACCAATCTGGTTGAGCAAGGAGGTCATGGAAAAGGTAAGGAGGAAAAGACCTGTCTTTAGGAAGTACAAGAAAACAGAGGAGGGGAGGACAGGGAGGAGTACTTGACAGAATCAAAGGAGGTGACAAGGGCAGTAAGGGGAGCCAAAGCATCTAGAGAACTCGGGCTGGCACAAGACATTAAGAAGGGGGAGAAGGACTTCTTTAAGTACACCAGGGAGAAAAGGAGCTGTAAGGACCACATAGTAAGGATTAGGAAGGAGGGGGTTTGGGTGGAAGAGGGTCAGCGATAAGGCGGAAGCACTAAATGAGTACTTCTGCTCAGTATTTACTAAAGAAAAGAGGGAGGTGACACCCAAGGTGGGAGAAATGGCAGAAGCAGGGTGGGAAGTGGTGACAGATGGGGAAATCATGGAGAGCAGAGTTCAAGAGGGTTTGAAGGCACTGAGGGTGTACAAGGCACCAGGCCCAGATGGCATCCACCCCAGGGTACTGAAGGAGCTGGCAGAGGTCCTTGCAGGACCTTTGGCAGACCAATTTAATGCCTCACTACATTCGAGGTGTGTACCTCAGGACTGGAGGATGGCTCATGTGGTGCCCCTCCACAAGAGTGGCCCCAAGGATGAACCGGGAAACTACAAACCAGTGAGCCTCACATCCATTGTGGGTAAGCTAATGGAGACTATCCTGAAGGAGAGGCTGGTGGCTTCCTAGAGGCCAAAGGACTACAGGGACAGCAGACAGCATGGCTTCCTATGTGGAAGATCCTGCCAAACCAACCTGGTCGAGTTCTATGACTGGGTAACTCAGGCAGCTGGACAGGGGCCATGCAGTGGATGTCCTGTATCTGGACTTCAGTAAGGCATTCGACTCGATTGCCACATGGAAGGCTGGAAGGAAATTAGTAGGCACAGGGGCGGGTGCAAAGCTGGTGAGATGGGTAGGAAACTGGCTGCAGGGAAGGCAACAGAGGGTGGTGATGGTGGGTAGGGAGCTCTCACACCCAAGGGCAGTGACGAGCGGTGTTCCACAGGGCTCAGTGTTGGGACCAGTGTTGTTTGGGATATTTATTGCAGACATATCATGGACATCAAGAGCAAGATCAGTCTGTTTGCTGATGATACCAAGGTAGGCGCGGTGGTGGATGACCTAGGGGGATGGCAGAGGTTGCAGGATGATCTGGCAAAGCTTGAAACCTGGTCAGACACCTGGCAACTGGGCTTTAATGCCAAAAAGTGCAAAGTGCTACATTTTGGGATGAAGAACCCAAGAAGGAGTTACCAGCTAGGGGGAGTGCAGCTAGCCCAGACAGAGGAGGAGAAGGATCTGGGTGTGCTCATTACAGGGTCAATGAGCAACTCGGCACAATGTAGGAAGGCAGCTGCAAAGGCCAACAAAATGCTGGGTTAGTGTTGCAAGGGGTATCCTCGAGGAGGGAGGAGGTGATTCTGCCACTGTATAGGTCATTGGTTAGACACACCTGAGTACTGTGCAGTACTGGTGTCCGTATCTGAAGAGGGACATTAAATTACTGGAGGGGGTAAATGCAGAGCCACAAAATGATCAAGGGCTGGGGACTTATCTACACGAGAGGAGGTTGAAGGAGTTGAACATGTACTCACTGGAGGAGAGGAGAGACAGGGTGACATGATTGAAACCTTTAAATACATGAAAGGAATAAACAAGATGGGTACAGAGGAGCTGTTCAAAGTAAGGAGGGAGGTCCACCAGGGCCATGATATGAGACTGGAGCAAGGAAGGGTTCAGGAGGGAGATGAGGAGATACTTTTTACAGAGGGTGGTGGCTGGGTGGGAATGTGTTACCTGTAAGCATTATGCAGGAACAGTGGACTGCTTCAAGCGAGGATGGGACAGGACAAGGGGGAGGGTTAATGAAGGGGAAGAGTGGAAGAGAGGGGCAGCTGCAGAATAAGGGGTGCTAGCTGCACATTCGAACAGACTTGATAGACCTCTAGGCCTTTATCTGCTGGCAAATTTCATATGTTCATAAGTTTGTATCTCTGTAACACAAGGTGTTTTCTCAGTCAAATTGTTGTGTAAGGCAAGGCACTCATCGCAGTGGTTGGTCAGAGCTTTTAGCTGATTGTTTCGTGAGGGCATAGTTTAGCCCAACCCCTGCCCATCCCCTCACCCCACCCACCCTGGAAATAGTTCCTTTATACCTGGGGTTCTGACATCATTTCCTGAAGAGTGCAAGGGGCATATCACTGTCATATCCTCTCTAGCACACTGCACCAACAATTCAAGCATACACATTGTATAATATATATATTTCTATATAACAAACCAATCACACACACACACACACAAAAAAAAAGTAGATAAACATGTGGGGAGTAGTGCAATGTAATGGCTGTGGGGCAGCAGTCTTCTGGGAGTGTTTCTGGAGGCTGAGATGCTGCCCTATTTGCCCAACAACTCTGCCCTGAGGGAGGAAGTTGCCTGTCTTCAGGCCACACTGGACAGTAGTAAGGGAACCTTCCCCCAGGCCACACTGGACAGTAGGAAGGGAACCTCCCCCATCCAGGGAGCACCACAGCCACCACCACTACCTCAGAGGTTCTGAAGAGACCACAGCAGTTGGACAACAGTGGGCTCAGGGAGGATGAGGATGGTGGAACAGAGGCATACCCAGTCAGTTGTTCCACTCCACAATCCATACACCATTCTGAGGGAGCATAGCTCCCCTATGGATGCACCCGCAGAGGAGACTAAGGAGGCTGAGGACAACTGTCACAAGGGAGGCCCACAGGAAGAAGGCAGAGGACACCACAGGGAAAGGAAGCAGCTCCTGGTGGGGGACTCAATTATTAGGGGGATAGAACTGGGGGGAGCAGGGAAAACTGAAGTAAGGTGCCTGCCTGGTGCCATAGCTTGGAGAGACAGGAAGCGCATCCTCAGGATCTCAAGAACAGCTGCACGGGAGTCTGAGCTGGACATCATTGTTCACCTAGGGACAAATGACTTGGCTCATCATGAGATTAGAGTAGTGCAGGAGGACTTTGCAGAGTTGGGGAGGGGCCTAAGACAAGTAGTACACACAGTATCCTTCTCAGAGGTGCTGCCTGTCAATGGCATGGGGGAGGCGAGGGTACTTTTTACCATGCAGTTTAATGAATGGTTGAAAAAATGGTGTGAAGCACAGGGGTTTGGCTTCATTGGGGACTGGGGTTCCACCTGAAGGGACACCAGCCTATACTGGCAGGATGGTCTGCATCTGTCCAGGAAGGGAATAAGTATTTTGAGCAATTGGTTTAAATGCTTCATTGGTAAGCTTTTAAACTAGTTAAGGGGGGAGAAACTGATAAGCAGCAGGAAAATCCCAGCCTCTCCATACAAAACAGGGTACTAAATGAGAAAAAGACCGAGATAGAAAGGTCAGTGAGGGATGCTGCAACAGAAAGTAAAGCCACAAAAAAATGGAGAGCAATGAGTACCAATGCCCATAGTCTGGGTAATAAGCTTCCTGAATTAGTGGTCTTGATGGAGGAGGAACATCTGGATATTGTGGCAGTCACAGAAACATGGTACACACAAAACCATGACTGGGACATAAACATACCAGGATTCACTACCTACAGGATGGATAGGGAGGGTAAAAGAGGAGGAGGAGTAGCTCTTTACATAAGGGAAGGAATCAAAGCAATAGAACAAAATGGTAAACAGGGAGGAGAAGAAGTACTGTGGGTAGATTTGGAGACAGGCAATAGTACCACAATCTGCACAGGGGTTGTATACAGACCCCCTTCTCAGGGGGAGAAAATGGACAAGGAAATGATAAAAAGTATACTTAGAATGGCAGAAAAAGGGGAGATATTGCTGATGGGTCATCTGAATATGCCAGATGTTTACTGGAGTGCAGTTGCAGCAGCCAGTTTGAAGAGTAGGGTTATTCTAGATGCCCTACAAGGGGCATGCCTTAGATAACTAGTATTGGAACCCACTCGAGAGGGCACAATCTTAGACCTGGTTCTCTCAAATGGAGATGGAGAGAGGATCACAGATGTAGAAGTGGGTAGCCATCTGGGAACTAGCGATCATCGAACAGTATGGTTCACAATAAACACAGCAATAGAGTCAAGCCATACAAAGGCAAAAGTACTGGACTTTAGGAGAGCAGACTTTGCCAAAATGGGTGAGTGCCTAAGGAATGCACACTAGCAAATGGGCAGGAAGGAGGGTGGAAGAACAATGGGGAATAATAAAACTGCCATCACAGAGGTGACAATCCTTTGTGAAGTAAATAAACAAAACAAAACAATGTAAGAAACCACTATGGTTCTCAAAGGAAGTGGCATGAAGGTTCAAGAGAAAAGAAAGCATTCAGGAAGTACAAGGAATCACAGAAGGAGCAGGATAGAGAACTGTATCAGTTAAAGAAAAGGAAGCTGGGAAGGCAGTCAGAACAGCAAAGGCCCAAACCGAGGAAAAGATAACCAACTCAGTTAAGAAGGGATTAAAACCTTTACAGGTACATCAGGGAGTGAAGGAAGACCAAGGGAGGGATAGTGAGGCTTAATAAAGGGAGGGAGGGTGGGCAGAGAGTGATCTGAAAAGGCAGAGATACTAAACAAATATTTTTGCTCAGTATTTACAAATGAAATGGGGAGGTACCTAAAACAAACAGTAGAAACACTCTGGATACAGAAGTTGATACCAGCCCATTTACAGAAGAAAGGGTTCTGAAAGAACTCTTAAAACTGAAGGTGGACAAAGCAATGGGGCCTGATGGGATTCATCCCAGAATTCTAAAAGAACTAAGGGTAGAACTAGTGACACCACTGACTACCCTCTTTAACAAATCATGGGAGGATGGGGTGGTACCTGAGGACTGGAGGAGGGCAGATGTAATTCCCATTCACAAAAGTGGGAGCAAAGCAGAAGCAGGAAACTACAGACCTGTTAGTTTAACCTCAGTGATAGGGAAAATGATGGAATCACTTCTGAAGGAAATAATTGTCGAGTATCTAGAAGCCAGAGGGGCACAGGACCCAAGGTAGCATGGATTCACAGTGGGAAGATCATGCCAGACAAATCTGATAGATTTCTTTGACTGGGTGACCAAAGTAGTAGATCAGGGAAGAGCTGTGGACATGGCCTACCTAGACTTTAGCAAGGCATTTGACACAGTCCCACACAAAAGATTAATATACAAGTTAGCCTGCCTGGGAGTGGGTCCCAAGATGACAGCCTGGGTAAAGAATTGGCTGGAGAATAGGACACAGAGAGTAATAGTAGATGGAGTCCACTCTGAAGAAAGGGGTGTTATTAGTAGGGTACCGAGGGGTTCAGTATTAAGACCAGTGTCATTATAAGCAACATTCCAGAGGGGCTGGAAGGAAAAATATGTCTCTTTGCAGATGACACAAAGATCTGCAACAGAGTTGTTGCACAAGGTGTGGTGGGAAGGATAAGAAGGGACTTGGCAAGGTTAGAGGAATGGTCAAATGTATGGCAGCTTAGATTCAATGCTAAGAAGTGCAAGGTAATGCACCTGGGAAACAAAAACCCAGGGGAAGAGTACACAATGGGGGGTGAGATACTAACAACAACAAAAATGGAAAGGGACCTGGGGGTAGTCATATCAGATGACCTAAAGGTGGGCAGACAATGTGAGAGGGCAGCAAGGAGGGTGGGGGGGATACTGGGATGCATAGGGAGAGACATCACCAGTAGAAAACAGGAAGTTATTATCCCCTATGTACAGATAGCTGGTGAGACCTCATCTGGAGTACTGAGTGTAGTTCTAGAGACCCAATCTCCACAAAGACATAGACAGGATGGAAGCTGTCCAGAGGAGGGCAACTAAAATGGTGCAGGGTCTGCACCGGAAGACATATGAAGAGAGACTTAAGGAGCTTAATATGTATAGCCTTGAGGAAAGGAGGGAGAGGGGGAACATGATAGAAGCTTTCAAGTACCTCAAGGGAATCAACAAAGTACAAGAGGGTAGCATCTTTCAAAAAAAGAGGTGTGCAAGAACAAGGGGGCACAATCTGAAGATAGAGGGGGCAGCTCAGAGGTAATTTAAAGGAAGTATTTTTCCAGAGAGGGTTGTGGATGCATGGACGTCCTTCCGGAGGAGGTTGTGGTGTCAAAAACAATGATGGAATTCAAGCATGCTTGGGACAGTCATAAGGCAATTCTAGGGGATGGGGGTAGGAAGAAGTAGGCTGCTGGTTAACTAGGATCTGCAGCTTATCCAGTAGGTAGGAAAATGGGCAGACTGGGTTGGCCAAGCGGTCCTTATCGGCCATCAAATTCTATGTTTCTATGTTTCTTAATAAGTGGCCAGATTATGCCAAATAGTGTTAACACAAAAGATGCCCAATTTCTTACCATCAAGCTATCAATTGGCCGACAGGGAAAAACAATGTCCCTGACTACAGTCCACACCCCCCACCGGAAAACAAGCACTAGGGCTTGACCCATTCTTTAACCACTGTAGCAAGCTAAACAGAGACTGGAAGCAGATCATCGTAGGAGACTTTAAAACAAACAGGCTAGCACAAGATACTGTAAACACTAGGGACAAAATCCATGGCCTCTATCTTATGCAGATGGTTACACGGGCAACAAGGTGGAACTACTGCACCGACACTAGCACTTTTATCAACTGGCTTCTTGTAACCAACCCTGAGCATATCAAAAGCATCTCTGTCCTGCCTGACACCTTAAGTGATCACTCACCAGTAGTCTGCACCTGGACAAACAAGGCCCTATTGACCCCACCCCCATCCCCGCTTGCTCACTAAAAACCGGTATCTCAAAAAGGGACAATTGAGCAACTTCCAAAAGTACCTGAAGAATGCAGACTGATCCCCCTTAGATGGCTGTAACGATGCCAATAAAGCTCTAAACTACTTCATAACTGTATTCAGCAATGCATGCGACCTATTTGCCCTGGTCAGAACTATTAAAATAAAATGGGCCATTAATTCCTGGCTCACAGGACTGCTCATTGCCCAGATGAAACAACGTGACAATCTCTGGCATGTTGCCAGAGAGACAGGCAGGCAAACTGACATCACGGCCTATAAAATGGCTAGAAATAATTGCAACAAGATAGTAAGAAAGGCCAAAGCTTCTTCTTACAAAGAACGGCTGGGAAAAACCTGGGGAAATGGCAGCGAGTTTTGGAAAAACATTAGGTCCCTCTCTGGTAAAGAATCCAGAGTCCTACCGGATGTAATAGTCACAGCATCTGGCACTTTACAGCAACCTCTAGACCTGGCTAATGCCTTTAACAAGGTCTTCACGGACCTCAGCTCAGTACTCCCCCTGAATTTCTCCAGTCCTCGCCTGCCATGGATCCCATAGACACAAACTCTCCACTATCACATAGAAATGGACAGCCACCTTTCTACTTTAGGCAAATCACGAGGCAACAGACTATGAAATATGTTAAAAGGATTCTAAACAAGACCAGGATTGGCAGTGACTCACTAGACATGAAACTTCACCCTGGAAAAACTTGCCACCCCAATAACCAAACTAACACCTCCTTGCAAACTGGAATCTTCCCAGATAGGTGGAAGACTGCCCTGGTCACCCCTGTGTTAAAGAGCGGTGACAGAACTGATATGGGGAACTATTATCCTACCTCAATACTACCACCTCTCTCAAAAGCATCGGAAAAGGTTGTCTCTGATCAGCTCACTGACTACCTAAACAAGTACAATCTGCTTTGCCCTCAGCAACATGGTTTTCATCAAAAGCACAGCACCATCACCACCCTTATCGACTTCACCTCCCACGCATACAAAGCCCTTGATTCAGGAAAAAAGATGGGGTCCATATTTATTGACCTCACAAAAGCCTTCAACACTGTTAACCACCAAATCCTGCTAAGACACCTACAGACCCTGGGATTGTCAGTAGATACCATCTCCTGGTTCAACAGCTGCCTATCACACAGGATGCAGAGTGTTAGTTTAGGGGGTGTTACCTCTGATCTCAGATAGGTAACCCTAGGGGTCCCACAGGGTTCGATCCTAGGGACACTCCTCTTCTGTCTCTTCATAAATTCCCTTCCCAAAGCCTGTCCTGCTAAAATGCTGCTGTATGCAGATGATGCAGTGATCTCAGTTCAAGGCAGGAATGCTTATGAAATCTCTAAAGACCTACAGAGTAGCTTTGCCATGCTAGAGGCATGGTTCTCTCAAAACCATCTCCTACTGAACTATAAAAATACTCAAACTATGCACCTAACCTCGCCATATTCCAAAAGGAATGTTGAACCCTTGACTATCTATAGCCAAAAAGGGGACAGCAATGAACAAGTCTACACCTTCAAATATCTCGGAGTACATATTGATGATGCACTCTCTTTTGTGCACCATATCGACCAGGTAGTCAAAACTGGCAATATTAAGCTAGGCATCCTCTATAGGCATAGGCAAGTCATGACACACGAAGCTCTTAAACTACTTACTCAAAGCTCTATTCTGTCTATCATCGGCTATACACTAGTCATTTATGGTGCTGCCACCGACTGAGCCTTAAACAGAGTTAAACTACTAGCCAACAAGGCATGTCACCTGGTCTTTGGTGCCAACCAGCATACCCATACTTGCACCCTTTACTCCTCTACAGGTTGGCTCCTGCTTCACCTCAGGACAAAGTATCGGGCATGCATTGTGGGTAAAAAAGCCCTACTAGGTCTCACACCCGACTCTACTGCTACACTGTTCCAGCGACACCCCTCCTCAAAGGTCGCTAGAGGAATGGCTAAGGGAGTGCTCCATGTCCCATTTAAAAGGACATGCTCTGCTCAGCAGTCACTCTCCTACCATGGCCCAACATGGTTTAATGAACTCCCTACTACCACACTGAAGCACACAAAAATTGGCCGCTTTAAAAGAGACCTGCTTCCCTATTGGCACAAAATAACCAGTGTGACTACCACCACTAAATGCAGGCAGCCATTATAATTTCTCCCATCCCATCTACCCCCCCACACACACACACACTTCTCCTGCACTCCTGCACCTCCCTGACAAAGCCCCTTGGTGTCTGTCCCCCTCTCCTACTCCACCCCTCACCCCTTTTCCAACTTATGACAAAGCCCTCTCGGGCTACTCCTCCCTAACTCCAGGCTTGATTCCTTGAGGCCTTTTTTTTCAGACTTAACAATATAAGTGGACTGCATGCCATATGCACTTTCAGTACCTGCACAGCTTAGGAAATGCAATAGTCTACTTGCCTGCATGCACAGCCTGTCAGTATTTTGTCTTCCTGCAATGCTCATCAAACTACCACTGTAATCTTGTCTCTTCCCCTAATGTAATGGAACCTTGTAATTTGTTCTGTCTGCTTGTTCTGCCTGACATGGAACCTTTGTAAAAGGTGTTAATCTGCAAATGAAATAAATAAAAATCTAAGTGCCAATTTTCTGTACCAATGAGGCGATGAGGGAGCCTCATACATATTAATTTTCTGAAGGGACAGTGACTCCAGCCAATGGAGAGCTTCCTAAAAGCTTCCAAAAGCAGAGAACTTTTGGATTTTCAGTCAGTCTGGGGAGAGCCCCTGTGAGGAGAATAGGGCTGCAAGGCTGGGAATGGGCTTGTCTGCGGGCTGCCAGCAATCTGTCCCCCAGGGTGGGAAGTGTCTTTCCCCATCAGAAAAGTAAAAGAAGAAGTATAGAAGAGAAAATTTGTCCAAGAGACAGCTTTATTAGAAAGGTGAGAAGCTGCAGGTTTCTGGATCTGCGATGTTGCGGACAGAAAATGCACCACAGCAGTAAGATGTTCGAGAGGAAGAAAAGGTTGTGTCCTGAACCTGAGGAAAAGGACAAAGGTTATATATGAGCCTAGGAAAAGATGGATAATTTTGTCTGCACCTCATCGGTGAAGAAAGTGAGAGAACTGGGAAGAGAGAAAACCTCTTCATACTGCAGAATTGTGCTGCACCTGCACGGTGACAAAAGAGACTGATGAACTGTTTACCGAGACAGAGTTCTGGAAGTGTGTGTGTGTGTGTGTGTGTGTGTGTGTGTGTGTGCCAGAGCAAGAATGCAGCTGTGTTGAGAGACTGTGAAAGCAGAAGGATGGACAGGTGCATATCGAAGCAGAGTACCTGCTGTCTGCTCCTGAGATACAGCAAGAAATAGACTGTTGTGCTGAACTGTAGCCAGGACTTTGTACCCTGGGATCTGGAAGACAGGAAAGGGCCGAAAATTGCTTTGGCTACACACTGTAACTAGTAACTGAGAGAAAGAGAAGAGGAGAAATGTGCTGCATGTGAACTCTGACATTGGGGCCAGGTGGGGAACTCGCTAACCCCCATCAAGTGGGGTCTGCTGCCTAGAGGGGATCATGGAGTTTGTCCCAAGGTGCACCCACACTCTGATCTGTGGAGGAGCCTGGCTGGAGGGGCCACTCTTGGGTTTGGGTCCCTTGTAGGTGGTAGGCCTTGCACACATGCCCTGCAACAGGCCCGTAATAGGCTGAAGGGGACAAGCTGCAAGAACTGCCAGCAAGCCAAAGACTCAAGCTGCAGCCTTTGTGCCCCCTGTTTCAAGCATCAAGCCCAGTTCTACTAGTTGTTTCCATTAACCCCAGGACTTCAGTGAATTGTGTCACCTGAGGACTGATTCTGCAGAACCGTGAATAAACTGCAGGAACTGCCCTGCAGCCACCTGGGGACTGTAAATAGTTCAACCTTGCCCTCCTGGGCTGGAAATAAAGATAGAGCTAGAGCAAACAAAGAAAGACATGTTAAAAAAAGTTATTTAATTCAGCAAAGTGTCCAATAATAGCCAAACAGCTGCACCTCAGGCCTGCAACTGTAAGATCTGGGTACCCAAGGACAGAATTAGGGGCGTCATTCTGGACTGGTACCAGTTAGGGGTTCTGGGTATGGTAACACCTGCAGCAGTTAGCTAGCTAAATAGATCTGGTGGCTGCACTGATAGAAATCTGGGGGTTTTGAGAATAAAAGGGAAATTATTTGAGAAACATGCTAAATCTTTAAATGCAAATTACAATGTTTTGCCTACTCGCCATCCACCTTACCCATCCTAACCCTCCATGTGTAAATACATTGTGATGTTACTGTTTTGCAGAAGAATTGACTCCAGAGCCTAATTTGAGTGAGCAGGTTATTAGTTGAAATGTGAAATGCCAATGGTCTAAATGTGGGGAGGTTCAAACCTTGGTAAGTCCATGTTTGGGGTAACTGTTTGGGGAGGTGGGCTGGTATGACATCCCAGGGGGTTGTACTGATAAAGAGAAGACCCATTAATTTGTACTCTTGGTGGAAGCACCCCCATTTTTATTGTGATCTTCTGGGAAAGGACTCCTGTGTAATAGCTAATGGGAACCCAGGCTCCTTAACCTAGCTACTGACCACCCAGGCAGGGTTTGTGGCCCTCCAAAGTTGTTTGCAAAGAATTATTTTATGTGTATTACCATTCCTTGTTGAAGTAATGCATTACATGCTTTTCTGGGCCTGGAAGAAAATTTTAAAATAGCAAAATAATGTCATGAGGTTACTTTGTACCGTTTGACCAGTAAGATGTAGATAGTCAGAACATGAAGGGTCTCTCATATGACTAGCCTAGCTGTGAGACCCCAAAACAGGACTGTCACTGTACATGGAATAAGCTGAGACCAGTCTTAGTCCAATTTCCTGAGAACAGGGTGCTGGAATTTTGAAAGGTCAGATATTAGGAGCATCTACCAGATGCGACTGCGTCTGTTGGCACCCATGGCATCCATTGCCCATCTGAATGACGTGGTCACTATTGTCTTTCCAGCCACACATATCCAAGTGTGAATGCATCTGATATCTGGGATGTCAACATACAGACAGTTGAGAAGTGAGAAATACATACCCCAGTTGGGATCTGAACACAGGCCTGCTCAGAATACCATTCCTCTGCACTGGTTGTGCTACCAGAACAACTAGAAACCTGGGATCTCTGGGGCACCCATCCTTTCTTATTGCACACCCCAGAGTCACTCAGATTAGAATAATGTTTTTATTTAGCTGGAGTGCAGTGTGCATACTGTTAGGGCCAGGGGCATTTTGTTTTTCACCGCTTGATCACCATGGCAGATCATAGCTTGGCGTGGCATGGTACAGTTAAAGGAAACATAAACCATGTTATTTACTAAATATAATTGTAAATTTGGGCATGTGTGACATCTGTTGTATCACCCCAGTATACTGGGTATTGTATTATAGTGGGAGGCAGTGGAGAGTGGTGGTTAAGGGCACTGAGCTGCAAACCAGAAGAACTGGGTTTGAATCCCACAGCCACCACTTGCATACTGTGTAACCTGAAGCAAGTCATTTAATTTCCCTCTGCTCCCCTAATGCATCTGGAAGCAAGCCTCAGTTTACTGTATATTTCCTGGCAATAAATTATAAATTGTATTGTTTTGTGTTGTTGTTTTGAAATAGTTCTATGTTCTCATTATTTAGTGACCCATATTAATGCAGACTTTTCCCCATCCAATATTAATTTTGTTTAATTACTTAGTTGTTCCAGAACCTAGTGACATCAGATCTGAAGACTACAGCAAAGTGGAACACAGTGACATAAGTTCAGACAATGTCATTGCGTTCAGCTGCATTGTAGTGTTCAGGTCAACTGATGTCACTGGGCTCTAACTTCTGGAACTGATAAGTAATTAGCCTGTAGGCTGCTGACAGAAATAGAATGTATAGGAATTCTGGACTAATATATCAGTCTGTGGCACAGCAAGGATTAATAGTTAAATATTGGTTGTGAAAAAGGTCTGCATTAATATGGGGCCCAAAATAAGGAAACATTAGAACTATTTCAAAACAAAACTTCGGTTCTATACATTGGGTGATAAAACAGATTTCATGCATGTCCACATTTACAATTATATTAAAAAATGTAAACAACCTTGTTTATGGTCACTTTAAAAGAGCTGCAGAACCTTTTGTTTCCTTTTGTTCTTTTAAATATTTGCTGAGTCGTCTGTGTGCAATCTGCTAGTCGGACCCATGGCAGAAAACAACACACCACAGGCATTAACTAAATATTTGTGTAACCCCACCTACAAATGGGGGTTCCTGAAACATCTTCCTTGAGCTTGCTTAAATGCTCACTGCCAGGCTGGTGCTCTGCATTTTAGCAGTTTAAATGTACTGGCAGAGAGTGCCCGTATAGCCTCTGTGTACTGTCTCTTTAAGAGCTGCCTGGACTGCAGTCATAATTAATCTGAGAGGGAGCTCTGTTAGAAGATGTACTTGTTTGCTGATCATTTGTTAGGGTAGTAATAATATTGCAGTCTGTTCTAACCTGCCTTCTTTGCAGCATGGACAGTTTTGTTTCTATCATCTTGGTCCCGGACTATCAGAATTGGCCAATCAGTACATTTGGGACTCTAAAATGGAGCCTGCCTACAGGGGCTTGGTGGTGCCAAAACTTGTAAGAATTGTAGTTTGGGGCTTTTGGTGCCTAAAATAACCTGGAGAGGAAGCCGTTGTTGTGACTGACAGACCGATCAGCCAACCGAACCTTTTGGATCTTAGGGAAAGTCCAACACTGCTTGCAGTTTCAGTTAGATCTGAGTTGGGAAGTGAAGAAGTAACAGCTCGAGATAGTTCGAGCAGCAATCAATTGTGGATTTGCATGGGAGAACTGTGGAAAGGCCTGAGTTTGGCCTGCATGCCTGTCTGCTGTTCCTGAGAGGGAACTTGTGCTTTTTTTTCAGACTGAATCCAAATTTGGAGAGCAAATTAAGCCACTGAATTGTGACCAGACTTTAACCTGAAGAAGACCAAAGATTTGCTGAATGCGATTGGCCTGTCAGGACTTCCAGCTAACTCTGAACTCCTGGGTTGTGCAGACTCTCTAATACTTCCAGCTACCTCTGAACTCCTGGATTGTGCAGAGACTCTCTAATTTATTTATTTATTTATTTATTGATGTATATCGGATAACACCTTTGAGTCAAAGACTCCTTTACAAGGGTTCCACGTCATTGAAAACAGAGACATCAGGGGCAATAGCAACAACTAGATACAATAATAACAGAAATGGATACAAAATGGTTACAAATGGACACAAATGTGGTTACAGATAACACAGTAAAGCAGCTGAAGATACAGAGTTACAGAGTGCTTCCAAACATAGATACACAGTGCAAATGGTTGTAGGTAGCAAAACATACACTGCAGGGCGTTGGCTCAAGCCATGCCCTGGTGGTTATATGCAGGCCTAGGCCAGACTGAGGTGTCCATTGTCAAAAATATAGGTGTGCCCAGGGGCGACTGGACCAGAGTTAAGTCCATAGTCATGGGGGGTGGGTGGTGGGAAGGTCAGATTCAAGGGCAGTCACAGATTGATTCATGAGTGATTAGGTCTCTCAGTTGGGACTTGAACTGACCAAGTTTGGGATCTGAGAGGAGGGAGTTTGGAAGTGAGTTGAGCCAGTTAGGGGCCAGGTATCTAAAAATTATTTGACCCAAAGTGATCTTGCAGTGAGGTACCCTGGAGAGGGTTGTCGCCAATTGTCAAGTGAGGCAGGAGGACAATGGTGCCTGGAGTAGGGGGGAGAGGGCAGGTGGGAGTAGCCCTGCTGTTATTTTTTTAGCAAAGAGGCAGGCCTGATATTTGAGCCTCCAATCAAAGTTTAGTCAGTTTGTTGAGGTGTAAAGGGTGCAGTTATGCGTAAGTCTAGCGCAGCCTGTAGCAAGTCTATAGGCCTTATTAAGGGTTAGTCTAATTTTGTTTAGGTATGTGTTTTTGTCTGCCTCACAGACAATGATTCCGTAGTCTATTAGTGATAGTATAGATGCAGAGACAGCTAGGTGGCGAGCTTCTGGTGGGAGGCAGTGCTTGTACTGGTGAAGTAGACTGATATGCACATTGACAGCGGTGCTCAGTATTCGGATGTGGTCATGGTAGGAGAGCCTAGAGTCTAAGGTGAAACCAAAGTATTTGAATGAGGTAACCAGCTTAAGGGGGTCATTTATGGAGTTCAGTATGAGCAGGGGTTATCCTATGTTCTTTTTTTTTGGGGGGGGGCAAACATCATGGATTTTTTTTGTAATTTAATACTAGCCTATGTTGAACAAACCAGGATTCAGCTTCCATGAAAGATTTCTGAAGCACTGAGCAGAGGGCTATGAGGTCAGTGTGAGAGCTGTGGAGGACAGCATCATCTGCATACAATACTAGTTTCCCAGAGCAAGCCTTGGGCAGGGAGTTGAGGAAAAGGAAGAAAAGTAGTGGGCCAAGAATAGAGCCATGTGGGACCCCTGACCTGACTTGGAGAGGGGAGGACAGGGTATGGGCAATCCTTGCTGTCTGGGTTCTCTCAGACAGGTATCTGGCAACCGTGGTCTCAGGGGACAGGCCTATCTGTGTGAGGAAATCCAGGAGTATTGTGTGGTGCACCATTTCAAATGCCTTAGAAAGGTATATGAAGACAGCACCAGCAGTGTGGCCAGTATGAAGAGATGTGTGGAGGTCATTTGTAAATTCCAAGAGGGCTGTGGTGGTACTGTGGTTATGGCAGAAGCCATGCTGTTCAGGACACAGGAGGCTATATTTGGAGAAGTAGTCCATTAGCTGGATGGCCATCATTTTCTCTCCAAGGTTTTAAAGAGGGGAGGCAGGATTGAGATGGGGTGGTAGTTCCCAGGCAGGGTGCGGTCACTGCTTTTAAGGATAGGTGTGATGAGGGCAGATTTCCATTTAGAGGGAAACTTGCCCAGCGATAAGAAGCGGTTCAGAAGCATGGTGAGAGGGAGGAAAACTTCACTGAAGGTGAGTCTAAGAAGTTTAAGGTCTAGCGTATCACTGCTGAAATGAGATTTGCTGAGGGCCTTGAGTAATTGCAACCGGACAGCCATTTGTCTGGTACAGTGGAATTTCCTTACATGTAAATGTGCTGTGTGCTTATAGTGGGTCATGATTTGGTTCCCCCACTGTGTGTCTGAACTGTGTTTTGCTTGCTGGAGGCTGTAATCCAGCTCCACAGACTGAATCCTTACCCATTTCCGTTTGTCTGGGCCCTGCTACACTGGCCCTGCCAGAATACCTGCTACACAGAGAAAGTCATCGACGAGAGACTGTTCTGGGGATCAGCCCCTCGCTCAACGCCTTGAACAGGAATGACATCTTGGTGATTTATGTGTGGGCCCTGCTTCTTCGAGCACTCCAGCTCAACAGCCTGCAGTCTCGATTTCATCCTGTCTGTGTCCAGTATTGTGTATCGTAAGTAAACATCAGGGTAGTTACCCGCAACAGCTAAATCTAAAAGTGTTGCCATCTGATTGTCATGTTGCCTTTTTTTCATAAACTGAGCCCCTCCAGCTCTGAATTACCAATAGTGTGTGTTGTGCATGTTGCTTTCTTCCATCACAGGGCCCCCACCAGCTGCAACATTCCTGGCTAGCCCACCATTCTCCTACCTGGGTACCCAGAGTGGTGACTGTGTAGGGACTCTAAACTGCATGCATAACTGTCTGATTAATATAGCTTTTAAGCAAATTAACCTGATTACGCCCCTCCCTTGCTCAAGTCCCCTGAATAAATCAGATTTAACTTTGTTTACATTTAACCTGACTGTGGTTCCAGTTTGTGCCAAAAGTATTGTACTGTTGCTGTTTGCTGTGCTTAACCTTGTTTTACAGAGGGTCCTCAGGGTCAAGCTAGAGGAACCAGCCCTGGTGATAAGTGCAAACAGTGTGGGTAATTGTCTGGTGAATAAGGGTCATTGTGAAAGTAATTGTTGTATATTGTTCAGGCCACTAGAAGGGAAAGAGGAGGGTTACAGTGTTCCAGGGGGCTGTGTCCAGGTTAGCTTGACCACTAACAACCCTGACCTCTGGGTAGAGGCACCCGTTTCATTACCCAGGCTGCCTAACCTGCTACTAGCCAAGCAGGCAAGGGTAGTAGCCCTTGGGATAGCGCCACCTAGGGGTTACATTTGAAATACAGTTTAGACTTGAGAAAGAAATAAGTTTGCAATCTGAAGCCAAGCCTGCTCAGGGATACCATTTCACTGCACAGACATCTGAGCTACCAGGACAACAGGAAGCCGAAGGACCCCAAAGGCACGCATCCTTTCTCAATGCACAGCCCAGAGCCACACAAATTAGCCAATGACCAAAGGAAACCTGAAAAATCCAACTTCCTTTACAAGGTTATTGAAAGTTCACCTGGCTACGGGCTTATGCACTGACTTGTTCCCAAAATGGGAAGATGAACTCGATAATTTTCATATAAAGATGGTCCTTTATTATATAAAAATCTATCCGTGCTAACATGTATTTCCCCGGGTCACATCTGGAAACAAGCTTTGGCTCATGCTGCTTTTCCTGGTTATCAACTTTTAAATAAATAAATAAAAATAAAATTTACAGAGCTAGACACAGGACTCCTCTGCAAACATTAGCATTAATGGGTTTTGTGAATGAACCCTTGGACTGCTGACAGAATTAGAACATACTGGCATTCTGGACTAATATATCACTCTGTGACATAGCAAGGGTTAAAGGACCACCTCTGTATGACAATTGTCAACTATATCTTCTTATTTGGGGCTTAGTGCATCAGCTCTTCTTTCCTTGTTAGCACTGATGTGTTGCTTGACCTTGTTTAGACAGCACCACCAAATATCTGCTGCACCATCCCACTTCCTTTTTGTTGTTTGTTTGGCTTCCATCTTTGCCTGCACCTGCTGATCCCAGATTTCTCATAGATGCATGACCTTTTTCTTTATTTACAGCCTTGTCCACTCTTGTTAGTTATGAGGGAAACTCACTCAAACTACTTCTGTGAGAGTCAACAGTGAAACTGTCCTGGTCTGTCCATTTTGTTCGCCAGCACTGAAGCCAACTTGCTTCTGCTCACTTGAATGGGTGCCTGGTTGCCTGGAGCCCTCTCACTGGAGAGTCCAGAAAGAGGGTTGGCTGTCCAGATTAGGCTGGAGGAACACAACACTGTGATGGACTCCCCAGCAAGGCATGCTCGGGCCATGTCTGTGGCACTGCCACCACCTTTAGTAAACTAGGGCAATCCAGTGTAATTGAGTTCAGAAGCGAGTGCTGGAGACACTCCAATCACCCAGGCCACAAGGGCCTCAACTCTTGGTGGGCTCAGTAAGAAAATTATTATTTTCTCTACCACACTGGGAGTCAATAACCACCCCGAGTTTAACAGCAAAATGCAGTTCTATTAATAGGGAGGGGAAAATCTGAAGGCAAACAGTGCAACATAACTTTTAGAATGTTCCCTTGGATACACTTCCAGGTGGGCCAGACTACCTGCTCTCCTCTCCCCTTTCCCTCCCAGGTGACAAAATGTAGCTAAACCCAATACAGCCAGTTCCTGGGTATCACACATGTTGAATCATTGAAGGACTTCAGATGTTGTCGCAGGTTGGCTGGTACTGCTGCACTTCAAACAGAGTAACATGCTCAGTAACATTTCTCCAAAGGCCATGCAATTGTCTGAATGTCAGAAAACACCGAAAACTGGGGTATTTGTAATTCGCCTTGACAGCCAACTTACAGAACACAATGAAACAACAGTAAACTTCCCCAAAGGTACAGACTGCACAGTGGTGTAAGAATGGTCCCTGACCCAAATGGCTCCTCCTGATGAAGCAGATCTCTGGATTTCCACTGTCCTAGGGTGTCTACAATGCAGGCAGGCCACCCTAAGTTCCTACTACAGGATCTGGATCATCTGCCCTCAATTTCCTGCTCCATGCTGGATCTTCATTGCCATAGGTGTGTTGGCTTGCATGCAGTTATTACTCTCTTTCACTCCAGAACTCAGCAGCTCTCCTTTCTGTTTACCTTCTCTTTGGGCCTGGGATTGTGCAGCTCATACCAACTCCCAGCACAGCAGATCTCTTTGTCTTGAGATCTCTACCATATCTGCCTGACTTCAGCGCAGTCATCCCTTTATAGGCCCTGCTCACGGTCTGCTCCAGTTAGTGCCTGGGGTTGTCACTCAGGGAACTTGACAGCCCACATGTCAGACATCCCCAGGAGTCTTTTCTGTTGTGGTGGTGCCAAGATTTGGGGCAGGTCTGCTCACACAGATCAGTGACACTGCCCCCCCATCCAGCTGGCCCACCTCTGGGTTGCAGTTGATGTCCATGACATAGTCTTTATGCCAACCTGTGACCCTGTGCAATCTGTAGCCTACTGTTGTTACTGTTCATTGGTAATGTAGAGCTATCTGTCGCCATTCTGCTACTGGGATCTTCACTGGGATAGACAGTGTTTGTTTCCTTGTCAGAAATGGGGGTTGTCTCTTTCCACTGAGGTTCTTGGGGGGATCAATCACTATACCAGGGCCTGCAATTGTTCCTTCTCCTACTGGAGGAGATATCCTTTTAGATTGTCTTGTCCCTCTGTCCTCTTCCTCAAAGACTGCATTGCTGTCCATAAAAAGGGCAGGCAACTACGTCTGCACTGGATCTTGTCTCTGTTGGTATTGTATTTGCAGCCTCTGGGATTTGGCAGCTGCCTGGCAACCCGAGATGGCAGTTCAGGTGGGGGCTGATGGTTCAATCATTATCCCCCTCAGTAACACTGGCCCCTCTATAAGGTTTCAGTTCATTGTAATGTTTAATCTGTCTGTCATTCGTAACAGTCCATACAACACATCAGATACTTTATTAGTCACCCAATATGGGCCCTTGAACCAAGGCTGCAGCTTGATGCAAATATCTGTTTTACACCTCTGGTTCTAAATCCACACTCAGTCATCCTCAGCATAAACCTGACATGTTATCCTAAGGTCATACTGGTCTTTTTGCTTACCCATGGTCTTCTCTTGGTGCTTCTTTACCACTGTAGCTACTGTACTGAGGTCCTCTGCCACCTTAGTCACATAATCACTAGAGCCAGTATACCTCTACCAGAACACCCATTGCATTGATCACCTGTACCGGGAGTGTGATTTCATATCTGAACATCACCATGAATGGTCTGTTCCCCCTTATGGACTGTACACTACTCCTGTAAACCAGCATAATGTATGGCAATAAACTATCCCAATCAGTCTGATAATCCTGTATGAAAGAGAACAGCATGACTAGCGGCATGAGGTTCAACCGCTTGCCCAGTCCATGTGACTGCAGGTAGTACAGAGTGGTCCTGGTTTTGTGCACCTTTAAGAGCTTGTACATTTCCTGGAACAACCTGGACTCAAAGTTTCATCCTTGATCCATATGAATGGATCTGGAGGCCCCATACTTGCCAATGAACTTATCCACAAAAACCTTGGCCAGTTTGAGCCTTTTGGTCAGGCAGTGGGTAGGCTTCTGCCCACTTTGTGAAACTGTGTGTCACCACAAAGATTTACCTGATTTTTTCTTTGTTTTGTTTTTATTTAGGTGTCAATGGTAAGGTGTCCAGGATATCCATTGCTAACCTCTGTAAGGGTCAAATAGTTTGGGATGAAACCTGGGGGGCTTTAGGAGTGGCACCTATTACTTTCTGGGACCCACAAGACAGACAGGCTTTACACCATCCTTTAATGAACTTCCTCCACCCTAGCCAGTTGTACCTGACTTGCACTCTCTGTGTGAGCTTTTCTACCCCCTTATACCCCCCAGTGGCTGTGTCATGCAAAACTTTAAGGACCTCCCCCTTGAGGACTACTACTCGTCTGTGGTCAGACCTGCTCTCCTGATCATTGGCCTTCAATAGTAAGAGTCCTTGTTGTACTTGGAAGTAAGGCCATACTACTTGATACTTCCGAAGTCCGAGGATACAGCAGGCCTCTTCTGAGAATGTTAGGTGTACTGTCCCAACCAGAATATAAATCTGGTGATCACTGTATTGTCCTGCCGGTGGCCCACCAAACTTAGACAGTTTTCATTCACTTCAATATTGACAGGAAGTTGGAACTCAACACATCCCAGTTCCAGGACCTCCCCTCGTGTTGTAGAACTTGATGTCAACCTCCTGGATACAGTGCCTGCATTATTATGCTGTTTTCTCAGGTGATGCATGATTTGATAATCAAACTGTGCCAGTTGTTCCAGTCCTTAAGGTTTACTGAAATGGTATAGCAACTGAACTGAGTCATGGTCTATCCTTAGCATGAATGTCTTTCCCAGCAAGAAATTACAGAAATGGGGGGATGACTATTATAACAGCTAACAGCTCCTTCTTTGCTGTGGCATACTTGTGTTATGCCTTGGTTAAGGACCAACTCACATATGTGACTACTCTCTCTTTGCCATCCACTACTTAGGCTAACACTGCCCTAATATTCGCCTCGCTGGCATTAGTCAGTGTCCAGTACAAATGGCTACTTTGGTTCAGGATATACTAAGATGAATGCAGATATCAGTTATTGTTTCAGCTCCGCAAAGGCCTCCTGGCAGAGGTCCGTCCAGGCAAATTGTGTTCCCTTTTCAGTAAGCTTGTGTAGTGGCTGGGTGATAGTCACAAACTCCTCAATAAACTTATGTAGTATGATACCAGTCAAAACAACACCTGAACTCCATCAGCAAGCAAGGCACTGGCCAGGATCGCACAGCATCTACTTTGTCCAGACTTCTTTCAACTCCATCCATAGGTGTCGAATGCCCCGTACTCCACTTCACTATAGAAGAAATTACACTTAGATAACTTCACTTTCAAGTTTGTAGCCCTTAGCTTCCTCAGAACCACCTTCAACTTGTGCAGGTGCTCTTAAAAAGGCCTGTCAATGACGATTATGTCATTGACACATACCATGTCCCTTGTAAATTCACCAGCATGACATCCATCAGGCATTAAAATGTCCCTGCAGCAATACATAACCCAAACAGCATAACATTAAACTTAAACAGTTCTTGTTCAGTCACGAATGTGGTCTTTGGCTGGTCCTCAGGAAAAACCTCTATTTGACAGTACCCACTAGCCAAGTCCATGGTGGAAAACCAGTGCGCCCTTGCCAACAGATTGAGGGTGTGGTCAGCACAAGGTAGCAGGCATGCATCCTTCAAGGGGACCTAATTCAGGTACCAGTAGTCCACATACACTCGTATGTCCCCATCTCTCTTTTGTACCAGGAGTACTGCATCAGAGGAGGGCAACAAAGATGGTGCATGGATTGCATCACAAGTCCTATGAAGACAGGTTGAAGGAACTGAACATGTACTCCCTGGAGGAGAGGAGGGAGAGGGATATAATAGAGACATACAAGTATCTTACAGGGAGGAACAGGGTGCAGGAAAACACTATTTTAAGCGAAAAAGATGTTCCAGGACTAGAGGCATGGGATGAAGTTGGAGGGAGGACGATTCAGAGGAAACATGAGAAAGAATTTCTTCACAGAACGGGTGGTGGACAAGTGGAACACCCTGCCAGAGGAAGTGGTGGGGGTTGAAACAATCACGGGATTTAAGAATGCATGGGATAGACATAAAGGAATTCTGGAGGTCAGGGGTAAGGGGCAACAGACTTCCAGGAAAACAAACTGAACTTACAAGCTCAAATGGGCAGACTGGGTGGGCCATAGGCCCTTATCTGCCGACACTGTCTATGTATCTATGTATCTATGTATCTATGTATCAGCCCATGGGCTCATAGATGGCAAAATAACCCCCTGGTCCCTCATCTGTTGCAGTTGCTCTTCAAATTCTCTGTAACAGTGAAGCTGAATTTTCCGAGGTCCTTGTTTAATCAGCTAGGTATCTCTAGTGTCAATCTGGTGCTTGACTAGCGCAGTACATCCCCAGGTCATGATCCCCTGTACTGACTACATCAGCACACTCCCACATCACTACTTGGGCTGCTCACATCTGCTCTGGTGTGAGTTCCCACTCTTCATAGTTGAAGTTTCTGAGATAAGGTCTGTCCCATCCAAACCAGTGCTTGTTATTCCCGTGTGGATTTTTAAGGATCAGGTTTGTATGCACGATACTGTGTTTAGATCTCTGGGCAATGTCATCACCCCAAGTAGAAAGGTACTGATCACATTCCCTTGGTAGATATTTTGTGATTCTGTTGTCACATTGGCTACCCATATTGGGACTTGTCCACACTGTATTCTGAAAATGTCAATTAACCCAAGTTTCTAGGGAGTCATGATTTTCCTTCTGCTGGGGTTCGACAAGCCCTTCTCATTCTTCAGTCTCACCTCCACTGAACTGGCCAGGGATAAGAACTTCACTTCTGACTGGAACAATCACATAGCTGCTGGCTACATTCTGGCGGATGTCCGTCCCTTCACTGTTGGATGTCAGAGGAAAAGTCCTCCCCAGTATGGAAGAGCTGGTGGCTGTTACTACAGCTGTCACTTCAAAGCACCCTGGTCAAACCACTTGTGAAATGCCAGTGCCAGGATAGACGGGCACCCTGGTCAAACCGCTTGTGAAATGCCAGTGCTGGGACAGAAGGGAACCCTGGTGAAACTGCTTGTGAAATGCCAGTGCTAGGACAGACAGGCACCCTGGTCAAACCATTTATGACATGCCAGTGCTGGACAGAAGGGCACCCTGGTCAAACCATTTGTGAAATGCCAGTGCCGGGACAGAAGGGCACCCTGTGAAACCGCATGTGAAATGCCAGTGCTGGGACAGAAAGAAGTGGAGTTGCTGCATGCTCCTCAGCAGGTAAATGGTGCTGAGCAGGCACAGCCTGAAGTGGAGGGCATACAGCAGGATGGAGGGCCTTCAGCACTGGTATTGGGAGGAGATACAGATTCAGGACACTTTGCTGTACTGGTCTCCCCCTCACTGATACTGTAGGACAGGTACTGGCACCCTGCCTGTTGAAAATGTCAGACTAGAGTCTGAAAAAGCAACAAGCATTGGTGATGTTGCCCCCCACCTACACAGAGTGCTGCCTTGCTTTCACAGAGGGACCCAGCCCCTGCTCTGATTCACAAGCTGCAAATACAGCCCATGCTGTAGCAAGATATGACCAGGCTCCCTCCCAGGTGTTGCTGATCCAGACCCTGCTGACTCAGATGCTGGGAAGGGCCAGTTAAGGACTACAGGTCCTTCAGCCCAGGAAGCTGGCCCAGCAAGCCAAAATCAAGTCACCACAGATGGTCCATCCTCAGGCTCCCAACAAGGTCCTCACAGCCAGTTCCATGTGCCAGATTTGTTTGTAGCCCAGGAGGAGCCAGCACAATGGCAGAACATCATAATACTAAAAGAAAGGATTGGTTGGGGCTCCCACCTGACAGGGTATATGTAATCCAAAATCTAATTAAGGATTCAATGGGGTTTTATGCTGCTGAGCTATACAGGTGATTCACATATCTGGTGACGACATGTTCAATATTAATTTCAAAACAGTGAAACCACTGGAAAGGGTTTAGTTAAAATATGACATCCTACACTCCTACAGCATACAGCATTGTAGACCCCTTCATAGCCATCTCCCCTGTCAAAACCCATGGTCAGACTAACATCATACAGTTTCAAAACAATGGTGTAAATGTGTCTAAGATTTCATATTGGCTTCCCCAAAGATGCACATTTCCAGATGCCCTGACCCCCATCATAGACAATCAACAGGTTTGGGCAGGGGGTTGGAAGTTCTGGGTAAAGCTTTCACAGACCAACAAGGGAGCGGGTCATCTCACAGGTAGCTTTTATCTGGGTAGAGACTGGGGCATGTGCTTTTACCCAGCGCAGTCTCTGACATGCAATAAGTGTGGATCTTACACCCACTTGAATCTGGTGTGTGAGAGAGCTAGGTGCATTACATGTCTTGAATACAGGCACCATAGTTTTTCAGTGCTTGAACCTCTTTAAGTGCAATCTGTGTAAGGAACAGGGGCACGCCTATCATCAGTACCCCTAGACCTCACGCAGTTGGGATGACCGGATTAATCAGAATGAACTGATTGTAGAGGGACAGGCAAAAGGCTTGGCAGAAAGACTGGCAGCTAAATTTGCTGGTATAGCCTGGACAAGAGGCCCCGCCCCATCAGAAAACCTGGCAGCCCACCCACAAAAGCCAGGTGCAGTGGCCAGTGCCCACTGCCCTAACCCCATGTCCAGAACATCCGGTTGTAACAAGGCATTAGTTCAGACCCTGTAATCCCTGAACTATCTAGAGATAGCACCACAGGGAGGCCCCCAACCCAGAGACAACACCATCTAGATCAAATGCTACAAATGCTGGCAAGAGAACCTTAGGTGATGGAGCCTCTGATCCACAGAGGGATATGCCCCCCACCCCATCACAGAAAGCTGCCATGTGTACTGTGCCCATGAGAAAGTGAGGACAACACCGCAAAGCAAAATCTTAATCCAGCAAGGCACCTCAAACCCCAAAAGAAAGCAAGTTGGCAGTCCTCTGTACCACTACAATGTGGGGGTGCTACTGAGGAGGAAGAGGATGGAAACTCTGAGGCATAGTGCGTTACTTCCTCAGTCTGTTATCTTTCATCAGACATTGAAGACTCACACTCTGAATCCTCAGCGGCAAAACATCTGAGGAGAACCCAGTCCCACTCCCGACTGCCTAAAGATAATCTCCCCCCAGTCATAACCTATGAGTCTTTCTCACATTAGAAGTGAGTTACCACCATCTCTATCATTCACACTCTGCCCAGAAATGATTTGTTTTTATTCAAGATACAAGGCTGAAGTCAATATTTGAAATATCAGGAGGAATGCTCTTTCAAAACAGAAAGAGCACCAGGACCAGAGGACATGTGATGAAGCTGGAGGGGGGTTGGGGTTTAAGAGGGATGTGAGGAAGTACTACTTCACTGAAAGAGTTGTAGATACCTGTGATAGACTGCCCAAAGAAGTGGTGGAGGTGAAAATAGTAGGGGACTTCAAGCTTCAAGCATGCGTGGGACAGACATAAGAGAATATTAATAAATAGGCAGAAAGAAGGGAGGGTCATCAGAGACCAATTCGAATCTGCAGAGACAGACTAAGCAGGGACAATCTGGGTAGACTGGATGGGCCAAGTGGTCCTTTTCTGCTGACAAATTCTATGTTTCTATGTTTCTGTCCCTACTGATCCCATATTTTTTTTATTTTTGAAGTTATTCCTTTCCTCTACCAGTGGAAGTGGAGGCAAATTTGTATCTGTTGTATCTTTTTTCACAGACTTTGGGGGAGCCACCTGAACTCCATTAAGACAGATGTTACATACAAAAGTATTATGGAAGGGGGGGGTGAACCCCGTAGCATTTTTTCACTCCATCTTTCTGAATAGCAACATTAGCCCAGTACTGCAGGGTTCCAAGAAGACATGGGTCCCTCTGGTTGAGGAACGGGCCCCTCTCCCCCCATATGAGGGCTGGGAAATGGGTAAGATATCTCTACCCACACGATAGCAGGACTAGTCCTTGCTAGAGAATATGAGGACAGTACTGACTAAAATTGATGGTGGAATTTGACTGCCACACAGGTAGGGAGCAGCTCCAGAAAACGGCTGTATAATTCAGTACAGAAGTTGAATTTTTCAGCTGCTGTCATATAAATTGTGCCTGGCAGGCATGGAGTGGATTGTAACAAAACAAAGGACACATGTTTGCCTCGAAATATGTGGGACATTGTATGGCTCATGTGCCATCAGAAATTGAGGATTAAAGACACCATGAAAAACAAAAGTGTCATTTAGAGAGCATGTCCTTACCCTTCTTGTCTGGGAACACTAGAGGCACAACAGCATTTAGTGTCCATACTGTTTTGAACTTTCTTGGGTCAAACATGGCATGAGCCTCTGTTTTCCTAGCCAAACTAAACCTGGCTGTAATGTTGGGCATTTTTAGGGCAGCTTGAGAAGGTTTCTCAAAAGCTCACTTTGTATCAGCTTTTCCGCGTGCAAATATTTTTTTCAGGCAGGCCAGCTTTGCCTTTACTATGCAACAAAAACGCAACCCACCACAAGTGGTGGTGGTAGGAATTTTGTCCAATATGTTGCAAAATGTATGTTCTGAAGTTGAAAGACTTGATTCATGGCAATTTGCCTTATTCTGGGGTTCCTGTAGAGTGGATATATTAATGGGTGGCATTTGTTTAGATCCACAACTACTGGGGAGACACTTTTTTTTTCATAATTCTTTTTTCCTTCAGGCAACACGTAGGCAAACTATCAGCCTTTTTCCAGCTCTCCCCAACCAGCAGTCACCTCCACCAGTACATACCAGACCCAAGTTTCACTATGGATTGCCAGGAGGGGGAAGGTTGCCCACCCCCCCGAACACATATCCAGAGCTGGCCATGGTGTTCTCAGGTGGTGATGTGGATTGATGATACACGAGCAGGGCTTCACAAACCCCACACATCTTTTCCTCCTTTCAGCCCCTCCCGTCCCCTGCTGCAGACAACCAGTAGTGCATGCCATGTGAAGGCACGCACACACAGCCCCAAACCAGGGGGCCATCCCATACATGCTGTCCCAGCCTGCACTACCACCAGGCCTCCACATGGTAGCACTCGATGGCAGAGCTAACAAGCATTATCTCCTCCATCCCAACCCAATGGGAGGAGAGCAGTCCATCGGACACAATCCTTTGCCCCCACCCCCCCCCAGCTGACCCAGAGCAATCTCAGCCTGTTTACAAGACCAGACTGCGGGCTTGTTGGCAGGTAAGGAGCTTAGTGCCTGCCTCAGCTTCCCACACTACTGGGTCAGCTTACTGGGGGGGGCACTTGACATTATATATTGATTCAACTGATTACTGTGATTCTATCTTCTATGCCCTGTACCGATTGCTGATATTGTTTTATATTGACTGCACCTGGTTTTCTGTTTGCCATATCTGTATAATTCCTTTTCTTTTAATAGGATCCCCCTACTCTTCTTCGATAACTGCCATGGGATCTTTAGCTTCCACCTGGACAGTGATAAGCAATGGACAGAAGGGACCGCAAATTAATGTCTCCTCTGAAGGACAGCACCTCAACCATGCAGCACCCCCTCATACTGCACTATAGTGTCAGTTATAGGTATTAACCTAAGTACACTGTACTTGATGTGGGGCTAAAACCCACAACCTTCTGATCTTCTGGCTTCTGAGGCAAGCATGCTACCTGCTGAACCACTAATACTGAAGCCACCTCTGAGTAAATTAAATGCCTGTTTTCATCTGTAAGTGATCATGGAGCCTCAGTTATTGTGCATGAGCCTGGGACTGTAGCAGGAAGAAATCTGCTACAGGAATACTATTTCATAAAATAGGCTATGAAAATCCTGTAACCTTATTGGTTGAAACATGTCATGTGACATGTTCATTTTCTGACAACTTCACCCCTCACCTGAATTGCATATTTTTGGGGTGGGGGGCGGGAGGTTAGAGTAATGGGCTATGACTGAGCCTAGTACATCCAGCAGACCTGGGTTTGATTCCCACAATTTCCACTTGCATACTGTATGACTCTGAGCCGGTCACTTAATCTCCCCAGTGCTCCTGGGTCACCCCTGAAAATAGGCAGCTGTGCCTTGTGGATCACACCCAGTTAACAAAGAATAATATATAATAATAATACATAGCCAATTTTATTAGTGGGATAACACACTCCAGGTGAGCGATCATAAGGAAACAATGCACTTCTCAGGCGGTTGCAGCACTCAGTTATGCTTCATATCTAACAGCCACCCAAGATATGCATTTTGCCTTTATAACTGCACAACTGGTCATGTGTTATACATTAGATTTTATTTATATAGTTTTTGTTGACCAGGAAAGAAAGGCTAGATAACACTGCCTATTTTTAGCTTTACCCCAGATATTGAGGGTGGGGGATACAGATGTAAACAGAGTGAAAACTGAACCAGATTAAGATGTTGGTGGTATTATAGTGAATGGGTAAATTTGAATATTTATTTATTTTAGAATTTCTGACCAGGAAAGGCACACCAAGCTATTATAACTCAATTCCAGGGGTGGGTTACTTGGACCTGTTATATTGACAGGGTTGGCCATGATACCAGGGAACCTTCCCTACTCCTCTTCAATAGGTGCCATGGGATCTTTAACTTCCACCTGGACAGTGACCAGAGATGGGCAGAAGGGACCTCGATTTAACGTTTCTTTCAAGAAACAGCACCTCAACAGTGCAGCACTCCTCTTCTACTGCACTTACAGTGTCAGTTCTGGGTATTACCACAAGTACCAGCTGTGAGGCTAGAACCCACAATCTTCTGATCTTCCAGCAGCAGAGGCAAGCATGCTACCTACTAAGCCACTGGCACTGCACATATACCCATACTCTTCTCAAGAAGTGCTGTGGGATCTTTAACATTCATCTGAACAACCACCAGAAAAGGCAGATAGGACCTTGGTTTAACATTTCATCTGAAGGATGGCACACTTCAACAGTACAGCAACCCCTTAGTACTGCACTCAGATGCCAATATTTATAGTATGAGCCAAATCCTGATGTGGGATTAGAAACCATGCCCTTCTGACCTAGAGGTAGAAGTGCTATCGACTGAGCTATGCTAACACCTATAGGTGACATAACCAGCCCTTCTGTTGCTTTCAAAACTCTATGGATTAAACAGGAAAAACACTATCTGAACAAGCAATGCTGGTTAACAGGTCTCTCTCTCTGAGAAATAAGGATGTATTCTAATGACCAGCACCTGTTGAAACAGTGTTATCAGCGCTGTGACAACCCACAGACCTCACTGTGGTGGGTAGTGGCTGCTGTGCTGTCTGATGTGATGTTCTACATACCTGCATAGTGTGTACTGGGTGTTGTACTGTTAGAGATAACATCTCACACTCCTGCTTAATGCATGGTGGCCACAGTACTTTTGTAGTGATACCCCACACCCCAGTGTGGTGCATAGCTGGCACTGTGCAGTTAGAGGAAATGCCCAGGCCCCCGCACATAGGATAGCAGATGTTTGCTATTGGGGGGTGCCACCTCACACTCCTGTGTGGTGGGTAGTGGGTGCTGTGCACTGCATTATGGGTGGTGGGTGCTGAGCTGTCAGAGGTAGTGCCCCACTCTACTGTGTGGTGGGTTGTTGGTACTCTAGTGTTGGATGTGATGCCCCACACTCCTGCTTAGTAGATAGTTCATACTGTTCTGCCAGGGTGACTCCCCACACATCTGCGTGATACACTGTGGAGGCTGTGCTGGCTGAAGTGACATTCTACACCCTTTCATGGTGTTAGCAGGCATTGTGTGGTTTGAGGTGGTAACCAGACCCCGTATAATACATAGTGGGTGCTGTGCTGTCATGTGAGATGCTTCTATTAGGTGGGTGGAGGGCAATGTGCTGTTGAAGATGATATTTCATAATCCCATTGTGTAGAGAGTAGAGGGCAATGTGCAGTCAGGGTGATGGTTTTTACTATTAAATGTTGGACCAAACAATCTCGACACCTACCAGCTTGGAACCAACATCCTGACACCACAGTAACCCGATGGTGTACCATCTCGATGATGATAAACCTGACAGTAGACTAATGCCAGGTTTCTTGTCTATCAGGGGGCTTTGCCCCCTGTACTCCCCCCCCCGAAATAATGATTAACAACTCTGCGTCCTGGCAAACTCCACTATCGGGCTTACTGTAGTCGGGATGTTACACCATAGGTTAGTGCAGCATCAGGATGTTGGTCTTGAGCTGGTGGGTGTCAAGACTGTGTGTTTCAGTATCCTGTAGTGATACTGGGTGATGCCCACATCCCTGCACAGTGGGAGTTGGGAACTGTGCTGTTGGGGGTGATGCTCTACACTCCTGGTTGTGGTGGGTGGCGGGGGCTGTGCTGACAGGGTGATGCTCCACACATCTCGGTGGTGGGTAGAAGAAGAAGAATCAGTATTTATATAGCGCTTTTCATACACAGTGTATCCCAAAGCACTTTACAAGCAATGCTAGACTGGTAGTGAAGTGACTGAATGTGTAGTGGTGGCCTTATTGCACATCAACACACACACACACACACACACACACACAGCCTGGACAATTGCATGAACTGGTTTATGGGAAGGAGAAAGTTGACCAGGATACTGGGAATGTCCCCTACTCTTTGAGAAGAGTGCCCTGTGTTCTTTTACTTCCACCTGGACACCCACCAGGACAGCACCAGGATGGGTAGAAGGGACCTCAGTTTAACGTCTCATCCGAAGGATGGCACACCCCAGCAGTACAGCACCCCCCTATGGGTAGAAGGGACCTCAGTTTAACGTCTCATCCGAAGGATGGCACACCCCAGCAGTACAGCACCCCCCTAATACTGCACTCGGATACCAGTGTTTTAGGTACAAGTCCAATCCCAGTGTGGGACAAGAACCCAGGACCTTCTGGTCTAGAGGCAGATGTGCTACCAACTGACCCATGCTGACAGTGGAAGCTGTACTGTCAGGGACGATATCCCACACTCTTGCATAATGGGCAGTTGAGGCTGTGCTGTTCAGGTGATGCCAATCACATCTGGGTGGTAGGCATGGAGGCTCTGCCATTAGGGGTGATGCCACTCATCCTTACATGATGAGTAGTGGGTGCTGTCTTGTTGGAGGTGCTGTTGGAGGTGATGCCCCACACTGCTGTGTGGTTGTTACTGGACACTCTGCTGTGGGAGGTGATGCCCCACACCCCTGCATGGTGCGTAGTTGGTGCTGTGCAGTCACTGGTGATGCCCTACGCCCAAGTGGTGAGCACTAGGTGCTGTGCTGTCAGAGGTTATGCCACATATCCCTGTGTGGTAGGTAGTATTTACAGTACTGTTGGGGGTGTGGGGGGTAGTGAGCACTGTGTTGTTGCTGGGGACACCCTACTCCCTGCTTGATGGTAAGTGGGTGTTTTGCTGTTGGAAGAGATACATCTGTAACCCCCCCCTACAAATGGGGGTTCCCAAAAAGTCTTCCTTGAGCTTGCCTAAATGTTCACTGCCAGGCTGGTGTCCTGTGTTTTAGCAGTTTGAATGTGATTACCAGAGCTTGTATAGCCTCTGTGTACTGTCCCTTTAAGAGTTGCCTAATTGCAGTTTAAATAATCTGAGAGGGAGCTCTGTTAAAAGATGTAACTATTTACTGAAAACCATTTAGAATGATAATGATAATGTAGTTTGTCTAACTTGCTTTCTTTGTAGCAAGGGCTATTTTGTTTGCTCCACTATCTTGGTCATGGACTGCAAATTGGACCAATCAGTTCTGGTGGGACCTAAAATGTAGCTGGACTGCAGGAGCTGTCTGAATTCAAAATATATAGGAACTGCAGTTTGAACTTTTTGTGCCTTTTTTGCAACTGAAGGAGGAGCTCTCGCTTTGACCGACAGCCAAATCAGCCAACCAAATCTTTTGGATCTTGGGGAAATCCCAGGCTGCATGCAGTTTTTCAGTTAGAACTAAGCTGGAAGCTGAGCAAGAAAGAGCTGAAGTGTTTCTGAGCAGCTATCCTGAGTGGATTCGCATGGGAGAACTCTGAAAAGGCTAAGTTTTTGGCCTGCATGCCAGTGTGCTGCTCCTGAGAGGGAGAGAAGAGAATTATTTTGGACTAAATCTAAGTTTGTGTGACTAAAGTAAGCTACTGAAGTGGGCCAGGCTCAACCTGAAGAAGACTGAATATTTTTGCTGAATGAGATCGGCCAGTCAGGAGTTCCAGTTACCCCTAAGCTCCCAGTGTGTGCAGAGACTTTGCGATTGTGCCCGGGGAGCTCTTTGCCTGGTACAGTAGAATTCCCGTACATGTAAATGTGCTATGAGTTGCTAGTCGGTTGTGAGTTAGTTTCCCACTGGGTGAACTGTCTTCTGCTTGCTGGAAGCTGTATCCAGCCCAAAACGGACTGCTTCTGAACTTGTCTCCATGCGGTCTGAGCTTTGCCAGACTGGCCCAGCCAGACTACCCACTACACAGAGAAGCCATCGACGAGAGACCTGCCTGGGGATCAGCCCCCTGCTCCATGCTTGAACAGGAACGATGCCTCTGCAACTTGTGTGGGCCCTGCTTCCCCTGGCATTCCAGATCAACCACCTGCAGTCTTGATTTTCATCCAGACTGTGTCCAGTCTTGGGTATCGTGAGTAAATACCAGGGTAGCTCCCTACAACAACAGCTTAATCTGAGTGTGTCATCTGATTGTCTTGTTGTTTCATTTCCTTTATGAACTGAGCCCTCTGGCTCCGGATTACAAATATTGTGTACTGTGAATGTTGTGTTTTCCATCACAGGACCTCAACCAGCTGCAACCCCGGGCAACTGTCCTGGCTAGCCCATCTCTTCTCTACTTGGCTACCCAGAAGTGGACTGTGTGGGGGGACTCGAAGCGCATGCATAACTGCCTGATTGATATAACCTTTAAGCTAATTAACCTGATTTTGCCCCTCCTTTGTTCAAGTCCCCTGAATAAATCAGATCTAACTTTTTCTGCATATAATCTGACTGTGGTTCCAGTTTGTGCTCAAAGTACTGTACTGTTGCTATTTGCTGTGCTTAACCTTGTTTTACAAGAGGTCTCCAGGGTCGAGCCAGAGGAACCAGCCCTTGTGGTAAGTGCAAACTGTGTGGGTACTTGTGTGGTGTACCAGAGGTATTGTGAAAGTGATTATTGTACAGTGTTCAGGCCACTAGAAGGAAAACAGGGTGTTTACAGTGTCCTGGAGGGCTGTGCCCAGGTTAGCTTGACCACTACCAACTCTGACCTCCGGGAGGAGGCACCCATTTCAGAACTCAGGCCCCTTAACCTGCTAATAGCCAAGCAGGCAGGGGTAGTAGCCCCTGGGATAGCGCCACCTAGGGGTTACATTTTGGAGGCACCACTGGGATTTTGTGTCTTCTAGTGGCCAAATTTGAGAATTGCTGTTAAAAATAAATGGCTACCCCAACAGAAGTGGCTGTACACCAGTTGGTGGGGTGATGTACTGGGCAGGAGATCGACCCCCAAAATGCTATACTTATCCTGGATATTCCCCTGGGTACCAATAAGGACACTGTAGAGGGAATACTTTCCAAGGTTGAATGTTTACAAAACCCTGTGGTGGAGGGTCGACAGTCTAATCTGCTCACCCAAAGTTTCATGGCATTAGTAGAGTGTAAGGACCCAGTAGACAGTTCCAAAGTGCCATGGACTATCACCCCCGAAGGAGCCCTCACTGCCTGGAGCGTGAAACTAAAGAGAGTAAAGCCCCAGGGAAGAATGAGCCCCCACCACCACCACCACCACCACTATCTGAGACTTTTGAGGATAAATTTGCTAAGTTGTTGCTGGAGGAAGGGAAAACTGTGGAGGACTTAAAGAAACTATTCCTGCCACCTGGGGATGTTCCTCCCCCAACACCCCCTCCCACTCCAACACCCATTATTGCCCCTTCTTCTGTGCCAGTGCCAATGCTGGCTCCTATGTCTGTACCTGCCATTAGTCACGACTCTTACCGAAGGTTGAGAATCTTCTCCGACACCCTACCTACCCCCCATGGGGAGGATGATTGGGAGACCTGGATAGATTGTCTTGCCCCTTGTCTCGCACCAGGCGATGGAAAATTGCCAGAAGGATTATTGATTAAGCCCAGCATCTTGCAGCTCGTGCTCATGCCTATGCATGACGAGTAATGGTCCAGATTTATAATGTGTCCAATTGGGAGATCCAGGTGAACAGACGATGCACCCTAGCTAAGGTACACTGCAAAGACACTGCAGTGTAGCCCAGCAACAAGCACTCTGGCAAGACAGATAGAGTGGCTCTCGACTTGTTTGATTTTGGTGACTCCCCGTTGCCAGCTGAATGAAAAACTAGAATTAGCCAGAAACTTGCCCAGAGAGATCAAGTGTTTTCGTTGAAGGAATGGGATGTGGGATGTGTCCAGGGTATGGAGCATCACATACGCCTGCACGATGAATGGCCATTTCAAGAGAGGTCTCGATGCCTAGCCCCTGCAGACATAGATGATGCGAGAAGACACTTGCAGAAAATGCTCACAGCTGGTGTGATACAAGAATCCAGGAGCCCATATGCTTCTCCCATTGTGGATGTGCATAAGAAGAACAGATCTGTGAGAATGTGTGTTGATTATCGAACTCTGAATCGGTGGACCATCCCCGATCAATACACCATGTCCCGTATACAAGATGCTCTGGATTGTTTGAATGGGAGCAAATGGTTCTCGATGTTGGATCTTCACAGTGGATATTACCAGATTCCGATGGCTCCGGAGGACCATGAGAAGACAGCCTTCATCTGTCCTTTGGGGTTCTATGAATTTCTGAGAATGCCACAGGGTATATCGGGCGCCCCAGCCACCTTCCAACGACTGATGGAACAAGTGGTGGGAGACATGAATTTGCTGGAATGCCTGGTGTACTTGGACAATGTCATTATGTTTGGGAGCACCCTAGAGCATACCTCTCAACCTCCTGCCTCGTAAATCAGGGACAATGCTTAAAAAAATCAGGGACAAAGGACAAAAATCAGGGACACATCTTCAAATTTAGAGCTATCCACCCAGAAAGCTGGTAGAATATGGGGCTTAGTGCAAAATGCATTTTCTAAAGAAGAACAAGTCTGTAACTTTAATGCTTGACATTGTTTTGTGCTTACAGTCCCCACTGTTTAGCCACAAAAACACAAATTTTAGGAGGGACAGAGTAAAATTTTGAGGCAAAATCAGGGAAATCCCTGAAAATCAGGGACACTTGAGAGGTATGCCCTAGAGGAACATGAGAGTCAACTGTTCAAAGTACTAGTCCGACTGGAAGATTTCGGCCTCAAGCTGTCCATCGACAAGTGGCAGTTTTTCCAAACCTCTGTGAAGTATGTGGGGCGCATAGTGTCTACAGAGAGGATAGAGACTGATCTTAGTAAAGTTTTGAAGCCTTGACTACTTGGCCCCAGCCCCACAATTTGAAAGAACTACAACGTTTCCTGGGATTCTGAGGCTACTACCGCCGGTTCATAAAGGACTATTCCAAAGTGATTCAGCCACTCTTGAATCTTACCCAGGGTTACCCTCCTACCAATCAGAAATACAAGAAAGGGTCCATCAAGGAACCAGACAAAGCATATTTCTGCCCAGGTGAACTTTTCGTGTCCCATTGGATGCCTGACTGTGTCACTTGCTCAGTAGGTAGCACACTCACCTCTGAGGCCGGGAGATCAGAGAGCTGTGGGTTCAGTTTCCACATCTGGCACTTGGGTTAATATCCCAGAACTGACACTGTAGTGCAGCATGAGAGGGGTGCAGCACTACTGAGGTGCTGTCTTTCAGATGAGACGTTAAACCGAGGTCCCATCTGCCTGGACTGGTGGTAGTTCAGGTGGATGTTAAAGATCCCATGGCACTTATTGAAAAGAATAGGGAAATTTCCCCAGTGTCCTGGCCAAATTTCCCTCATTCATTAAAAAGTATCACCAACAGCATAATCTGATTCAAGGTCAGTTGGCATTCATCTGTATCCCCCTTCCCCGGGTCGTGCCTGAAAATAGGCAGGATTTGTCTAGTGCACTTACCCAGTCAACAAAAACTAAATAAAAAATAAAATAAAATAAATAAAATAAAGCAGCTTTCCATGAAGTCATATACCAGCTCACCCACGCCCCCATCCTCGCTTATGCAGATCCCACCAAACCCTATGTGCTGCATACTGACGTCAGTCTGCAGGGTCTAGGAGCTGTACTGTATCAAGACCATGAGGATGGTTTGAGACCAGTGGCATTTGCCAATAGGAGCTTGACCCTGTCAGAGCAAAACTACCCTGTGCACAAGTTGGAGTTCCTTGCGTTAAAATGGGCCATTGTTGACCAGTTTCATGATTACCTCTATGGGGCAAAAATATTGGTGAGGACTGACAATAACCCGTTGACCTATGTACAGATTTCAGCTAAGTTAGACGCCACGAGGCACCGGTGGCTTTCTGCATTGTCAACATATGATTATGCTGTCGAATACAGACCAGGCCTGAATCATATTGATGCTGACACCCTATCCTGGAGGCCCATTTGCAAGAGCGACTTGGTCAGACTGTCTGAACCTGACATCTGAGCATTGTGCCAAAAGTTTGATAGAAATGAACAGATGTCTACGGACACAGTGGACTGCTTAGCAGATTGCTTGGGCCCCTCTGACACCTGCATACCAGCTGCGTATTGCCACTTTTCTGCTCTAGATATTAGTGCACTACCTCAGTTTGACAATGACAACATTCAACAGGCTCAATCCTGAGATCCTATGATTCAGCCAGCACTTGATGCCTTTCGTGCAGGAAGAGATGTGTCCAAGTTGCATTCCTCTGATCTGAGAACCACTTTATTGTTTAGAGAAGGCCCCAGGTTGAAGATGCTTAATCAGTTATTGTATAGAGAGACTATAGATTGGGGTGGCCAAATAGACGAGCTACAGTTGGTCCTGCCCACAGCCTTCAAAGATTTGGTACTGAGGTCCCTCCACAATCATATGGGCCACTTCGGTATCGACCGGACCCTTGACTTAGTATAATCTCAATTCTACTGGCCCAGGATGGAAGCCAATGTTGAGCACCATGTAAGGACTTGTAGTTGCTGCTTGCAGAAAAAAGCCCTGCCTCAGAGGGCTGCCCCCCCTTGTCAACATTACTACCAGCACCCCAGTGGAACTAGTCTGCATAGACTTCTTGAGTTTAGAGCCTGATCAGCGAAACATTGGCAATGTGTTAGTGGTTACGGATCATTTCACACAGTATGCACAAGCTTTTCCCACCAAAGATCAAAAAGCATCTACCGTGGCCAAGGTACTAGTGGAAAATTTCTTCGTCCACTATGGTGCCCCCCAGTGAATTCACTCTGATCAGGGCCAGGACTTTGAGAGTCGGCTAGTCTAAGAAATGCTCTCTCTATGGGTGGTGCAAAAGTCAAGAACCATCCCCTAGCACCTGCAGGGGGATCCTCAACCTGAACGCTTTAACCACACCCTACTAGACATGCTAGGTACCCTCCACCCAAAATATAAGCATAAATGGAGCCAGCAGATTGGCACCTTGGTACACGCATACAGTTGCACAAAGAATGATGCTACCGGGTTCTCCCCCTACCACACCATGCTCAGGAGAGAGGCCCGGCTGCCTGTTGATGTCTGTTTTGGGATTTCTCCTGATGGGGTCCGAGCCGAAGATTACCTGCAAAATGTACGAAAACTTAAAGCTCAATTGAACCATGCCTACCAACTGGCACAGACAATAGCCACCAAAAGAAATCTAGCCAACATGTGCCCAGGTTAGCTTGACCACTACCCACTCTGACCTCTGGGTGGAGGCACCCGTTTCAGAACTCAGGCCCCTTAACCTGCTACTAGCCAAGCAGGCAGAGGTAGTAGCCCTTGGGATAGTGCCACTTAGGGGTTACACATCCCATTCTTGCTTTCCTATTAATGTGCACTCTGCAGTCAGAGGGTGGTCATGTCCACACCCCAGCAGATGGGTAGCGAGTGCTGTGCAGTCAAGAATGATGCCACCCCCCCCAAGGGGATTAGTGGATAGTATGATGTCAGAGGAGATGCCCCACGCCCCTGCTGGTACTTAGTGGATGCTGTGCTGTCAGAGGCAATGCCTCCCCCCCTCCCGGGTGATTAATGGATGCTGTGCTGTCAGACGTGATGCCCAACACCTCTGTGTAGTGTGCAGTTGGCACTGCACAGTCAAAGATGATGCCCACTACCCATGCACGGTGGGCACTGTGCTGAAAGATGCTGCACCATGTTTTGTCGGACAAGACATAAAACCCTGTTTTTTGTTGAAATTGTGAACACTAGCTCAGCAGGATCACAAAACCTCATGGCTGGTACTTCCCAGTGAAGCTTTACTTGCTTGCCCCAAACCCCTGTGCAAAAATCTGCAATAATAATAATAAGAAGAAAGCATACAATAACCAGTTTAAGATGTGCACTAAAGTGATATAACTGGGGAGCGTTTTCTCCCATAGGGAAACCGGGTTATAATTCAGTTGTTGTAACCAGCTGGTTATAATGACAAACATGTGCCTGGTTTCCCTCATTTGGTGCATGTGCGAACCACAACCTTCCTCCTCTCTGTGCCATCCATCCCCACTCCTCAGTGCTGCAAACTTCCCCGACAGAAGAAGTTGGCTGTACATTCTTTTTTTTAAACAAAAATATCACTGGAGACAACAAACCTTCTTAATCGGACTAAAGAAAAAAATACTGCTTCCAGTTTAGGAGCCGTTACAGACTGCACTAAAACCACAATGGTCTGCGGCACGACTCTGTAGATTAATTCATTTATTTTGTGTGACCCCCTGTCAGGGGCTTACCTGTGAACCACCAAAAAAGGCCCGTTTCCTGGGGGTTTGCTTCTACCCCCTCATCTTTTTTTTGTGTGTACAGGTACTGTTTCCTGGCTTGCCCCCTGTGTGTTGGGTCTCTCCTGCCGGCCCCCTCGTGTTTTTTGGAAAGAGAGTGGGTCCGAAGGAGCAAGTTCATGGGACCACTGGCATCTGCAATGGCACTGCAGTGCCGGCGAGCTTTGCAGATGTGCAGAGTCACATGTTCATGTGACCATTTTGGCAACCTTTGGAGTTGCCTCTCTGGTGGTTCTGGTCCCAGAGAAAGGCAAGAGAGGGACCAGGGACCCTGGTTCAGAGGGAGAGGCAACTGGGAGAAAGAAAAAAGAGATTTTGTGAGCGCCAATCACGCTCGAGCTAAAGGGATGCCGCTGCTTTAATATTAATGAAGCAGCATAAATAAAGATAAGCCAGGAGCCTGTCTAATGCTGGGGAAGACCATAGCACTAGCAACAGGCTGAAAAAGCGGACTAAATGAAATGAATAAGATATGTGGGCACAAGGAAAGGGAAGGCTGCCCATCTGTAGGGTAGTGAATGAGTAAAAAGGATCCCCAAGACTGCAGGTAGTAAATGAACTGGGGCACTGTGTAAACTGCAAATGGGATTGTGTGTGCTGCCTGGAGACATTAGGAACGGCAGCAGCGACCGCTAGGGGTTAATGTCACAGATTAAGAAGTGCAGTCACTTTACAGGGCAAAGAGATGACTACTTAGTGCTGGAGTTAATGTTAAATAAAAGCAAAGTGTTTGGCTGCAGGAATGTTTGGAACTTGGGTCTTTTTATGAACTGCAGGGACCCTGTTTATCCAGCTACCATGTTTGGCAGCATGTGACACCAGCCAGCCAACCACCAAGCCAGGATCCTGGCCAGGGACTCTGGGACTAATTGAAAGGACTCTTAGGGGAAAATACTGGGGAAAATCTAGGCACCTTTTTCTGCACCAATGAGGCATTGAGGGAGCCTCATACATATTAATTTTTCTTGAGGACAGTGGCTCCAGCCAATGGGGAGTGAGGATTGGGCTCCCAAAAGGAGAGAACAGTTAGACTCTGAGTCAGCTCGGTGGGAGCTCTTCCTGAGGGAGGGGGGCTCCTGCCCCTGGAGAGATTGGGGCTGCTAGATGGGCCTGTCTGGGGGTTGCCAGCATTTGTCCCCCAGGGCAGGGAGTGCCTGTCCCACTGGGAAAAGGAAGAAACAGCTTGGCAGAGAAAACAGGAAATCTGTAGGATGCTGAAAGTTCTGTGTTGTTCTGAAGTTGCACCACAGTGGTGAGAGAAGCACAGCTCAAATGGAAAAGAGAAAGCTACAGATTGTGAGAGAGTAGAGGTTGTGTTCTGAGCCTGAATAAAAGGACAAAAGTTGGGTCTAAGCCTGGAAAAAGACCATGGTTGCGTTCCAAGCCTGGAAAAAGAATGAAGGTTGCATCTAAGCCTGGAAAAAGATGAGATACAGAGGATGAGGAACAAGAGAATATAAATGTGCTGAGAAAGAGAAAAGGAAGAGTAAGCCTCTTCAGCTGGAAAATTGCAAAGTACCTGCACAGTGAGAAACTGGAGTTTGAGTGCCGGTGATGGTGTGTGAGCCACTGCAAGAATATGGTTGTGTTCAGGTTAAGAGACTGTGAAGGCAGAAGGATGGACAGGTGCTTCCAGAGATTCGAGTACCTGTTGTCTGCTCCTGAGATACAGCAAGGAAAAGAGAAACAGATTGCTGTGGCTACACACCGTGGCAGAGAGCTAAGAGAAAGAAAGTGAAGCAGAAGAGAATGTGATGATTGTTTCTGCAGACACCCAGGGCCAGGTGGGGAACATGGTAACCCCCATCAAGAGGGGTCTGCTGCTGCAGGGGTTCACGGGTCTTGTACCCAAGTGCTAGGGCGCTCTGATCGGAGGGAGCCAGGCCGTGGGGCCACTCCCCGGTATGGGTCCCCTGTAGTTGGCAGGCCTTGCGCACATGCCCTGCAATGGGACCTGTAATGGGTCGAAGGGGACAAGTTGCAAGATCTGCAAGCAAGAGGAAGGAAGAGCAAGCTGTAGCCTCTGTGCCCCCTGTTAAAGCTTTGTGCCTGGTTCTGCCTGTGATCCATCCATCCCCAGGACCTCAGTGAACTGTGCCATCTAAGGACTGATTCTGCAGAACCATGAGTAAATTGCAGGAACTGCCCTGCATCTGGGGACTGTAAATGTATTTGCCCACTAGGGCAAGAGGTAGAGCTAAGGACTGTAGGGAAAAGGTAAATGTTTAGCTCCAACCAAAAGAGAGGGATGTACAAAGTTAAAGTTTAATGCAAGTAAGTGCACCAATGCCGGCTACAAGCTGCACCTTAGGCCTTCATCTAAAACTGGGTACCCACATACTGGACTTTGGGGAAAGGGACTGGGACCTGCAGGTCTGAGTTTTTCAACACCTGCAGCATTTAGCTAGTTATACAGAGATGATGGCTGTATTGATTGAAACATGATATTTGGAATTGAAAAAGGAAATGTGATTTGGGAAATGCAAATTGAAATGCTTACTTGAACTCTATTCTTCTTACCCTTATCCTAAACTCTCCCCCTGTAAATAAACCATGAAGTTATTGTTTTGCAGCAGAGATGAATCTGGAGCCTAATTTTAGTGAGAAGGTGACTGACTGAAATGGAAGATGTAAATGGTATAATGGAATGTGGGGAGGTTTGAACTTGGTAAGTCCATGTCTAGGGTAAGTGTTGGGGAGGTGGGTTGGTACAACATCCCAGGGGGTTGTACTGCAGGTAATCAGACCCACTGAAAATGTACTCTGGTGGAGGCACTGCCATTTATATTTTAACTTTTGGGAAAGGACCCCTGTAGGTCAGCTTATGGGAACCCAGGCACCTGAGTCTTGTAACAGCCAGCAAGCCTGTGGCAGTGGTCCTCTCCAGAATCGCGCCAGAGAGGGAATACATTTGTATAATTGCTGTGGCAAAAAAATGATCCCCAGCAATTATACAAAATAAAGGATGGGTAGGTGTGTAAAACTCAGATTTTACACACACCCTTGGGGTGGATGTTTATAAACCCCTTGAGCTTCACTCTTGGGTTTATGTGACATGCCACCCTCGGGGAATCCTTGTGATAACCACCTACCCATCCATTATTCTCTATTTTGCAGAACCTTCACTTCTTCAGAGTGTTTATGGCATGAACAGCTGACAGGTTAGTGGTATAGGGCAGGCATTGGCTAATAAAGGCTAATAGAGTCCACAACTTGAAAGGTTACATTACTACACAGCAAAAATCAGCATTTGGTGAGTTTTATCTTGCAGATGTACAGTATGGTAGTCACCAGGAAATCAATCCTGGTTCCTCCTTAGCAACTCTGAGTGTGTATACACACACACACAAAAAACATAATTCAGTCATGCAGCCATAAATGTTTTTGGAATTTTCAATGCAGTCCCCTTTTTTCATACAATTGATTTAATCAGGATCACCAAGCTGAAATGCAGTATCTCATTTTCAATGTTGTTCTGCTTTTACCAGCTTTTACAGATCAGAAGTGTTGAAATACTGGGAGATTAAGTACACAGCATTAGACCTGGGGCCTGGTGGGATTTGAACTTGGGTCTCCTTGTTCTCAAGCTGGTGTTCTAACCACAAGGCCACACTGCCTCCTAATACAGACTCAACATGTCTAACCAGCAGTGAAATGTGCAGAAGCCCTGCACGCATTAGTTTTCATCCCCTCCATTCTGTGCAAAACACCTGTTCAGTTAATTTTATCCAGCAGTGTCAATTCCTCTCTCATTTGATCTTCTATAATACACATTAAGTTTAACGATCTTAAAGTAACAACAGTCACATTGTTTTCAAAGGCTAATGTTTACTCCTGTTCCTGTTTGGTGGCAACTTTTTGAATCATCATTTACAAACTGCTTTGGAAAGCAGAGACACACCCCCTTGTTTTTCTTTTCCTGCTATTTGAGTGTCATGGCCACAGAGGAGTGATTCCGATTCTTTCCTTACCATATTCTGTTGAGACACCATCTTCTCCAGTTTCTTTCCCATCCTCAGCAGGTCGTCCTGTAGCGCCATTGTGGGTATCTTGTCATAAATTCAATGTTTTGGGAGAGCAAAAGTGGGTCCTGAGAGAGACTTGCTGATGACTTTGATTCCTGTTTTACTCAAAGTTTTGGAGCAATGACAGAAAGGAGGTGTGTCCATCCCCCCACCCTTACCACTATGGACAGATCTAGTATACAACTTCTGCCATCTGCTCAGACTATCTTTCTGTGCTGGGCTGGGGCTAAATATAGCACCCAAGGACACAGCAGGTCAAGTTCGTAACAGACCCAGGATAAATAGGATTATAATTACTGGTTAGTGCAAATAAAAGCATGAAAATTGAGTTCTTTCAAATTCTAATACATGAGCATGCATTCTAGCAATGAAAGTGAATTCATGATCGTACATTATGCACCACCCAGCCTTGAGTTGTTGACAAAGTGATAGGACTTAATTTACATTCAAAGTCTCCAGTGTGATCATGCTCCCCCTTGCATTGTAACATCAGATTGTTTTCTGCGCTGAAGAGATCAGTCCAGTCCCGGTTTTTTCTTAGTTTTAGATTACCGTTTCATTATTGTGTAAAATATACAAGTTAGCTGATGCTCTGCATTAGTTCAGCTATAGTTTAATAATCTGTTGCATCTGAACATTTTTTCTTGGTCCCACTCCAGTTCCCAGGAAGCAAGTGCAGTTTATGGCGATAATAATGGCCCATGAGATTGCATGTGTGAAATGTCAGGTGATGACCGGATTGCATATAGATAGTTATGGAGCTGGCTGACAACATCAGGGGGTTGCCCCTCTTCTACCACAGTGAATCAGTTAGTTACCAATCAATCCCGTATCTCCTACCACTGCTGAACTACTACACATAGCCCAATAATAGTTAATGAAGCTTCAATGAAATTTCAATAGTGGTTTATGATGTAGAAATCTCATTTGCTGATATAGAAATCTCATCAGCCATTTTATTGGGGTAAACTGCACCCAAGCCATTCCCAGAACCAAGAAAACCATGGTTCATGTCAGCTTCCCAGTTTGAGTTTCCGATATTCAAACTTAAAAATGTGCACCCATGTCAAAACGAAAGCCTGGACAAAAGATTAATTTATAATCTTACCTGCATGAGAAGTGCGTATTACTGTGCCAATAGAAAAGTCAGAAATGAAAGTCACCTACTCCCCGTAACTGCTGATCTGCCTGAACATCTTCGCCATTGATTCATACAAGTGGGTCTAGTACCGGAGGTAGCTGGACCTAGCAGAAGCTTTTTTCCCTCTAGGAAGGGAGGGAGGCAACATAGGCTGCTGGCCCTACTCGCATACAGCACATACCCACGTGGTGCTGCACAATGGCCAATAATCATCGTTGATGCTCTCACATACCTCAGTTTTGTTTCCCAGGACAGGAACAAAGTAGAGAGAGTAAAGAGAGGACATAGAGACTTCCTAGCCCAAAGGGCTAATAAAAAGGAGGAAGGATACGTGCATTTGTATCTGTATATGAAATACACAAATAAATAGAACCCAACTACCAACTTAGAGCTAAGTGTTTGGCCAACTGGGTGGCATGAGGATAGTGAGTCTAAGGAAGAGCCAGGGCCTCTTACCATTAGCCAGACAGAGTATGGCTAGTGATAGGTAAAAAGACATTTCATTTGTTCATGATTTGTGTAGCACAGCAGCAGGAACTTCTAAAACTTCAAAATGACGTATCTCAGTCTAGAAAAAGAATTTAACAGGTTTATTGATGTTTGTGCCAGAAATATCACTTTTAAAAAAAAAAACTACATACTGGCTACCAAATACTGATGCTTTAAAGGGCTGGGGAAGTGCCGGTGTTCTTGTGAAAATGTTTCACCATTTAACAGTAGGTACCCAGCACCATATTTTCATGGAATACAAGCTGCACTTCATCTTCTTCAGGAGGGGAGGCAACTTCATAATCAGGTGGTTTGTCAGTAAGAAAACAGGGGGTGGGGTTCTCTCCCCATTTACAAGCTGCGCTAAATCTCTACACACTGACAAGCACAAAATGTTGCAACTTATATTGCTCCAGACAATGTTTTACTGAGTAATCTGCTCACCATTTTTAAAATGAGGTGAGTAAAATCGCACCTGGATGTGTACAAATTTTGAAATCCTTTTAGTGTACTTTTTTGTTAATATATTTTTGTAATAATGTCATCATCTAAATTAGGTTTCATCCACCTTTTTAGAATGGTGAGTTATTCCATATATTGCTTACAATAAAGCAAACTGGAAGTGATTTTTTTCATGTACGATTGTATAACTTGTCTCTTACCATTCTTTCTGGAAAATTGTTTCCTTCCATGCCTTCTCTGTGCTCTTAATTATATTTTGTACCCTTTATAGTACTCCACAGTCAGATACCAGTGGGTATTCCTCGTCCATCCTATAGGTTGATGCACGATCGAATCAAAATGAAGGGGGGGGGGGGCAAGGACATACATCTGTGATCCTCAGAACATCTCCGGTTCTCTTGGTGTATCAAGATAGGCTGGTCATGTTTCCCAACTGCTCCCAACAACGGTATTACTGTTACAGGTACAGTGCAACTTTTCTAAAATATCTCCAACTCTAATCTAACAGCCTGGTAGCCAGCTAGGATCTATACTAATTCCTACCTCAATAATATTTCATGCTAATGTGACCCCCCTACAAATGGGGGTTCCCGAAAAGTCTTCCTTGAGCTTGCCTAAATGCTCACTGCCAGGCTGGTGTTCTGCATTTTAGCAGTTTAAATGTATTGCCAGAGAGTGCCTGAAGAGCCTCTGTGTACTGTCTCTTTAAAAGCTGACGGATTGCAGTCATAATTAATCTGAGCGGGAGCTCTGTTAGAAGATGTACTTGTTTGCTGATCATTTGTTAGAGTAGTAATAATATTGCAGTTTCAGCTAGATCTGAGTTGGGAAGTGAAGAAATAACAGCTCGAGATAGTTCAAGCACCAATCCATATTGAATTCACGCGGGAGAACTGTGGAAAGGCCTGAGTTTGGCCTGCATGCCTGACTGCTGTTTCTGAGAGGGAACTTGTGCTTTTTTTGGGCTGAATCCGAACTTGAAGAGCGAATTAAGCCACTGAATTGTGACCAGACTTTAACCTGAAGAAGACTGAAGATTTGCTGAATGCGATTGGCCTGTCAGGACTTCCAGCTACCTCTGAACTCTCAGACTGTGCAGAGACTCTGTAATTGCAACCGGAAAGCCATTTGCCTGGTACAGTGGAATTTCCTTACATGTGAATGTGCTGTGTGCTTATAGTGGGTCGTGACTTGGTTCCCCACTGTGTGTCTGAACTGTGTTTTGCTTGCTGGAGGCTGTATTCAGCTCCATGGAATGAATCCATATCCATTTCCGTTTGCCAAGGCCCTGCTACACTGGCCCAGCCAGAATACCTGCTACGCACAGAAAGTCATCGACGAGAGACCGGCCTGGGGATCAGCACCCTGCTCAATGCCTTGAACAGGAATGACTCCTCGGTGATTCGTGTGGGCCTTGCTTCTCCGAGCACTCCAGCTCAACAGCCTGCAGTCTCGAGTTCGTCCTCACTGTGTCCAGTATTGGGTATCATGAGTAAACATCAGGGTAGCCCCCTGCAACAACAGCTAAATCTAAAAGTGTTGTCATCTGATTGTCTTGTTGCCTTTTCTTTCACGAACTGAGCCCTCTGGCTCCGGATTACAAATAGTGTGTGTTGTGCATGTTGCTTTCTTCCATCACAGGGCCCCAACTAGTTGCAACGTTCCTAGCTAGCCCACTGTTTTCCTACCTGGGTACCCAGAGTGTGTGACTGTGTAGGGACTCTGAACTGCATGCATAACTGTCTGATTAATATAGCTTTTAAGCAAATCAACCTGATTACACCCCTCCCTTGTTCAAGTCCCCTGAATAAATCAGATTTAACTTTGTTTGCATTTAACCTGACTGTGATTCCAGTTTGTGTCCAAAGTATTGTACTGTTGCTATTTGCTGTGCTTAACCTTGTTTTACAGGGGGTCCCCAGGGTCAAGCTAGAGGAACCAGTCCTGGTGGTAAGTGCAAACAGTGTGGGTAATTGCCTGGTGAATAAGGGTCATTGTGAAAGTAATTATTGTATATTGTTCAGGCCACTAGAAGGGAAAGGGGGGATTACAGTGTCCCGGAGAGCTGTGCCCAGGTTAGCTTGACCACTAACAACCCTGACCTCCAGGTGGAGGCACCTGTTTCATTACCCAGGCCCCTTAACCTGCTACTAGCCAAGCAGGCAGGGGTAGTAATCCTTGAGATAGTGCCACCTAGGGGTTACACTAACAGAGCGTCTCTACAAGTGCTGGAAAATGTTAATGTATGTTAGATAGGGGGCAATGAAAGTAGCAATCGCTAAAAATAATCACCTCTAACAGGGCGGGTACCCCCTCCAGAGCGTGACCCGAACCCACAACCTCCAGAGTGGAAGCACTCTGGCTGCAGTACTCAACTGCACAGAAAAAAAAAAAGAAAGGAAAAGGAAAAATTCAAAGCCACACACAGACAAATGGAGCCTAGGGAACTGGCATGCATCCCCCTCCAGCAGCGGGTCTTGCCTCTCCGCTTCACCTACCATCTGCAGATAAGTCTCAGAGCCTGGGTCCCTCCTGTAGTGACTCCTGCTCTACGTTAGGCAGCAACTCAATCACCCTACAAGCTGCCAGATTACCTACAGCCAGTGGAGCTCCCTCCCGTAGCGACCTCCACTACAGCTCATGCCTGAGTCCCGCTAATCCAGGGCACAAAAATCCAAAAAAAGCAGACCCCCCCCCCAAGTGCTCCTTGTTATGATGACAAGTTCCTACCTGCATAAATGCAGCCTTTTGGATAGCTCCATGCCCCATTGCAGAGCTCAGCATCCACAGTACCTCCATTTTCAGTGGGAAGTCCAGGGTGCAAATCTATGCAGTCCTTTGTCTCGGGGGGCCATAAATCAAGGTCCCACGCCTCCCGAGACAAGCTGCAGCCATGTTCTGGGTCTCTTTCACTCCCAACAAGCCCCATGATGCCCCACAACTCTCACAAGGGCTACAGGCACCAAAACTATGAAGGCTCTGCAAATCTCATGCATGTTCCCATGAGATTTCGGTGCTATGTTACCTATGACTGCAGAGGTATACAGGACTCCCAAATCTCGGTGGTTCCTGCGAGATTTCATCGCTGCCATCTTCCCTGGGGCCTTCCTTTGTTTTTTTCTGGCACAATGAGGTTCCCTAGCCACATCTATAGGGACAGGCGGCATTATCTTCACTTTTCTCTCCAGTAATCGGAGGAAACTATTTACTATGTGGCCTGCTGAACTGCATGGACCCTATATGATACAATTTTTTCTTAATCTCCACAGGCCAAGCATTACCATGACAAAGTGCAATGAATGTGGGGCAGCCTTCACAGCACTCGAGGAGGATGACACAATGTGCTCACTCTGTACCCTCACCCCCCATAGGGGTATGGTGGATGCGGAAGAAAATGGATCCATTACCGAATTCACCCTGCCCCCAATGGCACCTATCGCATTGGATGCTGGGCAGGCACAACTCCTCTTCCAACTCCTCAAATCCTTGAAAGCAGGTGCCCTGCTGCCACCCATGGGCACTCCAAAATTCCCAGAGGAACCACTAAAAAAATGGCCGAGAAGGGACACGGACAGCACAACAACGGAAGCCCTGGCAGATCAGGAGAAGGCTACCTCTGACAAATCCACAAGGATGTGCCATGGCGACAAAAATATCCCAACAGCCAGAACAACCATCCACCTTGGAGGACCCACTTCTCTCGATGGGTGAACTGGAGGAAAGAATCCATTTCCCCTCCTGCAAAACCGTAGATACAATCCTTACAAAGGAACATGAGGCCACTGAGCCAACCGGACTCCCTGAATGGAGTATGGTGGCCAAGTGGTACCCCATAGCCCAAGACAGAAGTTATCTCTGAGGGAAGGCTCTCAAGATGGACCAACCCATGTCTGAACTCTCTAAATGCACCACCATACTAATAGAAAGCACAGCAGCCCTCAAAGACCCAATGGACAAAAAGATCGAGGAGCACCTTTGCAAAATTCACGAGGCCTCCAGTATGTTCCTCTCGGCAGACACGGAGGTGTGGTTCACTTCCAGAGTACTACACAGGTGGCTCGACATCATCACTGAAAACATTCCTGAGGACTCCCCACAGGCTGACACAGCAGAGTGTATCATACAGGCAGTTAAATACATTATGGACGCCTCCTCAGACATCCTTAAGTTCGGCACCAGAACGACGGTGCTTGCCAACAGGGCAAGGTGGGCACTGTGGCTTAAACTTTGTCAAGCAGACAGCAAATCCAAAAATGGGCTAATGAAACTCCCCTTCAAGAAGGTACACTGTTCGGGGAAGGGCTGACTCCATACCTCAAACACAGAGGCGGAAAACAAGCACAAGGAGACAAGAACATCTACCTGCCCCTGGACAAATCCTTTCATCCCAAAAATAAATTCTTCAAACCCAAGACACAGTCCTATAACCCTCCAGACACTGGAACCAAAGACCCAATTTCCAGCACAGAGCCTACAATAACAAACTCAAAGGTAACACAGGGGGCAACCACTCCAACAGGGGCCATAAACCAAACTTCAGACCACAAGGTAATAAACAATGAAGGTGCGCAAGCCGTGCAGACCCACCACTAGCAGGGAGACACCATGGGATCACACTACATCAGACAAATGAGTACTAGAAGTGGTGACAAGGGACTATGTGCTAGAATTCAGCAGCACCCCATCTCAGCACAGACCCCTTCCTTCATCCATCCCAAACTGCCAAATTAAGGCACAAGCAATACAGGAGGCAATACGGGACTACTCAACAATGGGGCTATCATGCCAGTCCCCACAGGGGAAAGGGACACAGGAGTCTACTCCTTCTTCTTTGCTGTGCCCAAGAAGATGGGCAGCATGTGACCCGTGCTGGACCTGAAGTACCTGAACCAATATGTGACACACAAAAAGTTCAAAATGGAATCCCTGCAGTCAAGACTTTTGGCCATACGACCAGGGGATTTTCTGACCTCAATAGACCTCAAGGATGTCTACATCCATATCCCCATCAGACCCTCACATCACCGCTACCTCCAGTTCAACATCCAAGGCCAACAGTTTCAGTACACCTGCCTACCATTTGGACTGGCATCAGCACCCCGAGTATTCACCAAAACACTGGTGGTCCTGGCGGCATACCTAAGAAAGCTAGGGGTGCACGTCATCCCATACCTGGACAACTGGCTAATAAGAGCCAGGACGGCAGACAGAGCATGGCACAGCATGCAGTTAGCTATAGAATGACTTCTCCTCCATGGCTGGATAATAAACACAGCCAAGAGCCAACTAACGCTGTCACAAACAATCACTCACCTGGGCACAGTGATAGACACAACAAACAACAAGGTGACACCAACAGCAGAAAAATCAGTCAACAGCTGCAGATTGGCCCCAGGTCTAATCAGCAGACTGAACAAAGAGGTATGGGATTATCTCCAGATTCTGGGAGTCATGGCAGCCCTCATGGATATGGCCTCGTGGGAGAGACTACACATGCGTATCCTGCAGAGGTTCCTCATAGAACCATGGGATCAGACAACACAGAATTTCAAGTTCAAATTAACACCCCCAGTTATTACAGCACTCAAATGGTGGACGCAGCAACACAATATACAGAAAGGGAGATCTCTGACACAGGGACCCCCGAAGGTGATAACCACAGACGCGAGTCTGCTGGGCTGGGGGGTAACCTACAATAACCATGTAACCCAGGGACTATGGACCCAGTAGGAGACCAAACTGCCTATCAACATATTGGAAATGAGGGCTATCCAATTGGCCCTAGCATTGTTCGCACCCCTCATCTACAGCAAAACAGTTTTAATAAGGTGCGACAACCAAGTGACAGTCACCTACATAAACAAACAGGGGGGAACCAGAAGCAAAGCAATGATCAAAGAATCTCTGCAACTCAGAGCTAAACCTACAGTCCATCACAGCCATCTACCTAGCCGGAACATCCAACACTGAGGCGGACTGGCTGAGCAGGACCACCATCAACCAGGTGAGGTGAAAACTCAACCAACAAGTATTCCGAAAGTTACAAGCCAAATGGGGCCCCCTCCAAGGGAACCTCATGGCATCCCACCAGAACACACAATTACCCGACTACCACTCCAGGTTTTTGGACCCCAAGGCAAGAGAAGTGGACACTCTTTTGGCCCAGTAGAACTTCAGACGAGCCTACGCCTTTCCCCCCATTCCAATGCTACACAAATTACTCCACAAAATACGACGTACAGGGGCGTCAGTAGTGGTGGTAGCACCCAATTGGCCGAGGAGGCCATGGTGGTGGACCAACCTTTGGCACTACCACACTGAAAAGACCTTCTGTCACAAGGTCTAGTTTTACATCCGAACCCGTCTAGCCTGAAGCTGACTGCATGGCTCTTGAGAGGCACAGACTGCTAAATCAAGGCTACCACACCAGAGTGGTGAACCGATTGTTACAATCCAGGAAACACTTCACCAATAAGACTTACCATAGACAATGGCAGATTTTCCACAAAAGGTGCAGAGAAATGGGAACCTCACCTTCAGTGGCAGGTCTTCCACAAATATTGGACTTTCTAAATGAAGGGGCAAACAAAGGCCTTAGTCCCGCCTCCTTCAAAGTCCAAGCATCCGCAATTTCCACTATTAGAGCCACTGCCAGGGATAGGTCACATAGGCTCACACCCGGACACAGTCAAACTACTGAGGGCCGTGGCACTAGTTTCACCAAGGGTAAAGTCAAGATGCCCCTATGGCATCTCAACACAGTGCTAGATGCCCTTCAATCCCCATCTCTCCAGCATGACAGCCTGCACTGGTGCACAATTAAGACAGCCTTCCTGGTTGCAATCTGCTCCGTGAGGAGAATCAGAGAGATTCAGGCTCTGTCATGCAGGGAACCATTTGTAATATTTCATAGTGATAGGGTAGTTTTAAGAATGGCACCCTCTTTTCTACCCAAGATAGCTTCCACTTATCACAGGGAACAAGATGTCCTTCTGCCTACATGGCAGGTGACCCCACAGACACATCACGGCCCCACCCGCTAGACGCTGGTCACCTACTGAGACAGTACCTCAACAGGACAAGCGGCATCCGCAAAACAGGCTATTTGTATTAGTATTAGACAGACTATTTGTATTAAGGAGAGCCAGGGGAATACTGGGATGCATAGGAAGGGGCATCACAAGCAGAAAAAGGGAAGTGGTTATCCTTCTGTACAGACAGCTGGTGAGACCCCATCTGGAATACTGTGTGCAGCTTTGAAGACCCCATCTATGCAAGGACATAGACAGGATGGAAGCAGTCCAGAGGAGGGCAACTAAAATGGTGCAGGCTCTGCATCAGAAACCATATGAAGAGAGAGACTAAGAGAGCTTAATATGTATACTCTTGATGAAAGGAGGGACGGAGGACATGATAGAAACTTTCAAGAACCTCAAGGGAATCAACAAAGTCCAGGAGGGTAGCATCTTTCAGAAAAAGAGATGTGTAAGAACAAGGGGGCACAATTTAAAGATAGAGAGGGACGGCTCAGGAGTAATGTGAGGAAATTTTTTTTTCATGGAGAGAGTGATGGATGCATGGAACCGCCTTCCTGGGGAGGTTGTTGGATCTAACACAGCAGGGGAATTCAAACATGCATGGGACAGACGTAAGGCAATTATAGTGGGGGGTGGCAGGAAGTAGGCTGTTGGTTAACTAGAATCTGCAGCTTATCCAATAGGAAGGGAAATGGGCAGACTGGGTGTGCCAAGTGGTCCTTATCTGCCGTCAAAGTCTATGTTTCTATGTTTATTTCATAAGGGGCAGAAAGCAGGCAAGGCAGACTCCAAAGACACCATCACTAGTTGGATCAAACAGACAATGACTGAGGCCTATAGGGTGGCAGGGCAGGCCCCACCACAGGGAGTAAAGGCTCACTCCACCAGGGTAGTGGCCACATCATGGGCAGAACGGGGGAATGTTTCAGTTGCAGACATTTGTTCAGCCGCAACCTGGTTCTCTATACACACGTTCACCAAGCATTATAGGCTAGACATATGTAACCCCTAGGTGGCGCTATCCCAAGGGCTACTACCCCTGCCTGCTTGGCTAGGAGCAGGTTAAGGGCCTGAGTTCTGAAACGGGTGCCTCCACCCGGAGGTCAGGGTTGGTAGTGGTCAAGCTAACCTGGGCACAGCCCTCCGGGACACTGTAACCCCCCCTCTGTCCTTACTAGTGGCCGGAACAATACACAATAATGACGTTTACAATACCCCGATACACCACACAAGTACCCACACTATTTGCACTTACCACCAGGGCTTTCCTCTTGCCCTGCCCTGGGGACCCCCTGTAAAACAAGGTTATACATAGCAAATAACAGCAGTACAGTACTCTTGCACAAACTAGCACCACAGTCAGGGTAACTGCAAAAAACAGATCTGATTTATTTAAGGGGCTTCAACAAGGGAGGGGCGTAATCAGGTTAATTTGCTTAAAGGCTCTACCAATCAAACAGTTATGCATGCACTTCAGGGTCCATAAACAGTCACACACTCTGGGTACCCAGATGGAGAATAGTGGGCTAGCCAGGAACATTGCAGCTGGTTGGGGCCCTGTGATGGAAGAAAACAACATGCACAACACACACTATTTGTAATCCGGAGCCAGAGGGCTCAGTTTGTGAAAGGAAAACAACAAAACAATCAGATGACACACTTTTAGATTAGGCTGTCGTTGCAGGGAGCTACCCTGATGATTACTCATGATACCCAAGGCTGGACACAGGCTGGACGAAAATCGAGACAGTAGGTGGTTAATCTGGAGTGCCAGGAGAAGCAGGGTCCACACGAATCGCTGAGGCATCATTCCTGTTCAAGCATGGAGCGGGGCTGATCCCCAAGCATGTCTCTTGTTGATGGCTTTCTCTGTGCAGCGGGTAGTCTGGCTGCGCCAGTGTGGCAAGGCCCAGGCCAAATGGAGACAAATTCGGATACAGTCTATTTTGAGCTGGATACAGCTTCCAGCAAGCAGATCACAGTTCACACAGTGGGGGACCAAATCACGACCCACTTTCCATACACAGCACATTATCATGTAAGGCAATTCTACTGTACCAGGCAAACCACTCTCCTGTCACGATCGCAACATCTCTGCACAAACCGGGGATTTAAAAGCAGCTGGAAATCCTGACAGGCCAATCGCATTCAACAAAATCTTCGGTCTTCTTCAGGTATGAACCTGGTAAAAAAAATCAGTGGCTTACTTCATTCTCACAAACTTGGATTTAGTCCAAAATAATTCTCTTCTCTCCCTCTCAGGGGCAGCAGGCAGACTTGCAGGCCAAAACTCAGCCCGTTCACAGTTCTCCCACACAAAACTACATAGAACTCTTGCCCAAATCACTTGAGCTGTTCTCATCTCACTCCCAAGTTCAGAACTGACCGAAACAGCAGGCAGCTTGGGGATTTCCCTCAGATCCAAACAATTCAGTTGGCTGATCTGTCTGTCTGTCTGTTAGTCACAACAAAGGCTCCCCCTTCAGGTGCTAAAAGGCGCCAAAAGCCCCAAACTACAATTCCTACAGATTTTGACTCCAGACAGCTCCTGTAGTCCGGCTCCATTTTAGGTCCCACCAGACTGAATGGTCCAATTCGGCACTTCCGGGCCAAAATGGTGGGGCTAAACAAAACAGTCCTTGCTGCAAAGAAGGCAGGTTAGACAAACTACATTATTATTACTGCTCTAATGAATGATCAGTAAACACTTACATCTATTAACAGGGCTCCCTCAGCACAACTAGCGATGGCAGAAACAGAGCGATTACCTGGCAGCCCAGGGCAGGACTCGAGCATGAAAACACTCAGCCCCCACCCAAATTAATTATTACTGCAATCTAGGCAGCTCTTAAAGTGACAGTACATAGAGAGTACGCAGGCACTCTTTGACAATAACAATTAACTGCTAAACGCAGGACGCCAGCCTGGAAGTGAGCATTTACGCAAGCTCATGGAAGACTTTTCGGGAACCCCATTTGTAGGGGGGTTACACCCTTCCTTGCCTGGGAAAACTTGGCGTCCGCATCAAGTCTGTACCATCATAACATATAAAATGCAACATATACAAAACATTTATACCATTAGCATGCTATACAAGTACTATCTGATTCATCGATTGGCATAACTTGTCACTTTACTATACATTTCAATATACTCCACCATATCATTTCCATTCTGACAAGACATTATGCATATTTCACACAGATAAACTGAACATTACTTTACAGAATCATGTAATAACTTCTTGTACTCTAAACAATGCAAGAGGGGGCCCTTCCCTATCAGCTAACTTGGGGCTAGATGGGCCGGGGCACCAAGGTGAGAGGGCAGGACAAGTAACCTGGAATGGGCTGTCAAGCTCATGTTGGGCAGTGAGCTCTGAGAGACATAAACACCTTTGTGGACTACATTGAGAGGCAAGTCCACTGGAGACTAGCGTCCGTATGCAGCACAAAGGGTTTGGTGGGGTCAGCACAGGTGACGATGGGGGCATGGGTTAGCTGGTATATGATCTCATGGAAGGCTGCTTCACAGTTGGGCATCCAGATGGGCCCAAAGAGTTCACCTGGGCAGATGTATACTTTTTCTGATTCTTTAACTGCCCATTTTTTGTATTTACAATTGGTAGGAGGGTAATCCTGGGTAAGGTTCAAGAGTGGGCGAATCACCTTGGAATAGTCTTTTATGAACCTGTGGTAGTAGCCACAGAACAACAAGAAACGTTGTAGTTCTTTCAGATTATGGGGCTGGGGCCATGTAGTCAGTACTTCAACCTTACTGGGATCAGTCTCTATCCCTTTTGTAGATACTATGTGCCCCACATACTTCACGGACGTTTGGAAAATCTGGCACTTGTCAATGGACAGCTTGAGGCCAAAGGCTTTCAGTCGGTCTAGGACTTTAAACATTTGGTTCTCATGCTCCTCTAAGGTGTTCCCAAACACAATGACATCGTCCAAGTACACCAGGCATTCCAGCAAATTCATATCTCCCACCGCACGTTCTATCAGTCACTGAAAGGTAGCCGGGGCACCCGATATCCCCTGTGGCATCCTCAGAACCTTGTAGAACCCCAATGGACAGATGGAGGCTGTTTTCTCATGGTCTTCCAGGGCCATCGGGATATGGTAGTATCCGCTGCGAAGATCCAACACCCAGAACCATTTTCTCCCATTCACCAGTCCAGGGCGTCTTGTATACGAGGCATAGTGTATTGGTCTGGGATGGTCTGCCGGTTCAGGGTTCGATAATCATCACACCATCCTCACAGACCCATTCTTCTTACGCACAACTACAATAGGAGAGGCGTATGGGCTCCTGGATTCTTGTATCACGGCAGCAGCAAGCATTTCCTGCAGGTGTCTTCTCATATTATCTATGTCTGCTGGGGTTAGGCATCAGGACCTCTCTCAAAATGGCCATTCATCGTTCAAGTGTATGTGATGCTCTGCAGTCTAAACACATCCCACATCCCATTCCTTCACCGAAAACACTCGGTCTCTCTGGGCAAGTCTCTTGCTAATTCTAGCCTTCCATTCAGCTGGCAATGGGGAGCCACCAAAGTCAAACAAGTCTGGGGTCACTCTCTCCTTCTCACCAGGGTGCTTGTTGCTGGGCAATACTGCAGTGTCTGCGCAGTTTACCGTAGCTAGGGTGCACCCTCTGTTCACCCGGATCTCCCGATCTGACATATTGTGAATCTGGACCATCACTCATCATGCATAGGCATGGGCACGAGCAGGCAAGATGCTGGGCTTGACCAACAATCCTTCTGGCAATTTTCCATCACCTGGCGCATTCAACATCAGTATTTTGTCCTTGACATCTTTCCGGAGGTGAACCTCCCCTTGAATGGTGCACTGGGCATTAGAGGCCAGTACCATTGACTCGGGATTCTTCTTCCGCACGGTCCCACTGGTTCATCCTGGTCTACTTCCTCAGGTTTCTGTTGCAAATCATAGGCCCTCTTGATCAGAACTGGAATTCTCAGGGCCCCTCAGTCCGTTGCCCTTGTTTCACGTGACAGAGTTGCACCAGTCACTGCGGTCATTTCGGGCACCCCTTAGCCATTGATTTGCTTTTCAGAGCTCCCTTTGGAGTCTGTTTACTACTCTTTCTAAGTCCTTCTGAGACCAGCATTCTCTTTTCATATGGCCATCCTCTCCACAGTTGTGACAAATGATAGACTCCTGGGTCATCCTGGGAGAGAACATCGTATGAGGAACTGAAGCAGTAGTAAGAGAGTGAGAGTGGTGCAACGTGTCTTAACAGTTCCTTTAGAGTGGCAGTCAATCCGGTGATCACAGCCTTGGAGCCAACCTTGGTAGCGGATGCCTGAGGGTGCACCCCCAACCCCATGGCAGTCACGTCCTGAAAGGGACCAGAATCTTGTTCCATGGGGGAAACCCTTGAAGAGGCATCCATCTTTAATTCTCGGACTTCCTTTAGTAGCTCGTCTTTCCAATGCTGGGCCCAGGGCGGGAAGTCTTTTGCATTCTCAGAGTGCTCGTTAAGTGCCGACTTTTGCCCCTGAGCCTCACTTGGCTGATCACTCTGGGTCACTTGCACAACAGCAGCAGATATAGGTGCAATTCCCCCATGGGGTCGCCTTTGCTCAACCCCCAAAATTTCTTTCATTAGCTCATCATTGGAGGGGGGGCAATTCCAGTCAGGTGGCAAGATGCAAGTGAAGCAGTAACAATTCGGAAAACTGAGCAGACTTAAGGACCTGGTTCAGCCTAGTTCGATCTAATTCATTTGACGGCAAACTACCCTTTCTGAGGCACTCTTGTAGCAGCTTTTCAAGCCAAGGTACATACACAGACAATGGCTCCCCCGTGTTCTGCTGAGCGTTTCTTACTCTCCACCACAGATCCTCATCTGAATCCAGGCTCCCATACACATTCTCCAATGCATCAAGATAGTTCTGTGCAGTTGTTTCAGGGTTATTGGCCCGCTTGGCACAGATGGTAGCCAGGGCAGGACCTCGGAGGCTCTTACTCAACCTCTTTCATTTCTCTGCTTCTGACCATTGCCATTCAAGTACTAGAGGGGCAACACAGTCTATCCAGGTCTCCCAGTCATCCTCCCCCTGGGGGGAGGGGAGGGTGCCCGAGAAGATTCTCAGTTTTCGGTAGAAGTCGTGACTAATGGCAGGTACAGATATAGGGGCCAGCATTGGCGTGGGCACAGAAGACGGGGCAGTAACAGGTGCTGAAGTGGGAGGGGGTGTTGGTGAAGGAACACCCCCAGGTGGCAGGAATAGTTTCTTAAAGTCCTCTATGGTTTTCCCTTCTTCCAGCAACAACTTAACAAATTTCTCCTCAAAAGTCTGGTGGGAGCTCATCCTCCCTGGGGTCTTTACTGTCTTTTGTTATCACTCTTCAGTCAGCTGGAACCCCTTCTGGGGCAATAGTCTTTGGCACTTTAGAGCTGTCCACGAGGTCACTACACTCTACCAAGGCTATGAAAGTTTGGGCGATCAAATCAGCCTATCAACCCACCACCACAGTTTTTTAAACATTCAGATTTGGAGAGTGCTCCCTCTACAGTGTCTTTACTGGTACCCAGGGGAATATCCAGTATACATAGAGCATTTTGGGGGTCGATCTCCTGCCTAGTACATCACCCCACTAACTGGTGTACAGCCATTTCTACTGGGGTAGCCATTAATCTTTAACAATAATTCGTCATTTTTGGCCACTAGAAGGCACAAAATCCCAGAGGTGAGCCTCCATGATGTAACCCCTAGGTGGTGCTATCCCAAGGGCTACTACCCCTGCCTGCTTGGCTAAGAGCAGGTTAAGGGGCCTGAGTTCTGAAGAGGTTGCCTCCACCCGGAGGTCAGGGTTGGTAGTGGTGAAGCTAACCTGGGCACAGCCCTCTGGGACACTGTAACCCCCCCCCTTCCTTACTAGTGGCAGGAAAATACACAATAATCACTTTTACAATACCCCTGATACACCACACAAGTACCCACACTGTTTGCACTTACCACCAGGGCTTTCCTCTGGCCCAGCCCTGGGGAACCCCTGTAAAACAAGGTTATACACATGTAACCCCCCTGCAAATGGGGGTTCCCAAAAGACTTCCAGGAGCTTGCTTGAATGCTCCAAGCCTGAATGGTGTTTGGCGTTTAAGCCATTTATCAGTGAGTGTTTTAGAGCCTCTGGTACTGTCTCTTTAAGAGCTGTCTGCTTGCAGACATAATTAGTTGTATGGGGGACTGTGTGCTTCTCTGTTTGAGTACCACTCGAGCTGCTGCCAATTCACTCCATTTTGCAGTCACTAGGAGTGCAAGGAACCTATCTGAAAGATGTAACTGTTTGCCAGAAATCATTTACAGTAATAAAAATTACAGTTTGTCTAACCTGCTTTCTTTGCAGTCAGAACTGTGTCTGCCTAGTTCCCCATTCTGGTTTTGAACTGCTGAACTGGACCAATCAGTGTGGGTAAGCTAGCTCTAAAATGTTGCCTTGGGCGAATCAGAACTTGGACTCATAATCTGAGTCAGCCACAAGAGGATTGTATGGACAGTGACTCTGGGAGATGTAGTTTAGACTTCGGCCTTTTGGACCAACAGCAGCAGTCTATTGTGGTGACAGCCAATCCAGTCAAGAACTGGGAGGAACTCAAAGGAAGTGCCGGTTTTGTCTTTGAAGTTTTTCAGTTTAGCTCTGACAGTGAAGAAGGAAGGAGCCCTGTGCTCCTTCAGTGCAGTTTAGTCGGAAGCGTGTGTAAGGCCCAGAGTTCCGGTCTGCAGCTTGTGTAACTGCTTGTTAGGACTGAATCCGTCCTGTGAAGAGAATCAAAGGATATCTGAAGAGTAGAAACCAGGCTCACCCTGTAGAAGACTGGAGAAATAGCTGAATCTACTCGGTCTGTCAGGAACTGAATCTGCTGTGTGTTCTCCGGGTTTGTGCAGTAATTGCGATCGGGATAGAGACGCAGCCTGCCTGGTATAGTACTTACTGTTTACCATATAAATGTGTGAGAAGGCTTGTGCAGCTCAAGTGAATCCTGCTGCCATTAAAGGACTTTTGCCTGTTGCAGTTTGCCATATAACTGTGTGAGGAGTCTCGTGGAGCTCAAGTGTAGCCCTGCTGACGTTGAAGGACCCTATCTTGTTTGGAGGTCGTGAGTACTAATTCAGGGTCGCTCCCTGTTGAATTGCCACATTAAATCCAAATGGAATCACTGTACTGCTGACTGTTTAAACTAATTTTTCTTTTCACTGTGTGAAAGGGCCCCTACCAGCTGCCACGGTTTGGACTAGCCACTAGGGCTTGGGTACCCAGGGACAGTAACTGGTAGGGATAGGCCTGTGCACAGAGCCATAGGTAGATAGTAAAGTGATAAGCTAATTAACCTGATTTTCCCTGTCCTTGTTATATCCCCTAAATAAATCAGAGCTGCTTGTTTCAACAAAGTTATACTGCCTGAGGTATTTGTCTATGTTAAAGTACTGTACTGTGATTGTTGCCTGTATCTATTTCTCAGGAGGTCCCAGTGCGGAACTAGTCCTGGGGTAAGTGTATACTGTGAAGGTAATTCTGATATACTGTGTGGGGCCACTAGGTGGGAAGAAAGCGGGGGGTTGCAGTGTCCCAGAGGGCTGTGACCGCAAGTTTAACTATTGCAAACCCTGACCCTCTGGTGGAGGCACCCGCCATTGGATCCAGGCCCTCAACCTGTTAGTGGCAAATCAGGCAGGGGTAGTAGCCCCTGGGATAGCACCATCTAGGGGTTACACACAGCAAATAACAGCAGTACAGTACTCTTGCACAAACTGGCACCACAGTCAGGGTAAATGCAAAAAACAGTTAGATCTAATTTATTTAAGGGGCTGGAACAAGGGAGGGGCCTAATCAGGTTAATTTGCTTAAAGGCTCTATCAAACAGTTATGCATGCACTTCAGGGTCCATAAACAGTCACACACTCTGGGTACCCAGATGGAGAATGGTAAGCTAGCCAGGAACATTGCAGCTGGCTGGGGCCCTGTGATGGAAGAAAACAACATGCACAACACACACTATTTGTAATCCAGAGCCAGAGGGCTCAGTTTGTGAAAGGAAAACAACAAGACAATCAGATGACACACTTTTAGATTAAGCTGTTGTTACAGGGAGCTACCCTGATGATTACTCATGATACCCAAGACTGGACACAGGCTGGATGAAAATCGAGACAGTAGGTGGTTAATCTGGAGTGCCAGGAGAAGCAGGGCCCACACGAATCGCTGAGGCATTGTTCCTGTTCAAGCGTGGAGCAGGGTGCTGATCCCCATGCAGGTCTCTAGTTGATGGCTTTCTCTGTGCAGCAGGTAATCTGGCTGGGCCAGTGTGGCAAGGCCCAGGCCAAATGGAGACAAATTCATATAGTCCATTTTGGGCTGGATACAGCTTCCAGCAGGCAGAACACAGTTCACACAGTGGGGGAACAAATCATGACCCACTTTCCATACATAGCATAGCATAGGACTTCAGCAAGGCCTTTGACACTGTGCCACATAGAAAACTATTGCACTAACTGGGGAATATGGGTGTGGGCAGGACAGTAGTGCGGTGGGTAGGTAACTGGCTGGGCAGCAGGACACAGAGGGTGGTGGTAAATGGCTGTCACTCCACAGAGGGAAGAGTGACCAGTGGGGTACCACAGGGATCAGTGCTGGGACCGGTACTATTCAATATCTTCATCAGTGACATTGCACAGGACCTAGAAGGCAGAATTTCACTGTTCGCTGATGACACAAAGCTCTGTAACAGAGTAGACACACCAGAGGGTGTAGACAGAATGAGAAGGGACCTGCAGAAACTTGAAGAATGGTCAAGGGTTTGGCAGTTGAAATTCAATGCAGGGAAGTGCAAAGATAATGCATTTGGGGCACAAAAACCTGGCACAATATATCAGTTAGGTGAGTATAGCATGCACCAAGCAGGAAAGGGATCTTGGAGTTATCATCTCTGATGACCTCAAGGCAGGGAAACAGTGTGACAAGGCAGCAGGTAAAGCAAATAGGATGCTGGGATGCATAGACAGGGGCATCACCAGCAGGAAAAGGAGGTCATAATTCCGCTATACAAGACACTAGTGAGGCCCCACCTGGGTACAGTGTACAGTTCTGGAGACCATACCTACTTAAGGACATAGACAGGGTAGAGAAGGTTCAGAGGAGGGCAACAAAGATGGTGCATGGATTGCATCACAAGTCCTATGAGGACAGGTTGAAGGCACTGAACATGTACTCCTGGAGGAGGAGGAGAGGATATGATAGAGGGCTAAGTATCTTGGGGAGGAACAGGGTGCAGGAATGCACTAGTTTTATGTGAAAAGATGTTCCAGGACTAGAGGGCATGGGATGAAGTTGAGGGAGGACGATTCAGAGGAAACATGAGGAAGAATTTCTTCATAGAACGGGTGGTGGACAAGTGGAACACCCTGCCAGAGGAAGTGGTGGGGGCTGAAACAATCACGGGATTTAAGAATGCATGGGATAGACATAAAGGAATTCTGGAGGTCAGGGGTAAGGGGCAACAGACTTCCTGGAAAACATAAACTGAACTTGCAAACTTAAATGGGCAGACTGGGTGGGCCATAGGCCCTTATCTGCTGACACTGTCTATGTATCTATGTATCTATAGCACATTAAGATGTAAGGAAATTCTACTGTACCAGGCAAACCACTCTCCTGTCACGATCACAAAGTCTCTGCACAAACTGGGGATTCAAAAGCAGCTGGAAATCCTGACAGGCCGATCCCATCCAGCAAAATCTTCGGACTTCTTCAGGTATGAGCCTGGTAAAAAGAATCAGTGGCTTAATTTAGTCCAAAATAATTCTCTTCTCTCCCTCTCAGGGGCAGCGGGCAGACTTGCAGGCCAAAACTCAGCCCTTTCACAGTTCTCCCATGCAAAACTACATAGAACTCTTGCCCAAATCACTTGAGCTGTTCTCATCTCACTTCCAAGCTCAGAACTGACCGAAATAGCAGGCAGCTTGGGGATTTCCCTCAGATCCAAAAGATTCAGTTGGCTGATCTGTCTGTCAGTCACAACAAAGGCTACCCCTTCAGGTGCAAAAAGGCGCCAAAAGCCCAAAACTACAATTCCTACAGATTTTGACTCCAGACAGCTCCTGTAGTCTGGCTCCATTTTAGGTCCCACCAGACTGAATGGTCCACTTCGGCGGTTCCAGGCCAAAATGGTAGGGCTAAACAAAACAGTCCTTGCTGCAAAAAAGGCAGGTTAGACAAACTACATTATTATTACTGCTCTAATGAATGATTAGCAAACAGTTACATCTATTAACAGGGCTCCCTCTGCACAATTAGCGATGGCAGAAACGGAGCAATTACCTGGCAGCCCGGGTGAGACAAGAGCATGACAACACTCAGCCCCCTCCCAGATTAATTATTACTGCAATCTAGGCAGCTCTTAAAGTGACAGTACATAGAGGCTACACAGGCACTCTTTGGCAACAACGATTAACTGCTAAACGCAGGACACCAGCCTGGCAGTGAGCATTTAGGCAATCTCATGAAAGACTTTTCGGGAACCCCCATTTATAGGGGGATTACACCTAGCATCATAAGAAAGAACAGCCTTCATCAGATCAGTGCTGAGGGCAGGGACACAGCCCCACATATCTATGAAAGAATCTGTCTCTTCTCTAACCTCCCAAGAGTAATCACCCATTATTGTGCACTGCTACTTAGGTCCCACTGATATCTGACTGTGGAGTACTATAAAGGGTATGAAATATAATGGGATTTACTCACCTGGTAAAGGTGATTATCTGAGTACCCTTTATAGTACTCCGCAGCCCCAACCGGGATGGCAGATTACTACGTGGGATGGGTCAACTAAGGCAGACTGATGAAACGGGGTCAGTCGACCTAAATATGCAATGTCTTCCAGTCTCCAACTGTCTCACACAAAGGGATGGCGTGTAAATTTTTTAACGCCCCATTACGACATTATGTGTATTGATGTTACTATACTCCGGAGTTGTCCACAATAAAGGAAAGATAGTTACAGTGCAAGGACTGTCTTTTTATGCTTATTATAGTCTACCTTACAGTACAGGCTACCAGGCAATAGCCAGAGCGGACACGACCTAGGGTGCAGGGGCCACCCTCATCCTCTTAGGGTCCACATTTACTTTGTTTTTTCTCTCTCTGTGGCCTGTATGTCTCTGTCTGTTTTACTACGTTTCTAACTATGGAAGACTCACACTGGAGAAGCTCTGAGGAGCACAGAGGTATGTCCTCACCCCCCCTTCATTTTGATTGGATCGTGCATCAACCTATAGGATGGACGAGGAATACCCACTGGTATCTGCCTGCGGAGTACTATAAAGGGTACTCAGATAATCACCTTTACCAGGTAAGTAAATCCCAGTACATTCATCTCTCTGCCTGTTCTGTCACAAGGTACTAATTTCTTTGAGTGTCACCCTCTCTCTCTCTCTAGCTCTGCCCCTTCCTGCTTATTTTATGCATGTCCCCCCTCAGCCATCTTTTCCTGCCCTTGCTCACTTTTGTTTATTTTAATGCCTGTGCTCTTGAACCATTTTCTGCAAATTCCTCAAAGCTTCGCTGAGCAAATGACTCTGACAGAAGTAGCAAAAGGAGAAGTCCAGTTTGGGACCGCCTTGCAAATTAGATGGCAAAAAATGCCAACAATGGAAAAAATGACATCTGGACTCCCAACAATAATAGCTCCATGCCACCAGATGAAGCTTGAATAAATGTGAGAGTAAATTCACACCCTGATTTCCCTGTGGAGATTGGAGAAGAAGGGGCATGAAGAGAAGCACAGGAGCAGCAGGAATAACACGCTCAGGCATTATTTCACAGAGAGCATTGTGTCAAAATGGAACGCTCTGCCAGAGGGGGATGTGGCATGCAGAACAGTGGGGAGTTTCAATAGGGCATGGGACAGGGCATGGAAGGCAGGCTGTATAAAGGACACTGAGCAGTTCCAGAAGGTGAGTGGGGGTAGCTGCAATATAGGGGTGCTAGCTGCACATATCAGCAGACTTGATAGACCGTAAGGCCTGTTTCTGCTGGCAAGTTTCATATGTTCGTATGTACTCCTGGGGAGGCAACATGTGGTATATCCTCTGGTGTGCTCCAGGTGGAGTGGGCAACACCCGACCCACAGAGAGAAGTGACAAGGAATGCCAACCAAAAAACCTCAACATGGGAGAAGAATATGCCCCCAGGGCATGGGTTTCATATAGCAACTAATAGGGATATACCCATATTCCCTGGGGAAGGAGAAGGAGAGAGAAACATGGAGGGAAAGTGGTCAACTACCCACTCCATGAAAGGAAAAAATTATAAAGCATGCTGTCCATTTCTTTTTTGGTTGGGGGATCCAGAGGCTACCTCTTCTTGATTTTTTTTTTTTGGTGCGGGTTGGCACCAGGATGCCTAACCCTTTTTGTTAAACAAGTAGCTACCCATATGGGCCTCAGCAGAGAAGATAGAGGTAGTACTACTACCAGCTTCCACTGGGTGAGCTGCCAGAGGCCCTGGCACACAGCTGAGCAGGGGATGGAGGGTGGATGTCTGAATCGACGGTGAAAATATTCAGGAAAATCAACAATGATGGTGAGTACATAATTTTAATATCTTCTCTGAATCAGTCTTCACCACTGACTCATACATATAGGGCTGAGTACCAAGTTTCCCAGTAAGGGAGGAGCTGGCTCACCCTGAGGGTAAAGTCACCCTCAACCCTCTGTGTGGGGAGAACACCTGAGTGCAGAGACTCCTCACAGGCCTGATGAGGCCTGAGAATGTTCAGAATCAGGCAGGAGGTAACAGTGCCCCCCAAGTTCCCACCTGACTTTCCAGAAGAAAAAATGAGGCTTCTGGAACTGCGAGTTTAGCACCTTAAACCGGGCCAGAGGTGCCAGTTGAGAAAGGCAAAGCCATGCCATCAACCAAATGCAGACTCTGGCTCCTACAAGTCTGAAGGCCACCTCTTTGATGTCATAAGATGCCCTTGTCTGGTTCCTTCCCAACTCCAGACTCTTAGCAGAAAGGCAGATGATCTGCCCGACTAACTCTGATGGTGACATAGTGGCTAGGAGCTGTTTTAGCTGCACACAAAGGCACTTGTTATAAGCTGCCAGGTGTGCCTGATGTGCTGGGACGCACATCACAGTGTGAGCTGAGATGAAAGCCTAGCCCAGTGCATCTGCCTGCACAGAGTCCGCATCAGAAGGTCTGCCATTTCTAGTACAGAGTAGCGGTCTATAGGACCAAAATACCCAAAGTGGGGTGAGGTTACTGTGCCAGCAGTGCCCATGGGTGCACAATACCACCAGTAGATGTCCCTGGCAGCTGCAGGTAGAGCAAAGGGATACCTACAAACTGTTCTGGAGCACTCCTCAAAGGTCTTTGAACAGGTAGGGATGACACAGGGGTCATCTCTGAAAGATCCTAAGAGTCCCAGCTGTGTGGACAGGGTACGATGTGTGGCAATAGTGCCAGTGCCTGCAGCATGTCTGTCAGTAGTCTGTTGTACAGAGAATACTCAGATGGCAGGTCAGGTTTGGGGATGATTCCACGCCCTCTGAGGAGGACACAGACAAAGAGGAGACGCTGTACCTGGAAGTGGGTGGCAGCTGGAAGCCATACAGGGACTGGACGCAGTTGGCATTGGTATGATACAGGAACAGCATACCTGCTACACTTCCATGCTGACCCCAAGTGAGGGGCCTGAGAGGATATATGATGCATTGGAGTTCAGGCAGAGATGGTATAGCCCCAGGAGGAGGGTGAGAAGTGCTAGAAACTCTAAGGTCTCTGCCTGGGCTACAGAATTGTTCAGAAGCCCTCTCCCAAGGGGAGGGCATGACAAACCTGCCCAAGGAGAGTTGACCTACAGAAGAGGAACACCTTGATGGTGCCCATAGTAGAAAATCTTCAGGTACGGAGATTGGAACTGTTGAGTCCCCTCGGGCCTGCTCTGGTCCTTACCAGAGCTGGAGTCAGCCATATTGCCAGGAAAGAGTTCTACAAATGGGCACAGCCCCAACACTGAACTTCTGGCACTGAACCCGGGGTCAGAAAAAGACCCATTCGCAGGACCTCTCCCGGCCCCAGCACCATCCTTGGTATTGGACCTGGTGCTGCTTCCTGCAACAGCCTGAGATCCATTCCCACTCACAACACTGCAAGTGGTGTCAAAAGCCAGCCTAGTGCCACAAGTGGCACCAGGACCAGGAACAGACCTGAAGGCAGCACTGTCACTGGCACCTGGCCTGGTGTTGGGCCCAGAACTGACACTGAATCCAGTGCCATGTCCATCGTGGGGCTTGATGCTTCCCTCCTCCTTGGAGTCTTGAGAGTTACTTGACTCAGACAGTGACACCTCCATCTCCACAAAAGATGCCACCCAGCCCTGGCACAGGTCCCTTTCCCAGCACTTTGAACGGCACCAGGAGGGGGCCGGACACTGCAGCCAGCATTGCTTCGCTCACCACCACTGTGAGGCAATGTCAAGAGCTAGGATGGCACAAGGCCACAACACCAAGGCATCCTCCAGTGTAGACTGAGCGTGTAGCTTTGGCCTCACCACCAGATACCTCCGTGGCCCATGGTGAACTGACTGGGGGGATGCTCAGCCAGCAGTGTTCAGGGGGAGCTCAGGGCTTCCACAGTGCCAGCGGCACTGGGAAGGGGCCCAGAGAGGCCCAAGCACCTGAATTTGGCAACACAGATTTGGGGTCTGCCCCCGAAGGTGGGAATTGGATGACCCAATTCAGTGCGTGGAATTCAACAGTGCAGAGATCCATCAAAAAACAGACATCACAGGAATCCATATCATGTTCAGGGCCAAGACAGGTTCAGCAAACCCAATGTCAGTCCTTCGTAATGATCGACTTCCTACAGGAACACCAACACATAATTGGCCCTCTTACCCTTTGACTCAGACTCAGGCACCATGGGCAAAATAATAAAATGAATTCAGCACTGTGAAAAGAAACACTTTGGCGATGTCACAGTAGAAGTTCGATGACGGTTGAATTGAGGCGTTGCTCCCATGGTGTGCACTCAGTGATGGGAAGAACAGAAGCGAGGTGCATGAGGGAGTCTATGACAGTTTCTGGCCAGCATGCAGCACCACATAGGTATGTGCTACACATGAGCGGTGCCAGCAGCTGACAACCGCTCCATCTCTAGAGGAAAACAGCTCCAGCCCTAAACCCATATGTATGAATTAATGGCTAATATTAATTCAGGGAAGATCTGCAATGTATACAGTGAGAAAAGGGATTTAAATACCAACATACAAAAATGCCAGCAGATTAGGCCTTGAGGTTTATCACATCTGCTTGAGATGCAGCTCACAGTTTGATAACTGCTGCTGCCCCCCCGTCCTCTCTCCCTTCCATTCCTCCCCTGATTTCCATTCAGAGTCCTCCTGGTCTCTACCCGCCCTACCCGTACCCTGCCATGTATCTATCCCATCCCTTCTTAAAACCTCCCACTGATCCCCTTGATACCAACTCCTCAGGTAGCGCATTTCAAGGCATCACCACCCTTTCCGTGAAGTAATGCATTCTCAGGTCTCTTCTATACTTACCACCAACCAGTTTCAGAAGGCAGTAAATTATAGTATTGATTTGGCTGCATTCCTTAGATAGGCAATTGTGTTATTTTACCTTCTTTTCAATAAGGGGTGGAATAGGAGGGAGGAGTTTGTGAGTTGTAATTCTTCCCCAGTCATTCTTGTCCATGTAGATCACATTTATCATCCTCTATAAGCTTATGAGTCTGTGTACCTCTCTGGCATCCAGCCTTTGTAGTTTTATATAACAGCATTACTACAGTGGGTTACAAATAGGATTATAGCAACTATACTAAGATTTATTATGTATTTATATCAAGTATCTGTACAAGATCCATGTCTTGGTTTTAAATGTTGCATTCTGCACTTTCTTTGGGTACACTTGTATCTTCAGTTCTGATACATTTTTTTTACATATTTATTTATTTAAGAGTTTCACAAGGAAGGGCACACTGAACAAGTTGCTCGTCTCATGGTGCATCCTGGGGGTTGGGGAGTTGGAAGGAATACAATAAAACATTATCAACACAACAGTATACGTTGCCAATATATGAGAATTGGAAGACATACACATAAGTCATAGGCAAACAACAAAACAGTATATAGTGCCAATTATGCTTAGGGTACGTTACCAAGTAGAGAACAATTAACAAGCAGTAACAGGCACCAAGAAATTACAGTTGGTATGTGTATTCCATTACATCATAGTGAACAGAAGGTCTGCAAGTGCGGTAATAGGATAACTATTACAGCCCATTTAGATGCAACATGATCTGCTCAGTTGCAGTTGCAGTTCATAGATATGTAATTGTGTGAGGCTGAGAAGATAGAGGAAGGGGAAGAAGAAAGGCAAATCTGGGGCGGAGGGAATTCCACAGTTTAGGGAAGTGGAACGAGAAGGCTGCCTGGCCAACAGCAGTCGAACAGCACGGGACAACTAAAGTACGGGAAACTGAGGACCTAAGTGAATGGGTGGATGGTGGGGGGACTGTTATGGAAGAGTTGAGACAAGTAGGGAGGGAGCCAAACCAGAATTTGGAGACAAATCTAGCACAGTGGAGGAGACGTCTGTTATTAAGAGATGGTAAAGCCAGAGTGGTAAAGTTGACAGTAATGAGTGAGGGTAGGAGCGTCGAGTGCAAAGCGGCAGAAGGAGTTAAAGGGGGTGTCCAATCTGGCTAGGGAGGTCTTAGGTGCAGCACTGTAGACTACGTCACAGTAGTCAAACATGGGGAGGATCATCTTCTGGACAAGTTCACGCCTAGCCAGGAGAGGGAGGCAGTTCCGGTTCCTAAATAGTGCGCCTAACTTGGGACGCAGCGTTTTGAAGGATGGCGTCCACGTGACCAGAGAAGGTGAGGTGTTGGATTTTTTTTTCTTTACTTAGCCTGGTGCTCCCCGATTACCCCTTCCGCCTTATGGCAATGGAGGAGACATGGTATTTGTATTTTCTCCCCTTGTTCCCCGGACCCCAGAATGCAATTGCGCATATTCGTGGAGGTGTGTACATGCCCCGTGTCTCCAGTCTCAGTCTCATCCACCCTCCTGATCCAGCGCCTAGGTTCCCCTTGGCCTGGCACTGCCACCTAGCCTCCACCAGGTGGCAGCCAAGAGTCAAGGAACCCTCATGTTCCTCCCCGGAGAGGAGAGCTGCCTGGCAGCTGCTCAATCCTGGCTCCTCCCCCCCACCCCCGCCAACCCCTGGCAGCCTGAGCTCACTCCCGAACCTGGGTCGCCAGTGTGGCACGAGGTGTGGCATCCAGCGTCTCAACCCTCAGTGCCACAAGGCCAGCCCTGCCTTATGGATTTTTTAATGGTTGAACCTTTTTTGGGTGAACAGCCACTAAAATAATTTTTGGTGCCTTTTCCTGGGAAAACGACATGACACAGAGTCCTAAAAAGAAGACAGGCTCCAGAGAAATTAAACATTGTAAATCCTTTCAGCATTGGTTGACAAAAGCAGACCGCCATGACCTTTGCTTTGATTGTTTGTTCCCTGATCATGATTTTGAAAACTGTGAACTCTGCAAAAATACTTCAAACACCCCTCTGTAAAGGAGCAGTCCTTTCTAGCACACACAGAGACTTGAGAAGATTGTGAAGACAAATTCCAGTAAAAAGCACAGGGTGGCCAGCAGGGGGAGCCCTAATGATTCAGATTGGAGAAAGTAAAAAAAGCTTTCAGACCAGTAGCCTTATACTACCACTAGTAAAGACATGCATTTGGCAATGCTGAATGTTTCCTTGCATGGTGTATGTGGTGGGGGTGTATAGTGTTAGTTGAAGTAACAGGAGAGAGAAGGGGAGGTGGTAATATTGGTAAAAGTCAGGAGTTACTTAAAAGTTCTTAGTAAGTATGATGCATTAAAAATGGAATCGGCTCTCTCTTTCCCACTAGTACCACTGGAAGATTCTGTAGCAGTCCTGAGAAGTAGGGGACAAAGAAGCTTGTCTCTCCATTTTTATGCTTGCTTGCACGCATGTGCAAGAAACATAGTGCCATCATCGGAGATTTCGGAGGTGTGTCACCTCCTCCTCCAATTCAGTCAGTGTGTTGGCAGGTGCGGCCCCTGTAAGCCAATGCATGCTGGAGCTGTCTATGACAAGTTCCAAAATGCAGTGGCATACAGTTCAAGGGAGCTGCGGCAGGTGAGCAGCGATAAGATATGCAGCCTCGCCATGCGCAACTCCCCACACACACACATGCCATGCGGGTGTCGCGTGCCCCGCCCTTTTGCCCTGAATAGCCAGCGAGGGTGCCCAATCCCGCGGCTGTGCTGCGTCCCCCACCCCCAATGCTTCGAAAATGCCACGCTGGGTGCCCACCCCAGCATGGCAGAATGATATAGCCGACAGGGTGCCCAATCCCATCGGCTCCACTGTCCTAACCTCCCCAGTACTAAGTGCCACGCTGGGAGCCCATCCCAGATGGCAATCCATACTTTGGCTGGCGGTTGCCCAATCCCCGTCGGCTGAGCAGCCCCCAATCGTCCTTGTGCCGCTGGGAACCCACCCCAGCGTGGCAAACGTCTCGTCCATTCTTCTTTTTTTGCCCCTGTAAAGAAAAAACGTCCCACGGGCGCCTCCCAGCCCCCCCACAACCCGCAGCCATCCACTGCGCACCCAGCCTCCCACACCCCTCACCCATACTTACCTCCGGACTCTGCGCGATGATCTTCGTGGACCGGGAACACATCTGCACTCTTCAAAGCCGACCGAACTGAGGAAATGCCGGTAAGCTGTATAATGGGCTAGATAGGGGTTACAACTTTGTTGCATATCTCAGGCATTTTGGAATTTTTGCACAAATCTTCAACATGGATTTTGGGACCCTTCTCATGAATGATATCACTGTCATGGCGTTACTGGGCCCGAAGGGTGATTTCGCAGTCACTGCCCAGTCACTGCACGAAATCACCCTTCGGGCCTGAATAACGCCATGACAGTGACATCAGTCATGAGAAGGGGTCCCAAAAGCCCCATGTTGAAAATTTCGTGCCAAAATTCCAAAAAATGACTGTTTTACGAGCGTGCGTTGCGCAGTTCCTACGCACGCTCGTAAGGTCGCGAATTTTCAATATTTTCACTCCAGATTTTCAACATTGCCATTTTATCACACCTTCTTATGAGTAATACAGCTGCCATTTTTCACATCTCACCCAAAACGTGTTTCCGCCCATGTAGCGCACAATGGTGCAGTCGGTGTGAGAGATCAATGTACGGGACAAATTAAGAAAATCACAGTGACACTGTTCATGAGCTGAGGTGTTAAAATGGCTATGTTGAAAATTTGGTGAAAAAATTCCAAAAAATGACTGTTTTACGAGCGTGCGTTGTACAGTTCCTATGCACGCTCATAAGTTCACGAATTTTCAATATTTTCACTCCAGATTTTCAACATTGCCATTTTGCACACCTTCTTATGAGTAGTACAGCTGTCATTTTTCACATCTCACTCAAAACGTGTTTCCGCCCATGTAGCACACAGTGGCGCAGTCGGTGTGCGAAATCAATGTACGGGACAAATTAAGAAAATACAGTGACACTGTTCATGAGCAGAGGTCTAAAAATGGCTATGTTGAAAATTTGGTGAAAAAATTCCTAAAAATTACTGTGTTATGAGCGTGCGTTGCACAGTTCCTATGCATGCTCGTAAGTTTGCAAATTTAATATTTTCACTCCAGATTTTCAACATTGCCATTTTATTATGCTTCCTTATGAACAGTACAGCTGCAATTTTTCATATGTCGCCCAAAATGTGTTTTCGCACATGTAGCGCACAATGGTGCTGTTGGTGTGCGAAAGCAATGTTTAGGACAGATTAAGAAAATCACAGTTACACTGTTCATGAGCAGAGGTCTTAAAATGGCTATGTTGAAAATTTGGTGACAAAAGTCCATAAAATGACTGTGTTACAAGTGAGCATTGCCCAGTTTCCACGCACCCTCGCTAGTTCATGACTTTGTAATATTTTCAGTCCAGATTTTCACCAGTGCCATTTTTCCACACTTTCTTATGAACAGTACAGCTGTCATTTTTCACAACATGGCTGAAGTGTGTTTCCACACTTTCAGCGCAGAGATGCTTGGTCGCTGTGGGAAATCATTGTTCGGCACAGATAAAGAAAATCACAGTGACACTGTTCATGATCAGAGGCACCAAATGCCTGAGTTGACAATCTGCTGTAAAAATCCCCAACCTAATTATATTACGGTTGTCGTTGCACAGTTTCTATGTCGCCTCGACTTCACCATTTTTAAATATTTTTACTACAGATTTGCAACATTGCCATTTTACATCTCCCCATGAACAGTACAGCTGTCATTTTACATCCTGTTCAGAATGTTTTGCACCTGTGAGTGCTAATGTCGTAGTCACTGTGCATAAGCAGTTTCGCTAACAAACTGATATTCCCCTGTTAATGAGGTGGGGTCACAAAAACATGTTGAAAATTTGGAGTGAAAATACCAACGAATGCCTGAGGTATTAGGGTTTCCAACCATAACGCCCAACCCTGTAGAGAATGACAGGCATCAGGGGTGTGACTTGGTATTCTTGCCTGTGATGCTCATACCATTCCACACCCTGCAGTCAGTGAGAGGCATCAAGGTATGCCTTGGACTCTTCGGCCCCAAACTTCACCCCATTCTCCTATATTGCACCCATCTCACCATATTTCCTAATGAAATGGGGTGCGCATAAGGGCCAAAGGCCCCAAGAAACACCATGACACTTGTCAGTGTCTGCAGGGTGGGGTGTGGTGAAATGGCGTGGCCATTATGCCTGACAACCCAAACGCACACCCCAATGCCTGTCACTCTCTGCAGGGTGGTGGTGGGGTTGGCTTCAGTTCAATACTTCACTGCCATTCCTATTACGCAGCTCTGTAACTTCTACACTACCACTGCCAATGCCAGCAAGCAAACATTCGGCATTGACAAATGCTTGTTCCACTAGTGAGTGTGTGTGTGTATGTGTGTGTGTATAAGTGCATGTGTATACTGTTACTTGATCATGAGTATTTTTGGTTTATTTAATACTCCACAAATAAGATTATTTCCTGTTATAGAAGAGAACTGTGATTTACTCACCTGGTAAAGGTGATTATCTGAGTACCCTTTATAGTACTCTGCAGTCAATACAAATGGGTATTCCTTGTCCATCCTATAGGTTGATGCATGATCCAATCAAATCAATGATGGGCGAGGACATACCCCCACCCTCATCAGGATTTCTCCAGTGTGACTCTTCTGCAGCTACCTAATGAGAGAGAACAGAAGGAAAAAACATACATGCCAGAATACAGGAACCGCTCGAGGACTAGCCACTGAAGAACGGCCGCCCCGTGAGGTTTGGGTCTTCTGACCATTGCCTGGTAGCCATCTTATGTAAGAACCTTAGACAGACAAAGCTTAGACAGGTGTTGTTTTGACAACCAGCAGATTTATTGTGGGACAATCTGTTATACAGTATACAACATAGGAATGAATCGATGTATTGAATATATATTGAACCTGAGAAGTTAGAGATTTCTAATTCTACATAGAAGGTAATTCCCAGTATGACTCCCATGGAGAGCATTGGATTATCTCTGCAAAGCTTAGTATGTAACCTGGTGTTAGCACCTATAGTTAACCCGGCCTGAGGAGTAATCTGCCATCTCGGGTGGGTCTCTGGAGTACTATAAAGGGTACTCAGAGAATCACCTTTACCAGGTGAGTAAATCCCATTATATTTCGTACCCTTTACAGTACTCTGCAGTCAATACAAATGGGACCTTAGTAGCAGTGTATCCAGCCAGATGATTACTCTTGGGTGGGTGAAGAAGAGGCAGATTAGCACGTGACTACCTGGGGCTGGACCCTGCCCCTAACACGGTTCTGACAAACACTGTCCTCTCGGCAGACAATACGTCTACCCGGTAGTGTCTTGTGAATGTATGCATGGAAGACCAGGTGGCCGCTGAACAAATGTCCTGTATGTACACATTTTCCCTTTTTGCCCAGGATGTTGCTACTGCCCTGGCAGAGTGCGCTTTCAAGCCTTCTGGTGGTGACTGACCCACTGCCCTGCAGGCCTCTATAATGGTCTGTTTGATCCATCTAGCAATTGTATCCTTGGAGGCTGACTGGCCTGCTCTCTGACCATTGGTTAGTATGAATAAACTGTCTGACTTTCGGATGTCAGCGGTCATACTGAGGTATCTCCCCAGCTAACGGCCCACATCCGGGGGTGTTGCAGTGGTGAGTCTGACTGGTTAGGAGGAGTGAGGTAGGGCAGCAGGACGTCCTGGTCCCTGTGGTACAGGGCTGCAACTTTGGGAAGGAACAATGGTACCATTCTCAGGATGACCCTATCGCTGTGGAAGGTTATGAAGGGCTCCCTACAAGATAAGGCTTGAATCTCCCCTATCCATCTGGCTGAGTGTATGGCTTCTAGAAAAGCAGTCTTGATGGTACACCAGTGCAGGGAGTTGCACTGCAGAGTTGGTAACTGCAGGGCATCAAGTACTATACCTAGCTGCCATGGCGGGCATCTCTGCCTTACCTTAGGCATCGTGAGGGCGACTGCCTTGAGTAGTCTAACTGTGTCGGGGTGTGATCTGATGGGACCTATCCCCGGAAGTGGGCCCCTTATGAAGGAAATAGCTGACGCCTGCACCTTGAGGGAGGTGGCGCTTAGAGCCTTGTTTGTCCCTTCATTCAGGAAGTTTAGAATTTGTAGTAAACCCACCACTGAGGGGGATGTACCCATTTCTCTGCACCATTTATGAAAAACAAGCCACGGTCTATGGTAAGTCTTACTGGTGGATGGCCTTCTGGATTGTAACAGTCAGTTCACAACCCTGGTATGGTAACCTTGATTTAACAGTCTGCGCCTTTCAATAGCCATGCCGTCAGCTTCAGGCTGGCTGGGTTCAGGTGTAGGACTGGTCCCTGTGATATTTGGTCCAGCCACTGTGGTAGGGTCATTGGTGGGCTCACTGCCATGGCTTGAATGAGTGAGTACCAGGGTTTCCTTGGCCAGTTGGGTGCTATCAAGACCACCGAAGACCCCATGTGTCAGATCTTGTGTAGTATCTTGGTTATCATTGGGAATGGGGGAAAACGTAGGCTCTGGTGAATGCCCAAGGTGCCAATAGTGTGTCCACATCCAGGGCCCTGGGGTCTGAGAACCTGGAGTGGTAAGTGGGTAATTGTGTGTTCAGATGAGACCCATTAAGTTGACCTGTAGGGGCTTGGATTGCAGGCTCTTGAAAATGTCTTTGTGTAGTCTCCACGCTGCCTGGTTGACTGTGACTCTGCTGAGCCAGTCCACCTGTATGTTGGATGTTCCCGCCAGGTATATTGCCGTAATAGAGCATAGATTCCACTCTGCCCAGTGGAGAAGCTGGAGTGATTCCTTTATCATTGCCTTGCTTTTGGTGCCACCTTGCTTTTTTATATATGCTACTGTCACCTGATTGTCGCATCAGCCAACACTGCCCTGTTGGTCATCAGTAGGGCAAAGAAGGTCAGTGCTAGGTGGACCGCCCTCATGTCTAAGATATTCATTGACAGTGTGGATTCTTTCTGAGTCCATAGGCCCTGTGTTACCTGACTGTTGTATGTGGCTCCCCACCCTGAGAGACTCGCGTCTGTGGTGACCACCTCTGGGTTTGGTTGCACAGAGGTCTGCCCTGCAGTATGTGAGTGGTCTGTGTCCACCATTTGAGGTCGGTTATTACCCGGGCCGGGGTGTGACCTGGAACCTGAAGTTTTGTGTGGTCTGAGCCCGTGATTCTATCAGGTGCCTCTGTAGGGTTCATATGTGAGTCTGGACCAGGGCACTATGTCGAATAGTGCCACCATGACTCCCAGTGCCTGGAGGTAGTCCCATACTGCTCTGTTTGGCCTGCTTATTAGTCCCAACAACATTGTGTGGGTGTTTCTGACCTTTTCCTGAGTTGGAGTTACTCTATTGTTCTTTGTGTCTATTACTGCACCCAGATGCGTGAGGGATTGGCATGGCATTAGCTGGCTCTTGGTTGTGTTGATCAGCCAACCATGTTGTTGCAGACAGTCGATTGCTAGTTGCGTGCTGTGCTGTGCCTGTCTCTGGGTTCTTGCCCTTATTAGCCAACTGTCTAGGTACGGGATTACTTGTACCCCTTGCTTTCTGAGGTATGCAGCGAGAACCACAAGGGTCTTCGTGAATACTCGGGGAAGGCGGATGCCAGTCCGAATGGTAGACAGGTGAATTGGTAATGCTGCCCCAGGATCTTGAATCTGAGGTAGCAGTGGTGTGATGTCCGAATGGGGATGTGTAGGTAGGCGTCCTTGAGGTCTATTGAGGTCATGAAATCCCCCGGTTGACTTGATAATAGGCTTGACCAGAGAGTTTCCATCTTGAATTTTTTGTAAGTTACCACTTGGTTGAGGTATTTTAGGTCTAGCACAGAACGCATTCTGCCTGTCTTCTTTGGGACAACAAAGATTAAGGAGTAGACTCTTGTGTCTCTTTCCTCTGTAGGGACTGTCATGATAGCCCTGATGCTGAGTAATTCCTGTATTGCATTCTGTATGGCATGTATTTTTTCCAGGCACCATGGCATCAGGGAGGTAAAGGGTTGGTGTTGTGTCGGCTTGTAACTCTATGGCACAGCCCTTTGTGAATACCTCCAGTACCCATTTGTTGGACGTTATCCAGGCCCATGATTGTACAAACCACTGTAGCCTCTCCGCTAGCAGAGGGTCTGCTTGGGCCCATGCACCTTCACTTCTTAGTGCCCTGTGGCTTGAAATTGAGTTGTTGGCCGTTGGTGGAGTACTGGCCGCCTGTGTTACCTTTGGTCCTATTATTGTACGACTTGTGCTGAAAGCATGGTCATTGTTGCCACTGTTTTGGTGCCTGTGAGTTGTAGGGCCATGACTTGTTTTTGGAAAACTTGCATTTGGAGCAAAAAGTCCTGTCTGAGGGTAGGTAGATGTCTTTGTCACCCTGTGCTTGTTTCCCCCCTCTTTGTTTGAGACAGAGGTTTAGGCCGTCTCCAAATAGTGTGCCATCTTTGAAGGGGAGCTTCAAGAGGGTGTTCTTGGATTCACTGCCTGCCTGCCAGAGCTTCAGCCATAACGTCCTCCTTCCCCTGTTGGCCAGCACTGCTGCCCGTAATCCAAACCTGAAGATGTCGGTGTACGCATCCATTATATATTTGACAGTCTGTATGATGCACTCTGCTGCATCAATTTGAGGAGAGTCCTCTGGGGTGTTCTCCGTTAGTATGTCAAGTCACATGTGGAGTGCCCTACAGGTGAACCACAATGCGGTGTCCGTTGAGTGGGCCATGCCGGTCACCTCGTGAATTTTTCTGAGGTGCTCCTCAACTTTCTTATCCATTGGATCTGTGAGTGCTGCTATGCTCTCGATTGGAATGATGGTGCGTTTTGACAGTTCTGACATGGGTTGGTCCACCTTGGGAGCCTTCCCCCAGTGGTCTGCTCTTTCCTGTGACATGGGGTACCATCTGCCCACCATACTTTTTTCCAGCATCCTGGTCGGCTCAGGGAATTTGTACTCTTTGATAAGAGTTGTGTTAAGGGTTTTACATAATGGAAAATGAACTTTCTCCTCAGGTTCACCCATTGAAAGGAGGGGGTCCTCCGATGTGGAAGATTGGGGGAGTTGATGTGATATCTTTAGTGCCTCTCAAATCATTGTAATAAGTTTGTCTATGTTGCTCCCGTGGTACATACAGTTTGACTTGTCGGGCTCAGTCCCCCTCCTGGTCTCCAGGGGTTTTGGACGTGGTGCTGTCCGCGTCCAGTCTTGGGCGTTTTTTGTTTGGTGCTTGCGCTGGGGCCTTATGGGCTCCTGTGGATCCTGTTTTCAGGGATTCAAGGAGTTAGAATAGCCTGGCTGGCTTCTAAGGCAATTGGGGCTGTGAGGGTGGGGGTGTGAGGATGCAACCATGGATTCCTCCTCCTCCCCATTGGCTGAGGCTCCATGCGGTGTGAGGGTGCATACTGCGCATGTTAAGTCGTTGTCGTCCGGTGCGGTGAAGGCTGCTCTGCATTCCCTGCAGTTCCTCATGATGTGTACAGATCTGTGGGGACCAAGAGAGAACTGTATGAGATAAGGTCCCCCAAATGTCGCAGGACACATTTTGTATCGCATTTGCCACCCCTCGGCAGTGCCTACTAATCTCCAGTGTTTTTATATATAAGGCATAGGGCTTTGTATGGGGACAATGGGAGGTATACGCAGGCAAGATGGCGTCCGTGAAATCTCACAGGAGAAAACGTGGTTTGGGACCACTGTATGTGATTCCTTACTCCTCAAAATGGCGCTGAAGTCTTACAAGACTTCATGTGAGCTTCAGAGCTCTCAGAGTGTTTGCTCCACACTCCTGTGAGATTTGTTGGGCATCTTGGGGCTTGTCTTCCTCGGAGTCAGAGAATAGAGTGCCTGATCGCATGCTGGCTTGTGAAGGAAGAGGGGGGTCTGCTTTATGGCCCCCAGACAAAGGAGATTGCAGCTGTCTGCTGGAGAAGCGCGACTCAGGCTGCCTCCATCTGAATGTGGCTGTCCCTGGGCTGCTCAATTTGCCAAGAGAGTCGAGATGTTCCTGCATCAGGGAATGTTCCCCTCCGGGGTTCACCTGAGATAGCAAGGTATGTGTCAGCTTACTTGTTGCTGGGGCAAGCGATATTGTGGCTTGCTCTTTATTCATTCTTTGTGGGGGGGGGGCAGCCATTAGTGTTTGGTGCTCTGGTCGTTGGCTCTGCTGAGAGATCCTTGCTTGTGAGGGCGTTTCTGCAGAGAGGATGCTACTGGAGGGACCTCAATGCTAGGCCAATCTGTGGTGCTTGCAATCGGCAGGGAGCATTGCCTGTGTTTATGTCTGGGGTGTGGATCACTGCTGGAGGGGAGTCCACGCCCAGTATATCAGTAAATGGGGACAATTTTTATACTTTCCTGTGCCTGGGTTGGGCCCCACTGCTGGAGGGGTTGCCCTTTCCTGCTAGAAGCTCTGTGGCTATACCTATCTGTAATGGCTAGGTGGCACTATCCTAAGGGCTACTACCCCTGCCTGCTTGGCCAGTAGCAGGTTAAGGGGCCTGGGTAATGAAACGGGTGCCTCCACCTGGAGGTCAGGGTTGTTAGTGGTCAAGTTAACCTGGGCACAGCCCTCCGGGACACTGTAACCTCCCCCCTTTTTCCCTCCTAGTGGCCTGAACAATATACAATAATTACTTTCACAATGACCCTTATTCACCAGGCAATTACCCACACTGTTTGCACTTACCACCAGGGCTGGTTCCTCTAGCTTGACCCTGGGGACCCCCTGTAAAACAAGGTTAAGCACAGCAAATAGCAACAGTACAATGCTTTTGGCACAAACTGGAACCACAGTCAGGTTAAATGCAAACAAAGTTAAATCTGATTTATTCAGGGGACTTGAACAAGGGAGGGGCATAATCAGGTTGATTTGCTTAAAAGCTATATTAATCAGACAGCTATGCATGCAGTTCAGAATCCCTACACAGTCACACACTCTGGGTACCCAGGTAGGAAAATGGTAGGCTAGCCAAGAACGTTGCAGCTGGTTGGGGCCCTGTGATGGAAGAAAGCAACATGCACAACACACACTATTTGTAATCTGGAGCCAGAGGGCTTAGTTCATGAAAGAAAAGGCAACAAGACAATCAGATGACAACACTTTCAGATTTAGCTGTTGTTGCAGGAAGCTACCCTGATGTTTACTCATGATACCCAATACTGGACATGGGCAGGACGAAATCAAGACAGCAGGCTGTTGAGCCTGAGTGCCCGGAGAAGCAGGGCCCACACGAATCACCGAGGCATCATTCCTGTTCAAGACATTGAGCAGGGAGCTGATCCCCAGGCCAGTCTCTTGTCGATGACTTTCTCTGGGTACGGATTCAGTCTGTGGAGCTGGATACAGCCTCCAGCAAGCAAAACACAGTTCAGACACACAGTGGGGAACCAAATCACGACCCACTATAAGCACACAGCACATTCACATGTAAGAAAATTCCACTGTACCAGGCAAATGGCTCTCCAGTCACAATTACAGAGTCTCTGCACAATCCAGGAGTTCAGAGGTAGCCAGAAGTCCTGACAGGACGATTGCATTCAGAAAATCTTTGGTCTTCCTCAGGTTAAAGCCTGGTTACAATTCAGTGCCTTAATTCGCTCTCCAAATTCGGATTCAGTCCAAGAAAAAGAAACACAAGTTCCCTCTCAGGAACAGCAGGCAGGCATGCAGGCCAAACTCAGACCTTTCCACAGTTCTCGCGTGAATCCACTATGGATTGCTGCTCGAACTATCTTGAGCTGTTACTTCTTCACTTCCCAACTCAGATCTAACTGAAACTGTAAGCAGTGTGGGACTTTCCCCAAAATCCAAAAGGTTCGGTTGGCCGATCTGTCTGTCAGTCACAACAAGGGCTCCCCCTCCAGGTTATTTTAGGTGCCAAAAGCCCAAAACTACAATTCCTAGAAGTTTTGACCTCACCAAGCCCCTGTAGGCAGATTCCATTTTAGAGTCCCAAATGTACTGATTGGCCCATTCTGATAGTCTAGGACCAAGATGATGAAACAAACAGAACTGTCCATGCTGCAAAGAAGGCAGGTTAGAACAAACTGCAATATTATTACTACTCTGACAAATGATCAGCAAACAAGTACATCTTCTAACAGAGCTCCCTATCAGATTAATTATGACTGCAATCCAGGCAGCTCTTAAAGAGATAGTACACAGAGGCTATACAGGCACTCTCTGGCAATAAATTTAAACTGCTAAAACACAGAACACCAGCCTGGCAGTGAGCATTTAGACAAGCTCAAGGAAGACTTTTCGGGAACCCACATTTGTAGGGGGGCTACATATCATTATGGGGGTTGTAGTGCCAGCTTGGACGTGGTTTCACTGACCTTTGCAGATACCCAGTAACTGGCTCAGTAAAAAAACTGAGCTTTAAGAAGCTTGCAATTAACCGAAGCATAGTTTAGACGCCACAAAAAGTTAATAGTACCACATGCAGTTAGTGCTGTCTGGCTACCAGGGTGTTAGTGCATATGAAAAAGAAAACATTTTGTCTGTACCTGTACTTTAAACATTTGGGAGCAGTCAGGACGTGACCAACCTATTTCGATGCACGAAGAGAACTGGAAAAATCCTGATGAGGGTGGGGGTATGTCTTCACCCCTTATTGATTTGATTGGATCGTGCATCAACCTAAAGGATGGACGAGGAATACCCATTTGTATTGACTGCGGAGTACTTTAAAGAGTACAAAATATAAACACCATTGTTTCAGTCCAAAATTCCATAGTTAGATCAGTATCACAATACAGGTATCACATAATATCGTAACCCTTTTTCCCCACTCTTGCAGTGTCACCTATGCTTGTATGCAGTCCCACTTTGAGGATTATTCTTAGTTCCAAAAAGAATAAGAAAAACAAAATCACAGATCCATATAGCCTTCCTTCTGTCACCTCTGATTTCCTCATGGTCTGTCCGTTAAATTTTCAGAGCATCACATGCTAATAATGCAAGTTGCACTTCTGTTCTCTGTACACTCCCAGAGGTGTTTAGATAATGTTTAACAGAGCCTTAATCATTACTAAATGCTGTTAAATAATGTTTAATACTGTTAGATGTTAACAGTCCCAGAAAGAAACAAGCATTTGTCAATGCCGAATGTTTGCTTGCTGGTATTAGCATTGGAAATGAAGGAGTTAGACATCTTAGCTCCTCCTCCTGGGGCTGTGTGGGTGGCTGTTTGTGCTTGTCTGTGTCTGTAGGTTAGTTTTGTTCATTTACATGTTTTTCTGCTGGGAATACCTGTGCCATTCTTGCACACAACATTGGTGAAAGTCTCCTGGACTGAATTTCTGCAAATCGCCATCATCAGGTATCAGCTTTTAATTTTAAATCAACTTTCTTGAAGCCTCCCAAGGAAGCATATGCCTTACAACTAGTCTTACAAACATGGTGATGCTGGGTCCTGCAACTGAATCAACATTTCCAACATTCTCATCTGACCACTCTTAAAGCAACTGCACTTGTGGACTTTAAAGAACAAAGGAATTTTAACACATTTTGTGACTGAATCAACATTTTTGTCTGACCTTTTCCAAAGGCATTGTACTTGTCTCTGAGGACTTTGAAAATCAAAGGAAACATACAGACAAAAGGATTTCACACATTGCATTTGCCTACTGTCTGACCTACTCCCAAGGTATTGTACTTATCTCTGGGGACTTTGAAGAACAAAGGAAACATATAGACAAAAGTTTTACACTGCATATGCCCAGGCCACAGTTTATCACCTTTCAGGAACTTTAACATATTATGTGATCCTGGATCTCAACAGTACTATAGTACTTCTCTTAAACCCTCTGGCACCAAACCCTCCCAGTCTTTTTTTTTCATTTTCTCTGTACTTCGCCATAGTGCTTAGCTATCCACCCTAGCCCACTAAAATCCGTACCCCCACCACTCTCCCATTGCTCGCCACCCCCACTGCCCAGCCCACACTACTCGGCTCTCCTGCCTCGCTAAAAATGCTTTGGCTTAGTCCCCACCACCTGTTCCTGCTCACCCTCACCCTCCTTTTCCCTTTATGCCAACTCCCCCCCTCCGCCTACCCTACCCCTCCACCTACTCTCACCTTTCTATACTACTACCCGAAACATTGTACCATGGCTTTTACTCTGGAAGTCTTAAACAAACATCACCCAATTAATACCTGGGTGCAAAGAGCCATATTTCCTAATTGGAAACTGCCACGTCATTATAACTCACTAACGATCACCCTCTACTGGGACTCCAGAAGACAATCCAAGCATCTTAAAAAGTACAAGCAGAAACTCACTCCAACCTATTATGAACTACGACTGGCATCGCTGAAACTCCTGCTCCTCCTACTTTTAATATCTGGTGGGATACACCTAAACCCTGGTCCTGTTGCACTGAAGCCGACAAAAACAGGGAAAGCTGGTAGTGGTCTCTCCATTATCACTCTAAATATCTGCAGCCTCCTTCCCAAATTGGTATCTTTTCAAACTCTCGCTGGACAAAAAAACCCTGATATACTAGCCATTGTGGAAACCTGGCTATCTCCCAGCACCCGGATCATGCGGTCTCGCTGAAGGCTACAATCTTTTCAGACTCGACCGGGCAAGCAAGAAAGGTGGGGCTGTGCTATCTACATAAAGGACAACCTCTCCTGTCAGCTGCAGCTTCACCCCACAAATACAGAGATGCAACTCCTCCCTATCAAACTGCTTCTGGTGCACAAAACAAAGTTCTCACAGTGGCGTAGTCTATATCCCTCCAAAAGACCACCGTGCCAGTATTAAGTCTGTACTTGATTTTGTTAGTCTGCAGCCCTCTGAAAATGAGCTCCTCCTCGGGATTTCAACATAAACTGGCTCGCCTCTGACACTGGCTCTTACAAAGATGACATCCTAGCAGCAAACCTGACTCAGATGGTAACCTCCCCACCCGGAAAATTACAAAACTGGTACAAGCACCCTTATTGACTGGTTCTCACAAATCACCTGACTGGATAAAAACATTAAAGTCCTCCTGACTCCCTCAGTGACCACTCCCCAGTGTCCTGTACCTGGTCTAATAAATTTCTCAAGCCACCCCCAAAGTTATAACAAGCAGAGTATTGCCTTATGGGAATCTTATCAAGTTGAAAACCCATCTCCTACAACAGGACTGGGCGCCAATCCTTGAATCAACTGATATTAATACCACACTAGAATACTTCATTAAATCTTTCAACTCTGCATCGACTTATACCCCATAAAAGCGTAAAATCAAGCGCTATCAAATCCATGGATTACTGCCAAACTACTTGCCGAGCTCAAGGTTCGGGACCACCTCTGGGCAGTTGCCAGAGACACAGGCTCACCTCATGATACCCTAAAATACAAGCAGGCACGAAATAGATGTACCTCACAAATTAGGCAAATGAAGAGCACCTATTTCAAAAATGCCCTTGAATCCACCTGGGGTGATGGAAGAGCTTTTTGGGACAACATCCGAAACATAATGGGTAAACAATCAAAATCGTCACCTACCATTATGAAAGTTGATGGATCCACCACTCTTGACCCAAAGTCTATTGCAGATGCGCTTAATAAGACATTCACAGACCTTAGTGGGGTCCTCCCCCCAGATTTCTTCTCAGACTTACCTGTGCCTAGCCTAGTATCACAAAACACCCCTCGTGACAAGCCACAATTTTACTTCAAGAAAATCAAAGTGCACGAAGCACACAAATACGTAAGAAAGGCCTGCTCCAAATCCAGAACAAGTAGTGACACGCTAGATCTAAAAATCCTGTCTCTCACCCTGGATGAAGTAATTCACCCCCTTGCAAAAATTCTTAATCTGTCACTTTGCCAAAGTCAATTTCCCAACAAATGGAAATCTGCCATAGTTACGCCAGTGCACAAAGGGGGGGACAAAACCTCAACAGGAAACTATCGACCAATATCAATACTCCCTCCCCTCTCCAAAGCACTTGAACGAATAGTGGCAGACCAACTCTCTGATTACCTGGACAAATACAATCTACTCTGTAATCAACAGCACGGCTTTAGGAAAGGACATAGTACAACAACAGCCTTACTTGATTTCTCTGGAGAAGTCCATCAGCCCGGACAAAGGGTGCCAAACAGGTGCAGTCTTTATCGATCTTACAAAGCTTTCAACACAGTCCATCATGGCCTACTTACCTCCCTACTTTTCTAGCCTAGGCCTGGCCGAAGGTCCTTGTGCTTGGGTAAAAAGTTACCTGTCCAATCGGTCACAGGCTGTAAAAATCTCTAATGAACTCTCCGACTTCAAACCATTCTCTTGGGTGTACCACAGGGATCAATTCTTGGACCGCTCCTCTTTAGCCTGTTCCTTAACTCCCTCCCAGATATCTGCCAGGAGAAAATAATCTTATACGCTGATGATACTGTAATTCTCTCTTCCCACAAGGATCCAAACTCCCTACGAAAAAGCCTGCAACTTGCTTTCTCTAGTGTTGAAAGGTGGTTCCTGGATAGTAAACTTGTGCTAAACCACAATAAAACAAAAGCCATGCTCTTCTCCAATCACCAAAACAAAAATAGGCATACTCCACTCACCATACAAACCTCTGCGGAAATACACTGGACCAAGTAAATACTTTCAAATACCTTGGCATCACTTTTGACCAAGGCTCACCTTTACAACCACATTGACAACACTCGAAAACAGTGAACCAACGCATGTGAATACTATTCCGTAACGTCAATTTCTAAATCAAGTGGCACTGAGAATAGCTATACAGAGTTCCATAATCTCAATCATTGACTATGGCCTTATTATTTATGGCTCAGCTACCTCCACTGCTCTAAGGCGTATCTCAGTCACTCTAAATAGGCCTGCCCGCTCCTCAGGGGCTCAAAGACTGACTCACCGCGTGTGATCTGTACTAGAATCAGGCTGGTTGAACCTATCAAATCGTCTTATTTATCTCACCTGCACAATGGCAATAAAAATCTATCTTGGGACTGACTCCATTATGTATTCAAACCTACTCCGACTGAATCCAGGCTCACGACCCTCCACCAGATCTGAACGCCAACCTTTCCTGGTTCCGAGATGCGGACTGCACAGGGACAAAGATCTTTCGCATACAGGGGCCCGACATGGTTCAATGCGCTTAGTCCACCTACTCTATCCTCAACCTCATTGAAGCTTTCAAATCCATGCTCTATGCCCAGCTCACCACCACTAGCAACTGTGATTGCGCTAGATAAAGACTACTACTCCTCATGTCCATCCTCACATCTGAGGCCTCTTCCTCCTGACTAATGAACCCTCTGGTACCTCTACTACTTCCTGTCTCCCACCCAAACTCACTCCCCTTTTTTCCTGTCCTCTCTCTTACTCTCGCTCACCACCTTTCCCTCCTCTCTAGCCTCCTTTTGGCGCCTAATGATCACCCTCTCCCTGGAAGTTTCCTTAACCTCGAAATTGTCTACTCGCTTGAACCTGTTATAGCTTGTTTTTCTATGAAACTTAAAAACATTACTGCCTTAAACTGTTAATAGCAAATTTATGATGTAACTTTCCTGTCTGGTTTTACCTGTAATGTGTATCGTGCTTTGTTAAATGTTCTTTGTGACGTAGAACCTTTGTAAAAGAGCCCTGGCTCAAAGGTATTAATTCCTAGACTAATAAACTAAAGATGCAGAGTAGGAATGGCAGTAAAGTACTGAACTTCACACCAACCCCACCTCTAACCTGCAGAGATGGATAGGCATTGGGGTATGTGTTTGGGTTGTCGCCCATAACGTTCATGCCATTTCACCTCACCCTGTCCTGCAAACACCAACAAGTGATGAGGTGTGCCCTGGGGTGATCAGCTTTACAATGCAGAGAGGGTTGTAGATGCTTGGAACAGCCTTCCTGAGGAGGTCATAGAGTCAAAAACAGTGGGGGAATTCAAGAATGCATGGGACAGGCATAAGGCAATTCTAGTGGGGAGTAGGAGGAAGTAGGCTGTCGGTTAACTAGAATCTGCAGCTTATCCATTAGGTAGGGAAATGGGCAGACTAGGTGGGCCAATTGGTCCTTATCTGCCATCAAATTCTATGTTTCTATGTTTCTACCCCACTCCATAAGAACATATGCTGAAATGGGTGCAATATAGGAAAATGGGGTGAACTCTGGGCCAAAGAGTCCAAGGCACACCTCAATACCTGTCACTGGCTGCAGGGTGGGAGGGTGGGGTAGAACGGCATGAACATTACAGTCGGCATTCAAAGGCACACCCCTGATGCCTGTCAGTCTGTACAGGGTGGGACGTTATGGTTAGAAACCATAGCACCCCGGGCGTTTGTTGGTATTTGCACTACAAATTTTCATCATGGCCTTTTTGTGATGCCCACCTCACGAAAGCATTTGGGACCTCTTCTTATGAACAGTGGCATTGTGATTTTGTCAATGTGTCTCAAACTTTGAGTTCCAAAGCAACTGTGCCATTGTGCGCCAGATGTACGAAAACACATATCAGGCAGGATGTGAAGAATGACAGCTGCACCATTCATATGGAGGTGTGAAGAGATGACAATGTTGAAAATCTGTAGTGAAAATATTAAAAATGCTCAAACTTCCGAGCGTACGTGGAAACTGCACAATGCATGCACGTAACACAGTCATTTAGTGGAATTATTTCACCAAATTTTCAACATAGGCATTTTGTGACATCTGTTCATGAACACTGTCATTATAATTTTCTTAATCTGTAATGAACATTGATTTCCCACAGCAACTGCGCTGTCCTGCGCCAGATGTGCAAACGCATATTTCAGGCAGGATGTGTAAAATTACACCTGTACTGTTCATAAGGAGGTCTGAAAAAATGCCAATGTTGTAAATCTGGAGTGAAAATATTAAAAATTTGCGAAGTTACAAACGTGCATGGAAGGTGCGCAATGCACGCTTGTAAAACAGTAATTTTTTGGATTTTTTTTCACCAAATTTGCAACATAGGCTTTTTTAGAGCCCACCTCATGAACAGTCACACTGTCGTTTTGTTAATCAGTCCCAAAAGGTAATTCCGCGCAGTGACTGCAAAATCACCTTTTGGGACTGAATAACACCATGACAGTGACTGTATTCATGAGGAGGGGTCCCAATAACCCATGTTGAAAATTTGGTGGCAAAAGTCCCAAAAATGGCTGAGATATCCATATACATTGAAAAAACCCTATTTATGTCATTATACAGCTTACTGGCATTTCTTCAGTATGCGGTCAACTCTGAAGTGTGTAGACATGTTCCCGGTCCACCGAAGATCATCGTGCTGGGCTCCAGAGGTAAGTATGGGGTGAGGGGGGTGTGAGGAGGTGGGTGCACAGTGGGTGGGCGCGGGTTGTTGGAAGGAGCACAAAAGACCGTGAGGACCCGTTTTTATTTGGGGCAAAAAAATAACAAAAAGGACATCTTGGGAAGGTTTTTTCAGGCTTCATTCTGCACACTGGGTGGGCTCCCCAGTGTGCCGCCTGCATTTTGGGAAGGGGACCTAATGAGCATTTCTCACCCCCATCAGCAAATAAAGATTGGGGAGTATGATGCCGAGGGGATTGGGCACCCTCGTACACAACAAATGGGGAGGGGTACATTATGCTGACTGGGAGTGGTCTCCCCTGCCGGCAAATGAACTGGGTCAGGGTCATGCAGACAGGGGGATTGGGCACCCCCATCAGTTAGCTTCCATGGGGCTCTGAGGAAGCTGCTGCCATGTTTAAGGAAATGCTGGGGGAAATGGTACACCAGGCAAGGTACCACCCTGCAATGACAGGTCATTCCCTCATTGCAGCGGAATTGCTGATGCTGCAAAGATGAGGAGGCCCCTCATTGCAGTGGCCAAATCGTTTCAAGTTGGTGGCACCTCTGTAGAACCAGTGTCACCAGACACTGGGCCTGCATTGGGTGCACACCGCCAAGCCTACAAATGTAGTGCTGGCATTGGCGGACAAACTGCCGCACCCCCACAGTCCACTTCTCTCCTAAGCTGCCGCATAATGTTTCTTGCGCATGCGCTCAAGCAAGCATAAAAATAGTTACAAAAAGTCTCTCAAATAGGCAGGTGACCTACAAGTTGGGAATCAGACATAGTACAATCTCTTCTCTCTCTCTGTGTTACTCAGCTTATTCACAACTTGTGACAAACACTCATGAGCACATAAAAGAGCACTTGATATCTGCTGTTATAATGGTGCAGCTCAAAGATTCTAGTTTAGATAATTGAATCACCAGAATTTCTGGGTTACTTCACAGAGTTACTTACCAACCTACCAGTTTGATTTCAAACATTTCCACGATTACTTTAACAAGGATAGCATCCAGAAACAATGAATTGCAGCCGTGCCTCCTCTCACTCCCTCAGTGCTTCTGCCATCTTGGATACCCAGGAGCCCTGTGTTCTGAACTGATATACTCAATGAGTTTTATAAGAGGAGAAAAGACACCTAGGGTGGTGGCGGGACAAACAAGAAAGATAGAAACTCAGGAGACACAACTCAGGAAAAAACAGGGTTCATTTTTGATGAAGGCCACACAGAAGGAGGGGGGGCAAAAAGAAGAGGAGCAGGCAGAAGTCTAGCCAACAAAGGATGGAACAAAGGAGGAGGCAGATTTTACTTCAGTTACTTAGAATAACTGTAATGCAATTAATCTCTCCTCCCATGAACTGACTTAAGATGAACTTGAACTTTAAAATAAGGGACACGGCAGGCTTCAGACTGTTTGATACTAGAATTGATTTACATAGAATTTGCCGACAATTAAGCATTCACTCCTTAACAGACGGCAGAATTCAAACACTCCAACTGAAGTAAAAAACTGTTGAGAAACATTGTGGTCCCTTTCAACCATGTTCAATATTTTGCCCCACACCTGCCAGCTAAGGCCACGTTCAGGAAAAAATGTGAAATGGACATTGAGAAATTAATGTGTGACTAATTCACTTTCGTATGTTTCAGCAATGGAGAGACAGGCACTCTCCTACCTTGAGAACAACCGCGCTGTCAACATTAAACCCACTGACAGGAGTGGCAGTGTGGTTGCTCTCAGTACGTCCAATTATGAAAGGGGAGGCATTGAGACAGTTAAGTGACAAGAAAATCGATAAGAAACTTGATACTGAATCCAGAGTTGGCATTTAAGAAACAGATTAATGAAGTGATTTGTGTAGCTTTTCAGGAAGAGGAGATCTAAAAAAATCTAAAAAATTTTTTAACAGTTGATAATCCTAGAACACTGGTCATTTATGCTTCCGAAAATTCATAAATCCCTAGTAAAACTCCTAGGATGCCTTATTATCAGCGGCATTAGTTCTGTTACTGATCCTGTTTCTAAGCATGTAACTTTGTTTAAAACCTTTTGTTTTGGGACTGTTGTCTTATTTGAAAGATACTACAGGCATACTTGGAATACTAGACTGCTGAGATAGATCAGAACTGCCCACTAGGGGCAGCCCTACGGGGGAGTCCTGAAACTACTATATGCCCCGTTTCTTGCCAACAGGCCACGATTTCTGCCATTTTAGAACCTAATAAGCCCCCTCAATTATGTAATTCGTATATGCCCATTTCAGTTTTAAATCAAGATTACAAAATATATACCAATATTTATTGCCCATCACTTAGAGTCTATTCTTCCCACATTAATACATCCTGACCAATCCGGCTTTATCAACTTGCGGCAAACTACTGATAACATTAAACAAACCTTATACTTAATCAATCATGCCCATTCCACCAGTTCTCCTTTACTTATACTCAGTCTAGATGCCCAAAAGGCTTTGGATAGACTCTCCTAGAAATATCTGCATTATACATTGCTAAAATTCAACTTTCCCTAAGAATTCTTAAAGAATATTCAAATTATAGACACAAACCCTGAAACTTCTGTAAAAGTAAATGGCTCTTATTCCCCTGTTTTAAATTGTCCTGTGGCACTCAACAGGGCTGTCCCTTTCCCCATAATTTGCTTTGTATGCAGAGCCAATGGTCCAGTTTCTACATCAGTCACCTCAGATTTAGGGATATCAGGTGGGATACCATCTACACAAGTTGGCATATTCTGCTGATGATCTCTTGATATATGTTATTAATCCCGACTCTTCATTACTAGCATTAGAGAGTCGCCTTCATACAATAGAAAATGTCTCTAGATATAAAATGAATCTACATAAACCAGAGGTATTGATGGTACATTGTACACCTTCCCCATCTCTACAGCAGTGATAGCCATATAAATGGAATCAGACATCCATTAGATATCTGGGTATTTCTTTAACACCAGACTCTTCAAAAGTGGTGCCCAAAAATTACAATCCTTTGCTGGCCCAGGCTAAGCTTATCTTACAAACATGGACCCACTTTCCCATTCCCTTAAGAGTGCAAACAACACAGATAAATGTCCTGCCCCAACTATTGTATTTGTTTCAAAATATTCCATATATGCCACCTCCCCAGAGGGAATTCCGTAAGTGGGACTGGATTATCTCCTTCTTCATATGGCAAGGAAAACACCCTAAGATTACCCTTAGGAAGCTTCAACTCCCTAAATCTATGGGGGCCTGGCTCTCCCTAACTTTCAAAATTATGCCCAGGCAGCTCTAGTTAACCACAACATGTTTTGGCTCCGCTCTCTGAATAAAGCCCCATTATGGGTACAGGTCGAACACGCCATGTTGCCATCCCCCTTAGATGATACCACTATATTCCAACCAAATAATGCAGACCCTGCTCGGGAGGTGTTCTTCTACATGGAAGATGTGTTATGCCACTGGAGAGTCTTCCTGAATAGACCTGCAAACCTCAGGGGAGTGCAGTGGGTGGGAATTCCAGCCCTGGATCCAGGCTTCCTCCCTGCGAAGATGGATCATCGGTTTCAGTCCTAGTTTAGAAGGGATCTCATTCATAGAAACATAGAAACATAGACTTTGATGGTAGATAAGGACCACTTGGCCCACCCAGTCTGCCCATTTCCCTACCTACTGGGTAAGCTGCAGATTCTAGTTAACCAACAGCCTATTTCCTGCAACCCCCCACTATAATTGCCTTATGTATGTCCCATGCATGTTTGAATTCCTCCACTGTTTTAGACCCCACAACCTCTCCAGGAAGGCGGTTCCATGCGTCCACCACTCTCTCCGTGAAAAAGAATTTCCTCACATTACCCCTGAGCCATCCCCCCTCTAACTTTAAATTGTGCCCCCTTGTTCTTACACATCTCTTTTTCTGAAAGATGCTACCCTTCTGGACTTTGTTGATTCCCTTGAGGTACTTAAAAGTTTCTATCATGTCCCCCCTGTCCTTCCTTTCATCAAGGGTATACATATTAAGCTGTCTAAGTCTCTCTTCATATGGTTTCTGATGTAGACCCTGCACCATTTTAGTTGCCCTCCTCTGGACTGCTTCCATCCTGTCTATGTCCTTGCGTAGATGAGGTCTCCAAAACTGCAAGCAGTACTCCAGATGGGGTCTCACCAACTGTCTGTATAGAGGGATAACCACTTCCCTTTTTCTACTTGTGATGCCCCTCCCTATGCATCCCAGTATCCCCTGGCTTTCCCTACTGACTTCTCACATTGCATACCCACCTTTAGGTCATCTGATATGACTACACCCAGATCCCTTTCCATTATTGTTGTTGTTAGTACCTCCCTGCTATTGTGTACTTTCTCCTGGATTTTTATTTCCCAGGTGCATTACTTTGCACTTCTTTGCATTGAATCTAAGTTGCCATATGTCTGACCATTCCTCCAACCTTGCCAAGTCCCTTCTCATCCTTTCTACCTCCCTTGTGTATCAACTCTGTTACAGATCTTTGTGTCATCTGCAAAGAGGCATACCTTTCCTTCCAGACCCTCTGCAATGTCACCTATAAAGACGTTAAAGAGGACTGGACCCAGTACTGAGCCCTGAGGTACTCCACTAGTAACCCCCCTTTCTTCAGAATATGTTCCATTCACTATTACCTTCTGTGTCCTGTTGTGCAGCCAGTTTTCTACCCAGGCTACCACCCTGGGACCCACTCCCAGGCTGGCTAACTTGATTATTAATCTTTTGTGCGAGACTGTGTCAAATGCCTTGCTAAAGTCTAGGTAGGCCATATCCACAGCCCCTTCCTGGTCTATTACTTTGGTCACCCAGTCAAAGAAATCGATTAGATTTGTCTGACATGACCTTCCTGCTGTGAATCCATGCTGCTTTGGGTCCAGTGCCCGCTGGCCTCTAGGTACTCAACAATTCTTTCTTTCAGAAGTGATTCTATCATTTTCCCACCACTGTCAAACTAACAGGTCTGTAGTTTCCTGCTTCTTCCTTGCTCCCACTTTGTGAAGGGGAATCACATCTGCCCTCCTCCAGTCCTCAGGTACCACCCATCTTCCCATGATTTCTTAAAAGTGTGGTTAGTGGTGTCACTAGGTCCTCCCTTAGCTCTTTTAGGATTCTAGGTGAATCCCACAGGCCCCATTGCTTTGTCCACTTTGAGTTTTAGAAGTTCTTTCAGTACTCTTTCTTCTTTAAATGGACTGGTATCAACCCCACTATCCAGAGTGCTTCTACTGTTTGGTTTAGGTAACTCCTCCTCTTCTTCTTTTGTGAATACTGAGCAAAGTATTCATTCATTATCTCTGCCTTTTCACTGTCTCCTCTGCCCACCTTCCCTCTCCTTTATTAATCTTCCTATCCTCCCTTAACCTTTCTATGTTCCTAATGTACCTATAAAGGTTTTATCCCCCTTCTTAACTGAGTTGGCTATCCTTTCCTCGGTTTGGGCCTTTGCTTTTCTGACTGCCTTCCCCCACTTCTTTCTGCTTTAATTGATACAGTTCCCTGTCGTGTTCTGTCTGTGATTCCTTATACTTTTTGAATGCAGCCTTTTTCTCCTTAACCTTCCCTGACACTTCTTTTGAGAGCCATAGTGGTTTTTTATTCCGCTTTGTTTTCTTTATTTGTTTCACACAAAGGCTTGTTGCCTCCATGATGGCAGTTTTGATTTTTCTCCATTGTTCTTCCACCCCTCCTTTCTGACCATTTGCTAATGCATTCCTCAGGTATTCACCCATTATGCCAAAGTCAGCCCTTCTAAAGTCCAGTATCCTTGTATTTGTATGGCTTGTCTCCATGGTTGTGTTTATTGTGAAGCACACTGTGCAGTGGTCGCTTGTTCCCAGTTGTCTACTTGACTTCTAAGTTTGTGATCCTCTCTCCATTTGAGAGTACCAGGTCTAATATGGCTATCATTTCTACCAAAATGGGGTCTTTAAGACCTTTGCACAACTGCAAATAGAATATGCTTTCAACTGCTCTGATTATTTTCGATATCTACAGATCTGACGCTTTCAGCATAGCAACCTAGGACTTGCAGGCAACCGCCGGGATATGGCCCCTATCTTTTCAATTGTTTGTACAGGTACAGCAAGAGGACCCCTGCCCCCAAACCACCTTATCTCCAGATGCTATCATGCCCTTCTAGACCTCCCGTCAACTCTGAGGGATGTGGTCCAAACAAACTTGGAGGCAGAACTCTCGGTAGCGTTGACCCTTGAAGATTGGTAGTGTATACGGCAACGGCAACATCAAATTACAGGTTCCTATAGCTGGCGTGAGTACGGTTGGAAAGTGGTTTCCAGATATTTCAGTACCCCACAACTCACTGCAAAATTCCACACCACTAGGGATGCATCTTGTTGGAGACATTGTGGCTGTGAGATATCTACACATAGTCACAGTTTCTGGTCATGCCCGCTGCTAGTTCCCTTTTGGCAGGCAATCGGACTCACTGTTGAGGAACGTTTCCTAGATTTAGGCCCTCTGACACCTGAAATGGCAATCCTTTTACACTTCCCCTCCCATTTAAAACAGAAGCACCACCTTTATTTACTCAGAATTCTATTAACAGCAGCCAAGAAGGTAGTGACTAGGTTATGGTTACAACCTACCTTGTCCACAAGAAAACAGTGGGAAGATACCATTTATAGCATTTACCAAATGGAAAGCATGACTGCTAGACTAAAAAATAAACAACCCCTTTTAATGAATAAATGGACAAACTGGCTACTGTTCATCACTAAGCAAAGACCTAATATTGTACCTTGATGTGATTGAGGGAGAAAGGGGCATAAAACAGGTCCTGATCGGTTCTCTTTTTTTATTCATCAGCCTCCCATTAGATAAATAATAGGTTACAAAGGGACTCTCCTTCCTTCTCTCTATACTACTCATCTCATCTGGAATGGGGCCCTCCCATAAGACCCTCCCTCCCTCCTGGCAATATGGGTGTATCAATCCTATTAAGTATATGTCCTGTTACTATATTTCTGTGTACTGCTGATATGACAACTTGCTGAATTGTAAGATGGTATGTACCATTTTAAACTCTAATAAAAATAAAGTTTTTAAAAAAAAGACTGCCTACTAGTATCCTTAGACATGGAGGTGCTTTATTCAAATGTCCCCCATCAGGGAGGATTTGAAGCTCGCAGTTTCTTTTTAGAACAGCAAGCAGAAACTACCCCTCTACTGGGCTCTTACTAAGGTTATCAGAGTTAGTTCTAAAATGCAATGATTTTCATATCAGTACCACACAGAATCAGATAATGGACAAAAAAATCAGTGTGCCAACATGTAGTCCCTTCATAAAGCATCTAACTCCCTGTACATCTTGAACCTAGGAGTCCAGTGTGGTACTTTTAAAGAGTGGTACCAGATAAACAGTCATCTTAGATGAAAGGAGCACAGTAAATGGTGAGGAGGGTCACTCACCGATATGTTGAGGGGCACCCACTGAGCTCCCCCAAAGAAAGAGTTGAAAAGTATTTACAGAATATGGCTCAAGTTCCGAAAAGTAGTCACCTCAGTGGGAAAAGGGAAAGGCAAATATTTTGCCACACTGAAGCCGTCAGGTCTCTGACTTCTGTTGAAAAGTCTGTAGCAAGACCTGGATGTCTCATAGAGATTAGAAATGAAAGCAGAGGGGGCTTGGCCATGTGGAGACAGTAACCCATCTAGCTGTCTATGGAGTATCAGTCATTGTCCAGCCTGCAAGTCGAAAGTGGAGAAGCTTACCACTGAATGATGATGGGAGATGGCAGATACTACAATGGTCAGTAGAAACCGTGGCCCTAGCACTCCGGATAAAAGGGAGGGGAGAAGGGATGGGGCAGCAGTGCTGTGGGCTACATAAGGGACAGTCTCCTCACCGCTGCTACTGGGTGACAGACCGGAGGTACGGGGGTACATGAATCGCTTATTTTAGCCAGTACATTGCAGTAGTCTCTTAAAGGGAGAAAGCTCAAGTCTCAGTCACATACAGGAATCGGGGCTAGGAAGGTGGGAAATATCTACAATGTAATGAAGTCACTCAGCTGCTTGCCAGACAGCTTTATGCAAATGAAAGTACTGAAGCACTCTCTCACTGGAGTGCTTCAGTTCTTTCAAGTACACAAAGTTTCCACTCATGAAACTGTGACCACTGTCGTACTCGGTTTGTGTGGTCATTGGTCTGTTAGGGACGAGCCCAATGTAGATTGCCCTGCATTGGGCTAGTCAGTGACACACCTCTGAAATGCCATTCTCTGTAGCAAAATGTTTCTTGGCACATGCACAAAGAAACATAAAAAAGTGACTTGCAGTTGAAAAGCACATAGAGGAAATGGTGTCACAGAGGAATAAGTACTTCCTAGAGGACATGGGGTAGGTTTTCTGGACAATACAAAGTTTCAGAATGCCTGTTCCTAACCTTTCCCCCAAATCCAGACTATACCCCTTTGTTCCTCCTGTGCTCCGTTCCCCTTGGCTGCACCTGGAAACAAGCCTCAGCTCAGTGTGCTTTTCTAAGTTACCAATTTTTAAATAAATAAATAAAAACTATACCCAGTACAGGATTCTGGGGCAGAGGAGGAACTGATATTCTACAGATCCTGCTGAGGATGATTTCAGTTCCCCGGCAAGAGAAGATCATCTCTCTTATATAGCATTTGTGGACCAAATGGCTATCATATTGAATCCACAATCTACATAAACACTGGTGGATGTTAGAGGAGTTTGAATACATGTATATTCTGCGGCTAATATGAACAAAAACAGTGTCCATTCCCATTCGGAAAACACTTTAAAATGCCACAGTGAAATTTCTTGCTATGCCCTCTACCTCTGCAGCCAAAAATGTGGAAAGTATGTAATAACTAGAGAGGAATTTGACTATATCTACATCACTTCAAGCAACTGCTTGTATAAACCCAAAGGTTAATCTAGCAGATGCACCCCCTTATATGGATTCCAGCAAGCTGGACTGTATGACATAAAAGGTGTACACTGCTTCTACCGTCTTTCTGAGGCATGCAGGCCCCTTAGCTATGCTGTTCTACACACTACCAGCAGACCCTGTGATATACATTCCTGCCTTTATGTGAGAATTTACTCTCCTAAAAGAAAACACATCCTGCACATACTGTAAAATCTGAGTTGTAGTGTCTGATCAGCCAGTGTGTAAGAGGCAGCACCACTGTAGGGACCTTCTCTCTGGCACTACTGGGCAATGGCCACCCCTGCTCTGGGTGCCTTACATCAGCCAGTTTGTTTTCTTACTGGATGGGAAGCTGGGCATTATGTGGCAGCATGTACTCCAGCCTGCCCTCAATGGTCAGCTATCACCCCAACCCATCTGCCTGCAGCAGTATTTGCAATGTCCATCCTGATGTAGGCTTCCCCTACAAACGGTAGGCACATTTTCTACCATGGTCAGCGGCTCAATCCCTTTCACCAGGTTTCTCATCATCTTTATCACAGCTGACAGCATCTCCCAGAAACAGGACAGTGATTACACCCCAAAAGGATTAACACTCATCTGTAGTGTGACCCTCTGCGCACCACAAGGCCACCAGGAACTTCTCTTGAAGGACAACCCCTTAGGATGCCCACACCCTCTCAGTGTCTCCTTACACACCACAGGGATAATGACGAACAACACTAAATGTCTCCGGACTCCAGAAACACCTGGAGTTACCATGGCTGTCGTGGTGTTCGTCCCTTGAGACTACCAGGTGACTAGACAATAAGCTGTTATTCTCATATGCTGGATACAGACCACTGCTGCTGTGAGACTCCTTGCCTCCTCAGGCAGCTTGGCAAGTGACCTGAGGTAAGGATGTCCCAGAGGCACACATTAACCCTTCTATCATTCAGCCATCTTGGCACCAACTCAACCACCACACAACAAGCATGTTAAGCTCCATTCACTGGCTGTCAGTGGCTTTATTAATCAGTAGGCTCTGTGGTCTGGCATTCTAGTAAGCAATCCCCTCATCTTCCAGCTGGCAGGAAGGAGTTATTACACCATCTTATCCAGAAGGAGGGTATGCTCAGTACCAGTTCAAATGAATGCCCTTTGGCCTCACATCAGCACCCATGGCGTTCACAAAGTGCTTGTCAGCAATGGAAGCTCATCTGTGCAGGCAGGGAACTGTGGCATTTCTCCGTGTAACCCCCCCTATAAATGGGGTTCCTAAAAGCCTCCCAGGAGCTACTTAAGTGTTCCCCCTGATGGTTGGCGTTTGGCACTTAAGTCATTTGAAATGGCTCGGTGAGTGCTTGTAGAGCCTCCACGTACTGTCTCTTTAAGAGCCGTCTGCTTGCAGACAAAATCATTGCTTATGAGGGGGACTGTGTGTTTCCCTGCTCAAGTCCCGATCAAGCTGTACTGTAATTGCCCCTCTTTGTGGTCGCTGAAAGTGCCAAGGGAGCCCCATCGATAGGTCTAACTATTTGTCTGAAATCATTTAGAGTGATAGTGAAAATGCAGTTTTGTTTAACCTGCCTTTGTTGCAGATGGGACTCTGTGTGCTGTGCCCCTCCGTCTTGGACCAGGACAGTTCAAGGGGTCCAATAGGAGCGAGGGGGTATCTAATCTGGAGAAAAATAGCAGCCAACCAGATACCAGGACTCTAGATGGAGCTGGCTGACAAATGGGGACACAGCTTGTAATTCTGGGAAGTGGCATTTTGGGCCATGGCGCCGGTTTGCACCAATGAGGGCAGTAATAAATTGGTATCTGCAGCCCTCCAATGGGATCAAGTGGCGCCCGAATAGACAGACTTGTCCCAACTGCCAAAGGGCAGAGACGCTGTGGCTGTGAGCGAGGAAGGAGCCCTGGGCTTCTGCACCATTAAGTCTTCGCACGGGAAGTGCGTGTGTGTATGTGGTGAAGGCCAATTTCGGATGGCTCAGTTGCCATTATATTTGGACTAAATCCGCAGGGCAGCAGTCAGAGGAGGCTGTGCAGGGGCGCAGCTACCTACCAGGCTCACCCTGTAGAGGACTGGAGAATCTGCTGAATCGCACTTGGCCTGTCAGGACAGTGAAGCTGCAGTGAGATGCCTGCATAGCTGTGAGTTCAGTCTGGTCCTAGAAGCAGCTGCCTGGTATGGTACCCCTCTGTTGTTTTCCATATAAATGTGTGAGGAGGCCTTTGAAGCTCAGGCTCGGCCCTGCAAGTGGTGAAAGAGTGGTTCTCTGCTGGAGTTGTGAGTACTGAATCAGGGTAGCTCCCTGTTAAAGCTTACAAACAAAGGTAAAATTGTTTTGTTGTATTGCTGACTGCACTAACTGAGCTTCCTGGCTCCATCTAATCTGCTCAGGAATGAAATGCTCACTTGTGTCGGGGCCCCAACCAGCTGCATCGAGGAACTAGCCATTAGGGCTTGGGTACCCATAGACAGTAATTAATAGGATTAGGCCTGGGCACAGAGCCATAGGTATATTTTCATATACTGTAGTGGTAAGCTAATCAACCTGATTTCCCCTGGTTCTTGTTATCTCCCCTCAAATAAATCAGATTGCTTGTTTTGCAGAAGTACACTGGCTAGTCTGTGTATTAACGGTGAAATACTGCACAATGAATGTGGTGTAACTGTACCTTACTTTCCAGGGGGTTCCCGGAGTGAGCTGACTGGTTCGAGCCAGGGGGTAAGTGTATATGGTAAGGACACTGAAATTGAACTGCGTGGGCCACTAGTGGGAAGAAAGGGGGGTTGCAGCAACCCAGAGGGCTATGACCGAGTCAACCTCGACTGTTCTAACCCCGACCTCTGGGTGGAGGCACCCGCCAACGGATCTTGGCCCCTCACCCTGCTGCAGTTAGGGCAGGCAGGGGTAGTAGCCCTTAGGATAGCGCCCCCTGGGGGTTACAAATTGGAGGTATCGCTGGGATTAGCATCCCCTAGTGGCCGAGTAGGTGAAGTGCATAAATATGGATAAGTTAAAGGAAAAACTGGAAGGGGATATCATGGCTAAGATTAAGCTGGACCCTATTAAGACAGTGGTACACAAACTGATGGGGTGGGGTGAAGCTGAAGAGCTGGACTCTCAGAGAATTGTGTTACTACTAGATGTACCTCTGGGGACAATGACCGCTGACATTATTTCTACCACGGAGCATGTTAAACGTTTGGGCAAGGTAGAGGTGAAGGAGCATATGGCTGACCTGCTCGATCAGACCTTGCAAGTGTTACTTTTGTGTAGTCTAGCCATCGACCCTGAGAGGGTACTCCCAGTGATTTACTCAGAAGGTGCCCAACAGGGGTGGAGGCTTGTTCACATCCGGAGTGGGTCAGTCACTCCCGGGGGGGTCTCCCCAGACTAATAGTTTCAAAGATAAACTGCTTAAATTACTGGCTGTGGAAGGGAGGACTGTCCAAGAGTTACTGCAGGCATTGGACCTTTCTAGTGAACCCACCCCCCAGGTTTCCCCCCGATACCTCTCCCTGTCCCCCCAAGAGTTCTATTTTGGCTCCACCGCCCCTAGTAGTTCCCCCTATACAGCTAGATTCTTACCGTAGGCTAAAACTTTTTCTGGCACAGTGCCAGTGCCTTCAGGGGAGGATGATTTGGAGGCGTGGATGGACTACGCCACTCCCCTAGTCCAGGAGTGGCAATGCTCTGAGGGGGAGAAATGAAAGAGACTGATGGAGAGTCTGCGGGGTCCAGCTTTGGAAGCCATTAGTTTCTTGCAGGCCACTAGCCTGAAAGCTACCACAGCAGAGTACCTTTCTGCTTTAGAGGGAGTGTTTGGGAGTACAGAAACTGGGGAAGACTTATTATGGAAATTCAAGTCTGCCAAGCAATGGAGGAATGAGAAGTTGTCCGCCTTTGTTACTAGGGTGGAACGGGCTTTGCAGAAGGCCTATCGAAAAGGGGGGATCACAGCCTCAGCCTTGAACCAGGTCAGGTTGGAACATGTTTTGAAGTCTGCTAGATTTTCCACTGCGATATTGTTAAAACTTAAGTTACATGATAGGCGGGCTGCCCCGCCTGAATACTGTCAATTGATGAGGGAGATTAGAGAAGTAGAGACTGATGAGGAGGGGTGGGAACCCTATGGGGGGGGCTGTGAATCTGAGCCAAACTCCTGAGTCTAGTGCACCCGATGAGACCCACCTTTCGGGGGGGCTTGATGTGTCCCCCGAATTACAGGGAGGGGTAGGGGTGCATGCTATTTCCTCTGATCCCCAAGTAGAAAGTGAGTTGAGGGCTGAGGTCAGAAATTTATGAGAACTGGTGAGGGACTTGAAGCGATCCACTACCCACCCTGTTAGGTCTGGGGAACCTGAGTTATCTAGAAACCAATGCCCTGGCCCAGGGGAACCCCCTCACCCCTCGGAGGACCCCAGCAGATAAAGTATTCCCCTCCCAATAGAGACCCTCGGGACCCCAAGTTCTGTTACCATTGTGGGGAGGATGGACACTTTCAGACTGAGTGCCAGTTGCCAGAGAATTTAAGGAAGGTCAATGGCAGACTGATCACTTGGCATCGCAGGGCCCACGTCCGACCCCCCAGGAAGGGTTTTGTGACTTGGGCCAACACCCAAGCAACTATCAATGCTGCACCCCTCGAATGGTCTGATGTGGTCGGGCCCTTGATGGAGGCCCCAGTGCGAGTAAATGGGATTCCCACCCAAGCTGTATTAGATAGTGGCTCTCAGGTAACCATCATGTTTCAGGACTGGTATCAGACACACCTACCTGAGGTGCCACTACAACCCTTGGATGGTCTGCATGTATGGGGGCTGAGTGACAAGGCTTACCCGTATTTGGGGTATACCGGATCTGGTTGTCATTTCCTACTTCTGTGGCTGGAGTGGACAAACAGGTGGAAACATTGGCTTTAGTCTGCCCCCCCCCACTGGACTGTATGATGGGGTATCCCTGTTGATTGGGACAAATGCTCATATGTTTGGTCGATTAGCCCAATTGTGTTCAGAAAAGCAAGCATTTAGGACTGGGTGAGCCCTAAGAATATGCGCTGTGATCCAAAAGGCCTATGAAACTCAGAGGAAGGTTAGCTAGGAGGAACCTGAAGGCCCGGTGGCTGTAGTATGGAAGAAGAATCCGGCACCGTTGATACTTGCCCCAAATGCCCAGTGTGTTTTGCAAGGGGAAGTCCGAATGAGAACAGATGTTAAGAATAAGTTATTGATGTTGGATGCACCCAGGGAGGGAAGATTGCCTGAGGGACTTCTGGTTAAACCCAGTATCTTGTCTGCTAGAGCCCATGCTTACGCCAGGAGGGTAATGGTTCAAGTTCATAATGTGTCTGACAAGGAGATTCGAATAAAGAGAGGTTGCACCCTGGCAACTGTACATTGTGCAGATACTGCAGTGCTGCTCAATAACAAGGGTTCAAGAAAGGGTGACAGAGTAACTCCCAACTTGTTTGATTTCGGTGACTCCCCATTGCCTGCTGAATGGAAAGTGAGGATCAGTGAGAAGCTTGCCAAAAGAGACCAGGTATTTTCCTTAAAAGAATGGGACGTGGGATGTGTGCAAGGGGCTGAGCACCACATCTGGCTGCTTGATGAAAGGCCTTTTCAAGAGAGATCTCGGCGCCTGGCCCCAGCTGACATAGACGATTTGACGTGGCATTTGCAAGAGATGCTTGCTTCTTGTGTGATACAAGAGTCCAGGAGCCCCTATGCTTCCCCCATTGTAGTAGTGAGGAAAAAGAATTGGGCAGTTCAGATGTGTGTAGATTACCGTACCTTGAATCGGAGGACCATCCCAGACCAGTATACCATGCCACACATACAGGACGCCTTGGATTGTCTAAATGGCAGTAAGTGGTTCTCTGTGTTAGACCTCCGCAGTGGGTACTATCAGATCCCGATGACCCCAAAGAACCTCGAGAAGACTGCATTCATTTGCCCCCTAGGTTTCTATGAGTTTATCCGGATGCCTCAAGGGATTTCAGGTGCTCCAGCTACCTTTCAGCGCCTGATGGAACGTGCTGTGGGGACATGAATTTCCTTGAGTGTTTGGTTTACTTAGATGATGTCATAGTGTTTGGCAGCTTGTTGGAAGAACATGAACATCGATTGTTCAAGGTCCTGGATTGGCTGGAAAATTTCGGTCTCAAGCTATCTATAGACAAGTGCCAATTCTTCCAAACTTCTGTGAAGTATGTGGGCCACATAGTATCCACTGAAGGCATAGAGACTGACCCCAGCAAAGTGGAGGCTTTGACTGCTTGGCCTCAGCCAAAGAATTTGAAAGAGCTGCAATGGTTCCTGGGGTTTGTGGATATTATAGGCGGTTTCTCAAAGATTATTCTCGGGTGATCTGCCCCCTCCTCAGCCTTACTCAGGGGTACCCTCCCATGCACAAAAAGTATAAGAAAGTTGTGCACTCTGAGATGGAGAAGAAGTATTTTCGGCCGAATGATGTGTTTGGAAACTGCTGGACTACTGAGTGTGAGGAAGCTTTCTATGACATCATATATCAACTTATCCATGCCCCAGTGCTGGCCTATGCTGACCCGGCCAAGCCGTATGTTCTCCATACTAATGCCAGTCTACAAGGATTGAGGGCTGTGTTGCATCAGGAGCACTCGAACGGTCTGAGACCTGTAGCTTTTGCCAGCAGAAGTCTGACTCCTTCAGAAAAAAATTATCCAGTGCACAAACTAGAGTTCCTGGCCCTGAAGTGGGCCATTGTTGATCAATTTCATTACTATTTGTACGGTGCCAAGATATTGGTAAAGACTGATAACAATCCTCTGACCTATGTGCAGACCTCAGCCAAGTTGGATGCCACTGGCCATAGGTGGCTCTCTGCATTGGCCACCTATGACTATGCTGTTGAGTACAGAGCAGGTCTAAACCATGTAGATGCGGATGCTCTCTCTCAGAGGCCTATGCCACAAACCAACTGGGTCAGGTTGTCAGAACCTGACATAAGAGCCCTTTGCCAAAAATTTGACAAGGAGGAACAGGTGTCTCCTGATGCTGTGGACTGCATAGTGGATTGCTTGGGGCCATCCGAGAACTGCATATCTGCTGCTTACTGTCATTTTTCTGCATTAGACACTAGTTCACTGCCCCAGTTCAACAATGATAGTCTCCAACGGGCTCAATCCCAAGATCCCATGATAAATGCTGCTTTGGAGGCTTTGCAGGCAGGGAGAGACGTATCCAAACTGCATTCCACTGACCTGAGAACTGCCTTGTTATACAAAGAAGGTTCAAAGTTGAAACTGATTAACCAACTACTATACAGGGAGACTGTGGACAAAGAGGGCCGTGTAGACAAACAACAACTGGTGTTACCCACTGCTTTTAGAGAACTGGTATTGAGGTCCCTGCACAACCACATGGGACACCTCAGCATAGACCGAACCCTTGACTTTGTGCGGTCCAGATTTTATTGGCCCAAAATGGGTGCTGATGTGGAGCAGTATATCAGGACTTGTAGCCGGTGTTTACAAAGAAAGACCCTGCCCCAGAGGGCTGCTCCCCTGGTTAACATCACTACTAGTGCCCCTATGGAACCAGTCTGCATTGATTTCCTGAGTCTAGAACCAGACCTGAAAAACATCAGCAACATACTGGTAGTCACTGATTATTTTACCCGGTATGCACAGGCTTTTCCTACTAAAGGTCAGAAAGCAACCACGGTGGCTAAAGTACTTGTTGAGAACTTCTTTGTCCACTATGGGGCCCCCCAAAGAATCCATTCCGACAAGGGAAGGGACTTTGAGAGCCACCTGATTAAAGAAATGCTATCCTTGTGGGGAGTACGAAAATCAAGAACCACCCCATATCATCCCCAGGGAGATCCCCAACCTGAAAGGTTTAACCGCACATTGCTTGATATGTTGGGCACACTGCAACCTAAAGACAAGCCTAGATGAAGCTAGAAGAGCACCCTGGTACATGCTTATAACTGCACCAAAAGTGATGCCACTGGATTTTCCCCGTACAGACTGATGTTTGGGAGAGAGGCTAGACTGCCAGTGGATGTGTGCTTTGGGGTTTCCCCTGATGGAGTACAAGCAGCAAATCATCTACAGTATGTACAGAAGTTGAAGGCCCAATTAAACCATGCCTACCAGCTGGCCCAGAACTTGGCTGCTAAACAAAACCTGGCCAATAAGGAGAGGTATGATATGAAAGTAAAAGCGCTGGAACTGAGAGAAGGGGATAGAGTGCTATTGAGGAATTTGGGACTACATGGCAAACATAAGATTGCTGACAGATGGCATCACCTCCCTCATATTGTTGTGGGAAAAACTGACAGATTTACCTGTATAAAAAGTGCGGCCTGAAAACAATTCAAAAGATGTGAAAACTATACACAGAAATCATCTGCTGCCAATTGGGCAAATCTTGATTGAAGCTGAACCTCCCAATACACCCCCCTCCAGGCCTATGACTAGATCTGCTGCCAAGAAAAAAAACAGACCACTTGATTCTTCAGCAAGCCAAATAAGAGGGCCTTGTCCAAACCCCTCTGATGAAGATGATTGTCAGTCTGTGTCTGAAGACAATGAGAATAATACTGAGTACTATCCCTCTTATGAACTGAGCCAACTGTTTCGGGGCAATTCCCTAATTAACTCTGGAGATGAAGTTGGGCTTTCTGGACTGTCTGAGACCCCAGCTCTGTCTCCGGAGCCAATGCTCCCAGAGGATGAAGTGAGCAGCAGCAAAGCCCAAGGGGTGGGATCCTTGAGCCTGGCTGAACTGTCTGGCCTGGCTGAACTATCTGACTTTTCAGAAGAAGGAAGTGATGTAGGGGAACAAGCCAGTGATATGCCGGAACCTGAAGAATATTTTGAGTGCCCTGATGGTTCCCTGCCGGTACCCAAAATGTCCCCAGCTGAGCCAAATAGTGTGGGTTCTGAAATAGAGGACCCTGTTCTTGAAGATGCTAGGGGCCCTGGGTCTCCTTCCCCTACGGAGGTTCCCCCTACTAATCTAAGTGAGGCTAAAATGGAATCGGGGTCTATAGCAGGTTTTTCCAAGACCCCTAAATGCACCGGCCGAGAAGTACGGCCTGTAGTAAGGTTGAGTTACGAGTCCCTGGGTCAGCCTGTGGACCTGCCTTTAAATGTAGTCCATAAAGGGGTGTATGTGTCTCCGAGCTCCTTGCCCAAATTAGTTTTGGGGGACAATGCCCAGCTGTTAGTATTGCCTTCTGAATATGGTACCCCTATCCCAGTTAGCCCGCAAGTAGCTAACAGTTGAGGGCCCCCTCTTTCCAGGTGTCATGGACAGGAAGTAATGACCTGACTTATAAAAGAAACAGGTTTCCTGTATGTGTAATGTTGTATGACCAATAGTGAACTGTGTAATACAGTACTAATGTAAGTAACCCTAGGTGATGTGCTGTTAGTGTAACCTGTTTTGCCTTAAAGTGATTTAAGGGTAACTACTTGAAGCGGACACCAAGTTCTTTCTAAGCCAGGAAGGGTGTAACCCCCCTATAAATGAGGGTTCCTAAAAGCCTCCTAGGAACTGTTTAAATGTTCCCCCTGGTGGTTGGCGTTCGGCGCTTAAGCCATTTGAAATGGCTCAGTGAGTGCTTGTAGAGCCTCCACGTACTGTCTCTTTAAGAGCCGTCTGCTTGCAGACAAAATCATTGTTTATGAGGGGGACTGTGTGTTTCCCTGCTCGAGTCCCGCTCAAGCTGTACTGTAATTGACCCTCTTTGTGGTTGCTGAAAGCTCCAGGGGAGCCCCCTCGATAGGTCTAACTATTTGCCTGAAATCATTTAGAGTGATAGTGAAAATGCAGTTTTGTTTAACCTGCCTTTGTTGCAGATGGGACTCTGTGTGCTGTGCCCCTCCATCTAGGACCAGGACAGTTCAAGGGGTTCAATAGGAGTGTGGGGGTATCTAATCTAGAGAAAAATAGCAGCCAACCAGAAACCAGGACTCTAGATGGAGCTGGCTGACAAATGGGGACACAGCTTGTAATTCTGGGAAGTGGCATTCTGAGCCATGGCACTGTTTTGCACCAATGAGGGCAGTAATAAATGACTGGCACCTGCAGCCCTCCAATGGGATCGGATGGCGCCCGAATAGAGAGAGACTTGCCCCAACTGCCAAAGGGCAGAGACGCTGTGGCTGTGAGCAAGGAAGGAGCCCTGGGCTTCTGTGCTGTTAAGTCTTCATGCAGAAAGCGCGTGTGTGTGGTGAAGGCCAATTTCGGGCAGCTCGGTCGCCGTTATATTCGGACTAAATCTGTGGGGCAGCGGTCAGAGGAGGCTGTGCAGGAGCACAGCTATCTACCAGGCTCAACCTGTAGAGGACTGGAGAATCTGCTGAATCGCGCTCGGTCTGTCAGGACAGTGAAGCTGCAGTGAGACGCCTGCATAGCTGTGAGTTCAGTCTGGTCCTAGAAGCAGCTGCCTGGTATGGTACCCCTCTGTTGTTTTCCATATAAATGTGTGAGGACGCCTTTGAAGTTCAGGCTTGGCCCTGCAAGTGGTGAAAGAGTGGTTCTCTGCTGGAGTTATGAGTACTGAATCAGGGTAGCTCCCTGGTAAAGCTTACAAACAAAGGCAAAATCATTTTGTTGTATTGCTGACTGCACTAACTGAGCTTCCTGGCTCCATCTGATCTGCTCAGGAATGAAATGCTCGCTTGTGTCAGGGCCCCAACCAGCTGCATCAAGGAACTAGCCATTAGGGCTTGGGTACCCATAGACAGTAATTAATAGGATTAGGCCTGTGCACAGAGCCATTGGTAGATTTTCATATACTGTAGTGGTAAGCTAATCAACCTGATTCCCCCTGGTCCTTGTTATCTCCCCTCAAATAAATCAGATTGCTTGTTTTGCAAAAGTACACTGGCTAGTCTGTGTATTAACGGTGAAATACTGCACAATGAATGTGGTGTAACTGTACCTTACTTTCCAGGGGGTTCCCGGAGTGAGTTGACTGGTTCGAGCCAGGGGGTAAGTGTATATGGTAAGGACACTGAAATTGAACTGTGTGGGCCACTAGTGGGAAGAAAGGGGGGTTGCAGCAACCCAGAGGGCTGTGACCAAGTCAATCTCAACTGTTCTAACCCCGACCTCTGGGTGGAGGCACCCGCCGACAGATCTGGGCCCCTCACCCTGCTACAGTTAGGGCAGGCAGGGGTAGTAGCCCTTAGAATAGCACCCCCTGGGGGTTACACTTGTCTAGACCACTGGCTGGATTGTGGGAAAACACTAGAGGAAATAGTGCAAGCAATGTAAACAGTAAATGGCACACTACAAAAATTTGTTTTCCTCCTGAATCAAAAGAAGTCCCACCTGGAACCCAGAGAATTGCTGGAGTTCCTAAGCATAGAAATGAATACATATATTGGAAAGGCTTTCCTCCCATTGCAAAGGACAGAAGCTCTGATTTAATGAGCAAGCACATTCCAGGGAGGTCAGGAAAATAATTTCTGATACTTTTAGGCCACATGGCATCTCGACTCTGTATCCCAATTGCAGTGAGTCGGACCCAGGGCCTCCATGGCTGCTGATTTGACTGTTGTGAGATGATGGGACTGGTGTTTGTGGGCATTTCTTGTGTTCTCTTTTTGAGAAGCCTCTTAACCCTTGCTGTGCCACAGACTGATATATTAGTCCAGAATTACTATGCCTTCTAATTCTGTTGGCAGTCTAAGGGTTAAAAAAGCCTTGATGAGACCCCTCCTGAAGAAGTCATCTCTGGTCTCAGAAGTGCTAGCAAACTATAGATCTGTCTTGAACCTTCCCTTTTTGCGGAAGGATATCGAGAAGATTGTGGTGATACAGCTTAACGCATACCTTGAGAAGTTTGACATCAATGAGCCATTCCACTTGAATTTCTGGCCTCGTCACAGTATAAAGACTGTGCCTGTAAAGGTATTTAATTACCTACTCCTGGCAAGAGATGGTGTGAATGTTCTATTGTCACTCTCCTCAACCTCTCATTAGAGTTTGACACTGTGGATCATGGGGTGTGACGAAATGTCTTGCAGAATATAGGGGATTCAACTGGACAACGTTAAAATGGTTCCTGTCTTTCTTTAAACGCAGCTCACATAGTGTCATGATGGGAACTTTTTCGTCACAGCCAGTTGTGGTCAGCCCTGGGGTACCAAATGGGTCATTCTGTCACCCATGTTATTCGTGCTGTACAGCCTACCATTGTGACAGGTCATTTGATGGTAAAGTGAGTTTTTACTGCTATGCAGACAGGGGTTGAAATAACCACCTATCTGCCTGTCTCAGACACACAGTTTTGCTTGGAGACAGCTGGTTTAATTTTCCTGCCTGTTCCTGGGACAGGCACCAAGTGAAGAAGTGTAAGTGGGCACTAGGACCCAGGTAATGCAGCCACCTGTATGGCTAGGCTATGTATGTCCCAAAACCATGGTGTCGAAGGTTGAGAGATGCCCTTTCAACCCAACATCCTGTGATGGCTAGTTTAGTCAAGCAGCAGAAATTAAAACAGTGCCCCAGTAGGACAAGACTGCACATGTGTTCCTTATCATCATGCACAAGCAACTGCTTGCCTTTCTTTTGCTTTCTATACTGCATACCTCATTTCTGTATGTGTTGGGTGGCCAAGGAGTTGAATCAGGGAGGAGCAGTGGATGTGGCATACCTGGATTTCAGCAAGGCTTTCGACACTGTCCCACATCAGAGACTGGTAAGCAAGCTGGGGAACTTGAGGGTGGGTGATATGGTGGTAACCTGGGTAAAAAACTGGTTAGAGGATAGGATGCAGAGGGTAATGATAAATGGAGTTCACTCCAAGAAAGGGAGGGTGACCACTAGGGTACCTCAGGGATCAGTGGTGGAACGAGTCCCGTTTATTGTCTTTGTAAGTGACACAGCGGAGGAACTGAAAGGAAAGGTCTGCCTCTTTGTGGATGACACCAAGATCTGCAACAGACTGGACACTCCAGAGTGGGTTGGGGTGATGAGGGGGTGGAAAGAATGGGCAGGGATCTGAAAAGACTAGAGGAGTGGTCAAGGGTGTGGCAGCTGGTTTTAATGCAAAAAGTGCAAAATAATGCACTTGGGTCATAGAAACCCAGGAGCAGAGTACACAATGAGCAAAGTGATACTGACAAAGATCAAGCAGAAAAGAGACCTAGGACTAATCATATCAGATGACCTAAAGGTGGTCACGCAGTGGGACAAGGCAGTAGGAAGGGCGAATGGAATGCTGCGGTGCATAGGAAGGGGTATCGTATACCCCAGCAGGAAGAGGGAGGTGGTGATACCCCTATACAGATTGCTGGTAAGACCTCACCTTGAGTACTGTGACCAGTTCTGGAGGCCACTTCTCAGGAAGGACGTAGAGTGGAGGCAGTCCAGAGGAGGGCTTCCAAAATGGTGCAGGGTCTGCATTAAAAGCCCTATGAGGAAAGGCTTAAGGAGCAAAATATGTACACCATGGAGGAGAGGAGGGGGTTGGGGATATGATAGAGACCTTTAAATACCTCACCAAGGGTAATAAGGTTCAGGAGGGGGTATTTTTCAGAGAAAAAGGTGCTTTAGAACAAGGGGTCATGCTATGAAACTGGAGGGGGGATAATTTCAGGAGGGATGTGAAGAAGTTCGTCTTCACAGAAAGGGTGGTGGATGCCTGGAACAGTCTTCCAGCAGAGGTAGTGGGGGCAAAAACAGTGCTGGGGTTCAAAAATGCCTGGGACAGGCACAAGGGAACTGTAGGGATAAGGAAGAGAAGGGAAGAGATGGTGCCATAGATTAGCAGCAGAATATGAAGGTTAAAAAAAAGAAAGAAAAATGGCAGACTGGGTGGGCCCTGCGGCCCTTATCTGCCATCAGCATTCTAAGTTTCTATGTGTTGTACTTGAAGTAGCAGTGCAAAATGAGTTTTTCATTTCAGGCACCAGAGTTTTGGGATGAAAATTAAAAACCCTAGGTAAGGCTAATTTGTAAAGGCTAAAAAAAACATATTTAAAAGCCCTTTTCAGGGCAGATTGTCAAGGCACAACAAGGGGACATTTAGAGATTATGAGAGGAACTTAAAAGGCCGAGACAACCACTTAAATCCCCCTGTCAGAGCAGGAAGGCTCCAGAGATGGGGAGGCTGGTTAAAATTAATTCACAGGGTTACCAAGTAGGGGGAAACTTTTTTTTACTGTCTGGGTTATACATAGGAGCAGAGGAAGCTGATCAGCTTGTCAGGGCAGAGCAGAAGGGAGTTATTAAAGGTCTCTTGTCAGGGCTACTATTAAGGATGGGAAGTACATTAGAAGCCTTATCAGGGCAGTGAACTGCGGTCACTTTTGTTATGTCCTTTTCATGGCCATGTACCAGTCAGTGGGCAATATTTAGTTGCCCTTTTGAGGGCACCTTACAAAGGGCACCATCAGTAATTAAGCTCTTTTCTGGACACGTTACCAGCCGGGGGCACACTAGTTATTACCTCAAATTTGGAAACAGAAATGTAAAAAAAAAATCAACAGGACAGGTACAAATTCTGTGGAACAGTCAAAACGAATATTGCACTTGTCTCTTGGCCAGACATCCATAAAAAATTATTTCTAGCCCTGTATGCAGCTGAGACTCAGCTATACCTGTCCTTTAACCCTGAAGGGCATGGAGCAATCACTATAGGAGATTGTGGACTGGATGGCCTCTAGCTGTAAGCATAAACACGGACAAAATGGAAATGCTACTAGTGGAACCAGGTCCTCACAGGTCAGCTGCCAGGCAGCATGTGATGACATGACCATCCTTAAATGGCATGACTCTGGCAGCTGTGGACAGGGTAAAAAATCTGGGAGTCACTGTGGACTCTGGGCTGAAAACATCATGGGCCTGATTTACAAAGCTACAGGCATAGTGATCTAGTGGTTCCACGCCCCCTCAGGCACGTAGGCGTGTAGTTGCCCCCCCCACCCTACCCTGAGCTGGCACACCCCTCCACACACCACCTCAGCTGGTGTTGACTAAACTGTCACTGAACACCAGTATTATAATACAATACACACTTATAAATGAGCGTGTACAGTATTATAGTATGAGCACTCAATGACAGTTCAGTCAGTGCTGGCCAAGGTGGTGTGCAGAGGGGTGTGCTGGTGCTGGTTTGGGGTACGAATTGGGAGGCCAGGTGGACACTATGTGCCAAGGTGGGGAGGGCATGGGACCACTAGACCACCAGGGTACATTATGTGCTATATGCATGATACTGGGCATATCTGGGCAGAGGGTGGGTTGACTATATTTCTGAACGATATAGCAGGCATATCAGGGGGAGGGACCACTTGACCACTATGGACGAGGGCAAGGATGCCTCTGGTGTCCGCAGGAGGTTGTGGCACACCCCTCCCATGTGCTGGGCATTTGTCACAAGAGAGAGAGGTTGCCGCAAGTGTGGGGACTTAGGTGTTGGGACCCCACCTGTACCTGAATCAGGTGCAGGGTCCCTGGCATACTGGGCTTCAGCACAAGCTGCTGTTTGCCACAGCTTATGCTGATCTAAGCCCCTTTTGTAAATCGGGCCCCATGTGTCAGCCATGGTTTCAGTGGACTTTTTTAAGTTTGAATCACCCAGATAAGACCCTACTGTCATCAAGGCATAGGTGGTCAGGAAGCATAGGCAAACCAAGAGAAGTTATAAAATTTGCAAGTAGCCTTTTATTATCAATAACAATAAAATAAAAAAATTGTGCAAGATAGCTCTTATACAGGCAGTTCAAACAAAACAAAGTCCTTCCATTGAGGGTATCACTAAATCTAAATTTCAATCTCTCTCTCTCCCTCTCTCTCTCTCACACACACACACACACACAAAGATTGCTCTGTTTATGTAAAATGTATTTTCCTGGCAATTAACTTCTGCATCCTGAGCTTGTTAAAATAGATGTCCTGTTTCTCACAAAAATGTATCAGAACTTCGTCAGTGTCTTTCCTGCAGGTGCAACAAAATAGAACATTGTGTCCCACAACTGATCTCCTGTTGGCAACTCTGCAACTGAGCTTGTGGAGGTCAAACTGCATCTGAGGGTTAACTCCTTGAGTTCCAACTGTTTCCTGCAATCATTTTAACGATATAAATTTACAAACCAAGGGATCCCAGTTTTACATGAACAGTTTCACACTAAGATTCACATATACTTTTTAACCACAGAGAAGCAAAGATGGGGGGAACAGAAAGAGCAAGTAAAGGAAGGGAGAAAACATGGGGAATTGTGGGACCATCAGAGTGGCCAATTCTGAGGCTGCACAAGGAAAATTTGATTGCGCAGCCAGACAGGAAAGAGATAGACAATTGACAGAATAGGAGAGGATAGAATAGATCCTTGCTTTTAACACTCTCTGTACAACAAATGTGACAGGGTCTTATACACCCCTGTCACATTCCCCCTCTTTAAGAGGGAACTGCCTTCTTTTATGTCTCTTTTAATATTACCTTAGAATTACCTTATAATATTTACAGTCCTTTACATATGCAGTATCTCTTTTTCCATACCACATTTTATAGCAAACGGTTCAGTTTAAACACACACATTTTTTCAACCCTCTGAATTCTCAATTCCTGAACCATATCTTGATAGAAAATCAGCACTGACCTTCTGTTTTCCAGATTTAGATAAAAATAGATATAAATTTTGTTTTATTTTTATACAGGAAACACATGTCATAAGGGTTGTTATACCCTGTTTCCAAGACAGTTCTGTGTAAAAAATTCTATCAGTTACTCTAAGATACATAGAAATACTTAATCTTAAAGGAAAGCGGTCTTTATCTTAAAGGAGTAGTCCACACAGAATTTGCAAAAACATATGTTATGCAGAGTGTTTTGATTTGCATGTAAAGTCCTAGTGTGTCCTTTCCTCTTGTCTGCTATTAGGAGTTTTTCCTAAACTAGCCTGCTAGCTTTATGGTAGTTTTACAACCCCTGGGGATCTCCATCTCAAATAGGTTTATTGCCTTTCTTGCTCCTACAATGCATCCTGTCTCATGTGACAGTGATGTAGCCGAGCCCATAGATTTAGCATATGCACTGCTTTAAAATCAGTTCACAACAGCAGAACTGTGTAATTGTGTATGCGCACAAATGGCTACTGTTACAGTTTAGCAGATACCTGAGAGCTAGCAGAGTGGGGTTTCTGTAAGAAAACAGCTACTAAATAGCTCTAATTCACTATTTTTGTTTTCTATGTGTGTCAGGTCTAGCTAGCAGGAGTGTTTTAATTTTAAAACTTTTAGTTTCATCAAACTATACACAACCATAAAAGCACATACATTGCCCAGATCATCAATGCTATTATTAGTAAAGACTCTAGCTGTTTTCTTACAGAAAACCCACTAAGTTAGATTTCAAGTATTTGCTAAACTGTAATTGTAGGTACCAGCATTCTATTAGGTAGAACTGGCAGTTAGTACAGATTTTGCTCTGTGACATGATTTTATTATTTATTTATTTTTTTACAAATGTGAAGTATGTTTCTTATGAAGTATTAAAGTATATATGTGTGAGTTGTTTAGATTGGCACATAAAATACAAAACAAGTGTTGTTTTATCATCTGAATAAGTGCAATACACTAGGTTTACAGTGCAGTGAATTATCATGAAATGGACTCAAATGTGTAGCAGAAATAGTCACTGACAATTTGGCATTCTGTTGCTTTCGTGCCATAGCACACACGGCAGAGAAATTGACTTCATGGTATATTGCAGTTTCTAGGCTGCAGATTCATACCATACACTTCATATATTTGTTCAGTAAAAATGTATGAAATAGGCTGGCCCAGCGACGCTGAGGGTTGAGGTGCTGGACGCCAGACCTCGCGCTGTGCCGTGACCCACATTCGAGAATGAGCCCGGAATGTTGGGGGTCAGCAAGGGGGGTAAGGAGCTGGACTGGGCTGCCATCTGATGTCTCTCCTCTCCATAGGAGGGCTTGGCACTGCACTGGATAGCGGACAGTGGAGGTAGGGTGAGGGTGCTGTTGGGTGCTTGGCAGCAGCTGTGTCTCTGCATGGCTTCTTGCCTGGACCTTGGTACTTTGGGCTGGAGCCCTCTGGTGCACTTAGAGACCATGACATAGCTTACACACATGGAAGAAAGAAGTGAGAAAAAACACAACTCCCTGGCATTACGCACTATGACACTAGGATCATGGTGTGCTAGGACCCAGCTGAATACTGGGGATGGTGTAGGTACCCCCCGCACTAGTGACAGGAAAAGGGCCAAATAAAAATTTTAAACCCTGCTAATGTTTAAAGAGCTGTTGACACCTCAAAGAAAACTTTGAAAAACATTATATCCAGGTATAATTCAGCTTGCATTCCATATATATTCTATAGATTTCTCTTCAACATTTTTTCTTACTCAGGAAATTTGCATGAATACATGATCTTTATACCTCAGAGTTTATCTGCCTCTATAGGTTACTCCCTACCTCAAGTCATAATCCTCTGTTGTGACATCACAATCTGTTGCCATGGGAGTAACTGTGATATCACAAGCAGTGCATTATGCAGTTGTGGTGCCACACCGCTTGCCCAATACATTCTGTCATTAACTCTGTGGTCTTTAAGGAGACACTGAGAGGGTGTGGGCATCCTAAGGGGTTGTCCTTCAAGAGGAATTCCTGGTGGCCTTGTGGTGCACAGAGGGTCCCACTACAGATGAGTGTTAATCCTTTTGGGGGTAATCACTGTTCTGTTTCTGGGAGATGCTGTCAGCTGTGATAAAGATGATGAGAAACCTGGTGAAAGGGACTGAGCCACTGACCATGGTAGAAAATGTGCCTACTGTTTGTAAAGGAGAAGCCTGCGTCAGGATGGACATTGAAAATACTGCTGCATGCAGATGGGTTGGGGTGATAGCTGACCATTGAGGGTCAATTCCTTTCTGGATGCCTCCACCACGGTGTAGACATCTTCGGAAAGACCCAAAGCCTGGAACTCTAGCCTCTCAGGTACCAGGCTGTGAGGTGCAGGGATTGAAGGTCCGGATGAAAGACCTTCCCCTGGTGGACAGATATCAGGTCCGGGCGTGTACAAAGCTGTTCCGGGGGCATGCAGCTGAGGCTGAGGAGATCTGGGTACCAGAACTGGCACGGCCAGTCTGGGGCTACCAGAATCACCTTCGCTTTGTCCCTCCTCACCTTGAGTAGCACCTTGTGGATCAAGGGAAATGGAGGGAAGGCGTGGCGGAGGCCTGGGGTCCACAGCCTCGAGAAGGCATCCCCCTGCGGCAAGCCCTGCTGAGGGAGTGGGCATGAAACAGCCTCAGCTTGGTGTTGTCCCTGGAGGCAAACAGGTCCACCATCGGTTTGCCCCAACAGGAGAACAGGCTGTAAGCTACCTCTGGATGGAGAGACCACTCGTGGGATGTCTGGCCTATGCGGCTGAGAGCATCCGCCAGCTGGTTTGAGGCTTCTGCCACATGGATGGCTAGGAGATCCACCTCCAACCGGCTTACGAGGGTCCAGATGCAGAGTGCCTCCTTGCACAGCAAATGGGAGTGCATGCCACCCTGTTTGTTGAGGTAGTATATGGTCATGGTATTGTCCATCTGGACTTGAACCACTTGACCCCAGAGCTGAGGAGCAAAAGCTGACAGTGCCAGTCTGACTGCTCTGAGCTCCAACAGGTTGATGTGGCATCGGGACTCCTCAGGGGTCCAGAACCCATGGGCCCTGCTGTCCCCATGTGGGCTTCCCAGCCCATGAGAGAGGCATCGGTCGTGAGCACAACCGTTGGCTCAGAGTGGACAAACGGGATCCCTTCCTGCAACCAGTCTGGGGCAGTCCACCATTGGAGAGCGTCCCACATCTTCTGGGTTACAGTGATCAGCTGGTCATAGTGACCATATTGCTGAGTCCACTGGGTGGCCAGCTCCCACTGGAGGGGGCGCATGCGCCACCGGGCCCAACAGACCACTGAGGTGCACGCCGCCATGTAACCCAGAAGGCGCAGAAAGTCCCGAGCAGGGTGCAAGTGCCCAACCAGAAATGATTGGGCAAAGGAGGAGAGAACCTCTGCCCTGTCCACCGGGAGCCGAGTTCTGGCTTGACAAGAGTCTAGCTCTGCCCCAATGAAGCCCATCACCTGAGACGGTACGAGTTCTGACTTGGCCTCGTTGATCAGGAGGCCGAGTTGGGAGCAGGTTTGGAGGGCCAGCTCCCTGGACATCTCCACCTCCTGAAGGGAGGAACCTGCCAAGAGCCAGTCATTGAGATTAGGGTAGATTCTGACTCCTCGATGCCAAAAGTGGGCCACCACCACTGCTATGCATTTGGTGAAGACCCAAGGGGCTGATGAAAGGCCAAATGGCATGTCTTGGAACATGTACAGGGTCCCTTCGACCCTGAAGCGGAGGAACCGCTGGTGGGATGGACAGATTGGGACATAAAAGAATGTGTCCTGTAGATCCAGTGAACAGAACCTCATGTTTTGCTCTAAGGATGGTATGATCTGGGACAGAGTGACCATCCGAAAGGTGCGGGACCTGAGACATTGATTCAGGTCATGGAGATCTTGGATGGGGTGCCAACCCCCTGTCCACTTGGGCACCAGGAAGTACCTGGAAACAAAGCCTGGGTCTTTCAGAGGATTCCACACTGGGGCTACTGCCTCCTTGCGGAGGAGCTGAGCCACGTCATCTCGAAGAGCTGACTGGGTGCATGTGGAGATCCGTTCCTCCTGAGGGGCATGGGCTCGGCTGGGAAGGTACAGCTCGAATTCCAGAGGCAGTCCCTGACCGACCACTTTAAGAACCCACCTGTCAGAAGTGATAGTGGACCAGGTGGAAAGGAAGTGGTAGAGCCAATCCCCCAAGGGAGGACCCAGAGCTAGTGTGACGGGTGTAGGGGTGGCTACTCCCAACCTGTCACTGAGCAGGCTTAGTGGAGGAGGAGACTCATGGGCCTGTGCCTCAACCTACCTTACAGGGCTGTTGAGGACCCTGCTTGAGCCGCAGGTGCCAAGCTTGAGCCTGTTGCTGCTGACCTCCTTGATAGGAGGGCTGCCTGACCGCAGGGGAAGAGTGCCGAAATGGCTTTTTCTTTCTCTTCTGCTGGTTCTTGCCCGAAGAACCCTTGGCAGAAGTAGCATCCAAAGTGGCATTGGACTGCTATATATGCTGAAGGTGACTGGCCACTCCTGGACCAAACAAGTCGGTCCCCAGGAAGGGCACGTCAGCAAGCTTATGCTGAGTATCCACCGGGAAGGAGGAAAGCCACAGCCCAGCCCTGTGGTGAGAGGCCACTGCAGCTGCCAACAAGTGGGCACAAGACTCTCCAATGTCCAAGGCTGTCAGGAGCTGCTGTTTGGTGACAGCACGACCTTGGTCACGGACCTGCTTGATGGTAGTCTGCATGTCCAGTGGGAGATGAGGGAGGACCTTGTCCAATGACCCCAGGAGAGCATGGGAGAAGTGTGCCATAATAACAACCGAACTGGCCTGACGAAGGCTCAGAGAAGAGGCAGCATATTTCTTGCAGGCAGAGTGGTCCATATTTTTGGACTCCTTGTCTGGGGGTCAGTCAGTATCGGCCAAACTACCCATGCGTCTGAACACAGAGGTGGTCACCAGACTCTCGACCGAAGGGTGTTCAGTGAATCCTGCAAGGGACTCCATGGGCACCGCGTACTTGTGGGCCATGCAGACAGATGTGCTGGACAGGAGGCAGGATGCTGTCAAAGCTCAAGGGCCGGGCCAACGATGGCCTCAGCCACTGGAAAGGCCTCTGTCAGGGTATCCCCTCTCTTAAGGATGTCTGTGATAGGGCACTCTGCCTTTTTCTGGATAGGCTCCAGGGCCATTCCGGTGGAGTTGGAGATGAGGTGGAGAATGCCCTGGAAGGAGGAAGGGCCTTTCTTCAACCCTGCGCCGACCGTAGACTCATCATCCCCGGGATGTGAGTGCAAGCTGGTGATGTCCGAATCAGAGGAGTCATGGTAGAGCGGTCTAGCGCCTAAGTCACCCTCGATGTGCCGAGGGCAGTCCGGGGTGACTGTTATTGACAAACATCGGGGAAGCCTGGTGTCTTGTCAGTCCTCTTTAGAGGGCGCCCCTCCCTCAGGCTGTTTAGGTGGTGGTTCCACAAGAATCGGTGGAGAGACTGGAATAGGCCGAGCCGGGGGACAGGCCGGCCCCACGGGTGGAGGAACTGGTGGCTTTGGTTCCGGAGAGGTCGGCATCAGCCTAGGAGGCAGGAGCCAAGTTATGGCCTGGGTGGATGGTGGAGCCAGCTTCTGCCCAGTCAGAATCAGCTGTTGCCACATGAGGTCTTCATAGCGCCAACGGAGTTTCCGCCGGAGCCTCTCCTCATCCAAGGAGGATGAGGACCTGTGGCGACGCCTCTTTTTAAAGCGCTTATGGCTCTTTCTCGGCTGTTTGGCCAAGGGGGTTCTGGACCTCGACCGAGATTGGGGAGGCTGATTCAGTCAATCAGGAGACACTGGGGGTCGGTGAAAACCGAGGGTCTGAAACCGGGTCCTTGATTGGGACACCAGTGGGCTGGGTCTCCTCATCAGGGAAGACAAGGACCGGAGTCCTTTCCAAAGAGTTGTCGGCCACAGCCGGCAACAAAGGGTCTATTGGGTCGAGGATAATTTCGACCTCGTCGGCCACTTCCTCGGTCACCTGGCCAGACGGAAGATCCGTGAAGCCGGTGGCCGAGGATGCAATCTCGACCGAAGTCGAGACCACATGTTCCTGGGACTTGGACCTCTCTCGATCCCAGGAACGTCTTCGCCTAGACGAAGACTCGGGGTCCTTCTCTCTCTTCTGAGAGCGGGAGGAGTGCGAGCCCAAGAGCGCCTCTCCCCGGGTGGGGAGAGACTGGCACAACTCCTTGAAGGAGCCTGTAAAGGTGGAGCCAAGGTTCAGAGGAACAAAGAAGCTTTGACTGGCCAAAGCTCGAGCTGCTTTCTCCTCAAATGCTTTCATTTGTTCCAGCTGCTCGGCAGATCCCGCGGCCGTGGAAACCGCCCACCTCGCCTCCTTCAATTTCACTGGTGGGTTCCTTTTCTCCGGTCTCCCCAGCTTCAAGCGTGCTTTGCGGTCGTCCAGGATGTTGTGATGGAAGGCCAGGCAAAAACCACTCGACGAGGTGTCATGTCCGACACCTAGGCGGTAAACGCACGTTGGCGGGGGGTCAGTGTGTGACATCTTCTGGCCACAGGGGCACCGGTGAAATCCGGGGGAAGATTTTCCCTCCATTGCTGATGCAGTTAAAGCGCAATCACTAACTCGAACAAGTTTAAATTTCGGTTAAAACCAACAATTAGAATCCAGGACCTACGATATGCTTTGAGAGCATGAGGGAACCTATATCTTCCAGCGGAAAGGAAGATCTGGCATCATAGGGCGTAGCTGAGGTATATACCACCCGGGTGAGTGGGAGGAGCCAGCTTGAAGACTTTCGGCAAGATTTAAAGTGGAAGGGAACATGCCAAGAAGTGTGGATGAACAACACATCCACGCTCCCAGAACAAGTACTTTTCACCTGGCTCAAAAACATTTTCTTTTACCCCATGGTCATAATACACTTTCTGCTGTTTTGGGGCCTCTTCCTGGTTACTGTGGGCAGTTTCAACATATTTTGACAGTTTCTTTCTCAGGGCACACATACAAGATGTAATAGATTATTTTTGAGTGGGGTTATCTTCCCAAGTTTCTTTTATTACATCTAGCAGCCCTCTAGATTGCCTACCATAAAGCATTTCAAAAGGTGAAAACCTGTTGATGCTCATGACACTTCTCTGTAAGCAAAGAGCAGGTGAGATAAGTATTGATCCCAGTCTTTCCCTTCCCTTTCACAAACCTTTTTAACATGTATTTTAGGGTTTGATTAAAACATTCAACAAGACCGTCTGTTTGAGGGTGATAAGGCAAGGTCCTTATGGCAGTGACATCTAGTAGTCAGTACAGCTCCTTCAGTAATTCTGCACCAAAATTACTACCCTGATCAGTAATAATCTCTCTAGGTCTGCCCACCCTGCTGAAAATTTTGGCAAGCACTGCTGCAACTTTTAGAGGTGTGACAGTACGCATTGGAATCGCCTCTGGGTATTGAGTAGCATAGTCATATACTACCAAAATGAATCAATTGCCCTTTTTAATTTTGTCTAAGGGGCCAACCACATTCATTGCAATTCACTCAAAAGGCACATTTATCAAGGGCAGGGGCACCCGAGGTACTGTTTTGCTGAGTGTCACTAGTGTTAACATCGCCAAAATTGATTTTTGGTGATGTACACTCGCCCTAATGGCAATCACCTTTCCACGGTCACCATTATGACATAGAACCGTCTCTGCATATGAGGATTAATCCAAACTCTGCACAGTAACCCATTACATTTTTTAATCATTGGTACACCCTTTTTTGTTTCACCCCCAACTGCTTTACATAATCTTGGAGAGAAACATTGTTTGTTTGCTCAGAAACAAAACCACAGTCAGTTATCAGTTTAATTTCAGTATCTTCATATATCAACCCATTAAGTCCATCAGTCTTCGGTTGTTGTTGTTTTTTCAGGTGTCTTCTTTCTTTCTTTCCTGGACTTCTGGATCTTGGAGCTGGGCTCAAACAAGTCAGAATCAAAATCACCAAAAGGAAAAGAGTCCCCAACATCTGAGATTTTCTGTACCTGTCCTCTTGTTATCACAGCTGCTGACACAGCAGTATTTACTTCCTATGTGATTAACTTTGCAAATCCTGGAAAGTAATTTCCAATAATCACAGGTACAGGTAAACTTAGGTACTATCCCCACTTTCATTTAGTGTGACACCCCATTAATGCTCAGAGTCACTTGGGTGATGGAATAGTATCAAGTGCCCCATGGATGCAGATGACCCCAGTGCCTCCTCCTTTTGTACAGTCTTTTCTCAGAACTTCCACATGCACCAGGGTCTGTGGGCTTCCTGAATCTACAAGTCCCTTCACAGTCTTATCCTCTGCTTTGACATCTGTTAAATGTTTGCCCCAATTTGCTAAGGCCAAATCTGCTCCAGTGTTACCCTCCTTATTTTTGTGGCAGTTTCTTGCAATATGGCCTGGCTTATTACAGTTACAGCAAATAAAGTCTTTGGGTGCAGATGTGTTACCCCCATCAGAGTTCTTATCTGATCTGGACTTAAATCAGGGAAAAAGAGGGTCTTCCCATTCCTTGGCTGTTACTTCATTGCTGTGGTGTCTGTCTGGCCATCTGACAGTCCTCAGCTAAAGAAACAGCCTTTTCCTCACTTTCTGGTTGGTGTTCTTTCACCCAGAGCTGCACATATGTGGGAAGAATGTTAATGAAGTGCTCCATTGCAAATATGTCAATGATCTGTGATTGTTTTACTCTCTGTTTGGAGCCATTTAATGAGGGGTTTGAGTCGGGTGAAGGCTTCTCAAGGACTGTTGAATGAGTGGTACTTCAGGGACCAAAATCTCTTCCTGTAGGTCTCTCCTGAGATGTCATATCTTTTTAGCATTTCTCTTTTCACAAAGTCATAGTTTTCTGACTGCACAGTGTCCACATTGCTGTAGGCAAGTTGGAGTTTACCTGACAGATAAAGTACCAGCCTGATTGCCTATTGCTGTTTTGGCCATTGACAGGCTCCAGCAACCCTTTCAGAAATTGTCAAGTATGCTTCGAGACCATCCGTGGGACACAACTTTGTAAATTTAATGTCTTTTATGTTGTTTGTATTTTGCTCATCTGCTGGACCATACCAGATCCTCCAGCTTTGATAACTTGCAAGGCACCCAGCCATCGCTGCATCTCTCCTTTCCTCTGCTGCTTCTGTTACTGCCATCTCTTCTTTTCTTTCCTTCTTAGTCTCTCTTTGTTGTACAGCCCACCATTTGAAGAACGCAGACATGCTTAAAGGTTCTGTCCCTGACAGTTCTTCTTCTTCTTCCATCACTGGTGCTGGCTGTACTCTCTCAGTTTGGGCTTCTGTTTCTGTTTCTTGTTTGGCTGCCATTCTCCTGGCAATCACTCCTGGGCTTGCTGTTGCAGGATCCATACCTTTCTTCTGTGCTTCGCTGGTACCAGGTCTAGTACCAATGCACAAAACTCCTGGTTTACAGTATGCACAGAGTAAATCCCACTTCTGATATCAACTGTCATCGAGGCATAGGTCAGGAAGCATAGGCAAACCAGGAGAAGTTATAAAATTTGCAAGTAGTGTTTTGTTATCAATAGCAATAAAATAAAAAAACTGTGCAGGATAGCTCTTGTACATGCAGTTCAAGCAAAACAAAAGTCCTTCCTCTGAAGGTATCTCTAAATCTAAATTTCAATCTCTCTCGCACAAAAAGATTACTCTCTTTATATATAATGCATTTTCCTGGCAATTAACTTCTGCATCCTGAGCTTGTTACAATACATCTCCTGTTTCTCACAAAAATATATTGGAACTTTGTTAGTTTCTTTCCTGCAGGTGCAACAGAATAGAACACTGAGTCCCAGAACTGATCCCCTGTTGACAACTCTGCAAATTAGCTAGTGGAGGTCAAACTGCATCTGACTGTTAACCCCCTGAGTTCCAAATAGATTTTGCAAACCATTTTAACAACATAACTATATACATTTGCAAACCAAGGGATCCCAGTTTTATACAAACATTTCACACAAAGATCCACATGTTTTTTAACCACATACAAGCAAGGGGGGGGGGACAGAAAGAGCAAGCAAAGGAAGAGGGAAAAATATAGGGAATTGTGGGACCATTGGAGTGGCCAATTCTGAAGCTCCACAATCAGACAGGCAAGAGACAGACAAGTGACAGAATAGGAGAGGACAGAATAGATCCTTGCTTTTAAAACTCTCTTATAACAAATGGGACAGGGTCTTATTCAACCATGTCACACCTACTTTATGCAAGAGGACATGGTGATACTAGTTCATATATTTGTGACATTGAGGCTAGACTTCTACTGTTTACCTGGAGCTGTCAGAGAGATTGGTGCACCACCTACAGCTGGTGCAGAATGCTGCAGCCTGGCTGATATCTAGATCATGATGTGCACTAGCGCAAGGAGTCTTGGCAACAAAATGCTGGAACTTCAGGTGATGGCCACAAAAGGGAGCATTGACCTGGGGCCTGTCACAGAGACGTGAGTAACCTTAAACTACGGATGGGACATGGCCATACCAGGGTACTCACTGTTCAGGAAGGACAGAGAAAAGGGAAGGCTAGAGGGAGTAGAACTATATGTAAAAGAGGGGCTAGAGACAACTGAAATAGCCTAGGAAATTCAGGCAAACTAGATACCTTGTGGGTGCTTGCAGCAACAGGAAATGGGAAACAAATCATGATTAGTGGGGTCTACAAACCACAAGTCAGGATCAGGGGGCAAACAAGGAACTGGAAGAGATGCTTCAGATGGCAGTCATGTTAGTGGAGGTGGTAGTGAGGGACTTTAATATGCCTGATATGGACTAGAAAGTGCCAACTGCGGCAAGTACTAGGAATCAGTGGCTGGTGCATGCATGTCAAGAGGCATTCTTAGTTCAGCTAGTCCAGAGCCCAGCTAGGGAAGGGAGTCTGCTTGATCTGGTGCTCACCAACAATGACAGGATCCAAAATGTATCAGTCATGGAACCACTCAGTTTCAGTGAGCAGAACAATGGTGTTGGAGGTCAATATATGCGCCACCAATGAGGCAAACACAGTAAAGGTATGGGAATTTAAAAAAGGAGATTTCCGCATGGTGGGGGAACAGCTGGAAAGAAAACACAAGGAGTTTAGAGCAGATGTAGGGATGAGAGGAAAAATTGGAAGAATTCAAAAAATCAATGACACAAGCAGCAGAAAGTACAGTTTCATATTTACCATAACGGTACATCTTCGAGAGAATCTCTTGCAGCAGGTCATACATTTGGGTGTCCACCAGAGGGCGCTCTTGTTGACAGTAGCTTTCACCAGCAATGCTGACTGGGGACCACCCACAATGACGTCAATCTGTACTTAAGTATAAATATGTGGGCGGCCCCTAGTGGCCTCAGTTCCTAGCCGGCAACCAGCTTGTGGAGCAGGACACTGAGGGGAACCTGAGGAGGCCTGAGGAATCGCCTAATAGGACGAAAAGTAGAGAAACCGAAGACAGCTCTCCTAGCGAAGGAGGGGGAAGGAAGGAGGGAGGGAACGTGACCTGCTGCAAGAGATCCTCTCGAAGATCTGCTGTTACAATAAGAACGAAACTGTACTATCTTCTTCGAGCGTATGTCTTGCAGCAGGTCATACACTTGGGATGATTCCCAAGCAATCAAACAGAAATGGCAGTTAGGACAGGAGGCCCTGCAAGACAGCACAGCAAAAGGAGGTGCAGCACCTGGAGGTCACATCAAGACTATGGTGTCCAGTAAAAGTGTGGATGGTAGACCAAGTGGCAGCATCATAGATATTGGTGATAGAGATGCACAGGTAGAGAGAGAGAGCTCTGGTGTAGTGCATGTGCATAGCTCCAGGAAGAAGCTTGTTTGTATTTGGTGTAGCAATAAGCTGTACAAGGTAGCTTAATTGGACAAGGTCTGCTTTGTGACAGGGTGTTCAGCCCTGCTGGGAGCAAATGAAATGAAGAGTTGCGTGGATTTACGAGAGGACTTAGTACGAGTGAGGTAATAACGCAGGATGCGGTGTACATCCAAAGTGTGGAGAATAGACTCTCCCGCGGGTTAGAATGATCTGGGAATGGACAGGGAAATTTAATGGATTGGTTGAGCGTGAAGTCCAAAAGCACCTTCAGAAGGAACATGGAATAGGTGAGGAGTAAGACTCTGTCTTTATGTAAGACCAGGTACGGCTCGTGGCACAGGAGGGCCTGGAGTTCTAAAAGGTGCCTGACCAATGAGACAACGACCAGGAAAAGGGCCTTCCAGGCCAGGAAGCACAGGTCAAGGTAGCTGCTGGTTCAAACGGTTCAAGGGTTAATTTTTCTAAGATGAAGTTGAGGTCCCAGGGCAGAAAGGGATTCTGGACAGGAGGCTTGAGATGGAGAATGCCCTTGAGACATAGTGTGGCAAGGTCTATCTGGGCGACCTGCCAGTCCCCAATGGATCCATGGAAACATAGAACACAGAAACATAGACTTTGATGGCAGATAACGACCACTTGGCCCACCTAGTCTGCCCATTTCCATACCTACTGGATAAGCTGCAGATCCTAGTTAACCAACAGCCGATTTCTTTCTAGTCCCCACAAGAATTGCCTTATTTCTGTCCCATGCATTCTTGAATTCCCCCACTGTTTTTGACCCCACAACTTCCTCAGGAAGGCCGTTCCATGCGTCCACCACCCTCCCTGTGAAAAAATGCTTCCTCACATTACTCGAGATGTCCCCCCTCTATCTTCAAATTGTGACCCCTTGTTCTTGCACATCTCTTTTTCTCAAAGATGCTACCCACTTGAACTTTGTTGATTCCCTTGAGGTACTTAAAAGTTTATATCATGTCTCCCCTCTCCCTCCTTTCCTCAAGGGTATACATATTAAGCTCCTTTAGTCTCTCCTCATATGGCTTCTGCTGCAGACCCTGCACCATTCTGTTGCCCTCCTCTGGACAGCCTCCATCCTGTCTATGTCCTTGCGGAGATGGAGTCTCCAGAACTGAACACAGTACTCCAGATGGGGTCTCACCAACTGTCTGTACAGAGGAATAACAACTTCCGTTTTCCACTGGTAATGCCTCTCCCAATGCATCCCAGTATCCCCCAGCCCTCCTTACTGCCCTCTCACATTGCTTGCCCTTTAGGTCATCTGATAGAACTACCCCCATGTCCCTTTCCATTTTTCTTGTTGTAAGTATCTCGCCCCCCCATTGTGTACTCTTGCCCTGGGTTTTTGTTTCCCAGGTGCATTACTTTGCACTTCTTTGCACTGAAACTAAGCTGCCATACATTTGACTATTCCTCCAGCCTTGCCAAGTCCCTTCTTATCCTTTCAACCCCACCTTGTGTGCCAACCCTGTTGCAGATCTTTGTGTCATCTGCAAAGAGATATACTTTTGTCCCATTGTCCAGCCAGTGTTTTACCCAGGCTACCACCCTGGGACCCACTCCCAGGCTGGCTAATTTGTTTATTAATCTGTTGTGCGGGACTGTGTCAAATGCCTTGCTAAAGTCTAGTTAGGCCATGTCCACAGCCCCTCCCTGGTCTACTATTTTGGTCACCCAGTCAAAGAAATCTATTGGATTCATCTGACATGACCTTCCTGCTGTGAATTCATGCTGCCTTGGGTCCTGTGCCCCACTGGCCTCTAGGTACTCAACAATTATTTCTTTCAGAAGTGATTCCATCATTTTCCCTACCACTGAGGTCAAACTGACAGGTCTGTAGTTTCCTGCCTCTGTCTTGCTTCCACTTTTGTGAAGGGGAATCACATCTGCCCTCCTCCAGTCCTCAGGTACCACACCATCCTCCCATGATTTGTTAAAAAGGGTAGTCAGCGGCATTACTAGTTCTCCCCTTAGTTCTTTTAAAATTCTGGGGTGAATACCATCAGGGCCCATTGCTTTATCCTCCTTCAATTTTAGGAGATCTTACAGAACCCTTTCTTCTGTGAAAGGACTGATATCAACGCCCCTATCCAGAGTGCTTCTACTGACTGGATTAGGTACCCCCCCTTCCTTTGTGAATACTGAGCAGAAGTATTTGTTCAGTATCCTTGCTTTTCCACTGTCCCTCTCTGCCCAACCACCCTCCTCTTTATTTGGCCTCATTATCCCTGCCTTAGTCTTTCTTTGCTCCCTAATGTACCTGTAAGAGGTTTTATCCCTCTTCTTAACCGAGTGGGCTATCTTTTCCTCAGTTTGGGCCTTTGCTATTCTGACTGCCTTCCCTGCTTTCTTCTGCTTTAACTGGTACAGTTCTCTGTCTTGCTCCTTCTGTGTTTCCTTATACTTCCTGAATACTATCTTTTTCTCCCTAACCTTCCATGTCACTTCTTTTGAGAACCATAGTGTTTTTTTCTTTCATTTAGATTTGTTTATTTGCTTCATACAAAGGCTTGTTGCCTCTGTAATGGCAGTTTTGATGTTTCCCCATTGTTGCTCCACCCCATCTTCTTGCCTGTTTGCTAGTGCTTTTCTGAGGCACTCACCCATTTTGACAAAATCAGCCCTCCTGAAGTCCAGAACCTTCACTTTGTATGGCTTGATTCAACAATTAAGTTTATCGTGAACCGCACTGTTTGGTGGTCACTTGTTCTCAGATGGCTACCTACTTCTAGATCTGAGATCCTCTCTCCATTTGAGAGTACCAGGTCTAAGATTGCTCCCTCCCAAGTGGGTTCCAACACTAGCTGTCTGAGGCATGCCCCCTGTAGGGCATCAAGAATGGCCCTGCTCTTGGATGTGACTGCAGCAAAGGTGCTCCAGTTAACATCTGGCATATTCAGGTCCCCATCAGCAATATCTCCCCTTTCTCTGCCATCCTAAGGATGCCTTCTATCATTTCCTTGTCCATTTCCTCCCCCTGAGATGGGGGGTCTGTATACAACCCCTGTGCGGATTGTGGTGCCATTTCCAGTCTCCAGGGTGACCCACAGTGTCTCTTCTCCTCCCTGTTTACCCTTTAGTTTAGTTGCTTTGATCCCTTCCCTTACATAGAGAGCTACTCCTCCTCCTCTTCTACCCTACCTGTCCCTCCTGTAGATTGTGTACCCTGGTATGTTGACATCCCAGTCATGGTTCTCTATGTACCATGTTTCTGTGACTGCCACAATATCCGGGCATCCCTCTTCCATCAAGGCCACCAGTTCAGGGAGCTTGTTACCTAGACTACAGGCATTGGTACTCATTACACTCTAGTTTTTGATGGCCTTATCCCTTTTTGGCCCATCCCTGTCCTTACTGCCTTTGTCTTTTTCTCCATTTACCCCAGCTCTTCTCCCTACTGACTACTCTATCTTGGTATTTACCTCACTAACTACCCTGATTTTTTTGAGGGGGAAGGCTAGGATTTCCCTTCTCCTTTTCAGGGCCTCCCCCCTTAGCTAGTTTAAATGCTTTCCAATGAAGCATTTAAACCTATCACCTAGGATCCTGGTTCCCCTCCTGGACAGATGCAGATTGTTGCGCCAGTATAGGCCTGTATCCCTCCATTTGGAGCAGTAGGAGTTGTTTCCTTCCCCTGTGGGGTCCAATGCCACTCTCCTGTGGGTCTCCTTCCTCCTTGGTCTCCACTGCGGGTGCCTCCATAGAGGAACCACCCTCTTCCAGAAGGGCATATGAATTGTGGAGTGGTACAACTGGAGGGATGTGCCTCTGTTCCACCACCCTCACCCTCCCTGAGTCCACTGTGGTCCAACCACTCCTCTTTCTTGGCAACCTCTGAGGCAGTGGCCCTGGTGGTCTCTGGGTGGGAAAGGAGGATCCCAGAATCCTGGCCAACTCAGCCTAGAGATGAGCAACGGCCTGCAGATGAGACACCGCATCCTCCAGAACGTCTCACGGAAGACTGCTGCTCCACAGCCACTGCACTGCACCACTCCCATCTTGTCTTTATTTGTGGTCCCTTAGCTGTTGTTTTGTATACTTACTCTTTCCTCTCTCTCTTTATTTTATACATATATATATCTATATATATTTTTTTTCCTACTTTCCTACAGTCTCCGTGCCCTTAAAGCTCCTGATCTTCCTGTTCTGGGACAGTAAGTTTCTGTATTCCTCAGTAGTCTCCTTCTTGCTTCCTCAGAGTCTCCTTCTTGCTTCCTCAGAGTCAGACCTCCAGCAGCTAGGGGTGATGGAGAGCTACTCTTTTCCTTCTAGGATGGTGATTCTTTTGTGCCTCTGTGATCACTCCCTTCCTGCTCCTAAACAGGAAGTTCCCATTGTTAGTCAAATCCTGTGCCTATAAGTAGAATCGTCTAAGGGTGGAGGGGAGGGATGCAGGGCAATATAGTCCCAGTAGAGAAATACAGGTTACTCACCTGTAACAAGAGTTCTAGGAATGGTATATGTTGTTCATCCACACTTATTGGCAGGTTCCTTGCTGCTTTAAATCTTGCCGGAAGGTCTTCAAGCTGGCTCCTCCCACCCACCCGGGTGGTAAAACTCGGCTCCGCCCATGGCGTAGATCTAGCCCGCTGAAGCCAGGTTGTGCTTCGAGCCGGGGGGGTCGGTTGTGTGGATGAACAACATATACCATTCCTAGAACTCCTGTTACAGGTGAGTAACCTGTATTTCTAGGGACATGGATATGTTGTTCATCCACACTTATTGCCAGACTCCTAGCAGTTCTCCGGGAGGAGGGAGGCAAGGCGCACACCCCCTACTTAGGGAACAAAGACTGGAGAACCGAGGACCCAAAACCAGCATCCCGGCGTGACTCAAGGTCGATGTGGTAGTGGGTAATGAAGGTATGTGCCGACTTCCAGGTAGCAGCCCTGCAGATATCCTGGATAGGGACATCCCCTGGAAGCAGCCACCTATGCAGCGGTATGGCGGGTAGAATGAGCTCTTATCCCTATGGGAGGCTCCATGCCCACCAACCTATAGCAGCGATCTATGCAGGAGGTGACCCACCTGCTTATCGTCTGCTTGGCTGCAGGTCTGCCAGGTGCGGCTTCAGCGTAGGTGATAAACAGCTGGCAAGCCTCTCCCGAACTTCAGCCGTCCGCTCCTTATAATAAGCAAGCACTCTTCTAGGGTCCAAAGTATGGAGCCTATATTCGGCCTCCGAGGTGTGATTGGGGTAGAACAACGGCAGAGTCAACACCTGGTTAAGGTGAAACTCTGACACCACCTTCGGAAGGAACTTCTGGTGGGGGCGCAGGACAACCTTGTCCCTGTGGAAGACCAGATAAGAAGACTCAATGGAAAGCGCGCCTGGAGCTCTCCCATTCTTCTGGCTGACGTGATAGCCACCAAGAAGGTGGTCTTCCATGACAGGTGGGAGATATCACACCTGTGCATTGGTTCGAATGGCTTGCCCATGAGCTTGGCCAATACCAGCAGTAGATCCCATGGAGGTGGAGGTTCTCGCACCGGAGGGGAAATGTGATCAAGGCCTTTGAAAAAGCGCCAGACCACCTTCTCCTGTGCCACCGCCTGCTTCCTGGCCTGCGCCTGGCAAGCAGAAATGGCTGCCAGGTGCACCTTAAGGGTCGTCGACCGAAGCCCTTGCTGAGAAAGGGACCACAGGTAGTCCAGAATGCTTGCCAAGGGAAAGGCGGAAGGGTCCAAGTCCTTCTCCTGACATCAAATGGAGATTCTCTTCCATTTGAAGGTATAGCATTTCCTGGTTGACTCCTTACGGGACACCTCAACGACATTGAGGACCTCGTCGGAAAGACTCAAGACCTGGAGTTCTAGCCGCTCAGAAACCAGGTTGTCAGGTGCAGGGGTTGAAGGTCTGGATGGAATACCTTCCCCTGATTGACTGAGATCAGGTCCGGGTGGGCTGGAAGCCGCCTCGGGAGCCTGGAGCTGAGACTGAGGAGATCTGGATACCAGAACTGGCGGGGCCAGTCTGGGGCTACCAGAATCACCTGCGCCTTGTCCCTCCTCGCCTTGAGAAGCACCTTGTGGATCAAGGAAAATGGGGGAAAGGCGTAGAAGAGACCTGGGGTCCACGGCCTCGAGAAGGCATCCCCCTGCAGCGAGCCCTGCTGAGGGGGGCCGGCATGAAACAGTCTCAGCTTCGCATTCTCCCTAGAGGCAAACAGGTCCACCTGAGACGTGCCCCAATGGGAGAAGAGATCTTGTACTACCTCCAGGAGAGACCACTCGTGGGAAGCAGCCCCTATCCGGCTTAGGGCATCGGCCAGGGTGTTGGAGGCTCCTGCCACGTGAATGGCTAGGAGATCCGCCTCCAGGCTGCGCATGAGGGACCATATGCGGAGAGCTTCTTTGCATAAAAGCATGGAGCGCGGCCCGCCCTGGTGGTTTAGGTAGTACATGGTCGTGGTATTGTCCGTCTGGACCTGAACCACTTGACCCCGTAGAAACGGAGCGAAGGTGGTGAGAGCTAGATGGACTGCTCGGAGCTCCAGCAGGTTGATATGGCATCGGGACTCCGAGGGGACCAGAGGCTGTGCGCTCTCTGCTCCCCCAGATGGGCACCCCAACCCATCAGAGATGCATCGGTTGATAGAGAGACTGTCGGCTCGGGGCGGTCGAACGGGATGCCCTCCTGCAGATGTGCCAGAATGGTCCACCAGTGGAGAGCGTTCCACATCTCCTGGGTCACTATCACGGGCTGGTCCAATGGATCGCAGCGTTGTGACCACTGGCTGGCCAGTCCCCATTGAAGGGGACGCATGTACCAACGGGCCCAATGGACCATGCTGGTGCAGGCTGCCATGAGGCTCAGGAGGCACAGGAAGTCCCGGGCAGGGCGCGATTGCCCAACCAGAAATGATTGGGAAAGGAGGAAGAACCTTGGCCCTGTCCACCGGGAGCCGAGCTCTGGCTCAAAGAGAGTCAAGCTCTGCCCGATGAAGAGTATCACCTGCTTCGGCACGAGTTCCGACTTGGCCTCGTTGATGAGGAGGCCAATCTGAGAGCAAGCCTGGAGGGCCAGATCTCTGGACCGCTCCACCTCCGCTCTGGAGGGGGATGCAATCAGCCAGTCGTCCAGGTAGGGGTACACCCGGACCCTTCGGTGCTGCAGGAATGCTGTCACCACTGCCATGCATTTGGTGAAGACCCTGGGAGCTAGAGTGAGGCTGAAGGGCATAGCCCGGAACTCGTAAAGGGATCCCTCCGCTCTGAAGTGGAGGAATCTCTGATGAGACGGATGGATCGGGACATGAAAGAATGCGTCCTGGAGGTCCAGGGAACAGAACCACACGCCTCATTCCAAGGATGGGATTATCTGAGCCAGAGTGACCATCCTGAAGGTCCGAGACCTTAGGAACCCGTTCAGGTCGTGCAGGTCGAGGATGGGGCGCCAGCTCCCCGTCCGTTTTGGGACAAGGAAATACCTGGACACAAACCCTGGGTCTGGAGGAGGATCCGCCACCTTCCTGATCACCTATTTTTTGAGGAGCAGGGCAATATCGGCTCGGCAGGCCGACAGCGAGGCTTGCGGACCCCGTGGCCCCCCGAGTGGCGACAGCTCGAAAGGGTGGGGTCTGCTCGAACTCCAGAGGCAGGCCCTTTCCTACCACCTCCAACACCCAGCGGTCCGTGGTGATAGCGGACCAGGCGGAAAGGAAGTGGCGGAGCCATCCCCACAGGGGAACCCGGGGAGTAACGAGGCTGGGGGCGACACCCCTCAACCCGTCACTGGGCAGGCTTGGAGGAGGAACCGGCTGAGGGACCTCCTGGGCCTTTACCTCCTTGCTTCCTGTTGGAGGAAGCCGCTGGCTTGCGTTTGGGACGCCAAGCGTGAGCCTGCTGGCCCTCTTGCTGGTGCTGTTGGGCCGGTCATGCTGCAGGGGCCGAAAGGACTTATGCTGTTGTTAACGGCGGCCTTTGTCCCTCTGGGCGGAGGTGACCGAGTCCAGAGTGGCATTGGACTTTTCGATCTGCTGGAGGTGTCCCTCCACTCCAGGGCCGAAGAGGTCAGTCCCCAAGAAGGGGACGTCTGCCAACTTGTGCTGGGTATCCACCGTGAAGGTGGATATCCTCAGCCACGCCCTGCAGCGTATGGCCACCGCGGCTGCTACTGACCTGGCACAGGAATCACCTGTGTCCAGAGCAGTCTGAAGCTGCTGCTTCACCATCGCCCTACCTTGGTCCCACACCTGATGGACCGTGGTCTGCAGGTCAGCCAGGAGATGAGGGACAACCTCATCTAGGGAGCCCAAGAGGGCGTGGGAGAAGTGTGCCATCAGAATGGCCAAGCTGGCCTGTCGGAGGCCGAGGAAGGATGCAGCGTACACCTTGCACCCGGCAAAGTCCAGCTTTTTGGACTCTTTGTCGGGGGGCTTATCCAAGTCCCGAGCATTTACGGAATGCCGGAAGACGCTATCGGTGACTAACCCCTCAGCAGAGGGGTGTTCCGAGAAACCGGGCAAAGAGCCGGTAGCGACCGCATACTTCCTGGCCATCCTGGCTGAGGGCGCAGGACAGGAAGCAGGCCGCTGCCAAAGTTCCAAGGCTGGGCCGACAATAGCCTCAGCCACAGGGAAGGCCTCTGTGGGTGAATCCCTGCAGTCCAGTATCTCTGTCAGGGGATATTTGGCCCGTTTGGACACGGGCTCGCGCTGCATCTCGGTGGACTCCGAGATGAGTCGAAGCAGACCCAAGAAGGACGATGGGCTATCGTCCAATGACTGGCCCCCGGAGGACTTCAGGTCGACCTGCCTGGAGAACAGGGAGGAGTCGTCATCGGACTCCAAAGAGTCTGCGAAGAGCTGCCTCGGCCCTAAGCCACCCTCCACCTGCCGAGGACGGTCAGGAGTGAGGGTGACCGACAACCTGTGGGGCAGGCCGTGACCCGACCGAGAATCCTTGGTCGGTGCCCCAGACTTCGGTTGTGGAGGCGGAGGTTCCACCACAATCGCTGGAGCAGCTAGTTTCGGCCAAACAACCGGCCCAGGAATGGGCATCTCGACTGTGGCGAGCGGTTGCTTCGGACATTCAGGTGACAGCCACTTGATAGCCGGGGATGAATCGGAGTCTATTTACTCCCGGACAACAGTAACTGCTGCCACATAAGCTCCTCGTAACTCCAACACAATTTACGTCGTAGCCTCTCCTCATCCGAGGAGGAGGACGAGGAGGAACGGTGTCACCGCTTACTTCGGTACCGAGACCGCCGATGTCAGTGGGAACGGCTTGACCGAGATGAAGTCCAGACCGAGACCCTCGGGTGACCGAGGCGGTCTGGGAAGGGGGCGGGGACACTGCTCTTCCTCGCTCGGCACTTTAGCCGGGACCGCCGCCCAAGGCGAGGCAGATCCTCGGTCTCCACCGGGAGAACCGGCGAAGGTGGGTTGTCAGCTTCACCAGTCGACAACTCGTCCGACAGGTCGAGGAATATCTCGACTGCATCGATGGGAGTCTCAGCACGCTGGCCTGATGGGGACACCGTGAAGCCAGCACTTTGACCGAAGTCGACGGTCGGCTGTCCAGGGAAGGAGACCTCTCCCGCTCCCACGAACGCCGACGGTGGGACTTACCCTTCAACTCCTTCTTCTTGGGCTGAGAGGAATGCCCCGATGGCCCCTCTCCCTTCATGGAAAGGGACTGACAAAGCTCCTTGAACGAAGCCAAGTATGAGGAACTCAGAGAGAGCGGGATAAATGCCGCGGCTGAGGAGGAGGAAGATGCGGCCTGGGCCGCCTCCTCCTCGAGGGTGATCATCTGCTCGAGCTGCTCAGTCGAGCCAGCCGCCGCGGACACCACCCAACGAGCCTCTTTGGATTTTACCGGCCGGTAACGCTTCTCGGGGCGCCTGAGCTTCAATCGGGCAGCGCAATCCTCCAGGACGGTGGCTGAAAAGAGCGCACAACTCGCAGGCCTGCGGGTCGTGGTCTAGGCCTAGGCAGTAGACGCATGTGGAGTGTGGATCCATCCTGGACATTTTCTGCCCGCAAGGGCACCTCCGAAAGCCAGGGATCAATTTGTCCATCGCAGCCGTGAAGGATAATGAAGACCAAAGTTTAGAAAACTTCAAAACGAGTTTTGGACAAACCGAAGAGTTAGGATCCAGTCTAAAACGCAGAGCGCTAAGGAGGGAACCTGAGCTTCCAAGCGGTAAGGAAGATCTGGCGTCATGGGGCGGAGCTGAGAGTTTTACCACCCGGGTGGGAGGGAGGAGCCAGCTTGAAGACCTTCCGGCAAGATTTAAAGCGGCAAGGAACCTGCCAATAAATGTGGATGAACAACATATCCCTGTCCCTAGAAGTATAGTTCTGACAGCACCCCCTTCCTCTTGCTGTTCTCTGACAGAAGCTATCTAGGGCAGTTTTTAAATCCAAAACACCTGGCTTCCTTCTGGCTAAGCCATTCCCCCTAATTCACAGCTTCCTTCTACACCTAGATAACTGCACAGATAACAATTCACTTCACCCAACTCAGAAAAAAACACTAACTTTTTTTTGTTTGTTTGTTTTTACCCTAAAGTGAAGGTCCTAGCAGTGAGTTCCAGTTCTTTAGTCCCAGTAGAGAAGTACAGTTCTGACAGCACCTCCTTCCTCTTTCTGTTCTCTGCCAGAAGCTATTGAGGACAGTTTTTAAATCCAAAACACCTGGCCCCTCCTCCAACAGATCCTTGGCATCCACGAGATACCGGAGGTATGCCATCCTGCTCTTTGCCCCCATGTCTGGATACCAGGGCTGGTATCTGGGTACTGATCTCCCCCGTGTTTCTCTGGACAACCAGTACTATCCCACTTCTAACACCAAGTTTGTCACAGCGTGTGGGAATAAACTTCAGATGAGGCAAATTTACAGGTTTAAAACACACCACGGTGTGATATTTATTTTTCAAAGGTTAGAAAAATAATAAATGAAAACCAAAAAAATTGCACAGAAAATCTCTACTTAACATAAGTAGTTTCTCATATAATACAGTGCTGGATCTTAGAGCTTCTAAGACCCTTCTCATCTGCATTTAACAGCTTGTCTACAGTAGCACCTCTCTCCTCTTGTCTCTCAGGGCTGAGCCCTACTGGACTGACCTGAAGTGAACTCAGTGAAGAGGTTTTTATATCTTTTTGGTGGGGTCACCTGACTGAGCCCTTTTCTATTTACATGTCTGGACATACTGTTTCATGTTTGAACATGTTGTTTCAAAACCAAGCTGGGGGGGGGTTGTTTCAGGGGATTTCCTGGTTCAGTTAAAGGTACAGTGTATATCTCCACAGATATTGACTCTCTATATCTCTGATCCACAGTCACTAAGCACTTTTATAACATTATACAGTAATAGGTTTATAGTGTGAATTCATGAAAATAACGTAAGGATTTCTTATAACTGTATTAATCATGAAATTATTAGTGTTTTATATGGCTTCTGAATCCTTTTATTTAAAAAGGCTTTATTAACTGTATGTATGTATTCCTATTCATCCCGTCATGTTTTTTTTTTGTACACAAAATGCACTTATGCACTTTACACAACACCTCCCTGGGTGTTTGGCATCATTCTAGGGACAGGATGGATGGAAATGGAAAAAGAATGAAAAGAGAGAACTAGTAGAAAGTTTAGTAGGGATAGTAAAGAGCTACACTAGGTGGCCAACCTAGGGTAAGGGGGAAAAAGAAGAAAAGCAAAGAGAAAAAGTGTTAACTGCTGCTAGGAAATAAGGAGACAGAAAAGCGGTCCATCAGTCACAGCCGAGGATGTAGCTTAACTCCGCCACACAGATGAAGGCAGAAAACTAGAGACTGATTCGAAACTGTCATGGCTTCCTGGCACAGAGCTTGTGACTCCATGACCCTTTCCTTGTTGATACAGTATACTATGCAAGTACTGTCTGATTGGACCAGCAAGGGTCCAGGGACAAGGAATGGCTGGAAGGCCAGAAAAGCCAGACGTATAGCCCACATCCCTAGAATGGTGAGGTGGAGGGACACAGCTGCTGGACCCTCAAATCCCTTTGTTTGGTGTGGGTCAAGATGGGCACCCCAACGTAGGGTGGAGGCAGCCGTCATGAGGGTTTCGGAAATGGGGGGGAGGCACGCCAAGTGGGAGTGTCATCGAAATCCTCCATTTTTTGGTGCCACTGGCGGTGAACGGCCAACTGCACTGGGCGCATGTGGAAATGTGCGTATGGCACAGGGGCAATGGCCGTGGTCATGTGACCGAGTTCCATATATTGGTGTGTAAGCAGTTGAGCTGAACAGTAGCATTGTGCAAGGAAGACTAGTTTTGACTCCTGTTCTGTGGCAGTGAGGTCCGACCATGTGCTGTATCTAAGACCACCATGATGAACTGGAGGCATTAGGATGCTGCCATGTGGGACTTGGTGGCAGTTGTAGTGATGCCTAGATTCTGGAAGAGCTCCAAAGTGCTTGTGAGGGAGTGTAGCAACTCTTCTTGAGAAGATGCATTTATGAGGCAGGCATCCCAGTACGGGAACATGAAGTATCCCCAGCGACGAAGGGTGGTGGCTAGAACGGCCAGGCACTATGTGAAGACCAAACAGCATTGGTAGGGAATAGTATTCCCAATTGAAGGTCAGCACAGATAACAAAAAGGACATAAAATCTTAAAGACAGTCCTTTTTATTTAGGCAAATCAATGAATAAAACTTTTCCCATAAAATCAGGATTTTACAGCTCACATTTGCAGCTCAGATGAATAGTAGGCAAACAGACCTTTTAGCAATAAGATGGTAGTCCCAAGTTGCTTCAGCGCTGTCTCCGTACCATGGTGCAGTAATTTTAGCAATTTAAACCAAGTAGTCAGACCGACTAAGTCTCGACAGATTGTGGATTAAACACACTCACTATTAGGACAATAAAAGGAACTGTGAAGACCCTTGGGGCAGAGGACAGCCCGAAGGGCAAGGCACAGAATTGGTAGGTGTAGTCCAGGAGTTGGAACAGGAAGATCCGTCGAGGGGCTGTGTGTAGCTAAAGGTGGAGGTATGTGGCCATCATGTGGCAGGCGCATAGCCAGGCCTCGGCATCTAGAAGAGGCAGCTCTATGTGCAACGTGAGTCTGTGAAATACTTTGTACTGGATAAACTAGCTCAGATCTGAGCTGAGGCAGATGTGGGGGGAGGTGCTGGGAGCTCCAGAATAGGGCCCCAACAAAGGATCTGTAGGACCCTTTCATCTGATGTAGGCTGTTTCCAGACCTCCAAATGTAGACAGAAGCAGCCACTCAGTGCCTCCAAGGCCTGCAGAAGAGGGCAGGGGAGGCTCATTGAGGTGTCAAAAAGAAGCAGGGGTGGCAGGAAGGGTGGCCCTGGCACCTATGAGGGCAGAGGTACTGCCAAGAGGCTGGTCAGGCATGGAGGCAGAGCCAGACTGGTGAGAGGCATGCTGACACTGAAAGGATGTAAATGGTCATCTGTGAGAGACAGGCAGCTGAGTGTGGTACATCATGTGCACTGTACGGAGAGTGCAGCACGAGACCTGCAAGGCATGGATGCCTTAGAGGTGTCCGCGCCAAAATGTTTATGCCCACTAAATGAAGCATGTCAGACAGACTGTTGCACATTCGGTGTGAAGCCAGACTTGGAGATATGCATGATGGTGAAGGGTAATACCCATCGCCGAGGTTATGTAGAGGCGTCCATGGCATTGTAGCTGGCCTGGAAAGGATGCCGAGAGATACTAGTGTCTGTGGAGTGGGGAAGCTGTGCTGCCACTTCTGAGGCAGCAGCCCAAAGTGTGTTCTGGTATTTGACCACACGCCCCATATAGTGGAGGATAAGCATGACTAGAATTTAGGAGGCAAAGAGTCCAAGGGTCAAGGACATTTGGTCCGATCATGTGGAGCATTGATGATCCCAGAATCTGCCTTGGAGCTGTGGCAAAAGAGGGGTGGGCCTTGGGAGCCAAGGAAAGGCCATCTGCCTTCTCAGAAATGGGGGACCATGGAAGGGCGGTGCCAAGCCACAGAAACAACAGCCTAATAGGTCAGGATGATGTGAGGAACCCCAGTGGCTCTGTTAGATCCAAAAAAAAAAAAAGCCAAAAGTCAGCATCTCTGGTCTTGGGTGTGAACCGCATGACCTGCTGTAAGTGGGTCATAACTGCAAGAAAACTAGGGCATCCGGAGGAGAGTACGGAGAATAGAGCCTGGGATCCTCCTCCAGTGAAGACAGAATAAAGGTGCCAGAAGGGGTTTGTACCCTATCATTATCAGCTGGATCCTCCTCTTCCTCCTCCTCCAAGGAGTCCAAACCCTCTTCCTCTAGGGGATGGAAAGAGAAAGGTGGGGTAGGCGCATGGCAAATCAGCTTTCTAGGAGGTGGCCTGCATAAGCTACAGCACAGTGTTTCACAACAGAATCCATGTCAAGTTGTCGACAAGGCGGAGGAGGAAATAGGAGGAACTCCTGTGGACCCCATGCGAGAGGAGGGGGGGGACATAGGGCCTGGGCTGAGGCTGTGGATAAAGCCTAGAGCGGACAGGCTAAGAAGTCATTCCCGATGCCTCAAACGCCAGGTCCCAGTAAGAAACAGGCTACAATTGTGGTGGTAAGGATGGTAAATCTGTCAAGGCAAACCCCTGACTCATGCTAGAGGGCCATGTAGTAGGGGCAGAAAAAGAGGACATTGATGAATGCTGAATGTGAATGTCGGCGACGGAGGCCTGAGCCCATGCTGAAGGGAGGGGCTGTTGATGAGGGTGAATGAATCATCGACGAGGGAAAGGAGAGGTCATTGATGGAGGACCCTAGCCCATGCTAGAGGGCTGGCCATCAATGAGGGGCCACGTAGTGATCATTGTTGATGATGGACCAGTCTCAAGCTGGAGGAACTGGTCATTGTCGAGGGCCAAGCAGAGGTCATTGACGAAGGACCAGGTCCATGCTAAAGGGACTGGCCATTGATGAAAGCCAAGCAGAGATAATCGACGATGGACCAGACCCATGCTGGAGGGACTGGTCATCAACAAAGGCCAAGCAGAGATCGTCAACGATGGACCAGACCCATGCTGGAGAGGCTGGTCGTCTACGAAGTCCAAGCAAAGATCGTAGATGATGGACCAGCCCCATGCTGGAGGGGCTGGTCATCAATGAAGGCCTAGCAGAGACTGTTGATGAAGGACCCAGTCCCATGCTGGAGGGATGGGTCGTCAACGAGGGTCAAGTGGAAATCATCAATGAAGGGCCGATACCATGCAGGAGGGAGGGTTCATCGACGAGGGTCAAGCAGAAGTTGTTGATGAAGGACCCAGTCCCAAGCTGGAGAAACAGGTCATTGATGAGTGTAAATCAGAAGTTATCGAGGATGGATCCGGTCCCATGGTGGAGGAAAGTACAGTTACATAAGAACTTACCGTAACAGTAGATCTTCGAGAACAGCTCTTGCAGCAGGTTACACCATTAGGACTGAAGTCGGCAGGCGCCAGGACCCCAATGGAAAAATTGTAGCTAGCAGTATCCAGCGGGGGACCGCCCCCGACGTCGGCCCCTCCCCGACGTCAGGCATCACATAAAAAGGGGCAGTCCCCAGTATCCCCAGTTCTCCCGCCAGAGACTCCCAGCCCAAAGGTGACATCTGAAGGGGAGACCGAGGATCTGCTTCCAAAGGAAGGTTTGTAATAGGTGTCAACAGACGCAATAGCCTAGAAACTAGGTCAGAAGACTCAACCTCCAGAGGGGAAGGTGGTAGGGAAACTACCTGCTGCAAGAGCTGTTCTCGAAGATCTACTGTTAGGGTAAGTTCTTACGTAACTGTACTATCTTACTTTGAGAAACAGCTCTTGCAACAGGTTACACCACTAGGACTGATTCCTAAGCAGTAAGGGAACAATTCTTATAGAGAGGAGGATAGGAGAGATGTCTGAGTTCAGGACAAAAGTCCCTGAAGGACCGCCAAGCCGAAACCAGCTCTGCGTCTAGAGGCAATATCCAAACTGTAGTGCCTGATAAAGGTGTGTGCAGTGCTCCAGGTTGCTGCTGCACAGATGGCTGAAGTGGAGACATTTTTGAGCGCAGCGAAGGAGGTAGCCACCCCCCCTCACAGAATGACCTTCTACCGGTCCTCGTAAAGTCTTGTTGCGCTTCTGGTAACAGAACATAATGTACTTTACCAGCCATCGAGACAGTGACTGTTTGGAAACAGGAGCACCAGGCATACTTTGTGCATAGGAAACAAAGAGCTGGTCCGACTTACGATGTGCCTTGGTTCTGGTTAGATAATATCTGAGACATCTATGCACATCCAGAGTGTGCAACAGGGCCTCCCCCATTACAGTGATTTGGGTAGCACACAGGCAGGTCTATATCCTGGTTGAGAGTGACAGCTGAGACCACCTTGGGAAGGAACTTAGGATTCATTCTTAAGGACACCCTGTCCTTGTGAAAAACCAAATAAGGATCCTTGCACATATATGCATGAAGCTCAGAAATTCTTCTGGCAGAAGTAACGGCAACTAAAAGAAGAGTCTTCCAAGCTAGGAGACGCAGCTCACAATCCGCGGCTGGTTCAAAAGGAGGCAGCGTAAATTGCTCTAGAACAAAAGGAAGATCCCAAGGAGGAGCTGGTCTCTGATGGGAGGTCTCAAGTGCAGGATGCCATGCAAAAAGGTGCAAGAAGCCTCTAGCTGAGCTAGAGACTGGTGACCTATTGGAGAATGGTACGCCAAAATGGCGCATAGGTGCACCTTAATAGAAGAGTAGGCAAGACCTGCCTTGTAAAGGGATAGGAGGTAGTCCAAAACAGACCTCTCAAAACAATCCAATGGAGTCAATCCACAAGCTTGAGCCCAAATACATTGGATGGACCAAGAAGCCTGCCTTCTGGGACAGAAGATGAGAGCTGAATGGCAGAGGCACCGGAGGTTCCTGAGTCAGTTGATGTAAAAGAGGGAACCAAATTTGCCTGTGCCAAAAGGGCCCTACTAGAATAAGGCACACCCGCTCTTGTCGGAGCTTCAATAGAACAATCTGGATCAAAGGGAAGGGTGGGAAAGCATAGACAAACCTGCCCATCCAAGAGAGGGACAACGCATCTCGCCAGAAAACACCAGGCCCTGGATCTAGCGAGCAGAAATTGGGCAGTTTTGCGTTGTATGGGGACGCGAAGAGGTTTAATTCTGGTGTCTCCCATCTGTGGAACAGATCCTCTGCGACTTCCTGAAGCAGTTCCCATTTGTGGACTCTGGCCTGTGATCAGCTTAGACTGTCTGCGATAGTGTTGTCCACTCCGGGAACATGCACTGCAATGATATCTGCGCTGTGTTGCAATACCCACTCCCAAACCCTTTGAGCCTCCCTGCAAAGGGGGTAGGAATGAGTGCCTCCTTGTTTGTTGAGATAGTACATCACCGCGGTATTGTCTGCTTGCACCAGAATGGTATCTGGTGGAATCTCCATCTGGAATGCGTGTAGTGCATAAAAGACGGCTCTCATCTCTACAATATTTATATGGAGCTGTGACTCCAGAGACGACCAGGAGCCTTGAGTCCTGACCCTGTTGAGGTGAGCTCCCTATCCAGACCCAGAGGCAACTGTGGAGAGAGTCGCTGAAGCAGGTGGCGCAATGAAGGTGACTCCCGTCGAGAGGTGGTCTGGGACAAGCCACCAATTCCAGTCTCGGGTGACGGCGTTCGTGATCCGAACTGGATGCTGCAGATGATCCTGCTTCTGGTCCCATTGTGCCCTCAACATCCATTGGGTGACCCGTACATGGAGTCGAGCTAGGGTAACCGTTGCAATGGCAGCTCCCATGTGTCCAAACAGGCAAAGGGTGTACCGGGCCGGTACCGTCTTCTTTTTCTTTATGTCCCCTATGAGGGATCTGATGCGTTCCACCCTGTCCTTAGGAAGGTGGTGTCCAGAACTGCTCCTATGAACTGCAAGTTCTGAGACAGGACAAGGTGCAACTTCTCCTGGTTGATAGTGATGCCCAGCAATAGGAAGAGTGAACAGGTATCTTGTAACGCGGACATCAGGGCCTCCCGAGAGGGTGCCATGAGGAACCAGTCGTCTAGATACGGAAAAACATAGTGGCCTCTTCTCCTGAGAGCTGCTGCCATGACTGCCATGCACTTTGTGAACACTCGAGGTCCCAAAGACAGTGGAAAGGGAAGGCTCAGGACTGGTAGTGGCGTCCCAGAAATTCGGAGCGCAGAAATTTCTGGTGCGCTCGAGCGATCGGGAGATGTAGGTAGGCGTCCTGCATGTCCAGTGACACCAGACAAGCACCCTGTTTCAGCATGGGAATAAGGCCCAGTAGGGTCACCATATTGAAACGCTTGTACAACACGAACGTGTTGAGGTCGCTGAGGTCCAAGATCGGGCACAAGTCCCGTTTTCTTTGGAACCAGGAAGAAGTGAGAATAGTAACCTTTTCCTCTCTGGTTCAATGGAATGTGCTGTATGGCCTCCTTGTCTAGGAGGGCCCAGATCTCCTGCTGAATAAGCAGGGCATGCTGACCCGAGTAGTGGGAGAGCAGGGGAGGTCTGGATGGTGGGTTATCGAGGAACTCTATAAAGACGTTGGTAATTACCAAAAGCAGAGCATTCTAAGAGTATACAGGAAGTCAACAGGAGGAGGACAGGGAGAGGTATTGTACCTGGAGGCAACAAAGGTAGCCAGCAGGAAGGTGAGGGAGGCCAAGGTGGAGATGAAACTGGCTGGCAAAGGGAGTGAAGCAAGGGGAAAAGGCATTCTTCAGTTACATCTGAGAGAAGCGTAAGGTCAAAGGGGTTATTGTGAGACTGAAGAGTGAGGAAGGATGGAAGAAGGGGACAAAGGGAAAGCGGAGATATTGAACAGATATTTTATTTCTGCATTTACCAGGGAGAAGGATGGGCCACTGCCAGAATGTGGATTTAAGAGGGAAAGGGAGAGAAGCAAGGGCTCAAGCGGCCTGATCAAAATAATGGAGATCTAAGAAAGCTTAGCCACAAGGACTAGAACAGGACTCTGAGATGACTTGATCTCTTCAGAGGATAAATAAATGTGTCATTGAGCCGCCTGGTGGCGCTGGGAAGCAGGCGCTGGGCATACACCTCACGTCGCACCAGCGACCGGGTTCGAGGCGAGCCGGTGCTGGGGTCGTGTGAGGGAGGGAGATTGATTGTCCAGAGGTCAGCTCTCCTCTCCCTGGGGTGGGATCTGGGGGCATCCCGGTGTGCTAGTGGCCTCTAATGGTGACCAAAGGTACCACCGACGCTGGGAGCATGTTGGGTATGCATGCAATGGACGTCCATGTTCGGTGTGTTGACGTCATTGCACAATCGAGCGTAGGGGTAGAAAAAGGAAAAAAATACCTCAACGGGCTGTATGATGGCCGGCTGTGTGGTGCCGCCCGACTCCTTCCCTGGATGCTCCTTGGATCGGGACCCCCCTGGATCCTGCGGTGGTGGCACTGGTGTGTGCCCGCCATGGTAAAGATCGCTGTGTAGGTACCGAAAGAGTTGAGCTTGGGGTTTGGGTGGAGCAAGGGTCTGTGTGGCCGGACTGGATTTGGGGAGGAACCATTGGTAACACCTCCCCAGCCGTAGAGGAATGAGAAAATATATGTAAAAAAAAGTGTCAATATGCTGAGGGGGGGGGGGTGACCATATTGCAGAGTTTGAACCTTAACAGTCTAAAGTTCTATCACAAGGGCAACAACTCAGGACTGATATGCTGTATACTGTATGCATGACATTACTAATACACTCTCCTTGCTAGAAACATATTTATAGCTACTCCAGGACATTAAATGCAACATATAACCATTGCAAAACAGCCCATTGAAACAGAGTACAAAGTTTGTGTAGCAAAAGAGTGACATTCAGAAGGTATAAGGAAACCCAGAAAGAGGAGGATAGGGAAGTGTATCAGGGGAAGAGGAGAGAGGCAGCAAAGTAGTAAGAAGCACAAAGGTGCAAACTGAGGAAAGAATAGCTCAGGCAGTATCTAAAGGGGACAAGACATTTTTTAGGTATGTTAGCGAGAAAAGGAAGACAAAGGGAAGGACTGTACGGTTACAGAAGGAAGAGGGGGACTGTATGGAAGGGGACCAACAGAAGGCAAACATCCTAAACAAATACTTCTGCTCAGTGTTCACAGTAGAAGCGGAAGGGGAGGGACCACAAAAGGCACTAGGAGCTTTGATGGGAGGGAAGTGGACAGCAGTCCCTTTCCTGAAGAGAAGGTCAAGATAGCACTCACTAATCTGAGGGTGGACAAAGCCATGGGGCCAGACGGGTGCACCCATGAGTGCTGAGGGAACTTAGGGAGGTACTGGCTGCACCCCTGGCAGACAGTTCACTGGTGACCAGCATCGTCCCGAAGGACAAGAGAAGAGCAGACGCAGTCCCGCTCCACAAAAGTGGTAACAAGAAAGAGGCAATTATAATCTTGTCATCATTACATCTGTGGTATGGAAATTAATGGAAACACTATTAAAGGAAAGGATTGTGGAACACCTGGAATCCAACAGATTGCAGGACCTGAGGTAGCACAGTTTCACAGGAGGAAGGTCGTGCTAAACAAATCTGATGGGCAGAGGGTGGTGGTAAATGGAGTTTGCTCCGAAGAGGGGAGAGTGACCAGCGGGGTACTTCGGGGTGAGTGCTGGGGCTGATATCTTCATTAGTGACATAGCAGAGGAGCTGGAAGGGAAGGTCTGCCTCTTTGCGGATGACACCAGAATCTGCAACAGAGTAGACACTCCGGGAGGGGGGTTGCAAAGGATGGTAAGAGATTTAAAATGTCTGGAGGAGTGCTCTAAGGTTTGGCAGCTAGGATTTAATGTAAAAAAGTGCTAAATAATACAGTTGGGCCGCAGGAACCTGGGGATGGAATACAAAATGGGGGGAGCGATACTTGCAATGACCAAGCAGGAAAGGGACTTGGGAGTAATCATATTGGATGACCTTAAGGTGGCCAGACAATGTGACAAGTCACTCGGGAGAGCTAGTGGGATGCTTGGGTGCATAGCTAGGGTATCACCAGCAGAAAGAGAGAAGTGGTGTGGTCCCTATATAGGTCACTGGTAAGACCCCACCTAAAGTACCATGCCCAGTTCTGGAGACTGCATCTCAGAAAAGACAGAGTGGAGGTGGTCCAGAGGAGGGCTACCAGGATGTAGGGTCTGCATCAAAAGCCCTAAAGGGAGAGGCTAAAGGAGCTCAATATGTATACTCTGGAGGCGAGGAGGGAGGGGGGATATGATTGAGACCTTTAAATACCTTATTGGGGGTGAATAAAGTACAGGTGGGAGGTATTTTTCAGAGGAAAAAGTGCTGTAGAACCAGGGGTCATGATATGAAGCGGGGGGGGTAAATTAGAAGAGATGTGAGGAAGTACGCCTTATCAGAAAGGGTGATGGATGCCTGGAACAGCCTTCCAGAGGAGACAGTGGGGACAAAAACAGTGGTGGGATTCAAAAAAGACTGGGATAGGCACAAGGGAATCACAGAGGAAAGGAAAAGGGTGGAAGAGACAGTGCCATAGACCAAGCAGGGTCTGCAGCATAAGCGATCACAATAAAAATGGGCAGACTGAATGGGTTAAGTGACCCTTATCTGCCATCAGTTTCTGTGTTTCAGCCCATGATAATACACGTTTCCAGTCTACATGTCTGCTGTACTGGTATGTCAAGTCTATGGATTGCTCTGTCTGTTTTACTGAGCAGCATACAGCCTTCATTCACTGTTATGGCGATTTTGTCTATACAATGAGATGGAAATACAGGTTACTCACCTGTAACAGGAGTTCTAGGAATGGTATATGTTGTTCATCCACACTTATTGGCAGGTATCCTTGCCGCTTTAAATCTTGCCGGAAGGTCTTCAAGCTGGCTCCTCCCACCCACCCGGGTGGTATAACTCTCGGCTCCGCCCCATGATGCCAGATCTGGCCCGCTGGAAGCTCAGGTTGTGTGTCGAAGCCGGGGAGGTCGAGTGGGTGTGGATGAACAACATATACCATTCTAGAACTCCTGTTACAGGCGAGTAACCTGTATTTCTAGGGACATGGATATGTTGTTCATCCACACTTATTGGCAGACCCTACCAGTTCTCCGGGAGGAGGGCAAGACGACAACCCCAATACTTACTTGGGAAAGAGAGACTGAGAACCGAGGCCCCAAAACCAGCATCCCGCGTGACTCAAGGTCGGTGTGGTGATAAGGTAATGAAGGTGTTTGCTGACTTCCAGGTAGCAGCCCTGCAGATTTCCTGGATAGAAGGCGTCCCTGAGAAGCAGCCACCGTTGCAGCAGTATGGCGGGTAGAATGACTCTTATCCCTCTGGGAGGCTCCATGCCCGCCAACTTATAGAGAGATCTATGCGGGAGGTGACCCACCTGCTTATCGTTCGCTTGGCTGCAGGTCTGCCAGATGGCTTCAGCGTGGGTGACAAACAGCTGGCGAACCTCTCCGAATTTCAACCGTCGCTCTTTGTAATGGCGGCGCCTTCTAGGGTCCAAAGTATGGGCCTATATTCGGCCTCGGTGTGATTGGGGTGAGAACACCGGCAGAGTCAACACCTAGTTAAGGTGAAACTCCACACCACCTTCGGAAGGAATTTTGGTGGGGCGCAGGACAACCTTGTCCCTGTGGAAGACCAGGAAAGGAGACCTCATGGAAAGCGCCTGAGCTCTCCCATCCTTCTGGCTGACGGATAGCCACCAAGAAGGCGGTCTTCCACGACAGGTGAGAGAGAGCACACCTGTGCATAGGTTCGAATGGCTTGCCCATGAGCTTTGCCAGTACCAGCAGTAGATCCCACGGAGGTGGAGGTTCACGCACCGGAGGGGATATGTGATCAAGGCCTTTGAAAAAGTGCCGGACCACCTTCTCCTGCGCCACCGACTGCTTCCCGGCCCGCGCCCGGTAAGCAGAGATGGCTGCCAGGTGCACCCTTAGGGTCGTCGACCTAAGCCCTTGATTAGAAAGGGACCATAAATAGTCCAAGATGCTTGCCAAGGAACAGGAGGAAGGGTCCAAGCCCTTGCCTGACACCAAATGGAAAACCTTTTCCATTTGAAGGCATAGCATTTTCTGGTCGACTCCTTACGGGACACCTCAACTACATTGAGGACCTCATCGGAAAGACCCAAGACCTGGAACTCTAGCCGCTCAGGAACCAGGCCGTCAGGTGCAGGGATTGAAGGTCCGGATGGAACACCTTCCCCTGATTGACTGAGAGCAGGTCCGGGCGAGCTGGAAGCTGCCGCAGAATCCTGGAGCTGAGACTGAGGAGATCTGGGTACCAGAACTGGCGAGGCCAGTCTGGGACTATCAGAATCACCTGCGCCTTGTCCCTCCTCGCCTTGAGAAGCACCTTGTGGATCAAGGGAAATGGGGAAAGGCGTAGAGGCCCGAGGTCCACTGCCTCGAAAGGCATCCCCTGCAGCGAGCCCTGCTGAGGCGGGCATGGAACAGTCTCAGCCCGTTCTCCTGGAGGCAAACAGGTCCACCTGAGGTGTGCCCCAATGGGAGAACAGATGCTGTACTACCTCCGGCAGGAGAGACCACTACGTGGGATGCAGCCCTATCCGGCTCAGGCGTCGGCCAGGGTGTTGGGCTCCTGCCACATGAATGACTAGGAGATCCGCCTCCAGGCTGCTGCGAGAGTGACCGTCACGGAGAGCTTCCTTGCATAGAAGCATGGCGCGTCCGCCCTTGGCGGTTTAGATAGTACATAGTCGTGGTGTTGTCCGTCTGGACTCGGACCACTTGACCCGGAGGACGGAGCAAAGGCGGTGAGACTAGGCGGACCGCTCGGAGCTCCAGCAGGTTGATGTGGCATCGGGACTCCAGCGGGACCAGAGGCCGTGAGCCAGTGTTCCCCAGATGGGCACCCCAACCTATCAGAGAGGCGCCGGTCGATAGAGACCCGTCGACTCGGGGAGACGAGCAGGATGCCCTCCTGCAAATGACCTGGGCGATCCACCACTGGAGGCGTTCCACATCCCTAATGTCACCGACACTAAGCTGGTCAAGGATCGCGGCGTTGTGACCACTGGCTGGCCAGTCCCATTGAAGGGCGCATGTTCCAGCAGACCCAGCGGACCACGCTGGTGCAGCAGCACGCCAGAGACCCAGGGCGCGGGAAGTCCCGGGCAGGCGCGGTGCCCAACCAGAAATGATTGGGCAAAGGAGGAAAGAACCTCGGCCCTGTCCGCGGGGCAGCGCTCTGGCTCGAAGAGGTGAGCTGCGCCCGATGAACAGAATCACCTGCTTGGCTCGAGGTTCCGACTTGGCCTCATTGATAAGGAGGCCCAGTTGAGAGCAGACCTGGAGGGCCAGATCTCTGGACCTCCACCTCCCTTCCTGGAGGAGCTGCTATCAATCAGTCATCCAGGTAAGGGTACACCGGACCCCTCGGTGCCATGAATGCTGTCACCACTGCCATGCATTTGGTGAAGACCCTGGAGCTGGAGACAAGCCGAAGGGCATGGCTTGGAACTCGAAAGGATCCTTCCGCTCAGAAGCGAAGGAATCTCTGGTGAGACGGATGGATAGGGACGTGAAAACGCGTCCTGCAAGTCAGAGAGCAGACCACCGCCGCGTTCCAAGGATGGTATTATCTGAGCCAGAGTGACCATCCTGAAGGTTTGAGACCTTAGGAACTTGTTTAGGTCGTGTAGGTGAGAATGGGCGCCAGCCCCGTCCGTTCGGAACCAGGAAGTACCTGGACACAAACCCTGGGTCTGAAGGAGGTCCATACCTCTCTTATTACCTCCTTCTGGAGGAGGAGGCGATGTCGGCTCAGCAGGCCGCCAATTGAGCTGGGACCTGAAGCCCCGAGGCGGACGGCTCTGAAGGGTGGTGCCTGCTCGAATTCTAGAGGCAGGCCTCTTCACCACCCAAAACCCACCTGTCCGTGGTAACAGCGGACCAGGCGGAAGGAAGTGCGGGCCGTCCCCATGGGGAACCAGGGTGAGTGGCGGGATGGGGCGACACCCTCAGCCCGTCACTGGGCAGGCTTGGAGGAGGGACCGGCGAGGGACCTCCTGGGCCTTCCTCCCTGCCTCCTGTTAGAGAAGCCAGCGGCTTGGGTTTGGGATGCAAGGCCGAGCCTGCTGGCCTGCGTTGCTGGGCACGGACGCGCCGGGGCGCAGAAGAGAAAAGGCTTGAGGCTGTGGTTTGCGGCCTTTGTCCTTCTAGCGGAAGACCGAGTCAAGGTAGCATTGGACTTCTTGATCCTCTGCAGGTCACCTTCCACCCCAGGGCCGAAGAGGTCAGTCCCAAAAAGGAACATCCGCCAACTTGTGCTGGGTATCCAGTAAAGGTGGATATCCTCAACAGCCAAGCCCGCCGGCCACTACGACGCCACCACGACCTGTACGAGTCCCCAATATCCAAAAGCAGTCTGGAGCTGCTGTTTGGCCACTGCCCTGCCCTGGTCCCACACCTGCTTGACCGTAGTCTGCAGATCCACGGGAGATGAGGATGACCTCATCCAGGGAGCCCAACAGGGCATGAGAAAAATGTGCCATGAGGATGGCGAACTGGCCTAGCCGAGGCGAGAGGGCGCATAGCATAGACTTTTAGCCCGACCAGCCAATTTCTTGGATTCCTTGTCGGAGGTTTGTCCACATCCTGGCATTGCGGTGGCGAGAAAATGCTGTCGGTAACCAACCCTCAGCAGAGGGTGCTCCAGAACCGGTAGGGACCGCATACTTCCTGGCCATCCTGGCCGGGCGCAGGACAGGAAGCAGGGCACTAAAGCTCAAGGCGGACCCACTGTGGCCTCGGCCACGAGAAAGCCTCCGTTGGAGAATCCCTCGGTCCAGAATCTCCGTGAGGATACCTGGCCCGCTTGGAACAGGTTCGAGCTTCATCCCGTGGACTCCGAGAGGGCGAAGCAGTCCTAGGAAGGACGGCGGGCTATCGTCCATTGACTGACCTCCTGAGGACTCCAAGTCCAGTCGCTTGGAGAAAAAGGAGGAATCATCTTGGACTCGGACGAGTCCTGAAGACTGCCTCTGGCCTGAGCCACCCTTCACCCTGCAGGTCGGTGGGAGTGGGGTAACCGACAGCGATGGGGTAGACCCTTAGCCACCGAGAATCTTGGTCGGAGCCCCAATTAGTGGCTGTGGAGGCAGAGGTTCCACCGGAATCGGGTGGAGCAGCTGGTTTTGGCGAACAACCGGCCTGGGTACAGGCTCTCTCGGTTAAGTCGAGGGTTGTGTAGGCCGCTCCGGTGACAACCACTTAATGGCGGGAAGCGGCTGTGTCGGCTTATTCCCGAGTCAGGAGGAAACTGTTGCCACATAAGATCCTCGTCTATCGTGCCGTAACCGCCGAAGCCTCCCTCGTCCGAGAGAGGAGGGCGAGGGCAGCGACGCCGCTTACCGCGGTGCCGAGACCGAGACCGCCTATGACGGCGGGATCGGCTGGACCGCGAAGAGAGTCCGAGACCGAGAGCCTCGGCTCTTCCGAGGTCGGTGCGGGGAAGTGTCGGCAGGAACCGGCACTCCCTTCGGCTCGGAGGGTTCATCCGAGGGCTCCGGAACCGGAGGCACAGGCAAGCCCACGGGATCCTCAACTCCCCCCGGGGGAACCGGGGAGAGGGAATCTCGGCTTCTATAGGCGACAGCCCGTCCAACGGATCGAGAAAAATCTCGACTTCATCGGCAGGAGTCTCGGTCAACTGACCTGACGGGGACACCGTGAGGCCAGTGGCCGAAGCCGAGCGGTCGACCGAAGTCGACGGTCGACGACTCGGGGAAGGGGACCTTTCCGCTCCCAAGAGCGTCGACGGAGGATTTCCTTTGTCCCTCTTTTGGACCGAGAAAGAGTCCAGCAGGCGTTGGCCTTCTCCCTTAGTGGAGAGGGACAGACAGAGCTCCTAAAGGAAGCGTATGGAAGAACCCAGAGAGCGGGATAAATGCGCGGCCGAGGAAGAATACTGACCAGCGCCGCCTCCTCTTCGAGGGCGATCATCTGCTCGAGCTGATCCGCCGAGCCCGCCGCCGCGGACACCGCCGACCGGGCCTCCTTAGACTTCACCGGAGGGAAACGCTTCTCGGGACGGCCCAGTTGCAATCGGGCAGCACGGTCTTCGAGGATGTAGGCCGAGAAAGAAGAGCACAGGTCGCAATCCTGCGGGTCGTGCTCAAGGCCTAAACAGTAGACACACGTGGAGTGTGGATCCGTCCGAGACATCTTCTGCCCGCAGGGGCATCTCCGAAAACAGGGAGTCGATTTGTCCATCGCAGCCGCGAGGGATCGAAGACTGAAGTCTTTTTCGCAAAAAAAACATTGAAATTCGCAAACGGAGAAATAGGAACCAGTCTCAAATGCAGAGAGTTAAGGAGGGAACCTGAGCTTCCAAGCGGTAAGGAAGATCTGGCGTCATGGGGCGGAGCCGAGAGTTATACCACCCGGGTGGGTGGGAGGAGCCAGCTTGAAGACCTTCCGGCAAGATTTAAAGCGGCAAGGATACCTGCCAATAAGTGTGGATGAACAACATATCCATGTCCCTAGAAACTGCAGTTATTCAGAAGTTAAGTCAGTGTTAGGGCCTTGTCTGAAGAGTAGGTCCCTTTACATGTAATTTTCCAATATGTCCATTTTCCATTCAAGCACAAACAAGTTAGCGACTCCCAAAAAGGAATTTTATTCTTACACAGGGAGCAAGTTATTGTTAAGTGAGCCCAGCCTGCTCACATTAGGTGCACTGTCAGGTTATTTATAAGTGTGGTCACACTGCATGTTTTGTGAGTTAACTAGAGTTTGAGTAATCTCTATGAATCCCAGGCTGCCCACTCCGCTTATAGAAGGCTTCAAATGTAGTGGAATAACTGCACTGTGGATTATCAACAGTAAATAAGACAATTAGTGCATTCTACTACTACTTTCAAATTTCATGATTTATTATATAATTTACTTTCCGTTAAGAACACTCTGACGTTTACGCTGCGTGGCTCCACGACACTTCTACAAAGCTGCACACAGTCGGTGGTATCCTTGTGTAATTTTCCTCTTTTTTCCACCAGTGACATATTGTTCACATGTAATCATCTTACAGTTCAGGGGGCGGCGGCTCCCTGGAGGTACCAGCATCCAAATTAAGAAGAAGGTCTGCCACAGGATCAAGGAACCGCAACGGGTACGTGGAGGTGATCCTCTATCCATACATGTAACTGGTGCAGCTGCACCTGGATTATGGCATAAGGTACTGGAGCCCACACCTGAGGAAAGAATGCAGCAAGGTAGAGGCAGAACACCGCGTGGCAACTAAGATAGCGTGGGCCTTGGGGATCTGCTATAAAAGAGGCTGCAGGACTTAAACATGCACAACCTGGAGAAAAGGAAGTGACGGGGTGACATTACTGAGATACACAAGTACCTGCATGGAACAAACAGATGCCAAGGAACTCTTCTCCTTGAGTTCAAACACAGGGATGAGAGGGAATTCACTAAAGCTGGCACAGGGAAGATTCAAAAAGGACACCCATAAGCACATCTTCAGGGGAAGGGTGGTGGACAAGTGGCATAAGTGTGTTTTTGCCTTTGCTTTTCACACTGTTAATAAAAAAGAATTCAATAGAATTCTGATACTGAGATGTCAGAAACTGCCAACTACTTAGGTGCCCAATGTAGTTCAATGAGAAACTTAAAATATTTATTTCTTTTTCAAATGAAATAGATACTTCTTTCGGCAACAAATTTCACCTTTTATATGTCTGCAGTATTGTGGTACATCTGTATAATTTTTCAATTTTTATAACAATAATTGGCTTTTTTTTTTCTTCCCATGTAACATCTGGTTATGAAGAAAATATTACCTGCTAAATTATAACAAAAGATCACAGTTTATTAAAAAAATCACATATAATATAATATTTTGGAGGTGAAAAGTTTAATTTCTTCATAAAAAGTATGAAAACAGGTTTGCAGATTCCCATTGAAATATACGGCCAGCCTTGCCAGTAAACATTTCTGACATCATAACACAAGAATTCCATTGGATTCTGTTTTTCCTAGTAGTTGGCTAACCACAAAAATAATGGTGAAAAGGTTATTAAAGAAACAAATAACGGCAAGCAAAATTATTACAAAGGTATGTAAAGGCCCCAAATCTTCATTCTTTAAGATACACATCCTTACTAAGCACTTACTCTTTAAGGATGTTATGACCCCCGCTACAGTCAGTGATGGCCTCAGGAGTTACACAGTCAGAGGTGGCCACTAGGGTGACAGCAATGGCCACTGGGGCTACAGAGATAGCTACTGGGAACCCTGGTTGCAGAGGAATCATGACCATTGGGGCTAGAATTAGGCATGAATTGCGGTAACTGGTGGTCTGTTAGGGAGGCTCATGAGGCCTACAGATGCAAACGGGTTATGACATGGTGATGGTGGTGGGGACACAGAGGGAGTCATGACCATTGAGGTCACAGCTAAAGATGGCCACTGGGGTCACAGTTAAAGACCAGTCATAATAAGTGGAGACATTTTTTTTTTTTGTGAACTATTTTTCTGTTCCGGTGGACCAGGGCATCTCTCGGGAGCACCCTCTCAACTGACGCCTCTACTCCTGGCCTGAAACCACCCTCCCCGGAGGCCTGCCCCGAACCCATGGACTCACTCAGCCCCCTCGGATCACCCCGGGAGTGCCGCCCCACCTACCTGGCAGCCTGTTTGAAATTAGAGGAGCGTTTCTGGGTCAGGGCCAGTGGAGGGTTGGTCCGGCGATGGGATGTGGACACCAGTTCAAAGGGTCCCCATCGCCTTCCTGGTCCTCCGGGGTTTTCGGCTTTGTTGCTGCCCCCTTAGAGCGCGGACATGCAATGACGTCAGCGCATCTACATGCAGATGGCCGTCACCGCTCCGCTCCCAGTGCTGTTGTGGTATTGCTTCCTGCAGGGTCCCCTATCTCCATCAGGGGCCACTGGGGAGCGAGGGATACCCCGATACCCACCCTGGAAGAGGAGAGTCCTCCAGACGCTCGATCCCCTACCTCCACTGCTGACCTAAGTCCGTTCCCAAACCCAGTTGACAGTGTGGCACGGGGTGTGGCATACAGTGCCTCAACCCTCAGCACCACGTGGCCAGCCCATGGAGACAACATTGAGTTATGAAAGGCTGCTACTTCCCTCTACATGAAATATTTGATCACAAGGCATGGAAAACAAAAGGCACAAGAACTGAAAACATAGTAAGTGGCATAATTATTTTATATATATGTATTTACACTGAAACAGCAAACGAATTCAGTTTGAGACATTTACTGAGAAGATCTTGCAACAGTTCATCTAAGATGTAAAAAATTTGCTTCATATGTAATAAACCAAGATAACGGATGCCGTGGTCACAACCAGCAGTGTGCACATGAAATCACCTGATTCACAGAGGGCCATCTGGCCACTTAAAGCACACATCTGGTGGCCAATACCAATTTAATTTTTTTAGATCCAGTCCGTCCCCAATATACATTTACTGAGATGAAATGACACACAACTGGAATGTACTGAAATACCTTTCAGGACCTAAAAAAAAATAAAAAGCAAAGTGCCAGAGAGTTAATAAATACACTATAATAATAAGCATAAAATAAAACTAAGTAAAAAATAAACAGGCATGTAACTGTTCCCGGCCGTGGCCCAATGACAAAAAATTTCCACTTGGAATTTAGTTACTCGTGCAAATTTTAAAACACTTTTTCTAGCACAGAAGTGTCAGTCCAGAATTTCCAAGGATATTCAAAAAATCTTAAGTTCCATGAATTACACATATGTAGACCTGTTAAAATTCAGGCCAAAGACTGCAGCAAGGTGCTTTCTTGCCCCAAAGACCTCAACAATTGGGAGGCTGCACCAGGAAAAGTTCCTAGAACACTGTCCTTCTGAAAAAGGGATATGGAAAAACGCACACAGAAAAGTCACCAGTTACAGGAATGATAGGAGAAAACATCACTGGCTTATTAAAACATGAAATGACTTTAGGCTAAGCCTAGTTTTTTTTTCTAGTTACTCAAGCTCCTGCAGCCTCAGTTATTCATAATAGGCTTCTTTCTTCATGTTTCTTCTTCGCCACACTTCCAATACAGAAACAGAACTGTGGTAGTCATGTTGATCCGGTCAAAGGTGCAGGAGAAAAACCAGCTAAATAGTTGTAGCTGATGCCTTTAATTAGACTAACAAACACAATTCTTTGAAGATGAAGACTAACTTTTGAGAGTTTTAATCCCTTTACCAGGTCAGTCATTCAAAAACAATAATAAAGTGAGTCTTTCCTCTGAGCCGTTGGAGTGAGCTCAAGCACCACTTTAACAACTCTGCTCAGCTCTGGAACTCTGATAAGGTCCGCCAAACTTCCCAAGCGACAACTACAGGACCTGAAGTCTGAGACAGCAAGCAGCCACTAGAGGCTGAAGCTAACCAGCTGGCACGAAACCCAGCTGGTGCAGCACCAGGACAGTATTCAGGGGGATGGGTTCAGATCTCAGAACTCCTTATCTATGGGTCACGTCATTCTGAATATCAGACAGGGTCGGGGTATTGTTCAGTTGCAACGGAACTGTTTTTCAAAATGGCAGACAAGATTTAATTTGCAGAATCGACGTCAGTCTCATTTCTTTTTCATTCATTACCCCAATCCCCCCGCCTGCTAAGACCTCATCTGACCACTGCCAGGGGCCAGGGCCTCATTCCTCTTCTGTTGAGGTTTTTGCTATCTGGACTTTCTGTGACTCCTGGGGCACATGTGATAAACTGCTGCACTGCCCCCTCAGCTTACTGACACAGGCAGTCTACCTTCTGCCCCATGGCAACTCCACCCACAGATCCAGCGGCCTACAGCAGAAGTGAACCCCAGGAGCCAGCCCAGGGTGAGAACCCAAGATCGGACATGGGGGACAGGCTACATCTGTCCAACTGGCTGCCTATTTTTCCCCTTAAACCCCCTCCTCCTCTACCACAGATGACATGCATGAGCAGGCTGGCTGCATCTCACCCACCACTTCAGCAGTTTATAGACTTTGCTGAAAATTAGCCTTCACCAGGTGGTAGTCACACAGTGGGGTACACAAGTCACCCTCTCCGAAAGAGGAAAGCAGTCCTTGGGATACAAAAGGCCCCGATAACTTGAGCTCATTCCCGAACTTGCATCACCAGACTAGCCAGCAGCAGCATTACTGCTGCACTACCAGGCCAGAGCTCACTCCTTTTCACTGTTTTTGTGAACAGTTAATAATCTGGGGAATTTTAAAAGTTGGGACAGGAGAGTCCCCGACTAAAAAAAAAAAATAAGTAAAATTTGAATGACATACCAACTCTGATTTTCACATCTTGTCAGACATTTTGATTAATTTTATTTTAACTGTATTTTACTGTTAACTATTTATTTCATTTTATGATACTCTGCATTAGGGAGTTCTTTTTTTCACTGAAAATGTTAAATTATTAGCAGTTTCTCTGATTCCCAGGAAGCAGAGAAGGACCTCGAAATGCGTTACCTGCGTGGGAGAACTGACTGCATTTTAAAATTTAAATTCAAACTGCTTTTGTTTTTATTTATACTGTTTTTTTTACCATTTTCTTTAAAACAAAATTCCCTTTTACCGCTTTTGACTTTAGGAACCAACTACTTAGATTCCTAGCCTCTATCTGTGTTTGGCACTTATTTTCAGCTACTAGCAAAGACAGACTGCCACAAACTTTGTAGATCACAGTTTTAAAAAACGTGTACTTTGTCAAAAGTCTTTTCCAAAAACTCAAAAGAAAGGGCTTTAACAAGAGCAGACCTTATGACTTCTCGGTCTGCCTCTGTCACCTAAGCACAATAAAGGCTCAGAAGGCACTCCCAGTGATGGTGGAAAGCGTACGTCAGAGGGCTCTTCTCATAAGCAGCAGTCCCAGCCAAAGTAGACAGGCAGAAAAGAAAAAGCTGCTCAGCCGTCAGAAAAGCACGGTAAAGATGGAAAAGCAAGGTGTCCGAGAGGAGAAATCCTAACTCCAGTAATGGTGAAAATACAAATAAAAGAGCCCCAGAGCAGTACTGGAACAAGTGCCTGCTAAGAAACAACAAAAACATATTCCTGCCACTCCTGTAAAGGACAAGGAGCAGGCAGTGGAACAGAAACTACTGCCCTCTACAGTCTGCACAGGACATGACAAGGCAGTTTTTCCAGGCCTTTCAGGCTATGAGAATTTTACTGAATGTGCCTGCTCCCCCTTCCCAGGCTCCTCTGTCAAGGAAGAACAGGTTACTCACCTGTAACAGTAGTTCTAGGAGTGGTATATGTTGTTCATCCACACTTATTGGCATGTCCCCTTTCCCTTTAAGGATCCACCAGAAGTCTTCAAGCTGGCTCCTCCCACCCACCTGGGTGGTATATACTTTGGCTCCGACCCATGACACCAGATCTTAGCCCGCTGGAAGCCAGGTGTTGTGCGCCCGCAGCCGGGAAGGTCGGGTGGGTCTGTGTGGATGAACAACATATACCACTCCTAGAACTACGGTTACAGGTGAGTAACCTGTTATTCTACGATCATGGATATGTTGTTCATCCACACTTATTGGCAGACTCCTAGCAGTTCTCCGGGAGGAGGGAGGCAAGGCACACATCCCCTACCTAGGGAACAGAGATTGGAGAACTGAGGCCCCAAAACCTGCATCCCGGCATGACTCAAGGTCGATGTGGTAGTGGGTGATGAAGGTGTTTGCTGACTTCCAGGTAGCAGACCGGCAGATTTCCTGGATAGGGATGTCCCTGGAAGCAGCCACCAATGCAGCAGTATGGCAGGTAGAATGAGCTCTTATCCCTCTGGGAGGCTCCTTGTCCACCAACTCATAACACAGACCTATGCATGATGTAATCCATCTAGCAATGGTCCACTTCGCTGCAGGTCTGCCAGAAGCGGCTTCAGCATAGGTGACAAACAGCTGGCGAACATCTCCCTGAATTTCCGCCATCCTCTCCTTATAGTAGGAGAGAGCAAGTCACAGGTCCAAGCTTTGGAGCCTGTACTCGGCCTCCAAGGTGTAGGCTGGATAGTAAACCAGCACAGTTAACACCTGGTTAAGGTGAAACTCTGACACCACCTTCGGAAGGAATTTCATGTATGGGTGCAGGACAACTTTGTCCCTGTGGAAGACCAGATAAGGGGAGTCCACCGAAAGCTCCTGGAGCTCCCCTGTCCTTCTGGCTGACGTCATAGCCACCTGGAAGGCCGTCTTTCATGACAAGTGTGACAACTCACACTTGTGCACGGGTTTGAATGGCTTGCCCATGAGCTTTGCCATTACCAGGAGTAAATCCCACGGAGGTGGATGTTCACGCTTCAGAGGGGATATGTGATCCAGGCCTTTGAAAAAGCACCTGACCACTGCCTCCTGCGCCAATGTCAGCTGACCGCCCCACGTCCGGTAAGCAGTGATGGCTGCCAGGTGCACCCTAAGGGTCGATGACCGTAGACCCCCTTTGGAGAGAGAGACCAAAGGTAGTTGAGAATGATAGCCATGGGGCAGGACATAGGGTCCAGGCCCTTGTCCTGACACCAAATGGAAAACCGCTTCCATTTGAAGGCATAACACTTCCTGGTCGATTCCTTTCCAGATGCCTCTACCACAGTGTAGACATCTTCGGAAAGACCCAAAGCCTGAAACTCTAGCCACTCAGGTACCAGACTGTGAGGTGCAAGGACTGAAGGTCTGGATGGAATACCTTCCCCTGATTGAGTGATAACAGGTCCGGGCGTGTACAAAGCCGCTCAGGGGGCCTGCAGCTGAGGCTGAGGAGATCTGGATACCAGAACTGGCACGGCCAGTCTGGGGCTACCAGGATCACCTGCGCCTTGTCCCTCTTCACCTTGAGGTGCACCCTGTGGATCATGGGAAATGGAGGGAAGGCGTAGAGGAGGCATGGGGTCCACAGCCTCAAGAATTCATCCCCCCTGCAGTGAACCCTGCTGAGGGGGGCAGGCATGAAACAGCCTCAACTTGGTGTTTTCCCTGGAGGCAAACAGGTCCACCATCGGTCTGCCCCAACGGGAGAACAGGCTGTAAGCTACCTCTCTATGAAGAGACCACTCATGGGATGTCTGGCCTAGATGGCTGAGAGCATCCGCCAGCTGGTTCGAGACTCCTGCCACATGGATGGCTAGGCGATCCGCCTCCAATCGGCCCATGAGTGTCCAGATGCGGAGCGCCTCCTTACACAGCAGATGGAAGTGCGTGCCGCCCTGTTTGTTGAGATAGTACATGGTCGTGGTATTGTCCGTCAACAGGTTGATGTGTCATCGGGACTCCTCAGAGGTTCAGAGCCCGTGGGCCCTTTTGTCGCCCATGTGGGCTCCCCAGACCATGAGAGAGACATTGGTCATGAGAACGACCGTCAGCTTGGGGCGGATAAATGGGATCCCTTCCTGCAACCAGTCTGGGGAGGTTCACCATTGGAGAGCGTCCCACATCTTCTAGGTTACAGTGGTCAGCTGGTCAAATTAACCATGGCGCTGAGTCCACTGGGCGGCCAGCTCCCACTGAAGGGGGCGCATATGCCACCAGGCCCAATGGACCACCGAGGTGCACGCTGCCATGTAACCCAGAAGGTGCAAAAATTCCTGGGCAGGGCACAACTGCCCAACCAGAAATGATTGGGCAAAGGAGGAAAGAACCTCCGCCCAGTCCACCAGGAGCAGAGTTCTGGCTTGGCAAGAGTCGAGCTCTGTCCCAATGAAGCCCATCACCTGAGAAGGCACGTATTCTGACTTGGCCTCGTTGATTAGGAGGCCGAGTTGGGAGCAGGTCTGGAGGGCCAGATCCCTGAATCTCTCCAACTCCTGTAGGGAGTGACCTGCCAGAAGCCAGTCATTGAGGTAGGGGTAAATTCTGATCCCCTGATACCGTAGATGGGCCGCCACCACTGCAATGCATTTGGTGAAGACCCATGGGGCCGATGACAGGCCGAACGGCATGGCTCAGAACTCGTACAGGGTCCCCTCGACCCTGAAGTGCAGGAACTGCTGATGGGACGGATGGATTGGGATGTGAAAGAACGCGTCCTGCAGATCCAGTGAACAAAACCACGTTTTGCTCCAAGGATGGAATGATCTGGGACAGAGTGACCATACAAGAGGTGCGAGACCTGAGATATTGATTCAGGTCATGGAAATCTAGAATGGAGCGCCAGCCCCCTGTCCGATTGGGCACCAGAAAGTACCTGGAGACAAAGCCTGGGTCTACTGGAGGATCCGCCACAGGAGCTATTGCCTCCTTGAGGAGGAGCTGAACAACGTCGTCTCGAAGAACCGACTCGGTGTGAGCGGTTATTTGTTCCTCCTGAGGGGCACGGGCTCGACTGGGAGGGTGCTGCTCAAACTCTAGAGGCAGTCCCTGACCAACCACTTCGAGAACCCACCTGTCTGAAGTGACAGCGGACAAGGTGGAAAGGAGGTGGTGGAGCTGGCCCCCAACAGGAGGACTCAGAGATGTCATGACAGAAATAGGGGTGCAGCCTCCACCCTGTCACTGAGCAGGCTTGGAGGAGGAGGAGGCTCCAGGACCTGAGCCTCGGCCTCCTTTATGGGTTTGTTGGAGTCCAGGCTTAAGCTGGGGGTGCCACGCTTGAGCCTGCTGCTGCTGCCCTCCTTGAAAGGAGGGTTGCTGTGCCGCAGGGGAAGAATGCCGAAAAGGCTCCTTCTTCTTCTGCTGTTTCTTGCCCGAAGAACCTTTAGCAGAAGTAGCATCCAAGGTGGCATTCGACTGCTCAATACACTTAAGGTGACCAGCCACACCTGGGCCAAAAAGGTTGGTGCCCAGGAAAGGCACATCAGCTAGTCTGTACTGTGTATCTGCCGGAAAAGAGGAGTGTCTCAGCCAAGCCCTGCGACGAAAGGCAACTGCGGCTGCCATCGAGCAGGCACAAAATCCCAATGTCTAGGGCTGTCTGGAAGCTGCTGTTTGGCAACAGCTTGGCTGATCCAGACCTGCTCGAGCTGTAGTCTGCATGTCCGGAGAATGGAGGACTCCATCCAAAGACCTCAAGAGGGCATGGGAGAAGTGTGCCATGCTGACGGCCGAACTTGCCTGATGAAGGCCTAAAGAAGAGACCGCATAGACCTTCCGAGCAGAATGATCCAAGAGTTTGTATTCTTTTTTGGGAGGACGGTCAGTGTCGGCAGAACTGCCAGTATGCCTGGACACAGAGGCGGTCACCAGGCTCTCAGCCGAAGGGTGCTCTGTGAACCCCAAAAAGGAGCCTATGGGCACCGCATACTTGCGGGTCATGTGGGCAGACGGAGTTGGACAGGAGGCAAGGTGCTGCCAAAGTTCTGAGGCTGGGCCAATTATGGCCTTGGTCACAGGAAAGGCCTCTGTTGGGGTATCCCCTCTCTTGAGGATGTCCGTGAGAGGTGGGTGACCGAAAGATGCTGGGGAAGCCCGGTGTCCAGTCTATCTTCCTTAGAAGGAGCCCCTCCCACAGGCTGCTTGGGCGGTGGTTCCACCACAATCGGTGGAGAGACCGGTTTTGGCCGAACCGGAGGTTTTGCCGGCTCCACGGGTGGGGGAACCGACTTAATCGGCTCCGAAGGAGTCGGCTTCATCCTGGGAGGTGAAAGCCAAGTAATGGCCAGAGTAGGAGCCGGAGTCGGCTTATGCCCAGTCAAAATCAGCTGTTGCCGCATGAGGTCCTCGTAGTGCCTGAGTTCCACTGAAGCCTCTCCTCATCCGAGGAGGATGAGGACGACCGATGGCATCGCCTCTTTTTAGAGCGCTTGTCACTCTTCTTCGGTCTTTCGGTCGAGGGGGTCCTGGACCTCGATCGAGATCGGACAGGCTGACACAGGTCGCTCGGGAGACACGGCGGGCAGTGATTGCCAGGGTTGGGGACCACTTCCTCGATGGGATTCCCAATGGGTTGGGTCTCCTCTTCGGGGAAGAAAAGGACCAGAGTCCGATTGAGAGAATCGTCAACCGGGGTCGGTGATAATGGGTCGATCGGGTCAATGATTATTTCAACCTCATCGATCGACACTTTTGTCGACTGGCCAGACGGCAAAGCCGAGAAGCCAGCAGCCGAACAAGCAATTTCGACCGAAGTCGAGACTGCTGGTTCCTGGGACCGAGATCTCTCCCGATCCCAAGAGCATCTCCGTCGAGATGAAGATGATCCCGGGTCCTTTTCCTGCTTACGGGACTGAGAGGAGTGCGTGCCCACAGGACCCTCCCCCTTAGTCGGGAGAGACTGGCACAACTCTCGGAAAGAACCCGAGAAGGTGGAGCCCAGGTTGAGCAGAACAAAGAAGCTCCAAAAAGAGGATTCCCTGGCACCAGCCGCTTCCTCCTTGAAGGCTTGCATGCATTCCAATTGCTCGGCGGATCCAGCAGCCACGGAAACTTCCCACCAAGCCTCCTTTGATTTCACCAGAGGGTTCCACTTTTCCAGCCTCCCCAACTTCAGGCGTGCAAGATGGTTGTCAAGGACATTAGGGTGAAATGCAAGACAAAAATTGCACTTCGAGGTGTCATAATGATCGACACCCAGGCAATAGAGCAGCACATGGTGTGGGGATCGGTGCTGCTGACATTTTCTGGCCCATGCGACGTTGGCGAAATCGAGGAAGACTTGCTTCCATAATGGAGGTAAGTAGTCGCGATCGCTAATGTGAACTAGACGAAGTTTCGGAATAACCTAAGGTTTTGAAGCCAGGGCCTACAAAATGCGGGAGCATGAAGGAGGCAACCTGAATCTTCCAGCGGAAAGGAAGATCTGGTGTCATGGGGCGGAGCTGAGGGTTATACCACCCAGGTGGGTGGGAGGAGCCAGCTTGAAGACTTCCGGCGATCCTTAAAGGGGAAAGGGACATGCAAAGAGTGTGGAGGAACAACATATCCACGATCTTAGAAATGGTACTACGCCAGTTTGGGGAGTATAACCACATCGCGGAGTCTGAACTTCATTCTAGTTCCAATATTTGCATACACTTCAAATCACCAGGGCATCTCACTCAGGCGGGATGGTGCACATTTGTATTGGCTTATTGGTGGATCCCAGAGAAGAAACAACATTTATGTGAGTAGTCTTTTCTTATGGCCCATTTTGTAAGGAAAAGTAAAAACAAGTAGCAGACACCTCTGGGAACACTAGACAATGTGGTCTGCTTGCTCCTCCTGGACAAACTAAACTTGCTAAGAAGTAATTTAGTAAGAATGGTGTTCTTTTTTTTTTTCCAATTCTATTTCTTCACCTCCAGGCTCGGAACTCTCTCAAGCTGCCTTGCTTGCCTGCGTCGTTCAACTGCCCAGTGTGCTCCCCATCATCTTCAAAGTCATTAGGACTCCCCGAGACATGGGGGGCTACAGCCCCGGACAGCTCAAGGGTCAGTGGCGGGGAACCAGCATTGGGTGTGTGGTGGTGGCACTGGAGGAGCCGTCGCCTGTCTGGCTGGAGGGGCTCTTTCCCCTTGTGTGTCCTTCCCACCCCTTCCATGTGTGGTGCACGTCCCCGACAGTGTGGCATACGGCAGCCCTGCCTACGTCGGGCCACACTGTCTGCATGCAGTCCAGCACTCTGCAGTGCCCCCGGTCTCCAGCAGGGGCCGCTGGAGTGCCAGGCGTCCCAGTGCCCTCTCCCCGTGAAAGGAGAGCAGCCCCGCGGATGCTTGATCTTTTCCCTCCCCTGCTGACTCCCGGTGCCCGAGTTCGCTCTCGATCCCGGGTCGCCGGCATGGCGCTAGGTGTGGCGTCCAGCGCCTCAACCCTCAGCACTGCCGGGCCGGAGAATGGTGTTCTTGCCAGCCCAGTAATGCAGCAGTAGGGCTTCCGCTCACTACTCCTACAACCTCTGTTTGGCAGCAAACTGGAGCCACTGGGGGCAGCTGGGGGGTGAGAGGACTGAGTGCCCAAGGGACTGCTGTCTTCTCACAAGGTGGGTGGGCCGCGTATCCTGCAATGCACCAGACACCTAGCAGAAACTGGCTGTCATGGCAGTCAGGATACCCAGCTAGACATGGGATGCTGACAAAACACACAGCGTCACTGCATGTTGGATGTCAATGGAAAGAAAATGAATGGAAAATCCACACTGGGCAGGATAGCGGACAGTCCCTCTCAGGCCTGGCACCACCGGCTGGGCACTGTGATTAGATCCTCCTTTGGAGGGGCTTGAAGAGTGCCTCAGACCCCACCATGGAGGGTAAATTGTGGGAGTATCTGGGGATACTTCCGGAGGTGATGGGTGATCAGGCTGGAGGGGCCAACGAAATGGAGGCCGATGAGGCACCAGGGAGTAAAATACAATAAAAATAATCATAAAAAAAAAAAAAAAAAAACGAATAATGTTCTTACTTTTTCAGATGTTTGAAATTAGATTTGCTCATGGTCTGGGCACATCCATTAGCTGCCCCACCTCAATACATGCCTCATAAAAACCTTGGTGAAGATGTTGCACTATTTTTTGCCCAGGGGGGTGCTGCAGAAGTTAAGCTTAGCTGCTCGTCCAGTCCCCTACACCATCATGAAGACAACTATTGCATAACCTTGTAACCGAGTTCTATGTCGGTCACATGTCTTTTGCATTTTATTTTCCTATTTATTTAGCCAAGCTAGCCCACCTGAGACAACTCTTTTCCAATGTAGGTCCTGGAGCAAAGGGTGGGAGGGACAAGGGACTTTACCCAAGGTCACACCCAGTGAGGCTGTAGTGGGATTCAAAGCTGGACCTCTTAGTTTCAGATCTTGATCTCTAACTACTAAATCACACAATCACCCTCTACATCAGTGATAAGAACTACTCAAGTCTCTGTCAAAGGCTGCAAAGGTCAGATCCACAAGCAACTCTGAGATTTTTTTTTGTTTTGTTACAAAAGTTTAAGTCTTTGTGGAAGTAGTTCTCCAAATCAAGAGCTGAGTTGCTAATCAGATATAGAAGGATTCTGACAAAGGTGCGGTACATGACTGACAGCCAATAAGATGAGTGTTCATCTCACAATGCCAGCAGTTCCCAGACCAGCTCCATGTAAGGCAGTGAACAGAGGAAGAAGCAAGAGCCCATGACAAACTCTGCTGCCAGAAGTCAAAGAAAACACCTCCTGCCATTCCAAGAGTAAATCACCCCCTCCCTTTTGGAGTCACAGAGAGTCCATTCCTTAGTTCTCTGATTCAGTTCAGTGACATCTCTCCTGAAAGTCACTCTGAGAGGGTCGCAGTGATCACTGGCCTCTGTACGGTCATCATTCACACAGGAGTTGCACACGGTGAGTCAGGAAGGCTCCTTGTCTGGAGGTGTCCCCCTCTATTTGGCCAACCTAAAAGGATATTGAATGAGAGGTAAGCAAAGGCAAATACTGTGTTCACCAAGGCATTAGACTGGACTGAGTGAATACTATCATCAGTTGCTACCTTACGAGATGGAGTGAAAGTTTACCGTGCCTGATGTCTGAGGACAAACTTAGAAGGAAATAAAAAATGCTGGTAGCTACTTGCTCATTAACACAGTTATAAAGAATAAGCTCAGGTCAGAGCCAAAATGGATGCTAATGCAGTAACCTAATAAGTGCTGTATAATTAATGTGTAGCTTGGTTTGTAATTTACTTTTTTTTGCTCTCTTCCCATGGCACCCACTCTTTCAGGCTCTCCACAAGACTCACCCCCGCTGCCTGACAAACTCACCCTGCACTTCTGGACCCTTCCCACAGGCCTCCGGTACCGTCATAGGCAGATCTGGCTTATCCCTGCCGGGGAATCCTTCTGCTGCCACCAGGAAGGAAGTGCCTTTTGTCAGCCTACGATGTCTGAAGGTGGAAGGGCCAGACCACTTTGGGGGTCTGATAGCATGGGAGGGCTTCCTGGGAGGTCATCACCTAGTATGCCCAGCACAACTGTCTTCCATTTATTGGGCCACACCCACCACATGCATATGTGCATCTGTAGTGATATCCTGGTGGCGGGAATGCTTAGCAGTGTGTGGTCATCTACACTGTCAAGAGCACCACATAAAGCCACCACCTGTCACTATTGATGCCAGATGCATTCTCCAGGAGGAAAATATCAAAAGGACATTCTGAATCCTCCCTGCTGGCCTCTGCTCCTGACATCCGGGCTCAGTGCTCGAACCCATGTCAACAGCATGCCAGAGCGAAGTCCCATCCCTTGGTGCTACAGAGCCAGCGTAATTTACTTTTAATGTAAAAATGTCACACCTATATCACAATAATAGAAGAAAAACTAAAAACTTGCACATCAGCCTGATGCAGAAGCAACTGTTGCTGGCTCTTGGCATGCGTGCATGCGCACACACATGCACCCCACTACTCAGACACGTGCACACCCACACCACACAGATGCCCACATATTCCACAGCACAGTCAAGTGCACACCAAACTAGACAAACTACACGATCTACTATCAAGATGCCTGTATGTGACACTACACATACACACTCACTCACGTGTGCATGCACATGCACACACACACTATAGTACACCTACACAATCATTCACATCATTAAACAATTAAACACACACACAAATGTTTTCACACCCCGTTACAGACACTTGGACAATCACACACAATTACAGATACACAGATGTTCACATACCTCTTCACATACACACACACACACTTACTTCTTAGTGTCAAATAATGTCTTGTTACTCTTGCCACTCCCATACACACAAACCCTTAGGAGTTCCATCAGACATACTCCAGGCCCATTATCATCACCATGACAACTTGCAGTTAGGCACTCCAGCACACGCATGCGCACGCACACACACACACCCTCACCCTCTCCCATCCACACAGAAATATAGATAACTTTACTATTTGATTAGGGATTTAACATAAAATATTAAGAGTACTCAACAAAGGACAGCATGGGGTTACTGAAGGCTGTTCCTCAAATCATATTTAAACTACACAGATCCCCCAAAGGGTTGAGTGGCTCATGTCAACTTCTGTAGTCTCCTCTCTTAAAATGGCCTATTACAACCAATCACGGTCAACCTAAAACCTGATGTACTGGTGATCTCAGAGTCTTGGTTATCCGCCAAGATCACAGATACTGTTGTTACTATCCTAGGTTTCTTCATCACCAGACAGGTTCGTGTAAAGAGGGTGGTGGTGCTGCCTCCTCTTGCATACACTTTGAAGCTGTGCTATCTGCCTCTTCCCCTTCTGCCTATCAGACGCTCCCCTCAAACTTTCCCTCCCCTTTTCAGTACCCATATTTATTGCTGGAGTTCCTTCTATCCTGGCATATCTCCCTCTCCAGTCACTGAGCTCCTCACCATCATATTCTCACATACCTTCTCTGGTAAGTTGCTCCTCCTAGGTGACTTCAATCTCAATTGGCTCTCCCCTTCCCTTCTCAAATTATGCCAAAATGTAAAGTCCTTCCAGCTCTCACAAATAATCTCTGATCCTACTAAGCTCAATCACAAATCCCTCAACCACTCCATCCTGGACTGGGTCCTCTCCTTGCACCCACATTGTATAGTGGATGCTGGTACCCTCCCCCATGCCCACCGTGACCACTATATGGTCAACTGTGTGCAAAAGATAAATTGTCCCAAAGCTCCCCCCAAAATTCACACAGCTCTGATCCTTCTAATCTCTGGATCTGTCCTCAGTTCATGCTGACTTTTCAGCTACTGACTGGTCCATTTGAGCTGCCAGTAACATCAACACAGACTCTGAATTCTTTAACTCCACATTCTTGTTTGTCTAGGATTACCATGCCTCCCTGAGAAAAAAAACTAGGGTCCGAGGTTCTCACCTATGCTGGATCTCAGCTATGTTGCTGGCCTGTTATCTAGCAAGTGACCTTGGCAGACTTACAAGTCCACTGGTTCTGCATTTGACCTTTCTAGTTACAGGGCCCTTCACAACACCTGTACCAGAGCTACTAGGCTCGCAAAGGCTGATTACTTTACATCCACACCGTAGAACAACCTTAACCACCCCGTGGAGTTCTAGAAAGTCATTCATGCCCATTTTCTCCTCCAGACCCAGTCCACCCACATCCTTAAAGTGGACAACACCCTGTCTCTGACCCTGCCACTATCACCTCATCTTTCAACTTCTTTTTTTACCTTCTGTGCCCTTTCCCACCTTTCCTCCCCTTCCAACCCCTCTCCCATTCTCCTCCCCTCCCATCTTAACCATCTCTCCATCACCCAACCTCCCATTCTCCTTCTCCCCCACCATATACCTTCTGCTTCCTTCAAAGCCCTCTTGGCTGTAAACCCTCTCAAATGTGGGTGCCCTGATGATCGTGAACCAAAACTACTGTCTCTCTCTCTCTTCTGCTATTGTTCTCCTGTCACCTACCTTCTAAACCTCTCCTTCACTCTTGATTCACTCCCTAACACTTGAAAACAGGCTACGGTCATCCCCCTTCCCAAAGGGGATGACCCCATCTCTCCTGGTAACCACCACTCTAGCTCCCTACTCTGGCTAAACTCCAGGAACACCCTGTTCTCTCCCAACTCTCCCCTTTGCTTAATCCTCCTTTTTCTTCAGCCCCTACCAGTCTGGTTTTAGGAAGTCCCACTCCATCACCACCACTCTCCTGCAACTCACTGACTCCATCCTGTCCTGTACAGATCGTGGCTTGGTCACCTCAGCCATTTTGTTGACCTTTTTGTTGATCTGGACAAAGCCTGTGACACTGTTGCCCCTACTATGTTTCTGGACAAGCTAAAGGCAGCGGGACGTTCTGCTTAATCAATCAACCAATCTTTATTTTACCAGGCAAACAACATTGAGAAGAACTCATTTACAAGGTGGACTTGAGTAAGGTGCACATAACAATGTCAATAACAGTACAGAGCATAAATGCAGACACTGATTAAATAAAACACAATAAACTTAAAAGTACATAATATACAAAATATGTACAGTGAACGATAAATATACAATATATACAATGGTAGGGCTAGAAACAAGTATATAAGCGGGAGCAGGAGACAAAGCAGAGGCAGGTCAGTGAAGGGGGAGGTTATCCCAGCACAATCCACACCCGGTTGTGCATTATTGCTTGGATTGAAGGTATATAACCCCCTGCCTGATTTCAGCTGTGTAGCTGCCTGGGATCCTGCTTCTAACCAGAATCAGAGAGAGTAGCAGCCAGGACTGAACACTAACTGGAGCATCAGAAGCAGGGGGAAGTAGCAGAAAGGCATTCTGTTACTGAACGGAGAGTGTGTGAGGGAAGGGCATGCAGTTTTCATGCACTCACACTCAATTAAAGCACAGAGAAGAAAAGGGACCCTAGTGATCTTCTGTGAGACTGACTATAGTATGCTGGCAAATACCAAGAAATGCTTTAAGTCTATTTTATTTTGAATTACTGGGACTTTGATGCTCACTGGAGCCTGAGAGAAAGGGGAGCATACAGTTTTCATACCCACAGAGCAATTTTAAGCACAGAGAGAAAAAGGGATCTTAATAATGTCAAAGGACTTTGTTACATCCTTACACGTGCAATTTAAAAAAAACGTTATTAATTTTATTTATTTCAATTTTCTGTGAACTTTCATTTTGTGGAAGAAAGCCATGCAGCGAGCATGCTAAACCTTTATGGACTAAGTCAGTGTCGATCTGTTGCACCTATGCCCTGGGACACTCCCAACACCATGATCCCATGGAACACAGCAAAGGACGGCTGCATGTCTTTCACCTGAACCCCATGAAACAGAATGAAGATCAGGATGAAGGGAGGAGGAAACCAGTGGTAGTGTCTTTTTCAGGGCCTTGGAGGCACTCCACACATGACCACATCCACAACTGGGGCTAGGGATGGGCAATTCGGAGGTGGGGGGGTCATTTACTTCAAATCAAACTGAACATTCAGGTAACACTATGGTTCAATATACAGTACAAAATGAACTGAACCCTAAATGAATCGGGGGACCTGCACTGTAGCATCTAAGTGGCAGGCTTTCCCTCACCCCATGTCATGCAAATTACACCCTGGTGTCTAAGTGGTACCTGCCTCCCTTGCCCCCTTCTATACCAAGTATGCCCTGGTATATAAATTATCTCTCACCCCAACCCCATCCCATGCCAAGTACTCCTGGTGTGTAAGTGGCACTCACACCCCATCCCTCGCCAAGTAATCTCTAGTGTCATAGTCATACAAAAAAAGACTGCTCTGCTCCAGGGAGTGCACAGGGAACATGCAGAACTAGGCAGTTTAAAACAAGAAAACAGACTCACTGCTCTGCCAAGCCGCCAGCTTCCCCTCTCCAACAGAAGCCACAGAATTAAAGTCAAAAAGCCCAAGGATGGAAGTACCTTCTTACTACAGGCGACTTCCGGGATGATATCCTCCAGTACTCAAATTAATTAAACTCCAGAAAAACAGTAGCTTTTTGATTTTATTTAATCCATCCAAAAAGACTGGGCACCTGAAGACAACGTTCTCTGTAACACTGAAACATAGCTGCAAAGGCCAGTTTAGTTTGATGGTTGACGCAGAGTCGGATGCATTTTTTTTTATAAGCATGGATTAAATAAAAACTAATACAGCTGATTTTTTTGGAGTTGAATTAATTTGTTGGGTGAGTAGACGATATCGCAAAATACACCTGCAGGAAAGGTGCTGCTGTTCTTAGGCTATCTGACTGTAGTTCTGCAGCTTCTGTTGGAGAAGGGTAGCTGGCAGTTTGGCAGAGTGGTAAAAACAGGTTACTCACCTGTAACAGTAGTTCTAGGAGTGGTATATGTTGATCATCCACACTAGTTGGCATGTCCCTTTCCCCTTAAATCTTGCCAGAAGGTCTAAAAGCTGGCTCCTTCCACCCACCCAGGTGGTATTTGCCTCGGCTCTGCCCCTTGACACCAGATCTCGCCTGCTGGAAGCAGAGGGTTGTGTGCTGAAGCCGGGGAGGTCAGGTGGGTTTGTGTGGATGTACAACATATACCACTCCTAGAAAGTACAGTTACATAAAAACTTACTGTAACAGTAGATGTCAACAAGGCTGTTGCTGCAAATAATATTTCAGGTACTGAGACCCCCGTGGAAGCATTAAAATAAATATAATATTCTACCGACACTGCTGCAACAATAAGACTAGTGGTGTTAGCGACATCACTAAATGGGTATAATACCCACGAGCACTTGCACCCGCTCATTCTGGACCCGCACAGTGCTTCTGCATTTAGCCGTAAGTTTTGGCTTTTTATTAAAATAAAACCATGCCCTTAAAAATTAAGATCGTTGCAGCCCTGGACTCCGGCAGCAGCATTACTAGGTATGTGGGAACGGGAGCGGGCTACACAGTTTATTTGCACGTCACCATTAAAGTATGTTCAGAGACTTCGTTAAGAAGGAAGGAAGGGTCGGTACGAAGGACCACCTGGTCTTTGTGAAAAATCAAGTAAGGTTCTTTACACAAGGGCAAGAAGCTCAGAAATACGTTGAGTGGAAATGACAGCCACCAGAAATAGGATTTTCCATGAAAGAAAACGGAGTTCACAAGTGGCTGCTGGCTCAAAAGGCTCAAGGGTCAATTTTTCTATCATAAAATTGATATCCCACAGAGGACTGGGTCTTCTAATAGGAGGTTTAATATGTAACATCCCTTTCAAAAACATCTTAGCTAGATGATGTTGGTACAGTAACCTGACATCCAGAGGCTCATGGAAAGCGGAGACAGTGGTCAAGTGGATTTTCATGGAAGAATAACTTAAACCGGACTCAGATAGTGAGGCCAGGTAGTCCAGAACCTTTGTCAGTGGACAAGAGTAAGGGTCCGAAGATCGCGAGGCTGACCATGTGGAAAAGCATTTCCATTTGGAATTGTATGTTGCTCTTGTTGCTGGCTTACGGGAGGCCAGGAGTATATTGGCAACAGGAGAGGACATTTGTAATCAAGTTATAAAAGCGTTTTCAGGAGGCAAGCGTGAAGGTGTAGAGCCTTCAGGTTGGGGTGTAGGAGAGACCCGTGACACTGAGTCAAGAGATCTGATCTGATCATCAGTGGGATGGGGTCTTGTACTGACAGTTGTAGGAGTAGGGGAAACCATGTCTGGCAAGGCCACAGTGGGGATATGAGAATCACTGTGGCCGGCTCTAACTGTAGTTTCAGTAGAGTCCATTGCAGGAGAGGGATGAGAGGAAAAGCATATAAGAAGAGAACTGTCCAGGGTTGGGACAGGGCATCTATAGATCGTCCCTTTCTGTTCGGGATAATGGAAAAGTACCTGGGAAAACGGTAATTCTCTGGGGAGGCAAACAGATCCATCTGTGAGGTGGCTCATAAGCTGAAGATTTCTTGGAGCACTTGCTCATGAAGTGTCCATTCGTGAGTTGTGGACTGAAGACTCTGACGGTCTGCTAACTGGTTGCAGTGTCCCCGTAGGTGGACAGCTGTTAGCGTCAATTGTTGCCATATAGCTTCTTGCAGTTTTACAGAGGGGGCGAGACTTCATACCCCCTTGCTTGTTGAGGCAGAACACTACCGCAGTGTTGTCTGATTAGATCAGTAACGATCCTAGCTCGAGGTAGGGCCGGAATGCCTGAAGAAACATAGAAACATAGAAGTTGACAGCAGATAAGGACCGCAAGGCCCATCCAGTCTGCCCATTTCTTTTTCTACCTTATAAATGTGCCATCGGCCTTTGCTCTGTCAGTGGCCTATCTATTCATACTCATTTGTATTGTTCCCTTATGCCTATCCCATGCCTGTTTGAAGCCCTGCATTGTATTCATAGCCACCACTTCTTGAGGTAGGCCATTCCATGCATCCACCACCCTTTCTGTGAAAAAGAATTTCCTCACATTCCCCCTTAATCGGCCCCTCTAATCTCATGCTGTGTCCTCTTGTCCTGCTATTTTTCTTATATTTAAACATGTTAGACTCTTTCACTTTGTTAATGCCCTTAAGGTGTTTGAATGCCTCGATCATATCACCTCTCTCCCTCCTTTGCTCAAGGGTATACATATTGAGCTCTGTTAATCTGTCCTCATACGTCTTCTGATGCAGTCCCTGCACCATTTTGGTTGCCCTTCTCTGGACTGCCTCAATTTAGTTAATGTCCTTGTGAAGGTGTGGCCTCAATCGCACGAGAACTCCAGATGGGGCCTAACCAGTGTCTTGTAAAGAGGATTATTACCTCCCTCTTACGACTTGTGATACCCCTACTAATACACCCTAACATCCCCCTAGCCTTACCTACTGCTTTAGAGGTCTGCTTGGATGATTTCAGGTCATCAGTGATGATGATGCCCAAGTCTCTTTCTTCCTTTGTGACTGCTAGCAACTCCCCTCCCAGCCTATAGGTGGCTTCAGGGTTTCTCTTCCCTATGTGCATGATCTTGCACTTCTTTGCATTAAATCCCAGTTGCCACTCTTCCGACCATTTTGCTAGTTTATCCAGATCTCTTCTCATTCTGCCCACCCCATCTGGATCATCTACTCTGTTGCAGATCTTGGTGTCATCTGCAAACAGACAAGCCTTACCCTCTAGTCCATCTGCAAGGTCACTAATGAAGATGTTGAAGAGGACTGGCCCCAGGACTGATCCCTGAGGTACCACTTGTGACTTGCATCTCTTCTGACTGTATACCATTTACCACCACTCTCTGTTTTCTGCGGTCAACCAGTTTGCCACCCAGTTGACCAACTTCCAATCACCCAGGCCTACCCAGCTTATTTATCAATCTTCTATGTAGAACAGTGTCAAAGCTTTGCTGAAGTCAAGGTAGGTGACATCAACTGCTCCCTTGGTCCACCACTCTGGTTACCCAGTCAAAGAAATCTATGAGATTAGTTTGACAGGACCTTCCTTTTGTAAACCCATGCTGTCTTGGATCCTGTGCCCCTATGGATTCAGGTGTTGCACTATCCTTTCCTTAAGGAGTGCCTCCATAATCTTGCCCACTACTGAGGTGGCAGACTGACTGGTCTGTAGTTCCCTGCCTCCTTCCTGCTACCACTCTTGTGGAGTGGGATCACATGAGCCCTTCTCCAGTCTTCTGGGACCTCTCCTGTGCTCAGAGACTCACTAAACAGTTCTGCTAATGGCTCTGCTAGTTCCACCTTTAGCTCCTTAAGTACCCTGGGATGTATGCCATCAGGTCCCATTGCCTTATCCACCCTGAGCTTAGCAAGCTCTTGTAGGACCCTTTCTTTTGTGGAGGGAGTAGTGCTCACCTCCCTCCCCTGTGTCCATGGTGCTGAGCTGTGGGCCCTGCCTATCTTCTCTTCAGTAAATACTGAGCAAAAGTATCTATTTAGGATAGTTGCTTTTATGGTCCTCCTCCTCACATGCTCCCTTTTCTCCATTGAGCTTAGCAATACCCCTCTGGACTTTCTCCTTTCACTAATGTATCTATAGAAAGTCTTGTCACCTTCTTTACTGTTACGTGCTAGTGTTTCCTCAGTTTGGGACTTGCCTGCTTACTGCCTTCCCTGCTTCCCTTAGGGCAGTTTGGTATGCCTCCCTATCTTCATCCCGCTGTGTTCCCTTATATTTCCTGAAGGCCAGCCTTTTGGCTCTGACCTTTTCTGCTACTGAATTTGAGAACCAAAGTGGTTTCCTTCTTCTTTTGCACTTCCTTTTCTGTCTAACACAATGGGATGTTGCTTCAAGTATTGCATCCTTAATGCTTGCCACTTTGCCTGTACCCCCTCACCTGTGTTTCTTTTTGCCAGGGCTAGCTTAACTCTGTTGGCCATCTTATCAAAGTCAGCTCCTCTGAAGTCCCATATTTTTGCCTTGGAATGGGATGATTTAGATGTAGTAGCCAAACTGAACCATACCATGTGATGGTCACTGGCCCCCAGGTGACCTTCTACCTGGAGATCTGTGATCCCTTCCCTGTTAGTCAGTATTAGATCTAGGATAGCCCTGTCTCTTGTGGATTGGGTTGGGTGAAGGGTCAGATGGACCACTTTCATCTATAAGAGACTGATGTGAGACAGATGGGGAGAAGTGGGCTATTGGCCTTGGGTCTGATAAAGACCAAACTGCGCTCCCCAGCCCTGCAGGGAAGCACCCGTGGTAAACGTCTGCATGGGGGGACCGAAAGGCATTCCTTGATTCTGATTGTCCACCGTGTCAGGGTAGACTTCAGAGATGGAGTGACCCTGATTTTGTCTTCGACTTGTCCTGTTTTTTGGGACCATTGATTCTGGAGGGTCCACTGGACAGGTCTCATGTGGAAACAGGCGAATGCGACCGTAGGAATGGCAGCGGACATGTGACCCAGAAGGTGCATTTGTCTGACTGTGACTATTTTCTGAGTCTGAATATGTAACGCCAGAGCTATAAGTGTGTCCTGCCGGGCAGGCGGGAGGTAAGCCTTGACTGTAACTGTATCTAGAACAGCTCCAATGTATTGGAGAGACCGTGTCGGATTTGGACTGGACTTCGGCCAACTGACAGTGATTCCCAAATCTTCAAACAGCTTCAAGGTAGCATTTAGAGACGCAAGCAGAGCTACTTTGGAGTCTGCTTTATTAGCCAATTGTCTAGATATGGAAAGATGAAGTGCCCTTCTCTTCGTAAGGCTGCTGCTACCACCGCTAGGCACTTGGTGAACACTCTGGGGGCTGATGAGAGGCCGAAAGGGAGTGTTCGAAACTGGTAATTTTGACCCAGTAGGTGGAAGCACAAAAATTTGTGATGGGCAGGGTGGATGGGAATATGAAGGTAAGCATTCTTTATGTCTAGGGTGCAAAGCCAATCGCACTGTTTTAGGATCGGCATGATGGCAGGTAGAGTGATCATGTGGAAATGTTTGTACTGAATGTAAAGATTCAGTTGTCTGAGATCCAGTATTGGTCTGAGGTCTCCCGTTCGCTTGGACACCAGAAAGAAGTGGGAGTAAAATCCCATTTGATGTTCCATAAGGGGCACCGGTACAATGGCCTGTTTGATCAAAAGGGCCATCAATTCCTCCTGTAAGATGGGTATATGATCTGGAGGATAATGAATCTTCCGTGGAGGGCAAGGGCGTGGGGTGGAGAGAAACTCCCGAGTATGACCCTTCTGTATAATCTGAAGTACCCAATTGTTAGAAGTGATCGTTTGCCAGGCCTCCAGATGGACGGCAAAATGAAACCCCACAGCCTCCAAGGCCTGGTCAAGGCGGCAGGGGAAAAGCCCTAGAGGATCACTGGGAGGCGGGCTGCACTGCTCCACCTGAAGGGCGGGAGCGGGCACCCCGAGTGATAGAGGTGTTGCCTCTGGTGGATTGAGCACAACCTCTGAAGCTGCCTTTATTATTACCCCTGTATCTTCCACCTCTGTTGGAATAAGAGGAGTGTTGAGTACGGCAGGTTATAACTGGAGTATAATACATGCCATGAACCGTACGGAGGGTTCTGCCCAATGCCTGTAGGTCATCTAGTAAAGTTTGAGTACCTGGCCCAAACAGCTTGGAGCCATTAAAGGGGGCATTAGCTACTTTATATTGTATATCTGGTGCAAAGCCTGAAACGAGAAGCCAGGCATGACAACGTAGAGTGATACCAGTGGTTGATAGTCGGACTGAGGTATCTACAGCATCATATCCCAACCTGAGAAGGTGACAGAAGATAGAATTACTAGTTGTCACTGTAGCCAATAATTTATCCCTGTCTTGTGAGGGAGGGAGTTTACTGATAAGCTCAATGGCAGAGGACCCCAAGGTATGCTGATATTTAATCATATGACCCATATAGTTCAAGATTCTGATATTCATAGCACCTGAGAAAAAGAGCTTTTTCCCCAGAAAGTTAATTACTCTGGATTCCTTATCAGGGGGTAAGGAGCTCATGTGCTTAGCTTTTTTGGTACGGTCATGACAGGCAGTAATGACCACAGAATCTGCCTCTGGAATACTGGACAGAAATGGGTGGTCCAGAGGAGCCTGATATAGACAGTCCACTTTGCAGGGGACAGCTGTGATAGCTGAAGGCTGATGCCAAGCAGCCAGCATGGCATTTTGGTAGGTTGGTATTAGTGAGGGAACCACTAAAACAGGCTCCTCAGGTAATTCAAGATATTTTGCCATATCCTTACATTGTTTGTCATGTTCAGTAGTGGAAAATCCCATGACCTTTTGGATGTTAGCCATCATCTCACTAAAGGTCGGGTCATCTGGGGGAGAGGCTGCCGAAGGTAGAGGCAGATCCTTGTCCAGGGAAGAGATTTCTAAACCGGGGGATTCAGGATTAGGAAAATCCAAATCTTGAAACTCTTCATTCTCAAGATCACCAGCGAAATCAGGCAGTAAATCTTGGTCATCTGACAAACAGTCCTCTGTGAATGGAGCAGGAGACCATGGTGGCATGGTATCCATGTCATTATGAAATTGTTTAGGTGGAGGAGGGTGAGGAGATTGGGTAAGATCACCCAGCCCTTCAGAGGGCTGAGAATGCCGCATGGCATCCAAGACCTGTTGGACTATGTTGGTGAGGTCTCTTTTCCTGGAAAGGAGGTGGGGTGAAAGGAGGGCATGTTGGGAAACAAAGGGGGTGATAGAGGGAATGGGATGCATAGCATGGGCAGCTCTTGCCCCGGGCGGTAAAGACCAGGGTCCCGATCTCTGTCTGCCTGACCCCTATAAGAAGGCACCTGTGTAGGCAGAGGGGCAGTCAATACAGCACAAATCACAGGTTTCCCTTGAGGAATGCGGGGTCTCATCGACGGGCCCGCTGGGGGAAAAAAGTTATTTTCATTGAAAATGTCAGATGCCATTGACCCCCGTCAACGAAGCAGCAGTACATTTAACTGCATGTAAAGTGCTGGAAAGCGCCGTCAACGAGAGGGTATGAGATCCCGTCGACAAAGAAGTGTTTAAAGGACGCCCCGTCGATGGAGGGACACCAGAAACGATAGACGTCAACGGGCGTCAAGACAGGGAATGTGAGGAGGGTTTCTCCGTCTCCTTTTTCTGCCTGGAACGAGAACCAGTAGAGGGCGAGCCCTTGGTACGAGCCCCCTGGTTCTCCAACAGAGACATTTTTTTGCTCCATCAAAAGGTGTTGAATTTTCAAGCAACCGTCATCAACGAGTTGCCTGATTAAATTCCTGACATAAACTACAAGAACTGGTGTCATGTGTGGGTCCCAGACACCTTACACAAAGTACGTGATTGTCAAAGCGGTATATCTTCCTACCGCAATGGCAGAAATGAAATAAAGCTTGTTTCTTTGAAGAATCTATAGACATTCGTCTTGGTTCCAAATTTCTCATTGATGACTGCTACACAGAAGTTGCACTAGCTGCTGCATGAGCTGAAGACGGTGGGAAATGAACTGAGGAGACCAGGGACCGCCCACACTTCCATAGGAAACAGAAAGCTAATGTCATGTGTGGGCGGTACCTGGTGAAAAACTGCTAGAAGAGCTGCCATGCACCACAGCGACCTCTGCTGGATACACAAAAGTATTACCTACTGCAAGAGACCACTCCGTGGAAGATCTACTGTTACAGGTGAGTAACCTGTTTTTCTAGGATCGTGGATATGTTGTTCTACCCACACTAGTTGGCAGACTTCTAGCAGTTCTTCAGGAGGAGGGAGGCAAGGTGCACACCCCCTACTCAGGAAACAAAGATTGGAGAACTGAGGCCCCAAAACCAGCATCCCGGCGTGACTCTAGGTCGATGTGGTAGTGGGTAATGAAGGTGTTTGCTGACTTCCAGGTAGCAGCTCTGCAGATATCCTAGATAGGAACATCCCTAGAAGCAGCCACCATCGTAGCAGTATGGTGGGTAGAGTGAGCTCTTATCCCTATGGGAGGCTCCTTGCCCGCCAACTGGTAGCAGAGATCAATGCGTGATGTTATCTATCTGCCAACCATCCACTTTGCTGCAGGTCTGCCAGGTGCGGCTTCAGCGTAGGTGACAAACAGCTCGCGAACCTCTTCCCAAACTTTAGCCGTTTGCTCCTTATAATCAGGGCCCCGAGTTTTCCGCGATTCCGCGAGTGCGGCAAACCGCGGAAATATCCGTGGAATTTGCCGTCGCCCAGAATCGCAAACATATGAGAACAAATGTGTCCGCAAAATGTTAGTATGCCACTGGGAGCCCACCCCAGCGTGGCCGCAGCTAATTGCGGCCAGGAGTGCCCATCCCGTCGGCTTCACTGTCCCCTCCCCAAGCTGCCTGGTGCCACGCTGGGGCCCAAGCGTGGCAAAGCTAATTGCGGCGAAGGTGCCCAATCCCGTCGGTTTCACTAACCCCAAATGTCTCTATGCCCGCTGGAGCCCACCCCAGCGTGGCAAAAACCCTTTGCCGGCCAGGGGTGCCCAATCCCCCGTCGGCTTCCACTGGCCCCCAAGCTGCCTGGTGCCACGCTGAGGAGGCCCACTAGCGTGGCAAAAGTCCCTCCTTGTGTGGGAATCCAACAAACAAAAACAAAACCTGAAACAAAAAACTTCCATCGTTGATTCTTTGCCCCCTCCCCAACCCGCACCCACCCTCTGCGTACCCCTCCCCACCCCCACCTCAACCCATACTTACCTCCGGGCCCAGCGCGATGATCTTCTGTGGACGGAACACGTCTGCACCTTCAAAGCCGACCCATGAACTGAAGAAATGCGGTAAGCTGTATAATGGCATAAAAGGATTTTCAACTTTAGTGCATTTGAATTTTTCACCAAATTTTCAACATGGGTTTTAGGACCCCACCTCATGAACTGTGACACTGTTATTTTGTTAATCGGTTCCGAAAGGTGTTTCCGCGATCACTGGCGGAACCACCTTTCCGGAATGATTAACGAAATGACAGTGTCACAATTCATGAAGTAAACACCTAAAACCCTATGTTGAAAATTTAATGAAATATTCCCAAAACGACTATTTTATGAGCGTGCATTGCGCAGTTCTTATGCGCTCGTAACTCGACATTTTAATATTTTCACTCCAGATTTTCAGTATTGCCATTTACCACACTCCTTATGAACAGTACAACTGTCATTTTCACATCTCTGCCGAAATATGTTTAGCACATGGCATACGATGGCGCGGGGTCGGTGCCGAAATCAATGTTCGGACAGATTAATAAAATCACAGTGATATTGTTCATGAACAGAAGTCTTAAACTGGCTATGTTGAAAATTTGGTGACAAACGCCCATAAAATGACTGTGTTATGAGCATGTGTTGCGCAGTTCCTACGCATGCTCGTAACTTCGAGCATTTTTAATATTTTCACTCCAGATTTTCAGTATTGTCATTTTACCACACCTCCTTATGAACAGTACAACTGTCATTTTTCACATCTCACCCGAAATGTGTTTTCGCACATGTAGTGCACAATAGCGTGGAGTTGGTGTAAAATCAATGTTCCGGACAGATTAATAAAATCATAGTGATACTGTTCATGAGCAGAGGTCTTAAACTGGCTATGTTGAAAATTTGGTGACAAATGCTCCTTAAAATGACTAGTATTCTGACGTGAATGTGTCAGATTTGGAAAAAAAACAAAAAGGAAAAAAATTAAGGGTAAAAACGTGCACAGAATTGCCTAGAAATTGGTATTGAGTGCCAGAGAAGTTCTCGGCAAAATGAGAACTCTGCCGCAGAACTTTGCTCCGATGTGCCGCAGAAAAATCGGGGCCCTGCTTATAATAACAGAGCGCTCGTCTCGGGTCCAAAGTACGAAGCCTGTACTCGGCCTCCGAGGTGTAATTAGGGTAGTACACTGGCAGAGTCAACACTTGACTTAAGGTAAAACTTCGACACCACCTTCGGAAGGAACTTCAGGTGGGGCACAGGACAACCTTGTCCCTGTGGAAGACCAGGTAGGGAGACTCTACAGAGAGCGCCTGTAGTTCCCCAGTCCTTCTGGCTGACACGATAGCCACCAAGAAGGTCGTCTTCCATGACAGGTGTGACATCTCACACCTGTGCACTGGTTCAAATGGCTTTCCCATGAGCTTTGCCAGTACCAGCAGTAGATCCCACGGTGGTGGTGGTTCACGCACTGGAGGGGAAATGTGGTCAAGGCCTTTAAAGAAGCGCCAGACCACCTTCTCCTGTACCACTGTCTGCTGACTGGCCCATGCCCGGTAAGCAGAAATGACTGCCAAGTGCACCTTAAGGGTCAAAGACCGGAAACCTCCTTTGAAGAGAGACCAAAGGTAGTCAAGGATGCTAGCCACTGGACAGGACAAGGGAATCATGCCCTTGCCTTGACACCAAATGGAGAACTCTTCCACTTGAAGGCACAGCACCTCCTGGTGGACTCCTTTCTGGATGCCTGAACCACATTGAGCTCATCGTTGGAGAGACCCAAAGCCTGGAACTCTAGCCGCTCAGGAACCAGGTTGTCAGGTGCAGGGATTGAAGGTCCAGATGAAGAACCTTCCCATGACTGATGGAGAGCAGGCCCAGGCGTGCTGGAAGATGCCTCGGAAGCCTGATGCTGAGGCTGAGGAGATCTGGATACCATAACTGGTGAGGCCAGTCTGGGGCTACCAGGATTACCTGTGCCTTGTCCCTCCTCACCTTGAGGAGCACCTTGTGAACCAAGGGAAGTGGGGGGAAGCATAGGAGAGACAGCCTCGAGAAGGCATCCCCCCTGCAGAGAGACCTGCTTGGGGGGGCGGGCATGGAACAGCTTCAGCTTTGTGTTCTCCCTGGAGGCAAACAGGTCCACCTGAGGGGTGCCCCACTAGGAGAACAGGCTGTGGACTACCTATGAATGGAGAGACCACTCGTGGGATGCCTCTTCCACATGGCTGAGGGTATCCACCAACTGATTCGAGGCTCCTGCCATATGGATGGCTAGGAGATCTGCCTCCAGTTGGCTCACGAGGGTTCAGATATGGAGAGCTTCCCTGCACAGAGGCCGGGAGTGTGTGCCGCCCTGTTTGTTGAGGTAGTACATGGTCATGGTGTTGTCAGTGTGGACTTGAACAACCTGACCCCAAAGGACCGGAGTGAAGGCAGTCAGCACCAGCCGAACTGCTCGGAGCTCCGGCAGGTTGATGTGACATCGGGATTCCTTGGGGTTCTAGAGCCCATGGACTTTGTGATTCCCCATGTGGGCACCCCAGCCCGTGAGAGAGGCACTGGTTGTTAGGATGGCTGTCGGCTCGGGGCAGGCAAATGGGATTCCTCCCTGTAAATGTTCCGGGACAGTCCACCACTCGAGGGCATCTGACATCTTCTGGGTCACTGTGACCAGCTGGTCAAAAAGACCGTGTCGCTGAGACAACTGGCTGGCCAGCTCCCATTGAAGGGGGTGCATATGCCACCAAGCCCATTGAACCATGGAGGTGCAGGCCGCCAAGTAACCCAGAAGTCACAGGAAGTCCTGGGCAGGGTGCAACTGCCCAACAACAAGAAATGATCGGGCAAAGGAGGCAAGAACCCCGCCCTGTCCGCCGGGAGCCTGGCTCTGGCTCGGCAAGAGTCGAGCTCTGCCCCAATGAATCAAATCACCTGCGAAGGCACGAGTTCCAACTTGGCCTCGTTGACCAGGAGGCTAAGGCCGAAGCAGGTTTGGAGGACCAGTTCCTTGGACCTTTCTACCTCCAGTCTGGAGGGACACGCTATTAGCCAATTGTTAAGACAGGAGTACACTCTGACCCCTCAAGGCCGAAGATGGGCCACCACCACCACTGCTATTCATTTGGTGAAGGCCCTGGGGGCCGATGACAGGCTGACTTGGAACTCGTAGAGGTCTCCCTCCACCCTGAAGAGGAGGAACCTTCGGTGGGACGGACGGATCAGGATGTGGAAGAATGCGTCCTGCAGATCCAGTGAGCAGAAATGCAGGTTACTCACCTGTAACAGAAGTTCTAGGAGTGGTATATGTTGTTCATCCACACTTTCTGGCAGGTACCTTGCCACTTTAAGATGGACCAGAAAGTCTTCGAGTACCTTCCCCTTGTTGATGGAGAGCAGGTCCGGGCGGCTGGAAGCACCTCGGGAGCCTGGAGCTGAGGCTGAGGAGATCTGAATACCAGAACTGGTGAGGCCAGTTTGGGGCTACCAGGATCATCTGAGCCTTGTTCCTCCTGATCTTGAGGAGCACCTTGTGGAACAAGGGCAAAGGAGAGAAGGCACAGAAGAGGCCTGGGGTCCACGGTCTGTTAAAGGCACCCCCCTGCAGCGAGCCCTGCTGAGGGGGGGGGGAGCATGGTACAGCCTCAGCTTGGCGTTCTCCCTGGAGGCAAACAGGTCCACCTGAGGTGTGCCCCAGTGGGAAAACAGGTCTTGTACTATCTCCGGCAGGAGAGACCACTTGTGAGATGGATCGCCTATCCAGCTGAGGGCATTGGTCAGACTGTTCGAGGATCCTGCTACATGAATGGCTAGGAGATCCACCTCCAGGCTGAGCACGAGAGACCAAATGTGAAGAGCTTCCTTGCACAGAGGCAAGGAGTGCGTCCCACCCTGTCTGTTGAGACAGTACATGGTCATGGCGTTGTCCATCTGGACCTGGACCACTTGACCCTGAACAAACGGAGCGAAGGCGGTCAGGGCTAGCCGGACCACTCAGAGCACCAGCAGGTTGATGTGGCATTGGGACTCCTGAGGGGACCAGAGTCCATGGGCTCTGTGCTTCCTCAGATGGGCACCCCAACCCAGAGAGGCATTGTTCATCAGGGTGACCATTGGCTCAGGACGGACGAATGGGATTCCCTCATGCAGATGAGTTGGGATGAGCCACCACTGCAGGCCATCCCACATCTCCTGGGTCACAGAGACTGGCTGGTCTAGATGACCTGAGTGGTGAGACCACTGGCAGGCCAGCCCCCACTGCAAGGGGTGCATATGCCAGCGGGCCCAACGGACCACGCTGGCGCAAGCTGCCATGAGACCCACAAGGTGCAGGTAGTCCTGGGCAGGGTGCAACTGCTCACCCAGAAATGATTGGGCAAAGGAGGAAAGGACCTTGGCCCTGTCTGCCAGGAGCCGAGCTCTGGCTCGGAGAGAGTCGAGCTCCGCCCTGATGAACTGAATCACCTCGCGGCACGCAGTTCCAGCTTGCCTCGTTGATGAGGAGGCTGGTTGAGAGCAAGCCTGGAGGACCAGATCTCTGGACTGCTCACCTCCAACCTGGAGGGACTTGCTATCAGCCAGTCATCCAGATAAGTGAACCCGGACTCCCTCGGCACATGAGCTTCTGCCACTACTACGTGCATTTGGTGAAAGACCAAGGGCTGATGAGAGGCCGAGAGGGCATGGCCGGAACTTGTAGAGGATTCCCTCTCCCATAAAGTGGAAAAAACACTGATGAGATGGACAGATTGGGACGTGAAAGAACGCGTCCTTAAGGTCCAGGGAGCAGAACCACATGCCCTGCTCCAGGGATGGTATTATCAGAGCCAGGGCTACCATCCGAAAGGTGCATGGCCTTAGAAACTTGTTCAGGTCATGCAGATCGAGAATGGAGTACCAGCCCCCTGTCCGTTTTGGAACCACAAAGCACCTGGAAACAAACGCTGGGCACGGAGGAGGATCCGCAACCTTGCTGACTACCTCCATGCAGAGGAGCTGGTTGGAGAAACGAATGGGAGGCTGCAGACCTCATAGCCCCCCGAGGGGTGTTGACTCGAAAGGGAGGGAACTGCTCGAACTCCAGAGGCAGGCCCCTGCCGACCACTTCCAACACCCAGTGGTCCGTGGTGATAGCGGACCAGGTGGAAAGGAAGCGGCTGAGCTGGTCCCCCACGAGGGGACCCAGGGGAGGTGAGACGAGGTTGAGGGTGGCACACTGCAACCCATCACTGGGCAGGCTTGGAGGAAAAGGGACCAGTCGAGGAGCCACCGGGGTCCTTTTCCCTGGGCTTCCTGACCAAGGAAGCGACGGACTTGGCTCTAGGGCACCAAGTCTGAACCTGCTGGCCCTGCTGCTGGTGCTGCTGGGCAGGTCTTACTGCAGGAGCGGAGGGATGAAAGGTCTTACGCTGCTGATGGTGGCCTTTGTCCTTCTGTGCAGATGTGACCGAATCTAGGGTGACACTGGATTTTTCAATGCACTGGAGGTGGCCCTCCACACTGGGCCCGAACAGGTCAGTGCCCAGAAAGGGAACATCTGCGAGCTTGTGTTGTGTATCTGCCGTGAAGGTCGAGATCCGCAACCAAGCCCTGCGGTGCATGGCCACTGCAGCCGCTAGCGAATGGGCACAAGAGTCTCCAATGTCTAGAGCTGTCTGGAGCTGCTGCTTTGCCACCGCCCTTCCCTGATCCCGGACCTGCTTGACTGTGGTCTGGAGGTTGGCTGGGATATGAGGGAGCCCAACAGGGCATGAGAGAAGTGTGCCATCATAACAGCCGAGCTGGCCTGACGAAGGCCCAAAGAGGCGGCAGCGTACACCTTTCTCCCTGAGTAGTCCAATTTATTGGACTCCTTATCTGGGGGCTTGTCCATGTCCCTCATGTTGCCCAAGCACCTGAAAACATAATCTGCCACCAACCCCTCAGCCAAGGGGTGCTCTGATAAGCCGGAGACAGAGCAAATAGGGGCCACGTACTTGCAGGCCATCTTGGCCAATGGCACTGGGCAGGAGGCTGGGCACTGTCAGAGTTTTAATGCCGGTCCCACAATGGTCTTGGCTATGGGGAAGGCTTCCATGGGGGAGTCACCCTAGTCCAGAATCTCCATAAGGGGATATCTGGCCCATTTCTGCACGGGTTCGAGTGGCATCCCTGTGGACTCCGAGATAAGCCAAAGGATACCGAGGAACGAGGTGGGGCTCTCGTCCACAGAAAGACCCCCTCGAGGATTCCAGGTCGACTGGATGGGAATGCAGCGAGGAGCCTTCCGACTCCAAGGAGTCCGCATACAGCTGGTAACCACCTGAGCCACTCTCCACTCACCGAGGGCAATCGGGGGTGAGAGTGACCGGCAACCGATGGGACAAACCTTGAGCCGACCGAGAATCCTTGGTCAGCGCCCCATTCTTCGGCTGGGAAGGCAGTGGTTCCACCATAATGGGCGGGGCAGCTATTTTTGGCTGAGCCATTGGCGCCAAGACTGAGCCCTCGACCAGGGAACTGGTGGCGGGAGTTGAGTTCAGTCATTCAGGCAACAGCCACTTAATTGCCAGTGTGGAAGCTGGCATCAGCTTGCTGCCGGCCACAAGGAGCTGTTGCCATTAGATCTCTCGCCCGGCAACTTGCATAGAGCCTCTCCTCAGCCGAGGAGGTAGAAGAGCAGCGGTGCTGCTTCCCGCAATGTTGGGACCGAGACCGCCGATGTTGGCAGGATTTCCCAGAACCGGTTCAGGGTCCTGGGCTGGGGACTTCGGCTCAATGGTCTGAGGCAAGTCCTCGGAAGGCACCGGGAGCACCAGTATCTGAGAGAGAGAGAGAGAGTTGTCGGCCTCCTCAGTCGACAACTGTCGGTGGGCTCGAGAAAAATCTTGGCCGCGTCAACAGGCGTCTCGGCCGGCTGGTCTGACGGGGACACTGTGAAACCAGCGGCCTGGGCCACAACATCGACCAAAGTCGAGAGCCGACGGTCCGGAGAATGAAATCTCTCCCGCTCCCAAGAGCGTCAATGATGGGTCTTGCCTTTTTTCGGATCCTTCTTCCAGGACCAAGGGGTGTGAGACACAGAAGGACCCTCCCCTTTAGTTGAGAGGGACTGGCATAGCTCCCGAAAGGAAGTCGTGTAAGAAAAGCCCAGCTGGAGTGGAATAAAGGCCGGAGCCGAAGAGGAGCTTGCCGCGGCCTGGGCCGCCTCCTCCTCGAGGGCTGTGAGCTGTTCAAGTTGTTCCCCAGAGCCCGCCGCCGCGGACATCGTCCAACAGGCCTCCTTCGATTTGACCGACGGGTACCATTTCTACGGTCGCCCCAGCTGGAGTTGGGCAGCAAGTCTTTGAGCACCGACGGAGAAAAGGACTAACACATCTCGCAAGCCTGCAGATGGTGGTTGTGCCCAAGGCAATAAACGCATGAGATGTGGGGGTTGGTGCACGACATCTTCTGCCTGCTGTGGCACCCGGGAACCCGGGGATGGTACTGTCCTCCATCGCAGCCGCCAGGGAAGAGGGTGAAGACTGAACTCAAATGACTTTCAAAATAAGTTTAGGAAAAAAATTCGAAGTTTTTAGAGCCAGGGCCTGCAAAATGCGAGAGCGTTAAGGAGGGAACCTGATGCTTCCAAGCGGTAAGGCAGATCTGGCGTCATGGGGTGGAGCTGAGAGTTTCATCACCCAGGTGGGTGGGAGGAGCCAGCTTGAAGACTTTCCGGCCCATCTTAAAGTGGCAAGGTACCTGCCAGACAGTGTGGATAGAACAATAGATCCACGCAGCCTAGAACCACATGTTCTGCTCGGGGGATGGTATGATCTGGGACAGAGTTACCATCTGAAAGGTGAGAGACGTGAGAAACTGATTTGGGTCGTGCAGATCTAGAATGGGACGCCAGACCCCCATCTGTTTCGGGAGCAGAAAGTACCTGGAAACTAACCCTGGGTTGACAGGAGGATTCATGATTCTGACCACTACCTCCCTTATGGAGTTGGACAGTGTCAGTTTGAGAGCCAACCGAGTATGGGCGGATACCTTTTACTCCCATGGGGTGCGGGTTCGGCTTGGAGAGTACTGTTTGAATTCCAGAGGCAGACCCTGGCCGACCACTTCCAGGACCCACCTGTCCATTGTGACAGTGGACCATGCGGAAAGGAAATGGCAGAGCTGACCCCCCCACAGGAGGACCCAGAGTGGTCGTGACAGGTATGGGGGTGGCTGCCTCCATCCCGTCACTGTGCAGACTTGGAGGATGAAGGACCAGCGGAGGGGCCACCGGGACCCTTCCCTCTGGGCTTACAGTTCGCCGAAGCCCCAGACTTGGGCCGAGGGTGCCAAGATTGAGCCTGCTGCTGCTGCCCAGTTTGATACTGGGGCTGCTTGGCCACAGGGGCAGAAGGTCGAAATGGCTTCTTCTGCTGCTGCTTCTTAGAACCCTGGGGTTCTTTCTGGGAGGAAGTAATGGAGTCCAAGGTGGCACTGGACTTCTCAATATGCTGGAGGTGACCGTTGACTCCTGGACCGAGCAAGTCAGTGCACAGGAAAGGCATGTCTGCCAGTTTGTGCTGGATGTCTGCCATAAAGGTTGAGACCCTCAGCCAGGCCCTGCGGTGCATGGCGACTGCAGCTGCCACTGAGCGGGCACAAGAATCCCCAATGTCCAAGGCCATCTGGAGTTGCTGTTTAGCAACAGGTCGACCCTGTTCCCGGACCTGCTTGACCATGGTTTGAAGGTCCGCGGGGAGTTGAGGAAGCACCTCATCCAGAGAGCCCAAGAGGACGTGGGAAAAGTGTGCCATAATGACAGCTGAGCTCGCCTGCTGGAGACCAAGTGATGAGGCAGCATAGACCTTTCTGGCTGAATTGTCCAATATTTTGGACTTTTTGTCTGGAGGTCTAGCCGTGTCTCCTGAGTTGTCCGAGCGCCGGAACACAGACTCGGTCACCAATCCCTCAGTTGTGGGATGCTGTGTAAACCCCCGAGGGGGAGCTGACAGGAACCACATACTTGCGAGCCATATGAGTGGAAGGAGCAGGGCAAGAGGAAGGGTGCTGCCAAAGCTCCAAGGCCGGGTCAATTATTTTTTTTTATTTTTATTTTTTGTTGACTGGGTACGTGCACTAGGCAGATCCTGGCTCATTTTCAGGCACGACCCAGGAGGATACCTATGATGCTAACTGACCTAGAACCAGATTAAGCTGTTGGTGGTATTTTAGTGAATGGAGGGAATTTAGCCAGGACACTGGGGAAATTCCCCTACTCTTGCTTCCTCTGAGCAGGGGGGACCCATTTTCCTGTAGGACCAAGATGGCGGCTCCCATGGATTCTGGTGGAGGAGGACTGCATACAGGAGAGACAGAAGACAAGGAATCCCTTTCTGTCCCAATAACTCTTGTGGACAGTGTGGATTCGCAATTTGCTACAGATAAGGAAAATGAAAATGATGTTCCCCTTTGCTTTCCAGAATCTGACATGGATTGGTCACAACAAACTGGGTGGGCAAAGTGGTCCTTATCTGCCGTCAAAGTCTATGTTTCTATGTTATTAAGCTACAAACTCAGCTAAGGTACAGTCCCCTTTAATACCTGGTTCAGAACTGTTGCAAAAGCAAGAAAAACTCAGAGTTATTATTGGTAGAGGAGAAATGTAAAATGCAAAGTAAAGCCTTGCAAATGGAGCTGTTAAAGGTAACAAACAAACAGGAGTGAAAAGAATACAAAAAACAAGAACATTATATGCCAAAAAGGCAGAGAGATGCAATACCTGCAGGTCTGTGTGTAAAACTAAGGGTTACTGAGGCAACAGATCCAAACAGAGAAGCGCTTCAACAGGAGTTTGATGATAAAGTGAGTACATAATATAGTACTAAAAACAGTGTGCAGACAAAAGATAAGGTTGTATATATGGAAGACACAGCAATAAATGTACTTGAAAAGGAACAGAGTATTCAGGCCCAGGAGAGTGGTGTGGGGGAAAAAGTTACTGAGACACACTGTGATTCTAATTGCATAACTGAGCAAAACCATGAGAGTGCAATATCGAAAGATGAAGGGGCAGCAGATAAGGACAAGGGGGGCAAATGCAGAAAGTCAGCATTGAGTTTGGACAGATAAATAAAATGAGTGAAGTTACAACCCAACATCAGGAACATACACAAAGCACGACCCTAGGAAATGGGGACATGGCACCAGATTATGATAATAATATCTTGGTTACTGGACTGACAGTAGAAGCGGCACTTAGGCAGGCGGGTTGGGTTCGATACTCTAAGGACCAACCATGGGCCTCGCCAGAAAGAACGCATGATGTATCAAATGATCCTTTGGAGGTCCCCTCCACTTTTGAATTAAGAGATTCTCCCCACCCACATGCACCATTTATTAATCGCCTTGTCCAGGCTACTAGAAACACAGAAGGTGCCGTACAGCAACAGATGTCTGAGACTGGGATTGAAGATCAGACCCCCAAAACCAGCCCCCAACCCCACACCCAGGCTGCCTCCACCAGCCAAGTACTGCTCTTACAGTTTCACAGGCCCAACTTCAAGAAGAGGGCTGCTCCAGAAATCAGCCTTCAGGTAATGCAAGGCCAGAAGCACGCCCACAGGGCCCAAAACAAAGAACATTTGCTGGACTATTTCATACTCCATCTGAGCTAGCTAAATGGAAAAATGCAGCACTGATCAAATATAAAGGAGGCCTAGAGGTTTACCCAGATAGATTATATGTCAGGAAAACTCTAATAAAAGATAGTATGGGGTTCTCAGCACAAGAAATCTATGCACTCATCCACACATCTGGTGATCCCATATTTGATGTTAGTTTTAAAACTGCTGAAGGATTGGAACGTTTCTAGCAGAGATACCAGGGTCTGAGACAAACATCTGAGTGGGAACCATTCATGGTTATCCCACTATCTAGACCTACTTACTGCACCATCACAGCGTTATTTAAGAATGAGGGTGTGGCTATTGGGGACATTCTATACTGGCTGAAGACAAAATGTAATGTGTTGGGACTTCCTGACCCAATCATAGACTCTGAAGACATATGGGCAGGTGGTTGTAGGATTAAAGTTCGATTAAACCAGACACATGGAGTAATTCAATACCTCCCAAGTTGTTTTTATCTAGGTCGTGACCGTGGATTTGTGTTCTATGCAGGACAGCCAAGATCTTGTTTTTGGTGTGGGGCATACACACAACTTAGCAGTGCCTGTGACCAATTGAAGTGTACACTATGTAATGGCATAGGGCATGTTTCAATCAACTGTCCTTCCCCTTTGCACTGCAATCTCTGTGATGAAACAAATCATTCCTTTAGAAATTGCCCATGGGAGGCACACAATAGCCCTGATAATGCAGAAGATGAAGAAGGATATGAGAGGAATCACCCTGACAGAAACTGCAACACTGATCAGAGAGTGCATAGGCCTAGCCAAGACAGAACTGGGTCTGAACCACAAGTGCGTTGTCCCAATCCAATCCACGAAGGATCTATGCATTCTGAGGGTGATGCAATTGTAGATGGCGAGGAAAGGGAACATAGTGCACAAAGGATGGATGGGACAGTGGGAATGGAGAATGCCACCCCCTCTGGCAAACAATGCCAGTCAACGTCGCAAGAAGTGTTTCTACCCCCTCCACTCACTGAGAAATGGGAACTGCAAAAGGCCAGAAGAGTCACGAGAAGCCAGCTACGGAAAGCTGAGGCTCTGCAAGAAACTATTCAGGAGTACCACGTACCAACAAGTAAGATTCTCATCTTTGACAAAGCGAAAACAATGGGCAGAGGATGAAGAAGAATCGGATACTTCGTCTATCACATCATCCTTGCCAGATCTTACAACTGATAATGAAAGGACCTCATGTGATTTTGAAACAACAAAGAAAAAAAAGAAGAAAAAAATGAAGAGATCAAACAGCAGGTCTCCTGAGGTGGAAGAAAGCAGAGTGCTAATACAAGAAGGAACTTGAAACATTTTATGCCCTGGAACTTTACTGTAGGGGTCACTCATCACTAACAGTATCAAAAATCCCCAAAGAAGACACACTACCTTCTTTGTATTAAGGGAATTACGGCTGGACATTGTGTTCCTACAAGACACTAGAATACACATAGTAAGGGAGCAATACCTGGCAAAAAAAGAATGGCATAGTGGCCCCTCCTTTTGGTCACGGAAGGAGGCGGCATGTTCTGGCCTGGGTATTTTAATATCCGGTGTGGGTGCAACAATATCCAGGTTCATTGATCTGATTCCAGATCGGGTCCTAATTTTAGACATGAGGTTTAAGGGGCAGGATCTTAGGCTTCTGAATTTGTACAATCCCCAAACGAACTATAAACGTATTGATGTATTTAAACAACTCCAGCCCTATTTATATACAACAAAAAACAGTGATTTTTGGGGGGGATTTTAATTGTATTTTGTCTTTACAAGATAAAACGGGTCTGACTAATAAATTATATAATGATTCCAATTTCCTGAATAGAATGTACAAAAGCGTAAAGTTAATAGATTGCGCAGCTGAAAAATCCATTACTCCAGCACACACTTTTTATAAAGGCAGATTATCAACTAGAATTGATATGATTTTTGTATCACACTGGGTGCCTATTACTGCATGTGACACTCTCACCATTGAAACTACAGATCATTCTTTACTTCGGGTACACTTTGGAACTCCTAGTAATAAGCCATTATCAAACATGATTTGGAGATTCAATGTGTCCTCCTTGGAGGCACCAGACTTTATGACAGGACTGCAGGAGGAAATCACGGCCCGTCTTTCAGTGTTTCAGATATATGATATATGGTGGCAGGACACAAAAAATGATATATGGCAGTACTGTAGTAAGAGGGCAAAACAGGTGGCTAATGCTAAATACTTTAACTACCTCAAACTTAGACATAAATTACAAATCTTACTGTCTCACATGGTTGAAACAGGGGAGGATCTTTTAGAACAGATTTGTTTGGTTAAAACTGATATGAAAGAATTTCAATATGACAAGGCCCAAACCCTGTTTTTTTTTTTGAACAAAAATATGGGACCCTGGGGAAAGCACAACAACTAAACCCATACGATAGTTGCCATCAGCGAATAGAAGCAAGATTCATGACTGAACTAAAAACAGAGAATGGACATAATATAAAAGATGGGGCTGGCATGATGCAGGTAGTGGAGACCCATGTGAGGAAATCACTTGGACAGTCTTTACCATGTTCAGACTCCCTAAACGACTTCTTGATTAACACTGGGGTCCCAAAAATTCCTAGAAGTGAAGCAAGATTTTTGACTACCCCAATTACAAAAGCAGAGTTACTAATGGCAATTTCAGCGGCAAAACTGGGCACATCCCCTGGACCTAATGGTCTCCCAGGCGAGTTTTACAAAAAAGCAGTAGAACTTTTAAGAGACCATCTACTATTGGTATTTAATGAAATTTCAGGGGGGAAGCACCCTTCCCTAAATCGTTAGCTGACAGTCTCTTGATTTTTATTTATAAAAAAGGGGAAAGGGCCCACATCTCGAATTGGAGACCAATCAGCTTAATGAATTCTGACTGGAAAATTTTAAGTAAGATCTCATGTGCCAGGCTAGCTAAAGTTGCACAATATGTGGTTACTACAGCTCAGACTTGTGGTATACCCCAGCGTTCAATGACGGACGATTTAAAGTTAATTAGGGAGTTGTTCAATCAACAAGGAGCCTCGGGCATCCTTCTCACCCTCGATCAGTCACAGGCATCTGATGCTTATCCCCATGAATACCTTTTTGCGGTATTAAAGAAATACGGCATTCCTGAGGCTGTTTGTAGAAGTGGGTGGAAATTCTGTATGAACATGCCTCTACTAGCCCAGTAGTGAATGGCAGAATGGGGAGGCACATTCAAATTTTAAGAGGGGTAAAACAGGGGTGCCCATTAAGCCCCCTGTTATATGTACTGGCTATCAGAATTCGATGGGGAAATACTGCATATCAAGGGGTCAAACCGGTGTTCGTTCCCAGTAGTAATGGCATATGCAGATGATGTCACACTGTGTTAAATTTGGAAAACCGTATTGAGAATGCTGAGGAAAACCGATGGAAAGCCTTTCCCATGTCAAGGAAAAAAAGGGTTTTCATGTATAAAACTTTCATTATTCCTCTCTTCCTAACTGTAAGTATTATGTTTCCTTTACCAGTTAAGTTGGAAACCAAAATTTATAGTATTGCTTTTAGACTCCTGTGGGGTAGTAGGTTAAACCCCAAATAACTTATAGGTCAATTCAGGAGTGGGGGGTTGATATGTTGCACCCTGTAATTTTTTTTCTTTTCAATATATGTATACTCCAACCTTCTTCCTTTGATAGTTGGTAAAACAATGGAGTGGGTACATTTTTTTAAGGACAGATGTAATTCATTTTTTCATAAATGGGAGACCCAAAAGTGGGGTACTTGTAGAACCCCTTTGGTAGGGGAGGCTGTATATTCCAAGGAGGTATTCAAAGAATTGAAGGAATGGAACTTAACAACACAGGACATGAGGTATACTACAAGGAAGGTTACTTATAAAAATATCTTGGCAAAAGAGGTAGATAAAGTTCCTTGTTTTACTCTCCCAAATAATATTTCAGCCTTAGAGGTCACATCTCAGCTCACAGAAGTTAGGGTTCCCACCAAAATGTGGGACACACTGTGGATGTGCTGCCATGACCGACTCAATGTTAGAGGTAATCACCACCACCTCCTCCCATTAAATATGCAGCTGCCCCGCCCACTACTCCTAAATAACCAATAGAGAGAGCTTGGGCCATTACTCTAGGAGGAGTTTTTCCCCTGACTCGTTCGCCTAAGCCTGCTCCTCCCTACTGTCAGTTCACCACCAATGAGTACCACCGAGTTTGGTACCTCGACTTCGCTAGGGGCGAACTCTTACCCCCTTGCTCAACTTCTGCCTGTTAGGCTCACAATCAGACAGTGATCAGACCTATTCACAATTATTGTTGCTCTGATCTGATACTAGCCTGATTAACTAAATGCATGCAGCAGTATATCCCTAATGTGATCTAATGACAAGTGTTAACACAGGCACAGTGTGGTCTGCCTTTGCTGACCACTAATGTTTTAGCACAATAACAGGCTGGAAGTTAATCCTGTGTAATCCTATTATTACTCGAATGCTGAAACAATATTGTACGGAAAATAATAGGTACGAAGTTAATTCTGTGTAATCCTATTATTACTTGAGTGCTGAACCAATATTGTACTGAATTGCGCTCTATCCTCTCCAACTGCACTTTGCCTGTCCTAAGCTGCATAAGACCTAATCTGTTATTTTGACAGTCAAAGGCATGATAACTCAGTGTCTGCACCCTGATGTAAGGATGCCCAGCCAGCGGTCAACATGGGCTGGCAAGCTGAGATCCTGCAGACCAAACAGAGGTCTCCTCATCGCTACCACCTATATTCTATCTGTACTCTGGGTGGACTGGCTCACCTGCCAACTTGACCCTAACACCCAAGGCCCTCATGGACCTGCTGCACACCCAGCCAGTCACTACTACTCTCCATCCCCAGCGTGCACTATCTCCCTGCTAGTTGCCTACGAATTCACAAGAAATGGGATTTGCTACAGGTCCCTTCTCCATACCAGGAGTATACCTAGCAAAATGAGGCTCCCATCTCTTACCCTTACCCTCCATCTCCTGCTCACAGCTCTACTGCTACTTGCAGGTGATATCCAACAGAACCCAGGCCCCGGAATCGCTAATATCTCAATAATCTCCTCACAAGACCAGACCTGGCTATCATCAAAGGGGATGCGGCCAGCTCATATGAATATATGTAGTCTTCGGCCTAAGATACATGAAGTCCAAGCATGGTTTGCCTTATATAAACCAGATGTGCCAGCAGTTTTGGAAACTTGGCTAAAACCTCATGTCTCCGATCACGAAGTAGCTGCCGCAGGATATGTCCACTACAGGAAAGACAGAATACTGAAAAGGGGGGCAGGGTACTTATCTATGTGAAGGACACCTTTATCTCCTCCCATGTCAACATGCTGCACAGCACGTCACCTGTAATTGAATCCATCTTCATACGATTCACCCTAGGCCGTGTCAAGCACCTTACCATAGGGTGTGTATATAGCCCCCCTACTAATGGTCTCCAATCTCTGGAGACACTCACGAAAGACCTAGCCACTGAGGTTCCGTCTGAACTTCTCCTACTGGGGGAATTTAACCTTAACTGGGCCCAAGAGGCTAAGTCCTCTATTGATGGTCTGCTGCATGAGGCAAATCTTGCCTAGATTATCACTCAACCCACCAGAATGAATCATAGAACGGGAAGACACTCAACCATCGACTGGGCCCTGGTGTCAATCCCAAAGAATATTCAATTAGCAGGCACCATGGCTGATGCTCTGAGCGACCACTTGCCTATCTTCTGTGTCTGGAAGAATAGGGTGGATAGTCTTCAACCTAGAATACTCGCTACGAGGCACTACTCTAAATTCTCACCTGAGCAATACAATAACTTTCTCGGTGACACTGACTGAAGTCCACTACGATGCCTCCCTACCCTGGAAGGGGCAGTCACCTACTTCCTGAAATCCCTAACGAGGGATGCAAATCTAGTTGCCCCGATGAAGACCCACCGTGTAAAAGGCAGCTGCTATAAGTGGATCACTCCCTCCTTAAAGGCCCTGATGATCCGCCGGGACAAAGCCTGGAAAAAGTTCAAGAACTCTATGCTCCTAGCTGACCTTGTAAACTACAGAGCTCTTAGAAACAAAAGTAAACATACTGTTAAGCTAGCAAAAAAGGCATACGTCAATCACCTCCAGAAAACTAACCTAGGCAACCCGAAGTTATTCTGGTCCCACATCAATGAGCTGATAAAAGGAAACAAAAAGACATCCCCAGGCCCTATAGTGGCTAATGGGCAGTTACTGAACGATCGGACACTCATTGCTGAGGCTCTCAATAGCCATTTCACGAACCTTGATGGTTACAAGGCTGGGCGCCCAGTGACCAAAAATAAGTCCCTCATATTGGAAACTCCTAACCTAGACCACCATTGTTTCACCTGAGGTTAGCTAAGGTGAATGAAGTCTTCTCCATCTTAAAGTCCTTGAAAACAAGAGGTTTAGGTGGGCCTGATGGCATCCAAGCTAGACTACTCAAGGACGGTGCCCCAGCACTAGCAAGGCCTCTTACCTGGCTCATAAACAGGTCCATACTAGAAGGGTCTGTCCCAGAGCTGTGGAAGCAGGCTGATGTTGCCCCTATTCACAAAGGTGGGCCTGCGGAACCAATTGGCAACTACAGGCTGATCTCTTTGCTTTGTATCCTTGCAAAAATTTAGAAGAAACTGGTGTACACCCAACTCCGTGAGTACTTAAAGGCACACCTTTTTCTTTCCCCGGCGCAACATGGTTTCAGAGCCACACATGGGACTGACACTGCCCTAAGTTCGCAGCAGATGTGCTTAAGGAACTTGACTCAGGGTCCAATACAGATGCAGTTTTCATCAACCTTTCCAAGGCCTTCGACTTGGTGGACCTCCGACTCTTACTTCAAAAATTGTGCTACATAGGCCTGGACACTCATGCTCTCAAGATGGTTTGAAAGCTACCTTACTGGATGCACACAGAGGGTCAAGTGGAAGGACAAAATTTCTGATCCACTGCCCTTCAAGGAGGGGGTACCACAAGGGTCTATACTCGGTCCCCTCCTGTTCTCCTTGTTTGTAAACGAGCTGCACAACCATTGTGGGAGCAGTAATGTCATCCAGTACGCTGATGACACTGTGATTTACAGAGCCTCTGACAACCTGGATGACCTTGGTCCATCCCTCCAAGAGGACATTCTCATTATGGAGGACTGGCTCACAGAGAGTAAAATGGTCCTTAATACTACCAAAACTAAGGCTATGTTGTTCGGATCCGGATCCCTTGGCCTAGACAGAACACAACTCCTTCAACTTACTTCCAGGGCAGGTAACAAACTTGAAGTGGTTGCCTCTACAAAATACCTTGGCCTTACCCTGGACCAAGGTTTCACCCTAAAGCAGCATGTTGATCAAGTCACAAAAGTTATCCATGGCAAACTTGGTACACTCTATCGGATTAAGGATCAGCTGATCCCTGAAGCCAGGACCGCCATTGCCTTGTGTGTCTTACTCCCATCACTCACCTACGCTGCCCCAGTATTGCAGGAAGTGGCCAAGCTGGAGTTCAGCAAGTTACAGATTTTGTACAATAAGGTGGTCCGTTTCGCCACCCTGTCCCACTCTAGCAGCCACCATTGTGATTCATTGGCATTACTCAGCTGGCCGTCATTCGAAGCCCGCCTCAGGTACTCAGTGCTCTGCCCAGCACATAAGCTAATTAGCTCCACCACCCCCCCAAGCCTTGCAGGGCTCATAACTGCTAAGTGAAATATGCACAACCTACGGACCTCAGGCCAAACTCTCCTAGAGGTCCCTAGGGTAAGGACCAAGGCAGGGGACATGTCCTTTTCCCACGCTGCCCCTTCCCACTGGAACAACCTTCCTCCAGAGGTTCGGGAAGCTACATCATTAATGTGCTTCCTAACAAGACTCAAGGCTCATATGCTTGCTACGAGTCAATGCCAATGCTACATTACCTGACACCTCCTCACTACCCGTGGGCCTGAGCACTTACAGTCACTACCACCTGAGCTGGCAGCACTAACCCTCTCAGTTGTCTCTCCCCCTAAGATTTGTTTTCTTTCTAAGAGGGTAGTTGTGACTCAATTTAATCACAGGCTGTCCTATATTGTACACCTCAATAATCAATGTAACCTGCTATGTAATATATCACTGCTATATATACATGTTAGAATGATGCCTGCCAAAGTTGAATCTGTACTAACTGTTTTACCATGTTTTTGTCCTGTAACTCCCGGGTCGCCCCTGAAAAAGGGACCTCCAGGGCCCAGTGGGCCTACCCAGTCATCAAAATTCAATAAATAAAATAAAGCGGTAGCAGATAGAGTGTGCCTGAGGGACGGTTGTATAAATCAAATTGAAACCATGAGTCATTTATACTTTGAGTGAATATATATATATATATATATATATATAGATAAAATATGGGACTCTTTGGCATTAGAATGGGAAATGCCTCAACTGAGGAAAATGAATTATGATACCCTGAATTAATGGGGCAATAGGGAGAGAGTGGAATAAGTTCCATAAAGGGACATGTCGAGTGGTTATGGCAATAATTAAATGGGTCATATGGCAAGTCAGATGCTAATACGTATTGCAGCAAAAAATATAGATGTGGCAGGGTTGACTGGGAGAACAAATACAGAAGTGAAAGGAATTTACAGAAAGGAAAGGTTGACATTCCCACTGCAGATGCATGTAGGCTGGTGGAAAGACTGGCCCACATGTATTAAAGGTTAAAGCACAGTAATGAGTAGAATTTTCTACTAGAGACATGGCTACATTTTATTTAAATGATTTTTGTACCTTTCTATATTAGGCATGAAGTTAATGCAGGATTTCAAAAAGTGTAAATATGAGTGTAAAGTGTGTGCGTTTTTCTGTTTTTTTTTTCCTTTCCCTTTTCTTTTTCATTCTACTTTTTTCTGTCCCTCTTCATTTTCCTCCCTTTTTGTGTCAGCATTTAATCAAATGTTTTGGTATGCTGTTAATACCTGTTTTATGAAGGGTTTGGGGGTTCAAGAGATTGTATACAGTTTGTAGGGTGTTTTCAGTTATTTTTGTTCATGTTTCTATGATGTAATATGTGTTTGTGTTGTGATATGGTTTCCTTTAGTACTGAATAAAAAATGTCCCTACTCTTTTCGAGAAGTGCTATGAGATCTTTAACATCCACCTGAACTACCACCAGTCCAGGCAGATGGGACCTTGGTTTAACGTCTCATCCAAAAGACAGCACCTCAGGAGTGCAGCACCCCCTTATGCTGCACTACAGTGTCAGTACTGGGCTATTAACCCAAGTGCCTGGTGTGGGGATAGAACCTACAGCCTTCTGATCTCCCGGTCTCAGAGGTGAGTGTGCTACCTGCTGAGCCACTGACACTGGTAAAACTATGGCCTCAGCCACTGGGAAGGCCTCAGACGGAGAATCCCCTTTCCAGAGGACATCAGTCAGGGGGTATTTAGCCCATTTTTCAACAGGCTCCAAGGATATCCCCGTTGATTTGGAGATGAGACGGAGGATGCCCAGGAAGGACATGGGACCTTCCTCCATTGACAGACTCATGGAATTGTCGTCACATGGATGCAAATTCAGGTCCGAATCCTTAGACCTTGAGTCTGGGCAAAGTGGCCGACCACCAGTCACTCTCGAACTGCCATGGGCGGTTGGGAGTAAGGGTGACTGACAGTCTGTGCAGGAGACCCTGAACAGGCCGAGACTCCTTGGAAGGTGACCATGATGGAGGCTGCTTAGGTGGTGCCTCCACCAAGATAGGTGGGGAGGCCAGCTTCGGCCAAGCCAGAAGGAGTCTGCACCAGCTCCAGCGGACAGAGGGCGAGTATGAAACCCGGCTCGGGAAGAGTTAGCGTCAGCCTAGAAGGCAACACCCAGCTGATGGCTGGGGGTTGAAGCCAGGGTCAACTCTGGACTGGTCATCATGATCTGTTGCCATGGGGTTCTACCGTGGCGATGGCACAGCCGTGAAGCCTCTCCTCACTGGAGGGCCGAGGATGAAATGGTGAGCGTCGACACTTCTTGGAGAGCCGTTTGTGAGACTTCCTCGGCCTATCGGTTGAGGGGGTTCGAAATCTCGAAGATGACCATCGGGGAGACCGACGGGGCTTCTCAGAAGGGGCTGGGGATACCCATGGCTCCTCCAAATCGGGGATCGTGACCAAGGGTGGAGCACCAGCTGACTGAGTCTCCTCCTCGGTCAGTAGGAGCGGAGTCCTAAATGAAGAGTTGTCGGCCTCATCAGTCGACAACGGGTGAATGGGGTTGATTATTATTTCGACCTGGTCATCGTCCCATGTCTGAGTCATCTAGCCTGATGGGGGTGCTGTGAAGCCAGCGGCCGAGGTCGCAGTTTCGACTGAAGTCAGGATAGGAGACTCCTGAGACTGAGATCTCGCTCTCTGTCCAAAGAGCGTTGATGTTGTGAAGACCCTTCTCTCGATCCTTTGTCCTTCTTGCGGGACTAGGAGGTGTGCGAACCTGATGGGCCCTCTACTTTCGAAGGGAGCGACTGGCACATCTCCTTAAAAGATTCGGAGAAGGAAGTGCCCAGTTTGAGTGGAACAAAAACTGATACTGAGGAGGATTCCTTGGCAGCTTGAGCTGCCTCTTCCTCGTAGGCTTTCATCTGCTCCAGTTGGTGAGCGGATCCCGGAGCTGCAGAGACCACATGACAAGCATCTTCAGATTTGACCAGTGGGTACCGTTTTTCCAGTTGTCCAAGCTGCAAGCGTGTGAGATGATCATCCAAAACTGCCAGATGAAAGGCGTAACAAAAATCGCAAGCCTGGGGTAATGCACATTGCCCAGGCAGTAGATGCATGTGGCATGTGGGACAGTGTGGAACATCTTCTGCCCACAAGGACACCGGCAGAACCCCAGGTGAAGATTTGTCCTCCATTGCAGTCGTAATCACGAATTTAAGTGGAGAAACTCTAACGAGTTTTCTTTTCGGCAAACTAGCTGAAGTATTAAGTGCTCAGGCCTACTCAACGCAGAGCGGTAAGGAGTAAACCTGAATCTTCCAAGCGGAAAGGAAGATCTGGCATCAAGGGGTGGAGACGAGGCATATACCACCCCGGGTGGGTGGGAGGAGCCAGCTTTTAGACCTTCCGGCAAGATTTAAAGGGAAAGGGACATGCCAACTAGTGTGGATAGAACAACATATCTATGATCCTAGAAATCGTTTTTCTTATTTTAATCCTTAGTGTCATAGTGGCATGCCCCTCCAAACCTTACCCTGTCCCATGCCAAGTACTCCCTAAATGGCACCTCACCCTCACCATCCCATGCTGTTTTAAGTAATCCATGGTGTCCAAACTCCCTCTCCCCAGCCTGCGCCAAGTAATCCCTGATGTCTAAATGGCACTTCCTCCCACTCTCACATTGTCCCATGCCAAGCACTCCTTGGTGTCTGTGGCACCCCCCTCCTCATGCCATGCCATTATCCCAGTAATCCAAGTGGCACCCCCCTCCCTTTACTGTGCCATGTAATCCCTGTTGTCTAAGTGTTACTCCCTTCCCTGTCCCTGTCCAATGCCAAGTAACCCTGGTGTCTAAGTGGCACCCACTGACTTACTCTACTCCATGCCAAATATTCCCTGGTGTTTCAGTTTCACCCCTCTCCCCTTCGCCCATCCCACGCCAAGTTTTCCCTGGTATCTAAGTGGCACGTCCTTTCCTCTCCCATTACTAGCAGTCCCTGGTACCTAAGTAGCACCCTTTCCCTCTCCATGTCCCTTGCCAAGTAGTCCCTAGTGTCAGAAGAGTCACCCATTGTTACACCAAAACCCCTAACCCCATACCATGGTAGTGACTGGCTCTGCCCTTAGCTCACCTCCTCAGCCGGCTGGTGTCTAACATATCTGCCAGTTGCTGTTGATGTATACTAAAATGTGTCAATATAGCTGTCTGCATGATGTCTACCTGAAAATCTCTCAAACAGCTGTATTGATATACCTCATGTATCAGGATAGCAATTTGTGTGATTATTAGTAAGACTTCATGCAAACAGATGTTCTGATACATATTTATTTATTTCGTTTTTGATTACCAGGTAACTGCTCTAGACAAAGAAATTGCCTATTTTCAGTCACGACCCAGGAGAGTTACAGATATAGGTGAAAGCCCATCACATCACAGTGGTTACTATTACATAATACAAACTTGGGCCAAACACATTACAGTATAGACAGGCACGGTGATACCTACTGTACAGGAGAAATTAGACATTACACAGGGCTGTTCACAGATACAGGGGAATACACAATACAGTTTCAAGGAGATCGACCATACGGTATAAGTAAATAGAGAAACGACTCCAGACAGTCTGGCAGCGGGTTACCTCACAGCCTGTCCTTGCCTGCTACTTAAAAGCACACAAGAGTGATAAGTGCCTAAATATGAGCTGAAGGACATGCAAAGGAAGCCTAACTAGGTGTCCTCCCCAGGGGTAGAGTCACAAGTACATCTGTCAGAGGCCAGGAGGTAGGAAATCATGTGTGTGTCTGTGTGTGTGTGTGTCTGTATATATATATATATATATATATATATATAATGGAGTTGGGCTGGTTGTCACTGCATGGCCGAGATGAGGGGTTTTGGTGTATTGGGGGTGCCATTTAGTCATGAGGAATTTCTTGGAATATGACCAGAGGAGGGAATGGATGCCATGTAAATCATCAGGGATTACTGGGAATGGGGCTGGTAGGGTGAGGGGTGCCACCTAAGATACCAGGAAATTCTTGGCAGAGGACCAGAAGAGAGTGCCATGCAGACAACAGGGATTAGTTGCTCCATCAAACCATCTGATGGGATTTGTGGCCGCAGGAATTTTTGTTCAGCAACCAGGGAAATGGGTAAGGAGGCATATGGGAATTGAGTCAGTGGGAAGGTATTGTTAGAAGGCCAGAGAAACAGGCTGAGAGGCAAATGGGACTTGGGGCAGTGGGAAGGTGTTGTTTAGTGGCTGGGGACACAGGTCAGGAGGCATATGGGACTGGTGGCAGTGGGAAATTTGCAGCAGTGACATACTGCAGTATGGCGGCTTGGGAAATAGGTTGTGAGGCGGGTTAAATTTGCAGCAGAAAGAGGGTGTTTGACTGCCAGGGGAAACAAGTTGGAAGGCAGGCAGGATTTGCGTCAGTGAATCTGCTCAGGGTAGGCCTATGAGAAGTGCTTGGAGGATCTAAAGATGTACATGCAGGAGGACAGCTGAGAGAGGGGCGACATGATTGAGTTATTCAAGAACCTTCATGGGATATACAAAGTGGACAGCATCAAGATGTTTACAATGAGTGGAAGGATGGGTACCAGGAGTAACTCCCTGAAACTGGCTGGTGGAGGACATTCAAGATGGGTATCAGGAAGTGTTTTTTACAGAAAGAGTGGTGGCAGGCTGGAACAACCTTCCTGAGAAGGTCATCAGGGCTCACAGTGGCAGGGGTCAAGAGGGGTTTTGGACAGGCGCATGGGAATAGTGCGTAAGGGGCAGACTGGGGAGGACTGACAAGGCCACAGTCCCAAAATTAGACAGGCTTGGGTGGACTGGATGGGTTGCTGGCCTTTATTTGCTGTAGTGTTCTATGTTCCTGCTGTTCCACACTGCTGTGGGCTGCTATAAATCCCTAGCTGCTCTACAGCATTGCATTATAGCTGTTACCTACCATCAGCATCCCACTGAGTGGGCATCCCAGAGATTGAACAGAACATGGCATTTCACCTTTTTCTGGTTTTGCCCATGCACACCACTACCCATACATACTAACAAAATGTGTACTTTTGGCTTGACTAAGCAACCTTTAAATGGAGGCTCAAAATGTATAAAAGCCCCAAACCAGGTATCTAAAAACAACTGGCTCCAGTGTCAGTCATAATCTGTGCCACTAAGAGGCAGGTGAGATCACTTAGTGCCACCAACGACTGTGCGCGGCTCAGTCAAGCTATGCTCAACAGAGGTCTCAACCTTTTCCTGTGTGGCTGCAATTGGCACTGCAATCATGCAGGAAATGGGGTGGGGGCCGCCATGCAAATGGGCAGTAGGACCATTCACAAAAGTGTAGCACCCATCCAAGCCGGATCATAGCCTCCTGCGACTCATCGAAAGTACCGAACATGTGAGGGAGGAGTTGCAGTGCTGCGGGGGGAGGAGTCGCAGTGCTGTGGCTGGGAAAAGCAGCCCACTGAATGGGGCCTTTTCATCTACTGATTGGCAGAAAGGTGGTGAGCAGAATCACTGAGGCTGGGGAGGGTTATACTAGACACCACAAATTTACCTAAGGCAGGGAACAGGTGGGGGGTCTACTAGACCACTAGATAGTTAAGACCACGGAGATCTAGAACTACTTCCCACAGGATCACAAAAGATACCCAGAAAGGCGGACACCTCTGGGTAGGATACCTGTTTTTGATCCAGGGCAACTGGCATGCAGCAAGACACTGTACCATGTGACTGGTGCAGTACAACGATGCAGCTCAGTTTAACATCTGCATCAGGGCAACCCCCACTTTCTAGCACGGGAGTGCCCCCACTGTCTGGGATGGCAGCAGCTCCAACTGTCTGGCACAGCAGCAACCTCCACTGTCTGGCATTGGGAGTGGCCTGCACAATCAAGGCGAAGGAAGAGTTAACATCAGCTACCGAAACGTGGCAGTTGGTCCTGCTCAGTGACAGTCAGGTGCTGACAGGTGTCACCTGCCGTGTTTGTGGGAGGAGAGACTGGGGGAAAACTAGTGAATGGCATGATGGGAATTGGGGACCCAGCCCTGTTATCACAGGAGGCTATCACTGCAAGTTACTGCAGTAGCTCTGTGTGTAATTGTTACAACATAAACCCCTTCCCAGCTGCTTGTATATGGAGCTCATGGACAGTAGTGCCTACCCAGACAGCAAGAGCTGACACCACCACACACACACATATTCCCCCAGATAAACAGAACATTTGCACATTCAATTTTTGTTGTTTCTGGTATATATATATATATCTTTTTTTTTAATCAAGCTTTCTTCCTGGGGGCCAGCACACCACTTAGCCACTGCCCACCCCCTGCTGACTCCAGCCTCCCCAGGACTTACCAGCAGGACAGTTCCCTGTGGATTGCCCCCTGCAGCAGGACCAGGAAGGGGAGGTCTGTCCTCCCCCTATCCGGAGACCAAATCCAGAAGCTTCCATGCCTGGGTGGTGATGCAGATCGAGGAGTGAGCTAGGCTTCACACACTGGCTCCTCTTTCCCTTTTTCTCCCTACTGTCCGGCGGTGTGCCCTGAAGTAGTTGTGCATCTGTGTGAGGAACACATGCAGCACATGTCTGATGCTGGCCACCCACAGCTAAGCTGTGCTCACTGCCCCACCACCACATCTCCACAAGGCAGCAGTCTAGCAGCGGCACATGTCCCTCCTCCCTGGGACAGGAAAGCAATCCCTCAGACATTGAATCCTCTCCCCTCAGGTCACCGGTGTGGTTAAATGTGTGGGGTCCAGTGCCTCAACCCTCGCACCTCTGGGTCAGCTGGCCCTATATTTTTCATTAAAAAAAAAAAAAAAACATTGAAAAAGGTCAGTCACTCACCCACCACCGTGCATCTTCCTCCGCAGTGACAATAATTACTTCTCCTTTACGGAAACTGAGTTCGTCAGCCCTCTCCCCCTGGCAGTCCTCCAGAGCCCTGACTCGCTTTTGTTTGGGTTTCATCTGCATCAGAAGACAAGACCCCCCCCCCCCCAAAAAATAAGGTCACTTAGTCAAAATAAAATGTAGGCTCACGTTTATGCTGAGGTATGTTCTGCGATTCATCTGGTAATATTCGCACTGTGGTATTCTGTGTCCTTAGTGCTCTAACTGTAACTGTGAAACTTCACTGTAATTACTCCCCAACCCCAAATAAGTGGGGGCATGTTTTGCTTCCCACCAGGAGCACAGTTCAGGAAAGCCCATCACATTGAACTCTGCAGCCACCACCCACAAACTCCTCTCAGGACTTGAACGGGAGCTGGACAGCATTTCATTCTACCACCTTGGACACACTTCAGACTGTGGCCATGTGTCACCAATGCAGGACTGTGAGATGGGCCTCCTGCCAACACTAAGGGACCAGATGTTCACTTTTGTGCCTTGGGGGTGCAGAGAGACTCCTGAATATGGAGTCGCTGACAAGGGATTGAGAAAACAAATAAAAACGAGCCCTTTTGGCATGGGTGCCCCATCATGATTATGCTAGACCCCCATGGACAGCAGTCAGGGTCGCAGCCACAAATCCAGGACACCATGGCAAAACAGACGCTCTAAAAGCCTCATATCACTTAAGCCACCAGTCAGTGAGGACTGCAGACACACTACACCAGTGAAGACTTATGGGAAATGTAGCCTTTACAGAAAAGAGCACCGTTTGGTAGCCAAATGGTTTTGATTTGACTGAGGACCAGAATAGGCCCAGGGAGACAGCAGCCCATTATCATGAGTGACCAGAATGCCAGGAATACAGAGAGATGTACAAAATACAAGAACGTAGATATGCTAAAATTAGGGATGATCGGATAATGTGAAATCCGATACAAAAAACAGATTTTAGATTTTGGACTTGTCCTCAGATATTCTAGTCTGAAATCCAAAATTTAGCTTTAATGAAAAAAACTTTCAACCCCCACAACCTCCACAACAGGCACCCCCCCACACCTACAATTAGCTAACCAACACCCTGCCCACCCTCTAACACTCAACCTCCATTTTTTTCCAAGCCCCTTTGTGAGCATGAGTTATTTCAGTATAATAGTTCTGCCTGCTTATAATAAACTTTAAGAGACAGCCCCCTACCCAGCACACCCCGTAGTCCCCACCTCCCTCCTCCGCACATACCCCCCAAATTGTAGGGCCAGTAAGGATATTTAGAAGAATCTGAGTCAGTCTACAGCTCTGTGGTGGAGCAATCATCGTGTTCAGTGCCTCCCAATTAATGTAGTAAATAATTACATCCTCCTATACTAATACCTGATTGGCTGACTAATCAGCTGTTGCTACAGGAAGATGTAATAATTTAAATCAATCAATCAAAACTTTATTTAGCTAGGCATATCACCATTGAATAAGGTCATTTTCAAAGTGGTCCCGGATGGAACAAGTATACAAGCAGTAAAAAAGTAATACATAACAGAAAATAGGCATGACAATAATTGTATAACAACTTCGATCCCCAAGTGGCTGGTTTTCCATTAGCAGGTTATACGGACCTGCCACTAGAGGATTCTTGGTCTTCTACATAAATCACTGTTCTCACTCGTTGGCAATATGGCCTGCATTATCATTTTGCAGCCTCACAGCCGATTGGTCCCCTATTCCATTCACTTGCATTGCTTGATTTTCATGGCAAAGCTGTTGTTGGGTTAAGTTTAATTTGTTAAATCCTGCAAAAGAGCTGTTTTCATGTACTTGTGAAATCCTTGGGGCTTTTTGTTAAGTGTAACTGTGGTTAAGTGATTACAGCATCCTGTTGTTAACTTAAAGTTGGCCCAGGCCTTCTGGCTGTAGACCCCCTTAGCCTTTTGTTGTGATAATTTAAGTCTGAATTGCCCAGCAGAAACGCTTGTTCCTGCCTAAATATTAACTCCTGTGCCATCCTCTGTCTCTTCCCAGTTGAAGCTCCTGTTGGAAGCCCTCTTGTCAGAGCAGGCTACGCTTCTGCCAGCGAAGGGCAGCAACCGCCTAGCCGCCTCCAGGGACCAGAAAACCGGGAGGGACAGCCAGGGAAGGTACAGGAAAGCCGCAAAATTTATGCCCACCCGCCCTGCCCCTCCTCGGATGTTATTTTTATAGGCATTTTCCCACCAAATTACAATTCCTGCCCCCAACGCCACGCTATCCAGTAATCTGTCTCATTGCCACTGCTGTACTGCCAAATCAGCAACCCTTCCTTATTGTTCTCCCTGCTACTACAGTGTTGTTTCCTAGTTCCATTTAATCATCAACCTTGCTTTCATAATGAGGAGATCCCTTTGGATACTCCTGGCTATGTTCTTCATGTTGTTCTGGGAAAAATACATCCTCCCTGCCACTGTCATACTGAAAAGTGCGTCCCACCTTCCTAGTCTCGCTATTTCACCATTATTAAAGAAGGACCGGATCCTTATCTATGCACTACCTACGCCACAATTTAACCAGTGGGGTAACCTCCATGTAGGGATGCAAATTGCTCTATCAACATATCGCTCCATACCCCATTATTGGGTATACAGTTCCCCATTATGCCTGACCACCAGATTGCTATTGAGTGTACTGGCACGAACCCATAACCCCGACTGGCTTATCTTAAAACAGAAGCCCCTGAATAGAAAAAGGAGGACCAAAGATAAGTCTCCTCATTTTCTCTCTTGAAGCCCTCATGAAACTTTTAATTTTTTTCCTGATCTGTGTTGGAAATGTGGAAATTAACCCCGGACCTCCACAGTGCATTACCTCACCAGCAGACTTAGCCTCAACCAAAGGTCTAAGCTTTCTACATATCAATGCCTGCAGTCTGCTAAAAAGCTCACGTTGATACAATCCTGGGTTGCCCATACTTTGCCAGACTTTCTTGTGGTATCAGAGACATGGCTCAGACCCGCACAGCAGACAGAGACATAAACTTACCCAATTATCAAATATTCAGAGCGGATCACCAGACAAGGGGTGGGGAGTTGATATATATGTCAAATCCAATATATCTGTAACTTGCTTAGATGCAACATCTATGCCCAAAGAATTCAAATGTCTATCCCTCAAAGTGGCTCTCTCCAACACTGCAGCATTTCGGCTAGTTGGCTGCTACAGGCCCCCTTCAGCGGATCATAAGCTTCTAGCCCACCTAGGGAATCAAATCAAGATGGATACTGAAGAGACCATAATCCTAGGTGATCTAAACCTTAATTGGCTATCCAAGGCCGCGGCTCCTTTAGTATCATTTTGTGATACATATGGTTTTTCACAACTTATATATGAACCAACAAGAATCAACAAAAAAAATCTGAGCAACAGCACATTACTTGACATCATGCTGGTGAACAAACCCCACCTCTTCACGCACGCTGGAGTGCTGTTCAGTGGCATAAGTGACCCACTGCCTTATTGCTGGAATAAGGTCATCCGTAAACTAACACCCCCAGCTAAATTCCTACTGAGGAGATCCAAGAAAACTTTCAACTCTGAGGCATATCTTCATGATCTAAATCACTCTACAAGATGGCAAGAGTTCTACCTAGCAGACTCAGTGGAAAAGCTCATCAGGTGTTAAATAGCATAATACTAGATGCCCTTAACACTCATGCACCAATTACTAGAGTCCGAATTAAAACAAATCTTGTCGTTGGTTTCACCTGACCTTAAATCAGCCCTGCTTGAGAGAGATAAGCTTTGAAAAAGGCAAGGAAGACTAAGAACCCAAATGACTGGTTGATATTTAAGAAAGCCAGGAATAGCTGTACCAAGAAATGCAGGATGCTAAGGCTGCCTACTACATGGCTGAACTCGACTCCTCATACCACAATCCTGCCAGGTTCTGGAGCACTATTAAGGGCATAACGGACAAGATCCTAGCACTTCACTACCAGCTCAAATGCACCACAACAAGGTGACAATCTTGGACAGAATGGAAATACTGGATGCATTCAATAATCATTTTACAACGCTGGCCTTGCATTTGATACCTCTCCAGCCAATCTGCTACGTGCTCAGTTAAGCTCCCAGTATACAGGATCTCAGTTAGCTGAATCCTCCTTCTCCTTCAAACCGATTCTGTTGAAACAAGTGGAGGATCTAATCTCGCAGATGGATATAAAAAAAAAAGTGCAGGTGCTGACTCCCTTGACCCCTACTTTCTAAAGATTGCAATGCATGCACTTGCAGTTCCTTTAACACACCTTTTTAACTTGTCCTTAAAATCTGGTTCTATTCCTGCAACTTGGAAAACAGCCCAAGTTTTCCCTCTACTGAAATCAGGGGACCCCATGGACCTTAACAACTATAGGCCAATCTCTATCCTTCCAGTACTATCTAAGCTGCTAGAAAACTGGTAAGCATCCAATTAAGAGATTACCTTGAAGAATCTAATCTTTTAAATCCAGCACAATCCGGGTTTGGTCTAAGCATAGTACTATTTCTGCACTGGCTAAAGTTACAAACGATTGGCAAACCGAACTGGATAAAAAGAATAGCGTTTGTGCTGTATTCCTTGATCTAAGCAAGGCATTTGATACAGTGGACCATGAGCTGATACTCTCTTCCTTGCACTCCATAGGCTTGGATCCATCCTCCCTTACATGGTTCAGGTGTTACCTAACAGGAAGAACACAGCAAGTGAAAGCTGAAGGAGACCTATCTCCACTAAAACCACTTCTAAGAGGAGTTCCACAAGGATCTATCCTGGGCCCTATCCTTTTCGCCATTTATATTAACAATATTGATTCGAATCTTACCAAAGCCACTGTACACTTGTTCGCAGATGACACTGTTTTATATGTCAGCAACCCATCGCTTCTACAGCCTGTGAAGTTCTACAAACAGAATTTCTATACTACAACATCAATTATTGGAAAAAGCTCTTTTAAATGCAAAGAAAACAAAAGCAATGTTTTCTCCACCCAAAGCCATACAAATCCTCATTACTAAACAACCTCCCCCAGCTATCCACTATCCTTGGTGAAAGCCTTGATTATGTAGAAAATTCAAGTATTTGGGGTGTGGATAGATAGAAAACTTGACTACACAGTTCATATTGAAGAACTTTTAAAAGCTTCAGCAGAGACTTGGTCTATTTTTAGAATAAGGCACTTTCTAAACAGAGATTCCAAAATGAGGTTGGTCCAGGCCACATTTCTCTCAGTAATTGACTATGCAGACTTCCTCTATAGTCACTGCCCTATCTCCTACCTATGCAAATTGATACACTATACCACAGAGCTCTGAGGTTCATAACAGATCTACCATTTAACACTCACCATTGCTCTCTCTATGCAGCAGTCGGTTGGACATCTCTACATCTCAGAAGAAACAGAAATGCTGCAGTGTGGACAGACAGAATTTTGACTAAGATGCTTTCAAACTATATTAGACTGCTTCGACAGGCCACAGCTGGCACCCACGCCTCTAAGAAGCTACAATTTCATTATGCTCAAAGTGCCTAAAGTCAACACCGGCATGGGAGATCTGCTATCAGCTATAATCTAGCTATATCATGGAACACATTCAAAAGTCCTTGAAGCTGATCAACCGGTATCCTTAGCATCCTTCAAGCATCTATACCTAAGTCTCTTCCCTGAAAATGCAATTGCTTCCACAAGTTCTAGTTTATTCGCAGTTCTTCCTTCCCTCTCAGGCTGCCATCATATCATGGCACCACTTCCTAGAATTCATCTCCTCAGATACCTCACCCCTGGCTATAATCTTCTCCCATTAACTCCAGGCTCCTACCTTAGCCCTTATCACTGCCTTCACCTCCCAGTTCTAGCACCAGCCCCTGCTCTAGTCATGCGACTCTTCCTACCATGTCACTTGTCTCAGTCTATGACCACCCTTTCAGTCATCCAATCACTATTTCTCTTGTCCACATTGACTTCCCTTGGATCTTTGGAATCTTGGGTATATCATGTTGAATGTATGCCATGTTTACTGCCAATGTTGATATGTATATACTGGTTTACCTAGAGTGCATCTCATATGTTCCTACCATATCCTGTTATGTTTAAACAATTTCTGTTCTTGATTTCTGTATATAAGTGTTTTAATTATTCATGTACATATACCAATTATTGAACCTTGATTACTGTATATAAGTATATACATGTTTTAAATCTTCCTATACATGTACCAATTATTGAACCTTGACCTTATCAGGTCCATCTTGCAAATGAGCTGTGCTCAATGATGTTCGCCTGGATAAATAAAGATTTGATTGATTGATTGATTGATTGAGAATGTGATTGATACAGCAACAAGTAAGATATCAGGTAGAGTAATTCACACATTCTCTGGTATGCCCCTAAGGAGGACGAAAACATGGATTTATTGTTAGAGAGAGATGCTACGGGGTGATAGTCAAGGTTAAGTCATTAGTTGGGAGACACTGCATGAAGATGAGCCCAATGCTCGCTCCACCGCAGGGCGCTACACACTGACTAGGACTCTTCTACATATCCTTAATATTCAAATTTGGACACATTGAGTGGAGGAGGGAAGTTGGGGACTATAGGGTGTGTTTGGTGGGGGAGGCTTTCTGTTAAACCAAGCGGTTCTTGGGGAATGGTGTCCAGGTGGGGGAAGTGGGAGGCTAGTGATATGGCGGGGTGTTTATTACAAGCAAGTAGGCAGAATTATTATATTGAAACAGCTCATGTGCTCACCTAGGGCTTGGGGGCCGCATTAGAGGGTGGGGTTAGCAAATGTATCAGGGTCCTGGTGTAGGACATTGATATGGTGAGGGTGGTAGTTTAAAGAAGTTTATGTCGGATTTTGTTATCCAAATTCAACATGGAATCCTAATAAATAGGATTTGGGATTTTTCAGCAGCTATATCCAAAAGTCCTATTCTAATTTTGGGGTAGAATCAGAGATATCTATTTAGAAAAATGAATGTCCAATAATCTCAAATACAAATAATTTAAAACATTTGCACACTGAAGTCAGCTAAACGGAAGGTAGGACTGCGTGAAGGGCCCCCCAACCCATGCGAGATGCCAGCCATTGAAGAACTGACAAGACCAATGTGAACAGCAGGGACATGCTGGTAGTTATCAGTTCTGTTCAGTTTTGCTTTGGAGAAGATTGTGAGATGGGTTTCCTGCTTGGAAACTTCCAGTGGGACACAGACATTTTTAAAAGAAGTCTGGACATAAGTGTCCCATTGGGACTTCATTAGGAGAATGGATGACTGTCTGTAATCCCCAGTGCTAGGAAAAGTCCTAGCCAGGTTTTCCTCCAGAGTAGGAGCTTACCAGCCTTCAGGCTCCACCTCCACCTCCACAGCTGCAGACACCAGTGTAGATGGCATGTGGACACGGTGAGTGATGCCTCGGGATGCACTCTGCCTGATCAGTCCATTGTGTTGCAGAGCCACAGTGGAATAGGGCCAGAGATGCTAACAGTTAAAGCAGTTGTTTCTGCCAAATAGGGTACATGTCACCTTGCAGGCGTCCTGCTGGTCAGACAGGCCAGTTCCCCTCTGGCAAAGAGAGGCCCATCATGGGGTGAAGAAAAATGCCGCCTCATGAGAAACAGGAATCACCAAAAAATCAGACATGTGCAGAATTGCCCACCTCTGCCAGCCACCAGGAGAGTGCTGCTGGGCTACTGTACCAGCACCCGAGTCCAGGTCTAGAACTAGTTTACTGAACCAACCACTGTGGCAATCTCCTCAGTGACAGTTGAATCCAGGTTGCTGCAGTCCACAATGTGTGCTGCTGTTTCAAAACTACAAGTAATGTAACAGGGCCGGCCCATCGGCGCAGCGCTTGGATTTCCGTCTGCAATGCCGGCAACCCGGATTCGGGAATGGACTCAGGTCACTGGAGGGCCGGCCGGTGGGGAGAAGGATGGAGCATCCAGCAACAGCTCGCCTTCTCCAGGGGGAAGGGGAGCATGTGGCTCAGCATCTGCTGGCCCCTGGCAGAGGCCAGAGGCACAGCAGGATGTCAGACCCTAGATGACTGGGGAGTGGCGGACGTCGGTGCTTGCCTTGACGTCAGTGGCACGCCACTCCCCCGGGGAGAAAACAGAAAAATGGCGCCCTGGCTGATCGGGTGACTGCCTCCCTGGATCCTCATCACTGGGCTCCTGGACCTCCATCTGCCGCCTCAGCAGCACTCAGGGTCATGAAGGTACGGCCGGAAGGCTTATCTTCTATGTAGGTAAGAGACCCACCACATGACGGGATACATCGGGGATACCTGGGTTGGCTGCAATGTGGGGCGTTCGGTTCGGGAGTTGCCAGGATAAGGTCCATGTGGGGGCCTGAAGGAGAGATCAGTCGGGGTGTAGGGTGGGATAAAAAAAAAAGTAATGTAACAGGGCCCCTACCCTGTCACCTTTAGTTTGGTAGCATAGTTATATAGGCTGGCAGTCCTGCGCAGGATTGTGCTTTCTTGTTGCACCAAGATAAAGACCAGGATAGTTTCCAGAAGATGTTTGAGACTTTTGCGATTACAGAACTGTCTGCTTCACGTTGAGCTGCACCTGCTTTCAAGTTCACTGAGTACCCCCACTATATCTCAGTGTAACTGGTCAGCACCAGGATTTCCTCACTGGACATGTACACCAACATAGTGACTCTGTTAGGTGATCCCAGAGACTAGGTGTAATGTTTACTGGTGCACCAGCAGGAAGGATTTGGGGACTGCCAGTTGGTGGGAGGTGGGTACTGGTTGTAGAACTGCTTTATTGTTTTTTGTTTTTATCTGCTTGTCCTAACCAATCCTTTTTGCCCTGTAGATTCCTGTTCCTGTCACCCCAACAAACTAGTTTCCTTTCTGCACTGGTTATTGGTGTCACATTGCTTCATTCTAATTGCAGTTCATATTGTTTGAAACTTACTGTATATTGTATTGTTGTCTGCCAAGGGTTGGGTGGGTTGTAATATTATTAGTTTCCCTGTAGAAAGCACAATGGCACCTTGCATGACAGAAGGATCCCACTGTATGGAGGCACCATGCTGCTGGAGTAACCTTTTCAAGACCCCAGGGATCAACCATGACCCCAAGGCAATATAGGGCAAAAAGGTACCACCCATTCTCCAACATCTACCAGACTGTACTAGTCCTCAGGGGCAGGAGTTGCAACACTGTAACATGATCATTTTCCCTTAAAATGCTATAACATTACTATGTTAGGGGAAAATGGCAAAATTAAAAGAGAGCTACGACCAACCTTTAACTACCAATTGAGTTTGCATCTTCGAAAGTCAGAATAATGAAGGGACCTGTCAGCCGCATGGTATCTAAGGCAGCAAGGAATATACTTACCAGGGCAAACCTCCGTGGCATTGGCACCGGATGCAGAGGGGAGCCAGATGGCTGCAGCTGGTTGGCAGGTACAGTAAAGAGGTCCTCCTGGCTACCAGGGCTCTGAGGTGACAGATGTGGGCTTGGAGATTTCCCTATAGACCCGTTGCTGGTACGTCGGTATGATGTGGTTTTCTCACAGCTAAAAACAATCAGAAAAAAACATGAATGCAAAACCTTTTTTACAAGACAACATGTCCTTTCTATCAAGTTTTACATATTTAAGTGTTTCAAAGAAGTTATACCAGCAGATGTAAGGATATCATCCTTCGTTTTGGGGGGATTCCAGATGTTATCTTCAGTCCCAGCCCAACAACCAAATTTAAATGGTCATATTCTGGCCACCTACTGTGAGGGTGTGTGCATGTCTGCATTCCCAACAGACACCAATGCCTCTTCCTGGTTAACCAGCAGAGGAAGTGGAATTGTGTGGCAGTCCACACCTCCCCAGGGAGCACAGATCCTAAACAGTGAAATGCTACTGTCCACATGTTGTGGTATTCTGTGTGAGTTTGGAGCCCACATCATAGGAAGGGCAATGATAGGTTGGAAACTATACAGCGAAGGGTGCTGGAAATGTCCCAAGTACAGCCGGGCAGGCCCTATGAGGAGAGACTGGAAAGTTTCATTATGTATTCTCCGGGGAACAGAATGGAGAGGGTGAAATGATAAAAACATACAACCACACAAGGGGTGCAACAAGGTGAACTCCACAGAATTGTTCAAGTTCATCCACCAGGGGGCACAATCTCAAACTCGAAGGGAGAATTCAAGGAGGACACTAGGAAGTATGTTTTCACAGAGCAGGTGGTGGACAGGCAGATTAAGTCTGCCCAGCAATGTAATCAATACTAACAGTGTATCCGACTTCAGAAGACAATAGGACATCTTTATTTATTTGTTTATTTGCCAGGTAAAATCACTGGAGAAAATAATCCCCCTTTACAGGCTTCACTCAGAGACATTAAGTAATGCAAAATTTATCACAGGATGTACACATAAAATTAACCCTTAAGTGTCCTTAAAGCTTTTGTTTAAACAGATTGTTAAAGAGGGTTATTAGGAACAAGTGGGTGTCAAGAGGCAGGAAAGACTCTTGAGGGGAAGCTAATTCAGAGAAATACATTGTACAGCATTAGGGCAGATTTGACTGACTAATGGTCTTTTTGTCCTTATTCTTCTCTGTTCATATTTTAGCCTTTTAACTGTACTGGTGTACAATCTGATGACTATGCTGTAAAATTAAACGTGAACTTGGAGGTTTTATACCCTCCCTCCCAGTCACATGGGATAAAGAGTCATGCAACATATCTGAATCATACCCATCTAGGGTATATTCATTTATTTCAAACGTTTCACTAGAAAAACATACTGAGCTAGTAACAGCTAGTTTCCAGATGTGACCTGGGGGGAAGGGGATGGTAGTAGACAATAACAAGGTGCAGAATAAATAAAACACAAAATACAGAAAGCAGTACAGTAAGGTGTGATAGCAGGTAAAATACAATACAGTTAGTCAGGCGCAATAAAAATACAAAATGCTAAATGCACAGTACAGTAAGGTGTGATAGCAAGTAAAATACAATACAGTTAGTCAGGCAATAAAATACAAAATGCTAAATGCACAGTACAGTAAGGTGTGATAGCAAGTAAAATACAATACAGTTAGTCAGGCAATAAAAATACAAAATGCTAAATGCACAGTACAGTAAGGTGTGATAGCAAGTAAAATACAATACAGTTAGTCAGGCGCAATAAAAATACAAAATGCTAAATGCACAGTACAGTAAGGTGTGATAGCAAGTAAAATACAATACAGTTAGTCAGGCGCAATAAAAATACAAAATGCTAAATGCACAGTACAGTAAGGTGTGATAGCAAGTAAAATACAATACAGTTAGTCAGGTGCAATAAAAATACAAAATGCTAAATGCACAGTACAGTAAGATGTGATAGCAAGTAAAATACAATACAGTTAGGCACAATAAAAATACAAAATGCTAAATGCACAGTACAGTAAGGTGTGATAGCAAGTAAAATACAATACAGTTAGTCAGGCGTAATAAAAATACAAAATGCTAAATACACAGTACAGTAAGGTGTGATAGAAAGTAAAATACAATACAGTTAGTCATGCAATAAAGATACAAAATACTAAATGCACAGTACAGTAAGGTGTGATAGCAAGTAAAATAATAACACAGTTAGGCTTAATCAAAATATAAAATGCTAAATGCACAGTACAGTAAGGTGATAAGTAAAATACAATACAGTTAGTCAGGCTAATAAAGATATAAAATGCTAATGCACAGTACAGTAAGGTGTGATAGCAAGTAAAATACAATACAGAAGGTCTTAATAAAAATATAAAATGCTAAATGCACAGTACAGTAAGGTGTGATAGCAAGTAAAATACAATACAGTTAGGCGCAATAAAGATACAAAATGCTAAATGCACAGTACAGTAAGGTGTGATAGCAAGTAAAATACAATACAGTTAGTCAGGTGCAATAAAGATACAAAATGCTAAATGCACAGTACAGTAAGGTGTGATAGCAAGTAAAATACAATACAGTTAGGCACAATAAAAATATAAAATGCTAAATGCACAGTACAGTAAGGTGTGATAGCAAGTAAAATACAATACAGTTAGTCAGGCACAATAAAGATACAAAATGCTAAATGCACAGTACAGTAAGGTGTGATAGCAAGTAAAATACAATACAGTTAGGCGCAATAAAAATATAAAATGCTAAATGCACAGTACAGTAAGGTGTGATAGCAAGTAAAATACAATACAGTTAGTCAGGCACAATAAAAATACAAAATGCTAAATGCACTGTACAGTAAGATGTGATAGCAAGTGAAATACAATACGGTTAGCCAGGTTCAATAAAAATGCAAAATGCTAAATGCACAGTACAGTAAGGTGCAAGAGAAATAAAAACACATTTAGTTGGGCAGCGCCAAAATTGCATATTAACCAGCATAATCAATATAAAAGATGCATGAGCAGAACAAGGAACAATACAAATCCAGATGTGAAAATAATTAGGAGTGGATTAATACCTTACAGGGTAGGAACTCAAGGTGGACAAAGAGATACTGCTCTGAGTCGCGGTGGCACCATCGAACAGGGAGGGGGGAGGAGAACAGGGACGCTATGAAAGGGGTGAGCTGCAGCTGCAGAAAGGGGTAGTAAAGTCATGAAGAAGGGACTTGAGGAAGAAGAAGGAAGAGGCAGAGGAGACAGACTGGAAGAGAGGACCAGAGCTTGGGGAAATGATACTAACAAGTGGCTTGGTCCACAGTAGTTCTCCTGGAGGGGAGAAGACAGAACGGGATCCAGTAATCTGGAGTGGGGGTGGAAAGACATCATGTTTGGAAGCAATGTGATCAACATTCGCCTGAAATATGGGGCAACAAGGACTAAAACGCAACTGACAGATGACTATGTGCTCACTTTCAGGTGGGAACGCAGAAGAAATGGAGAGAGCTGAAGAAAATAAACAGGGGCTATTATAATAAAAACAAGGAAAAGAGACAATTGCTCCTATAGAAAAAAAATGCATTTAAAAAGTATCATTAACAAGCATTTGTCAATGCCGAATGTTGTCTTGCTTGCTGGCATTGGCACTGGTAGTGCAGGAGTTAGAGAGATGCATAATAGGAATGGCAGTGAAGTACGGAACTGACGCCAACCCCACCCCACCCTGCAGAGACTGACAGGCATTGAGGTGTCCCTTTGGGTCATCGTCCATAATGCTCATGCCATTTTACCTCACCTTACCCTGCAGACTCCGACAAGTGTCATGTTGTGCCTTGGGGTCATCGGGCCTTGCGCTCACCACATTCCATAAAGAAATACGTTGAGATGGGTGCAGTATAGGAGAATGGGGTGAACTTTGGGGCCGAAGCGTCCAAGGCACACCTCAATGCCTGTCACTGGCTGCAGGGTGGGGATGGGGGTTGAATGGCGTGAGCCGACAATCCAAAGTCACATCCCTGATGCCTGTCAGTCTCTACAGGGTGGGACATTACGGTTAGATATCCTAACGCCCCGGACGTTTGTTGGTATTTGCACTCCAAATTTTCAACATGGGCTTTTTGTGACCCCACCTCATGAAAGCATCTGGGACCTCCGCCCATGAACAGTGGTACTGTGATTTTGTTAATCTGTCCCGAACATTGATTTCCCACAGCGACCACACCATTCTGCACCAGATGTGCGAAAACACATTTCAGGCAGGATGTGAAAAATGACAGCTGTACCTTTCGTACGGAGGTGTGAAGAAATGGCAATGTTGAAAATCTGGAGTGAAAATATTAAAAATTTTCATACTTACGAGCGTGCGTGGAAACTGCACAATGCACGCTCATAACAGTCACTTTGTGGAATTTTTTCACCAAATTTTCAACATAGGAATTTTGGGACCTCCACTCATGAACTGTGGCACTGTTGTTTCGTTAATCGGTCCCAAAAGCTGAAGTATGGGGTGAGGGGGTGCGGGAAGGTGGGGTGCGGGTTGGAGGAGGGGGGCCATTGTGACCACGAGGGACCGTTTATTGTTTTACAGGGTAAAAAAAAAAAATGAACATTGCGGGAAGATTCTTTTCTTTCAGGGTGTGACAATCACATTTTGGCACACTTGGGTGGGCTTCCAGTGTGCCACCTGTCTTGTCTGGGGACACAGGACTGAAGCCGATGGGGATCGGGCCCCCCATGGGCAAAGAAAGCATGTCTGTGTTTGGGGGGGGGGCATGATGCGGAGGGGGGATTGAGCACCACCCTTGGCAGACAAAACAAGGAGGAACATTATGCCAACAGGGATTGGGCTCCCCCGCTGGCAAACGAACTGGGGAGGGGGCATGCTGACAGGGGGATTGGGCACCCCCAACGTTGGCTTTTGCGGGACTGTGAGAGGCGGATGGCGGCAGCCGCTACCATGTTTATTGAAATGTTTCAGCAGGCAAGGCACGCCCTGCAATGACGGTGTGCTCCCTCATTGCAGCAGCAAAATTCTTTCAAGTTGGTGGCACGCTCCTGACCTGCTGTCATAGACAGCGTGCTCATTCACTGGTGCCACAGAGACCAGCACAGAAAAGCAGTGGCGCCACTGGCCACAACACGGCCGCACCTCCACAACCTGCTACTCCAGCAAGCTGTCACAAAATGTTGCTTGCGCTGAGTGCACAAGACAACATAAAAAGTGGCTAAAAACATTCCCTCCAAGTATGGAAGTATAAGGGGGATGGTGAACAAAATGTATTCACACTGGCCAGCAGACACATACTGTAAGGTTGCATAAGGATGTTCTGGATGATAAATGAGAACTATGAGTGGTATTACAAGGTAACAAAACCTGTGTGGGATATATCTTACTGTATAAGTGATCCGTCCTGTGAAACTTGGGTGTGAGAACTGCAAAGCAAAGTTCAGCAGTTTTGGTTACCCAAACTGAGCGACACACTGCCCTATGTTTTTATTATAAATCATGAGACGTAATTGAGGAAGATCTTTCATTGAGGAAGTAATAAGAAATGTATTTATTTTTATTGAATATATTTATTTTACTCCCTCCCCCCTCCATTAGGGAACAGAATGGTACAGTCTAGTTGAATTCAGAACAGAGATGCTCAGGTCTGGCCAATTCAGATCCGACTGTACTGTTTACATACTAAAGAATTTCTGATTTTGAATCCAATTCTGAATGGGACCTCAGAATTGGAACTGGATTTGCAAATTTAAAGCCCAATGTAAAAACGTGTTTTAGCTTTAAATTTCAGAATTGGGATTTTCATACTGCAGTTCTGAAATCTTAATTCCAAGAATCGGGTCATAGTCCAGACGAACAACATTCTGTGACATGGAATCCAAGCAACCCTAATTCTGAACATTCAAATCAATGCACGCAACTGGCCCCAAAGCTACAAAGAGACTGTGCACACAGCTCTCAGTACAGTGGCAGGAAATCAGAAAGAGCAAACTTATTTTCAACTTTTTGTACATTTATTATGCTTACTCACAAATGTAGATTACTGGGTCTTTTCAGGAGGCTTTGGTTCCCTGGATTCAAAATGAAACAGACAGAAAAGCTCAGCAATATGTCTACAAATCTCATATAGCTGGACCCGGGGTCTAAATGAATCTGGTGCCGAGCCAAGGAACTTCTGAAGCTGAGATGCCTTGGCACAGCACTGAGCTTTACCTCTGGTTTCCTTCTGAACCAGGATCCAGCTATACGAGATCACTAGACCTGAAGCTGAGCATTATCACATGCTTCACTTCAAGTGTAGAGGATCAAAGTCTCTGGAAATGACCCTGTGGTCTACATTTGATGACAGTAATTTTAGTTCTTTTTGATGGGCTGAGCAGTTTTTGTGTGACCATCAGGGAAGCAGTGGGAATGTGTGGCTGAGAAGAATGTTGGTGAACAGCTGACTGCACAAGACACCAATGGTCCACAGAAAAAAAGGTACAGTAGTTATGCACACATATTTTCTTCAACCATATAGATTTTGATGTCTTGGCCACCTGCCTGTCTGCAGGGATATACCCTGCTATTCTGTTTTGATGTGTTTGCTTAGTACAGCACCCTGAGCCCCAGAGAAAGGGTGCAAAAGAAGTAAAACTGCCTTACCTGATTCATTTTTCTCTTTCAACTTCCCCGGCATGGGCCAATGTTATGCTAGCCTCGCTCGTGCACAGCATCCCCACTGCAGCAAGACCAAGCTCCCTGGCCCAGCTGCTGGGGTCGCGATGGTGGTCGAACCCGCCACCAGCCCTCCCCAGCTGAGAAGCACTGCCACGCAGCAGCAGTCTCTGCCTGACCAGACTCACCCACATGATGCGCCAAGTCTGTTCCTGAACCCGGGTAGTCTGTGGAGCAATGCAATGTTATGCTCTGGTATTTCACATGCTGTGATTAAAATACAGGTTACTCACCTGTAACAGGAGTTCTAGGAGTGGTATATGTTGTTCATCCACATTGTCTGGCAGGTTCCTTGTCGCTTTAAATCTTGCCGGAAGGTCTTCAAGCTGGCTCCTCCCACCCACCCGGGTGGTAAAACCCTCGGCTCCGCCCCATGACGCCAGATCTAGCCTTGGAAGCCAGGTTGCACGTCGGGCTGGGAGGTCAGGGCTGAGGATGCAACAACATATACCACTCCTAGAACTCCTGCTACAGGTGAGTAACCTGTATTTCTAGGGACATGGATATGTTGTTCAATCCACACTGTCTGGCAGACTCCTAGCAGTTCTCCGGGAGGAGGGAGGGAGGCAAGGCGCACACCCCCTTAGGGAATAAGGACCGGAGAACCGAGGTCCCAAAACCAGCATCCCGGCGTGACTCAAGGTCAATGTGGTAATGGGAAATAAAGGTGTGTGCTGACTTCCAGGTAGCAGCCCTGCAGATTTCCTGAATAGGGAAGTCCCTAGAAGCAGCCACCGAAGCAGCGGTATGGTGGGTAGAATGAGCTCTTATCCCTTTGGGAGGCTCCATGCCCGCCAACCTATAGCAGAGATCTATGCAGGAGGTGACCCACCTGCTTATCGTCCGCTTGGCTGCAGGTCTGCCAGGTGCGGCTTCAGCATAGGTGACAAACAGCTGGCGAACCTCTCCCCGAACTTCAGCCATTTGCTCCTTATAATAAGCAAGCGCTCTTCTGGGGTCCAGAGTATGGAGCCTATATTCGGCCTCCGAGGTGTGATTGGGGTAGAACACCGACAGAGTCAACACCTGGTTAAGGTGAAACTCCGACACCACTTTCGGAAGGAATTTCAGGTGGGGGCGCAGGACAACCTTGTCCCTGTGGAAGACCAGATAGGAAGACTCGATGGAAAGCGCCTGGAGCTCTCCCATCCTTCTGGCTGACGTAATAGCCACCAAGAAGGCGGTCTTCCACGACAGGTGGGAGATATCGCACCTGTGCATTGGTTCGAATGGCTTGCCCATGAGCTTAGCCAATACCAGCAGTAGATCCCACGGAGGTGGAGGTTCTCGCACCGGAGGGGATATGTGATCAAGGCCTTTGAAAAAGCACCCAACCACCTTCTCCTGCGCCACCGACTGCTTGCCGGCCCGCGCCCGGTAAGCAGAGATGGCTGCCAGGTGCACCTTAAGGGTCGTCGACTGAAGCCCTAGCTGAGAAAGGGACCACAGGTAGTCCAAAATGCTAGCCAACGTACAGGAAGAAGGGTCCAACCCCTTGTCCTGACACCAAATGGAGAATCTCTTCCATTTGAAGGCATAGCATTTTCTGGTCGACTCCTTAGGGGACGCCTCAACGATGTTGAGGACCTCGTCGGAAAGACCCAAGCCCGGCACTCTAGCCGCTCAGGAACCAGGCCATCAGGTGCAGGGATTGAAGGTCCGGATGGAGTACCTTCCCCTTGTCGACTGAGATCAGTTCCAGGCGGGCTGGAAGCCGCCTCGGAAGCCTGGAGCTGAGGCTGAGGAGATCTGGATACCAGAACTGGCGGGGTCAATCTGGGGCTACCAGAATCACCTGTACCTTGTCCCTCTTCACCTTGAGAAGCACCTTGTGGATCAAGGGAAATGGAGGGAAGGCGTAGAAGAGGCCTGGGGTCCACGGCCTCGAGAAGGCATCCCCCTGCAGCGAGCCCTGCTGAGGGGGGCGGGCATGAAACAGTCTCAGCTTCGCATTCTCCCTGGAGGCGAACAGGTCCACCTGAGGGGTGCCCCAATGGGAAAGCAGATCTTGTACTACCTCCGGCAGGAGAGACCACTCATGAGATGCAGCGCCTATCCAGCTGAGGGCATCGGCCAGACTGTTGGAGGCTCCTGCCACATGGATGGCTAGGAGATCCACCTCCAGGCTGATCACGAGAGACCAAGTGCGGAGAGCCTCCTCGCACAGAGGCCAGGAGTGCCTCCTGCCCCGACGGTTGAGGTACAATATGGTCGTGGTGTTGTCCGTCTGGACCTGAACCACTTGACCCCGTACAAACGGAGCGAAGGCGGTGAGGGCTAGATGCACCGCTCGAAGCTCCAGCAGGTTGATGTGGCATCACTCCTGAGGGGACCAGAGGCCGTGGGCCCTGAGCTCCCCCAGATTGGCACCCCAACCCATCAGAGAAGCGTCAGTCGTTAGAGTGACTGTCGGCTCTGGGCGGACAAACAGGATACCCTCCTGCAGATGATCTGGGACGAGCCACCACTGTAGGCTGTCCCACATCTCCTGGGTCACCGTCACTGGCTGGTCCAGAGGACCGGATTGCTGTGACCATTGGTGGGCCAATCCCCATTGCAGGGGACGCATATGCCAGGGGGCCCAACGGACCACGCTGGTGCAGGCCGCCATGAGGCCCAGAAGGCGCAGGAAGTCCCGGGCAGGGCACAATTGCCCAACCAGAAATGACTGTGCAAAGGAGGAAAGAACCTCGGCCCTGTCCACCAGGAGCCAGGCTCTGGCTTGAAGAGAGTCAAGCTCTGCCCCGATGAACTGAATCAACTGCGAAGGCACGAGTTCCGACTTGGCCTCGTTGATGAGGGGGCCAATCTGAGAGCAGTCTTGGAGGGCCAGATCCCTGGACCGCTCCACCTCCAACCTGGAGGGGGCTGCAATCAGCCAGTCGTCCAGGTAAGGGTACACCCAGACCCCTCAGCGCCACAGGAATGCTGTCACCACTGCCATGCATTTGGTGAAGGCCCTGGGAGCTGGAGAGAGGCCGAAGGGCATGGCCTGGAGCTCGAAAAGGGATCCCTCTGCTCTGAAGCAGAAGAATCGCTGATGAGATGGACGGATTGGGACGTGAAAGAACGCATCCTGAAGGTCCAGAGAACAGAACCACATGCCGAGTTCCAAGGATGGAATGATCTGAGCCAGAGTGACCATCCTAAAGGTCCGCGGCCTTAGGAACTTGTTCAGGTCGTGCAGGTCAAGAATGGGGCACCAGCCCCCCATCCGTTTTGGGACCAGGAAGTACCTGGACACAAACCCTGGGCCTGGAGGATGGTCCGCTACCTCTTTGATCACCTCCTCCTGGAAGAGTAAGGCAATGTCGGCTCAACGAGCCAACAGAGAGGCTGCTGAACCCATTGCTCCCCGTGGGGTGATGGCTCGATAGGGCAGGAACTGCTCGAATTCCAGAGGCAGACCCCTTCCTACCACTTCTAGCACCCACGGTCCGTGGTGATAGCAGACCAGGCAGAAAAGAAATGGCGGAGCTGTCCCCCCACGGAGGGGAACCCGGGGGGAAGTGACAAGGTTGGGGGCAACACCCTTCAACCCGTCACTGGGCAGGCTTTGAGGAAGGGCCTGCTGAGGGACCCCCTGGACCCTTGCCTCCAGGCTTCCTACTTGAGGAAGCAGCAGACTTGGCCTTAGGGTGCCAAGTATGAGCCTGCTGGCCCTGGTGCTGGTGTTGCTGGGCCGGACGTGCCGCAGGAGCGGAAGGGCTGAAGGGCTTACGGTGCTGCTGGCAGCCTTTGTCCTTCTGGTCAGACGTGACCAAGTCCAAGGTGGCATTGGACTTCTCAATTCTCTGGAGATGGCCTTCCACCCCCCGGCCGAACAAGTCAGTGCCCAGGAAGGGAACATCTGCCAGCTTATGCTGGGTGCCCGCCGTGAAGGTGGCGATCCACAGCCAAGCTCTGCGGCGCATGGCCACTCCGGCCACTACTGATCAGGCACAAGAATCACTAATATCCAATGAAGTTTGGAGCTGGTGTTTTGCCACCGCCCTTCCCTGATCCTGCACTTGCTTGACCATCGCCTGAAGGTCAGCTGGGAGATGAGGAATCACCTCATCCAGGGAACCTATAAGGGCATGTGAGAAATGCGCCATCAGAAGGGCCGAGCTAGCCTGACGAAGGCCTAGGGAGGAAGCAGCATCAACCTTCCGCTCTGCGTAATCCAGCTTTTTGGATTCCTTATCGGGTGGTTTGTCCACGTCCCGAGTGTTCCCGGAACACCGGAAAACGCTATCGGTCACTAACCCCTCCGCAGAGGGGTGCTCCGAGAAACTGGAGAGTGAGCCGGTGGGGACCTTGTACTTGCAAGCCATCCTGGCCGAAGGCGCGGGACAAGATGCTGGCCACTGCCACAACTCCAGGGCCGGGCCAACAATGGCTTCGGTCACCGGAAAGGCCTCTGTAGGGGAATCCCCTCAGTCCAGTATCTCTGTGAGGGGATACTTGGCCCGCTTTGAAACGGGTTCGAGCTGCATCCCAGTGGATTCTGAGATGAGTCGAAGCAAACCTAAAAATGAGGATGGGCTCTCGTCCACCGATTGGCCCCCTGCAGACTCCAGGTCAAGCGGCCTGGAGAACAGGGATGAGTCGTCGTCAGACTCCGAGGAGTCTGCGAACAGCTGCCGAGTGCCTGAGCCACCCTCCACCTGCCGAGGACGATCAGGAGTGAGGGTAACCAACAACCTATGGGGCAGGCCCTGACCCAACCGAGAATCCTTGGTCGGGGCCCCAGTCTTCGGTTGTGGAGGCAGAGGTTCCACCACAATAGGTGGAGCAGCCGGTTTTGGCCTAACAACCGGTGCAGGGGTCGGCTCCTTGATTACCACGAGGGTTGCTTGCGCTCTGGTGACAGCCACTAATGGCCGGAGAAGACCATGAGTCGGCCATTACCAGTCAATAGAAGTTGCCGCCACATCAACCTCGTAGCGCCAACGAAACTTGGCGCCGAGCCTATCCTCTAAAGAGGACGACGAGGATGAGCAGCGACGCCGCTTTCCACGGTGCCAAGACAGAGACTGCCGTCGTTGGCGGGACCAGCTGGACCTGGAAGAGGACCGAGACCTTCCGGGATTCCAAGGGTGGGTCAGAGAGGGGACAGGGGAAACCCGCCCCTCCTTCAGTTCAGGGACCTTGACCGGGGACTTTGGCACAGGCAAGTCCTCGGTAACCACCGGGGGAACCAGTGAAGAAGGGCTGTCGGCATCTCCAGTCGACAAACCGTCCGACGGGTCGAGAAAAATCTCGACTGCATCGATGGATGTCTCGGCCGGCTGACCTGATGGGGACACCGTGAAGCCAGTGGCCGCAGCCGCAACCTCGACCAAAATTGAGAGTCGATGGTCCGGTGAAGCGGATCTCTCCCGCTCCCATGAACGTCGACGGTGGGACTTACCTTTAGAGTCCTTCCTCTTGGACCAACTGGAATGTCCCGATGGCCCTTCTCCCTTGGTGGAGAGGGACTGACAAAGCTTCTTAAACAAAGCAGTGTAGGAGGAGCCCAAAGACAGCGGGATAAATGCCGCGGCCAAGGAGGAAGAAGAAGTGGCCTGGGCCGCCTCCTCCTCGAGGGCGATCAACTGTTCCAGTTGTTCCGCGGAGCCCGCCGACGCAGACACCACCCAACGGGCCTCCTTAGACTTGACCGGCAGATACCGTTCTTTTAGGGCGCCTGAGAAGAAGTCTGGCAGCGCGTTCCTCCAAGACCAAAGCTGAAAAGGACTTGCACAAATCGCAAGCCTGCGAATCGTGGCCAAGCCCCAAGCAGTAGATGCACATGGAGTGCGGATCGGTCCGGGACATCTTCTGAACACATGGGCACCAACGGAAGCCAATTTGTCCATCGCAGCCACGAGGGAAGACGAAGACCAAAGTCTTGTAAATTTTAAAATTAGTTTCGGAAATTCCAAAGAGTGTGGATCCAGGCCTAAAACGCAGAGCGCTAAGGAGGGAACCTGAGCTTCCAAGCGGTAAGGAAGATCTGGCGTCATGGGGCCGGAGGAGCCAGCTTGAAGACCTTCCGGCAAGATTTAAAGCGGCAAGAAACCTGCCAGACAGTGTGGATTGAACAACATATCCACGTCCCTAGAAGTACTAGGGCTTGTTGCTTAGACAGTGCTCCACCCTTCTGACCTGGGTCTCTCTTTTGGGTATTGCTTGGGACTCAGTCCTATTGGTATTACCTGCTGCAAGAGCTCCCCCTCGAAGTAAGATAGTACAGTTACATAAGAACTTACCGTAACAGTAGATCTTTGAGAGGAGCTCTTGCAGCAGGTAATACTAACAGGACTAAGCCACATGGCGTTAGGACCCCACAGAAAACTTCTAGCTAGTAGTCTATGGCAGGGGACCACCCCCGACCTCGGCTCTGCCCCGACGTCAGCTCTGGTATAAAGAGGGTGGTCCCCTGGCACCTCAGTTCTCCCACTGGAGATGAAGATGGAGAACCGAGGGATCTCCATCCCCAAAGAGAAAAGTGAAATACTAGTCCCCGGGTGTAGGTGGGTGGGAAAGACACCTGCTGCAAGAGCTCCTCTCAAAGATCTACTGTTACGATAAGTTCTTACATTTGAGGGGCCTGGCATCGGACCCTGTTATGCTTTGAGTGCCTATTGTCTGGTCCTGAGGCTCCCTGCCTATGGGTGCCTCGGGTGTTGGGGCCAATGGGGTCTTATCTGGCGGTGCCGAGCCTCCTTGGGGTGTGGCGTCCGGCTCCTTAGGAGGAGGCGGAGGAGGAGGGGGCAGATGGTTATCCATAGGGTGTCTTATCCTTTGGGGCACTGGGCGTTTGATCTGTTGCCCGGTCTTTTGGGACAGATGGCCGCTCCTTCAGTGGTGACACCTGGTCCATTTCCAACGCAGAGTCGGAGTGGCCCGTAGTCTGTTGACCCTCTGAGGCCGACGTCACCCTGTCTTCGGGTGGAGGAGGCGTTTGGTACCTGACAACCTCCTGGCATTTGGAGGAGTTGTCTGACCCCTTGTGTTTGTCGGACGACCCTGAGGACTTTTGGGCAGCCGTAACTGTTTTCTTGCCTGAAAGAGATGTCTGATTCTGTGGCACTGACCCATGCGTATGCTTGTGGGGTCTATGCGCCAAGGGTACTTGGTCGGACTAACGCTCATGAGAAGACTCCTCCTTACCTTTAGCATGGGAGGAGGCGACAGTCTTCTTGGAGAAAGCCCCAGCAACAGCCGTCGAACCTGGGGGAATGGATTCCGACCTTCCGCCGGAGCTGGAAGAAGCAGAAGGCCTGTGAGGGGATGTAGGGCGGGATTCAGACCTGTCTCTCTTTATCCCTCTGGTGATGTTTCCCACCCAATCTTTTCTCCTTGGGGGAGGAGTCCCTAGCTGAGGAATGGGTCCTCTGCATGGCGGCCACTTGTTGCTGCAGCAGGTAGGTCTTGAGTGTCTTCAGGCAGTGTATGCAGGTCTTGTTATTGAATTTCTGGCAATGAGGGCAGTCGTCTGGCCGGTGGTCACGGCCTAAACAGATCAGGCAGCTGGATGGCCATCCCTCGCCGGGATCTGCTTGCCGCACGCGCACTTTGACTTCTACTGCTGAGAAGACGAAGATGACACGCACTGGAACTGCAGAAAAAACTGTTAGAAAAAAGGTGATGGATGGTAACTGCGTGAGGCGCAAAATGGCGGCCAACTGTGAAAAAAGGCATCCGTGAAGCCAATGTAAGTGGGTGGACGGCAGGAAAAGAACTGAGGTGGTGCCAAGGGACCGCCCCCTTTATACCAGAGCTGATGTCGGGGAGGAGCTGACATCGGGGGCGGTCCCCGCCATAGACTGCTAGCTAGAAGTTTTATGTGGGGTCCTAACGCCTGGTGGCTTAGTCCTATTGGTATTACCTCCTGGAAGAGCTCCCCCTCGAAGTAAGATCTGCAGATTATGTCATGATTTACAATTATAATCCCAAGGGTAATTCATTAGGTTTCTGAATGTAAGAAGTTCAGAGGTTAAGTTTCCCAATCCCTTGCCAGCAGGGCTAGCAGGCAGGGAAATCCACTGGTCCCCACAGCCCCACAGACCTTTCACTGGCCCAACTAGTGTATTAACTGATTTGTAACCTTATCCAATGCAAATCTAGTAGGGCTACTTAAAGGAACCTTTTTTTGGCCTAGTAGAAAAATCTTAATAGCATTTTGTAGTTAACCAGTGCACACTTTTTTTTTTTTGCAACTCAGTTTTTCTTTCAGTTTTCATCAAGGTAAGTACATATGATAGAGTAACATTTAGTTCCAAACAGAAAAATACAAATGAATACAGATCATAGCTCTATTACTTAATAACACAACCTGTAAGATTCCCAAGAACGTTAATAAATAGAATATCTGTCCCAATACTCAGCACAATTTTTGGGATCATCATATTAACAGACATGGGTGAGATAACATCACAAGAGACAAAAAAAGAGGAAATATACATAGTGATCTAGAGTTTTGATATTAAACTCGCAAATGAATTTTTATCTTGCTTAACTTACGGAAGTCAGTATGACTTAACAGGAAGGCATATAGAAAACATAGCATAACAAGGTAGCAGTTGACAGCCAGGTGTTGTACATCACATGACAGGATAACATTCGATAGCCACAACTAAAAATACGGAAACACGCTGATCTCGGGGCGACGTCCAGACAGGACCATAAAGTGCAGCACAGTGCAGAAGGGGGTTGCTATCTTAGGAACAATGACAGGTCAAGGTGAGTTTCAGAATGGCCCAGAGGGACTTTCTGAGCAAGTATGGGAGGGGGAAGTATGAACAAGGGCTGGAAGGGAGTTCCATAGTCTGGTTGCACAGATGGCGAAAGCCTGGTCACTCGTTAAGGTGTGGGTTTTGGGAAAGTACAGTTACGCAAGAACTTACCGTAACAGCAGATCTTCGAGAACAGCTCTTGCAGCAGGTTACACCACCATTAGGACTGAAGCCGGCAGGCGCCAGGACCCCATGGAAATTTTCTAGCTAGCAGTATTCACAGGGGACTGCCCCCCGACGCCGGTTCCACCCCCAACGTCAGGCATCGTATAAAAGGGGGCGGTCCCCCAGAATCCCCAGTTCTCCCGCCGGAGACTCCCGGCCGCTGGATGACATCAGAAAAGGAGACTGAGGATCCGCCATCAAATGGCAATCAGAGTGGTGTCAGAAACACCTAATCCTAGGAGAAGGATATCGGAACAAGTCTACCTCCAGCGCTGATGGTGGGAGGGAAAGTACCTGCTGCAAGAGCTGTTCTCGAAGATCTACTGTTACGGTAAGTTCTTACATAACTGTACTATCTTACTTCGAGAAACAGCTCTTACAGCAGGTTACACCATTAGGACTGATTCCCAAGCAATACTGGAAATCCCTCACCAGTGGGAGGAGGAAAGGTAGAGATCACTAGTTGTAGCGAAGCCTAGGATAGGAGTCCCTGAAGGACTGCTAGACCAAAACCTGCTCTTCGCCTCGATGCAATGTCCAGGCTATAATGCCTGATGAAGGTGTGCACAGTGCTCCAAGTAGCTCCTGCACAGATTGCTGAAGTGGACACATTCTTCATGGCCGCAAAGGAGGTAGCCACCCCCCTTGTGGAATGACCCTTAACCGAGCCCGGTAAGGGTTTGTTACGCTTCTGGTAACAGAGCGTGATACAATGTATAAGCCACCTGGACAGCGATTGTTTGGAAACGGGAGCTCCCACCATCCTGTGGGCGAAGGAGATGAAAAGCTGGTCAGATTTTCGGTGGTGTTTGGTTCTGGTCAGGTAGTATCGAAGACATCTATGCACATCTAAAGTGTGCAATAGGGCCTCTCCTCTATTAGAATATTTAGGAAAGTACACTGGTAGATCTATGTCCTGATTAAGGGTGAGAGCTGAGACCACCTTAGGTAGAAACTTCGGATTTGTCCGTAGGGACACCCTGTCCTGGTGAAAAACCAAATAAGGTTCTTTGCACATCAGTGCGTGAAGTTCAGAAATTCCTCTGGCCGAAGTAACGGCAACTAAAAATAACGTCTTCCACGTAAGGAGACGTAGCTCACAATCCACGGCTGGTTCAAAAGGTGGCAGCATTAGCTGCTCCAGGACAAAGGGTAAATCCCATGGAGGAACAGGATCCTTAATCGGAGTCTAAGGTGAAGGACACCTCTCAGGAAGGCGCTTACCGTGTCCAACTCAGTTATGGGACATTGGCCTATAGGAGTGTGATAGGCTGAGATGGCACAAAGGTGTACTTTTATCAAGGAGTAGGCCAAGTCTGTCTGAAAGAGAGACAGGAGGTAGTCCAGGACCGACTTTTCCGGACAATCCATCAGTGAAAACACCCATGCCTGAGCCCAGAGGCAAAGTCTGTGCCATTTCATGGCATGTGTAGCATGAGTGGCCGGTTTTCTAGCAGCCGCTAGAACATCTGCTACCTCTTGCGAGACCCCGTACCGCATGATGGCTATGTCTCTAGGAGCCAGGCGTGCAGGTTCAGAGATCGAAGGTCCAGATGGACCAAAGAGCCTGCCTCCTGAGACAATAAATGAGAGTTGATTGGCAGAGGCACCGGAGGTTCCTGGGACAGCTGGTGTAGCAGAGGGAACCAAATCTGTCTGGGCCAAAATGGCACGATAAGTATCAGCGTCGCTTGCTCTCTACGGAGTTTCAGAAGTACCCTCTGGATCAACGGGAAGAGAGGAAAGGCGTAGAGGAATCTGCCCGTCCAGGAGAGGGACAACGCATCTTGCCAGAAAACACCAGGCCCTGGATCAAGCGAGCAGAAATTGGGCAGTTTTGCGTTGTATGGGGACGTGAAGAGGTCTAACTCTGGTGTGTCCCATCTGTGAAACAGATCCTCTACTACCTCCTGGAGTAGTTCCCACTCATGGACTCTGGCCTGAGAGTGACTCAGGCTGTCTGCGATGACGTTGTCCACTCCTGGGACATGAACAGCAATAAGGTTTGCGCCGTGTTGCAGTACCCAATCCCACACCCTCATGGCCTCCCTGCAAAGCAGGTAGGAATGGGTGCCTCCTTGTTTGTTGAGGTAATACATCACCGCGGTATTGTCTGTTTGGAACAGAAGAGTACCCGGTGGGATCTCTGACTGGAAAGCATGCAGGGCGTAAAGAACTGCTCTCATTTCCAGGATATTTATGTGGAGATGAGCTTCCTGGGCTGTCCATAAGCCCTGAGACCTGACACTGTCGAGTGTGCTCCCCAACCGAACCCTGAGGTGTCCATGGAGAGCATCACAATCGGAAACGGCGCGATGAAGGGGACCCCCGCTAATAGGTTCATTGAATCTAGCCACCATTGCCAAACCCGGATTATGGCATTTGTGATCTGGATTGGAAGCTGCAAATGGTCTTGCTTCTGATCCCATTGAACCCCTAACATCCACTGGGTCACCCGCATGTGGAGATGGGCTAATGGGACTGTTGAATGGCCGCAGCCATATGTCCGAGCAGGCAAAGGACCAGCCTGGCTGGGACGGTCCTCTTTGTCAAAATGTCCCTAATGAGGGATCTGATGTGTTCCGCACAGGCCTGGGGTAGAAAAGCTTTCCCTTGGACAGTGTCCAGAACTGCGCCTATGAACTTCAGATTCTGTGACGGAAGCAGGCGTGACTTCTCCTGATTGATAATGATACCCAACGTCTCGAACAGAGACTGAGTACAATGAATGGCGGACATCAGGGCCTCCCGAGAGGGCGCCATGAGAGGCCAGTTGTCCAGGTAGGGGAACACGTAGTAGCCTTGTCTCCTCAGAGTCGCCGCTACGACTGCCATGCACTTCGTAAACACTCGAGGTGCTGATGACAGTCCGTAAGGGAGGGCTCGGAACTGATAATGGCGACCTAGAAATTCGAAGCGTAAGAACTTCCTGTGCACTCGAACAATGGGTATGTGCAGGTAAGCATCCTGCATGTCCAAGAACGCTAGGAAGGCGCCCTGCTTGAGCATGGGTATCAGACCTGGAAGGGTCACCATGCGGAAGCGTTTGTAGAGGACCGAAGCGTTGAGATCACTGAGATCCAGTATAGGACGGAGGTCCCCTGTCTTTTTGGGAACCAGAAAGAAGTGGGAATAGTAACCTGCACCTCTCTGGTTCTGCGGTACATGCTCTATAGCTTCCTTTCCTAGAAGTGCAAGCACCTCCTGCTGTATGAGCAGAGTGTGCTGACCCGAATAATGGGAAAGCAGGGAGGTCTTGGCGGTGGGTGGTGAGAATTCGATAAAGTGACCTCTCTTGACCATCTGAAGTACCACGGTCGGTAGTGTCGGCCGCCACCCTGAAAAAGTGGCGGCGATCGACCCTGACCTTTTGCCCCTTGATGATCAGAGGGAGAGGTGGGGGCCAGGAAGGAGTCATGCTGTAGCAGCGTTGGTTCCCGCAGGCTGGGCCGGTTTGGTATACCGCTGGCCTCCGCCTGGGGAAGATTTAGCCTGGGCTTTACGATGGAAAGTGCCCCTATGTTGCTGGCTGGAACGTGTCTGCTGCCGCTGTTGCCCGCCACGAAAACGGTTCTGGTTCCTATGAAAGGAACCAGGTTTTGATCTGTACATGGTCTGTACGGATCTTACTGCCTTCCCAGCATCCTGAAGCTTGGTGATGACCTTTTCCGAGTGTTCACCAAACAGGACTGGGCCGTTGTATGGGACATCAAGAATGTTTTTCTGTACGTCTGGGGTAAAACCGGAGACACGGAGCCAGGAGTGTTTCTGGAGACAGACGCCCGAAGCTGCAGCTCTGGTAGACGAGTCCTCAGAATCGTATGCAGCTCGTAACACTTGGGTCCCAACATCAGACCATCTGCGGAGGAGGTTTAAGAGCTCTGCCTTCTGATCGCCATCCGGTAGCTTATCAATTAGGTCCTGACCCTGTTCCCACAGGGCATTCTGAAACTGAACCATATGAGACAGATAGTTCAGGGACCTGATGGAGCATGTAGCCACCGCATACATGCGCCTCCCCAGGGCATCCAACTGTTTGGATTCCTGGTCCGGTGGCTGTGTGCTCATATGCTGTGGTTGTTGGGACCGGTCATGAGAGGCCGTAATGACCAGGGAGTCAGCCAGAGGTTGTTACGCCAAGTACTGGTCCTCTTTCGGGGCCTGGTACAGGCGGTCCGGCTTTCTTCGGCACAGCAGGGGTGAATGCGGGGCTTCCATGCAGCCCTTGGTGGCGATCATGAGAGTGTCCTGAGGGTGGCACTACCACAGGCTTAGGATCCTTCTGCCGAAGGTAATGAGCAAGGCGCTGTCTCTCAAGGTCGAGATCTTCCGAATCCCATCCCATATTCTCCTGGATGTGCCTCATAATCTCAGAGAAGGAGGGATCATCCGGAGGTGACCTGAGCAGGTCTTGTGGGTCAAGTGATGGGATGCTGAGTGAAGAAGGAGACTTGGAGGTGTCAGAAGTATCCGGTCTAGAATCCTCCCCTGACGGAGTGTACCGTCGACGTCTGGGTCGCTTGGGGCTGGGAGACCCTGAAGGAGATCTTGAGGGAGGCCTTCTCCGTTCCTTGGATCTTCCCCTAGGAGGTGGAATGCGCTCCTTGGAGGTTGGTGGTCATCCTGCTGGCCCCCGCAGTGGAGGAGGGGGAGTAGGAGGTGAAGGAGTAGGAGGAGGAGGTTTCACTGGGATCACATCTTTCCTTACTGTGTCCCACCAGAAAGTGAAGAGATCTTTGACCTCTTGGATGTTCATACCCGACGACGGGCCTGGCGCCGGTGGTCTGTCGCCGGGGTCGGGCGTCAGGTCTGAAGGCGTCTCCTGGATTGGTGAAGACTCCTGTGGAAGCCCGGCATCCTCGTTGTCACCTGCCTGGTCCTCCGGCAATGTCAGGTCCTCCTCCGTGGAGTCCCGGTGACTGGTGTCCACCGGTGAGGGGGGGGCAGTCTTCGACTCCGGCGAACGTGTCACCGACGTCGGGCGCTTGGCTGACGTCTTCGGCTCTGGCAAACACCTGACCGATGTCTGGTGTTTGGCTGATGTCTTCGGCTCTGGAGAACATCTGGCTGACTTCGGGTGTCTGGCCGACGTCAGGTGCTTGACCGACGTCGGGTCCGTCGTCTGCTTCAGGGACGTCAGGTCTTTAGTCTTCCTAGGTGGGGGATCCGGACCCCTGGGAGACCGATCTGGAGTCGGGGTCCTGGCGTCGATCTGATGAGGAAGACTTGGTCTGGTGATGGCCGGAGGACTTTGATGAGGCCCGGGAGGGAGTGGAGGAAGCCGAAGGTCTGGAAGTCTTTATAGGGTGCAGAGAAGCCGAAGAGCTGCCTGAAGCCTAAATCTTGACCGGAGGGGGCTGAGAGCGAGCCCTGGAGGGAGAGTGGTCTGAGCGTGTGGAGCCTGAGCTGGTGCGCGAGTCCGAGGCCCGGTTAGGGGATCTGGACCTGGCCTTCTCCCGGTGCTTGTCCCGGTGTTTGTGGGCTTTTCAGGTAGATTCACCTCTGGAGGAAGGTTCCTTATCCATTCTATGAAGTGTCTCTTCCAAGAGGAACCCCTGAAGTGCCTTCTGGCGGTGGATCCTGGTGTGACTGTTAAACCCCTGACAGAAGGAGCAGGCCCTGGTGTCGTGGTCCGGGCCCAAGCACCGCAGGCAGGATGAATGAGGATCCTTGAAGGGGATCTGTTTGCCGCAGGCACACTTGGGAGGATGTCCTTCTGAAGAAGGAGTTGGAGATGCCGACATTTAGTGTTGGTAAAACTGTTCTATGAAAGTTCTTAGTCGTCGTGCGCTAGAGTGGGACCATGAGGCTGATGCTTGCGTCGTGACAGCAGGAAAGAACTGGGGCTTCTGGGGACCACCCCTTTATATGATGCCTATGTCGGGGCGGACCGCGTGGGGCGGTCCCCGCTGAATACTGCTAGTTAGAAAAATCTCCGTGGGGTCCTGGCGCCTGCCGGCTTCAGTCCTAATGGTGGTGTAACCTGCTGCAAGAGCTGTTTCTCGAAGTAAGATCTAGGAATACTTGCGAGCCACTAGATCTTAATGTGTCGGAGAGGCTAGGAGGCTGGAATAGGTCAGCTAGTACAGGGGGAATGGCAGTTCTGATGATATTGTCAATGACATTGCCCATAACAAAGGTTCAGTGGTGTTCGGGGGAGAGCCACTCGAGCTTGCTGTCTAGCTCACAGTAGTGAGTGAGGCGAGGGGCAGAAAGAGCGAAGCGACATATATTGTTATAGGTAACATCCCATCTGGCTAGACAGGTTTTTGGGGCATTTGTCAAGGAGACAAGTCCATAGCAGAGTGTGGGTAGAAGGACCCCCTTTTCCAGGGCATGACGCGCTGCTGGGGTAAGGCAGCTTTTAGCTCTGTAGGCCAGGCCCAGCTTGCTATTAGCAGCCTTGCAAGCATTGCTTATATGCAGGGAGAAGTTAAGCTGTGGATCGAGGGTGACCCCCAAATATTTAAGGGAGTCCGCAACCCACACTAGGGCTTCATCAGCTCCGGTGACTCTTAGGGGAGCAGGGCAAGCTTTTGTTTTGGCCAGGGAACCAAAGAGCATAGCCTGGGTTTTTTTGAGGTTGATGGCTAGTTTGTGGTCCTTTAGCTAGGATTGCATGAGGTCAAAGTCAGCACTGACCTAGGTGTTGATGACACTGATGTCCTGTGAGCTGGTTAGGATCACAAGGTCATTGGCGTAGAGGGTGGAACAACTATGAGCTGGGACTAGAGGCACGTCATTGACAAAAAGGGGAAACAAAATGAGCCCAAGAACAGACCCTTGAGGTACCCCAGAGTTAACAGGCATGGGCTCCGAGAGGACCTTGTTAAATTAATGAGTTGCTGCCTTCCAAGTACATAACTGGTGAACCAGGCTAGGATGGGGGAAGAGGCCATGGGACTGGAGTGAGGAACACAAGAGTGTGTGGTCAACCAGATCAAAGGCTTCTGAGAGGTCAACAAAGATAGCCCCGGTCAAGTTGCCTAGATCAGTAGCAGTCCTGATCTCAGAGATGACCTTGGCCAGGGCAGTAGAGGTGCTGTGCCCCTTATGGAAGCCATGTTGGGCTGGGGTAAGTAGGTCATAGCTTTGGTCTAGGCTGTGAGCTGGGTGGCAACCACTTTTTCAAGCAGTTTGCTAACAGCTGAAAGGATAGCAATAGGGCGGTAGTTTTCAGGGTTTCTTGGGTCACCTTGTTTGTATACAGGGGCAACCTTAGCCAATTTCCACATGTCAGGGATGATCCCGGTAATGAGAGATGTGTTGAAGATATGGGAGATGGGCAGGGCAAGGAAGGTGGCCCAAGACAAATAAGTTTGGGCTCTATGTTGTCATGACCAGCACCTGTGTGTGGAGAGGCCAGTAAGGAGTCTCCGAGTTTCACTGACGGAAACAGCCCTGAAGTAAAAAGAGGGTCAGGGGATCATCCCAGTCTAAGGACTACATGAGGGATTCAGTTCTCTAGGAGCAGGAAACTGGGAGGTGTAGGCAGATAGATTTGAAAACTAGGAGTTAAATGCATTAGCGATAGTTAAGGCATTGTTACAGCTGACCCCACCAATAAGCATGCCAGTGACATAGCTCTGGAGGAGCCACTAACAATATTCTTGATGTTTCGCCAGAAGCTCCTCGGGTCCCTAGCTGAAGATAACAGGGTGGATTTACAAAATTCGCTCTTGGCAGAGCAGATGGCTTTTTTGTAAGTGTTTCTGAGCTGCCTATATTGCTGGAAGATAGACATATCATGGGTGACCTTGAATTTTGCCCAGCATTTGTCCCTTCATTTTATAAGGGAAAATAAGCCTCCTTGTAATAATTTGGTGACAGTGCCCCTCACTCTCCTTTCTGTAAGAGGGGCGTGTTTATCCTGCTGAGAGGAGAAAATTGCAAGGAAGTTATCAAGGGCAATTGAGGTGTCGTTTGTGGCTAGGACCAGGGACCAGTCTGTGTGTTTCAGGTCAGCATGGTAGGCCGCAATGTTGAATTTGGAGAAGTCCCTCATTTGGATCACTTTGCAGGGGGATTTAGGTGGGGAGACTCTCCAGGTGCAGTAGGTGGGGGAGTTATTGGAGATGGCGTCAGGGAGGGTACCAGATGAGACAATCCGTTTGGGCCTACTGGACAGTATCCAGTCGAAGAGGGTACCTTTCATCCCAGAGGAAGAAAGCCTAGTTGGTTAGGCAATAAGTTGGGAGAGAGCAAGGCCTGCCAGCAGGGGTTCATATTGCTTGGCTTTGCAGCCTATCCAATTCAGGCTGATGTCACCAAACACTGGTAATTCACTGGCACGCACCTTAGAACTAGGGCTGTCAAGGAGGAAGGAGAGTCCCTGCACGCCACACCTGGGAGGGTTATAGGCACAAACCAGGTGCAGGTTTTTTTGTGTTACCCAGTAAAAGTGGGGCATGGAGAAATTCACAGGTAGAGGATGGAGGAGGCGGGTGAAATGTGACTGACACATTAAGGTGAGTCTTGTAGTAGAGTAGCAGGCCACCCCCTCGTTCTTTCCCAACCTGATCCTACCTGATTATACTGTACCCTGGAAGAGCACACCCAGAATCTGGGGTGGCAGGTTTAAGCCACATTTCCATGACCCCCAGTAGGTCTGGATGGTAGTTGGCAACCCAAGCAGAAAGCTCAGTGTGGTTAGGCAGGAGGCTACGGATGTTAAGATGGGCAATTTTTAAGCCCTTTGTCATAAGCCATGGGGGGGGGGGCAAGGAGGTAGACAAGATGGCAGGGGGCCCAGGGTTAGGTTCACCATCTCCGGCCAGTAGGATAAGTAACAGCAGAAAAAAAGCGAGGCAAGGCAGTACGCATAATTTCTTGCCGGACTTGAGCTTGAGGATGGAGCTCTTGACCAGGTGAGTCGTATAAGGGAGGGTCAAGGGTTTCAGACCCCAGATATGACAGAGACATGGATCCTTAGCAGCTAACAGATTAGAGAAGGTATAGTCATCCTCCAAAGGGTAGAGTTTTGGTTCAAAGAGGCTGTAGGGAGGGAAAGAGTGTCTGCTAAGAGTAGCAATGCTAGCTGGCAGGCAGTGGAACAGACTAAGTAAGGCCACACTGCAGACTTGAGGCCGGCAACAACAGAGCAACTGCCCAGGGATGATATTCTGGCAATCTACATTCAGGGGTAAGGAATGACCAAGAGAATACAATTTAAACTCAAACAGTAGCCCTTGTAATTAGATAGACAAGGAGAGGAGGAATTAATACTGATGCAAATGCTCAGTGTGAATTCCTGAAGAACCTTTTCACCAAACACCGAACCATGCACAGCGGCAGTGGCCTTGGCACATGACATTCACTTGATGCTCCAGTCTCAATTAGTTGCAGACACTAGGGGAGTCACAAACAGGCATAGATCATAGCTAGGCAGTTTTATAGGGATACCCCTTTGGGCAATCCCTCATGTAATGTAAAATACAAAGTGGAGTTGCAGCCCTGTGGACAGAGCCCACCTATAGTAAACCTTAAGGAAGCAATATGTTAGTCAGAGACTGAGTCTTGGAAACAGCGGAGGTACTGAGATATCACTAAGTTAGGAGTAGAACAGTCAGGTATAGGATAGTTCAACTTTTCGGAGCTACGGTAGACCCGCCTAGGGGTCTGTTTACCACCAATCCTGACTGTTTGGGTGGAGCAATAGCCTAGTTAATAGTAGTGGGGGTGGGTGGGCAGGATGAAAACTCTTCCGCGTTTCAGCTCCGATGAGCTGAAGGTTACAAAAAATTCCTCGACGTCCTCACTGAGCCCCGGTGAGCTCTTACTGCTGCAGTGGAGAGGAATCAGGTAGGGCAGAACAGCAGGAGGTCTTGGCGCCTTTTTATGAATTTAAAATTTAAGAAATTTGCGGTCTCTGTTCCCAGATCAAGGTGGGTTAGCTCTGTTGAGCTTCCGACCCACCCAGCACAGTTACTTCTGTAGAGTGTGAGCTCTGAGGAGCTCCGGTGCAGAAATAGGAATTATTTATTTATTTATTTTTTAAGTTTCAGCTCCAGTGAGCTGCAGAAAAAGAATCCCACAACATCCTCACTGAGATCTGGTGAGCTCTTACTGCTGTAGCAGATGGGAAAGCAGCCCCTTAAGTAGGGCAGAGGAGCAGGAGGACTTGGCGCCTTTTTTACGTTTGAAAACTCTCCTGAGTTTCAGCTCTAATGAGCTGAAGGTTACAAAAAATCCCTTGATGTCCTCATTGTGCTCCGGTGAGCTCTTACTGCTGCAGCGGAGAGGAATCAAGTAGGGCAGAACAGTAGGAGGTCTTGGCGCCTTTTTTTAAATTTTAAATTTAAGAAATTTGCAGTCTCCAGTCCCAGATCAAAGTGGGTTAGCTCTGTTGAGCTTCTGACCCACCCAGCACAGTTACTTCAGTAGTGTGAGCTCTGAGGAGCTCCGGTGCAGAAATAGGGATTTTTTTTTTTTTAAGTTTCAGCTCTGGTGAGCTGCAGAAAAGGAATCCCATGACAGCCTCATTGAGCTCCAGTGAGCTCTTACTGCCACCAAAAGCGGGGACTAGGACCTCCATAAACACAGAAATACAGAAGTGGTGCATCTCTATGCCCTGGGAGGTCCCAATCCCCCCAAACTTAGAGGTCTTAGTGACTACTAGTCTATCTCTTAAGATGCCACAGGTGCCAGATCTCTACAAATGTATCCACACTGAGATGGAGAGTAACTGTAATTCTCACCATAGACTCTACCTCTGAGACTTTGTCAATCTATTGGCTAAAAGTTGGAGCCTCCGGGGAGAGCCATTTCAGCGGTATACATTTTAGGGTGGTAACCCGTAAGATATAAAAAATTTTAATCTTGAGCCCTGAACCCCCACTGGTTCCCACCATACCAAGAACCAGGCCATCAAAAGTGAACGGGAAAGGGATACCCAGAAGTGCCTGGATGCGTACATGCACTTGCTGCCAAAAAGGTGTCACAATAGGACACCCCCAAAAAATGTGCCAATGTGAGCCTTTTAGTCCACATTCTCGCCAACAGAGGTCCGAATGTGTCCCCCAGAAGTGTTCTATAATGGCAGAAGTGAAAAAAGAACAGGTTACTCACCTGTAACAGTAGTTCTAGGAGTGGTATATGTTGTTCATCCACACTGTCTGGCATTGTCCCTTTCCCCTTTAAATCTTGCCGCAAGTCTTCAAGCAGGCTCCTCCCACCCACTCGGGTGGTAAATACCGCGGCTCCGCCCCATGACGCCAGATCTAGCCCGCTGGAAGCCAGGTTGTTGGCCTAAAGCCGGGGAGGTCGGGTGGATGCGTGTGGATGAACAACATATACCACTCCTAGAACTACTGTTACAGGTGAGTAACCTGTTTTTCTAGGAGCGTGGATATGTTGTTCATCCACACTGTCTGGCAGACTCCTAGCAGTTCTCCGGGAGGAGGGAGGCAAGGCGCATACCCCCTACTTAGGAAACAGAGACTGGAGAACCGAGGCCCCAAAACCAGCATCACGTCGTGACTCAAGGTCGATGTGGTAATGGGTAATGAAGGTGTTCGCTGACTTCCAGGTAGCAGCCCAACAGATTTCCTGGATAGGGATGTCCCTGGAAGCAGCCACCGAAGCAGCAGTATGGCGGGTAGAATGAGCTCTTATCCCTTGGGAGGCTCCTTGCCCGCCAATTCATACCACAGACTTATGCATGATGTAATCCATCTTGCAACAGTCTGCTTAGCTGCAGGTCTGCCAGAAGTGGCTTCAGCGTAGGTGACAAACAGCTGGCGAACCTCTCCACGAATTTCCGCCGCCCTCTCCTTATAGTAGGAGAGAGCACGCCTGAGGTCCAGAGTATGGAGCCTGTACTCGGCATCCGAGGTGTAGTTAGGGTAATATACTGGCAGAGTCAACACCTGGTTGAGGTGAAACTCTGACACCACCTTCGGAAGGAATTTCGGGTGGGGGCGCAGGGACAACTTTGTCCCTGTAAAGACCAGATAAGGAGTCCACGCGCCTGGAGCTCCCTGTCCTTCTGGCGGCGTGATAGCCACCAGGAAGGCAGTTCTTCACGACAAGTCGCGAGCTCACACTTGTGCATGGGTTCGAATGGCTTGCCCATGAGCTTTGCCAAACCAGCAAAAGATCCACGGAGGTGGAGGTTCACGCACGGAGGATAAGTGATCCAGGCCTTTGAAAAAGTGCCTGATCACCGCCTCCTGAGCTAACGGCATGACCGCCCACGCCTGGGCAGAGATGGCTGCAAGGTGCACCCTAAGGGTCGATGACCGAAGACCCCCTTTGGAGAGAGACCAAAGGTAGTCTAGAATGTTAGCCACAGAGCAGGATAAGGGGTCCAGGCTTTTTCCCTGACACCAAATGGAAAATCTTTTCCATTTGAAGGCATAACATTTCCTGGTTGATTCTTTTCGAGATGCTTCCACCACGGTGTAAACATCCTCAGAAAGACCCAAAGCCTGGAACTCTAGCCACTCAGGAACCAGGCTGTGAGGTGCAGGGATTGAAGGTCCGAGTGAAAGACCTTCCCCTGGTTCAGTGATATCAGGTCCGGGCGTGTACATAGCCGCTCCGGGGCCCTGCAGCTGAGGCTGAGGAGATCTGGATACCAGAACTGGCGTGGCCAATCTGGGGCTACCAGAATCACCTTCGCCTTGACCCTCCTCGCCTTGAGTAACACCTTGTGGATCAAGGGAAATGGAGGGAAGGTGTAAAAGAGGCCTGGGGTCCACGGCCTTGAGAAGGCATCCCCCTGCAGCGAGCCCTGCTGAGGGGGGCTGGCATGGTATAGCCTCAGCTTGATGTTCTCCCTGGAGGCAAACAGGTCCACCAACGGTTTTCCCCAACGGGAGAACAGGTCGTAAGCTACCTCTGGATGGAGAGACCACTTGTGGGATGTCTGGCCTATGCGGCTGAGAGCATCCACCAGTTGGTTCGCGACTCCTGCCACATGGATGGCTAGGAGATCCGCCTCCAGCCGGCTGACGAAGGTCCGGATCCGGAGCGCCTCCTTGCACAGCAGACGGGAGTGCGTGCTGCCCTATTTGTTGAGGTAGTATATGGTCGTGGTATTGTCCGTCTGGACTTGAACCACTTGACCCCGGAGCTGAGGAGCGAAAGCTGACAGTGCCAGTCTGACTGCTCTGAGCTCCAACAGGTTGATGTGGCATCGGGACTCCTCAGGGTCCAGAACCCGTGGGCTCTGTTGTCCCCTATGTGGGTTCCCCAGCCCATGAGAGAGGCATCGGTCATAAGGACGACCATCGGCTCGGGGCGGACAAACGGAACCCCTTCCTGCAAATGATCGGGACGGTCCACCATTGGAGAGCGTCCCACATCCTCTGGGTAACTGTGATCAGCTGGTCGAAGAGACCCTGACGCTGAGACCACTGGGCAGCCAGCTCCATTGAAGGGGGCGCAAGTGCAGTCTGGCCCAGCGGACCACTGAGGTGCACGCTGCCATGTAACCCAAGAGGTGCAGGAAGTCCCGGGCAGGGCGCAAGTGCCCAACCAGAAATGACTGGGCAAAGGAGGAGAGAACCTCCACCCTGTCCACCGGGAGCCAAGCTCTGGCTTGACAAGAGTCGAGCTCTGCCCCGATGAAGCCCATCACCTGAGAAGGTACGAGTTCCGATTTGGCCTCGTTGATCAGAAGGCCCAAGTGAGAGCAGGTTCGGAGGGTCAGGTCCCTGGACCGCTCCACCTCCTGAAGGGAGGAACCCGCCAGGAGCCAGTCGTCTAGATAGGGGTAAATACGAACCCCCTGACGCCGTAGATGGGCTGCCACCACTGCGATGCATTTGGTGAAGACCCTTGGGGCCGATGACAGGCCGAACGGCATGGCTCTGAACTCGTACAGGGTCCCTTCGACCCTGAAATGGAGAAACCGCTGGTGGGACGGACGGATTGGGACGTGGTAAAAAGTGTTCTGAAGATCCAGTGTACAGAACCACATGTTTCGCTCCAGGGATGGTATGATCTGGTTCAGAGTTACCATCCGGAAGGTGCGAGACCTGAGATACCGATTCAGGTCGTGGAGATCTAGAATGGGGCGCCAACCCCCCGTCCGCTTGGGCACCAGGAAATACCTGAAGACGAAGCCTGGGTCTGAAGGAGGATCCGGCACTGAGGCCACCGCCTCCTTGAGGAGGAGTAGCGCAATGTCATCCCGAAGGGCAGACTGGGTGCCAACTGAGATCCTTTCCTCCTGTGGGGCATGGGCTCGGCTGGGAGGGTACTGCTTGAACTGTAGGGGCAGACCCTGCCCGACCACTTCCAGAGCCCACCTGTCCGAAGTGATACCAGACCAGGTGGAAAGGAAGTGGCGGAGCCGGGCCCCCACGGGAGGACCCAGAGATGGCGTGGCCGGTGTGGGAGGCCACCCCGACCCGTCACTGTGCAGGCTTAGAGGAGGAGGAAGAGGCACCTGACCAGCACTCGGCCTCCTTATGGGGCTGTTGGGGACCTGCTTGGGCCTAGGGCGCCAAGCTTGAGTCTGCTGCTGTTGTTGCCCTCCCTGGAAGGAGGGCTGTCTGACCGCAGGGGAAGAATGCTGAAAGGGCTTCTTCTTGCGCTTCTGCTGGTTCTTGCCTGAAGAATGCTTAGCAGAGGTGGCATCTAAGGTGGCATTAGACTGCTCAATGCGCTGGAAATGACCTGCCACTCCCGGACCAAAGAGGTCGGTGCCGAGGAAGGGCACGTCAGCTAGCTTGTGCTGAGTATCCACGGGAAAGGAGGATAACCTCAGCCAAGCCCTGTGGCGAGAGGCTACCGCTGCCGCTAGTGAACGGGCACAGGAATCACCAGTGTCCAGAGCTGTCTGGAGCTGTTGTTTGGCAACAGCCCAGCCCTGGTCCCAGACCTGCTTGACCGTGGTCTGCATGTCTGCTGGGAGGTGAGGAAGAACTTCATCCAATGACCCCAAAAGGGCATGAGAGAAGTGTGCCATGATCACTGCTGAGCTTGCCTGATGAAGGCCCAGGGATGATGCCGCGTAGACCTTCTGGGCCGGGTGGTCCATAAGTTTGGACTCCTTGTCCGGAGGGTGGTCAGTATCCGCAGAGCTGCCTGTTCGCCTGAATACTGAGGCAGTCACGAGGCTTACAGCCGAGGGGTGCTCAGTAAACCCCACCAAGGACCCTGTGGGCACCGCGTACTTGTGGGCCATGCGGGCGGATGGAGCCGGGCAGGAGGCTGAACGCTGCCAGAGTTCCAGAGCCGGGCCAACTATGGCTTCGGCCACTGGAAAGGCCTTCGTCAGGGTATCCCCCCTCTTAAGAATATCCGTGAGGGGATATTCTGCCTTCTTCTGAATAGGCTGCAGAGGCATTCCTGTGGACTCCGAAATGAGTCGAAGGATGCCCTGGAAGGAGGAAGGCCCTTCTTCCAAGCCTGACACTGACAGCTCATCATGAGAATGAAGGCCAGTATTATCCGAATCAGAGGAGTCCAGATACAAAGGCTTCCCACCTAAATCTCCCTCGATACGCCAAGGGCGATCAGGGGTGACCATAATCGACAGTCTGTGAGGAAGACCCGAAGACTGTCAGTCCCCCTTAGAGGGAACCCCTCCCAGGGGCAGTTTAGGTGGAGGTTCCACCAAAATTGGTGGGGAGCCTGTATCCGGCCGAGCCGGAAGGCGCACGGGGCCCCCCGAAGGGACCGGAGCCTTAGAAGCCGAAGAAGTTGGTGTCGGCCGAAGAGGCTGAGGCCAAGTGATAGCCGGAACCGCCGGGGTAGCCGGCTTCTGGCCTGTTAGCCAAAGTTGCTGCCACATAAGATCCTCATAGCGTAGACGGAGTTTGCGTCAAAGCCTCTCTTCATCAGAGGAGGATGAGAAACGGTGGCGGCGCCTCTTCCGGGAGTGTTTGTGTCCCTTCTTGGGTCTACCAACCGAAGAGGACTTACTCCTCGATCGAGACCGACGGCGTTGGCTCTGTTGGTCAGGGATGCGGACTCTGTGAAAACCGAGATCCGGCTCTGGCCCTCGATGGATATCCTGCTGGGCGGGTTTCATCGGGAAAGAGAGAATAGGCGTTTTCCAGAGAGTCGGCGACAGGCCGGGCGACAACGGCTTGATCGGGTCGAGAGAAATCTCGGCCGGTTCAGCCGTGTCCTCGATTTCAGTGCCTTGTCCAGATGGAAGGTCTGAAAAACCGGCAGCCGAGGAGGCAATCTCGACCGTAGTCGAGACCCCTTGCTCCTGGAAGTCGGACCGCTCCCGGCCCCAGGAGCGTCTTCTTCGGCTAGAAGAAGATGGTTTTTGATCCTTCTTTTTGGATCGGGAGGAGTGCGAGCCCGAGGGCGCCTCACCCTTAGTAGGGAGAGACTGGCACAACTCCGAAAGGATCCTGTGAAGGTGGAGCCCAAGTTGAGCAGCGAGAGAAGCGATTGGCGAGCTTGGGCAGCTTCTTCCTCGAAGGCCGCCATCTGCTCGAGCTGTTTGGCGGATCCCGCAGCCGCGGAAACCGCCCACCTGGCCTCCTCAGATTTCACCGGTGGATTGCGAAGCTCCGGTCTCCCCAGCTTCAGGTGCGCCTGACAGTCCTCCAGAACGGTGGGATGGAAGGCAGAGCAAATAGTGCATTGCGAGGTATCGTGCACGGTACTGAGGCAATAAACGCACGAGAGGTGGGGGTCGGTGCGCAACATTTTTTGTCCACAAGGACACCGGCGAAACCCGGGGGACGACTTGTCATCCATGTCCGAAAAGTTCGGATCTGAGTCGTATACTCTTACGAGTTTCAAAGCGAGAAGATGCGGTGAAAACCGTCGATTAGACTCCAGGGCCTCAATCGCTGCAAAAAAGCACGAGGGAACCTGTATCTTCCAGTAGAAAGGAAGATCTGGCGTCATGGGGTGGAGCCGAGGTATTTACCACCCGGGTGGGTGGGAGGAGCCAGCTTGAAGACTTCCGGCAAGATTTAAAGGGGAAAGGGACAATGCCAGACAGTGTGGATGAACAACATATCCACGCTCCTAGAAAATCTTTATTACTATTTTCCAATTGAACTCATGCCACATGGGCAAAGCTGTCACTTTCCATCCCTGCCAGAGTTGGCGTTCCCAGTGAACCATAGAAACAGGGGAGAGGACTCTTGTTCCCATCTATGATGGAGAGCGTCTGTCGAGGTGCGGGCCTGATCCAAAAGTACTTGGTACAACTGAGAAAGAGGTTGAATTTTTGCTTTAAAATGAACCCACCAATAAAAGACCTCTTCCAGCTGTGTCTGTGATTGTTGTAACTGCTGGGGAGTGTGGAAGTTGTAGAATAAAGTGCCGTACTTGTAAAAAGCAGAAGTGATCTTCCTTGCATAGTTTATATTTTTGTTGTAACTGGTGAAAGGACATACATATATCACCCAGGAAGAAGTGTGTAAAATGGGTGAGTTCCTGTGCCTCCCAATACCGATAACCCCAGTCCATCGAGGGGTAGTGAAAGTTACATGATGCTGAATCAGGGGGAGGGGGCCAAGACTGTTTGGGGTGCCCATTTTTCTCTGGAGCCTAAGTATCATATTAATGGTGTGCCTAGTCCAAGGATTCTTTACCTCACAGAGGGTTTGAGGTGAGATCATACCTGTAGGCAGAGTCCAAACTGGATGCATGCGCAACTGTTGAAGTTCCATCTCATACCATCCAGCCTCCCACCTCTGTTTAAGCCATGTATACATCCATGGCCCTTGACAGTATTTTTGAAAATGTGGAAGCCCAAGATCCACCCCCCCGCTCTCTACGGAGGCACAATATGGACCGGGAGAGACCAGAGGCGTTTGTTTTACCAAACAAACTAGAGTATGGTACACTGTAGTTCAGCCCAATAGAATTTAAGAATAGATATGGGGAGTGTCTGAAACAAAAAGAGAAAGTGTGATAGTATGTTAATTTTTATGGAATGGATCCTACCAGATAAAGTTAGAGGGAGTATACTTCAATAAGCTACATCCTGTTTAACCACCTGTAATAGTTTCTGGTAATTATCTGGAAAGAGGTTTATAATATCAGCTGAAATTTGAATGCCCAGATAAAGAAAGCTGTTCCTAGGAGCCCATGCAAAGGGGAATCGGACTTCGAAGCCCCGTGGTGGGGTACCACTTAATATCATAGCTTCAGACTTGGACATATTGATTTTGTAGCCCGTCAACTGGCCAAACTGCTGCAAAACAGCCAGCAAGGCTGCAAGGGAGTGGACTGGATCACCCAAAAACAACAGGGTATAATTGGCATACAGGGCAATTTTTTGTTCTTGTGACCCTACCTTAATTCCCCTAATCTGTGGGTGATGTCTAATTTGTGCAGTCATGAGTTCCAAACTAAGGGCGAACAATAAAAGGGATAGATGGCACTCTTGACGGGTATCATGCCCCAACTGAAATCTCTGAGAGTGACAGCCATTTACCCGTACCAAAGCCTCCAGCCCAGTGTATACAGCATCGATGGCCCCCAATGAAGTTACTCCCAAAATTAAATTTAACCAAGGTTTGTTGTAAAAAATACCAGTCAACCCGGCTGAATGCTTTCTCAGCATCAACACTAATGGCTAGTTGAAAATTGCTTTTTGATTTTTGGGAAGATATTATGTTAAGGAATCTACGGATGTTATCTTGCAGCAATCTGCCCTTAATGAAGCCAGTATGATTGTGCTGAACCAAACAGGAGATAACGCTCTGCAATCTGTTATTTAAAATTCCGGTAAATATTTTTAGGTCGGTGTTTAATAAAGAGACAGGGTGGTAGGAACCACACTCCATGGGGTCTTTACCAGGTTTTAATAGGACAGAGATTTGGGCTTGCCTCCACGAGGGGGGAATCGAGGCACCATCCCTTAAGATGGCATTTGAGGCATCTTTCAATAGGGGAGTAAATTCTGTTTGAAACACCTTATACAATTTAGCCAGGTAGCCATCTGGACCCAGAGCTTTGGCATTTTTAAGGTGTTGAATTTGTTGGACAAGTTCCTGGTGTGTTATGGGGCTCCGAGAAGTGCTTTATCAGTGTGTCATAGAGATGAAAGTGGAATAATATCTAAATAGGATATAACTTCCTGAGCATGTGCAGGCCCTCTTTCCTGAGTATATAGCAACTTATAAAAGTCAGCAGATTGCCAGGATATTTCTTTAGGTGATGTGAGAGATGTGACTGACTCTCCATGTCGCAGTTTCAAGACTGCCCTGTCAGCCACTTCCTTACGGAGACGAGCCGCCAGCAGCTTACCTGCCTTGTTACCATTTTCATAAAAACGTTGTTTAGCATATCTCAGTGCCCCTTCAATCTTATGTTCTAGCAACACGGAAAGGGGATTTCTTTGCCTCTTCCAACTGTGACTTAATATGTGGATCAAGAGAGGTTTATGTTGTGTTTCTAGGACAGCAGTTCGATTTTTTCATTCTTGCTGCTGACGAGCTCTCTCCTTTTTAACCCTAGAGGCATAAGATATTATTTTGCCCCTGAGGTAGGCCTTACGGGCATCCCAGTACACAGGAGGTGAGGTGTCTGCTGGGGAATTAAATTGTTGGAAAACACGAGTCTCCTCTTTTATCAGAGTTTTAAAATCTTCTTGGGTAAGGAGATTTACATTCAGACGCCAGGAGGTTGAGGCAGAAGGGGAGACCAGCACAACCCTCATAAGGACCGGGGCATGATCTGAAAGTGTGATGGGAGCTATCCGGGACAGCTCAACCACATGTACCCAATTACTGTAGTTGGCATCATAAAATAATCAATGCGCGAGTATTGGTTATGCCTGGGGGAGAAATACGTGTAATCACGTATAGTAGGATTCAGATGACGCCAGACCTCAGTCAGCCCATATTCCTGAGCAAGATATGAGAGGGTTATAGAAGCCCTGAATATTTTTCTGGGCTAGTCCCACACTTATCAAGTTGGGGGGCAAGAGTCGTAGTGAAATCTTCCCCTATAATCAACATGTTTTGAAGCATCTGCTATTAATTTAGAGAAAAAGGGGATCCTAAGATTAGGAGTATATAGAGTAAGTATTGAGCATGGAGGCCCGGCAATCTCCCCAGTAATTTTTAAATAGTGGCCTTCAGGGTCAGTCTGTACATTAGAGATTCGCAGGGGGAAATTTCTACGGATTAAAATGGCAACGTCCCTTTTATGTGGGGAAGCCTCACAGTGAGAGGCAAATGCCTCCCCCCACCCATGCCCATCATAACTTGCTGTGGTTGTACACCAGCAGAGTCAACACCTGGTTAAGATGAAACTCTGACACCACCTTCAGAAGGAATTTCAGGTGGGGGTGCAGGACAACCTTGTTCCTGTGGATGATCACATAAGGGCAGCCCACCGAGACCGCCTGAAGCTCCCCTGTCCTTCTGGCAGACACGATATCCACCAGGAAGGCCGTCTTCCACGACAAGTGTGACAACTTACACTTGCACATTGGTTCGAATGGCTTACCCATGAGCTGTGCCAAAACCAGCAGTAGAGCCCACGGAGGTGGAGGTTCACGCACCGGAAAGGATAAGTGATCCAGGCCTTTGAAAAAGTGCCCGACCACTGTCTCCTGTGCCAACATCTGCTGACCGGCCCGCGCCCGGTAAGCATAGATGGCTGCCAGGTGAACCCTAAGGGTCGATGACCGAAGACCCCCGTTGGAGAGCGACCAAAGGAAGTCTAGAATGTTAGCTACTGGGCAGGACAGAGGGTCCAGGCCCTTGCCCTGACACCAAATGGAAAACCTTCTCCACTTGAAGGCATAACATTTCCTGCTCGACTCCTTCCTGGATGCTTCCACTACCGTGAGTACATCCTTGGAGAGACCCAAAGCCTGGAACTCTAGCTGATCAGGTACCAGGCTGTCAGGTGCAGAGATTGAAGGTCCGGGTGGAGAACCTTCCCCTGATTGACGAAATCAGGTCCGGGCATGCTGGAAGATGCCTTGGGAGCCTGTTGCTGAGGCTGAGGAGATCTGGATACCAGAACTGGCAGGGCCAGTCTGGGGCTACCAGGATCACCTGTGCCTTGTCCTTTCTCACCTCGAGAAGAACCCTGTGGATCAAGGGAAATAGAGGGAAGGCGTAGAGGAGGCCTGGGGTCCACGGACTCAAGAAGGTATCCCCCTGCAGCGAGCCCTGCTGAGGGAGGCGGACATGAAACAGCCTCAGCTTGGTGTTTTTCCTGGAGGCAAACAGGTCCACCATCAGTTCGCCCCAGTGGGAGAACAGACTGTAAGCTACCTCTAGATGGAGAAACCACTCGTAGGATGTCTCGCCTATGCAGCTGAGAGCATCTGCCAGTTGATTTGAGGCTCCTGCCACATGGATGGCTAGGAGATCCGCCTCCAGTCGGCTCACGAGTTTCCAGATGTGGAGCGCTTCCTTGCACAGCAGCCAGGAGTGCATGCCGCCCTGCTTGTTGAGGTAGTACATGGTCATGGTGTTGTCCATCTGAACTTGAACCACTTGACCCCAGAGCTGAGGAGTGACAGCGCCAGTCTGACCACTCTGAGCTCAAATGGGTTGATGTTGTAATGGGACTCCTCGGGGGTCCAGAACCCGTGGGCACTGTTGTCCCCCATGCGGGCTCCACAGCCCATGAGAGAGGCATCGGTCATGAGGACGACTGTCGGCTCGGGGCGAACAAATGGGATCCCTTCCTGCAACCAGTCTAGGACAGTCACCACTGGAGAGCGTCCCACATCTTCTGGGTCACAGTGATCAGCTGGTCGAAATGACCTAGGCGCCGAGTTCACTGGGCGGCCTGCTCCCATTGAAGGGGGCACATATGCCACCGGGCCCACCAGACCATGGAGGTGCAGACCGCCATGTAACCCAGAAGGCACAGAAAGTCCCGAGCAGGGCACAATTGCCCAACCAGAAATGATCGGACAAAGGAGCAGAGAACCTCTGCCCTGTCCGCCGGAAGCTGGGCTCTGGCTCGGCGAGAGTCGAGCTCTGCCCTGATGAAACACATCACCTGAGAAGGCAACTTGGCCTTGCTGATCAGGAGGCTGAGCTGGGAGCAGGTCTGGAGGGCCAGGTCCCTGGACCTCTCCGCCTCCTGTTGGGTGGAATCTGCTAAGAGCCAATCGTCGAAGTAGGGGCATATTCTGACCCCCCCCCCACACCTGAGATGGGCTGCCACCACTGCAATGCATTTGGAGAAGACCTGTGGGGCCGATGACAGGCCAAAGCGTATAGGGTTCCCTCTGCCATGAAGCGGAGGAACTGCTGGTGGGACAGATGGATTGGGACATGAAAGAACACGTCCTGGAGATCCAGTGAGCAGAACCACATGTTTTGCTCCAGGGATGTTATGATCTGGGACAGAGTTACCATCTGGATGGTGTGTGGCCTGAGATACTGATTCAGGTTGTGCAGATCTAGAATGGGGCGCTAGCCCCCCATCCGCTTCGGAATCAGGAAGTACCTGTATATGAACCCTGGGTCTGGTGGAGGATCTGCCACTCAAACCAATGCCTCCTTGAGGAGGAACTGAGCAATGTCATCTCGAAGAGCCGACTGAGTGTGGGTGGAAATTCTCTCCTCCTGTGGGGCGCAGGCTCAGCTTGGAGGGTACTGCTTGAATTCCAGAGGCAGACCCTAGCCGACCACTTCTAAGACCCACCTGTCTACGGAAACAGGCGGAAAGGAAGTCGGGGAGCCGGACCCCACGAGAGAGCCCAGAGCTGGTGTGATGGGAAAAGGGGTGGCAACCCCTATCCCGTCTCTGGACAGGCTTGGAGGAAGAGGGTCCAGGGCCTGAGTCCCGACCTCCTTTATGGGCCTGGGAAGGTTCTGGCTAGGGGCGGGTCGCCAAGCCTGAGCCTGCTGCTGCTGCTGCTGACCTCCAATAAAGGAGGGCTGCTGCTGCTGGGCCGCAGGGGAAGAATGCTGAAAAGGCTTCTTCTTCTTCTGCTGCTTCTTGGGACCAGAAGAACTTTGAGCAGAAGTGGCATCCAAGGTGGCACTGGACTGCTCAATGTGCCGAAAGTGTCCGGCCACACCCGGGCCGAAGAGATCAGTGCCCATGAAAGGCACATCAGCCAGTTTGTGCTGGGTATCCACAAGGAAGGAGGAGAGCCTCAGCCAAGCCCTGTGGCGGGAAGCAACTGTGGCTGCCAACGAATGGGCACATGAGTCCCCAGTGTCCAGGGCCATCTGGAGCTGCTGCTTAGCAACGGCATGGCCTTGGTCTCGGACCTGCTTGACTGTGGTCTGCAAGTCCGCGGGGAGGTGTGGGAGGACTTCGTCCAAGGACCCCAAAAGGGCATGGGAGAAATGTGCCATGATGACGACCGAGCTTGCCTGATGGAGGCCTAAGGAAGAGGCCGCATAGCTCTTCCAGGCAAAGCAATCCAATTTCTTGGGACTCTTTCTCCGGAGGTCTGTCGGTATCAGCAGAACTGCCTGTACATCTAAACACAGAGGCGGTCACAAGGCTCTTGGCCGGAAGGTGCTCTGTGAACTCCACTAGGCACCCCATGAGCACCACATACTTACGGGCCATCCAGGCAGATGGAGCTGGACAGGAGGCAGGGTGCTGCCAAAGTTCAAGGGCTAGGCCAACGATGGCTTTGGCCACAGGAAAGGCTTACTTCGGGGTATCCCCCCTCTCTTCAGGATATCTGTGAGAGGGTACTCCACCTTTTTCTGGATAGGTTCCAGAAGCATCCCTGTGGACTCAGAGATGAGAGGGAGAATGCCCTGAAAAGAAGAAGGGCCTTCCTCCATTGCTAAATCATCAGACAACTCGTCATCCCATGGATGAGAATGGAGGCCAGTGTCATCCGAATCTGAAGTATCCGGATACAGCGGTCATCCGCCCAGATCACCCTCGACTTGCCTAGGGTGGTCGGGGGTGAGAGTGACCGAAAGACGTCGGGGGAGCCCAGTGTCTGGCTGAGCTTCCTTAGAAGGAGCCTCTCCCATGGACTGCTTAGGCAGCGGTTCCACCGAGGTTCAGCCCACTCTGGGGGTGGGGGAACCGATTTTATCAGTTCCTGGGGAGTCAGCTTCGGCCTAGGAGGTGAAAGCCAAGTAATAGCTGGGGTTGGCTTATGCCCAGACGAAATCAGCTGCTACCACATGAGGTCCTCGTAGCATCGACTGAGTTTCCGCCGAAGCCTCTCCTCATCCGAGGAGGATGAGGAAGACCGATGGCGTTGCCTCTTTTTGGCGTGCTTGTGTGCCTTCCTTGGCCTGTCGGTCAAGGGGGTCCGAGACCTCGATTGAGATCAGGCAGCCCGACTCAGTCGCTCAGGAGATGCCAGTAAAACCAGAGACTTCCGGAGGTTCGGGACCACATCCTCGGCAGGTTTCCCAACGGGTTCGGTCTCCTCGGCAGGGAAGGAAAGGACTGCAGTCCAACTGAGGGAGTCATCAACTGGAGTCAGCGGCAATGGGTCGATCGGGGCGCGAACAATCTCAACTTCATCAATCGAAACTCCGGTCAACTGGCCCGACGGCAAAGCCGAGAAGCCAGTGGCCAAAGAGGCAATTTCGGCCAAAGTAGAAATTGCCGGCTCCTGGGACCGAGATCGTTCCTGATCCCAAGAGCATCTCTGTCGAGATGAAGATGATCCTGGGTCCCTCTCCTGCTTACGGGACCGAGAGGAGTGCATGCCCGCAGGGCTCCCACCCTTTGTCAGGAGAGAGTGGCGCAACTCTCGGAAGGAACACGAGAAAGTGGAGCCCAAGTTGAGAGGAACGAAGAAGCCCCAAGAGGAAGATTGCGTGCAGCGAGCCGCTTCCTCCTTGAAGGCCTGCATGCGCGCTTCAGCTACTCGTTAGATCCTGCAGCCGCAGAAACCGCCCAATGGGCCTCCTTAGATTTCACCAGCGGGTTCCGTTTTTCGGGACTGCCCAATTTAAGGCGTGTGAGACAGTCGTCGAGGACGTTAGACTGAAAAGCAAGGCAGAACTCGCAGGTTGTTGTGTCATGGCCAACACCAAGACAGTAGACGCACGCAGTGTGCAGGTCCGTATGTGAGATCTTCTGGCCGCACGGGCACCAGCAAAATCCGGGGGAAGACTTGTCTTCCATAATTGAGATGCAACAGTCGCAATCACTAACGTGATTAAGTCTAATTTTCGGAATGACCAAAGGTTGAGAAGCTAGGGCCTACAGAATGCGAAAGCACGATGGAGGCAACCTGAATCTTCCAGCGGAAAGGAAGATCTGGCGTCATGGAGCGGAGCCGAAGATTATACCATCCGGGTGGGTGGGAGGAGCCAGCTTGAAGACCTTCCAACGATCCTTAAAGGGAAAGAGACATGCCAAGAAGTGTGGATGAGCAACATATCCACGTCCCTAGAAAAAATAATTTTCTCTCTTTTTTTTTTTTTTTATTAAAGCATATAAAACCGTGGATGGGTCACCCCATACATAAAGGTCCATTAGCTTTAGTTAGACAGAATTAGACCCCTTAGAACTCATAACCACATGACTGATGGTCTTATCAACCAAAAAAAAGAAAAAAGGTTTAACCCCACGTCAAACAGGTAAAGCTATTCTGCTGCATATATGTATGGAGGTTGCAGATAACTTAAAAACACAAGAAGCAGCCATCCTTTTGTGTACCCCAAGTTGATTGCAAACTGTCGCCCTCCAACAGGAGACAGCAACTGAAAAGAATGTAAAGGCATTTGATAATAGCCTACATGGAGGAAAAATCCATGATGGGGGCATTTATGCAAAGTAAACACACATCCTAAGAAAAATAAACCAATGAGTAAACAAATTAAGTTCCCTTAATACGTCAGGATGTAACAGTCTCTGCCTAGTTATTTTAAAGTCACATTGTGCTTAAATAAAAAAAAAGCACTCTGCAGAAATATAAACCAATGTAACCTGCAACGCCCCGCAACAGCCAGTACTCACCACGCAAGTTCCTCAACTTGAAAGGCATATCTTTGTAACCATGTAAGGAGAAGTCTATCGCTATGCCAAATGTTAATACTTTCTCCACACTGGAGTATGTGGCTTCCTCAATGCTATGGCTCAACTCAAAGCAGATTAGCCACAGAAATAGTCAAGATGTGAGCCACACAGTACCTTTGTGCTGCAGCCTCAACAGTGGGTTTCAATTGGTGAGCTCGCAGTAGGAGCGATCGAGGGTTCCATCATCTCCGGGTCACACGCCACAGTGGGAGCGTTATTCATCCTAGAGGCCCCCTTTACCACTGCCCAGACATCCTGCTGTTTTCCGCGACAAGATCGAGGCTTTGTGTGGGTTTTCCAGGCTGCTCCCTACAAGTTAGACATCGGAAAACGGGAGACGATTTCATCCACACTGATCCCACATGCCTTAAGGAAGATATGAACCTCTGAAAGGTCAGTGAATCTTTTTGTACCCTCTGATGGCACAACTCTCAATTTTGCAGCGTATTCCAGAAATGTTTTTAGACTTTATTGCCGGAGGAGTTTCCTGCACTGCTAAGACTTGCCTCCAGTGCAGCATAGTGAGGGGAGCAAAGTCACGTTCGAAAAAAAACATTGGTCCCCTTAAAATACCTCCTTCCCCCCATGCCATTTTGAGGATCCGTTCTGTGACCTGATAATCCAAGAAAGGCCATAATTATGGACCATGGTTGCGCATCCGGATCTTTAGGTGGTGCTACTAAGGCACGATGAGCACGGGTGATGTTTAGTGGCTGATCTTTAGGGAGATCCAGTTAATTCCTGTAAAAAACTTTCCATGTATGCGACCATGTCTCCTTCTTCAGTACGTTCAGGAAGACTGTGCAAGTGAATGTTATTCCTACAATGATGATTCTCGAGCTCCTCCAGTTTTTGCTCCAGTTCCAACTCTTGGTCATGTAGATTCAGGAGGGCCATGTTGTGGGCATCTGTGGTTTGTATATACTCTGTCACACAGGCTTCTACGGCCGTGGTGCGCTTTTCTATCACTTGCAAGTCGTGTTTATTGTCAGCCACCATAGTCTCTAAACGTTGGAGTGTATTTTCGATATTCTGTAGCTGGTTGCACAGTTTTTTAGATGTTATGGTAACTCTGTCTCCTCTTCTATATCTCCTTTCTCTGCTGGTTGACTCATTCCATGGGTAGGCCCCTCGCCCACCAAGCGTCGATGATCAGTCTGCAGCTGTTGCAGTTGTTTGGAGATGGAGTTCACTACAAATTCCTTCAATTTATGACAAGCAGCCACACTCATCATAGAAATCCTAGCTTTGTTTTTAAAATTTGCTTTTTTTGGTGCCAGGATGGACTTAGATGCTTGCTGGCGTGAGAGAGCTCTCAGATCAGGCAGCCATTCAGGCAGTGACGTCACCGGAAGTCAACCAGTGCATACTTTGAACCACCTTTGTCTGAGAGTGGGAAAAGACAGTATCATACAAACATAGTAATTTTTTTTATTTTTTTTTTATTTTAGTCTTTGGTAACCGGGTAAGGCCCACTAAGCACAAGTGCCTGTTTTCAGGGGTGACCTGGGAGCACTGGGCAGTTATGTGACTTGCTCAGAGTCCCACAGTATGCAAGTGGAGGTTGTGAGAATCAGACATAATGCTCACCTAGGAAGGTGAGGTGCCTGAGGCTAAAGGTCCCTCACTTCTCTTAATGGGCTTGTAAAAGACATGGAGTTCGAATGCCAATGTATTTTTTGTTTTCATTATTTTTGTCTGCTCTTCTGTTCCCTGGTCCCAGCAGCACCTTCCAGTCCTATCACAGTCCCTCTCATGAACTTACTGGTTACCCACGACTTGGCCAGGACCACATATGGTGGTAAGTGACCTTCCATGTCGGTCCTGCGGTCCCCGTGGAGGGTGCCGAATAGGGCCGGGACATTTTCCTCTGGTTTTCTTCCCAAGGTGTCGACAAGAAATGACAAACACGAGCACGGTGGCCTGCATCCATGCCAGTGTCTGTCAGACCCCTTCCCCTTTTGGTGCACTACCACCTGGGCTCCACTTGGTGGCAGTCTCATAAGGTAACCTAGAGTCCCCCCACCCCGAGGGACGGGAGCTGCCCCTGGGATGCTCAATCCTCCATCCCCTGACCATCCCCTAATGACTCGTGCTTGTTCCTGAACTTAGATCACCGGCATCACGAGCAGTATCCCTGCTGCTGCTGCTGCGCCAGTGTGCCAGCTGAATCCCAGTATATTTAAAACTACTGTGTGTAATGAAACAAGACATTAAAAAACATTAGCAATAACAATAACGTACCCACTAGGGCACATTGTTTGGGTTCAGTTCTCTGTCCCCCTGCCTCCTCCCAGCTGCAATCAGCTCACCTCAGCCCTCCTCTACACTTACACTACGTATCTGGTAAAAGAGGAATGGAGTAGGTTGGCTATTTTGGAAGCACTGCAGTTATGTGATTGCCACAAATGGCTGCCCACCACGCCATGCACGCTCCCTTCTTTCCAGTCTCCTTACCTGACAGGTGAGAAAGCTTTCGTCCCATTGGTCTCCGTGTCCCAGTATGCTGTGTTTCTGTTTCCTGGTGTCAGGGCCTCTTGGGAGGTTCTGAAGATGGTGGAGAGTCGGTAGCTTACCCCATCAGCAGCAGAAGGGACTTGTGGACTTGAAAGCTGACGGACCATCATTGCCTCAGTGACACCTGAGCTCTGGGGATCAGAAGTTTGTCGGGGCAGGTCTCTGCGGTCTGAAAAATGCACAATATTTATTTTTACATTTTTGACATCTAGTGTAGAAACCCAGACTAGGTTTTTAGGAATGCTGTTAAACACATTGAGTTACCATCTGGGAAAAGGTGCAGTATTACTTAAAGTCAGAAAAGTAAACAACAAAAAAAACATGTTTTATATAAAATTTTCATTTGAAACTGTCATGTAGTTTTATGTATCGATACCCCCAAAAAAATAGTATCGCTACAGTCGCGCAATAACAAAAAATAGTATCGACGCTAAGTGTTTGCCGTTTTTTAGCAGTCACAATTAAAAAACATGTCTTAATAATATACTCAAAATGCCATTTTGTATATATTATTGGTACATACAGAATAGTATCGACACATAAAAACAGTACTGAGTCTTGAAATAACTAATTAACCGGTGGACTCCAAACTTTTATTTTTTTTAAAAAAAGTATGTTTCTAGCCCCAATGGTCATAAAGTTAGACCTTTCAAATGAAAATTAAAAAAAAAAATTGGATAACTCTAGAACCATAAGGACTAGAAACTTTTTACATGAAAGCTTGGGGTTGGCTAAGTTGATATATTGATATCAGGTACAGCTTAAAGGGGCACTGTCAGTTTTAACCCTCCGTTTTTTCCTACATCCCATCAGTGTATATCTTGTCACCCTCCTATGAAATGAGTACTCTAGAATGACCCTCTATGTCTGAAAATTCACTTTTTACCTGCTTTGCTGTTTTTTACATCTTATGCTTATTGTCCGGGACGAGCTGAAATCCCACACCTACCAGAAGCAGAGAGAGCTCAGGAACGCGCATCTGCCACGAGCGCTGTTCCGAACTGCATATTTTTCACAAGCATGATTTAAAAACATGCTCTGCTGGTCTGCCACAGTAATCCAAAGTGTTGTTGGGGTTACCGAAAAGAAACCGAGCGCTGTAAGTTCTTCAAATAACATTTGAAACCCGAAACTCCGAATCCTCGCGCAGACAAGAACAGAAGACTTGTCAAAGATCCCACAGATGCGAAGAGCCATTGCTTTTGGCGCGATGTGCGGGATTTCGCCCCGAGTTTCAAATGTTATTAGAAGAACTTCCAGCGCTCGGTTTCTTTTCAGTAACCCCAACAACACTTTGGATTACTGTAGCAGACCGACAGAGCATGTTTTCAAACCATGCTTGTGAAAAATATGCAGTTCGGAACAGCGCTCGTGGCAGATGCGCGTTCCGGAGCTCTCTCTGCTTCCAGTAGGTGTGGGATTTCAGCTCGTCCCGGACAATAAGCATACGATGTAAAAAACAGCAAAGCAGGTAAAAAGTCTGAATTTTCAGACATAGAGGGTCATTCTAGAGTACTTATTTCATAGGAGGGTGAAAAGATATACACTGATGGGATGTAGGAAAAAATGGAGGGGTAAAGCTGACAGTGCCCCTTTAAGCTTCAATATACTGATATATAAAAACATGAAATGTTTCGCTAAGTTTATAAAGCCCTTTTATTTTTAACAACATATTATACTGACATGTATAGACATGTAGCAATATACGAGAACTGTATCGTTGGGATCTATTCATCTTGAACGGTTACCAAGCTTTCATTTGAAAAAGACTTAGGTTTCTATGCCTAACATTTCGAATGTTACAGCTTTTGAAATATGATTTCAAGATTTATAAAATATCAGGCAAGATTATTTTTGGAAATGGTCGGAAGATATTAGTGGTTGTTCTAAGAATAAACACATTCTTTTCTAGTTTTTAACTCTCATGGCAGTCGCTCTGCCAGCTAGAGGATAGGTGCAACCACATCGGCCCTGTCTGTTGGGGGGAAGGAACATGGGTGGGGGGCAAAATGAGAAGAAAGTTGCTGAAAATAAATACAGTACCAGAATGATTACTGAACAACAGAACAGACTTCTGGCAAAACAAGTGGTGCCACCAACAACCGTCTGACTCAACAGCAGCAAGCAGGAGCTGTTACACACACTCTGTTTTCAAACATGGAACGCACCAGAAGGATTCCAGCAAAGGTTCTGTTGCTGAAATCTTTCCTGCACATTCTATGTTCGGAAACAGACAGCAAGTGCCCAACTTCTGTTTGCATACCACAGTGATTATCTTATACAGCAGCATCCAACAGTAGACGTGTTCAACAGTACAGTCACCTCTAAACTCTGTAAACTGTCCCACAGCACACAAACTGTGAAGCAGTGACAAGCCAACATTTTATTTAAATAACTGTTGAGAATATCTCTCCCTCCCCACCTGCCAACACAATAATCAGACAAAACATGCACTTAAAGCAGCAGTACTGGTTAATAAAAATGCACTTTTTACAATAGTTACGTCAAACCAAGTCCCGCAACTCACAAAACTTGAATCTTTTGCTTCTAATTTTTGTTTTCTTTATGTTCTTTATTTTCACTGACAGTTCAGCACAGATCTTTCACGGGAGCACCATACTGGATTCTGAGGAAAATGGGGCGCTGCCATTCTCTTACTCGTTATTTTGTCTGATGTAACTGGAATGCACCACCCCTTCATTTACCTACCGAGTGTTCATAGGACAAGCAATGTAAACAAAGATGGAAAAACAGGAAATGGTATCGGGGCCGCCATATTTCCTATGGACCCACACGACATTATAAATGTTCTGAAAATCAAGGGAACCGATTATCAGAAAACAGTAGTAAACAACAAAAGTTAAATCTGAAATTTTAAACTTAACAGGCCATGCAAAAATTTGAGAAGTGCCACCGAGGGAGAGCTAACTGATGGGACATTGGCGGCTGCACTGATTTGCATTTTTGAAAGTTAGAGGATGCCACTGATAGTTCCGGGAACGGCAGTCGGAGCTTGAACATGGGCAAATGCATGAAAGAGCTACAGATACTTTAAGCACTGTTTGCCTAAACTTGCTGAAATTTGATAAAGGATCAATGGAGCAACACAGGATCGGGATCAGGAGATGGCAACAGCGGGGAACACAGAACCGGAAGATCTAACCAAACAGGGGTAGGCTGAAAAAGGGCACCAGTTAACAAAGGACGGCTGCATTTATTTTTATCTTTGCTTATGCGCATGTGCAAGAAACATTATGTGGCAGCTTAGGAGAGAAGTGAGTTGTGGAGGTGCGGCACTGTGGCGGTCAATGCCGGCATTGCATTCGTGGACTTGGCAGTGGTCAACCAATGCAGGCCCAGTGTCCTGATGACACTGGTACTGCAGAAGTGCCACCAACTTGTAACGATCTGGCCGCTACAATCAGGGGCCGCCTCATCAAAATGACAGCTGTACTGTTCGTAAGGAGGTGTGAAAAAAGTGCCAATATTGAAAATCTGGAGTGAAAATATTACTAATGCGTGAAATTATGAGGGTGTGTGGAAACTGCGCAACGTAAGCTCGTAACAGTCATTTTATGGACTTTTGTCACTACATTTCAACATAGGCATTTTAGGCATTCAGGGAAACTCCTCCCCCACCCAGAGGCACTGAGTCTGACTCCACTATCTCCAAGGGCACCTAGCAGGAGGGGCGGTTGGACTACAGTACGCTCAGGGAGGGTGAGGGTGGTGGAGTAGAGGCACATCCCCCAACCGGTGCAACTGAAGAACTACGCTGTATTGGAGTGGCGGGAAGGTCCCACTGTGCCACCCGCAGTTGTGACCGGGGGGAAGAGCGGGTCCTCCATAATGGAGCCGGGGGGGGGTGGAAGGGGTTCCCAGAGGAAGAGGAGGCAAATCCTGGTGGGGGGCTCTATAGTCCAGGGAGTGGATTTGGGGATGGGAACAGAGGTGGAGAGGGATGGTAAGTAAGTACCTGGAGGCACAGCTCGGAGGGATGGAAAGAGGATCCAGAGGATCGCTAGGGCAGTAGCAAGGAGGGGGAGCTGGATGCCATTCTCCATTTGGAGACAAATGACCTGGCCAGGAATGAGGCAGGGTTAGGATGGGTGCAGGAGATGTTTAGGGAGCTGGCGAGGGGCCTTGGGGAGATAGCAAGCTTTGCGATCTTCTCAGAGGTGCTACCTGTCCACAACAAGGTGGGGGCTAGGGATCTCTGCACCAGGGAATTCAACGCATAGCTGAAGAACTGGTGCACAGAGGAAGGGTTTGGCTTCATTGGGGACTGGGGGTATGAGGCCTGTAGAAAGTTGCAGGCCTACATCCCTCCAAGGAGGGGACTGTAGTCCTTAGTGAACAGTTTAAATGCTACATTGGCAGACATTTAAACTAGCCAAGGAGGGAGGTGGAAGGAGGCGTAAACTGCCCTCCCCACACTGCTAGTTCAACAGGCCAGCAACGGGAACATTGAGGAAGCAAAACCAATGAAGGAATCAAATAAACTGATAGCCAGAAAGTAGAAGAAGCAATTGGGACTGAAAAATATAAGGGACAAGTTAGGTGTGGGCAAAAGGGAGAAGGGAGGGGGGAAAGAAACACAACCTGGAAAGCCATGTGTGCAAATGCTTGACGTCTGTGCAACAAGATTGCTGACCTAGAGGCCACCACGGCAAAGGCAGACCTTGACACAGTCGCTATCAGAGAGACCTGGTGCAGTGAAAACCAGGACTGGGAAATGACCATTCCAGGGTATACACTATTCAGGAGGGACTGTATACTTGTGCACTGCTGGTGCCTAATACCAGCCACTCCCAGAGTCATTCTCTCCCTCCCTGGCTAACTAAGCACCCTTAAATTTCTCACCTTGTTACTGAATTCTTTTGTCTCCTTACTTTCCCCGCCTCCCAAACTCTGAAGTCTTTGTCCTGTCGGTGCATATAAGCTAATTTCTCCCTTCTCTCCTTGTCTCGTCAGGATTTTCTGGGGGGGGGGGTTGATCTTCTACACAGCCGGCCGCAGGGTGCTCCCCAGCCTGCCCTCATGAGCAAGGAAGGACCCAGGTATGCTTCGTGAAAGCAGCTCCAGCCCAGCTTGCTAGCTGTGAACTCAGTTGGTGGATGGCGCCTGAATTTGGGTCTACTATAGGCTAATTCAGCACTCCGTCTCTTTCTGATTTGGCTTCAGCTCCAGGGGATTTGAACTTCCTGGCACCTTCCCCTGGAGCTCATCTCTCTGATGCCTACAATTCTTCTTTTTCCTATTTTTTTTTTTTAGTGCTGACTTTTCCATTAGCAGATTATATCTTCTAGCCACTAGAGGGCCCAGTTATAAGCACACTCACCCAATCCAATCCCTGTCTCGTTTCACTTATTGTGTGGTCAATCTATGTCTATTCATCAGTCTTTGCCCTCTCCCTCTTCTACTTCTGTCAAGGCCTATCTCTAACTACCTATTTTTTCCCCAGGTTTGCACAACTTGCTAGTGGCTGTCAGTTCCCTCTGGCAGTGGCCACTTTTGTTGATACCCCTCCCAGTTTCACTATTCCCTCCCCCACTATCCAATCTATCCTGACAGTAAGTGCCCCAGTCTACCTACAATGCCTCACACTTTCCCCACTTCTAATTCTCCTTTCCGTCATCTCTAACACAACTCCACAAACTTCTCAATTTAAAAAAAACCTGCCCCCTCTCCCTCACCCCACGATCTCCTAGCCCCCTCCTTCATTCTTGCTATTACACCCTCATCTCCATAAATACTCTGGACTCACTTCCCCCACATACCCCTTGCCACGTTATTTACAGCTTCTAGCCACCTCGCTTTCCTTCATCTTCTGATTACCCTCCCCAGCCTCCCTCCCCCTCAAACACATCATGAATACTCTGCCCACCACAAATATCCTGAACTACACTTCTTTATACTCGCACTCCTATTACTTGCCTCAGGAAAAGTATGTCCCAATCCCCACCCCCAGCTGCTATCCTCCCATTAACGTACAATCTTCCAACACCAACTCTGCCCTCCCAAAAGGACTAAAGATCATTCACTTAAATATCTGCAGCCTTGTTTCGAAAATTGATCTGTTACAGCCGATGATAATCTCCCTTATGCCAGACATTCTAATCTTAACTGAAACTTGGCTAAATACTAAAATTTCTGATCCCTCCATTGCCATCCTAGGCTATTCCTTAGTCAGGATAGGGCAAGTAGGGGAGGTGGAGTGGCCATGTATATCCAGTTCTCTCTCCAATACACTACCATTCTCTCGTCTGCCTTACCCTCCACTTACGAAGCCCTGGTAGTAAATAGTGCCCTGCCTTTCTCCTCCCCTATCTTTACTGCCGGTATCTACTGTCACCAAGGTATCAGCCCTCTGAATCTGTTGACCTCATCACCTCTATAGCTTCCATCTCACACAAAGGTGAGCTATATGTATTAGGTGATGTAAATCTAAACTGACTGTCATTGACCACTTCTAAGACACGAAGTGATATCTCTGCTCTTAATCTCTCCCAACTCATCCAAGAACCTACCCAACTAAATCACAAAATCCAAAACCACTCGCTGTTAGACTGGGTTCTCACCTCCCACCTTCACCGAGTCATCAAGTCCGGTGTCCTCCCGGATGCCCTCAGCGATCACCACCCTATCTTCGTGGTCAGGAAGGTTCATAGACCTAAACCACCACATAAAATCCTGCAACTCTGCTTTTTCAGTTCACTTGACTTAAACCCTCTCCTCAATGATATATGCAATTCTGATTGGTCCCCAATTGCATCTGCCACTTCCATCGACCAAGCCCTCACTTGCTTCAAAGACAGATTTATAGCTACCTGGGACTTCCATGACCCGTTCAAATGCAGTCTGAGGTATCCATCATCCCTGGATCACCGCTGAATTAATGACCTGCCTCACAGAGCGCGATAAAGCGTGGAGGAAACACAAGGCCTCTCAGCTCCCATCAGCCCTTATAATCGCACACTAAGAAACGCTTGCACTAAAGCAATCAGACTTGCCAAGTCTGAATATTTTAAATCCTCTTTCCTCAATAACATAAACTCCTCCTCCAAATTTTGGGAAGTAGTCCATTCACTATTCTCCCCACATTCCCTCCCCATGTTTAATATAAACAAGACATTAGAGTCTGAACCTTGCATAGTGGCTCAAGAGTTCAACTCCTACTACACCTCCTGTGCCTCAACTCTTCTAAAATCCCTCCCCGCAAGCCTCTCCTCCACTTGTTCTCCCTCTCCTACTACTCAAACCCCCTCCCCGTACCAACCCCCCTTTCTCATTCTCTCCTATCTCCCCTGAGGAGACACTAACAGCCCTCCTCTCTCTCAATCCCTCCAAAGGCTCCTCTCCGGATGTCCCTGACCCTAAACTTCTCTACCTCTCAGCCCCTGCTATTGCCTACTCTCTCTCTCTCTCTCTCTCTCTCATTCTAAATCTCTCCTTTACATCCTCCTCCATCCCCATGCCCTGGAAACATGCGGTGGTCCTCCCTCTCCCTAAGGGTGGCGATCCTTCCTCCCCTGCCAACTATCGCCCAATCTCCCTCCTCCCCGGCCTTGCAAAGCTCCAAGAACACCTGGTCCTCTCTCAACTGACCTCTTTTCTTGCTGACTCCTCCTTCTTCACCCCATTCCAATCTGTTTTTTGGAAGAACCACTCCACTACCACCTCCCTCCTTAGGCTCACTGACTCCATCCTTACTGGGATGGACAACGGCCTCATCACCTCTGCCATCTAGCAAAATCCCCAAACCTGTGGTATTAATGGCCTCGAGGACCTGGATATCATGGCAGTCACAGAGACATGGTGCAAAAGCAACCATGCCTGGGAGTTAGCAGTTCCAGGACACACGCTGCACAGGCAAGACAGGGAAAGCAAGAAGGGGGGGATAGGTGACATTGCACATTATGGAAGGGACAAAAATAACAGTCCCACAAGACAAGGGAGGAAAAGCAGAGGCACTGTGGGTAACCCTGGAAGTGGGGAGGGAAACAGTAATTAGAATGGGAGTGATATACAGGCCCCCAGGGCAGGCAGAGGATGTAGACAGAGAAATGCTGGAGACTATAGAGAACATGGCAGCAAAGGGTGAATTGCTGCTGATGGGTGACTTCAACTTAACGGATGTGAACTACAGTATCCCAGCAGCAACCTCAGCCAGGAGTAAAGGATTCCTGCCATCACACAGTTAGTCAGGGAGCCTACAAGGCAGGATGCAGTTCTGGATCTTGTCCTAAGCAATGGAGACAGGATAACGGAAGTCACAATGGGGGAGAACCTAGGGACTAGTGACTATCGAGCTGTGGGGTTCACCATAAGGACATCACAGGAGGCTAGCCACACAATGACTAGAATCCTGGATTTCAGGAAGACAGACTTTGATGAAGGATGAATTCAGAAAGGCTATGCAGGGATACAATGACATAAGGGGAGTGGTGGAACAGTGGGATAAAATAAGGGAAGCCCTGCACCTAGTAGCAAACCATTGCGTCAGGCACTACAGCATAAGCAAAAGAAAGAGGAAACCACTGTGGATCTTGAAGGGAGTACCAGACCTAGTAAGAGGAAAAAAGATGGCATTTTTTAAGTACGACACAAAAGAAAGCAAGGAGGACAGGCAAGAATACTTGGAAAAATGAAAGGAAGCAAACAAGACAGTAAGGGCAGCAAAGGCTGAAACCAAGGAAACGCTAGATAAATTGGTGAAGGAAGGAGGGAAGGCATCTTTAGGTATACTAGCGAGAGAAGGAAGACGAGGAGGATTGTGAGACTTAGGGAAGGAGGAGGCAGGGTAGTGGAGAAAAACATTGACAAGGCGACCATCCTCAACAAATACTTCTGCTTCGTATTCACGGAAGAAGGCAATGGGGACGGTCCCCCATTGATGGAGAAGGGCAAACAGGGAGAAAGGGTGGACATTAGACCTTTTTCAGAGGACAGAGTAAAAACAGCACTAGAACGGCTTAGGGTGGATAAAGCTATGGGACCGGATGGGACACAAGGATCCTTAAAGAGCTCTGGAAAGAACTGGCTAAACCTCTGGCTAAGCTGTTCAGTGGATCATTGGAAACAGGCGTGGTTCTGGAGGAGTGGAGGAGGGCACAAGTGGTACCCCTTCACAAAGATGGTGGTAAGAAGGAGGCAGAAAACTACCGCCCTGTCAGTTTGACCTTGATAGTAGGTAAAATGATGGAAACCCTGCTTAAGGAAAGGCTGGTGGACTACCTAGAGACAAGGGGGCTGCCGGACCCAAGGCAACATGGATTCATGGCAGGGAGGTCATGCCAGACCAACTTGATTGATTTCTTTGAGTGGGTGATGAAGGAAATAGACCAGGGCAGAGCAGTAGATGTGGCCTATCTGGACTTCAGGAAGGCCTTTGACACAGTCCCACACAGGAGACTAATCCCCAATCTGGAAAATTTGGGGGTGGGGACAGAGGTAGTCATGTGGGTTAGAAACTGGTTGAGTAACAGAACACAAAGAGTGGTGCTACATGGGGTTAGCTCACAGGAGGGAAGGGTAACAAGTGGTGTACCCCAGGGATCAGTGCTCTTCAATGTCTTCATAAGTGATATTGCAGAGGGTCTAGAAGGGAGAGGGTTAGCCTGTTCATGGACGATACAAAGCTATGTAACAAGGTAAATATACAGGAAGGCATAGAAAAAATGAGGAGCGATCTGAAGAGGCTAGAAAACTGGTCCAAGGAATGGCAGTTGTGTTTCAATGCAAAAAATGTGCAGGATTAAGCACCTAGGGAGAGGGAATCCTAGGGCTGAGTATGAACTAGATGGGGTAACACTGGAGGCCACCAAAGAGGAAAGGGATCTAGAGGTAGTCATAGATGACAGCCTCAAAGTGGCTAAACAGTGCCACAAAGCAGTCGGAAAGGCTAACAGAACACTAGGGTGCATAGGGAGGGGTATAACAAGTACAAGTAGGGAAGTGGTGGTACCATTGTACAACTCCTTAGTAAGGCCTCATCTGGAGTACTGTATTCAGGTTTGGAGACCCCATCTGCAAAAAGACATAGACAGGATGGAGACAGTACAGAGGAGAGTGACAAAAATGGTGTCCGGGATGCAGCATAAGTCATATAAGGAGAGACTCAGAGCTCTCAATACGTACTCCCTGGTGGAAAGGAGAGAGAGAGAGGGGGGCATGATAGAGATGGTCAAGTATCTGAAGGGGATCAACAGAGTACCAGAGGGGAGCATCTTTCACATGAAGGAAAATAGCAGAACAAGGGGACACAGCATGAGACTAAAAGGAGGAAAACTTAGGGGGAACTTGAGGAAATTCGACTTCACTGAAAGAATGGTGGAGAGACAGAACAGTCTCCTCCAGGAAGTGGTGGGGGCAGCCACAGTTCAGGGATTCAAGAATGTGTTTGATAGGCTCATGGGAACTATCAAGCTATTGCAAAAGGGGGGGAACTTGTCGTAGTATCTAGGGTACCATAAACATTAATAAGAGGGATAGGGCAGACTGGATGGGCCACAAGGCCCTTATCTGCTGACAACATCTATATATCTATAAATCTATAAATAGAGACAGTGTCAGGGAGCTAATAGTTGGGGGGTCACCTGGGGAACAGTGATCACCGAACGGTGTGGTTTGATATTAAAGGACGTTAGGCAGCACGGGTTTGTCAGGGGGCAGATCCTGTCAGACCAACCTGATGGATTACTACGACTGGGTAACTAGACAGTGGGACAAGGGTCATGCAGTGGATGTCCTGTTTCTGGACTTCAGTAAGGCATTCGACTCGGTGCCACATGGGAGGCTGGAAAGTAAGCTGGCAGGCAGAAGTGCAGGGGCAAAAATGGTGGGATGGGTAGTAAACCGGTTACAGGGAAGGCAGCAGAGGGTGGTAGTGGGAAGGGAGCTCTCATCTCCGAGGTCAGTAACAAGCAGAGTACCACAGGGCTCTGTGCTGGGACTGGCGTTGTTTGGGTTGTTCATATCAGACATCTCATTGGGCATCAAGAGCAAGATCAGTTTGTTTGTAGATGACGCCAAGATGGGAGCAGTAGTGGATGACCTAGGAGGGTGGCATGGGTTGCAGGATGATCTGTCAAAATCGGAGACCTGGTCGGACACCTGACAGTTGGAGTTCAATGCCAAAATGTGCAAGGGAAATGGGCAGACTAGGTGGGCCAAGCAGTCCTTATCTGCCGTCACATTCTATGTTAAGGTGCTACATTTTGGGGCAAAAAAACCAAGAAGGAGCTACCAGCTTGGGGGAGGGGGGTTCAGCAAGCCGTAACAGAGGAGGAGAAGGATCTGGGGGTGTTTATAACGGGCTCAATGAACAAGAAGTGAGGTGATCCTGCCATTGTATAGGTTACTGGTTCGGCCACACCTGGAGTACTACGTGCAGTACTGGTGCTCACACCTGAAGACGGACATTAAGTTACAGAAGGGAGTGCAGCGTAGGGCAAGAAGGATGATCCAGGGACTAGGGGACATTTCCTATGTGAGCAGGCTGAGGGAGCTGAACATGTACTCACTGAAGGAGAGGAGAGACAGGGGAGATATGATTGAAACCTTCAAATACATGAAGGGAATAAACAAGACGGGACGGAGGTACTATTAAAGTTAAGGGGGGACAGGGACACTTGTCACGATCTCAGATTGGAGAGGGGAGGTTCAGGAGGAAAATGAGAAGACACTTTTTTACAGAGAGAGTGGTGTCAGGGTGGAACGCGTTGCCTGCAGAAGTAGTATCCTGTAGAACAGTGGACTGCTTCAAAAGGGGATCGGATAGGGTAAGAGGTAGGGTCAGGGGAGGGGCAGCTGCAGTATAAGAGTTGCTAGCTGCTCACTCGAGCAGACTCGATAGACCATAAGACTTTTATCTTCTGGCAAATTCGTATGTTCGTAAAGCTGGGTCAGAATCAAATCACATGAGGACAAGGGTCCTGAACTTCAGGAGGGCTGATTTCAAGAAGATGGGAGAATGCCTGAGGGACAACCTAGCAGGGTTAGGGAAAATGGGGGGAGTAGAGTAACAGTGGGCTAAAATAAAAAAGGTAATTGAAAAGCCTACAAATAGCTGGGTCAGGCAGGTAAGCAAGGGTAAAAGGAAGAAGAGACCACTAGGGTTCTCAAAGGAGGTAGCAGAGAAAGTAAGAGCAAAACAAATGACATTCAGAAGATACAAAATAACAGACAGGGAGGATGACAGGGTGAAATACCAGGACAAGCAAAGGGAGGAAGGGAAGACAGTTAGGAGCACAAAGGCAAAAACGAGGAAAAGGATCACCACAACAGTGAAAATAAGGTATAAAATATTATTTAGGTATATAAGCAATACGAGAAAGACAAAGGGAAAGATAGTACAATTAAAAGATGAGGAAGGGGGAAGCGTAGAGGAGGACCACCAAAAGGTGAACATATTAAACAAATACTTCTTTTTAGTGTTTACAGAGAAGGGCAGGTGAAGGGCCAAAAATTAAGGATAAAGGCGGGGGTGTCAAAGAAGTGGACACAAGTCCATTTTCAGTGGAAAGGGTACTTAGGGAACTAACAACAATAAAAGTGGAAAAGGTAATGGGGCCAGATGGGGTGCACTCCAGGATACTGATGGAACTCAGAGAGGAGCTGGCAACACCTCTGACATCCCTGTTCAACCTGTTATTAGAAACGGGTGGTACCAGAGGACTGGAGGAGGGCAGATGTGGTCCCTCTCTACAAAAGTGGAAATAGGGAGGAGACAAGAAACTACAGGCCAGTCAGCTTGACATCAGTGGTGGGTAAGGTAATGGAATCACTGTTAAAGGAAAGGACTGGGGAATAGCTCGTTGCAAGTGATCTGCAAGATCCAAGGCAACATGATTTCGGGGGGGGTAGGAGGTCATGCCAGACAAACCTGATCAAGTTTTTTGACTGGGTAACCAGGGAAGTGAATTAGGGAGTGGAGGTGGACGTGGCCTGCCTATCTGGATTTCAGCAAAGGCCTCTGACACCGTTCCACATAGGAGACTGATAAATAAGATGGGGAGGCTAGGAGTGGTTAATAAGGTTGTAAAATGGGTAGAAAATTGACTGAGCAGCAGAACTCAAAGGGTGGTGATGAATGGAACCAACTCTGGGATAGGCAAGGTGAAAAGTAGGCTGCCACAGGGATCAGTAATGGTCCCAATCCCCTTCAATGTCTTTATTAGTGACATTGCTGAAGGCCTGGAAGGAAAGGTATGCCTCTTTGCGGATGACACAAAACTCTGTAACAGAGTGGACACACCAGGAGGGGTTAACAGAATGAAGGGCAATCTACGAAAACTAGAAGAATGGTCAAGGAATTGACAGCTGTGTTTCAACATTAAAAAGTGCAAAATAATGCACATGGGGCACAAAAACCAGACGGCAGCATATACACTGGGGTGGGGGAGGCACAAGAATGGGACCTTGGGGTGATTATTTCAGATGATCTAAAAGTTGCAAAACAGTGTGACAAGGCAGTGGGTAAGGCTAGCAGGATGCTGGGATGCATAAGCAGGGGAATTACTAGCAGAAGGAGGGAGGTGATAATACCACAGTATAGATCACTGGTGAGACCACACCTCGAGTACTGTGTCCACTTCTGGAGGCCCCATCTCCAAAAGGATGTAGTTAGGGCGGAGGTGATTGGTGCAGGGCATGCATCAAAAAAACTATGAGGAAAGGTTCAAGGAATTGAACATGTACTTCCTGGAGGATGGGGGGGATATGATAGAATCCTACAAATACATCACAGGGAAGAACAAGGTACAAGAAGGTAGCATTTTTCCAAAGGAAAAGATGCTCAAGAATGAGGGGTCCTGCTATACAATTAGAAGGGTGAAAGTTTCCGGCCTGGTGGCACTCAGGGTTGAGGCGCTGGACGCCACACCTCGCGTTATGCCAGCGACCCGGGTTCGGGAGCGAGCCCGGGTTGCTGGGGGTCGGCAGGGGAGGGAAGAGGATAGAGCGTACAGAGAACAGCTCTCCTCTCCTGGGGAGGGACAGAGGTCCCAGATTGGTGCTCTGCTGATCTCCGGCGGATGCTGGAAATACAGCAGGCACTGCGGAGGAGAGCGAGGAGTGGGGGAGTGGAAGACATCAGATACGCCTTGACGTCAGGGCACCAGCCACTCCCCAGAGAAAAACAGGGAAAATGCCTCTCGGCTCTGGCTGAGACAGAGCACCAGGAGCTTGCCTCTGATTTACGGCCACCCACCTGGCATCCTCCCGAGCGACATTACTGCTGTGTCGGGGCGTTGGGGCCCGCCACTTCCCCACCCGGGGGTATAACCAAGGCTACATGGGTGACGGAGGATGGCCGGGTAGGGTGAGCCATAGGGGGATGACTCCATGTGCTCCCAAGGAAGACCGGAGCCGAGGGGGAGAAGGAGGCATAAATAGAAGAATTAAAAAAAAAAAAAGAAGAGTGAAAGTTCAGAGGGAATGTGAGGAAGCACTTCTTCACTGAAAGAGTAGGCGACGAGTAGAACAGCCTTTCGGCACACGTGGTGGGTTCACAAACAATGACAAGATTCAAGAAGACGTGGGATAGACACAGAGGGTTCCTAGTTATATGTGTGTGTGGGGGGGGGGGGTTCAGAGATCGAAGGGGTTAAAGTGGTAGAGAAGACAGCAGACAGGGAATGTATAGAGTAAATGGGGAAGACTGGGTGGGCCAAGAGGCCCTTATCTGCAGACACCTTCTGTGTTTCTATGTTTCTAAGTGATGAACACTTCCTGGTTAACTAGTAGTGCTGCTTTAAAGGAGAATTGTATTGAGCCTGTAAGTCATTTTTCCTGTAGAGGCCTTTTTTTTTTTTTATATTTCTATTTTTCCCCTCCTACTGCCCCACAGAGCCGCTCCATCGGGAGTCGACCATTAAGCCTGACCCTACCAGTGCCTACCTTGCAACTTCTGGTCCCTCCATCCGGCCTCGGCAAACCCCTCCGGGCAGTGGCAGGGTCAGGCAGCCCCCGAATCCTTCAAGTCTTGACAGGGTCCTGGGGTGGCAGGCAGGCACTGGCACATTGGGACCCGGCTCGGCGCTCCATCTTTCTGGTTCTGAGGGGTGTTTTTCCCTGTTCTGTAAGGGACGTTGCCAGCCCCTGACGTCAAGGTGCAAGCGCCAACGTCCGCAATGTACTCCCCCTAGATGATGCAGCCCCTAGAGGTGACTGGTCTGCAGAGCCTCTGCCTCCCGACCAATCAAACCCCGAGGTGCAAGCGCTGTCATACCCCAGCCTCTGCCAGAGGTCACCGCCGCATCAGGTAGAATCCCCGGAGGCGGGCGTGTCGGACACTCAGCCATTCTCCCCGGCGACCCTGGCTCCCTGGAGTCCGCTCCCGAACCCGGGTCGCTGGCGTGGTACGAGGTGTGGCGTCCAGCGCCTCAACCCTCAGCACCACCGGGCCAGCTGAGAGACTATTTTTTCAAATAGCAGGTCCAGTTGTTAGTATTTCCTCTTTACCCACCTTGTAGTAAATTTGCTGGGTGTTTCTTATTGACATGCTGGTAGTAAGCAACATTTTAGAACTTGATGTAGGCTATGTCCCTTCAAACCACAGAAGTAATACGGCTAAAATTAGCTGAAGACGAAGTACTGGATTGGTCCAAACATGTCCTGCTTTGCCTTCTGCAGGAGGGTCTCTGTTATTTCCATTGCCATTAAACTGAGCACAAAGTGGAAACTGTCATATCTTCCTTATCAGAATGATCATGGCGTAAATTTACATATATGATTGCCATTCTAGCCTTATTATTTCTATGCTTTCAATCACAGAATGCCATAGTAGAACACAGATGTATTGTACCAACATTTTTTTTTGTTTTACATTTTTGTGCCCCGGTTTTCTCCCAACCCCGTCTCAGCACGAACGCACGCGTGTGGAGGCACGTGCACATCACACTCACAACCCTTCATGTCACCCTCCCGCCTGCACCATCACCGACCTCCATCCGCAGCAACGGAACTACGGGGAGGGGGGACAACCTCCCGAGAGAGGAGAGCTGCCATTAGGCGGCTCAATCCAGCTCCCCCATGACAGCTCCTCGGCAACCCGAGGTCGTTCCCGAAACCGGGTCACCAGCGTGGCTTGAGGTAAGGCATCCAGCATCTCATCCCCAGCGCCACTGGGCCGGCATTGTACCAACATTTTAAAAGCTAAGCAAAGACATAAACAACATCATACAGTTCTAAACTGGTCTTTAACACCAGTTTGTAAATCAGAAGTACCTACAGACTTTACTCAAAGGCCAGTAAAGGTGGAATTACAATAGAATGAAAATCAATATTTGAAAAAACTACGTTTATGGAAAATACACACTTGCACGTTAAATGCAGTTCTGCTGTAACCATCTCCGTAGGAAAGTACAGTTACATAAGAACTTACTGTAACAGTAAATCTTTGAGAGGATCTCTTGCAGCAGGCCACACCGTTAAGATTTAGCCTCCAGGCACTAGGATCACACGGAAACTTTCTAGCTAGCAGTCTACCAGAGGGGGCTTCCCACCACCGACATCACCCACTGGTGCCTGCCAACTTTGTAAGAGTGGGCAGCACCCATAGCCTCCTCAGTTCTCCCGCCAGAGACCAAAAGCAGAACTTGCTAGGAGAACTGAGGGGAAAGCCGAGGTAACCGTTAGAAAGAAAAAAAAAAAAAAGCAGAAGGCTCCCCTCCAAAGGAAGGGAAAGCTACAAAGAGAAGCAAAGAGAGGAGGAAGGAGGGAGGGAAAGCATAGCCTGCTGCGAGAGACCCTTTCAAAGATCTACTGTTACGGTAAGTTGTTACGTAACTGTACTATCTTACTTTGAGGATATCTCTTACAGCAGGCAACACCAGTAGGATGAGTCCCAAGCAGTTATACAAAACCGTCAAGTCAATCCAGGAGGTTGAAAGAAAGGACCTAGAAAAAAAAGCGCTGGAGAACGACTTGCCCAAAATTGGCTCCGCGCCGAGAGGCAATGTCCAGGCTATAGTGCTTGGTAAAAGTATTGACAGAGCTCCAAGTGGTTGTTGCGCAAATCTCTGTAGCAGAGATGTTGCTGAAACAAGCAACAGAGGTTGCTATCCCTCTGGTGGAATGACCACATACCACACCTGGAAGTTCCTCACCATACTTCCTGTAACAGAAAATAATGCAGTTGGCCAACCATTTGGACCGACACTGCTTAGACGCTGGGACCCCTCCTTCCCAGGGGCAAAAGAAACAAACAACTGTTTGAACTTCCTGCAGTCCTCGGTAAGTTATGTACAGTAACGCAAAATTCTATGCACATCTAAAGTGTGGAGCGATGCTTCCCCTGGATTAGTGTGCTCCGGGAAATAAGCAGGCAGGTAGATGGATTGATTCAAAGTAAACTCAGACACCACCTTGGGAAGAAAAGTAGGATTAATACACAAGGCCACCCTGTCGTTATGAAAAACCAAATAAGGCTGCTCATACATAAGCACCAGAAGCTCAGAAATCCTCCAAGCATAGGTAATAGCAACTAAAAACAATGCTTTCCAAGACAGCTAGCATAGCTTGCAACTTGCAGCCGGTTTCAAAGGAGGCAGGGTAAGTTTTTCCAACACAAAGTTTAGGTCCCAAGCTGGGACAGGGTTGCAGACTGGAGGCTTCAGGTGCGGAATGCCTCTCAAAAATGTGCAAGACACATCTAGTTGAGCAACAGAATGGCCATCGCTAGGTACATGATAAGCAGAGATGGCAGAAAGATGTACCTTGATGGAGGAGTACTTTAGACCGGAGTCTAAGAGGGAAAGCAAGTACTCTAAAATCTGGTTCACCGGACAGGTGAAGGGATCCAGGTGGTGCAATGCAACCCATAAGGCAAAGCGCTTCCATTTCATGGAATAGGTAGCCCAGGTGGAGGGCTTCCTAGCCACCACCAAAACATCTGCCCCTCAAGGGGACACCCCGAGCCGTGCGATGGCTATGTTCTCAGGAGCTACACATGAAGATGGAGAGACCTGAGATCTAGATGGAGCAGAGTGCCCTGTTCCTGAGAGAGCAAGCCTGTGCAGAGGGGCAGGGAGGAGGTTCCACCGCTAGCTGCTGAAGCAAATGGAACCAAATCTGACGAGGCCAGAAGGGGCCGATTAGGATCATAGTTGCCCCTTCTAGCTGAAGTTTTATCAGGACTCTCTGGAGGAGCGGGAAGGTGTACAGAAACCTCCCTTTCCAAGAGACAGACAGCATGTCTTGCCAGAAAACTCCAAGCCCAGGAGCAAGTGAGCATAAAAACAGCAGTTTTATGATAAGTGGGGACGAGAAAAGGTCCAACTCTGGATGACCCCACTGGACGAACAGATCTCCCACCACTGAGGTCAGGAGTTCCCACTCATGAGTCTGAGAGAGGGACTGGCTTAGGCTGTCCGCTAAGATGTTTTGGATACTGAGAACATGGATGGCTGACAGTTCCAGGCCATGGTCTATCGCCCAATACCAAACTCTCATCACCTCCTGACACAGGGGGTAAGAGTGAATCCCTCCCTGTTTGTTGATATAATGTACCATGGTGAAGTTGTCTGTTTAAATCAGCAGTGGGCCCAGGGAGAGATATGTCTGGAAAGCCTAAAGGGTGTACGGAACTGCTCGCATCTCCAAGACATTTATGCGGTGAACTGCCTCTATATTACACTGCCCTTGGGTCTGATGGGCACCCAGTTGAGTCTTCCAGCCTAGACCCGAGGCATCCGTTGTGAGGATTTGCTATGGGGGTGGAATGTAAAACGGACCCCCGCTTAGGAGATTGCTGGTTACCACAACAGCTCCCGCCAGACTAGGTCCGAAACCAGGACTGGCTGTTCCAAATCATCCACATACTGGGCCTACTGGATGGGCAGAGTCCATTGGGGAATCCTCATACGCAGTCTCATGAGAGGCACTGTAACAGTGACTGCAGCCATGAGTCCCAGAGGCAAAGAAAGACCCAGGCTGGGACACGATGGCTGGAGAAGAGCAGGCGGGCTTGCTCCATAAGATGCTCTGCCATGTCCTGAGGGAAAAAGGCCATCCCCCTGGGCTATATCTAACACCATGCCAATATACTGGAGCCATTGGGAGGGGGTCAGCAAAGACTTGGGGAGGTTGATGGTAACTCCCAAATCCTGGAAGAGGTGGCAGGTAGAGTCCAGGGTGTGGACCAGGTGCTCCCTGGACGGGTCGGTTAACAGCCAGTCATCCAGGTAAGGGAACACATAAAACTCCTACTGTCTGAGGTCAACTGCCACCACCACCAAGTATTTGGTGAACACCCAGGGTGCTGAGGACAAGCCAAATGGCAGAGCCCTGAATGGGAAGTGGGCTCCCTGAAAAAAGAGCCTGAGGAACTACCTCTGAGAGGTGCAAACCTTGATATGCAGGTATGCGTCCTGCATGTTCAGTGAGCAAATCCAATCCCCCTGATGTAACAGGGGCAACAGATCCTGAAGGGTCACCATCCTGAACCTTTTGTATTAGATGAACAGGTTTAGCTCGCTGAGGTCCAGAATGGACCTGAGGCACCCGGTGCGCTTGGGAACCAGGAAGACGTGAGAGTACGACCCTGCCCTAGCTGGGACTCTGGAACAGATTTGATGGCCCTTTTGCGGAGCAGAGCCTGGATCTCCTCCCAAATTAGGGGAATGTGGCTGAGAGGGTAAAAGGACTGAACTGGGGGACTGTCTGGAGGTCACTCCAGAAGCTCAAGGGAGTGGCCGTGCTCGATGAACTGCAGGACCCAGCTGTCAGAAGTGATGTCCCTCCACCTGTCCAAGATGGAGGGAGAAGCGACCCCCATGACTGCCTCCTATGTTATTGGAGGGAGGGGGTCTGACAAGGAGTCAGGAGGTGGGGGCTGCCACAACTGAGGCTGCGGAGGCCCCTCTGGCGCTTTTGCTGGTGGAAGGGGTGGGAACAGGCAGGGCGGAAGCCGCCACTCTCCACTTGCCTTGTGGCTTGGCTGTCACCCAAGGCTGCCTGGCGGTGGTCCGGCAAAAGGAGGATCTCTGGCTAGATCTGGGCTGTATGTGATACAAGGAGGGAACAAATTGGATAGCTCACCCCGAGGCCTGCAGTTTAGAGAGGATGTCCTCAACCTCACCTCCAAACAGGAGGCTGCCCCTGAAGGGAGCATTCAAAATGGACATCTGGACATCTTGGGCAAACCCAGATACACTGAGCCATAAGTACTGGTGCAGGCATATGCTGGTATCCGCTGCCCAGGCTGATGCATCCACAGTCTCTTAGGCCACCCTGAGCAGGTGAGTACTGATGTTAGAGGCTGACTTGAGTGCTTCCATGGCTTGCTGCTTGGCAGAATCGTCGGAGACAGACTGGGCAGCATCTCTGGCCTTATCCCACAATACATTCTGATACTGCAGCATGTGGGTGAGATAACTTGGGGCATGGATCACCAAAGTAAAGGAGGCAAAAGTACATTTACGCAAGAACTTACCATAACCATAGATCTTAGAGATAGGCTTTTGCAGTAGGTATTAACCATTCAGACTGAGCCCTCTGGCATCAGGAGCACACAGAAAACTTTAGCTAGCAGTGTCTGGCAGGGGGCCACATACAGACATCACGTGACGGACTTCAGAACAAAGCGACAGGAAAAAGGAGTAGGTTCCATGAGCCTAAGAAAAACTAGAAGAAGCAGAAGCTGGGGGAAGGTGGAAGGGAAAGTTACCTACTGCAAGAGCCTCTCTCGAACATCTACTGTTACGGTAAGTTCTTATGTAACTGTCCTATCTTACTTTGTAAGGGCTCTTGCAGTAGGTATTAACTATTAGGACCGATTCCCAAGCAGTGAAAATCAGACAAGACTGAAGCATGAGAGGCAGGAAAGATCTGCAGAGACGCAGGAAAATCATGAAAGAAGGCCCTGAAGGACAGCTAGTCCAAAGCCAGGCCTGCGCCTAGAGGCAATGCCCAGACTATAATGTTTTGTGAAAGTGTGGATGGAGCCCCAAGTGGCTGCTGCACAAATGTCCACAGCAGATACGTTCTTGAAGCAAGCAGCAGATGCAGCCATGCCTCTGGTAGAATGCCCTTTAACCTCTCCCGGCAAGGGTTTGTTGTACTTCTGGTAACAGAACAGAATGCAGTTTGCCAACCATCTGGACAAACATTGCTGAGAAACAGCAGCTTCCTCTCTCTCTCTCTTGGGCATGAAGGAAACAAAAAGTTGATCCAACTTACAGAACTGACTTCATCCGATTCGTATAATAACACAAACTTCTGTGAACATCTAATGTGTGCTTCTCCCTGATTAGAGTGCTCAGGGTAATATACCGGTAGTTGAGTAGTCTGATTCAACGTATACTCGGAAACCACTTTTGGCAAGAACTCAGGATTTGTATGCAAAGTCACCCGGTCTCTGTGGAAAAATCAAATAAGTATCCTTACACATCAGGGCCTGAAGCTCGGAAATCCTTTGAGCGGAAGTGACAGCAACTAAAAAGAGAGCTTTCCAACACAGGTAGCGCATGTCACAACTTGCGGCCGGTTCAAAATGAGGCAAGGTGAGTTTCTCCAAAATAAAATTTAAGTCCTATGGTGGAGCAGGCTTACACACTGGTGGTTTGAGGTGGAGGATTCCTTTCAGAAAAGTTTTAAAAACCTCAAGATGAGCAATTATTTTGCCATCCACTGGAAAGTGGTAGGAGGAAATGGCTGAGAGATGGACCTTCAGCGAAGAGTAACTCGGGCCCAGATCATAGAGACGTAGCAAATACTCCATGGCCTGAGGAACAGGGCACAAAAAAGAGTTCCAGTTCTTCGAAGTGGCCCAAATGGAAACACTTTTCCACTTAATGGAGTAAGTAGTTCTCGTGGAAGGCTTTCGGGCCTCTACGAGTACTTGGGATACCCTAGAGGAAACCCCAAAATGCGAGGCCGTTATATCCGAAGGTGCCACGTGTGAAGGTGAAGGGACTTGAGTCCTGGATGGATGAGCATGCCCCCCTCCTGGGTCAGGAGATTGTGACAGATTTGCAGGGGGATTGGAAGGCCCACAGCCATCTGTTACAGAAGTGGGAACCAAACTTGGCACAGCCAAAGCGGAGCTCTCAGGATCATGCAAGCCCCTTCCACTTGTAGTTTGACTAGTACCCACTGCAGGATCGGTAAGGGAGGAAAGGCATACAAGAACCCCCCTGTCCAGCGGAGAGATAATGTGTCTCACCAGGAAATACCAGGTCCTGGAACAAGTGAGCAAAACTTGTGAAGTTTTGCATTGGGTAGGGAGGCAAACACATCAAGATCTGGACGACCCCACTGATCAAAAATGTATTTGACTACCAACTGTTTTGGTTTCCACTCATGAGCCTTGGCCTGGGTGTGGCTGAGACTGTCCGATAGGACATTCTAGACGCCCGGGACATGGACTGCAATAAGGGAGATCTGATGGAGAATTGCCCAGTTCCAGACCCGCGTCACTTCCCTGCAAAGAGGGTAGGAGCGAGTGCTCCCTTGTTTGTTGAGATACCAGATCATGCACATATTGTCCGTTTGGACCAGCAGTGGACCTGGGTTGAGGAGGTGGTGAAAGGCCTGAAGAGCATACAACACCGCCCGTATCTCAAACACATTGATGTGTAGAGACAACTCTGACTGAGACCATGTCCCTTGGGTTCCGTGGGTCTCCAGCTGAGCCCCCCAACCCAGCCCTGAAGCATCCATGGTCAGGGTCTGGACAGGGGGAAGGGACTGAAAAGGAACTCCCTTGCAGAGACTGCTGAGATCCTGCCACCACAAGAGGTCGCAATGTATCGACTCAGAGACCAAGAATTTGTGGTCAAGGTCATCCTATCTCTGGTCCCACTGAACTCTGAGCATCCACTGTGATATCCACATGTGCAGCCTGGCCAAAGGGCAGTTGGGATGGCCGCTGCCATAAGGCCAAGAAGGTGCAGCACTGACCTGGCTGAAACCCAGTGACTGGAAGCCACCAACCGTGCCTGCTGTTGCAAGGTTTCCGCCCTATCAAAGGGAGGAAAGCCTGCCCCTGCACCATATCCACCACTACCCCAATGAATTGCAGGCGCTGTGAAGGGGTTAGGTGAGACTTGGACTAACTCACTGTAACCCCAACTCAGCCAAATAAACCCAGGGTTGCTGAAAGGGAAATTTCCAACCACTCCCTCGATGTGGCAGAGATCAGCAAATCGTCGAGGTACAGGAAGATGTAGTGGCCCTGGCTGCTCAAGGCCACAGCCACTACTGCCAGGTACTTGGTAAACACCCTGGGTGCCGATGATAGGCCAAAAGGGAGGGCCTTGAATTGGTAGTGTTCCCCCTGAAAGGAGAACTGGAGGTAGTGGTGGTGGGCCTGAAACACTGGTGTGCAGATAAGCTTCCTGCATGTCCATGGCCCAGGGCCACTATCCCTTGTGCAGCATGGGCAGCAGGCCTGGAAGTGTCAGCATTCGAAATCTTTTGTACTCTATGTACAGATTTAGAGTGCTGAGGTCCAATATCGGACGCAGGTATCCCATCTTTTTGGGTACCAGAAAAGAAGTGAGAGTTGTACCCTTTTCCCACCTGGTTTAGAGGAATGGGTTCTATGGCTGCCTTTCACAGCAGAGCCTATATTTCTTCTTTGATGACGGGAATGTGCACCCTTGGATAAGAGGAAGGATCCAGAGGGTTGTCTGGGGTTCTCTCTAGAAACTCTAGTGTGTGTCCCTGTGACATTAGTTGAAGGACCGAGTCTGCAGTAATCGCCTCCCACCCTGCCAGATGACTGGCGAATCTTCCGTCCACCGGTTCCTCCGATTGTGGAAGAGGAGGAGGGGAGGTGGCCCACGAGTCAAGAGGCAGAGGGAGGGCTGGGGAGACTCACCCCTGAAGCCCTTTGGTTCTTGGCTGGGGGAGTGGCTGTGGCTGTGGGGACCTGATGTTTGGGCTGATGTCTGGCCTGATGCTGCTGTTTCATCTGCCTTCTCTGCTGGTAACAAAAAGGCTGTTTGGATTTAAAGCCAGCGCGGTACATAGTTTGCACCAAGTGTAGTGCCTCCCCCCTATTCTGGAGATTTGTAATGATACCCTGAGCGTCGCCTCCCTAAGAGGACAGAACCCCGGAAAGGCACATCCTGGCTTGCAGCCTGAACGTCAGGTGCCAACCTAGAAACCCTCAACCAAGAGTACCTCCTTAGGCAGACAGCAGTGGCCATGCCCTAGCTGAGGAGTCAACGGCGTTGTAAGTTGCCCTCAGCGAGTGGCGACAGGTGACCTTAGCTGACCTAATGGTATCCGACAGAGTTACCTTTTCCTTGGAGTCCGACATGGCCTCAATGACCAGCTCTGGCTTCTGGAAGAGGGACTTTTGCTACACCACATGTGCGCCACATAATTTAGGGCACGTACAGCCAGGGTGGATGAGAAAGAGAACTGTCACCCAAAATGATTGAGCTGCCTCGACTCATCCGGAGGGGAGGTGCTCATGTGCTTGGGTTTCGCAGATCTATCATGTGCTGCGCTAATGACCACCGAGTCTGCTGTGATCCTTGCCCTCTAGCATGCAATAGAGCCTGTCCGCCTTCTTGGCCACCGCTGGGATGGATGAAGGCATTGACCAGATAGTGGAGGCTAAGTCCTCATGAAGCTCCAGCCAAGGAGGCGTGAAGACAGGAGACGTCAGGCATGTCCAAATGCTCGGCCAGTCTTTTGCATCTGGGGTCCTGATCTTACATTCATTGGCCTCTGCGATCTTCTTAAGGAGGTCCATGAAAGAGGGTTCTTCTGGAGGAGACTTGGGAAGACTCCTTAGTCTTAGGCACGTCCGGTGGAGGCATCTCAAACCCAGAGACCGAGGAAGAGGAGTCAGACTCCGAGTCTGACGAATGGGTCGGAACTGGAGACATAACCCCTGAGCAAGGAACCTCCTGAATGAGAACAGGGGTTCTGCCCTTGTTGGTGGAAGCCAAGCCCCTTGAAAGGCCTGATGTAGAAGGATGGAAGTCCACCGGCGAAGGGGATCTATGCGTCAGGGCCGGGTGTTCCAGAGTAGTGGCCGCTATCGGATGACGGCAGTCCAGTTCAGAGACTAGATGAGACTTAGTCTCCTTCCACCATGACTGAAGAATAGCTCTAAAGACCGCCTGAGGTTGAGGGGGCGGTGGGGCTGGTATAGCGACTGGAAACCGGAGCCATAGCCTAGCGTTGGGTATCATGACTTCTGGTGTCCTGACGTCAGATAAGCTGACATATGGTAACAAGGCACATACCCCAACGGCAGATACCCCTGTGAAGGAAGGCCTGGCACTTGATACCCTGACGGAAGGTATCTGGGGGTATAGCAGTGCAGCATATGGTAGCCGTGCATCAGGGGGTCTGTCAAAGGTCCTGATGGACCCAACGGAAGGTCCTTAGGAGGTCTGAAAGGTGTAGCAGAAGAAGCATTGAAAAGGCCCTTCATCAGTTTGGAAGCACCCTCTGGAGTAGGCGGAGAGGCAAAGGGTCCCGCTGCCAGGGTCAGTGGCAAAGGGTACTGAGGGATGACCAGAAAGCTTTCAGAGAAGCCAAGTTGAGACCCAGAAAGAGTACCATCAGGCTGAGTTCCCTCTAGCTCCGATTCCTGCTGGTCTGGTGAGGCCAGAGGGGTAGAAACGATACCCTGGCGGGGCGAACCCTCCGGGGTGGGCTGCAGCCAAAACAGCAGCGGGCACTGGAGATCAACGTCAGCACCCCCTTCAGGGCCTGACATAAGCTCCTGGGCTGAATGGGCGTCAGGAGATGAGATATCTGGATTAACAGCCGTGGCTGGACAGTCATCGGAACCCTCAGTGACTGACTTACCAGCCTGGGCTGTCCGCTCATCAGGAACCCCAAATAGCGACTTATCAGCCCCATCAGCTGAGTTAGACCCTTTGGTCTTGAGGGCTTGAAAGTGGCTGGAGCCTCAGACTCAGTCGAGGTGCCCACCGTCATCATGACCAGCGGCGGCGGGGGGGAAAGAGGGCTTCCCCTGGGAGGAGGAGGCAGGCTTGTCCACTGAGGCACTCTTCCCGGAAGGAGAAGGCCGCTGGTCGTCTGCAGTCCCCAAAGAGAGCTGTGGGTGAGAAGGGGACCGATCCTGTCCCCAGTGCTTCTCCTTGTCCTTTTTCTTCCAATGTCAGTGCTCCAAAGATGGGGAAGAAGAGGCACTCTGCAGCTTCTGCAACTCCTTCTCCATCGAAGCCATTTTTAATTTGAAAAGATGGGCCCTGAGGGTTTTCTGCCTGCATTTCTGTGTGACCTGATTGAAGCTCAGGCAGGCCTCACAGTCCTCGGTCTTGTGTTCCCGGCCTAGGCAGAAGACGCAGAGAGAATGATCATCCTTATGCGGGAGCTGCGTGCCGCAGGAATCACACTTGTTTTTATGTGACTCGGCAGGCGTCAGAGAAGACATGCACGACAATTATTTAAGAGTAATGCGAAAAATAAATGAAATCTTTTAAGAGGTAAATACTAATCCAAAATGGCGGCTGAACTGTAGCAGTGCTCTATGCAAGGTCCAATGTGCACAGGTCGATGGTGGGAAAGAACTGGAGGGTGGGCTGGGGACCGCCCACTATATAGGGTCACGTTGACGTCCGTCACGTGACGCTGGTTGACGGTCCACCGCCAGACATTGCTAGCTCAAGTTTTCCATGTGGTCCTGATGCCAGGGGGCGCAGTCTGAATGGTTAATACCTACTGCAAGAGCCCTCCCGAAGCAAGATCACACGTTTCCCAAAGAGGTCCACCCGATGGGACTCTCTGTCTGGAGGTAGGGAGCTCAGGTGCTTTGGCCACTTGGTGCTGTCATGAGCAGGATTAATGACCACTGAATCAGCGTGGGCCTGCTCCCCCCCGGGAAGGCTTGCCCGCTGGGGCATGATAAAGCCTGTCAAGTTTTGCGGGACATGGCTGGGGCCACATTAAGCCTGCACCACGCAGCCATAGTAATATCCTTGTATATGTGAATAAGAGGGGGAACCATCAAAGGAGGCGAATCGGGCTTACGAAGGTAGGTCGCTAGGCGACATCGCTCATGGTCCTGTTCCTCGGTTTCGAACCCCATCACCTCCCGGATGTGCCTCATAATGGCGGAGAAGGAGGAGTCATCTGGAGGGCATTTAGGGATGTTCTCAGAGGTTCCTTGCCCCTCTGAGGAGCCCGTGGGGGGGGGGGAGATCTGCTAATGTCCCTGTCATGCCCCAAGTCTGGGTTGTCCCCTTCATCAGACAAAAGCAAGTCTGGGGGATTATCATCTCCATCATCGGGTGGGTGACATGGGGTGGAAGTCTGCTGCAAGGGATACACTCGAAGTAAGATCGAGAATCACTACTAGAAGACAACAAATGCTTAATAGGCAACTAAACTGTATTATATTTTATTTTACTTTAGTTAATTTTAGGAGAGTTTTAAAGAGCTCAGCTCAGCTTCCTTTTCTTTCAAGAATTTCTTTAATAACAAATCTATTATTCATGTACTCGATTTTCATAGAGAATGCAATGTAGACTTCCTTTATTCAAAACTTCTCTTGGACACAAATCATATCTCTAACAGGCAATAAAATGCTGGAATTCACTTCATGCTAACATGCATAGTATACAATCTGACTATGTTTTTAAGCTCATACTAAAGAAGTACTGTTCAACTAAATCTACTTGCATGCTTCGACTGAACTATATTGTATATATTGCAATTAACTGTATTATTTGTTATATGACAAAACCTGTATGATACCAGGTCACCCTTGAAAATGGGCATTTATGCCCTTGAGTTCTACTCGGCTAACAAATTTTAAATAAAATAAATGAAAGTACTGTAATATTGGTTTGTAACAGATGGACAATTGATTTTCCTCATAGAGAAAGTGTGCAAAAAGAATCCCGTAATGCCACTGTTGTATGTCATTTTTCCTGTTAATACCGTAATTCTCACTTCATCTTTCCTGTAATACTATCACTGTGATGTTATCTTTGTCATAATACCATCATTCTGACATCATCTTTCCTGTAATACCATCGCTGTGATATCATCTTTTCTGCAACACCATCACTGGGACGTCATCTTGCCTGTAATACTATCACTGTGACATCATCTTTCCCATAATACCATGGTTGTGATGTCATCTTTCCATATCATTATGATGTCATCTTTCTCAAAATATCATTGATGTGATATCACAACAGTACTAAGTGGTTGAATGTTAAACAGAACCTTGATGGGTACCGCGAGTTGGGTTTTACTGTAACCGCTAAGTACAGCTAAACTCAGGTCCATAATATCACCAAAAATAAACTGAGAAGTATGTATTTCTTGGCAATAACAGCATCTCAAAGTTCTACTAACATGTTGTAACCTCTTGAGCTTTGCTCTCGAGACTCACATGTCATCAGACAGGCCAGTTCAATATCTCATTTTTAAAGGGTGGGGAGTCCCTTGGTACAAGTAAGTTGCAAAATGTGTAAATAATATATTTTCTTTATTCATCTGTCTTTATCTTTCATCAGTAAGGAAGTTTGTCTGCAGTCAGGATTGTTGTCCCTTTGGACTTCATCAGCTGTTGCCTGTCCACAACTGACATCATACTCTTCTGTTTGTGACATATTCATTTCCATGGCAACCTACTGAGATGTCATAAACAAAGGATTAGAACATCAGATATAGACAAGCAGCAGAAGTAGATCAATGTCAAGAGACAAAGATTCCACTTTCAGAAGGACAACCGTCCCCCTGGAGCCCCTACCCCTGGAAGGGAAGCCATAGTAGCCTTTGGGAAGCAGTGGCCCAAGGGGACAAAGGAACAAAGGCCTTGAGCAGAGTATATCCTAGGCCATTAGTTCTCAAACTTTGTCATGGCAAGCCTCCCCAAGGCCATGGAAAAGATCTTGAGCCTCCCCCCAAACACTGAAATAGTCTTGGGCCTCCCCATAATAAAATAACACCCTAGCACAGTACCTTAGAAATAAAGTGAAACTCCTTTGAGTAGTTGGCTCTCATTGTATACAGCTTATTGTACCTCTCTTTGTAACCCCTCCCTCCCCAGGTCAGCCTACTTGCACCACTGTTTTGACTCTCAAACCATTGTTACCCCCTGCTGCAGTGCCTTCACTGGTCAGACTGCTTTCTCTGTCTGTTTCCCCTCTATCTGCAATAACATTTTTACTCATCTCTCTCTCTCTCCCCCTCTTCCCCTGCTCTTAAAGGAGTAGTCCACCCAGAATTTGCAAAAAACATATGTTATGCAGAGTGTTTTGATATGTATATTAAGCCCTAGTGTGCCCTTCCCTCTGTCTGCTATTAGAAGTTTTTCCTAAATTAGCCTGCTAGCTGTATGGTAGTTTTATGACCCCTGGGGATCTCCATCGCAAATAGGTTTATTGGCTTTATTTCTCCTACGATGCACCCTGTCTCATGTGACACTGATGTAGCCATGCCCTTAGATTTAGCATGTGCACTGCTTTAAAATCAGTTTTAAATCAGTTCACAACAGCAGGTAACTGTTCTTATCCAGGGAGCACAAATGGCAACATTTACAGTTTAGCAGATACCTGAGAGCAAGCTAACTGGGGTTTCTGTAAGAAAACAGCTACTAAATAGCTCTAATTCATTATTTGTGTTTTCGGTGTGTGTCAGGTCTAGCTAGCAGTAGTAAGTGTTTTCATTTTAAAATGTTATTTCATCAAACTACACACAACAATAAAAAGCACAGAAATTGCCCCAGATCATCAATGCTATAATTAGTAAAGACTCTAGCTGTTTTCTTACAGAACACCTACTCAGCTCTCAAATATTTGCTAAACCATAACTGTAGGTACCATTATTCTACTAGAAGGAACTGGGAGTCGGGGCTGATTTTGCTCTGAGACATCACTTTCATTTATTTATTTTTTTGTTTGTTTTTTGTTACAAATGTGAAGTGTCTTTTTAACAAAGTATAAAATATATATGTGTGACTTATTTAGTTTGGAGAATATTTGTTTTATTATTTGAAAAGTGTGATACACTAACTGTGCAGTGCAGTGAACCACTGTAAAATGGAATCAGATGTGTAAATGGAATAGTCACTTGTCATCCTGTTGCTTTCATGCCATACCACAGGCAGGAGAAAAGCTGACTTCAAAGTATTTTGCAATTTCTAAGCTGCAGCTTCATACCATACACTTCATTTGTAAAAATAAATAAATATGAAAATCTTGGCACAGAGCAAGATCAGCACTAACTGCTGATAGAATGCTGATACCTACATTTACAGTTTAGCAAATACTTGACATCTGAGTGGGGTTTCTGTAAGAAAACAGCTAGAGTCTTTATTAATTATAGGTAGCATTGATGATCTGGACAGTTTCTGTGCTTTCATGGTTGTATATAGTTTTATAAAATTAAAAAGTTTTAAAATTAAAACACTCCTGCTAGCTAGACCTGATCCACATAGAAAACAAAAAGAGTGAATTAGAGCTATTTAGTAGCTGTTGTCTTACAGAAACCCCAGTTAGCTTGCTCTCAGGTATCTGCTAAACTAACTGTTGCCACTTGTGCTCCTTGGATAAGAACAGTTAGTTACCTGCTGTTGTGAACTGATTGTTAACTGATTTTAAAGCAGTGCACATGCTAAATCTAAGGGCCTGGCTACATCAGTGTCACATGAGACAGGGTGCATTGTAGGAGAAAGAAAGAAAATAAACTTTTTTGTGATAGAGATCCCCAGGGGTCGTAAAACTACCATACAGCTAGCAGGCTAATTTAGGAAAAACTCCAAATAGCAGACAGAGGGAAGGACATACTAGGACTTAACATACATATCAAAACACTCTGCATATCATATGTTTTTTGGACAAACATAATAAAGATTTAAACTGAACAAAATATACATATAAAAAAAGTTAAAATCCAATTTATGGAGAGTGAAACTGATGTGCCTGAAAGGCAGGAGAAAAGCAGTCAAGGGCTATTACAGAACTGAGCAAAGAAATCCCAAAGGAGTGATTTGAGGGGAAAAAATGTCATCGGCATTCTCTGTCACTCTCGAGGAGGGGAACACATGGACAGAAGAATAAAGTACAAATGAAGGTGTTTTCAGAACAAATCCCAATGGGAACTGATAAGCAAGACTTACTTTTGTAGGAGTTCTTCAACGGCAGTGGTGGGGGCATTTCCTCACTGTTTGCTCGCTGGGTTTGCGGCCTGGAAAGAAATTCGATGGACTTGTATGTCTTGTTGGAGATGTCTGTACCAGCAAAGCTCCAGCGATTTGGGACCAGGTTCTGGGCTCTGGCTGTGGAGTGGAGCGGCAGGGATCGAGAGGACTGGTTCAGCGGGCTGATCTGTAATGGAAGAATGGTACAGCAGTAAGAAAGTCTGTACATTTTCCAGTGTTTCAGATGTTCAAAGCACTTCCTATATGTAACAGACAGGAAGCAAAAGCATGACAAGTAGTGCGTGGATGCTGTCAAGAAGATAGGAAAAAGGCTAGGGTGCATCAAAAGGGGAGTGACCAGCAGAGCAGGGGAGGTAATCCTGCCACTTTACATGGCCCTGATCAGGCCCTACCTGGAGTACTGTGTGCAGTTTCTAGTTCCCTAATACAGAAAGGACATTGAGACGGTTAAGAGGATGCTACACAGGGCCACCCAAATGACCACGTAGGACAAATGTTATGAAGACAGCGTGCTGCTGATGGGGAACATTTTTATTTGTTTATGAATTTTTTATTAACTGGGAAAGAAAGGCTAGAAAATACTGCCTATGCCTATTTTCAGCCAACGTCCTGGGGGGATACAGACACAAACCAGCTGAAACTGAACCTTATTAAGCTGCTGGTGGTATTTTTTTAGTGAATGGGAGAATTTTGGCCAGAACATCTGGGAAAATCCACTACTCTTTTCTAGCACTGCTATGGGATCTTTAATGTCCATCTGAACAACCACCAATGATACCAGTCTTTCACATACTGAAAGGCATCAACAAGGTCAAACAGAGATGTTGGAGTTAGTGTGCAGTAGCAAGATGCGGAGTCACACATTGAAACTCAGAGGTGCTAACATTAAGATACACTTCTCCTAGAAGGTAGTGAACAGCCTACCAGCAGAGGCAGTGGAGATGGAGGCAATACATATCTTCAAGGTAAGGGGTCACATTTCTGCTTATCGAGGGAGTCATGTGATTCCCTGGGTAGGAGGGTGGGGAATCCCTATGGTTAGTACATGTCTGCACAACTTACTGTACTTGTTGGTCCATGCGTAAGAGGCAGTGGCAATCGACTTAAAGGAAAACTACACCCAAAACTTGGAAAAATACATGTTGTGCAGAGTTTTTTAATTTGTATGTAAAGTTCTAGTGTTTCCTTCCCTCTGACTGGTATTAGGAGTGTTTCCCAAATTAGCCTGCTAGCTTTATGCTAGTTTTACGACCCCTGGGGACCTTCATACCTGATAGCGTAATTGTATTTCTTGTTCCCACAGTGCATCTTGTCTCATGTGACTGTGATGTAAGAGAGACCCAACATTCAGCACACACATGCCAAACAAACTAAATATCTTGGAAGCTTTACAAGCTGCACAAAAATTACCAGCAGCAAAGTTTTTCAGGACAGTAAAACCTTTAGGATGAAGGTGGTCACCAAGCTGAATTCTACAGATTTTAAAATATAGCCATCTCTATTGTTGTGAACTTATTGTAATGCAATGCTTTCTGCTGGATTTATGGGCTGTGCTACATCACCATCACATGAAACAAGGTGCACTGTAGGACAAAGAAATGCAATAAAACTATTTGATATGGAGATCTCCAGGGTTCATAAAACTACCCTAAAGCTAGCAGGCTAATTTAGGAGAAACTCCTAATACCAGTCAGAGGGAAGGAAACACTAGAACTTCACATACAGATTAAAACACTCTGCACAGCATATCTTTTTTCAAGTTTTGGGTGTTGTTTTCCTTTAAGAGACCTAGAGTCTTTTCCGACCTTAAATTACTATGGTACTAGGAAAATGTGACTAAAGTCACTAGACGGAATTACAAGCCTTGTAATTTACAGACGGACTATTTTTTATTTCAGATAATTTAAGGTAGAACACTGTTTAGAGTTTAAAACTGTCACCAAGGAATGAAGTTGTTTACTTATCAGTAGCATGTGAATCAAGTGGACATTGTTTACCTCTGAATATTGTACAGTAAATTAAATCTTCAGACAGTTTGAGTGACACAATCAAACAACTTACTATGTAATACTTCACTACCTCGTTTTGCTGATGGTTTCAAAAACTTGTTCGTAATACATGACTGTTAAGAACAACTTTCTGATCCCAAATCTGTCAGTCAGTACAAGAAACTCACTAATCGTGGCATTTTCTCCATGAATGTATCTCGATCAAAGCTTTCATTACAATGTGGGTAGTGTACACTGCTGCTGTTCTGCACAGCAACTAAAAGGTTTTTACATCAGTAGCTTTATGCTATGTTTTTTTCAAGTGTTAGAAACAATGGGCCCAAATCCAGAAGCCACCAGCATCAGGTGCAACTTGTGGCAAAGCAGGGATCTGTGCCCGACGCCGCTGCAGCAAGGGCACAAAGTGGTATTCTAGAAGGTTTGCCACAATCTGCCATTTGTGGCAAACCTTCTAGACTGACCGCAACATGCAGCTCTGCGCCAAGACAAGTGGCGCAGTGAGAGGTTGTGGCGCAGGGCAGGACACAGCACCCTGTTAGAGCCAGTGGGCTCTCTGTGTGCCCCCAAGGAGCATCAAGCCCAGAACAGGGCCTCAGAAGGGGCAGCAGATGTCAGGCTATGGCACAGGGCATGTGGACCTCCATGGCAGTGTCCCACTACCTTGCCAAACACCTGTGCCACGTATATTGAATGCCTGCTATGGCAGGCTACTGCCAACCCCTGCATTCCTGGTGCCAGAGTTCCCCCCTGCGATCCACGAACACTCCCAACAACAGTGAGAATCTCTCCCCGGCTGACAGCACCACCCCCATCCATGATCACCCGGAATACCACAGTACAAAAGTGATAATACAGCGGGTGCACTCCTGGTAATCTAGTGGCCCCCACCATCTAACAGGCACTGTCACCACCGCCCCTCCCCATCGCATAACAAGCTTCTCCGATTTGCAAACTCTCCACACACCACCATGTTCAGCAGCAGAATGTGATCGCACAGACCGCATCACCGTACTGTACATACAGTATCTGTACAGTACAGTTACACGGTCTGTGCGGTCATATTCTGTGGCTGGCTGTGGTGTTGTCCAGAAGGTTCTGCCAGACATAGAAGCTGGTTGGGACAATGGGGTGCGGATGGGTGACAAAGCCTGTCGGGGATGGTAGGGGGCCACTAGACTACCAGGTAGGGCGCCCACTGTGTTGTCACTTTTGTATAGTGGTATTCTAGGTGATCGTGGATGGTAGTGACGCTGTCACTCAGGAGGCGATTCTCTCTATTGTTAGGGGTGATTGGGGATCAAGGGGGGGTAATACCACACAAGGTGCCAACGAGGTTGGGGGTAGGTGGCACACTGTAGTGTCCAAGCACAGTGGTGCCCAGTGGGTCGATGCCACCCTGTGCTCCAACAAGCTGGGTGCCACTTGCTGGGAGCAGGTTGCCAGCTTCTGTCCATGCCCCCAACACAATGTTCTGCCCCTGGTGAGCCCCTACAGGCCCCAGTTCCACCTCAGCCCATTGGTGCAAGCTGGTTAGAACTCCTCCTGGCTGGTCTAACTGGCGGCCCCTCCTACATCCATGGTGAGGCTTCTGGAATCCCGAAAAAGGGGCTGTGGTAGCCCCACCATGGGCGCAAGCCCCCTTTTGACATGGCGCCATGAGTTGCTGGACACAACCCTGGTGCAAGGGGGTTTTGCCGCAGCCATCCCTGGACCGGACACAGGCCATGTTGTGGAATCCCATTTGATGCAAGTTGTGCCACAACTCACATCAAACAACTCTGCCACAACTCCCTTGCGTCGGGCGCACCCAACCGAGAATCAGGCCCAATATCTTTATTTGCTCCCTGAGTCAGTTTGCAGAACAAGGTAACCATTGCATTATAGAAAATACATAACCTCCAAATTTTAAGAAATGGGCTCATTCTTTTACCACCTCGTAAGTTCTGTGACATCAAGTGCTTTCGACCTTCACTTTTGAGCTCACATGAAGTCACAGAACCTGCCCTGTGTTAAGAATCAGCCTGTTCTTAACACTTGTGGGTTAATTATTCTATCTATAACTCACAGTTCTGACATCATAAACTAACTTATTTTTTGTTGTTGTTGTTGCTTTGTTTATCTGCCTACCTCCTGCTGGGGTGGTCCTATGGTTCCCCTAATCCGGCACTATCCTGTCGGCTCCTGCATCAGGTGCCGAGCCTGAGATGCAACCTCCTTGCCCTCACGGTCGGATCACGGACCCCCTCATGGAAGACCAAGGGGTCGGGACCAGAGGGAGCTCCTGGGAGCATCCGATGCAGCGCCGTGGGCAGGCCTTCATGAGCGCTGGAAGATCGGCAGTTTTGTTCCCCTGTAGCTCACCTCCTACAGCCCGGGCGTGCAATGACACCAGTAACACTACGGTGTGTGCTTCCGCACAACTCGCATCAGACATGTGCCCGCACTGTCCCCTCTAACATGCCGCAACTCACGGATGTTCAATCCTCCTACCCCCGGTCGACCCCTGACAACCCAAGTCCACTCCCGAGCCCAGGTCGGCAGCGTAGCGCGAGGTGTGGCGTCCAGCACCTCAACCCTCAGCGCCACCGGGCTGGCATCAATAAACTAACTTATGACAAAAAAAAGCATAATGACTATTTGTGAATTACAAGAGCGGAATTTACATTATGGGGGCATAGTAGCACCCCTATTGTTAGGGAGGCTGGTGAGTTCTATGTTAAACTCAATTTTTGTTTGCTTCTTGCAGAAAGACAGTTTTACAGATTTACATAAAACTTTCAAGATTTGTTATTTTGTTGTATATGACAGAATCTAGGATCCCTGAAAATCTCATGTAAATCAGTTTAGTACTTTTAGAGATAATAAAGTGTGAAAAAACATGTTTTTCTCATCGACTTCAATGGTTGCTCTTGTCTAGATAAAAATCTAAAAATCCTTAAACTGTGAACTTTTGTAGGGGTGTGTAGGTTGTTAGGGAAGGATTTCCTAGGTGGGTTTGATGTTTGGGGGTTTTGTAGTTTTTAAGCTACTTACATTTGAAAAAGTGTGTTTTTATCATTTCCGCGTCTGCTCACGATCAGGCTCCGAGATAACGTATCACATGCGCAAAACTGTTTCAATGCTGTTGAATGAAGGTTGGGAAAGTGAAAGGAGTAAGGCAACAGTTAAAGGTGAAGTGAATAAAAACTATTAACTGACATGTATCTCAGTGTTTATTTTTATTTCGTAATTTTTTTTTACTCTTTATTTTATACTCCCAGCCCTGGAGTCCCGCTCAGTCAGGACACGCCTAGGCACACCCCGCTTCTCTGCCTACCCGGAACCTCGGAGGATCCCCCATAAAGTCATGGATTTAAACCCCAGGCAGGTACGAAGTGGGGCTGTGCACCCCAAACTTTCTAATTTTATTGATTCCCCCTATCGAGGCCAGGTAGATGGGAGCAATCAGGGTTCGTACTGACGCTCCTTCCCCTCGGTGCTCCAGTGCTCCCTTTTTCCACCATTTTCTCCTCTGTGTGGTGTATGCTCGGCGTCTAGGTGCTGCGCTGGCGTCCACCACGCCCTCATGTGCTGCGGGCTTGTTGTTCCCGAGCTTCCGCCTGAGGTCACAGCTGCAGTCATGGTCTCCGCTCCCCGGAGAAGATGAGCAGTCGTGGGACGCTCAAATCTTCTCTCCCTGGCTGGCCCTCCAGTGATCCGGACTCGTTCCTTAACCCAGGCACTGACGTTGCAGACTGAAATCCAACTGCTGTGCTGGTGAGCCGGCCTTCTCAGTGTTTATTTTAACAGCACAGCTGACAAAATTTAGTTTTAGACTTGAGACATGTTACTAAGGGGTGTCAGTTTTCTGTTCAAGTTTGAGACTGTGAGTTATTTCATATTGAAATTAAACCCTTTTACTAATTCATTATTAGTTATTATCCTGTTTTAATCTGTTGTCTCTCACTACGATCAGCAGCCACTCACCGTTCGCTACAGTGAGCTTCGATGTGCTGTCATGCGAAAAGCTACATCAATCCCCGTGTTCGGCTGCCATCTGAAATTTACAAGATGAAAATAGTGTGACAAGGGTTACAGCTCCTCTGTGAGAAAAACCATGTCAGAGGAAATTGACGCTTCTACACTTTTTATTAATGTGCCTCAAGTCCAAAATTAATTGTGTCAGCTTTGCTATTAAAATGCTTACTGACTAGGCATCATTTGTCAAATGGACTAAATATTTTGAGTGCTATAAATAAAATCTTGTCAGTCTGTCATTCAACAGCTGATTGCTAGTAGTGCATTCACTTACTGACATGAGGTGATTTAGTTTCATTTAATTAAAACACACACACACACACTAAAAAAAAAAGAAACTTTTTTTAGTCTACTGCGCACAAAATGTGGATTGTCTGAAATACTGAGCATTTCACATTAGTCGTTCTGGCATCAAATAGCAGCAGTTCAGAATACTGCAACGACATAATGTAAAACACTGCATCTGGCATTGCACTGTCTCATTAACTATGGACGTGGCTTTTTGATACCTTTATAACACATCACTCATTTGCTATTTGTACTTAAAAAAAAATTACAGTGCTTATTTGCAAGTCAGTATCTGAACACAGAATTCAAACGCTTGTTCAGCACGTCTGTGTTTGATATAATGGTGCCTGTTTAGCTATGCAGTAAACATGTATTCTGAATGACAAGATTTGTGTTGTGTTCGAACACAAACACGATCTACTCTGTTTTTCAATAGTAAAGTATGGAATTATTAGTAAATTATATGCAGCCTTCCCCACTAATCTAGGCATATGACAAAGATGCACCTTCATTCCCCATATTATTCTCCCTATTTATAAATCATCTTTACAAGAAGACATGCTGCAGTTCATCAACAAACAATCTTTCTACCTAGTTTTAAATTTTTTCAGCAATCTACAACTAATTCGTAAAAACGGTTGTATTATTTTTCCAGCAGGCCCTACAAGTGAAACTGCAAGTTCAGGTCTGCCCCGTTCAAAAAAGAAATAATGGGATGTCCTGTATCACTCCATGTACTTGCCTGGGAGGCTAATTTGCAAAACAACGTGTTGCCATATGAGAGGAATAATTCGGTATCATGCATGAACGAGGGACATGATATGCATTCTAGTACACAGATTAAATCCAACTTCAATCACCAAACTGTGTATAAAACAAGATTTATTTAGTTTCACTGTTCAGAGTCATACAATCATGCAACGGCTGCATCTTCAATAGGAGCCCGAACTTTACTTGATTTTTTTTTTTTAACACACAAACTGCGTAGTTAAAAAAAAAAAAACTAAGCCATATGGTATATTTGTAATATTTTAATATGTGTTATACTCTGGCATCACAGTCCATTGACCGTACTGTCAAAATAATCACAAAAACTCCACGGAGCAAGTAGGTGGGAAAATACTGAAGGTCACACCACACCAGCATGGCATGAAATGTACATTCTACCTTCTTCTTATCTCTGTTGCTTCACTATAAAATTATTTTAGTGCATAATGTATAAAAAAGAAATATAAAATACACATTCTGATTAACTCGGCTCTTGTGTATGTGTATTTGACATCTAAATAAACACACGGATACATGTCAGTTAATAGTTTTTCTTCACTTCACTTTTAAAGTGAGGGACTGCCTTTTTATCTGTGTTTTTCACACAGGCATGAGTCACAGTGCCACCTGCTCTGCTCTCCGATGGAACTCGGCAATACTGCACTGGATCAGTTGGATTGCGTGCATTACTGGACCAGTGGCACCTTCCCAAGGCTAACATGACTTTTTTGCAGGTATTTTTGGTTGCCTTCAGGAATTCATACCTCGATTAGGAATCCAAAATCATGGTGCTGAGTCCGTCAAGGCTGACCCGATGACTAAGGCGGTAACCTACACAGCAGCACATGGTGGGCAGGGGGCAACTTTCATAAACAGGGCAACTTAACCACACTTTGATTTTTGTCTCAAGAAACGCGTTTTCCCTTCACCTTGATCACAGTCTTGCTCACCCCTCAATCTACAGTTATAACTGCACAGAATATTTGCACAATACTTAAAAACTTTTAGGTCTCCCAGATGCAAAGGGGTCCTGCATTTTACAAGAAAATGGGGCAGTCTACTGGGGCATTGTTGCTATGGACTTGTATTGTTAATACAAGAAAAAAAGAGGAATTGAGGTCACATTATACAATTTACATGAACATACCAGAAAAACAACCCCTTTGGACTTACAGGAAATAATGGCAAACTCATCAGGGATCCATGAACTCCCATTCAGCACCACTTGTGTACGATGTTGTGCCACAGTCAGGCAGAGGTACAAGTGCAGGAAGAAAGAAAAGCAATGGAGAGCGACAAAAGTTAGGACTCTGTGAGGTAGATGAGCTCAGAGCTTTCATACCACTGACCACTAAAAGAGCTGCAACTTTAGGACACGACATCTTAAGCTATAGTAAGATAGGATAAGATATCTTAAGATATTGTATCTTATCTTAACATAGCTTAAAGATCATTGGTAAATTGTCTCCATTCTCCTGGTGCCTAGTGCCTTCATTCTGTCTTTGATTGTGAGCTAATAGTTTATATGGATTACAAATAACTAATACGGTAACTGAGCCATACAGGGGAGAGTATTTGTAAATTAGTGAACAATATCAGCCACCTGCACAAGCCGCGGCTTGGACTGACTGACCATGCCAATCCTCACAAGACTGCCGGTCCTCAGCCCACTCTCTGTTGCTGGCTGTGGGCTATTATTGCTTCAGGTGGGTAAACACTGCCTGCCACTCTACATGCCAGCCACACACTCATATATTAGAGGCACTTCACTGAGGCACAGAAACTACTGTATATGGGTGCCAAGCACCGTTCAAAATGGATCCAGAAGAGTTTAAAATACGTTTACCCCAAATGCACTGAAGGCATCACTGGTGGGATTTTATAGACAATATTTAGATTCGACGCACCAAGATTTGAGTGGCAACAGTGGTGTAGTACTTGTTTTCCAACTTTAATAGCTGTCGAGGAGACAGCAATGCTGTGAAATGTTAGCCCTGCCACTGAAAAGGCAAAAAAGGCCAGGAATGGGACAGTGAACTTCCAAGTGCGCCTTGGGTTGACCCTGCTGCTGGTGGATGATGCACCCGACGAGGACTGTGACTGAAGGGGTCCCAAAGTCCGAATCCCCTGGGAACTGCTGGTCAGAGTTAAGACTTTTCTGTCTGGGGTTAGGTGATCCATCACTGAAACAATCATACATACTCTGCAGCTGTAATGGTGAAACCGACTGTTTGATCCTATAACGAAGTCTGATTTTATTCTGTGATTTTCTTTTAATTTATGTTTGATTTTATTTATACTTTTTTTTTTTATTTTGCACATTTTCTGCTTCCCTTGTTAAAACCCCTGAGTGGGTGGCATGACATGAATAACAGTGGCTATGACAGCTGGTTGCTGGGAAAACCTGATGAGTTTAACATGCTAGACTGTGGAGGTGAGTGTGGAAAATGATGGTAGGAGAAATTTGGTGGGATTCAGCAAACGGGAGTAGCTGCTTGATTTTATCTGATGAATGTTTCTCAGGAACACTGGCATCTCAGCGCTTGCAATGCACTGTACACTCACAAGGCTAGTGCTAAGTTGTAGCTGGGTACTTAGAGGGATGAGGTGGTACCTACTGAAAGAATTACATAAATCAGTGTTTCGGTTTTGGATTTATTAATGTTGGTAATAATGTTTTATTAGTACAGAATGCACTGCATACTGTCTTACATCATCTTATCACTTTGTTCTGGACAGCCTGACTTGATTACGCTAGCTCATTATACTGCAGTTTTACTTTGGGGTATAGTTCTTATAATATTTCTTAAAGCAGCAGTGCAACAAAAATGTTTAAAAAAACAGCTGTAGCTAGAAGTAGTAAAAATATTAGCACACCTGTCATAATTGCGCTTGATATTAAAAAGAATAAGCTTTACACCTCAGTCTAAATCCAAAGCAAACAGGCACTTCTTAGTAGAAACAACAGGCAATAATGAAAAGAATATGATAAGCAGGTTGTGATTTCAGATGTTTCAGACAAAATACTATAAAGGCCATGAGTCATCTTTATAAGGGGAGTCACAAAATGACTATCCTGAAAATCTGGGGGTCTAAATAAAAAATATATAATTATTAAGAAACTTTGGGTGGGGGAATACGTGATGAAGCCTGCCTAAGAAGATGCTCTTTTCTGCGTTCTGACCCACTCAGTGTTAAATCCACGTTTAAAGCTCCCTTTTTCTTGGTAATCGGGTCAGTTTTAAGGTCCTTAACTCTTGTTTGCCTATAACACAGAGAGACAGTATTTTTCCGTGTAGCATGGAGGTGGAAATGAAAAAAGTAGGACCTCGGCAGACGCCACCAGTAATGCCCAAGAAGGCCCCAAACAAACAGAGGGCCCACACCGCATCAGCTTCAACTATACAATCCTCTGCTAAACTAGAGCAAGAGCCGCTAACCCTTGCAGACTTCCTCGCAGAATTTCGTCCGTTTCAGAACGAATTATAAGGCATGGCAGCAGAAATTAAGTCTTTAACTTCAGCCATGGAAGATACGGTTAGGAGAATCTCAGATAATGAGGCCAAGATGTTCTCCTTCGAAAAGCAGGCAGAGAAAACGGATTTAGAGGTTGTTGGTCTGCACCAGAAGCTCACAAAGATGGAACAGAAGATCGAGGACTTAGAGGGGCGCAGCCGGCGAAATAATGTGGTAATTATAGGGCTCCCGGAGCTGGAAGAGGGACCTAATGTGGTCCTGTTTGCCCAGAAGTTGGTTGACAAGGTGGCGGGTCCTTCTCCCTATGGCCCCAACTACGTTACTGAAAGGGCGCATAGAGCCCTGCAACCTATACTCTGACCGGGCTCTCCCCCTAGACCGATGATTCTGCGGTTCCTGAATTATTTGGCAATGTTTCTTGTTGAAAATCCATGATATCCAGGACCTCCAGTGGGAAGGGAAAAGGTTTTGTGTGACCCAGGACCTCCCTCTTACGATCTGACAGCGCAGACAGGCCTTTCACCCCCCCTTGTGTCTAAGATTATTGCTGCGGATCTCCGGTTCTGAATGAATTACCCAGCAAAGCTACAAGTCTTGATCTCGGGAACCTGGCAGTCTTTCGATGAAGTAGAAGCAGCTAGAGCAGGACTCAAGTCGGCCCTTCTGGATTTGTTTCGGGGCACCTGAACTACACAGATCCTGAGGTAAGCTCCTACTGTAGAGATGTGCTAGCTAATTGTTCCAGAACTGAGCGATCCAGCTGGTTAGCAATTCCAAAATTCTGCAGGCTGAAATGGACATTATTGCTAGTAGTGACTGTCAGGTCCTGGAACTGGATCTCAGCGGAGTATCCTTTGTTAAAGAAGATGGATTAAGGCATCGCCCGAAGTCTTGCTTGGTAACAGACCCCCCTCTTCTCCTGGTGTTTTTTGTCCTTCTCTCCTAGGGAAATTGTTACAAAAATTGTCAATGTACTTTGTTTGTTGAAGATAAACGAATTGTCGTTTTCCAGACAGCTGAAGGATCTATATTGGAGGGGGTTTTCAATGTAGAGCGCTGGTTTTATTTTGTGTTTATATTTCATGTAGTTCCTCATTTTGTCCACAAGAGGGGAGTAGTGTACAATGCTACTGGGGGATTCTTTATATTTACTGTCAGCGTGATATTTTCCCCGAGTTTCAGGGTGTTTGGTGAGACAGGGAGTTGCTTAAGCTGTGATTACTGGGGGTTTCTTCCCTTTCTTACAAATGTTTTTCTTTCAACCTGCAAATTGATAGCTGGAAGCCTGTGTATAAAGGGAAATTTGCTACTCGATGGTTGGAGGGGAGTACAGGGGTTAAGGGAAGCTGCAGAACGTTTTGCTGGATAGGAAATAGAGGGAGTGGGCTGGGAAAAAGTGGGTTAGTGAGGGTTTTAGTAAGGTTACTTGTTTGTTAAGGGTTATGCGTGGATTGGGTAGGGAGGGTTGTACAACAGCATCCAGGGGGTTGTGTTTATTTGCTAAATGTTGCATAATCTCCCATTTGTTTTATTTTTGTTTTCTTCTTATAAGACATGATGGCTAGTGACATTACTTTTGCAACTTGGAATGTGAAAGGGATCAGGAGGAAGCCCAAACAATATCAAATACTCAAACATTTGAATCTTTTACGATCCCAGGTTACCTTTTTACAAGAATCCCACCTATTAGAAACCGAGGCTTTACAACTGAGGAGGCAGTAGATTAGGCAAGTTTTTGCTGCCCAGGGGTCTACGAACAGTTGTGGGGTCATGATAATTATTAATAGAAATGTTCCCTTTACCCCCCATGCAGGTTTTTAGGGATTCTGGCGGTAGATACATTATGGTCCAAGGTACACTTTTCTCTATGCCACTTTTACTAGTACTTACGGCCCCAACACAGATAATCCCAGCTTCTTTATGAGGCTTATAACTCTTCTTTTACCCTTGCTTCCCATATCGACAGTAATGGGCGGGGATCTCAGTCTGGTGTTGGACCCTGTTCTTGATAGGTCGGGATCTGTACTAAAGGGACTTTCACCCGGGCAGAGAGCAGTTAGAGATTTATTTCATCAGTGTGGCTTATGTGATGTGTGGAGAGTTTTACACCCCAATAGTAGGGAGTATACCTTTGTCTCCCCAGTACATAGGTCGCACTCTCGTATAGATTATTTACTAATATCCCAATCTCTCTTTCCGGGGTGATATCTTCCTCAATTCAACCTGGCCCTATATCTGATCATTCTCTAGTGATGTGTCGTTTAGCCTTACTCTCTCTTCCAAAAAAAGAGAGTCGTTGGAAACTAAATGACCAGTTACTTAAGGACTTACGCATCTCCAAGCAGGTAAAAGACCAGTTAGATTTTTTCTTTTCAGTAAATTCCACAGAAGACATGACACCAGATATCACATGGGGTGCCTTTAAGGCTTACTTGAGGGTTTTTTTGATTAGTTTAGCTACCAAGCGGAAAAAAACCTGCGAAGCTGAGCTTCTCTCACTATTGTCGCAAATTCGCACCCTAGAGGCTAACTTATCCCCTCAAACTCCGGAAGAATCTAGGCAGAAACTGCTCACAGTTAAGGACAGGTATCTAGATTTATTAAGGGACAAAGCTGAACTGGCCATTATTCGCAACAAGGCTCTTTACACCGACCAAGGGGAAAAAGCGGGGCACCTGTTAGCTTTAAGGATCATGCAACAGGAATCTGTTAGGTTTATCCCACCTGTCAGGTCTCATATAGATGGATCCCTGAGATCGTCCCCCTCAGAGATTGTGCAGGAGTTTGTGCACTATTATCAGCAGCTATATAGTGACATGGATAATCCCCCTTCACCGGAGGCTCTAAAGGCATATCTCCATGAGTCTCATCTCCCCTCTTTGTCTGAAGCTCAAAGGAGGTTTCTTTCTTCTCCTATATCCTTGGTCAAAATTACTGAAGTAATAAAGGCTCTTCCTTCGGATAGGGTTCTGGGACCAGATGGTTTTTCATCATTATTTTATAAAACATTTCAGGATCAAATAGCTCCGGCCCTTCATAGATTGTTCCTCACCATCTTATCTGTGGCTGCTTCCGATCCCCACTTGTTTGAAGCCCTAATTATTATTCTCCCTAAATCTGACAAGGATCCCGAGATGGTACAGAGTTATAGGCCCACATCCCTTTTGAACCAGGATATTAAAATCCTTTAGAAGATCCTGGCTGACAGGCTTACCCTGGTTCTCCGTGACCTGATCGGAATGCCACAGGTAGGATTCATGAAAGGGCGTTCGTCGTTGGACCATCTTCGAACTCTTTCCCATGTCTTCTCGGAGTCCAGGGATGCCGCTTTTCCAGCTGTTTTGGTGTCCCTGGACGCTGAGAAGGCGTTTGATTGTGTGAATTGGAATTTCTTTTTTCAAACTCTCCAGGCATTTGCTTTTCCTTCTACATTCATAAACTGGATCCAAGCCCTCTACCAAACTCCTTCTGCCAGGATTTCAGGAAACGGTGCATTCTCAAAGCCCTTTCTTTTATACTCTGGAACGAGGCAAGGATGTCCCCTCTCCCCCTTACTATTTAATCTCTATTTAGAACCGCTCATTCGGAATCTTTTAATTAACCTGGACATACAAGGTGTACCAGTATGTAATACCATAGTTAAGGTTACAGCATATGCAGACGATCGTCTTCTCCATTTGTCCTATCCTGACTTGTCAATTCCTGCTATGCTAGCCACAATCACGAAGTTCAGCTCCTTTTCAAATTATAAATTAAATTCCAACAAATCATCTATTTTTCCTCTCAGTCACAAGGTGTTTAAACACAATATTATTTCTTTTCGGTGTTCTTGGTCACTGGTCTCCCTCAAATATCTTGGCATCAGACTTACACGTAATCCCTCCTTGTGGTTTAAAGAGAACATGGAACCCCTGTCTCAGGTCATTACACAAGACCTTGATAGATGGTCAAAACTCCCTATTTCATTATGGGGCCGTATCAGTTTAATCAAAATGAATGTGTTTCCCTGTCTTTTCTATCCTTTATCGCTTCTTAACTCTTTCATTCCATTTTCCTGGTTTCAGAAAATGCATAGTTTATTTACTAACTTTATATGGTCTAATAAACATTCCTGTTTAGCATACCACAAATTGGCAGCTCAGAAACTCAATGGTGGTCTCCGTATTCCTCATCTGGCTTTATACTACTGGGCTAGTCATTTATCAAAGTACCTTAAATGGCTAAACCCAGGTCCCAGTAGCTTGAGGCCGAATTGGCTCAAAATAGAACTGGATTTTTACCAGTCTATAGGTATCGATACCCCGACTTTGTTCTATGTCAAGACTTCCTCCCTACAAGATATTTGAAAATGTCCAACACTAGCGATTTCATTAAGAATACATGCTCAACATTTTTCTTTTTTGCGCTACAAACCCCATCTGGATTTATCTCAATCCATATGGAACTCACTGTCCTTCTTAATAAACAAGCAGAGAATTCCCTCTCAGTGGTTGCCTCAGCTAGGAGAGGGGATTGTATCCACTTTCCTTGATGATGAGGGGTCTTGGCTTTCTGCACCCAAGTTAATCTGGAAATTTAATATTCCAGTTGTAACAAGGGATAAAGAACTTTGTCCCTATATTTCAGCCTAACCTCATTTTGGTCTAAAACATAATGTGTCTGTGTAACAAATGTTGACCTATATAATTGGATCATATAAAACTTGTGAAGCCACAAGACAAACCAAGCCACAAGTTGCAATATTAAAGTGCCTTTTGATATTTGTGCTGACCATGTAAGTAATAGCAAACAGTTGTCTTATGTGACTACAGACAGGAACACAGGATAGTGTCCAAATTACCCTTCTGACTATCTCTAGTGTTTGTTCTCATCAGGACAGGCTGAAATGCTTGTATGCACATTCCCAAGTCCAAACCTATTTCTACCTCCGGACTTTGGTAACTGGTAGTGACAACTGTTACTAGCCATATATAATAATAGAATGTACACTATCTATACTTGTGCTGACCAAGGATGAGTTCATACATATACCAAAGGAGCCTTGTAAGCTGATGTTTGTGCTTGTTTTGGACCAATCATAGAAAACCATAGGAAATGATGATGCTGTCTTCCACTATATAAGCAAGCCAGCACACACTGTTATTTTGAAGAATGTACCACTTCTAATCTCTCGCTGTGGTTATTGTTATAATCATTAAATTCTTCCACCTTCAATCTCATCTCCATTCGTCTCCTTTCAAAGTATCTGTAATAGATAATTTACTAACTGTAATTTTTTTCACAACGCTACACCAGTATCTAGCCACTTCAAGGTTCTCCAACTTAAACACCTTCTTGCTAGTACGTTGGGCAATACTCCTCCCCATCCCCCCTCGCATTTCCTTGTTTACCAGAGCTTACTCCCTTGTTGGGTCCTCCCAAGGTAATCTCAAAACTATACCAGGCCCTTTTACATTGGCGGTTTGGAAGTTCCTATGGTCCCACCAAGTACTGGTCCTCCCTCTTCCCTCATTATGCCTTGCATTGGCCTGTATTATGGCGGTATTGCCATAAGTATGTGTCGTAAGACAGACTACGGCTTATGCAATACCATATTTTACATAATCTTTATTATACTCCCCCAAAACTTGCTAGTTGGGGCCTTCTAGACTCGGATTTGTGTTCTAGATGTTCCCTAGATAAAGGGACACTTCTCCATATATTTTGGCAATGTCCTAAGATAACCCCCTTGTGGAATTCAATTAAGACCAAACTGGACCCTTTGTTGGGTCTGCAGGACTGCTTTACCCCAGAAATTTGTCTGCTAGGGGACTTATCCCCTATAGAGGTTACCACTCGGAGATTTCATATTTCCATGATAGCCATGTCTGTTAAAAAAGTCATTCTCAAGCATTGGAAGGATGATATTTGTCCATCTTATCAAGAATGGCTTCATGAAATCCTAGCTAATCTCAGAACAGAGAAAGCCATTGCGGGCCTCTATAACAGGCAACGGAAATATATGTGAGTTTGGGATCCCTTACACACTCTTAATTACTATTGGTGGTGATAATAATAACATTTCTTACTTAAATGACTGGATTGTTTTTCGGTGATGCTGCTGTGCTGGGGGGGGAAGGGGCAGAACACATTTCATACTGTAATAATGTTGTCTAATTGTTACTATTTCTGTCTCCTGTATTATTGTAAAATTGCTAATAAAATTTGAATTGAAAAAAAAAAGAAAGAAACTTTGGGTGTAGTGCCAGTCTTCACCCCAGCTGTATGCTTTGTGATCCCATGGTCGTGAGCTGAGTTCGGAGTCAAGTTCAGTGGCTCAGCTACATGGGGGGAGGGTGCTGGGATGGCACTGTTATGTGACATCCCCCACCCAATCTGAGAATGAAAGCTGCAGAGTTGCCCACACGGACCTGGATCCCATATAGTGAAGAGAACTCTTCTCTTGGCATAGGACCTGCACTACTGCATGCATGGGTGGCACAGGGCCTGTACATTAGCTGACAGATGGACTGGTTGTTCAGACCAGAGGGCTTTGCGCTTCCACATCCTATCAAAGAGCCTCATGAATTGTTTACATCCATTGTTGCACGGAAGGGCAGGGCCTGCAATGGCCCTGCACTTCCAGAGGTAGACAGAGTCTTCCCTTGGTACAAGGCTCAAAGGCCCTGCATCTGTTCTTGTAGGTCCCAATGAGGATACGATTCCGCTGTCTCAGAAAGAGAGGAAATTCTTTGCAAACAACTATGTTACTGTACCAGTCAGGGTTCAACTTAATACCACAAAAGTAGGGAAATGTGGTGTTAGGGTTTCCAACCTTAACTCCCCCCCCAAAAAAAAAAATTAGGATTTTGGGTCTCCAGAGTCTTGGTGAATCAGTGGTGGGGTACTTCTTGGAGTTGTCAACCCTAATGCCCACTACATTCCCTAAATAAAAATGTCAGACGTGATGTCTTTATTTAAGGAAGATCCACCACTGATTCACCAAACCTTTGGAGACCCAAAATCCTAATGTTTTTTCCTTTTGCTAATTGGGGGTTGGGGTGGGGAATTAGGGTTGGAAACCCTAATGCCACATTTCCCTTGCGGGACAGGTGGACAACCACAGCATGACAGGCCATAGGCCTTTCCCCCCATGAGTTTTGACCATTTTGACAGGCAGTGGAGTAGAGCAGATGTTCTCGCACGGGATCTTGGAACTGGGGGAAGGGGATAAAGAAGGGGACCGGGTGGAGGGTGGTCTTGATCAATGCAAGAAGTCTAGGGAACAAGATGCCTGAATTACAGGCACTGATGACCATGGGGAGGGTGGATGTGGCAGCGTACACAGAGCCTTGGGCCACACAGCATCATGACTGGGAGATGGGTATTCCAGAGTACAACGTTCTTTGGAAGGATAGGATGACAGGTAAGGGCAGGGGGGGTGACACTGTTTGTTAGGCATGGTATTAAATGCAACAGGGAGGAGGTGGCCAACAGGCACATCGAGGCGTTATGGGTTACCCTACAGGATCCTAGGGCTAGGAGGGTCAGATTGGGGGTGGTGTACAGGCCACCTGCCCAATCAGAGGAACTAGACAAGGAATTAGTGAAAAATCTGAAATCTCACTGTAGCTTGGGCAGAGGTAGGACAGTGGTGTTGGGGGATATGAATATGCCTGGGGTTGATTGGGAGACCATGGTGTCGTCATCGGCAAGGGAGCAGTGCCTTTTGGATGCCTTCCAAGATGCATTCCTGTCCCAACTGGTGGGGGAACCAACCAGAGAGTGACATATTCTGAACTTGGTTCTGACGTATGGGGACATAGTTAAGGCTTTGGTTGTGGAGGATCCTCTGGTGGGAAGTAATCATGCCACAGTTTGGTTCTCCCTAGACCTGGGCAGGATTGGGAATCGTACAAAATCAACGGTGGTGGATATCAGGGGAGCAGATTTTGTAGGCATGGCAGCAGTCCTGGAAAGGCACCTAGGCAGTATTAGTCCAGGCATGGGCATGGAGAACAAGTGGGAAATAATAAAGAAGGGTATTCTGGAGACACTAAAGTCTATACTACGGTTGTCCACAAGAATGCTAGGGCTAGAAAACTCAGCTGGTGGCCCAGGGAGGTGTGGGAGGTGGTGTGACAAAAAATGCTGGCCTTCCAAAGATTCAAGCAGTCGAGAAGGGATGCAGACAGGGAAAGGTATCAGAGGCTCTCCAGACAGACTGGTAGGATGGTGAGAGCAGCCAAAGCAGATAAGGAGTTGTGGTTGGCACAGGGAATCAAGCAGGGGGAGAAGAGGTTTTTTTTAGATATATCAGGGAGGTGAGGAAAGCAACAGGTGGAGAGCAGATTAATAAGTTAAAGAAAAAGGGTGGGTGGGCTCAGGAAGCAGTGGATAGAGCGGAAGTACTCAACGAGTACTTCTGCGTCTGCTCGGTCTTTACGATGGAGGGGAAGGAACCATCTCCACTAGGGGTTGGTGGAATGAGCGAGGGGGCAGTGGAAGCACTCACAGATGGAAAAATACCATTGGGGAGGGTGAGAAAAGCTCTAACATCCCTGAGGTGTGATAAGGCTCTGGGTCCAGATGGGATTCACCCCATGGTACTGAGGGAAATGTTGGATGTCCTGGCTGCACCACTGATGGGCTTATTCAACTCCTCCCTTCAGACTGGATGGTTCCCCCAGGAGGCACATGTCATGCTGCTCCACAGGGGCAGTCCACAGGAGGAGCCAGGAAACTACAGACTGGTTAGTCTGATGTCCGTGGTGGGGAAACTGCTGGAAACCACAGTAAAGGAATGGGTGATGGAGTTCCTTGAGGCCCATGGTCCCCAACATGAATGACAGCATGGTTCCGTCCAGAGTAGATAATGTCAGATGAACCTAGTTGAATTCTGAGACTGGGTCACAAGGTCTCTGGACCAGGGGAAGCCGATAGATGTCCTATACCTGGACTTACATAGAAACATAGAAACATAGAAGTTGACGGCAGATAAGGACCCAAGGCCCATCCAGTCTGCCCATTTCTTTTTCTACCTTATAAATGTGCCATCGGCCTTTGCTCTGTCAGTGACCTATCTATTCATAGTCATTTGTATTGCTCCCTTATGCCTATCCCATGCCTGTTTGAAGCCCTGCACTGTATTCATAGCCACCACTTCTTGTGGTAAGCTATTCCATGCATCTACCACCCTTTCTGTAAAAAGAATTTCCTCATTCCCCTTAATCGGCCTCCCTCTAATCTCATGCTGTGTCCTCTTGTCCTGCAATTTTCTTATATTTAAACATGTTAGACTCTTTCACCTTGTTTATGCCCTTAAGGTGTTTAAATGTCTCGATCATATCACCTCTCTCCTCCTTTGCTCAAGGGTATACATATTGAGCTCGTTAATCTGTCCTCATATGTCTTCTGATGCAGTCCCTGCACCATTTTGTTGCCCTTCTCTGGACTGCCTCAATTTGGTTAATGTCCTTGTGAAGGTGTGGCCTCCAATACTGCACGCAGTACTCCAGATGGGGCCTAACTAATGTCTTTATACAGAGGATTATTACCTCCCTCTTACGACTTGTGATACCCTACTAATACACCCTAACACCCCCTAGCCTTACCTACTGCTTTAGAGGTCTGCTTGGATGATTTTAGGTCATCAGTGATGATGATGCCCAAGTCTCTTTCTTCCTTTGTGACTGCTAGCAACTCCTCCCAGCCTAAAGTGGCTTCAGGGTTTCTCTCCCTATGTGCATGATTTTGCACTTCTTTGCATTAAATCCCAGTTGCCACTCTTCTGACCATTTTGCTAGTTTATCCAGATCTCTTCTCATTCTGCCCACCCCATCTGGATCATCTACTCTGTTCAGATCTTGGTGTCATCTGCAAACAGACAAACCTTACCCTCTAGTCCATCTGCGAGGTCACTAATGAAGATGTTGAATAGGACTGGCCCCAGGACTGATCCTGAGGTAACCCACTTGTGACTTGCATCTCTTCTGACTGTATACCATTTACCACCACTCTCTGTTTTCTGCCAGTCAACCAGTTTGCCACCCAGTTGACAACTTCTGACCCGAAGCCTACCTAGCTTATTTATCAATCTTCTATGTGGAACAGTGTCAAAAGCTTTGCTGAAGTCAAGGTAGGCAACATCAACTGCTCCCCTTGGTCCACCACTCTGTTACCCAGTCAAAGAAATCTATGAGATTAGTTTGACAGGACCTTCCTTTGTAAACCCATGCTGTCTTGGATCCTGTGCCCCTATGGATTCCAGGTGTTGCACTATCCTTTCCTTAAGGGTGCCTCCATAATCTTGCCCACTACTGAGGTAAGACTGACGGTCTGTAGTTCCCGCCTCCTCCCTGCTACCACTCTTGTGGAGCGGGATCACATAACCCTTCTCCAGTCTTCTGGGACCTCTCCTGTGCTCAGAGACTCACTAAACAATTCTGCTAATGGCTCTGCTAGTTCCTCCTTTAGCTCCTTAAGTACCCTGGGATGTGCCATCAGGTCCCATTGCCTTATCCACCCTGAGCTTAGCAAGCTCTTGTAGGACCCTTTCTTTTGTGAAGGGAGTAGTGCTCACCTCCCTCCCCTGTGTCCATGATGCTGAGCTGTGGGCCCTGCCCTACCTTCTCTTCAGTAAATACTGAGCAAAAGTATCTATTTAGGATAGATGCCTTTACAGGGTCCTCCTCCTCCACATGCTCCCTTTTCTCCATTAAGCTTAGCAATACCCCCTCTGGACTTTCTCCTTTTACTAATGTATCTATAGAAAGTCTTGTCACCTTCTTTTACTGTTCGTGCTAGTGTTTCCTCAGTTTGGGACTTTGCCTGCCTTACTGCCTTACCTGCTTCCCTTAGGGCAGTTTGGTATGCCTCCCTATCTTCATCCCGCTGTGTTCCCTTATATTTTCTGAAGGCCAGCCTTTTGGCTCTGACCTTTTCTGCTACTGTATTTGAGAACCAAAGTGGTTTCCTTCTTCTTTTGCACTTCCTTTTCTGTCTAACACAATGGGATGTTGCTTCAAGTATTGTATCCTTAATGCTTGCCCACTTTGCCTGTACCTCCTCACCTGTGTTTCTTTTTGCCAGGCCTTTCACAAAGGCTTTTGACTCTGTGCCACACCGTGGACTGTTGGAGAAGCTGAGGAGCTTGGGATTAGGGGAGAAGACACTAGGTGGATTGGGAACTGGTTAACGGATAGGCATCAGCAGGTGGTGGTTGGGGGTAAGGTCTCGTTTCTCAGAAGGGTCATTAGTGGGGTTCCCCAGGGACCAGTATTGAGGCTGGTCCTATTTAATGCATTCATCTCGGACAATGGGGTTGGTGTTAGGAGCAAGATGAGTCTGTTCGCAGATGACTACAAACTGGGAGCAGCGGTAGACACGAAAGAGGGGAGTAGGATGCTGCAAGAGGACTTGGAGACACTTGACAGGTGGTCGCACACTTGGCAGATGGGTTTCAATACAAAGAAGTGCAGTGTACTCTGATGGAGGGCCAGGAACCCTGGGTATGACTACAGTGTCGGAGCGGTAAAGCTGGCAGTCTCCAGGGAGGAAAAGGATCTCGGGGTGGCAACAGATGCCAGAATGAATAATTCCAAGCAGTGTAGGAGGGCAGTTGCAAAGGCAAATAGAGTGCTGGGGTGCATAGCTAGAGGGATAGCACCAAGGAGGAGAGAGGTCCTACTACCCCTGTACAACTGCCTGGTTAAGCCGCACCTGGAGTACTGTGTGCAGTTTTGGCGCCCATACTTGAGAAGGGATGTTGCTCTTGTTAAGAGAGTCCAGAGGAGAGCATCTAGGATGATTCATGGCCTGAAGGACCTGTCCTATGAAGCGAGACTAAGGGATTTGAGCATGTACTCCCTGGAGGAGAGGAAGGATTGGGAGGCTATGACACAGGTCTTTAAATATTTGAAGGGGATTAACCGGGTCAGCTCAGATGGACTGCTCCAGCTGAGGAAGTACGGAGCCATGAGGGGGCATAGCCTGAGATTGGTGTGTGTGTGTGTGGGGGGTTAAGGGGGAGATGAGGCATCACTATTTCACTGAGAGGGTGGTGGCGCCTGAACTCTTTACCATCTGAGTTGGTGGGGATGGAGATAGTGGGTGGGTTCAAAGAGGGTGGGACAGACATAGGGATGTTGTCCGGGTGGGGGGGGGAGCAGGGACGGTAATGGGTCTAGAGGGGGTCACAAAGGAGGAGGGGGGAGGTGCAGTGAGTGAACTGTAGGCTATTTCTCGAGCAGACTTGATAGACCACTGGGCCTAATCTGTTAGCAATTTAGTGTGTTCGTACTTTTGTGGCATTAAGTTGAATGCTAACTAGTGCATTAATATAGTTTTTTGCAAAGAATAACAGATCTGAAGTAATTAAATAGAGTAAAAATACAGTTGCATAGAAATAGATGAAACCAGGAATGTTTTTAGTCGGATGTATTAGTTATTGAGTGTTTAGAGCTCATATAATGAAGTATGTTTAATGCATTCTTTTGAAAGCTTCTAAGGATGGTGCTAAATGAGTAGGTGGGGCAAAGAATTTGAACAATGGGGATCAGCTACATAAAATAACTGGTCACGGGCAGGTTTTAGTCTTGTGTTTTAAGGAACAGTAGTGGTTCTTCCATGGAAAGAAAGTTGTGTATAAGGCTGAGTTGGACTAAAAGGCATTGTAGATATGTTACCGACTACCTGTTATGGGTGGTGCAGTGTTGCGGATGTAGAGCAGTAACTTTCAAAGGACAGACCCACTTCCTTGCATTATCCATCTCCCATCCCCACTCCCACCTAAGGCATGTGGCTAAAATCCAACTTCTGCGGACTGGCCCTCTGGTATAGTAAATCCATCTCCACAGATGTGAAACACCCACCCGATCAATGTAGGGCACCCATCCTAACCAGTGTAGGGTGCCGCCTTCCACCAGTACAGGACTTTAGAACACTGGACCTTGAAAATATATTTTCTTTAGAAAACAAGAAAACGTGGCATTCTTCATCTTTATTTTGAATTTTATTTGAGTTTATCTGGAATATGGTCACCAGGTAAGCCTGTTTTTAGGTCTGTCATGCTTACCAAACATTTCAGTTACAAAACAATAAATACATTCAGTACACATCAATTTACATAAGCACCACATGAATAATCACATTTAAAACTGTGCCAGTTCATAACTACACTCCCAAACCTACTGTATGTGGGTCGATTTCTTATTTGGGGAGTGATCAAATTTCAGAAGGAGGTGACTACTCTCCACGCTACATCTGCTTTTCAATGCATGGTCATGGTACACCACAAACTGATACTTTACACACAATTACATAATTGTTAAAGATCTAAACTTGCAGAAGCATCAGAGGCATCATATGCATAGCGTAACAGATGTTTTCCTGTATTTATGCCCGCTGAGGCAGTTTTAAGCGATTCATCCTTTGCAGGACTATCAACCAAAGCCTGAATAGCAGACATAGCAGATTTCCACAGGCCATTCTGATATTTAATCATGTAGGCCTGTAATTTGCAATTCTTAGGCCTAGTGATGCAGCGGCACAAGTTCTTTTCCCATAACATCTAGCCTTCTGAATTAGTCAGGAGGCAGAGTACTCACGTGTCTAGAGGCCCTAAAGTGATCATGAGCAGCCATGGTAACCACTAAACCAACTGCAGGCTGTGAAGCATAATAAGGCTTAACAAACGGAGCAGGGTACTGTTTATCAGCCTTTCTAGGCACTGCAGGCAAGGTATTAGGCCAATGCCATGCAGCAAAAGTAGCATTCTCTAGTGCAGGATGTACTGGAGACACTACAATAGATAGTGAAGCTGTAACCTCCAAAACCTCCATTAAATTTATTTAACTGGAGTCTTCTTCTCCACCTTTAAAGGCCATGACATCTTGGATTTGTCTGAACAACTCCTAGAATGAGGGATCTTCAGGAGGAGACCTGGGGTTATAAACCACAGAGTTTCCACTACATGGGAGAGGGTGGAACTGGAAGGTAAACACCCTTTCCTAATGTCTTCATCCCTCTCCTCATCCTTCTCCACATTAAGAAGATCAGGATTATATTCCACCTTGTCATCATTTGGAATGATGACAGGGGTAATCGATGCAGCCGGCAGCTGTGATGGAAGAATAAGCAATGTGCTTTAAGGTCCTATCGGTGATGATGGTACAAATGAGGGAGGCCCAGAAACGGGACATCAGGTATCATCATTGGAAGCAATAGTAACAAGTGTTGGATTATTTCTGAGAATGACTCCAACACAACCTGAGAGTTGATGGCACACAAAAAGGGTCCTGGACTACCAGCATTGACGGGACAGAACCTTACGATGGAGGCTGCATGCTGTCTGTAGGAGGTAAGGTAGCACCAGAGCCAAGCCCTAACCTTGGTGTCTGAATGGCAGTCGGAGGGGGAAGGGGTGACTGTAGTCCTCACTATTGGAGTAGACAACAATGAGGAATTACCCTCCTTTAATGGAGACTTCAACTTCACTGGCGAAGCAGGCCTTTTATATCTATGCTTGTGGTAATGGCTGGAGAAGAAGGGCTTCGACAACAACCTGTCTTTTTCTCTACCTTTCTCTGAAGTCCTTGACAACTGCAGTGGCAACAGCATTGAAGAATGCCTGGGAATATCCTTCCTAGTGGCGGTCAGGCATGAGGGACAAGCCGGCTTGGAGCCTGCAGCCATGGCTTGAGCTTCCATGGCCTTTATGGTGATTAATATTTTTGGCATCTCCTTGTATCCTGGTTGAATCCCCAGCAGAGCTTGCAGACCCTTACATTGTGGGACAGACCCAAACAGCAAACACACACTGTGTGAGTATCACCCTGTAGATCTTGTAACCTTAGGTACAAAACCTAAACAAAGGTTCTTTCAATGGTGGCAAACTGGGACAAGGTCGGCAAAGCAAGTTAAATTAGAAAATAACAAAAGAGAAGAAACAACGGTATTGTTTCTCTGCAGGTCAGATGAGTGATGGACAGCAGAAGAAAGAACTGAGGAGCAATGGGGCCATCCACGTTTTATAGGTGCCAATGTTGAATGTCATCGTAGGTGGCCCCCGGCTAGCAATTTTCTGAATAGTCCTGATGCTGAAGGCTTACAGTTCCAAAGGTGTAGCCCAAAAGAGGAGATACCCTCGATGAAGATCATGTGGTAGCACAATCCCAATACACCCACACTCTTTATTTGGTTTTTCATTACCAGGTAAGTGCACTAGACAAGAATATGCCTATTTTCAGACACAACCCGGGAGAATATAGTTACAAGCACAGCGGAGTACAAATACAATAAAGAAATAATGCCATTAGAATTGTTATAGTGCCATCCTGGTGGCGCTGAGGATGACTGCTCTCCTCTCCCTTGGGGAGGGTTACAGGATGTCCGGCGTCCCAGTGGCCCCTGATGGAGATTGGGGGCACTGCAGGACGTAGGACCAGCAAGGACTTGGGATGAGTGTGGTGACACTGGCAGGATTGCTGTGCGCCATGGCATCATTGCACGCCACGCTCGGGGAGGGAGGGTGATCTCCAGAACAGGGAAAACACCAGCTCTGCAGGGTAGGCGACGGCACCTGATCCCCATGCCCAACGCCGGATCTTACCCACCAGGCCTTCCAGTTCTTCTGCCCAAGCCCTTGCCTGCAGCTTGGCCAGCTTCTAAGAGCACCCAAAGAAGAGGAGTGGCCCCACCCCGGAGGGGTCAAGCCGGGAGTACTGGCTGCAGGAAATGGTGGGAGAGAGAGGAGCCTCGGGATGGGAGGACCTCAGGCAGGCAGGAACAGATCAGGATGCCCAAGAGAAGCCCTGCAGGCTGCGACTGGAGGGAAAAAGATTGGGAAAAAAAAAAAAGAAATGTTATGGTTACACAGTAGAATACACGTATCTAGTATGTGCATTCAACAGGTAACCTCAGCAGAAGAGATTTTTTTTAAACTGCGAGTGGCTGTCATCTTTGATTTATTTATTTATTTGAAAAAGTTTCACCAGGAAAGACATACAGAGCTAAAATAGCTCGATTCCAGATACATCCTGGGGGAAGGGGGATGGGAGTTCAATTTGTATACATAATTCAATACAAAAATAAAACAGAATAAGATAACATACTGTGATACAAATTTGAGACATGCATAGCATAAACTAAGATAAATAAACATTTACTATTTATTTATTACTTTGGTAACCGGGCAGGTGCGCTGATCCCAGGGACCGTTTTCAGGCACGCCCCAGGCCACGTGCTGTGGCACAGGACTAATGTTACAGACAACAGAGCATGGAACAGTCTACAATAAAAGATGAAAGTTCAATAGTGCATGGCAGTAGTAAACAGATAATCAAAAGAATGCAATATATCAAAAACAATCCATCCAGAAGACATTACAATAAGTGAGAGAATATTTATACATGCAGTTCTACCAGCAGCATAACAAATGTGACAATAAGGGGGCACTCACTACATAGAAAGGGGGATATGACGTAGCAAAGTATGGGGAGAGGAGGGGAAGGAGTGGGGGGTGGCAGGAACTGACAAACAAACATGTGAAAAGCTCAGTGCACAAGCAGGCCAGGTTAGTTGGTTCCCACTTGACTTGTATTATACATGCACAAACCTTGGTAGGTTGTACTATGATATACATCCATAGCAAGAAAAGCTATGTCCAGCTTATTATGTGAAAACGTTCAAGCAGTAGAAATACAATATTGTAGACTCAACACTTGAGGTTCGAGGGAACCTCTGCAGTGACAGAATAGGTGGTGGGAAGAAGAAGAACACAATCAGGCTGACTGAAGGATGGGTCAGAAGGAAGAGGGATAGGATGAGGCGGGGGGGGCAGACCTTCAACCCACCGGGATGCAGTCCCCGCATGGGTCAGTCTCGGCTGGAAGCAACCCGAAACCGGAGGGACTGGTTACTCAGGTCTGCAGGAAGAGAGATAGTGCAGGAGGGAGGAACGCGAGCCCTTTTTTTTTTACCCTCTGGAGTGGAAACTCCGCAAGGGTCCTACACTGCCCAATGCTCGCACTGTAAGTGTCGTGGGGGTATCAGCTTTCCTGTAGAAAGGAAGACAAGGTGATCAGAAAGGAGAAGTTAGTCACACCCTTCTATCTTCACAAGACAGTGAGGGTAGAAAGGAGACAGGCAAGCCTTAACCCTCTGGAGTGGAACCCAACAAGGGTTTGAACACTGCTTGATGCACACCTGGCCAGCATCATGGGAAACAGCTTACCTAGAGAAAGGAGAGGAGAGGGGAAATAGGGAGGGGTAGATGAGGCACAGCACTGAGAGAGAAAGGGGGGCCATTGGGAAGGGGGTCAGGTGCAGTGGCAGGATGGAGAAAAAAGTGTGTCAGATGCAGTTGCAGGATGGAGAAATGTAATTGTGAAGCAGAGAGGATAACGAACGAGTGGACTGGGCAAAGTAGATATCTAATGGGTTGGGTTACTACTGTAACTGCAAAATTAGCTATAGAAGCTATTTTAATAATATCTGAGAAAATTCAAAATACACTAAGGATGTCACAAGTACATTTTTGCTAAACAACTGCATAATGAAATGTTTTGCACACTGTCAAGTACTGCTGGTATCATTGGTCAACACTGAGAGAGGGGTACTGCCTCACCCAGCACAGGGTTGCTCTGTGCAGCACTATTGTCCCTATCATACCAAACTAAAGCAGAACGTACCTTTTCATCCAAATCATCCTCGCTGTCGTCCATGGTTTCCTGTTGCGTGTCCCAATCATACTCCACGTGGATCTGTGCACTGAACTTTCCAGCCAGGGCCTGCTCCAGCTGGAAGAAAAAGTGTTGTAAGCATGGGCATCTGCACATCAAAGAGGAGTTTATCGTCTCTTGAGCTATACTGCTGCCTGTCTAAACAGTAGCTAATACAACTGGGATACAGCATCACAAAGAAAGTTTAGGAGAATTAATTGAATACACAAGTTTTTTATTTTAAATAGTTCAAAATAACACTTTTTGCGGGAAAAACCCACATCTCCCCCCCTACCCAGTGCCCCGCCTCTGATCTGATAATCTGAACTTGCTAGCCTCTTGAACTGCTGTGCCTTGTGTATTAGGCATATTTATACATATCTCATAAATATTTCACATCCCCTCAAAACCAGAACTGCCCCATCTGCATCCATCCCTAACTCTTACCCCCATTTCCATACCTCTAACTCTATTTCCTAATGGCTTGTCCTATGTGGAGATACTCTTATGTATGTGTGTGTGTGGGGGGGGGGCTCCCATGGAAGCAGCACCAACAGGGTGGCTAGTGACCTGCAATGGGGCTCAAGACTGGCACCTCATAATCCTGCATGCTCCGGGGACTTTCCTTTGTTTTCTCTCTCTTCCCTCCCTGCTGGCACAGTGGCATCAAGCAGAAATGTGCTCACAACTGTAAATTATCAGCCCCTCTGATGTCCCAGCAGGCTGAGCAGGCCATGATGCCCACCAGTTGTGGTCACCCAGGTGCCAGTGTTGCAGCAGGCCAAGGCACCCCCCCACCCCCGAGGAGAGTGTCTATGGGATGCTCAATCCTCCCCCACAACATTGCTCCAGGCTCAGGTCATGAATGTGGATCATTGGTACCAATTTAATTTATTTTATGTATTTAGTGAAATTGACAAGATTTGAACACAAGACTGTCTTGTAAACAGGATATAATAATCCTAATGATATGTATTTCCTGTATAAAAATACAATTTTATCTCTCTATCTATATATCTATGATAGGATTAATCACCACACCTGCCTATATGGGAAGAAAGTCAGTTTGGGCCTAACATCTCCCAGCTCCCAGTCCCTGCTAACCCATGCCACGAGCTCACGTACCACCTGGAATGCATTTAATCTCGCCTTCCAAGTCTCCTTTTGCCGGACACATCAAGCCCAGCGATCATTTCACTACCAGGCTCCTGGTAGGCTAAATGGGCTTCCAACCAGCACCCCTGATGTACCCACGCTTGGTCCTTTCAAGCCCCTCCTGAGAAAACACATTGCTACACGCAGCCATTGTGACTGCCTTTTCTAGCCCCCTACTTACCCCCCTCTCTCCCCTCATCCATATCACCTTTTTACACCCCTTTTTCCTTTCAACCTGACAGCTCTTACCTGTCCCCTTCCCCTATCTTTCTATAGCCCTGACTGCTCTTACCTGTCCTCCATCCCTTTTTCTGACTCCCATCATGGCTGTTTTTCTGTTCCTCATCCCTCTCCTACTCTTTTATCCAAAGATCTTTTGTCCCCCCCACCCCCACCCCACACTTTCTGATGAAGCCTACCCAGGCTGACCTCACCTTAGCTGACAAAGCCACCACTGGCTGCCTCACCAACCTGTTGTACCTGCTAGTATCCCAATGGTCTTCTAGTATGTGTACATACTGGTAATATCTTGTTAAATATACCTGTTTTAACCTCACCTAGTCTCTGCAACCATGCTTGCTCTTTGCAACTGCTTCCTGAAACTTTTTGTATAGCCCTATTTGTATTTCTGCATTGTTTTGACTGACGTGGATTTTCTTCTTTACATATCTTGTTATACATAAGTTGAATCTTGGTAATATGTTGTTTATATATATCTGTATTAACCTAGCCTAGTCTCTGAATCATGTATCCTCACTGCAACCGCTTCCTAAAACTTTTTTGTATATCTATATATGTACTTGTATTGTTTTGACTGATATGGAACCTATGTAAAAGAGTCTCTGATTCATAGGTATTTGTAATCCGAGACCTTAATAAATAAATACATACAAATAAAATCTATCTATCTAAAAGCAGCACTGCACTGCATCAGCAGGTCGGCCTAAACAGATTCACCTTCAAGCACTGCTGACATCTGCTGTGGAAAACTTTGAAATGCCTAATATTTAGACACAATCATGCTTGTATTTCATACATCTTCTGTACATTTCTCCTGCTTCTTAATTACGGAGGAATTCTGCAGAAGAGCAGCATTTTTATCCCCTAGAGTTCACCTACCTGTACAGCTTAGTCCCCTCGTGTAGTAATCCTCTGTTCTGATAACAGAATCTGTTGCATGGGAATAACTGCAATGTCACGAGCAGGGTATCTAGCCCTGACTTCAAGACCAAATGGGGGCAGGCACAAAGAAATCATTTTGAAACTCACAGGATTACATGAGAAGTGAAAATGGGGGAGGGAGCCAGTAACTCTTGGTAGGAAGCCAGGGGAGACCAGATGGATGAAAATATTTATCTGTCCCTAACTATCCACATTTCAGTGTATGACATCTGGTGGAGAATAAAGTACAGGAGCTGATGAACTCTCAACAAAGAGCCTGTTTTCATGCATATGACCTTAACAATTAACAAGAGAGAGAGAGAGAGAGAGAGAAATACAGATGTGTAAAATACTAAATAAATTACATCCAGATATTATGTTCTTCAAAGTTATCCTGGAGGCATTGGTTGCTCAGAAATCATTCTAGTTTAGTAAAAAATAAAATGTCCGATAATAAATTCTCTGAAATTATTACTCACCAGTTCCTCACACAGGGTGTATTTACTCTTCTTTGCAATATCCAGGGCGGTCTCGCCAGTTTCATTTACTATGGGAGAGAAAACATATACATGTTGGCACTGGTAACTCCCCCCAAACATAATCTATATGTAGCAATCCTGCGCCTTCCATGTCAGTGACACCACCCCTCCACACTGGCATCTCCACCCCTTTTTTTTTTTATCACAGTGCCTTCCACGTCAGCATCACTGTACCTTCCAGGCCACCACCACCACACCTTCCATGTCAACTTCATCACGTCTTCCACATCAGCATCACTGCACCTTCCACATCAGCACCATCACACTTTCTATATCAGCGCCACAGCCCCTGCAACATTCGCATCCCCATACCTTCTACAGCAGAATCACCCTACGCTTCCCATCAGTGTAACCATGCCTTTTATGTCAGCTGCAACACACTTTTCACATACAGTACTTACTGTGCCTTCCACATCAGTGTCACCAACCCTTCCACATTAAAGTCACTGCCACTTTCATGTCAAGGTCACTGGTCACCGCCCCTTCACACCACTGTCACCACCTTTTTCACATAAACATCACTGCCCCTTTCATTTCAGCCTTCAACGAGGTTTGGTTTTTGTTATTCTTATTATGGATAGGGGCAACAACTTGCCTCCCCCCACCTGCCACCCATGCTTGGACTTGCAGGCTTTGGCAGCAACCAGTTTGACTGAAAGACAAAGAAATAAACATGCCAGCATGTTTTCTCCTCAGCTAGACGACATCCTGAACATCAGGGGTAGGCACATTTGCATTAAATATCCCATGTTAAACACATTCTCTAGTTGAGCATGCCTGACAACAACCCACGTGCTGCAAGCTACCCTTAAGGGCATATGCCTCATCAGGAAAGTCTCCCAAAAGTCATGTTTTAGCCTGTCCTCCCAGTGCTGGTGTGACACAGTGCCAATACTGCTCACTTACTCTGTTTTTTTTTTACTTATATATCTTTTTTCATTTAAAAGTACATTACATACATCCACCTACAGGCAGGCATATCAGCATAGAAAACTTGCACTAAGCAGGCACAACATTTTCACAGTAACACATGAAAAAAGCACCCCTGTACCAAGTTACTCCAAGTGAGGGGTTGGCCATCTTTACTATATTTCAACTCAATGAAAATGGATATATTTGCTATCCATGTTCAGCAAGAGAGAATATCCAAAACAAAGAATCAGTCCAGAATAAGCCACTGTAGCCATGAGCTAGGACATAAGAAATGGTCAAAGACATTAATTCACCCTGTTAAAGGGTTAAATGTCCCAGCCTACAAACTTCGGGATTAAACATGAGAAATTAATTAGCATTTCCCAGACAGATCCAGGCCGGAACACAAACGTATTTAACAATAAATGTCATCTAAAAAACGCTATGTGCATTTAATATCAAACTGCACAACATGTATGTAATATTCCATTATAAAATGGCAGGGGGAAATCCAGTAATCTGATTAGCTCTTGGCCATGTATAAAATATGTTTTATACATGGTAAAAAAAAAAATAGTTCTGTCCAACAGTGAAGTGTCCAGCGCCATGATCAATGGGCATTTGGAACACTGGCATTTCAGTTAGCCTCCTACAACCAGAACTGATCTTCCATCACAAACATGGCTGCTACCTTGACACTGTAAAAAACCTTCAATTGGGCCCTAAAAATAAAATTGCCTTGAATAAAAAAATAAAACAAATTAATTAAATGTTGTTTCCATGATCATTACACTTTCCTTACACACATAAACAGATTAGAAACATTAAGTATTGTTTATAGTTTTCTCCACAACTGTTTCTTTGCTGACGAGAAAAATCCCCCTTTCTTTCTTTACCTGCTCATCAGGGAAATCTCTTCTGCTTGCCCTGACAGTGAGATAATTGAGTCTCTGGCTGTAACAGAGGCCTTTGTTGTGTGTGTGTGTGTGTGTACAGTGTGTTAGGGAGACAAAGATTCTGCCAGTGGAACTGAGCAGAATTTTGAATCCATGTATTCCATGAGAAACATTCCATGATAAACATTCTATAACTTGAATCTTGATGCCAGCAAAGAACAAACTTTGTCCAGCAGTAATACAATGACATATATGACATAAGTTGCAGTGGGCGGAAGGACTATGTTATCATAAATGCACACAAGTAAATCTATTGTTTCTACATATAAACATGCTTTTCCCAAATGTGAAAAGTTGAAAAAAAAGGAGACCATTTTATAAGCACAATAAGCCACTCCGGGGTGTGTACAAAACATATTTTACCCACCGCGTCCAGTGGCTGAAGTCCCCTGGAAGCCTGCGGCCTCGTGCCTCACCATGCCCATGGGCATGTGGTAAAATATGTTTTACACACACCCCGTCATGCCTTATTGCTTACATATAAAGCATTCAACTTTCAAAATTCTGAACTCTTAATGCTTGATTTAGGAATTATCCTGACAAGAAACTGTTCTATTTTGATACCAGTCGCACTACCCCATATATGGCAGTCTTTAAGTAGGCAGTGCAGTGCTAAACTGAATGGTTCACAACATACATCCACTGCCCAAAGTTGGTAATTGGCACAAGCGAGAGTCTGAGGTGGAGTGTGCAGGGAGGAAGAGGTGAACTTTACGCGAGATAGCCATTTTACATTTCTGGCATCATATGAAATTCCCCAGAGACCTGGTAGCCCCCAAAAAACGTGAGAAGGCTCCCAAAATATGTAACGAACCCCATTACATGAGATGAGATGAGGCAACCAGTTATAAAACAGTCTCTCTGACAATGGAGATGTCCAGTACATGTGACTCTCTGCCCTGAACTCCCAATCAGACCATAATACCTTGGACTTCCTTTTTAACTGCAGGCTGTTTCGTCACCATCCGTATCAGAAATGGTGCCCCGAGATGAAACTTTAGTCAATCTTTTTAGGAAGTTTAGCTGCCTCCATCACATTGGAGAACTGATAAGCTTTGCTGCCATAGAGAATCCTCAGACTTGCGGGCATAAGAAGAACGTGGTGGATTCCCAATGCCTGTAGGCAACCCCTAATGCTCTTGAAGCTCTTCCTCCTTGTTCTGGTGGCATAACTTAGGTAGGGAAATAAGTGCATCCTTGTATCTTCCCATTGAAGAGGGCTAAGGTTCTTGGTATGCCAGAGGATCCGATCTCTCTCCTCCGATGTGTGCAGCTCCAACCTAAGTGTTCGCGGGATAGATACTCCAGTGGCTGCTCAAGACCTACTACTACATGGTGAAATCCAGTAGAGTTTGACAATGCCTATATCCTTGTCTAAGTTTAACAGACATTTTAACCAGTCTTTCATGAACGCTTTGGAATTTTCTCCCTCCATCCCTGTGACAGGGTAGAATAGGACCCTGTCCCATTTGTTTTGGAAAAAATGTTTAAATGCAAGGATCTGTCCTTTTCTGTCTCTTCTCTGTCTGGTTGCACAACCAAATATTCCTGTGACACTTCAGACTTGATCAACCCGAACAGTCTTGCAATTCTTTGCCTCTCACTATCTCTGTTTTTTCCTGCTGTCTGTTTTCCTCCCTTGCATATCTGCTAATATAAAAACATGTACAAATCACTGTATGGAATGAAACTGATAATGGGATCAGTTTTGTTTAGAGAATATTTAGTATTACTGTTGAAATGTGTATATATTATTTGAGATGACTGTAAAAAGCTAGAGGTTATTTGAGTGCAAATGCTTGAGTCTTTTGCAAAAGCTGGAGGGGCCTCAGGAAGCTCACTGTTCTAGCAACTCCTGATATTTACGAGAACAGAACATTTTGCAAAAACAGGATGCTTGCTAAGGACTGGGGTTGAAATGTCTTATAACAAGCATTTGTCAATGCCGAACGTTCGCTTGCAGGTATTTGCAGTGGTGTTTGGCACGTATGGTGCTTTACCCTAATGCCCTGTGTGATTGCTGGTATTTGCACAATAAATTTTCAGCATGACCTTTTTGTTACCCCCACCTCATAAAAGCATTTGAGACCTCTGCTGATGAACAGTCCCACTGTTATTTTGTTAATCTGTCCAGAGCGTTGATTTCCCACAGCGACTACACCATTGTGCTCCACATGTGCAAAAACACAGTTCGGGCAGGATGTGAAAAATGACAGCTGTAGCATTCATAGGGAGGTGTGAAGGGATGGCAGTGTTGAACAACTGGAGTGAAAATACAACAATTTCTCGAACTTACGAGCGTACATGGAAACTGCATAATGAACGCTCATGACACAGTCATTTTGTGGACTTTTGTCACCAAATTTTCAACATAGGCATTGTGGGACCTCTGCTCATGAACAGTGTCACTGTGATTATCATAATCTGTCCTGAGCATTGATTTCTCACTGTGACCACACCATTGTGCGCTGGATGTGCAAAAACACATTTCAGCCAGGATGTGAAAAATGTCAGCTGTACTGTTCATAAGGAGGTGTGAAAATATGCCAGTGTTGAAAATCTGGAGTGAAAATATTTCAAATTCTGGAAGTTATGAGTGTGTGTGGAAACTGCGCAACGCACGCTCGTAAAACAGTTATTTTTAGGAATTTTTTCACCAAATTTTCCACATAGCCATTTTAAGATCTCTGCTCATGAACAGTGACACTGTGATTTTCTTAATGTGTCCCATACACTGAGTTCGTACACCGGCTGTGCCATTGTGTGCTACATGGGCGGAAACACGTTTTGGGCAAGATGTGAAAAATGACAGCTGCACTGCTCATAAGGAGGTGTGATAAAATGGCAATGTTGAAAATCTGGAGTGAAAATATTGAAAATTCGCAAACTTACGAGCGTGCATAGGAACTGCGCAATGAACACTCGTAAAACAGTCATTTTTAGGAATTTTTCACCAAATTTTCAACACAGCCATTTTAAGACCTCTGCTCATGAACAGTGTCACTGTGATTTTCTTAATGTGTCCCATACATTGAGTTTGCACACAGACTGCACCATTGTGCGCTACATGGGCGGAAACATGTTTTGGGCAGGATGTGAAAAATGACAGCTGTACTGCTCATGAGGAGGTGTGGTAAAATGGAAATGTTGAAAATCTGGAGTGAAAATATGGAAAATTCGCAAACTTACGCGCGTGCGTAGGAACTGCGCAACGCAGACTCGTAAAACAGTCATTTTTAGGAATTTTTTCACCAAATTTTCAACACAGCCATTTTAAGACCTCTGCTCATGATCAGTGACACTGTGATTTTCTTAATGTGTCCCATACATTGAGTTTGCACACTGACTGCGCCATTGTGCGCTACATGGACGGAAACACGTTTTGGGCAGGATGTGAAAAATGACAGCTGTACTGCTCATGAGAAGCTGTGGTAAAATGGCAATGTTGAAAATCTGGAGTGAAAATATTGAAAATTCGCAATCGTACGAGCCTTCGTAGGAACTGCGCAACGCACGCTTGTGAAACAGTCATTTTTAGAATTTTTCACCAAATTTAACATAGCCATTTAAGACCTCTGCTCATGAACAGTGTCACTGTGATTTTCTTAATGTGTCCCATACATTGATTTCACACCGACTGCGCCATTGTGCGCTACATGGAGTGAAACACGTTTTGGGTGAGATGTGAAAATGACAGTTGTACTACTCATAAGAAGGTGTGGTAAAATGGCAATGTTGAAAATCTGGGTGGAAATAATGAGAATTCGCAAACCCTACGGTAAATAGGAACTGCATAGCACTGCAGCTAGAAACAATTTTAGATTACCAAATTTTCAACATAGCCATTTTTAAGACCTCTGCTAATGAACAGTGTCATGGTGATTTTCTAAATATGTCCCATACATTGATTTATGACACCGATTGCGCCATTGTGCGCTACATGGGCGGAAACATGTTTTGGGCAGGATGTGAAAAATGACAGCTGTACTGCTCATAAGGAGGTGTGGTAAGATGGTAATGTTGAAAATCTGGAGTGAAAATATTGAAATATGTGAACTTACGAGCCGCGAGGAACTGCGTAACGACGCTAAAACAGTCATTTTAGATGCACCACATTAATTTGTTTAGACTCTTCATGATCGATGTCACTTGCCGTGCACTGGGGCCCGGCGGGTGATCGGCGAGTGACTGCTAAACTCCTTCGGGAGCGATACCACCATGACAGTGACATCACTCATGAGAAGGGGTCCCAAAACCCCATGTTGAAAATTTGTGCAAAAATTCCAAAAATGCCTGAGATATGCAATAAGTTGAAAACCCCTATCTAGCCCATTATACAGCTTACGGCATTTCCTCAGTTCGCGGTCGGCTTTGAAGAGTGCAGACGTGTTCCCGGTCCACAAAGATCGCCACGCCGGCTCCAGAGGTAAGTATGAGGTGAAGGGGTGTGGGGAGGCAGGTGTGCAGTGGTGGTGCGGGTTGTGGAAGGGTTCAGGAAGAAGGTGAGGACCATTTTATTTCTAGGAAACAAAACAAAAAAAAAAGACGCTGCTTGGATGGCCACGCTTGGGGCGGGCTCCCAGCGTGGCACCAAAGCTTTGGGGGCGTTGGGGGACGGAGTCGACGGGGATTGGGCACCTCTGCCGCAGACGACACGGAGGCTTGCCACGCTGGGGTGGGCTCCCCAGCGTGGCACCAAAGCTGGGCCTTCAAGACGGGAGCCGAAGGGGGATTGGGCACCCCACCGGCAGAGGACGGATTTTCACGCTGGGTGGGCTCCCAGCGTGGCACCAAAGCTTTTGGGGTGGGCGTGAGTTTTACCATACCGGTGTATGACATGTGTTTTTCTTTGTGCTTAAGACCACCACGTCATACATACAGCCCCGCACTCCATTGGTGCAGGATCACGACGCCTGCTCAACGGAGCAGTGGATTGAACAGGAGAGGCGCACTCCAAAGTGTGCTACTCTCCCAAAACGTTCCTTGCGCATGCGCGCAATCGAACGTAAAAAGAGCTAAGCTGAGCTGCAAGAGAGATTACAAGAAAGATTTTATTTTACTTTGCTTCTGTACATAGTTATCATGAACAAGTTTATTTTTAATATTACTGCTACTATAAATAAAGTTTTGGTGTATTTTACAACTGCTCCTGGATTTTCCCTATGCTTCCTGACCTGTGCCTCGATGACAGTCCCCTCAGGCAAGCCCAGCACACGGATGTTGTTTGCACGAACCGCATTATCCAAATTCGCCAGTTGTTGGCATAACAAACAGTTCTCCTTAGTTAATCCTGATGCGACTGTTAGGGCTCTTTCAGCTGTGTTTGTCGCTCCTTTCGTATCCTCAGCCAGGGTTCCCACTTTATTGTTTAACAACTTCAGTTCAGACGTAAACTCCTCCATTTTCCAGTCCAGATCCTGGATTGCTTGTAGAAGCGCTGTGTTGGATGGCTGAGTTTGATCTTGCTCCCTTTTGCCTGGTTGCTGGTCCTTGCTGCTGCCTGCAGCACTTTTTGATCGGCTCCCGCCTTGTTCCCACGAACCAGAACTCCAGCTTTGGTTTCAGTACAGCCAACATTTTTTGACTGTACAATGGCTCAGAAGCTGCACTATCAACTGATGCTATTTATAAGTAGCGTTGTAGCGTTTACAGGGTATTTTTATAAAATAATCTGCCCCTCCGCTCTCTTACTTTTAAATGTAGTTTGAGTGTAACATAGTAACTTTGAAACACAGAAACATAGAATTTGACGGCAGATAAGGACCGCTTGGCCCACCCAGTCTGCCCATTTCCCTACCTGATGGATAAGCTGCAGATTATAGTTAATCAACAGCTTACTTCCTCCTGCCCCCCACTAGAATTGCCTTATGCCTGTCCCATGCATTCTTGAATTCTCCCACTGTTCCTGACTCCACAACCTCCTCAGGAAGGCTGTTCCATGCATCCACAACTCTCTCTGTGAAAAAATACTTTCTAACATTACCTCTGAGCCGTCCCCCCTCTATCTTCAAATTGTGCCCCCTTGTTCTTGAACATCTCTTCTTCTGAAAGATACTACCCTCTTGTACCTTGTTAATTCCCTTGAGATATTTGAAAGTTTCTATCATGTCTCTCCTCCTCCTTTCCTCAAGGGTAGACATATTAAGCTGCTTTAGTCTCTCCTCGTATGTTTTCTGGTGCAGACCTTGCACCATTTTGGTTGCCCTCCTCTGAACAGCCTCCACTCTATGTCTTTGCGGAGATGGGGTCTCCAGAATTGCACACAGTACTCCAGATGGGGTCTCACTAACTGTCTGTAGAGAGGGATAACAACTTCCTGTTTTCTACTGTTGATGCTCTCCCTATGCATCCCAGTATCCCCCCAGCCCTCCTTACTGCCTTGTCACATTGCTTGCCCACCTTTAGGTCATCTGATATAATCTGAATTTCAAGTATCATTTAACCCCCCCTTGATTTTTTCATGTTCCCCCACCCCCATGTTCAGGGCATCAAAGCTACACCCTGTCTCAGGCCAAGATGGCTTCCCTTCCTTGCTTCCTAAAAGCACTGCATCCTCCCAACTCCCATCGTCATGGTCATTACTTCTCCTCATCTTCAGTTTTCTGGACATCAGGCAATACAATGTGGGTACTCCCACTCCTTCCCCCCTATACCTGTGGGTCGTGGAAGAAGTCATAAATTAAAGGCAGAGTCCAGTCAAGAAGCTTTTCCTCTTAACAAATGCGCTACCCAGGTGTGCTGAAGGAGTGTGGGAAGGAATGAAAAAACAAGGGTGATCAAAGCTACAGGTCAGTGTCCCCCACCCACACTAAGTATTGCTAAGTTAATTCTGGTATACAAACCCTCCATAATAACAAAAAAAAAAAAGGAAGAAGAAAGCACACTTACAATGGAAAAAACAGATCAGGGTTTAAAATAGCTTAAAAATGATTAGTAGTTTTGTGCGGTACACCACAAGTAGTTCTAAAAATTTATAGTGGCTGTCAAGCAATGACTATCAAAACTAAGAATTTTGAAAAGACATACTTTCAGTGTTATTGGTTTTGCCTGCAATGCCACTGATATCCATTCCAAAATACTTGGCCATGGGCCCAACATGGAGCTGCCTGGCAAGCCAACAGCCTGGGTTTTGGCCCTGGCCCAGGATAGGAGGAGAGGAGGCCGGCATGGAGGGCCTCCAACATCTGTCCGCATGCTTTCCTACAAGAGAGTGGGAGGGCCTGACACCCCTCACTGTGCTACCCATGTGATATGCAGCTTCCCCAAGTACAACACAATGCCAGGCTGGAATGGGGCCCTGCTTGGGATGTGGGGGTCCAATGTGTATAGTATGGGAGAGTTCAGCCTGGACTGAAGGGTGCCCAGGCGAACAAAGGAGTCTAGGTGGGCAGCTGAAGAATGGCAGGGGAGCACAAAGGGTATACCCTGCAGACCACACAGGGTACAGCCATGGAAAGCTGATGATCCAGAGTACAGTCAGATAACACAGGATGCTGTTGTCCTTGATGGGACCCCCATATAAACGAGATACTGCATATCATGGGGCTACCCTGGTTGGAAACATTTCAAATAAATAAATTATTTAAATGGAACAGTCTACTTTTTCAAATCTTGTGCAAGAGGCCCCTTTTATACGAGACTTTAAGTGCTGTAAGAGAGGTCTCTTGTTATATTTATTATTTATATTTATTCATTTCAAAAGTTTCACCAGGAAAGACATACTGAGCTGAATAGCAGCTCATTTCCAGAAGTGCCCTGGGGGAGGGTGTAAGGGGAGGATCATGAGTAACAATAGGAGTATAATTTACATAGCAGGAAGGAACAGAACTTGGCATCAAAAACGAGCTACACTAGGTAAGCAATTAGACGAGTAAGTACAACTGGTTAAGCATGACAGTCAAGCTATAACAGATAGGCTATTTACGCACTATGTACAATGGTATGGGATATAACAGAAATGCATCAAGGAGGGTAGCAAGAAGGTGATACTGAAAGTGCAGAGTGCAATAAGTGTAGGCAGTGGTAGCGAAGATATCCTGAGGAAAACAATGAAGAGAGCAACTGGAGAGGGGGGACTGCAGCAGAGGTTAGGACAGGGAGTTAGAGGGAGAAGACAAGATGGTGGTGGAGGGAAAGGAGTGGAAGGATGGGAAGAGAGGATCAGGAGCAGTTGCAAGAGTGAGAAGTGAATCTGAGGAGAAGCGAGGAGCGAGGAGGCAGAGTGGATAAAAAGGGGAAGAGAGTTCCAAAATTTGGGGATGAGGATGTCCCAGAAGGGAGTTCCAGGGATCAAAAGCCAGAGTTCCAAAGGGTGTAGTGAGAAGGGGGGTGGGGAGAAAGGAGAAGTGAGGTAGGAGGGGAGACAGCCTAACAAGTATTTTGCTACAAAGGAGGAACAATGAGCAAGGCGTCTGGCTTCAAGGGAGGGAAGAGAGAGGGAGGGAGGTATAAAGGGAACAGTGGTGGGTGCAGGGTGGGCAGTCCATAGCAAAGTGACTGGAGGAATGGAAGAGGGAATTCAGACTGCTCAGGTTTGACTTAGGAGCAGCACTGTAGACAATGTCTCCATAGTCAAAAATAGGGAGAATCATTTTTTGGATAATGGCTCTGTGAGCCCGCAGGGAGGTACAACCATGGTTCCTGTACAAGGTCCCTAGTTTAGGGTGTAGTTTCTTATGAATGACATCCACATGACCAGAAAAGTCGAGGTGTTGGTCGAGCCAGACCCCGTGGTACTTAAAGGAAGGGACATCGTCAACCACGGACCCATCAAGGGTGTGGAAGGATGGGACGGCAGCAAGCCTGGAGAGCTTCTACCTCGGGCCAAAGGTCAAGGAGACAGTTTTTTTTGGCACTGAGGGACAACTGATTTGAACGGAATCAGTGCTGGATGTTGTCAAAGTCCGGCTGTACCTTGGCCATCAGATCAGAATGGGTTGAACCGGAGGCAAAAAGAACTGTATCATCTGCATACATATGGATGAATGCAGAGGTACAGGCAGCAGGAGTTCATTCAGGAAAGCTGAAAAGAGTATTGGGCCAAGGACAGAACCTTGGGGGAGACCAGTGCTGATGGGTAGTGGAGGAGATAAGGAATCTCCAATTCTAACCGATTTTCTCCTACCCTCAAGGTAGCCAGTTTTTAGCGGAGATGGAAAGCCCTGCTACTGTAAGTCTGTCAAGGAGGAGAGGGTGGGCTACAGTATCGAAGGCTTTGGCCAAGCTGACAAAGATGGCAGAGGTGAAAAGGCCCTGATCCATGCCTGAGAGAATGTAATAGTATGATAGTGTAATAGAATGGAATAATTATATAAGAGTAATCTCTCAGGCACTTTGGGCGAGAGGAACGTGAAGCACAGTTGAGCTGGTCTGCCACCCAAACTGTGCAACATGATGTTCTTTATATGTACGGTTACAGTAGGTAGAATTTGCTAAAGCTTTAGATTGCCGCAAGCCCTAGTGTGCCGACGATACGGCGCATGGGGCTTGCGGCAGTCTAACAGGATTTTCTATCCCGTGCGGCAATTGCCGCAATGTAGACCAACTTTTTTCTGGTTTGCCTTGCAGTAATCCTGTTGGCTGTTTTACGGAGCTTGCACCAGATATTTGGCACAAGCTGCTGCAATTGGTGGAGACTGTTGCAGCTGTGCCTGAGATTGTAAAACCGTGCGCAGCTGTGGCAAAGGGTTTGGTGCACCGCCAAAACCTAATTGCTGTGGTGCAGGGCTGGATGCAAGCCCTGCGCCATGGTTTGAAAATCCTGCCCTGTGTCTCTTATAGTTCTAAGAGTACCTTTAGTGTTTAGAAATAAAAATCCGGACTGGCTAAGAATGATATCCAAATTCAAAATACCATAAGAGATATCTTACACAGCACATTTAAACTTATTATAAATCAAGTTAACTGATTTGTAGTAAAGTTTTCCATTCCATTAATTTTTTCCTTTAAAAAGTGCATACGCCGGCTCGTCAGCGCAGCGGTTGGATTTCTGCTTGAGATGCCGGCAACCCGGTTCGGGACGGACTCGGGTCGCTGGAGAGTCGGCTGGGGAGTAGGCTCGACGTCCCACGACTGCTCGCCTACTCCAGGAGGGGAGGAGAGCGCGCTGTCTGCGCCTTCTGGCGGAGGCCGGGAGACCAGCAGAGGAGCCTCAACGCATATGGGGGCGAGGAACATCAGTTTGCCAGACGCCAGGCACACCACGCCCGGAAGAAAAGCGAAAATCCGCCTCTGGTCTGCCGGATGATGGCTGCCTCGCCCTGTTGGGCCCGAGATGCCCTGACGCCTCCAAACCCACCTCAGCAGTACTCAGGGACTGATGTCTAGTGCGCTGGTTGCCCCCCCTCCTGGCGCCTTCCCCCTCGGAGGAGGGAGACCCACCCAGCGAAGGGATACGCCGGGCCACCCCTGGGTTGGCTGCGATCTGGGGTGTGGGGAGGGTGTCAGGGCGAGGGGGTCGCAAGAAGCATGAGCAGCCAGAAGGAGTGGCAGTCCAGGAGGCAAGAAGGAGGAATAAATATAGAACGCAAAAAAAAAAAAAAAAAGTGCATACAGTGCTAGTGACCCCCCCCCCACCCCGAAGTGGACTCTTCAATTGTAACATTCATTGCACTATACAACAACTGTATACAGAATACGAGGCTCGGTGGTTCTGATCACTGATTGGCTGAGACCATGTCTGTGATTTATAATGGTGATAAGAGGGCTGAATGTTCTGCTCGCTGATTGGCTAAACTCATGTTCCTGATCTATGATGGTTATGAGAGAGCCACATGTACAAAGCATTCATCAGCACTGATTGGCTGAATCAGAGCTGACAATTTTTAATGGCCTTAATTAGTAAGGGAAGACTCAAGAGATAGCACAGTCCCTAACCTTAATGGTCATGAGGTTAGTTAGCATCCTGTTTTGGTGACCGATCATTTGTCTTGTGGTCCCTGGCTATTTTCCACCCTGCTGGCAAGAAAGTAACGATGTAGCCTATCTGGAGACTAAAAGCAGAGTCCCCCTTCACATACAGAGAGCAAGCTACTAATGAGACCACCCAACTGGACAGGGTTACTACCCCCTCCCCAGCCTCCAAAGGCGTCAGGCACACATATAATCGTGTGCACACACTGCTTCAGATCACAGAACTTGCTCCAATCCCTGTGGATGATTCCCACTACCTGCGTTGAGCGCAGCTTTTCCCTTAAGCAGCAGCAGTTTCAGGCATTCTGTCTTGTTGTAAAGGCAGCTGTAATGGAGAGCAGTATTCCCTTTGCTGGTTGTCTTTTCCAGTGCCGCACTGGGGGAAAAAACAAACATTGTATCATTAGAATAGGAATGAAGCAAATAAGAATACGATTATTCATTCACTTTTAATTATTTATTTTTTTTAAATAACCAGGTTGATGTGTTGGTACCAGGCATCTTTTTCAGGCACGACCTGGGCAAAGCAGATGTCAAGACAGTGGTACAAGATGCAGGTATATAAAGTATGTAAGTAATTCATTCAGCTTCTATTTCTCGAATGGGAAAAGCACACTAAGCCAGATGCTGTTTCATGGTTTGACCCCGGGGAAGGGGTTACAGGGATACGGGCACAGAAAGACATCAAAATGCAGTGTTGGTACACGCTGTGAACAACGCTGCATCAATAGGGATAAAAGATGATGTACAAGGCAAAATCTGCAGTAAAGTGCAAATAACCAAAATAAAAGTACAGTAAAACAGGCAGCATTACAGAGGTAAAATAAAATGGTACAAAAACAGCTGCAACGAGTAAGACAGTGGGAGTACAATAATATAAAGAAATTACAGATTTTTTTTAATTTTATTTAAAATTTTGTTGACCAGGTAAGAAGCACTGGTCCACAAGGCCTTTTTACAGGCACGACATGGGTATGTAACAGGACATGCACTGCAATTACATACATACATACATACATTTCATTAACAATAAAGTAACAAAACAGATAATGTGACAATACATTCACATAACAGATGTTCGTCAGATACAGGCATGGGAGGATTTAAAGGGAAACATTCATGTACAATGATTAACGAAGTCTGAAAGCCCATAAAAACTCTCTCAAATCAGGCATGGGGCTCTCCTGTAACTGGAAGTACTCCAGAGATTTAAACTGTTCAGTATTAACACTACATTGTAGCCATTAGTATCATGGCTAAAATAAGAGAAGAGAAATCAAGGAACAGGATTGGCAGAACAGCATCAGGTGGTAGAAGACCAACACGGCATTATGGCACAATAATGCCATGTTGCTGTAGAACGCTAAGAACAATAATGCCGTGTTGAGCTCGGGAACGCGCTCACAAAGGGATCGGTGTAATGTGCTGACTAGGAGCACATCGACCAATAGGTGGCATGACTAAGCGAGAGCAGAAACGCAAAGTGACAGACCCAGCACAGATAGTGCAGGGAGCACTGTGTTGCGCCGTGGTGCAAGGGGTAAGCAGGAGACATATTAGTAAAACAAGGGGTAATTGTGTCTCTCACTGATGCACTCAGTAGTGACGGGAGAACTTGGAGCAGGAAAGAACAGGGCATCAGAAAGGATAAGTTGGTCGCGGCGGGGCAGAGAGGAGAGTAGAAAGTCAATTAGATATCAGATGGGGTGCTCTGTAGTGTGTAGACTGGTAAACGGTTGCATGATTGAGCGCAAGAGTGGCTGTCACTTGAAGGCTGAGTCAATATTTTGATTTATGGATGCGGGATTCACTGAGGTAAGTATAGATAAGGCGGAAAGAGAGGAGAAGAAGAATGATACTGTCTAATAGCGCCACCTATAGGTCGGAATAATGATTGAGAGTTCCTCGAAAAGCCGCTGTTCCTGTTAGTGCTGTAATAGGGAAGGCCTTGAGAAATGACAGAGTAGGAGACATGTACCTGAGGTGAAAGAATGGATTGCACCGGGCCGGGAGGCAGGCGAGGCTGAAAGTGATAGTGAGAGTGGAATTGCGGTGGAAAAGAACGTCACGAGCAAACACAGGAGTGCGGAAAAGAGCAAAACTTGCCGAGGTCGTCAGAAAGCGCCACCTGTACGTCAGAAGATGCAGTGCTGGCGATTAGACAAATGATAAACAGTGGCATTAGTGTAGCACAATAGCAAAATATGCAGTGAACAGATTCTGCCCAGAATCCAGCATGGGATGAGTCTCAGATGTAAACGGACGAAAAGCAATATAGTATCCAAGTAGAACTGGGAAATTTTTCGGGTCCAGCATTACTGTATCGGTAGATTGATAGTGAGAGTAAATGTGAAATGTGCCAGAAATTGGTAGATATAACATTACTGGATGTGTGCCATCCATCATGCACGCGCACGCTTACAGTTAGATACAGACCTGAAAAGTGAGAAAGCTGAAGCAGAATTTTGGAAGTGAAATAAGTAGCTGTGCTAATTTGTGTTTAATATGAAGTAAAAGAGGATGTAACTGATACTAGCCTTGCACTTGCCATGCTACAAGCGCATTAATCCACTCCAAAGGTGGCATCTAATGGGGAGTTAATGCATAGTCTCACCTGAAAATAGGCCCTTGGCTGTCTAGTGTGACTTACCTGGTCAACAAAAGCAAATAAATAAATAAATAAATAAATAGTTGATCGTTGTAGGCATGAGGCCGCACGGCCCCAACCATGCATTAACTCTCCAATAGATGCCACCTTTGTCGTGAATTAATGCTTACTTGTAGAACATTGTGATATCAATGAGGAACAAGGTGTGCTTGACTCATTGTAGTTTTACCCTCTCTCTGTCTCTCTCTCTCTCTCACTATATGGTGGAGCAACCGGGAAAACATGGAAAATGGCAATTTGGATGGTGTATCTGATATTACCAGCACTTTATTCTTAAGGACAAATGCTGAGGATCCTTTCTTGGTCAGAGTGGCAGCACGACCCAGAAGTAGTGCAGAACTACAGGGAGACGGTATCTCTGAAGCCTTCTGGGAGTGTGAGAAGACGGTGTTGAAGGTAAAACAACCTTCACTGGCAGCAAGTACTTACTGAGGCATACTTAAAAGTAAACATGGTGCCCAGAGGACTTCACATTACCAAAGCACCTTCATACGGGCATAAAAGGAAAAAGGTTCACTATGCGGTATTGTGATGTTATGCATCAGGCACCTATTCTCCTTAAGCAGATAATATTGTAAGATGCACAGGAACAACAGACAGTAAAAGTACTAGAGAAAAAGGACAAGAAACTCAACAAATTTAAGTCTGACCCTCATTTTAGAACTGCAAAATGTCATAAAAGAAGCAGATGAAAAGATAAGTGCTACAAAGAGAAGGAAGTTCCTGAGGGATGAGGCTGACCACAGAGACGGCAACATTTCAGCTGGAGCAAATTTAAAAAAAAAAAAAACTCTAAAGTCAGCTTTGAGCATAAGTCAGTTCTGAAAAAAGAACTCCACTGTTTCTGAGGCAGAGTCTACAGATACAGATCAGCAGACCTGAAGTGGTGACTCGGAGGCCTTAAGCTCATCGACTTTTTAAGAAGAGGGCCAGAACAAGAGGAAGCCTCCGGGAAGGAGCCTGAGAGCCAAGTACCGAGGAATCAAAGAGGACAAGGAGAGGCAGATGGGGCTGTGGGAGAAAGAACAAAGCAGCGAGTCAAAAGGAGGTACCAGATAAAGTAGTGGAACGAGTAAGTGCTGAGTTTAATGTGAATTCCAGAACTACTTTTCTTGAAGCTTCGTAGGCACAAGAGAGGGCCAGTAACATTATTAACTTATCAAACTAAGCACTTTCACCAGAAGAGACTAGAGTATTAAACATGGGCCTTAGCTTTCTACCCACTACAGATTTTAATTTATTTGGTAATAATAATAATAAACTTTATTTTTATGGCGCCTTTCAAATACCAAGGCGCCTAACAGATTTAAAATCACAAATCAAACATCAACAACATGCATCATATAAAATCAGTAGTATCATCATACCATCAGTCACCAAATGCCTGGTGCCATAAAAAAGTTTTCAAGGCTTGCTTAAATCCCTCCACGGTGGTGCACTCCCGTAACCAAAGGGGTAGAGAATTCCAGAGGGTTGGGGCCGCATGCATAAATGCACTGGCCCCAGAAGATTTCAAACACACCCTTGGAATCTCTAACAACCCCTCATCGTCTGAGCGGAGCGATCGCCCAGGGCAGTAGGGGGCCAGAAACTCTTTCAGGTAGTCTGGGCCCAGTCCATGTAGGGCTTTAAAAGTCAAAAGGCTGACTTTAAAGGTAATCTGCCACTGTACAGGCAGCCAGTGCAGTCCGCGCAGCACCAGCGAAATATGACAGGACCAAGACAATCCCATCAAAAGCCAGGCCACTACATTCTGCACCAGCTGCAGGCGATGGATTTCCAACCCTAGTAGCCCTAGGTAGAGGGAGTTGCAATAATCTAAGCACGAGGACACAAAGGCATGAACCACAGTAGGAAGGTCACCGGACAGAACCAGGTGCTTAATCCTGGAGATATTCCTTAGATGGTAAAAGGAAGATTTTACAACAGCCGACACCTTCGAATGCAGGGTCAGCCCCTCATCAAATATTACCCCCAGGTTTCGCACCCGTTTAGAGGTCGGGAGTGATAAGTCCCCAAGAAAGAGTCCAGAGGGTGAACCAACCCCAACCCGGCAACCTGGGTCCACAACCAGCACCTCAGTCTTTTCCAGGTTCAACTTCAATCAACTGGAATCCATCCACTCCTGGATTTCTGCGAGACAGCTATTAAAGACAGAGAGAGCGCCATCCTGGTCAGGTGCAAAAGAAAGGTAGAGCTGGGTATCATCAGCATAGCAGTGAAACCTCAGCCCATACCTTCTTACAATGTCTCCAAGGGGCAGCATATACACCACAAACAACATGGGGGACAACCCTGAGCCCTGAGGTACCCCACAAGACAGAGAAACTGGGTCTGAGAAATAAACCCCGGACACCACTCTCTGAGTTCTTCCCATGAGGAACGATGTAACCACCCGAGGACTGTACCTGACAGTCCACAGATGAACCTCAAGACAGTCCAGTACCACCCCGTGGTCCACAGTGTCAAACGCTGATGAGAGATCCAGAAGAACCAAGATGGAATGGCTCTTCTGGTCTCTAGCCATCAGGAGATCACTGAGCACCCAAACCAGCGCTGTCTCAGTACTACGTATCTTTTGAAATCCAGACTGGAGGGGTTCATAGATGTCATGGATGGTCAAATGGTCCTCCAGCTGTGCAGCCACTACTTTCTCAATCACCTTCCCTTAAAACGGAAGGTTAGAGACTGGTCTATAGTTTGCATGGCAGTCTGGGTCCAAAGAAGCTTTCTTCAAGAGTGGTGTCATCACCGCCTCTTTCAGGGAGCTAGGAAACTCACCTGTTTCCAAGAAGCACCAGACTATCCGTGCTAGGACTGGACCAATGGAATCCATACAACCCAAAATCAGAGAAGTTGGTCCTGGATCCAAACTACAGCACGTAGGGCATGCACTTTGGACAATCTGCATGGACATCCACAAACTCCAGTCAATCGAAGGTACTCCAGGAAAGCCGAGGAGCAGTGGCCTCGTGCTGATCCAAAGCAACACCCATAGAGTGTGCTGGATGGAGTGCCGCCCTGATGTCAGCCACCTTAGTCGCAAAGAATCGAGGAAGTTCATCGCACTCTACTTGTGAAAAGGCTTTCCGGACTTGTAGACAGGCTGGGCTGCACAGTCTGTCCACAGTTTGAAACAGCTGAGATGGTCGATTCTGAGCGGCCGCAATCTCCCTGGATAGGAACTTTGCCTTCTTACGGATGATTGCAGATCGATAGACTTGATAATGGTCCATCAATCTAAAGTGGCCGGCATCCAGGGCAGATTTCTGCCAGCAACGCTCTAACCTTCATCCTAGTTGCCACATCTCCCTCAAAGTCCCATCAAACCATGGGGAACAAGGGCGAAGGGAGAAAGGACGAACGCGGACTGGAGCAATGACATCCAGAGCCGCCGAAATGGCCAAATTATAAGCCATCACGAGGTCTCTGGGTCACTGTTTGCCACTGGGAGGGACGGTAGGTGAAGCACTGCCGCTAGGCCTTGAGAACTTATATCCTGTAAAGGACAGTATCTGACCATCTCCACAGGGGTAGGCCTAATGAAGAGGGGTGCTAAACTAAACCCCATGGTATAGTGATCGGACCACCCAACTGGTTCCACCCCCAAATCAGAGGCTTTGATCCCCAGGAGGAAGACCAAGTCAAGAAAGTGACTGTGTTTATGAGTAGCAGTGGTTAACTATCTGTGTAAGGCCCAGAGATGTCATCAACTGAAGGAAGTGCTGTCCAAATTGAGAGAGTTCATCATCGATCCAAGCACTGAAGTTGCCCAGGACCATCAGCCTGGGCGACTCAAATGCCATATCTATGACGAAGTCTGCAACTTCCTAAAGGAATCGCTTCTCATCTCTGGGTGGACAGTAGATGAGGGCAATCCGACAACCTACACCTGCTACTACGGTACACTCAAATTTATTTATTTTTATTTATTTATTTATATCTAGGATTACAAACACCTTTGAGCCAAGGCTCTTTTACAAAGGTTCCACATCAGAGAAATACAAATGGGAGACAAATGACTCAGTCTCTTCAACTGGTACACTAGGTAGGTTAAGTTTGGTCTTAAAACAGACTACAACCCCTCCCCCCTGCGAACCAATCTCAGGTGGTGTATCACCGAGTACCTGTCCGGAGTTACAGCCTCCAAAATGGGGCCAGAGTTCTCATCCAGCCAGGCCTCGGTGATGCAGGCCAGGTCCACCACTTCAACAAGAGCTGCAATAATTGCACTCTTGTTTTTAATGGACCTGGCATTGCATAACACCACCCGAGATGGATGAACCTCTCGGGCCGCCCGATCCACCTGGCTACCACAATTGGTAGTGCCCTTGGGTATGAAAACCAGACATGGTGGGCTGCGTTCTAGGTTTCATTTTGCCCCAGGGTGTCTTCTAGATCTTACCACCCCAATGCGGTGGCCCCCCTCTTTCACACTCCGCTGTTCACACCCCCACCCCTCCCTCCCCTACGCACAATACCCAGCACCCTACAGCGCTGGTAGGTTGTAAACTGAAAAGGAGGAGGGGAAAACGGGGCAGAGGGCATGGAGAGCAGAGGGTGAATAGCACACAATTGTGGGGGTAAGCCTCCAACACATTCGCGTGACCCAAACAACACCTCTCAACAGATCAATTATACACCACAAAACACACAAGATACTATAAAATAAAACAGAATATATAGAATCTTACTTAAAACCAGATAAATACCCTCCCAACCCAAATAAATAAACCCAAAAATAAACACAAAATAAATAAATCAACTAACAAACTTTCACCACCCCAGGGCCCTCTCACAGTCTCAGGGTGTGAACAAACAATATTACACTAAAAATGCATAAAATTAAACATCGGGTTTATAAGTCAAACTGGTGAAGATGAGTAGGATTGGCAGATGATACAATCATTAACAATATTAAAGGAGAAATACAATTATCCAAATCCCATTGATACTGTCATAGATTTGGGTAAATTCTTTGGAAGCTCAATCCCAAATGCCTGAACTACAATAAAGAAAACAATATGGGGAGACAGGAGAGGGATGAGGATACTGACGAGATCATACCCACACTGGATGCAAGCATTGAATGAGGATGCATTACGGACTGCGGACACCTCCACTGAAGGGAAGATGGAACTAAATGGAGATGTGGAACAAATTAAAAAGACAAAGACCACTTTTACGTCCCCGACCTCAATGCAGTAAATGTATTCCAGAGACTCTGTGAGGAGGACACAAAGGAACTGGCACAACAGGACTTTCTTCCCAGTTTTGTTAACCTGTCTGTAAAACAGCATGAGTGCTTACAGGGATTAAAAAGCAGCGTGAATATCACAATCCAACCTGCTGATGGGGGGGGCATAGTGTGGTGGTCATGGATACCATCAAGTATGTGGCACAGGTTAAATGCCAGTTGGCTAATTACTGTTTGTTAAACACTGTAAATCAAAAAAGGGAGGACACTTTTTTTTAGGCTGGATCATGGTACGAGTCTTATTACAGAGAGAGAAGAGTGTCTAACTACAGAATATCCCGAGGTCCCAGATCTGTGTGCTACCCAAAATCCACCAAACTCTTATGGACCTCACAGACAAACCTATTATTCTGGGGGTAGGACCTGTTACAGAGCACATCTCACTTTATTGACAATGCTTTTAAGGAAGTAGTATGTACACTGCCATCCCATCTGGTAGACACTAATGATAAGCTTCATATACTGCAGGGCTCCACGTTAAGGATAGTGACTTTGTTATCATACTGGATGTGGAGTCTCTGTGTACACATATATCACATGAAGGAGGTTTTAGGGTCTTCAGATACTTTTTGTTCTAACTGGGGAATGATGTAGTGCCATCTACAGATCAGATCATAGAAATGGCTGAACTTGTCCTTACCAGCAATATTTTTGCATTTATTAATGACTTTTTTTGCCCAGGTCAAGGGTACAGCAATTGGGGTATGTTTTGCCCCCAACAATGCCAACTTATACCTTGAGCACTGCGGAACAAATCATTTGGAACTTGGAGAATACCAATACCAAGGTTGATCTGGTTTGATTTTACTATTTTATCATGTTGTCTGATGTGATGTATTAATAATTTGTATTGTAATGTTTTATTATGGTGTGATTTTATAATCTGTTCTGCACCTTGATTTTTGAAAGGCGCATTAAAAATAAAGAATATTATTATTATTATAATTATAATACTCAGGTTGTGAACAAACTGGTCATGTGGGGTTGATATACTGATGTTGCCTTTATGGTGTGGTGGGGGAACAGAGCAGAACTGGAGGAATTCATACAAACTTCATTCTACAAACAGCCACCTAAGAGTCACTTCAACAGCAGTCTTTTGGAGATACTTTTTTGGACATTTGATTAAATAAAGGTACTGACAGCTGCATTGCCACAGTTTTTATCACAAACCAACAGACAAGAACATAGTCCTGCTTGACAGCTCCCACCACAGTATAGAAAATGAACTAAGACTGTTCCGAAGAGCTAAGAAAAACAGTAGCGTGGAAGAAGAGTTTAAATTGGAATCAGACAGGTTACGTGAAAAGTCTGAGGTCATAGTTTACTACAGAAAAGTCACTGACACTGCAGGAGATAAATATATGAATGAAGACAGAGCAAATGTGCTAGCAAAAGGAAAAGGATACTCGTGAACTTTATCACCACTAACTGTTAGAGCGATCTGTATAAGGGATGTTATACAAAGACATTAGGGTGTATTAAGATTGGAACACAGGTTAAAGGAAAATGTCAGTGGACCACCTAGAATGGTATATAAAAGAGCAAGAAATGTAAGGGATGAGCTGGTCCACTCAGTAAAGCCTGTTCAAAAAACAGGTACTACACTTGGTGGCCTGCAGCACCAAAAGGCGGCAAGTAGTGTAAGCGAAGCAAGTAATGTGAGCAAGTAAAGGAAACTACAACTTTCCTGAACTCAGGGGAAAGCAAGGTCCTTAACATTAGAGAGTTTATTACATGTGACACCAGCTATATGGTCTATGTAGGTGAATGCACATGTGGTGTGTATTATGCGGTCAAGACTAAACAGAACTCCAAGGAGGTCCGTAGCGACCATGTGAGGGCCAACTGGCACAGACAATGTCAAGTTAGGCCTTAGGGGCGGAGACAGGGACTTGAAACTTGGCCAAAAGGAACATTTCTGGATCTTTAAAATGCAAGCAACAAAATGGCCGAGTTTTAATGACCATGTGAAACTGGTATCCTCTTAGGCATAAACTCAGGTCTCACATGCAATACTATAGTGAGATAGTTCTGGCCATACCAAATATTAGTTTTTCCTCTCTCCTTTTCCTCTTTCAGGAACCCCACCCCCTTTTCTCTGTCATGCCTAGTCTTCTGACAGTTCTGAATACCTCCCTTTTTTCTGACTTGCCTTGTTTTTTAGGTTTGGATCAGCATATGTGAGTCAGCTATGAAAGTGGTTCAGAAAAATACTGCTTAAACACAGAAAAGGGTCCAGGTTGGTTTTTCACCTGTGTCAAGGTCCACAAGCACAGCCATGCTATACTTGTCTTAGAATGGAACATTCGGTGTATTTAGCACTGTGATAGAGTTGAATAAGGCCCTGTCCCATTTGTTATGCAGAAAGAGTGAAACACAAGGATCTGTTCTATCCTCTCCTGTTCTGTCTCTTGTCTGTCTGGTTGCACAATCAAATGTTCTCATGAGACATAGGAACTGATCACTCTGAGGTCTCGTGATTCTTTGCCTCTTGCTATCTCTTTGCCTTCACTTGCTGTTTTTTGTCTTTTCTTCCCCCTTGTAAGTCTGCAGTTATAAAAAATCCTGTATGTGAATCTTTATGTGAAACTGGTATCCCTTTGTTTGAAACTGTATATAGTTATACTGTTGAAATGATTGCAGAAAGCCATTTGGAATTTAGCTCCTCTCAGGCTTGTTTGCAGAGCTGTCAACGTGAAGTCAGTTCTGGGTCACAATGTTATATTTGTTGCACCTGCAAAGAAACTGACAAGAACATTTTGTGAAAGACAGGGTAGCTCCATAACAAGCTCAGGATGAAGAAGTTAATTGTCAGGCAAAGACTTGTTATAAAAAGAGCAGCAATATTTTTGCTACAGAGACTGAAACTTGGAATTAGAGATACCCTCAGATGAAGGACTTTGTTTTCTCTGTTTGTACTGCCTTTGTAAATATTCTGAACAAGTTTTATTTTTTTCTTTTGCTGTTAATGATAATAATAAAATGCTACTTGCAAATTTTATAACTGCTCCTGGTTTTCCTATGTTTCCTGACCTATGCCTCAATGACAAGCACTTATAGACATTTATTTCTTGCTAGCACTTTATTTTTTTAATTTTTTTTATCAATGCTGTTATTGGGATTGTGCAATGTATGTAATTATACAACTTGTTCAAATACCTTTAACAATTTGGGCATTAAGTTAAAAGCTGCTATATATCCTCTCTGCTGGTGCCAAGAGCTGCAACTGCTGTGTTTTTAATCAGAATGTGATTCACTTATGTATTTTTTACATCTGGACATTTGTATGAATTCTTTATCTACAATTTAAAGCAGTCTCTTTAAAAAGTGTGTTGCACTTTTGAGGTGTATAACAAGAGGAAGACAGCTGTAGTCACCCACTCCCTTGAGAAAGCCAATTACAGTGAAACACTTCGAGCATTTTGACACACCACTGCTGCTGTGTTTTTGTCTAGGAATGTCTTAATAAAGACTGCCACTGATACTTGAACAACTTGGGATTGCATGTGTGTCTATGCTCAGGCACCAGTATTCTGAAGCGTTTTTTTTTTTTTGTTTGTGTAGTTGGGCGCAGCTTGTTCCTCGATGACATCACAATGTTCTAAAACTGTCTGCAATGTAATATTAATGTTGAACAGACTCTTTTGTCTATACCTGTGGAGCTCTTCCAGCCACAGATGAGCCCAATACCTCGTTTTGAAGAGTGCTTCATGGACATTCAAACGGTAATGGCTACTGGGCAAAAACATGTCCCTTTAACACCAAAAACCTTAAACCACAGATTATATTAAAGATCGAGGGGGCTTTCTCAGCCTAGCAGAGTGGCCTTTCCTTTGTGCATGAGACTCTCTAATTCTATACAGAGTGTTTCATGCTCAGCTGCCCAGGAAATGGACATGTTCAGTGATTTTATTTATTTATTTATGGAAATCTTGGAATTACAATCCTTTGAGTCAAGAGACTCATCTACAAAGGCTCCTCATCAAACAGTACACGTAACAAGTAAGTACAAACAGTGTATGGTTTACCAAAGCACCACATCAAAAACAGTACAAGTAAGTACAAACAGTGCAGGGAATTTAACAGTAACGGTACACAATGCATAAGGAACAAAAAATCATATATGCTGAGTAAAAAGAAGAGGTAGAGAAAAAGAGAGGAGTAGGGGTACAGTGGGGGTTAGAACAGTAGAGAGAATTGGGGAGTGGAATGCATACATTAGTAAAAAGACAGGGGTAGAAATAGAGCTGGAGGAGAGGAGAAAGATGGAAGGAGGAAAATGGTAGGAGACAGGGAAAGGGGCCTTAGAACACCGGACGTGGGAAAGATGCTAAGGAAAGCAGAGTTACAAAAGAGTTGGCAGTCCAAGGGAAATTGTCACAGCCTAATGCGCGGGGAAGAAAGTGCCAGCAAGGTGAAGAGAGGAAATAACTAAAAAATAAGGAAGAGGTCAAGAAGAGAGAGATGGAGAATGGAGGAAGGAGGGGAGAAGGGCGAGAGAAGAAGAGGGAAATGACAGGAGGGCAATGACAGGTAAGAAAGGTGGGATGAAATTTTTAATACTAATTGATTGCCCTTGATCTATAATATATTAATACGGCTGTGAGGCCCCTCTTGTGGTTAACAGTGGTCTAACTTACATTCTAAGGGCATCAAATCCACCCACCATTAATTCGCAGTTGTTCTACCCAAAGAATGCATGAGACCACTCCTTAAAGGGACAGTAAACATTGCATGGATTGCTCAAACTGTGAAAACCCATGACAAGTTATTCTGAACGAGGTATTTGGCTTCCTTGTAGGTGTCAAAAGTCCCGAGATATGAATATTTAAATCATCTGTAAATCAAAACAAGGCAGCAGCCATTTAATGCCATCTTATAACAGAAAGTGATATCACTGAGGGGCAAGCTGTAATTACAACATACAGTTTGCCCCTCAGTGACATCACTTCCTAGTTTTAAGACTACATGAAATGGCTGTTGCTATGATTTGATTTACACATTACTTAGCTATTCATATCTCAAGACTCCTGTCCCCCACAGGTAAACTCAATATCTCATTTGAAAGGTCTTTTCATGGGCTTTCACAATTGGCGTGACTTTCTGCAATGTTTACTTTTCCTTTAAACTGTATGAGTTGCCACACTGGTCGTACTGACATATGGACTGTAACAGCAAACTATAAAGCAATGGCAAGCAGCGTTGTCTGGCAAATGAATACTAATGGTACAGATGCTGTTGGTGGTGGGGGAGTACAAGAGGACAGGTAAGAGGTGACAGCCAGTGTGAATGGGGAGTCCAGGCAGGAACAACAGAAAGGAAAGACAGGACTAGGTGCATATGATGGTGTGTATGTCTGCCACGCTCCCAACACCTGTAAACCCCATCACAACCCTAAAACACAGCTTTTGATAGAGGCCGGGGGGGGGGAATTTGAACCAAACTACTCTTGCCACCACCTGACGAAGACTATGGTTGAAGCGCTGGGGCGCCTTGTGGTTACTGACCCTATTCCTCACTTTTTTGGTTTGCCTTGGAAACTGTAAATAAAAGCTTTTGCATCTGCTTTGGTGAATGGAAATATTTTTTTCCCCAAGGACAAACATTCTCTAATGTGAGTGCCTGGCTCTTTTTGTGGTGTGAAAAACTGGGCAGACAAGGTGGGCCATGTGGTCCTTTTCTGGCGACAAATTGTTTCTATAATGAAACATAGTACGCAGAAACACAGTTGCAGAAGGCAGAAAAAGGCTATTGGTCCACCTAGACTACCCATAATACACTATCCTACCCCTGAGACCTAGTGTCTACATGGGGTTTATTCCCATGCTACCCACCCCATGTTCCCTCCCGGGATGACTTTTAAGCATTTATCTCTGTCCTGTGTTTGGAGTTGTTAATGGTCTTGGGGCCCACCACCTCAGCCAGCAGGCTAGTCCACATCTCTTGACAAAGTACTGTATAGGGTGTGAAACATTGTGATTTTTGTCCAACCCACCTATAGTGGCTGGCACTTTAACCATATAATAAAATATTTTTGTTACATCTTGAAATATTGTTGAAGAGTGACATTTTTCATGCTGGATAGCTGCAGTGCTGTATTTTTTTTTTGCTTCCTATTTTACAGCTCACCACTCTGTCCATAAAAAAAAACTTCCTCATGTGCCTCCTGAATTTCCCTCCCTCCATTTTCCACTCATGTCCCTGTTTTCAGGATTCACTGTTCATGTTGAATAATTCTTCACAGTTTACATTGTTCATTCCTTTCAGAAACTTGAAGGCCTCTATCCTATCACCCCTCTCTCCCTTCCGGTGAGTAGCTGTTCAGTGCACTAAGCCAATCCTCATAGGAGTGTCTTGCAGGCCATGAATCATGTTTGTTACTCTGCACTGTACTATCTCCAGCCTGTCCCTGTTTTTCCTCAAGAGAGGGCTCAAGAACTGGGCACAGTGTGCCAGATGTGCCCTTACCCGTGAACGACAGAGAGATAGTAATACCTCACTCCTTCCATTAAATCCCCTCACAGTACACCTCAGCATTCTTGTTGCCTTGCTGTAGGTTTTGTTACATTGGCTAGATTGTTCAAAGGCGTCACTTATAAGGACTCCTAGGTCCCTTTCCTTAGTAGACGTTTCCAGCTTAATCTCTCCCATCCAATATTCCGTCTTGGGACTTCTGTTCCCAATGTGCATCGCCTTGTACTTTTTGGTGCTGAACTTCAACTGCCAAACCTTGACCACCTCTCCAATATCTGCAGATCCCACTGTAACTCCCTTACCTCCTCCTCACTGTCCATCCTACCACAGAGCTTACTGTCATCTATGAAGAGATATATATATTGCCTTGAATTACTTCCCCATGGCTGCTGATGAACATACTGAAAAGGACTGGACCAAGGATTTAACCCTGTGGAACCCCACTGATGACCTCTCTCTCTCTCTCTCTCTCTCTCCCCTGGACCTGACTCCTTTTATCGCTACTCTCTACTGCCTCCCCCCTAACCAACTACACACCCATCTATGTCCTTTACTGCACCTAGATCCTCTAACTTTTTCAGCAACCTTCTGTGACCTTCTGTGTGGCACCAAGTCAAATGCCTTGCTGAAATCAAAGTAGAGTAAATCCAGTTCTTGTCCCTTATCTACTGCACTAGTTACCCAGTCAAAGAATATTATCACGTCGGTCTGACAAGACCTCCTTGCCACAGACCTATGCTGTTTGCTATTCTGGAGCCCAATACTCTTCAAGTAGTCCACTAGGTCCTCCTTGACTAGTGTCTCCATCAGTTTACCCACAAGAGAGGTAAGACTGACAGGCCTGTAGTTACCCGGTTGCTCCTTGTCCCCATCCTTATGTAGCAGAACTATGTGTGTAGCCCCTCAGTCTTTCAGAACCAGCCCTGACTGAATACAGACAATGAATAGCCCTCTCAGGGTTCAACCAATTCTAATGATAGTTCCCTGAGCACCCTCAGATGCATCCCATTGACCCTAGAGCCTTGTCTGCCTTCAGGGCAACATGCCTATCAGCCCTTTTCTGACCGTTTCACTTGTAAATATCTTCTGCCTCATTTCTGGGGTCCCCGTATCAGCAGTCTTTATGCCACTTACTGGCAAGGGCTTGCTGTCCTCCATTGTGAAAAATGACTGCCTTCTGCATGTTCTCCTGCATTACCCTGCCCCCCTCTAGCAGTCCTACAATTCCTCTGGCAGACTTCCTTTTTCCCCCCCTCAATCTCACTGCAAAAAACTGTTTTCCCCACCCTTAACCCCTTCTGTAATATGTAATTCAGTGGCTGCTTTTGCATCCCTGACTACCCTCTTGAGCTCCCATGATTTCACCTGGTACTCAGTACATTTTTCATCCCCCTCCTTCTCCTTGTATCTGATGAAGGGCTTTTTCTTGGCCCTCAACACATCTCTGACCTTCTTAGAGAACCAGACCAGTCTCTTGTACATGTTTCTCTTGGTGACTGTCCTCAAACATAACTCTGCTGCCTCAAGATAGCCACTTTATTTTCTCCCCACCTTCCTCCACATCCCTGATTCCATCCACCCCTCTGCTTAAAGTCTTCTCTTCTGAAATCCAGGACATCAGCTTTTGGCAAGGGTATACTGGTGTCAAAGGCCATTTTGAACCCAGTGGCGGAGGAATAACTGGTGCAGCCAGTGCAGTTGCACAGGGGCCCACACACTTAGGGGGCCCAGTCAGCAGGCTCAAAATACATAAATTATTTAATCAACGTGTTCATTTGCAAGGCCCTCTACCTGCTCTCAGTGGTGGAGTGCGGACCCTGCAGTAGGCAAGTAGTGCCCATCAGTAGGGGGTGGCGTAGTAGGGAAAACACAAACTTTGTGCCCCTACTCCCAAAGGCATCACAGATTTCTGTTTAGGAGTCCAATCTGAGTGCAGAGCGACAGCATACACTGCTGCGTAAGAGCAGTAACAGTTGGCAGTTTGGGCAGTAGTGAGTCGAGAGTCGTCGAAGAAGGTTCTTGAGCGGCATCATCAAGATCCTCAGGAGACCCACTGGTCTTAAAATGTAAAAAAAAATTACAAATGTCATCATGTGTGTGAGCATCCGGTCAAGCAGAGAGCAGTAGAGCAGCAGACTGGCAGTGACGGGCAAAGAAGTTCAACGCTCGACAGGATGGCTGTTGGCGGTGGCAGGTGGTGGTACACTTAGTCTGCACTCCGGCTCTGATGAGTGGGATTGGAGGTCTTGAGGAGGACAGACAAAACCAGTTAGTTAGCACCAAATCAAGTATATTAAAACCTCTCATTGGCTTTTCAATTATGTGTGTTAAGTCGAATCTTTTAATATCTAAGCAAGCAATAATACCCGACAGGGTGGGTGGTACTGGGCAATACCGGACCACCCAGGGGCGTAATGAGACCCAACACCACAGTGGATGGCCTTATAGTCCCTGGAAGGTCCAGTATTGCCCATACTGCTCACCCTGGAGGGTATTATTGCGCTTAGAAAATGGGCTTCCTGTGACATTTTTTAAATGGCATTTAATAAAATTATAAAGAAATGTAAAAATATAGTAAAAGTGAGGTTTAAGTCTTTTTATTGTAAAGTAGTCCCTGTGTCTTTGTGGTGTTCCATCTTCTGTTGCCCCCCGACAGAGCCATTGTCTTGTTTTGCCCCCCCCTCCACTCCATCACTTCCAGTACTTTTTCTCCCCATCGTTATAAATCTTTTAAAAAAAAGTTTTCAATTTTTTTTTTGGTAGTACAATTTGCAGGACACAGAGAAGCTGCTGTGTTAGTGCTGACAGCAGAATGATTTTGTGAGCGGTCAGGCACGTGACCTTGTGTGACCATCTTACATTAAAGCAGGAAGTGAAGATCTCTGACTGTGAGGAGAGAGCAGCATTTAAATTAATTTTTTTTTATAACTCCGCAGCGCAGTTATTCTTTTGTGTTTGGGGTTTTAAAAATCTCATTTCCTGGTAGGTGGTTTACTGGTTTGGTGTGTTTGGAATCGGATGACGGATGGCAGAGGGGGATGTGTGTGAGCCACTGGAGAAAGCTGAAACAGCAGCGGCAACAGCGGCAAGTAAAAAAAAAAGTTACCAATGTTAAGTGGGGCTATAGTTTGAAGTTATTTTTTTAATGTACTGAACAAAGTGAGACTGACTCTCGAGGCATGAATTGGGCAGTGCTGGGGGGGGGTAGGATCTCTCGCTAAGCAAGAGAAAAAAATGGTGGCAATTTCAAATTTTTAGGGGGTACTTCTGGCCAATTAGAAAGCAGGGTGTGCAGTAGGATACTTTAATAAGTGAAGGGGCATTGTATGGTGGTACTTGTTTTCAGAGGGTTCTACCTGTAAGTTAATGTACCCCTGCCAGCCAATCGGGTTTCTTGGATTCTTAAGCCCATTTTCTAAAAAGATATAACCCATCACTCCCGTAGCTTCATGTTTTGCCCAGTCTGTTTTCAGGAGATTGAAATTTCCCGCGCAGTTAGTACAGTACATCCCCTTTTCAGAACATGAGATTTCTGTAAGGTGTAATATGAATCAGTATTTGCTAATATCTGGTGAGAGAGGTAACAATTTCCAATGATTACGTTCCTTGGCTTGTGGTTGGTTATTGGTTAGGAGTGGGAAGGAGGAAGAGGGCTTGAAGACAACTGGAGCATATGACAATCTAATATTGTAAAATATCTGTTGTGGGAAAAGCTTTGTGGTGCAGAATGAGGGAGAAGTTGCACAGTAGAACAGCTTTGTAGAACTTTGTCCGGCAGGCAGCGGTACCTGGGAAGGACAATCAGGTGTACTGTAGTTCGATTCCCATCCCCTCAGCAGGCACCACTACAGTAACAGCTGTATTGTAGATTTCAGAAAGTAAAGGCAGATAATAGTTATTTGTTCTGTGACAGTTTATTGACACTTGAAGGCAACAGCATACAGTCGTTGTCAGAGATGAGAAGCAGTGCACAAAAGAAATGAACATAAGTTATTAATTTGCAGGCACGATTTTCGCTTGCTGCGAGAGATTGCTTGGACTTTTGAAGTTCTTTTGAATTGCATCTGCTGTGACCTCACAGGACATTATCTTGAAGTTTTTTTAAACCTACATCTGGTTTTCTTTTAACTAACAAATTCATGTTCTTAAGTGGAGGAGGGCTGATAATGAAGTATTGTTGCTTGTGTTTTGTCTGTCTGCTCATTTTGCCCACGGTAGTGGAAAATCTGAGGGAAGGTGAGGGGGCCCACAATAAAAACCTGCACTGGAGCCCATCTTTCTGTTCCTCCACCACTGTTTGAACCATATGGTGTTAAGGTCACCCCCCTCTCCACACCACCTACCATTTCCAAATTGGTGAGCCCCTCATTCAGAATGGCAGCCTGCCTTGTGTGTTCTCTGACCAGCTGCACCAGTAGGCAGTCCTTCAGCATATGTACTAGGGCCTGACTTCTTGTACTGTTAGCTGCTGGAATGTCCCAATCAGTGTCTGGCAGGTTGAGATCCCCCACTACCACTACCTTCCCATCTGATGCCCCAGTCTTTAGTTTTGCCCCTACTGTAGTTCCCTGTCACACTTGTGCCCCTGTCCTGGTGGTCTACAGACCATGTCTTGCCTGAAACCAGACAGACCCATCCTCCACCATCTCAATGCCTCCCCTGAAACAGAGGGTTACTCCTCCTTCTTTGCCTTCCCCTACTTTGCTTATACATGGTGCATCCTTGGACCTCTGGGTCCCAATAGTCATTCCATGTGGCCCAAGTTTTCAGAATGGCTACAAGGTCAAATCCCACATCTGCTGCCATCACTTGGAGCTCACTAATTTTATTTCCTAGGCTACTGGCATTAAGGCAGACTGCCTTCCATCTTGCACCCAAAATCCCTCCCATCTTTTATAGATACTCAACTTCATCATCCCTAAACCTCCTTAATTTCCTGTTTTTCCTATTTTCTGCCAGTTTAGCAATCCTTCCCTCCCTGACCTCCTTTCTTAGCTTATCATGAACTCCTGCCTTGCTGTTTCCCTCTCAAATGTTCCTAGCCCCATTTCTGGGGGAGCTCTAGCTAGGTTTCCTGCCTGCTCTCCTTCCTCAGTGGTCCTCAGCCTCACCTGCAGTCTAACTGCCCACCAATGCAGATATCAAACCTCTGCCCCAGCGCACTTGTCTCCTCTCTTGTTAGTTCAAGACCATTACTGATGAAGAGCCTCCTCTACTAGAAGTACCCCCGTTCCCAACAAAACTGTACCCCTTTTCCTGATGCCACCCCCTCAACCACCCATTAAACTCCTTAATCTTCTTCTTTCTCACTCTATCATCTTCATACTCCCTACCCCACACAGGGAGGATCTCGAAAAAGGTCAGGGAAGCCGAGTGCAACCTCAATCTGTTCCCCAGCCTTTGGAAGTTGTGCTTCACCATTTCGATATGCTGGTTCACCAGATTGTTGGTACCCAAGTGTACTAGCACCCCAGCTCCCCACCATCCTCTACCATCCTCCCTATCTTATCTATATCAAGGATGGCTGATACACCACAAAGGCATCTGACCACATCCATTCCCTCACCACCCTCTCGACCCCTCTAACCACAGAGTCCCCTACAGCTACAATACTCCTAGCTATCTTCCTTCTGTTCTCAACTCTCAACCCCCCCAACCCCACAGTGCAAGCAAACTGACCTACTTAGCATTCTCTATTGGGTCCGAGGACTCCCCCTTCTAAGTCAGGTACTTGCTCTTCCTCTAGGGGTGCAAAGTGATTTGCTGTCGAGATTTTGAGGGCTTGGATGACTGCCCTTTGACTACCCCTAACACCCTTTACCCTTCTCTTACCCACCACACTCCAGCCCCGAGCCAGTGGGCCTCTGGGGTAATGGTGGTGGGAGGTGTAGGAACCAGCTCAGCTGGTGACACAGCTGAGATATCTCCTCTCGTGCTGCTACCAGTTGTGCATGGAGCTCCCCAGTGGTTCTTAATAAGAGGCACTGTAACTCTAGAGATGGGCACCCCACAGTCTCTCCAGCTGATTACCTCCCAACTGTACCTATGCTCCTTACTGTCAGCTGTCACCCTATACACAATAGTTGACTGGATTTCCAGTATTATCCCTTGCTTCCTTCTACCTGCCGATAATCCTTTTAGTTACTCCCTGAAATGGCTTAGACAGAGAGTTTTGCTAAAGATACAGATTACACTTTTACAATCTACCTGCCTGACACTCCTTTGGTTGTTCCCTAATACATCCTCACCTAGCAACATACTCCTTAATTACAATGTTAATCTACCCCAGGTAGGGAATTTCAAGGATCCCTCACCCTGCCTGCTCTTCTGCTTTCAATCGGAAGTCCTGGATAACTGTACTGGGAGTTCCCTAGATAACTGCAGACTTCCCTGCTGATGCCCTGCAGACTCTCCTTAGGTAGATGCAACACACCTACTCTGAGGCACTCACATCATGGTATGCAAATGCCATTAGAAGAATGTGTAGGCTCCATAAAGAATGCAAGAAGAGCAGTGTACAGGATCCATAAAGGAAGCAGGGCGAGCAGTGTGCAGGATCCATGAAGAATGCAAGGAGAGCAGTGTGTAGGATCCATAAAGGAAGCAGGGCGAGCAGCGTGCAGGATCCATGAAGAATGCAAGGAGAGCAGTGTGTAGGATCCATAAAGGAAGCAGGGCGAGCAGCGTGCAGGATCCATGAAGAATGCAAGGAGAGCAGTGTGTAGGATCCATAAAGGAAGCAGGGCGAGCAGTGTGCAGGATCCACGAAGAATGCAAGGAGAGCAGTGTGTAGGATCCATAAAGGAAGCAGGGTGAGCAGCGTGCAGGATCCATGAAGAATGCAAGGAGAGCAGTGTGTAGGATCCATAATAGATGCAGAAGTCCATAATGCATTGCACTGGCTTTGAAACTTAAGAGTGTATGCAATGGTTGGGCAAGAGACATATTGAAACCATTAAATACACAGGATTATTTAATGTTCACAGTGAATGGCAAAAGTTTAGAAATTTAACATCCAAAGGCTTGACTAAACAGAAAGAGCTGCAGGTATGATTTTGAAGATATCGAGATTTAGGACATGCCATAAGGAGTTCAGAAATTCCAAACAAAATAAGAAGGTTTAAAAAAAGTCTGTGTTTTATTTTTGCATGGAAAGTGACCTTTTAAACTTGTACCATCTGTGCTGGCGTTGGACAGCCTGCTGGGAATATTTCCCACAAAAAGCCTTAAAAGCAGCTGCAATTCTTGTGATTTAGAGGATTAAAGTAAAACTCCCTACAAGCAGGAAAAACCTGCATTCAGAAAACAGCCACAGACTGTTTTTCTCCTACACAGAGTCTGCAGGATTTGGGGAAGGGGGACCGCAAGTCTAGGTCTGACTAAAACTTTCAGTGCTGGAAAGGGAGAAATGTAGATTAAAGCAATCCAGATACTGACAAGAAAATGGGCTTTCATTCCCATGAAACCTGCCATACAAGATCTGCCTATCCACATGCTCCATTTACAGACATTCAAAAATGAATTGCGTGAGACTGTTTGGATAGAAATATTTTAAACTGGCAAAACAGCCAGCTTGGTGGCGCTGAGGGTTGAGACACTGGATGCCACACCTCGCACCACGCCGGCGACCCGGGTTTGGGAGCGAGCCCAGGTCGGCAGGGGTTGGCAGGGGAGGAGAGGGATTGAGCCTCCGATGGACTGCTCTCACTCTCCGGGGTGGGGGGCCTGTAGCTGTCGGTTGGCTGGTGGCTCCTAGCAAAGGCCAGGGGTGATGCAGTGACACAAGCAACAAGAAGGGGGTGAGTTGGGGCATGATGCTGGGAAGGAGTATGCGCGGGAGCTTGTGCGCTCCTTCCCTTGGTGTCATTGCACACCTCATTCACAAAGGGGATGTTGAACAGGGAAAATGGCCACCGGTCGTGGCTGCTTGATGGCCGTTCGGCGGGACGCCCAGTTCCAAGAGCATCGCTGCCACATACTGGATCCTGGTCTCGGTGGAGAGAGGGGGGGCTCTCTGCCACCCTGCTGCGGGGGCAAGCCACAGAGGTATGCAGCGGGAGCTCAATTAAGAGCCGGGACGCTCTGGACGGCCGCCGGATGAAAGAGGATGCCTGGACGTGGATGGCAGACTGGTGGCCATGTAAGAAAAATGACTAACTAAAAAAAAAAAAATACACTGGCAAAACAGCAATGTGGTGTAATCTATTTTAAAACTGATGGTGAAAAGCGCCACCATTTGAGAGACCAAGGATCATGTCCCATTCTGTCTCCCCCACCCTGGGCCGGGAGGAGGCTACTGCATGATGTGGAGGCAATACACACTGGTCCTGGGGGGAGGGTGTTTGGCTGGCTGCTGTACAAGTGCCTACTACAGTCGGGAGGGGTGTGGCATTGGTGTCACAGATGACCACATGACACTGGCCAACCCTGTACACATGATGGCATCACAAGTGCCCATAGGCTGTGGTGGTGAGGTGGGAGGGTGCTAAAGAGGCTAAAAACACGACCCTTGATGAGCATGAGGGCTGACAGCTCTACCCACCTCAGGTGCCACAAAAAGCCTGATGACCCTCCTAGCTGCCTCCATCATCTTTGTACTTCTCCACTGGCAGTTGGCTGGCATGCATCAGCCATTCAGACCATACTGTGTCGGCACAAGCCATGGAACCCCACTGAGGGTGGTAGGATGCAGACAAGAGCCAAGCCATGTGAGTATGTTTGTGGGGTAGGGGGGAGTCAAGGTTGCAGCCTAAGAGTGAGTGGTAGGGAGTCAGTGAGTGGATGAAAAAAAAAAGTGAACTGTAAAAACTTAAATGTTGCTGAACGACACAGGCATCTTCTATTAATACTGGTGCATTTATTTACATTGCTCTGTTGTCAGCCAAACCTTCACAGACACATTCCCCACCCCTCCACCCCCCCCAAAAAAGGATGTGGCCCGAGTTAAGAAGCTCTAAAAAAATGCACTTTGATGGCAAGCTTACCCGTTCTGGATAATGAAGTCAACCAGTGGGAGGGAGTATCTGTCAGCCACTCTCACTGCTAGATGAAGTGCTGTCTCGCCAGTCTCCTCCTGTCAGGGTGGGAAAGAAAAATACAGCACTTAGGAAATCTGAGAGGAACACTGTCTCACTGTTTGCCTGTGATACTGGTACTGTAGTGATTTGTTTTTACAGTTTATTTACCATGCATAGCTGCATCCCATGCTTGACAGTATAGTGACCAATTTGCATCACTGCCCTGGATGGGGGCAGGCATGCCCCAGTGCACTCCCTTATCCAGGGGTATGTGATGTCATGCTCACCAGGAGCTCCGTGCACGCAACAGTATGGTTACTGGACTGCCTGCTGGTGTTGCTGGATGTGAGCATCTTTATGTACCATGGACAATTGGGCTTCAAGTGCATAACTATTAATGGATCAGGCCAAAGTTCATTAATAGACTTCCTCAGAATGGGCTCATAGTCTCCCAATTCATTAGATCACAGCCAACTCATTTCTGTACACAGACTTTCATGAGTAACCATCTCCACCCCAGCTGTCATACTCCTTAGTATGCCAGCCGCATGGCAGCTGGCTTCTGCAGCGCGTGGTAACCCTGTCACGCTCCCTGATGTTTTACCAATCTGTGCATTGTCTCTAACACTCTATATTTTCATTCAACAAGCCAATGCATATGGACAACCTAGCTGTACTTCTCTGGCAGATGTGCCCGGGTTCTTCCTATCCCCCACTTTACTAACAGGGTGTTGCCCTTGTAGCTTAAATCTCTTGTATTTTTACTCTTGCACAGTATGTGGACATGGCACCTGCATGATTTGGGGTGAACACTCGCTAACAGAGTCCATCAGGGCTGGCACATCCATCACCATGGCCAAAAGTTCTCCTTCACAAATGATGCCAGCTTGGCTCTCTGGGCATTGCCCGCACTATGTTTTGGTGCATTTCTAGGTGCACCTGTGACCTGCCCTCCCCCAGTGTTTTACATCTCAGCACTGTAGGCCATGGGCACCTCTATCACACTTGGAATTCCTCTTCCTCTTTGCACATCCTGGAGATAAGTCTCCTGCCATGCTGCTGTTGTCTCAGTGCAGCACCTGCATCGATTCTCACTTCAGGTGCTCGATGATCTCACATGGGCAGATCTCCAGTGTTGCACTGCACCAGAATGTCCCATGATAATCTTTGGGGAACCCGCAAAGGTCAAAAACCCATTGGGAGGTCTCAAGAGGAATACCTCCAAGGTTCCTGCACCCTCCCTTTGCTCCCACTATACTCCCACCCTGAGGCAAATATCTTGATTCTCACCCACAAGTCCCAGCAGCATGGGATACATCCCAGGTGCCCAAGATACATCCCTGGCAGCCTCCAGGGTCTCCTTCAATGGCATTACAACATCCTCAATGCAGTGAGGTGTCATAACCTCATGTCATTCTCAGGCTCTGAGAGTGACTGCCACCTATACTTCCAGGTAGGAGCATACACTGGAGTCTCCTATACCCCTAGCCAGAGTCCTGCAGCCAGCCACTTGGTGGGTACAGCAAACAGCAGTTATGTACTTACTGTAAGCCACCTTTGGTTGCTTACTCGTTAATTTATTGTAGCCACAGTGTCTGGAGCTGGGGCCCTGCTTGCCAGCGGGGGCCTCAGCCTAGTGGGTATAAGAGGGAGAGTACCTGGGAGGGAGAACAGAGAAGAAGTGGCCCGAGTGAGAGTTCAGCCATGAGAGCCGAGGTTCGGGGCCGGGATGGGCCGCTTGCCACCCTGGCTCAGTAGCAAATCTAGGGGGTTTTAAAGGGTGCAGGTGCACCCCCCATGATAACTTAATTGCTTGCTGCTGCTGCATTTCACTTTGCCGGAGAAGTCTAATATATCGACTGTAAGAAAATACACATTCAAAACTCTAGATCAGGTTTGTATTTTCAGTCAAAAATGTAATGAAAAGGATAGTATAAAGGATTAAACACCATTATAAAAAGTTGCATATCAAGTAGGAACACCACCACAGCACCCCCATTGTAAAATCCTGCATCCGCTACTGCCCTGGCCCACTGCCCTTGAGGACCAGCGGGAGATGTAGGGGTCGGGGGTCCGTGTGGGGTCCGGAGCCCTTTGTGTGGGACCACCTGTAGCTTCCGGGAGCCAGAGCCCAGGAAGAAAGTGTAGTGGCCCATCTTGTGACCTCTGGCACTGTGGTGGGGCAGCGCAGGTGGGTCTCTTGTATCCTCGTCCACAGGGCAAGAGTGAGTGAAGCCCTGTTCCCAGCCATTGGGGCAGTGCGGTGGTGACAGCCCGTACTGCAGAGAGTACAGGGTGGCAGCCTGTCTCCCCTTTCCAGTGGCACTTCAGGCTGGCCAAGAGGCATCTGGAAGCTTATACAGCAGAAGAGCGGAAAGTGCTCGGGTCTCTGGGATTGCCAGGGCCCTGCAGATGTTGGCTTGGGATGCTCGTAGCTGCACTTGTTTCTGATAGAGGGGACTTAGCATTTCTTGCTTGGGGCTTTGTTTGCTGTTTGTTCACACCACCAATTTAAGAGCTCCAGATTAGAACCACCGGTGCTAGGAGGTACTGCTCAGATCACAGCTACTCTATATCTTGTAGCTGCTAGTGGAATGTGTGGCTTGTGTGTCCATTACATCAAGAAGTAAAAAGGCAATTCTAGGGGGTGGGGGTAGGAAGAAGTAGGCTGTTGGTTAACTAGGTTCTGCAGCTTATCCATTAGGTAGGGGAATGGGCAGACTGGGTGGGCCATGCGGTCCTTATCTGCTGTCAAATTCTATGTTTCTAATTCTATGTAAGTTTTCAGCTGCAGAGCATTTGGGAGAAAAATCCTGTGTAGCCTTGTTTTCAGCCCACTATCGCTGCTGCTGTCAGGATTCAAGGAGCCTGTTCAGCCCTGAGGGAGCACAGCAGTATAGGAGCTTTCGGGAAATGAAAGTTTGCTGCAAACTGTATTGGGCTCTGTGCCCAGAAGGTTACCCACCATGTAATTTTCACTCCATGCTCCATGGAGTGACTTAAAGAGCTAGTGTACTGCCTGGAAACTGCCTGCAATTAATTGTAACTTTCAGATGTAGTCAGCTATCATTTCTTATATCTCAAGTATTTTTTCCTTTCTGTTTGCTACTTAGAAGATTTTCCACCTGGCAGTACTGGGGTGATGTGTGGAGCAGCACTTACTTTGGAGGCTAAAAAAGTCAGTTCTGTTCCATCCATTACATCATCAGAAATGAAACCAAACACCTTGAATAGTGGAGGCAACCAAAACCTGCTGCAAGGCCCAGAGCAAGAAGGCTAGGGCTAAGAAATCGAGCTGGCTGAGCAAGGAGGTCATGGAAAAGGAAAGGAGGAAAAGAGCTGCCTCTAGGAAGTACAAGAAAACAGGGAGAGGGGAGGACAGGGAGGAGTACTTGACAGAATCGAAGGAGGTGACAAGGGCAGTAAGGGGAGCCAAAGCAGCTACGGAACTGAGGCTGGCACAAGGCATTAACAAGAGAGAGAAGGTCTTCTTTAGGTACATCAGGGAGAAAAGGAGCTGTAAGGACCGCATAGTAAGGATTAGGAAGGAGGAGGGGTTGAGTGGAAGCAGGGTGCGATAAGGCAGAAGCACTAAATGAGTACTTCTGCTCAGTATTTACTAAAGAGAAGAGGGGGATGACACCCAAGGGGGGAGAAATGGGGGAAGGGGATGGGGTGACAGATGGGGAAATCATGGAGGGCAGAGTTCGGGAGGGCTTGAAGGCACTGAGGGTGGACAAGGCGCCAGGCCCAGATGGCATCCACCTCAGGGTACTGAAGGAGCTGGCAGAGGTCCTTGCAGGACCTTTGGCAGACCTATTTAATGCCTCACTACATTCGGGGTGTGTAATTCAGGACTGGAGGATAGCTCATGTGGTGCCCCTCCACAACAGTGGCTCCAAGGATGAATCGGGAAAATACAGACCAGTCAGCCTCACATCCATCGTGGGTAAGCTAATGGAGACTATCCTGAAGGAGAGGCTGGTGGCCCTCCTAGAGGCCAAAGGACTACCGGACAGCAGACAGCATGGCTTCATACAGGGCAGATCCTGCCAAACCAACATGGTGGAGTTCTGTGACTGGGTAACTAGGCAACTGGACAGGGGCCATGCAGTGGATGTCCTATATCTGGACTTCAGTAAGGCATTCGACTCGGTGCCGCATGGAAGGCTGGGAAGCAAGTTAGTAGGCACAGGGGCGGGTGCAAAGCTGGTGAGATGGGTAGGAAACTGGCTTCAGGGAAGGCAACAGAAGGTGGTAGTGGGTGGGGAGCTCTCACACCCAAGGGTAGTGACGAGCGGTGTTCCACAGGGCTCAGTGTTGGGACCAGTGTTGTTTGGGATATTCATTGCAGACATATCATGGGGCATCAAGAGCAAGATCTGTCTGTTTGCTGATGATACCAAGGCAGGAGCGGTGGTGGATGACCTAGGGAGATGGCAGGGGTTGCAGGATGATCTGGCAAAGCTTGAAACCTGGTCAGACATCTGGCAACTGGGGTTTAATGCCAAAAAGTGCAAGGTGCTGCATTTTGGGATGAAGAACCCAAGGAGGAGTTACCAGCTGGGGGGAGTGCAGCTAGCCCAGACAGAGGAGGAGGAGAAGGATCTTGGGGTGCTCATTACAGGGTCAATGAACAACTCGGCACAATGTAGGAAGGCAGCTGCAAGAGGCCAACAAAATGCTGGGTTGTATTACCAAGTGGCCTATCCTCGAGGGAAGGAGGAGGTGATTCTGCCACTGTATAGGTCATTAGTTAGACCGCACCTGGAGTACTGCGTGTCGCACTGGCGCAGTATCTGAAGATGGACATTAAGTTACTGGAGGGTGCAGCGAGGGTGACAAAGATGATCAAGGGGCTGGGGACTTATCATGAGAGGAGGTTGAGGGAGTTGAACATGTACTCACTGGAGGAGAGGAGGGACAGGGGGACATGACTGAAACCTTTAAGTACATGAAAGGAATAAACAAGACAGGTACAGAGAGGCTGTTCAAAGTAAGAGAGGGGAGGGACACCAGGGGCCATGATATGAGACTGGAGGGAGGAAGATTCAGGAGGGAGATGAGGAGACACTTTTTCACAGAGAGGGTGGTGGCTGGGTGGAATGCATTACCTGCAGAAGTGGTATCCAGTAGAACAGTGGACTGCTTCAAAAGGGGATGGGACAGGACAAGGGGGAGGGTTAATGAATGGGAAGGGTGGAAGAGAGGGGCAGCTGCAGAATAAGGGGTGCTAGCTGCACATTCGAGCAGACTTGATAGACCTCTAGGCCTTTATCTGCTGGCAAATTTTCGTATGTTCACATGAAGTACCACAATCCTTGCGGCCTGAGTAATTACTTTCACAAGCTACCAATCAAAATGCAGGAAATTGTGACATCACTAGTAACCAGGAAGAGCCAGTCCCTACTGCTTCATGTGAAAGTAAAACCTGGCAGTGAGAAATGGTTCTCACTAGTGATGCCATAGTCAGTGTGGTCTCAGTATTGATGTACTGTAGTAGGAGGAAAATAACTGGTTTTTTTTTTTGCTTCCAGACAGAGTGCTACTCCACACATCACCCCAGTAATGCCAGGTGGAAAATCTTTTAATTAACAAACAGAAAAGAAAAAATACTTGAGATGTAAGAAGTGACAGCTAACTACATCTGAAAGTTACAATTAATTGCAGGCAGTCTCCAGGCAGTACACTAGCTCTTTAATCAAATTTGTGCAATGAAATCATTTTCTTCTTTTACCTCTGAATGGACAAATTACTTAATTATGGAACTCTGTGATTGCATCAACTAAGCTTGCCCCCACAGCTGCTGTCACCCCTCACTGCTGAAGTATGGCCTGGACCCCCCTGAAGACATCTCTTAGGAACCCAGGTAATGAATTTAATTTTCTGGGACTGTGTTTCTGGCTGCAAGTGCCCCTCCCCCCCAACTAAGTTATCGTCAGGCATTCCCCTGGACACCCGGGGAGTGGGCTTATATTACCATAACAGTAGATCTTCGAGAGAATCTCTTTCATCAGGCCACACCCATGGAACTACAGCTGCCAGGCACTAAGGACAACATGGACATTTTTTCCAGCGGTCTGCTAGGGGCTGCCCATGACAACGTCTTACGTTGGCACTTCCCATATAAACATGGGCGGCCACTTCCCTCCTCAGTTCCCTACAGGAGATCATGCTCAGAGGACCTCCCTCTAGGGAACCAGGAGAGAACCTATGGCGCCGCCCACCAGGCAAGACAGGAAACAGCAGGTAAACTGTCCTGTAGGAAGAGACAGAAGTTACAGAGCTCTAAATCCTATGGGGACAGTGGGTAGGACACCATGGCCTGATGAAAGAGATTTTCTCAAAGATTTACTGTTACGGTAAGTATGTAACTGTTCTGTCTCCTTCGAGGATATCTCTTTCATCAGGCCCCACTAAGGTTCTGATAATCCACTATGGATACCTTATTTTATTTAATTTACTATTTCCTATCGGCACATTCTCTGAATCCTCTGTTCTTTTATTATGATAAATATTAATGACTTTGGATAATAAGTTCTTTTTTTATGTTTTTTTTAGGTAATGGGATGTCTTGGCACAAACAAGATAACTGAAAGGACTTCATTGTTACTCTGTACCCGTAGATCCCTGGGATTTGCCCTTAAATAAACGAGGGGTGATCACAGGAACCAGGTGATGGTAGGACCTAAGAATTTTATTTATTTTATTTGAAGTCTTGGATTAGAATATCTTTGGGCTAGAAGTTAATTTACAAAGGTTCCACGTCTGAGAACACACATGACATACAGTTCAGACAATTCATAGACCTAAACAGGCAACAGTGAATAGGGTAACCCTTACCTCAGTGTTTGTGCACAGAGGTTCTTTGTCTTTTAAATAGTTTTTTATTTTAATGGGTTCACCACAACATAACCCAGACAGACTGTCTTAGGGTAGCTGGTTCATTCCACTGGGGTGTTAAACAGACGAGGCATACTGATGAGTCCTGGTAGGACGAAACACGTGTCTATGTCATCTGTTGGCACCCTTTGCAAACTGTGTGAGAGGTCTTTTGGCACCATGCAATTCTGCTTAAAGTTGAACCAGCATAACATTCTGTGGTGATTTGCATATGCAGCCCATGATGCTTTGCATTGTGTGGGCATGTGTGATTTTGTATTTTCTTGAAACTTGGCTTCCCAGCAAATGCCCTTTTGGGTAACCCTTACCTCAGTGTTTGCGCACAGAGGTTCTTTGTCTTTTAAATAGTTTTTTATTTTAATGGGTTCACCACAACAAAACCCGGACAGACTGTCTTAGGGTAGCTGGTTCATTCCACTGGGGTGTTAAACAAACGAGGCATACTGATGAGTCCTGGTTGGACGAAACACGTGTCTATGTCATCTGTTGGCACCCTTTGCAAACTGTGTGAGAGGCCTTTCGGCACCATGCAATTCTGCTTAAAGTTGAACCAGCATAACATTCTGTGGTGATTTGCATATGCAGCCCATGATGCTTTGCATTGTGTGGGCATGTGTAATTTTATATTTTCTTGAAACTTGGCTTCCCAGCCAAATGCCCTTTTGGGTAACCCTTACCTCAGTGTTTGCGCACAGAGGTTCTTTGTCTTTTAAATAGTGAAATATGCAAATTTCAGGCAACAGAAAACAGCTGGCTTTGAACTTAACTAATTAGACAGGTAATTCGACAATAATATTTAAAAAAAAAAAAGTAATAGAAAAAACAAGAGGTGGGAGCAAATATAAATATTTCATGCAATATGAAAAAGCCAAAAGTTGGCCTAGTCAAGTTTTACGGTAGGTAGGGGGTAATGGGTAAAAGGTAGATGGGGGCGGGAGATAGGGGGGAAAAGGGGAGAGAGGGTTAACAGATGGGACAGAGGCAGTGAGGGACGGGTGAAGGTTAAGGAGGGAGAGAGATACTTGGGGAGGTAGGGGGTAGGATAAGGGTGTAAGGGGGGGATGTTACTTGAGGTGGCAGACCTGCTGCTAAGTGCTGGGAGGGGGAGGTAGAGTTTGCACAGTCGTGACTGGGGAGTTCCCCTTTAGTGAGGGCAGTCGCAGCTAGTAAGTCCTGCTAAGTGCTGGGAGGTGGAGGTAGAGTTTGCACATTCCTGTCCAGGGAGTTCCCCTTTAGTGAGGGCAGTCGCAGCTACTAAGTGCGGCTAGGTGATGGCGTAACTGTCTATTGAAAGGGTCCTACTTTCAGTTCATCCAGGAGGTCCCATGGGAAGACATTAAGCCAATAGGGAGCGCAGTATGCAAAGGATCGCTGTCCTCGAGAGGTACAGCAGTGGAGAACCTGATAAGATTGTCTTGATGTACTCGAGTCCGGGTTGGGGTTTGTTGTTTGATTAAGGAGGTTCTGGATTGCTGGGGGGGTTAAGCCTAGACAGATTTTCTTGGCTAGGAGGCAGGTTTGATATTTCATTCTACCCTTTAGGTGCAGCCAGTCAGTTAGAGTGTACTGGTCACAAGTGTGGGTGTGTCAATCAGCACCAGTTATTAGAATGAAACTATATCAAAAATATTTTTTGAAAGCTATCAAAATTATCTGTTGCCTTTTATCTATGTACTGATGAAATAGTCATGAAAGAATGAAGGACTTATTAATAAATAATCAGATCATAGTGGCCCATGTTTAACTGTATTGTATTGTAATAAATGTATGGTCTGGCTGCATGCTGATTATGAAGTGTAATGTAAATTAATTCAAATAAAATGATACAAAATGTTTAAAAAAGTATGAAATCATAATTGCTGCAATCAGATATGCAGAAGAACACAAATTGCTTTTTCACTGTTTTACTTACACATATAAAATATAAAAATTATAAAAAATTTAGGTTTTTCGTTAAAAGTCATGGATGCCCTATTGTGATGTCATATTGTTGGGACTATAAACGTATGATCTGCTCCGTATTCACTAAAGGCAGGATGACTGCGGACCCACCATTACAGGAGACAAAAAAGGCGGCAACAGAGTATACTCAGGACCCTTTACAAAAGAGGAAGTCCTAAAGGAACTGGAGAAGCTCAATACAAACAAAGCCATGGGTCCAGACGAAATGCACCCTAGACTACTAAGAGAACTAAGAGAGAAACTGGCCGCTTCACTGACTGATCTTTTTAATTTATTACTTGAGCTGGGCGAGGTCCCATAAGATTGGAAAATAGCCACAGTTATCCCTCTACACAAAAGTGGTAGCAAAGTGAGTGCGGGCAACAACAGACTAACATCAATTGTAGGCCAAACAATGGAAATCCTTCTCAAGGAGAGGATTATATCTTTTCTCAAAGACAACAACAAATTAGACACTAAACAGCATGGCTTTACCACAGAGAAGTCATGTCAAACCAAATTACTTGACTTTTTTAACTGGCTAACGAAAACAGTAGACCAGGGAGGTGCAGTAGACATAGTGTGCCTGGATTTTAGCAAAGCCTTCAACTCGGTCCCACACAGAAGGCTGCTAAACAAATTAGACAGCATAGGAGTAGGTCATCAGGTGGTAAACTGGGTAAGGAGTTGGCTTACTGGTAGGACCCAGAGGGTATTAGTGAGCAGCTCACTCTCAAGGAAAGAGATGAGGCTAGTGGAGTATCACAGGGTTCAGTGCTTGGCCCAATCCTATTCAATGTCTTTATTAGTATGAAAGAGGAGACTGGGCTATTTGGTCCCCCCCCCCCCATTCTTTCCTTATTATCTGCTCCGAGGTTGAAACTCTGGAAAGCTCATATTTGGATGTTATAAATGTTGTGTTGTACTATCTTACTTTGGGCTGGCCACCCATGTTTATGTGTCCCCGTCTCTGTGTCCCTTCGCTGTTTTATGTTGCCATTTTTATTTTCTTATTGTTTCCAGAATTTCTCATAGGAGCTTGGGGAAGGAACGTGTATTGCTGTGGGTAAAGAAAATCTCTCGCCTCTAGAAAACACTTCTATATACAAAAAAAAAAAGAAGGTAGCGATAGATGTACGGGTACCGCTAATTAAAATAAAAGGGACTTCAATGGTAACTGCGTGTTATTTGAGACTCGCTTCTAGCGTATATTATTTAAAGTTGGAGTCCTGTGCTCGCCTGGTATAGTGCACATACAGGGTGTACTGCAGCAGTTCAAGCGAGCTTGTGGGAAGGAGTTCCTACAATTAAAAACTAAAAACGATAAATAGCGATAGTGCGGAGCATGATACGTTACCTCTCGAGCCTTTCGCACTACCGAAAGATACATTAGCGTTCGCCTATTTCAATAGAAGCTTCTCCTCGGTTAGAGTAACTCGTAAAAGGAGGAACTTACCGAAGTTGCAGCACCCTGAGGGAATGGACCAGGGTATTGTGCTGAGTTTGAGTAGGGTAGTCTTTGGCTGGGTGAGTGTTCATTCTTTTTGGCTGTTCTGTTCAGGGACGCCTTCTGTTGCTGCAGTTAGGTGAAAGTAAAGGCGGCCGGTCAACCTCTCCTCATTATATACGCTTGTTTAAAGGGGCGGCCCTCCAGAATACATTTCTGCCTGAAGTGAATTAAATCTTTATTTTTTTTCCAGTACAGGGTGTCATTTGATGAGAGTTATTAAAATATTCTAATTTAATGCCTATAATAAAATATAATATTTCTTGTAACTTAAATTTGATTTACAATTAAGATGTTTAGGGCGGAGTTATTTGATCACATGTTTTTGTCTTCTATAAAAAGAGAGTCTGCAGATAAAAAGAGTCAGTCTACTAAGGGTCTATGTACTCGACAGCACCCTTGAGAGCTAGCTGGTTTCTAGCTCTGAAAAGTTAATTTATTTTGTTTGTTTTTTTTCTTGGTTTTGTCGTTTATCAGTCCGCTGCTTTGTGACAATAAATATTCAATGGTGACTGCCTATTTTGTCTGATGCCTCACTTTATCCCACACCAGCTCACAATTAGTGACATTTCTGATGGACTGGAGGACAAGGTGAGTTTGTTCGCAGACGACACAAAGATCAGAAACAGGCTGGACACCCCAGGAGGAGTGGAGAAGATGAGGGATGACCTGGAATCTCTAGAAACGTGGTCAAGAACGTGGCAACTAAACTTCAATACTAAAAAATGCAAAATCATGCACCTCGGAAGGACTAATCCAGGAGTGGATTACTCCCTAGGGAATGAAAAACTGGAATCCTCTAAACAGGAAAAGGATCTGGGAATAATTATAACAGAGGACATCAAAATGACCAAGCAATGCGAGAAAGCAGCACTGAGGGCAAATGGTATGTTGGGATGCATAAGCAGGTGGATTACCAGCAGGAAAAAGGAGATCATCCTTCCACTCTATAGAGCAATGGTGAGGCCACACCTGGAGTACAGTATACAACTCTGGAGACCACACCTCAAGAAGGATATTACCAGACTGGAAACAGTGCAGAGGAGGGCTACTAAAATGATTCATGGATTGCACAACACATCACTTGAGGAGAGGCTGCGTGAACTAAACATGTACTTCCTGGAGCAGCAGAGGGACAGAGGAGACATGATCGAGACCTTCAAATTCCTAAAAGGAATAAACATGGTGCAGGTCCAGGACCTGTTCCATATCAAAAATCACTCAAGAACCAGAGGGCACAACATGAAGCTAGAGGGGGGCAGATTCAGAGGCAACATACGCAAGCTCTTCTTCACCGAGAGAGTGGTTGAACCATGGATCTGCCTTCCACAGAAGGCAGTGGAGGCAAAAACGGTGGAAACTTTCAAGAAGGCTTGGGATAGATACAAGGGCACCATAACACTGAAAAGCAGTTAAGAGAAGGGGTAGGATTATGGGCAGACTAGAGAGGCTGCACGGCCCCCTTCTGCCATCACTTTCTATGTTTCTATGTGATGTTCTCCTCACTACTACCCCTCACGAAGCCTTGGTTAGAGGTGAAGCACTGGGGTAAGGACCATTTGGGTGACTGGCAACAGCTCAGAACTATATGAGCAGTTATCGCAATAAAACTTGTATAATTCTTCTATAGAAATGAGCCTGTGAGTATTCTTTCTAGGAGTGCAACAAACTGAATTAGTAAAAAAGTCTGGATGGCTGGAGCCTACAAGCCTAAGAAAGGAGGCCTTGAAACACAGCTAGGCCAAAGCCTGCCCTTTTTCTGGAGGAAATGTCCAGATTAGCGTTTTGTGGAGGTATGGACAGTACTCCAGGTGGCAGCCGAACATGGCCATGCCTGGTGGAATCAACATGAAACACCAGGAAGTTCCTTACCATACGTCCTGTAACAGAAAGTAATACAGTTGGCCAACCATTTGGACAGGCACTGTTTAGAAACAGAAATGCCCTCTTTCCCAGGGTCAAAAGCAACAGAAAGCTGTGAGCATTTCCTGTAGTCCTTCGTGTGGTGTATACAGTACCTGAGTATTCTATATACATCTAAGGTATGGAGCAATGCTTCCCTTGGATTGGCATGCTCTGGAAAATAAACTGGCAGGTGGATGGTTTGATTTAAAGTACACTCGGGCACCACCTTTGGAAGGAACTTAGGAATAGTAAGTAAAGATACCCTTGTCTTTGTGATAAATCAAATAAGGAGGCTCACACAGTAGAGCCTGGAGCTGGCCCACAAGGCAAACTGCTTCTACTTCATGGCTTAAGTGGCCCTGGTGAAGGGTTTTCTGGTTGCCACCAGGACATCAGTCACCTTCTGTGACACCCAAAGCAGGCAATGGTTATGTCCTCAGGAGCCGTGCATAAAGGTGGACTGACCTGAGGTTCACATGGAACAGGGTTCCCTGCTCTTGTGACAACAGGCCCCAGCATAATGGCAAAGGTACTGGTGGTTCCACTGCCAACTGCTGCAGTGAGGGGAACCAGATCTGATGAGGCTATAGTGGAGCAATTAGTATCAGAGCTCCCCCTCCCTTTGGAGCTTGAGTAGCGCCCTCTGAATTAGAGGGAAGCAAGGAAAGGTGTACAAGAGCCTCCCTTTCCAAGAGAGGGAAAACGTGTCTCACCAGAGAACTCCAGGCCCTGGAGCGAGCGAACAGAAAAGTGGCAGTTTTGCGTTGTGTGGGGATGCAAAAAGATCCAACTCTGGATGATCCCACCTGTCGAGCAGGTCTTCTGCGACAGAGGTCAGCAGTTCCCAGTCATGTATTCTGGATTGTGACCTGCTTAGCCTGTCTGTCAGGACATTTTTGGGCCCCTGGAACATGACCTGCTGTTAGTTCTAGACAGTGCTCCAGATCCCAATATCAGACTCTTTTTGCCTCCCTGCACAGGGGGTAGGAATAAGTTCCCCCTTGCCTGTTGATGTAGTGCATTACACTCATGCTGTCCATTTGTGTTATCAGAGGACCCAGGGATAAATGAGTCTGGAAGGCCTGTAGGCCATACAGAACAGTTCTCATTTCTAGGACGTTTATGTGGAGGGTACTCTCCACTTTGGTTCATGTACCCTGCATCTGATTGGGCCCAAAATGTGCCCCCACACCCACCCCAAGGCATCTGTAGTGAGAATCTGGTATGGGAATCAGGAATGGAACCCCCTTCAGTAAATGGGTGGGTTAACATACTAACATACTAATTGCCAGCAGATTAGGTCTTACGGTCTATCGAGTCTGCTCGAACCTCAGATCTCTAGTTGAGTACCGAGGCACCCCCCCCCTTGTGTTCCAGTAACCCCTATCATCCATCCCAACCCCCCCGGGCCAGGCCATCATCTGATACATCCGCTTTCAGTGTCTGTCCCACCCTCTCTTGAAGCCCTCCACTGTGGATCTCTGAACCAGCTCGCCAGGCAGCGTGTTCCAAGGATCCACCACCCTCTCCGTGAAAAACCTCCTCCTCTTCCCCCCCCACCTTCCACCTTCAAACCATGCCCTCTGGTGATACCTCCCTGCATTAGTCTAAAGATCCCCTCCGTGTTTACCCTATTTATTCCCTTGAGGTACTTGAAGACCTCAATCATGTCCCCCCCGTCTCTCCTCTCCTCCAATGAAAACAGGCAGAGCTCCTCAAGTCTGTCCTCATACGTCAAATCCCCTAGTCCTCGTATCATCTTAGTTGCCCTCCTCTGTACCCTCTACAGGAGCTGTATGTCCCTCTTCAAGTGTGGTCCCCAGTACTGTACACAGTCCTCAAGGTGTGGTCTAACCAGTCCATTGTACAGCGGCAGAATCACTTCCCTGCTCCTAGAGGTGATCCCCCTTACGATGCATCCCAACATCCTGTTTGCTTTGCTAGCCACTCTCCTGCACTGCTCAGTTATTCAAACATGCATCCACCATGACCCCTAGGTCTTTTTCCCCTGTTGAGGCCTCCAGTGCCTCCCTTCCCAGGGTGTACCTGTGTTTAGGGTTTCCCCGACCAAGATGTAACACCTTGCACTTGGTGATATTGAAATTTAATTTCCATGTGTGAGCCCACCTTTCCAGGGTGTCCAGGTCCCCTTGCAGGGCCAACTTCTCCTCTTCCCCCTCAACTACTGCTCCCATCTTGGAGTCATCAGCGAAGAGACTCATTTCACACCCTATACGCTTCCTGATGTCCGACATGTATGCATTAAACAAGATCAGACCCAGGACCAAGCCCTGCGGTAACTTACTACCGACCTCTCTAGGGTTCGAGAGTTCCCCACCGACCACTACTCTCTGAGTGCATCCAGCTCGCCAGTTTTCAATCTATCTGACCATCAAAGTGCCCACTCCCAACCCCATCAGTTTCTCCACCACGCCATTGTGGGGGACAGAGTCAAACGCCTTGCTAAAGTCCAAGAATAATACATCCACAGGCTTCCATTCACCACTGAAGTATCTTTCAGACAGGGGAAGTTAGCAGAACCTTCTGTTCTAGGTTGTCTGTACATTGGTCCCACTGGACTCTTAGTGTCCATTGTGGGATTCTCATATGTAATCTGGGCAGTGGCACTGCGACAATGGCTTCTGCCATCAGTCCTAGGAGTCTCAGGAATGTCATGGCTGTCACATGCCTGCTGTTGTAGAGCACCTTGACCTGTGAAATCAGACACTCTGCCCTGTCCTGAGGCAGGAAGGCTAAGCCTTGGGCTGTATCCAGGACTGCCCCTGTGTACTTTAGACATTGGCAAGGGGTTAAGACTGACTTTGACACACTGACAGTAATAACTACAGCATCAAACAGGTGTGTGATGCATGCTAGGGTGTCAAAAAGTTGCTGCTTGGAGTGAGCTTTGAGAAACCAGTTGTCCAGATAAGGGAAGAAATATAGTCCTTCCCTTCGAAGGGCTGCAGCCACCACGGCTTAACATTTGGTAAAGACCCGTGGAGCAGATGATAAGCCAAAGGGCAATACCCCGAACTGGTAGTATTCCCCCTGAAACAGGAACCTGAGATATTGCCTGTGAGGGGGCAAATCTTGATATGTAGATAGGCATTCTGCATTCAATTCAACTTTATTTTTACCAGGATAGCACCATTGAGATAGCTCATTTGCGAGGCGGTCCTGGAAGGACTAACATACACAGGAGGTATACAGAATTAATAATCACATTGGCAGATTCAACGACAGTGGTAACAAAACCAGTGGTACAAAACAAGTAATGTGCAAGTACAGCTTACTTAGGTTCCATACACAGAAATCGGGGTGGCAGATACAAAAATACAGGTTACTCACCTGTAACAGGAGTTCTAGGAGTGGTATATGTTGTTCATCCACACTGTCTGGCAGGTTCCTTGGCGCTTTAAATCTTGCTGGAAGGTCTTCAAGCTGGCTCCTCCCACCCACCCGGGTGGTAAAACCCTCGGCTCCACCCCATGACGCCAGATCTAGCCCGCTGGAAGCCAGGTTGCGCGTTGAAGCCAGGGAGGTCGGGAGGGTCGTGTGGATGGACAACATATACCACTCCTAGAACGCCTGTTACAGGTGAGTAACCTGTATTTCTAGGGACGTGGATATGTTGTTCAATCCACACTGTCTGGCAGACTCCTAGCAGTTCTCCGGGAGGAGGGAGGCAAGGCACGTACCTCCTACTTAGGGAATAAGGACTGGAGAACCGAGGTCCCAAAACCAGCATCCCGGCGTGACTCAAGGTCAATATGGTAATGGGAAATAAAGGTGTGTGCTGACTTCCAGGTAGCAGCCCTGCAGATTTCCTGGATAGGGACGTCCCTAGAAGCAGCCACCGAAGCAGCAGTATGGCAGGTAGAATGAGCTCTTATCCCTCTGGGAGGCTCCATGCCCACCAACCTATAGCAGAGATCTATGCAGGAGGTGACCCACCTGCTTATCGTCCACTTGGCTGCAGGTCTGCCAGGTGCGGCTTCTGCATACGTGACAAACAGTTGGCGAACCTCTCCCCGAACTTCAGCCGTTCGCTCCTTATAATAAGCGAGCGCTCTTCTAGGGTCCAGAGTATGGAGCCTATATTCGGCCTCCAAAGTGTGACAGGGGTAGAACACCGGCAGAGTCAACACCTGGTTAAGGTGAAACTCCGACACCACCTTCGGAAGGAATTTCGGGTTGGGGCACAGGACAACCTTGTCCCTGTGGAAGACCAGATAAGGAGACTCGATGGAAAGCGCCTGGAGCTCTCCCATCCTTCTGGCTGATGTGATAGCCACCAAGAAGGCGGTCTTCCATGACAGGTGAGATGTCACACCTGTGTTTTTGTTCAAATGGCTGCCCATGAGCTTAGCTCAATACCAACAGTAGATCCCATGGAGGTGGAGATTCTCACACCAGAGTGGATATGTGATCAAGGCCTTTGAAAAAGCACCTGACCACCTTTTCCTGCACCACCGACTGCTTGCCGGCCCACGCCCGGTAAGCAGAGATGGCTGCCAGGTGCACCTTAAGGGTCGTCGACCGAAGCCCTAGCTGAGAAAGGGACCACAGGTAGTCCAGAATGCTAGCCAAGGAACAGGAAGAAGGGTCCAACCCCTTGTCTTGACAGCAAATGGAGACTCTTCCATTTGAAGACATAGCATTTTCTGGTCGACTCCTTACGGGATGCCTCAACGATGTTGAGGACCTCGTCGGAAAGACCCAAGGCCTGGAACTCTAGCCGCTCAGGAACCAGGCCGTCAGGTGCAGGGATTGAAGGTCCGGATGGAGTACCTTTCCCTTGTTGACTGAGATCAGGTCCGGGCAGGCTGGAAGCCACCTCGGGAGCCTGGAGCTGAGGCTAAGGAGATCTGGATACCAGAACTGGCGAGGCCAGTCTGGGACTACCAGAATCACCTGTGCCTTGTCCCTCTTCGCCTTGAGAAGCACCTTGTGGATCAAAGAAAATGGAGGGAAGGCGTAGAAGAGGCCCGGGGTCCACGGCCTCGAGAAAGCATCCCCCTGCAGCGAGCCCTGCTGAGGGGGGTGGGCATGAAACAGCCTCAGCTTTGCATTCTCCCTGGAGGCGAACAGGTCCACCTGAGGGGTGCCCCAATGGGAGAACAGATCTTGTACTACCTCCGGCAGGAGAGACCACTCGTGAGATGCAGCGCCTATCCAGCTGAGGGCATCGGCCAGACTGTTGGAGGCTCCTGCCACATGGATGGCTAGGAGATCCACCTCCAGGCTGATCACGAGAGACCAAGTGTGGAGAGTCTCCTTGCACAGAGGCAAGGAGTGCGTCCTGCCCTGTCAGTTGAGGTAGTACATGGTCATGGTGTTGTCTGTCTGGACCTGAACCACTTGACCCCGTACAAATGGAGCAAAGGCGGTGAGGGCTAGATGCACCGCTTGGAGCTCCAGCAGGTTGATGTGGCATCTAGACTCCTGAGGGGACCAGAGGCCGTGGGCCCTGAGCTCCCCCAGATGAGCACCCCAACCCATCAGAGAGGCATCGGTCATCAGAGTGACCGTTGGCTCAGGGTGGACAAACTGGATACCCTCCTGCAGATGAGCCGGAACGAGCCACCACTGTAGGCCATCCCACATCTCCTGGGTCACCGTCACTGGCTGGTCCAGAGGACCGGAGCACTGTGACCACTGGCGGGCCAGCCCCCATTGCATGGGATGCATATGCCAGCGGGCCCAATGGACCACGCTAGTGCAGGCCGCCATGAGGCCCAGAAGGTGCAAGAAGTTCCAGGCAGGGCGCAATTGCCCAACCAGAAATGATTGGGCAAAGGAGGAAAGGACCTCAGCCGGGCTCTGGCTCGAAGAGAGTCGAGCTCTGCCCCGATGAACTGAATCACCTGCGGTGGCACGAGTTCAGACTTGGCCTCATTGATGAGAAGGCCAATCTGAGAGCAGACCTGGAGGGCCAGATCCCTGGACCGCTCCACCTCCAACCTGGAGGGGGCTGCAATCAGCCAGTCATCCAGGTAAGGGTACACCCAGACCCCTCGGCGCCGCAGGAATGCTGTCACCACTGCCATGCATTTGGTGAAGACCCAGGGAGCTGAAGAGGCCGAAGGGCATGGCCCAGAACTCGTAAAGAGATCCCTCTGCTCGGAAGCGGAGGAATCGCTGATGAGACGGATGGATTGGGACGTGAAAGAATGCATCCTGAAGGTCCAGAGAATAAAACCACATGCCTAGTTCCAAGGATGGAATGATCTGAGCCAGAGTGACCATCCTGAAGGTGTGTGGCCTTAGGAACTTGTTCGGGTCGTGCAGGTCAAGAATGGGGCGAAAGGCCCCAATCCGTTTTGGGACCAGGAAGTACCTGGACACAAACCCTGGGTCTGAAGGAGGGTCCGCCACCTCGCTGATCACCTTCTTCTGGAGGAGCAGGGCAATGTCGGCTCAACGAGCCAACAGAGAGGCTGCGGAACCCGTTGCCCCCTGTGGGGCAACGGTTCGATAGGGAGGGAACTGCTCGAATTCCAGAGGCCTACCACTTCTAGCACCCAGCGGTCTGTGGTGATAGCGGACCAGGCGGAAAAGAAGTAGTGGAGCCATCTCCCCATGAGGGAAACCCGGGGAGAAGTGATGAGGTTGGGGCTGACACCCCTCAACCAGTCACTGGGCAGGCTTGGAGGAAGAGCCCAATGAGGGACCTCCTGGACCCTTGCCTCCAGGCTTCCTACTGAAGGAAGCGGCAGACTTGGCCTTAGAGTGCCAAGTATGTGCCTGCTGGCCCTGGTGCTGGTGCTGCTAGGCCGGACCTGCCGCCGGGGTGGAAGGGCGAAAGGGCTTACGCTGCTGCTGGCGGCCTTTGTCCTTCTGGGCAGACATGACCGAGTCCAAGGTGGCATTGGACTTCTCGATCCCCTTGAGATGACCTTCCACCCCCGGCCTGAACAAGTTGGTGTCCAGGAAGGGAACGTCGTGAAGGTGGAGATCCGCAGCCAAGCTCTGCGGCGCATGGCCACTGCGGCCGCTCCTGATCGGGCACAAGAATCACCAATGTCCAACGAAGTTTGGAGCTGCTGTTTTGCCACCCCCCTTCCTTGATCCCGCACCTGCTTGACCGTCATCTGAAGGTCAGCCTGGAGATGAGGGATCACCTCATCTAGGGAACCCATAAGGGCGTGTGAGAAATGTGTCATCAGAACGGCCAAGCTAGCCTGACGAAGACCTAGGGAGGAAGCAGCGTAAACCTTCCGCCCCGCGTAATCCAGCTTTTTGGATTCCTTATCAGGCGGTTTGTCCATGTCCCGAGCGCCCCTGGAGTGCCAGAAAACGATATTGGCCACTATCCCCTCTGCAGAGGGGTGCTCCGAGAAACTGGAAAGTGAGCTGGTGGGGACTGCGTACTTTCAAGCCATCCTGGCCGAAGGCACGGGACAGGATGCTGGCCGCTGCCACAACTCCAGGGCCGGGCCAACAATGGCTTCAGCCACCGGAAAGGCCTACGTAGGAGAATCCCCTCAGTCCAGTATCTCCGTGAGGGGATAAGTGGCCCGTTTTGAAATGGGTTCGAGCTGCATCCCAGTGGACTACGAAATGAGCCGAAGCAGACCTAAAAACGAGGATGGGCTCTCGTTCACCGACTGGCCCCCTGCAGACTCCAGGTCAAGTGGCCTGGAGAACAGGGAGGAGTCGTCGTCAGACTCCATGGAGTCTGCAAGCAGCTGCCGGGTGCCTGAGCCACCCTCCACCTGCCGAGGTCGATCGGGAGTGAGGGTGACCGACAACCTGTGGGGCAAGCCCTGACCTGACCGAGAATCCTTGGTCGGGGCCCCAGTATTCGGTTGTGGAGGCGGAGGTTCCACCACAATGGGTGGAGCAGCTGGCTTCGGCCGAACAACCGGTGCTGAGGTGGGCTCCTCGACCACTACGAGGGGTTGTTTCGGCCGCTCCGGTGACAGCCACTTAATGGCCGGAGAAAGCGATGGAGTCAGCTTATTTCCAGACAATAAGAGCTGCTGTCACATTAAATCCTCGTAGCGCCGATGCAACTTGCACCAGAGCCTATCCTCTGAAGAGGACGAAGAGGATGAGCGGCGATGCCACTTTCCATGGTGCCGAGACCGCTGACGTCAGCGGGACCAGCTGGACCTGGAAGAGGACCGAGGACCGAGACCAAGACCTTCGAGGGTTCCGAGGGTGGGTCAGAGAGAGGACAAGGGAAACCCGCCCCTTCCTCAGTGCAGGGACCTTAACCGGGGACTCTGGCACAGGAGGCACAAGCAAGTCCTCGGTTTCCACCTGGGGAACCGGTGAAATAGGGTTGTCTGCTTCTCCAGTCGACAAACCGTCCGACGGGTCAAGTAAAATCTCGACCGCGTTGATGGATGTCTCAGCCGGCTGACCTGACGGGGGCACCGTGAAGCCAGCAGCTGCAGCCGCAACCTCGACCGAAGTCAAGAGTCGACGGTCCGGTGAAGGGGATCTCTCCCGCTCCCACGAACATCAACGGTAGTCCTTCTTCTTGGACCGACTGGAACATCCCGATTGGCCCTTCTCCCTTGGTGGAGAGGGACTGGCAAAGCTCCTTAAACGAAGCTGTAGGAGGAGCCCAAAGACAGCGGGATAAATGCCGCGGCCAAGGAGGAAGAAGAAGCGGCCTGGGCCGCCTCCTTCCTTGAGGGCAATCAATTGCTCCAACTGTTCCATGGAGCCCGCCGCCGCGGACACCGCCCAACGGGCCTCCTTAGACTTGACCAGCGGATACCATTTTTCAGGTTGCCCGAGAAGAAGTCTGGCTGCGCGGTCCTCCAAGACCGAAGCCAAAAAGGACTTGCACAATTCGCAAGCCTGCAAGTCGTGGCCAAGCCCCAGGCAGTAGACACACACAGAATGCGGATTGGTCTGGGACATCTTCTGCCCACACGGGCACCGACGGAAGTCGGGAGTCAATTTGTCCATCGCAGCTGCGAGGGAAGACGAAGACCGAAGTTTTGTAAATTTTAAAATAAGTTTCGGAAATTCCGAAGAGTGTGGATCCAGGCCTAAAACGCAGAGTGCTAAGGAGGGAACCTGAGCTTCCAAGTGGTAAGGAAGATCTGGTGTCATGGGGTGGAGCCGAGAGTTTTACCACCCGGGTGGGTGGGAGGAGCCAGCTTGAAGACCTTCCAGCAAGATTTAAAGCGGCAAGGAACCTGCCAGACAGTGTGGATTGAACAACATATCCACGTCCCTAGAAACAATGCTAACTGTACAAGGGATATCCAGGGAACAAATCCAGTCACCTACTTGCAGTAGCGGGAGTAGGCCTTGCAGAGTTACAATTCTGAACTTCTTGTACTGGATGAAAAAGTTCCGGTCTCTGAGATCTAGAATGGGCCTCAGATCTCCTGTCCACTTTGAGACTAGGAAGTACAGAGAACAGAACCCCGTGTTCCTTTGTTCCCAAGGAACAGGTTCTATGGCTCTCTTCTGGAGCAAAGTGTAAATCTCCTCTAGTAGCAATGGTATGTGCGCTGGAGGATAGATGGAAGGCACTGGTGAATGGTCTAGAGGTGGTTCCAGAAGCCTTAGAGTGTGACCTTGTTCTATTATCTGCAAGACCCAAGCATCTGATGTTACCATCCTCTACTGGTCCAAGTGGAGGGAGAGGTGACCCCCGACAACCACCCCTGGAGGTATTTTTGGCTGGGAATTGGAGAAGGAGTCATGCAGAGCCAGATCCTGTGGCTGCAGCTGCACCCCCACCTCTAGGGGCTTTTGAGTGGGCACTTGGGGTGGCTCCTGGGGCAGGCAAGGCTGATGCACCTCTACTCTTACCCTGCTGTCTGGCAGTCGAACGATGTCTGTTGCTGAGTGGATGAAAAGGCACCCTCTCTCTACTCCTTGGTTGAATGTGACAGAGGGAATGCACTGACTTCAGGGTTCTGCCCGGGGCCCGCAGGTTGGGCAGGATCTCTTGTACGTCTGGACCCAACAATTTATATCCTCTAAAGGGGGCACTGAGAATGGATTGTTGAATATCCTTTGCAAAGCCTACCACTCTTAACCATGAATGCTTCCTGAGGCATACTGCAGAAGCTGTTGCCCTGGCAGAAGCATCAGATATACTGTATCATAGGTAGAACATCGGAGATGTTCATCTATGTCTGCTCCTGCTTGCAGAGCTTTTAAGAGCTCCTGCTTAGAATTACCCTCCGGGAGGGCTTGGACTGCTGCCCTGGCCTTCCTCCAGAAAGTATTTTGGTATTTAACCATATGGGCCTGATAATTTGCAATTTTCAGGCTCAAATTGGCAAAAGCAAAAGTTCTCTTTCCCAAAACATCTAGCCTCCTGTACTCCTTGTAAGAAGGGAGGAAACTAAGATGTTTTGGTGCCTTAGATCTTTCATGGGCAGGATTTATGACCACCGAATCAGCCTCTGGCTGGCCTGCAAAACAAAAAAAAAGGCTTGCCTGAGGGGGCCTGATACATTATATCTGCCTTCCGGAGTATGCAGGTATCATGTTGGGTCCATGCCAGGCAGCAAAGGTGGCATCTCCAAGGCAGGTAGAGAGAGGAAGAATAATGATTGGGGAGTCAGGTAATTCCAGGAACTCAACCAAATTTATTCTGGGTGTCGTCCTCTTGCTCTGATTCAAATCCCATGGCAGTCTGGAGTTGCTGCATCATGAAGGTAAATGATGGATCTTCAAAAGGGGAACTTGATGTACATGCTACAGAGTCCTCACTCCCTGCAGATATAGTGGAACTGGACTTCTCATAAGAGTTTTCCACATATGCTTCCTCCTCCTCCTCCTCCTGCATAATGAGGTCAGGACTGTACTCCTGAAACTCGTTGACACATTCAGTAGGTTGCAAGAAGAGAGCAGGGGAAGCCGTCGACGCCCGAGATGGGTGCTGGCACATCAGCCTGGCAGGCGTCGGCACTTGAGTTTATCGAAGTTGCCCCACTGACATGTCTCTTGTTACAGGAGGAGGACGTAGCAGGCATTTTAGCATGTCCGCAAAGGACAAAGGTACCGCCTGGATGTTGGCGCCGGCGTGTTCAGCGGGAACGCTGGGTGATGTCGATGGGAAAGTCATCATCCCTGACATTAACAGCAACACATCAGCCAAGCTAGGCCTGGTGGTGCTTGCAGCCTGACCCAACCTGGAAGGGTCATCAGTCTGGGTGACTGGCAGCATTACTGCTAAGACGGTCAACGGTGCAGAAGCGGTCGTGCGGGAGTGAAGAGGGGCCCGAAAGTGAACCGGGGAGTTTTTTTTCTTACTGTGTTCCCTCTCCTGGTGCTTGTGTTTGTATTGTCCCGAAGTCTTCTCCCAGGACTTCAAGAAGTGGGACCCGAGGAGTGGGGCAGTGACACAGTGGAGCTCTTTTTCTGGAGCTCTTTCTCCATTCTGGCTACCTGCTGTTTAAGTAGGTGGGTCTCCAAGGCATTTTTTTGGCATCGCTGAGTAGCGGTACTGAATTTAAAGCAAATCTGACTGGCCTTCTCATTATGGGTCATGCCAAGGTAGCACATGCAGACATCATGTGAGTAGCCTGAATATATCTTCTCACTGCATTTGCAGTATCTGAAGAGCTTCGACAACTCTTTCTTCAAGTTACATGGCGTTGGGAATCACTTTTAAAAAGTGATGATGAACTAGGGAGAGAAATGTCTAAGAAAGCGGTTAACTATAATGGAGGCATTTCCGTACAGAGTCCAGCAAATATGGTCGATGGCGGGAAAAGAACTGAGGAGGGAAGGGGCCATCCACGTTTATATGGGAACTGCCAACACAGGACGTTGTCATGGGCAGCCCCTAGCAAACTGCTTGCAAAAAGTTTCTGTGTGGTCCTAGTACCTGATGGTTGTAGTTGCATAGGTGTAGCCTGATAAAAGAGATATCCTCAAAGATGTACCCATCCCTGCCAAGCAGGCAGAAGTACCTCTGACATCCGAAGCATCTTGCTGGTGGTGTCAGGTTGCCCCTCTCAGCTGGCACCCATGCCTTAATATCCCAGCTGCCCGTTGCCTGCACTCTAGAGGGCATTAACCAGCAAGGGCACCTGAAGCATCGATGCCCCTTACCAGCGTACAGGCATCTAGCACTTCTGACTCCCACTTCTATCTGAACTCCTGACCAACTAGCACCACAGGGACACCTTATCTATATAATGTCTATAGCTCCTCCCACAGCTACACCTCAAGAGGATGATTTTCAGTATCAGTCTCCCGCTGGTCACATCTGGTAACAACCACCTCCCCCTCCTGTAAGGGGGTCATTACATAACCCACTGAAATTCTAAATCTCATTTTCAGTTGAGTTCTGCCTTTACCTAATCTTGCAAGAGGGAATAAAGCAAAGGGCACTCTACTAACTTGCTCAAGGTCACACAAGGAGAAAGTGTCTGTGGTGGTATTTGAACTGGGGTCCCATGGGTCACAATTCTGGGCCCAAATCACTTGGCTACTTTGACTCCCTCCACAATGCCACCAGATTCACCATATGCATTCCCTACATTTCGTATTCTGTATTTCCTATTTTGGGGTGCCCCCCTCCCACTATGAAATATTATAAGGTGCACTTTGTATAAAGATGCCACACAAAACTGATCTGTATTGTGCAATATTTACAAACTTCACCCCCAGTCATCCCCAGCTATGACTCCAGTGACAACAGCTACCTCGATATGGATGTGCTACTCTGCCCTCCAATTATGAACAGATTGGGGTTTACACCCCATAAATGGGATTCTGCGCCCCACAGGCCTATCAGCTCTCCCTCATTCTGAGTAGCACTCTTTTCTATCAAGTCAGACACCTGCAGCACTCCAAGCTCCCACCCTGGGAAACTTGGGTTTATGTCTAGAGTTCATTTTCCAGTTGTACGACAGCTGGAAACTCCAACGTATCAAAGGGGTGAGTGACGTGATCAGCTCACCACATACATACATTAGTGTTAGTTGGGGAGTAACCTCTTGCCAGTTGGAGGGTGGTTGCTTCCGTTTACACAACTGCCACCTTGTTGCCAAGGCGATAGGGAGTCACATGTGCAGCAACACACTGATCCAGACAGATTAAAATACTTCCACTGGCATGACACTGAATTCTGGCATAGAATGCAGTGGCATCATACGCTCAGTCCTGAATCAGCAAGTGCCAGTGTGGGGTGGGTGAACCTGGTCTCACCCCTTTTCCGATACACATGTCTAGCTTTAGGCATAACCTGGGAGAATCACAGACTAACAGCAGGGAAAAATATACAGCAAACAGTCTACATAAATTGAGAGCAAATGACATCACGAGGTTACAATTAATAGACAACATGAAGAAGCAGTAGTGCAAACAAAAAACTAAAGTAGCCGGTGCAGTTGAAAAATGTTCTTGCAAAATAAACAAGGTACAGGACAGAGAAAAATCTGTGATATTAAGTTTGCAGTACACGTACAATAATAGAGTGCAATAACATTTAGTGTAAAAGATAATACATATCAGAGAATTTTTTTTTTTATATAGGTATTTATGCTTCTTCTCTGACTGTCCACTTCTGTCCAACCCCCAGCCCGTCACCCCAGTATCACCAGGAATTACCTTCAGCCCAGTTGCTGGTGCAGAGCTCATGGATGGTCAGGTGTCATCCTGCAGCCAAGGTTTTCCTCTTTTTCTTCCTGTTCCCCATTGCTGGGGTGCACACAGCCAGATATCGTGCGTGGAGGCACGTGCACATCAGTGGAAGTCCGCAACACCTCCCTTCCTTCCCTGGCGCCCGACAGACCCATATCACCCTCAGGCCTCCACCTGAGGCAGCCATTCATGAAGTGTCAGTCCCCTCCTGTCTCCAGACGCCGATCCTCTCCTCCCCAGCCAACCCCAGCGCCCACTCACTGGCGAACACGGATCATCAGGTGGATAGGAGTTAAGGCATAGATGCCTCAAGCCCTCCATGTCACTGGGCCGGCCCATATCAGAGAAAATTGAGAGGAAAGTGCAACATTGCTAGGTATAAATAACGCTGGTAGCACATAGTAAAACTATAGCACTCTTTTCAAATGAAAGCTCCTTTACAGGTTTTAAATCCAGAATTTAATTCTGTGTTTATGACAATGCCACCCCTTCAAAGATGGCCATAGCCAGCTCAGCCTGGGGTAGGCTGAGTGTATTACGCTGCAAAGTGGGCTGACCAACCCCCACCATGGGGCCAACAGAGGTAGGGCCTGTGCTGCACAGGTGCTCACTCAGACTCAGACACCCCTTCAGTGCTGGACTGGGGAGTATGTATAGGAAAGAACCATACTACCTTTGTCCCCTGACCCCTTTCATTCTATACCAAACACATTCAAATAACCACTGTCTACACATCCTTTTTAGTCCTCTGTCTTTTTAATATACAATGTGAAATTTGCACTACTATAGCCGAGATCTCGCTCTGCTACTACACTGATAGCCTGTTCATCTCATTATGTTACAGTTATCTTCATATACAGAGGCATATTGCTTGAACAAGATGTCACTGAATGGATTTATTTACTAGAATTATGTAGTGACCCATCCCACCTTGCTTACTGTGCCACGGAGTGGTCCAAAATGCAATATACTGCATGTATCCGTATTAAGTATTAAAAAAAAAAAGGGACTGGGGAGTGACACTGGCAATGTGGATGACCAAACTGCATCTGGCCCTCCCTAAAGAACAGCGAACAGCAGTGGCAGCTTCACATTAGGTAGAAAGAGAGATCCAATGTGGGAGGGGTAAGAACATGCTGGCACACATGGCAAGATGACGTCGATGTTCCTAATGTCACACTGGCCTGTCATCATAGACCCCAACCCATGTAGCATACATTGAAGAGTAGAGAGAGTGTCCAGGTGCTGCGGGCTGGGAGCAACAGGAGTGTGCAGAGGGACAGTAGCAGGATGGGTAGACCAGAAAAGCAGCAATGTCGTGATGGAAGTTAGAAAGGGTAAAGGCAAAACCAGCAACTGGCCACTTAAAAAATAACCTCCCTGTCTGTTACTTGTGCATGCACCAGCAGTTCTTCAGTAGAATGGGTTTTAGACAAAAAGGTGATCAAGACAGTGCAGGGGGTAGCTGCTTCTGCAGACAAACTCCCTCCTAGAGATCTGTGGACGTAACAGACACAGAGTTTTATAACCAGGGTTTGAAACACCGGCCTACTGTCTTACCTCTCCACAGAGGTTACAAAGCACATTGCGAAAACTATAATTATCCCCATCATGGACTACAGCAATCTAAGTTATGGTGGGGCAGGCTCCAGTCATTTAGCAAAATTGGACACTAACAAATAGGTTGGCTTTGTTTATCCTTGGAGTCCTCATTCTTACGCCCACCACTGTGTTTTTTATTTTCCACTGAAATGGCTCCTGCTGGTAAAAAGGCGCGAGCTACTTTTGGTTCAGTTGATTAAAAAAATATACACAGATAAAGAAAGTCATGAACTATATAAACAGCCAGGTGTCTGTAAGGATACCCATTGGGGTAAGTGATCTTCAGGTAGCATGTTCCTTGGGGTACCACGTGTGTCCTCTGTTAAAGGCAACCAGTTCTTTTTTGAGCAGGAACCTTCTTCTTGGAATAAGCTTCCCATTGTGCTTTGACCAATAAATGGCCCCCTACAGTCTTATGTATGTTGAAAAACTGGCTGTTCTCTATGGTTCTACAATGCCACCACTGCTGGTTGCACCTGTACAGTTATGTAGTTGTAACCCCCTCCCCACCGGCCACTTGTTTAACTAGTAGGCACACCTCCCATACCATTTCTGTCTAGAGGAAAAGAGAGGGGTGGGGGTACAAAGCAAAACTGCTGCAGAAACACAAAGTGTGTACTAGACACAAACGGACCAATACCAAAACCCAGGTCCTGGGGAGAGAACATTTGATAAGGGCTATAATAGGTTTGCACCTCTGACAGGGGTACCCAGCAAATCCACACAGGAAGCAGTAGCTAGATTGTCCATACCAGGCTGGGATTCTAGAGTTTGGCTTTATTCCGAAACAAAGCTGGAACACAAAAACAAAGCTGGACCCCCACGGGTTTACACTTTGTGGCACAAGGCAATGCAGAACACATCTGTGGAAAAACAGACACTTGAACTCCTATATTGCATAGGATTAGACATCTGGAAATGTGGTACGAGCCACAAAGAAAACACACAAAACTGTCCTGGAAGTGGCACTAAGCCATTACTTAGAACAGTTCCCATAGGGCATAGGATTAAACATCTGGAAAAATGTGGAACTAGCCACTCGAACACACAAAATCCTGGACAAAAGGCACTAGGCCAGTATTTAGAACAGTTCCCATAGGGCATAGGATTAAACATCTGGAAAAATGTGGAACTAGCCACACGAACACACAAAATCCTGGACAAACGGCACTAGGCCAGTACTTAGAACAGTTCCCATAGGGCATAGGATTAACATCTAGAAAAATGTAGAACTAGCCACTCGAACACACAAAATCCTGGACAAAAGGCACTAGGCCAGTACTTAGAACAGCTCCGATATGGCATAGGAAGGAGTGTATACGACACTGGCCACGACGGAACACACTAGGGCTCAAAACTGGAGAAACCCAACACAATGGGGTAAACATCTTCAGGCACTGGCCACATGCACTAAAAGAAAACAGGCACCCTTACAGAACCCAAAGTACTGGACTGGTCACTCCAGATGGGGGGTCTTCCACCTTTTGCTTCCAAGTCCATACCCAGCCATTCTCTCAGAGTTACACCTCAACAAATACTGAATTGTAGAAATGATGCTTTCTTCAAATGTTTAGCACATTTTAGCATCAGAAAACACCACTAGGGTGTAAAGTTAAAGTTCTGAACAAAGGGCATAATCGCATATGGGACACCCACTGTTGTCAGCAAACTTTAAAACAATCTTCTTGAGAGAATCTCACAGAAATGGGTGAATGGATCCCTTTATCAGAGTGTCACCCCACAGGAAAACAAGGCAGGTACCTTCCTGGGCAAGTCTCAGAAAGAAATCTACTCACAGTTCTTGCACATAAGGCAGCTTCAAAACTGTTCTAGGTTGGATCAGGGGGATTGCCCCTTGAATCCTCTGCAGTCCCCCTCATCCCACATGGGATGAGGCAACAGGAAATCCTGAAGATGGTTTCCTCCACTTCACAAGTCAGGTAGAAGGAATTCCAAACTAGGGTGAGAAAAGAAAGCAAACTCTTCACTTTCCTCACTGCTTCTCAATCTCTGAGCTGCTACCAGCAACTCTGCTGGCACTGAACTAACTTCAGAATTCTAAAAACTCCCCAAACTCACAACAGTGTGGCTTATGTTGCTGCGAGAGTTCTAAATGACATCACCTCTCTGCTCTCAGCTGAGACAAGTAAACAGAAAGGAAGCAGGTAAAAACCTATTTAGATATTCACCAGCTGCCTTCCCTACCTAACAACACTGATGAGATTCTAGTAATCCCAGGGAACAGGGGGGGGTTACATAGTATTTTTCTTGTATAGCTATAAGCTTGAAGTTCCTTTTTATATATTAGGGTCTCATGTATTTGCTACTGTATTAATGTATAGTCTTATGCCACTGTTAAAGAGCACCATTTGCCCACCAGAAACAGAGAAGGACCCTTACCTGCCCCCAAATTAAAATTTACATTAAGTCGAATTTTTTTCTGCCCCTAATTAGGAAGAGAAGAGATCGTATTTCAGCCCCATGGAGCAAGCCACTGATCCCTTCCATTTCACAGTCCTGAGCGCCACCCCCACGCTAGCATGTTTTGTGATGTAGTAATATGGGAAGCGTGGCGGCATGTTTAATAGAAAGTAATGAGGACATTTTTATACTTGATATTTCAATAGTTAAGATGGTCAATACAAACAAATCAAGGCCACCGCTCAATTAACATGGCCCTTGTTAGTTCAGCCGTGGCCTGATTGGCTGCTGCGTGTTGAAGTGGGAGGGTAAACTGGGCTTGCTCTCTGACTGTCTAAGGACACACGCAGCAGCCAATCAGAATGCAGAGACACTGTCCCATTATTGTTCTTGGCCAACCAGAATGCAGCGACATTGTGCCATTATTCAGTCTACTGTCCAGATATCGCAAAATAACCAGACAGTAACTCTGATTTCTGACTGTCTAAGAGGGATCTTTCCAGTAAAGTTTTAGTTTTATGATCATTTGTATGAGACTTCAGAAAGCTTCCCAAGCAGACATGGAAACATAGAAACACAGAACCTGATGGCAGATAAGGGCTGCTTGGCCCACCCAGTCTACCCTTTTTCCCTACCTACAGTCTCACCGCAGACCTTATTTGATCTACAGCTCTTTCTCTCTCCCCCTTTCCTTTCCACTACGATTCCCTTGTGTCTATCCCATGCATTCCTGAACCCCACCACTGTTTTTGCCATCACTACGTCCCTGGAAGGCTGTTCCAGGAATCCACCACTCTTTCTACGAAAAAGTACTTCCTCACATCTCTCATGAAATTCCCCCCTTCCAGCTTCATAGCATGTCCCCTTGTTCTTGAGCAAATTTTTTCTGAAAAAATGCTTCCCTCCTGCACCTTATTTACCCCTGTGGAGTATTTAAAGGCCTCTACCATATCCCCCCTCCCTCTTCTCTTCCAGGGTGTACATGTTGCGGTCCTTCAGTCTCTCCTCATAGTGCTTTTCATGCAGACCCAGACTCTCTATGGAGCTGCATCTCTGGGAGCAGCCATTAGGCTTTCCTGATCTCCTTGATCCCCTGACCTCCTGGGGCTCACTTTCCCACATCCAGCATGTGGTGAATAGCCACACTCATTTGGTGTAGTAGTATTTAAATATTACACTTTGAATGCTTTTGCAGAGTAAAGTAATCAAAAGCCCACAGTAACTCTGAAGCCCAATTCAGATGTGGGATTAGCGCTGTTATGGGAGGTGTATCCTCCCTAGGGAGGGACCCACTAGCACAACTGTACCACAAGAACTCAGCAGTGGTACCACAGGTTCAATTTCACTTTGGGCCTCTCAGCTTGCTTCATAATGTCATATGTCATGATAAAAGCACACTGATGCCACGGCACAGCTGGCACAGAGTTTCAAATGGGAAAGGCAAGCTGAAGGTAAGTAGACACACTAATGATGGTGGCTGAGCCTGGCAGTTTGCGGAGATGCCAATACTGAGGAGTACATCTCTTACACAGTAAAGCTATTAACTTGTAAGTCTTTTGGTGAGTGAAATGAATGTTATACTTATCCATACTAAAGTGTGAAGAAATTTTTCAAATGAGCTTGCAAACATTTGTGTATGTTACCGTACTAAAATTAGTATATTTCTGTTTGCACATTTTAGGACCACAACCCTTGATAAAGCTCAATATATTCCAGAAAAATGTTGGGTGGTGTGATGATGTGGTGGTGAAGCTAATGAAATTTCAAGAAATGAATCTTAAATAAATTCAAGGAATTCATGCAATATATTCAGTTGCTGTGGGTGTCAGTTACTTTTCTTCTACTGTTTTTTTTTCTCCCCAGTAAAAGCAAACATAAAATTACCTGCCCTTCTGGTACTTCAAGAGGCATCCCCAGGTCGTGCCCTTCCATGAATGCCTGCAGCAGCGCCAGCAGGTCTTGGCTCTGGATAGCTTCATAAAGCCTGTGCGGCTCCTCCCCACTCTGTTTCCTGATAAATGTGCGCTCCACGTAATTGGCTGTAATATACTCCTTTCTCGCAATCCTGCAAGACATTAGCTCTCTGGTTAGAGATTGCTTTCCACACTGGGGTTCCTGCAAGGTAGCAAAACCAGAACACTCAAAATATAAATCCATCCTTCTTTCAAGATTCTTTTTAGATTCACCTCCCAAATCTCTAGATTATGAATATGAAGCTATCTTGCTTGTACCTAACCTCATTCTGCCTGCTGTTATTTCTAGACAACCTTTGACCTTTAAGTTTAGTTCAGCTGAAAGCACACTTAAGATATTCAAGTTCTCCAATGTCATTTTAATTATGTTCTCAAGGCCTGTTTTAAACCAGTGAGAATTATTTCTGTTTTTTTACGCATGTTCTAATTGTTAATAGTATGGGATTTTCTAAATAACTCTCATTAGGCTTCTGAAGAAGGACTTGTTGGTCCGAAAGCTGAAGCTCTTTGTTCTTTTTGTAACATCCTTGTTGGCCCAATAAAAGGTATCAAACCATTTGTTCTGGATTTATTCTTTCATGGGACTCCAGTGCAATACTGTATTCCACCACAAGGTGTCACTGGTTTTACTTATTAAAATTATAGGACAAATACACAAACATGAAACATCTCACCCTGTTGATGGTGGTAGGGGTACAGTAACAACAAGCATTTGTCAATGCCGAATGTTTACTTGCAGATATTAGCACTGGACATGCAGGAGTTACACAGATACAGAATAGGAATGGCAGTGAAGTAATGAACACACGCCAATCCCACCTCCACCCTGCAGAGATGGACAGGAATCGGGGTGTGCCTTTGGGTCGTCGCCCATAACGCTCACGCCATTTCACCTCACCCTATTCTGCTGACACTGACAAGCGTTGAGGTGTGCCTTGGGGTGTTCGGCTTGACAGTCACCCCATTTCATAAGGACATACGCTGAAATGGGTGCAGTATAGGAGAATGGGGTGAACTCTGGGGCTGAAGAGTCCAAGGCACACCTTGATGCCTGTCACTGGCTTCAGGGTGATGGTGGGGGTGGAATGGCATGAGCATTACAGCTGGCAATTCAAAGGCACATCCCTGACGCCTGTCAGTCTGTACAGGGTGGGACGTTATGGTTAGAAATCCTAACACCCCAGATGTTTGTTGGTAATTGCATTACAAATTTTCAACATAGCCTTTTTGTAATCACCACCACCCCACCTCATGAAAGCATTTGGGACCTCTGCTCATGAACAGTGGCACTGTGATTTTGTTAATCTGTCCCGAACGTTGATTTCCCACAGTGACCGCACCATTCTGTGCCAGATGTGCGAAAACACAGTTCGGGGCAGGATGTGAAAAATGACAGCTGCACCATTCATAGGGAGGTGTGAAGAGATGGCAATGTTGAAAATCTGGAGTGAAAATATAAAAAATGCTTGTAGTTACGAGCGTACGTGGAAACTGCGCAACGCACACTTGTAACACAGTCATTTAGTGGAATTATTTCACCAAATTTTCAACATAGGCATTTTGTGGCCTCTGCTCATGAACAGTGTCACAATGATTTTCTTAATCTGTCCTGAATATTGATTTCCCACAGTTACCGCGCCATTGTACGCCAGATGTGCAAAAACATTTCGGGCAGGATGTGAACAATGACAGCTGTACTGTTCATAAGGAGGTGTGAAAAAATGCCAGTGTTGAAACTCTGGAGTGAAAATAGCCCACCTCATGAACAGCAACACTGTTGTTTCGTTCATCGGTCCCGAAAGATGATTCCACGCAGTGACCGCAAAATCACCTTTCAGGACCGAATAACCAGATGACAGTCACTGAGTTCATGAGATGGGGTCCCAAGAACCCCATGTTGAAAATTTGATGCCAAAATTCGGAAAAATGGCCGAGACATCCACATAAGTTGAAAACACCCCATTTATGCCATTATACAGCTTACCGGCATTTCTTCAGTTCACTGTCGGCTATGAAAAGTGCAGATGTGTTCCCGCTCCACCGAAGATCATCGCGCCGGGCTCTGGAGGTAAGTATGGGGTGGGGGGAAGTCGGGTGTGCAGAGGGGTGTGCGGGTTGGGGAGGGAGCACCGGGCAACAAGGGGACCATTTCTTGTTTACAGGAAGGTTTTCTCTTTTACAGGTGGTTTGGTATGCTGGGGTGGGCTCCCCAGCATACCACCTGAGTGTTTCTTGGGGGGCTGTAGCTGACGGGATTGGGCACTTGTCTACACAGAGTGTTTGGGGTACATGAGCCAAGGGGGATTGGGCAACCCCTCGGCACACAACAAATGGGGGGACAGTATGCTGACGGGGATTGGGCTACCCCATCGGCAAATGAATTGGGGAGGGGGGCCGACAAGGGGACTGGGCACCACTGTTGGCTTTCATGGGGACTGAGAGGTGGCCAGCGACAACCGCCGCTTGATGTCAGTATGCAAATTACCTACACATTACCACCGCTGATTGCAGCGGTGGTTTTCCTTCAACTGCACGCCACTGCATCTGAACTGCTGTCATAGACAGCTCAGCCATTCATTGGTGGGGTGTGGTCGCACCTGCAAAATGGATCAGAGCATCGGCAGAGCGGGCAGCACACTTCCAAAAAGTCGTATGGTGGCACTATGTTTCTTGCACATGCACGCACGCAAACGTAAAAAACTGACACACAGTGTATAGTACTTACATTCAGATACTTCATAGGAATAATCAAAACATTTACAAGTAACATCTGCTAGTTTTCATGCAACTTTTTATCATTATTATTATTACTGTTTTATTACAGTTCATGCAATCTTCTGTAGTTTGTCACTTTCCTTACCGAAGGGCCATGAAGCAGATTGAAATGTGTTAAGAAAATGGCTACACCTAGATGAAGCTCTGCAAATCAGCACCGTTTCAAAACCAGACAGATAGCAACAAGAAGGAAAAGATGACACAAAGGTTACTTTACAATCACTCTTGCCCTCCACTGACAAACTGCCAGTTCGCCTGGATAACCGTTTAAGTTGCTGAACTTGTTTAATCAATTAATCAATTTAGTGAAGAAAAACAAACAAACTCCATTCAGGGCATAATGGGTGCTTTAACAGGAAGTTAAGGTCGGAAGGGATTCTAGGTCCATCATGTCAGCTCCTTTCTTTCATAACCTGGCATGAACAAGTGTTCCGTGCTTGTGGGGACTGACTCCATGAATTTATAGTTTGACTTTCACATCTGAGCTGATTTTGCACAGAAGCACAGCAGTAAGTTTGTGTTTCATCTTTTCACTCTAATCTCTGGTTCTGAGTGCCGATCTTAACTCCTCAGTGACTGCAAATATATGAATTTAAAGGTGTTCCCTTCCCACCCACTTTTCTACCCAGCGTATCCAGTGATTCCCTTGGTAAGCAAAAATTTATCCAGACGTATCCTGAAGGCCTGCACTGCCCTCATGTCCACTATCTCCACTGGTAGACTGTTCCGTAAGTTCACCACCCCTGAGAGATTAAGTGTTTCCTAACACTACCCCTGAATTTATCTCTTCTGCATTTCAAGGTATGTTCCAAGGTCTTACTGGAGGACACCAGATCAAACAACTGTCTGATCTTGCTGATATACTGTAAAAACACAAGCTGACAAAAAATATGGCAGTCGTGGCTGAACTCACTGAGGAAAACCTTAAAGCAAGATGCAAGCATCTCAAATATCTGGCTTGGGGCAGCTAATTTAAGGACTGCAGTGCTCATGGAGTGATAATTCCATTACTGTTTCTGCAGTCCTGCCTGAGGAGTACACACTGAGTGGAAGACGCATTGAACACTATCTGAATTGAGTGGGTATACACAAAGTTACCACTTCAGAGGGCAAGCGCTGATGCTGACGCCCCCTTGAGCTCTCATGATCATGTTGGCTGGTATTTTACAATGGGACACAACTTTACAGGCAGCCTGTCAAACTCCATGGTGGTAGAAGCCTATCCCTGACCTAAGGTATTGATCACAATAATAATGAAAAGGATTCAAGGGCTGCCCGATGACTCGGAGGCAGTGCATCATGCCCCTGTGTGGGTGACCCATGTTTGGGAGCGGACTAGGGTCACCACATTGGGAGGCAGGCCAGGATGTAGGCAGCTTCCCAGAGGCAGGATTCCCAGAGGCAGTGCATCTTGAGCCGGGGAGGGTTGGTGGCAGGCTCTGGCACTACAGCTACCCCTGCTGGTGGGCTAGGGAGCCTGTTCCTTCCATGGGGGCATGCTTTGCATGCACAAGGCTAACTGAGGCATTGCTTATGCCACGAGGAGGAGGGATGGATATAGGAGAACAAACAGGGAGAAGAACTCCCCAGCTGCTGTCTGTATGCCAGCTTCAGCCTGAGCAGGGCATATCCCTGTCCACAGGATACATCCCTGAACGACAGTGGGGCAGGGAATAAAAATCTAAACAAAAAAATTGATTTGACGTGGTGAAGCGCAAACATTTTGAGCTAGAGGTACCTTTCAATACCTTTCAAGCTACTGTTTCCTGCGAGACTCGGAGTCTGAGGGGAAGCAGCTTCCACATATAGTATATAATGACCACAAGGATGCTGGTTGCTTTAGCGATGAAGTGAAGCAGTGAAGCACCATGTAGGCTCTGTGTGAAGGTAAATAACACAGTGGCAGGAGTCGAATGGCATGGGGGTCCCCAAACTCCAGTTTTGCATCTGGAAATTACTTCTCACTACTGTATATAATGCTGGGATAAGTACTGACCACCTGCATTGCACAGGTGATGTTGCTAGTTAGTACCACTGTTTAAATTTAAAGGAGAACCACAGTCAAACTTTACAAAAAAATATGTCATGCCGAGTGTTTTGATTTGTGTAAGTAGTCCTACAGCACCTCTTCCTTTGTTGGGATTTTTTCCAAAATCTGGCTGCTTGTTTCATGGCCCCTGGAATCTCCAAGCTTTTTTTAATATCATTCCTTTTCCCACAATGCCTAATGTCTCATGTGGCAGTACTTGCCTCCTGTCCCATGTTCAACTATACACACAAACCAGAATCACCCAGCACAACATATTGTTTTGTAAATTTTGACTAAGTTCTCCTTCAACGTCACCTCACCGTATATAGGCCTGATAATAATATAGTGTTTTTCCTGACAATGGAAAAAGGAAGGCAAGGCAAATGTTGTTTATATAGCCCTCAAGCCATGAAGGGCTCTGAGTGCTTAACAAATATGAACATATAACAGTGAGTTATAAATAAGTTAGTGAGGTGAAACTAAAAGTAAGTCAGGTCCCATTACAAGCTTGTTCAAACAAAAAGGTCTTGAAAGAGGCTTTAAAGGCCTCCACCGAGCTGGCTGCATGAATGTAATAAGGGATCGAGTTTCAGATGATAGGGACTGCCACCTCAAAGGTTCTATCACCCAAGGAAAAGAATATGGGATTGCGGGAACAAGATACGGGTCGCGTCTCAAAGCATCTGAACATCCCCAGAGTGGGGTGGGGTTTATACAAACATGGAAGATGCACTGGTCAATATACACATCAGCTGATATGTGCTTTGCTTCACTCTGCTTCCCAGCACCCACACTTACTATAATAATGCTGTACTTGTCAAGATGAGACATGTCAATTTCTCCTTTATCACCATCTCATGAAGCAATAGTAATGATGACAATATTGAACCAATACCTTTTTATTCCATTTTTGATTGTCCTGTTGCTCCTGTCTTGTTCAATGACCTTTCTTCCCCCAATTTGAGTCTGCTTTAGTATTTCTACAAAAATTCCAAATATGAAAAGGAGGGCACTTTTTAATATGGTTATTCCCCAGGTTTTCATCACTATTCTCAGCTGTTTTTGAACACTTGTTGGAAGTTTTCTTGTTACTAAAGTGAGATAGCAAAAGGCAACAGGCACTGCTCCCTTATGGCAGATGAGTGCTCAAAAACAGACGAGAATACTCATGAAAAGCTGGGGATAGCTATATCAAAAAGACCTCTCCTTTAATTATTTCAGTCATATGAAAAAAAGTGCATCAATTAAGACAGGTGAAAAAAACTATTTAAAAATATACTCTTTAACTGCAATAGCTGCGGTTACTGATGCGGATCTCACTGCTTTTATTAGCATTAAACCAGTTGTGGTGAGTCTGAACAATATTTTCTGAACTTCCTTATTTAGATTTGTAATTGGGCTTGGCTAAAGTGCTGACTAACTGTACCATGAGACAGATGTAGTGTTTCTCGGAAAGAGATTTTGTGGCTCCAACTATCCTCTGTCGGATAGTGCTGGGATTTGACCTGGGATCCAGCCAACGGATCCGACCTCGGATAGTTGGATCGGTGGGTGAAGCCACTGGATCCCACCTTGGATACTGTAGTTGGATGTGATGGGTGAATCCCTCGGATGCAGGTCGGATCCATGGATACCTTGGGTACTTACAGTGGATCCTAGGAGGTCGGATCTTTGGTTGGATGTCTATGCCATCTGAGTCTATCCGATATCTGACCAAAATGATGGTATCCGATGGTATCCGACCTGGTAGGATACTATCCGGGCAACACTAGATAGATGTTACATTTTTCCTCCCTAGTGCTGTAACAAGAGACAAGGCAAGGCAAATTTTATTTGTATGGCACCCAATCCCAGAGACTCTGGGCACCTAACAATAAAACAATGCAAACAATAGAAACAAAAGACAAATTAAATAAATAAATAATGAATAAAATTCAAAACACAGTTTAACATATATCTATCGACAGTATCTCATACAATCTCAAACGGACGGGCAGGGGCAATTAGTCTGGGTAGGCCAGGTGGAAGAGGTGGGTCTTTAGCCTCAGTTTGAATACCCCGTTTGAGGGGGCCTCCAAGACTGCAGATGGCAGCAAGTTTCACAGGGTTGGCCTGGCAACACTAAAAGCACAATCGCCCGATGTCTTGAGCCAAACCCTGGGAACATCCAGGAGGCCCCTCAAAGAGGAGTGGAGGAAGTGGACAAAAGTTGCAGGTGTCAGGAGCTTAGTCAGGTAGCCAGAACCCAGTCCATATAGGGGCGTAAAGGTGAGCGAGCCCACCTTAAAAAGGACCCTCCGCCTGACCGTCAGTCAGTGCAGAGCATGCAGGACCTGGTTCACATGACTGAACTTGAACAGGCCCATCAGTAGTCGGGCCCCTGCGTTCTGCACCAGCTGCAGTCAGCGGAGGGTCCGTCCCGTGACCCCAAAGTATAGAGAATTACAGTAGTCGAGCCCAGAGGTGTCAAAGGCATGTCGGCAGATCTTTGAGCGGAGCAAGGGGCTTTATCCTTGCAATGTTCCTCAAGTAGTAAAAAACACTTTTGACTACAGACGAGGGGAGTCACACGGTTATCCCTATATAGAAAGCTTGAATTACTGTACGTATTTTCCTACATTTCTCTCTTGGAGCTCTCTGTAGTGTTCATTTTAGAAAATGCAATAGGAAGATACAGAAAAAATAGCAAACAAGAGAAAAATAGAAGCATGCAGTTTAGAGATATAGAGAGTAACAGATGCACAAGCTCTGCGTCTCAGTTCATTCTCCGTAGCCCAATCACATTTTTCCCTCCTACAATACTCACATGTCACTAGCAGGAATTGGTTTGCAACTGTTCTGTGCAGGGAGTGTAGCTTCCATCACTTCATTAAATCTTGCATTCCCCATACTGATAGCAAGCTGTAGTTGGAGAGAAGTTGTCATCAGCAGATGAAATTAGCTTCATCCCCACCATCCAGCACCCACCCCTTCCCCTATGGAACCTCCCACCCTCTATCACCGTTCCCTTCCCAACAAATCCCCCTACCCATCACTGTCATCTCCCTCCCTACAGAATGCTCCATCTCACCTCCAGCCCCTAGGGGTGGTTAGAATTTTTTTGACAGGTCATATTAATTTTGTCAAAGGGAAGCATTTTCCTCCAAAAAATGTAAAATGTTTCTTTTCAAAACTCAAATTAGACTAAAAAAGACACTGTTTGCTAGCCGGGGGAGGAGGGAGGGAAGCATTTTCCTCCACAAAAAGTAAAATGTTTCTTTTCAAAACTCAAATTAGACTAAAACAAGACACTGTTTGCTAGCCGGGGGTGGGGGGGGGGCAGTGGGAGCTGCGTCGCTACACAGCTGGATCCACTAGTTTTCAGCACCTACCATTCCAAATGTAATCCCCCACCCTACCACCAATCAGTACCTACTCCTCTTGATGGAATCGCTCAACCCACAGCACCTAACCATTCAAAAACAAATCCCCCCTCCACCGTCACCACCTCTTTCGCCACAGAATGCCCCCACCTCAACCACCAGCACCTACCACTCTAAGTGGAATTTTCTAAACTCGTATCTACCAACACCTCCTCGTGAACCCCCTCAACCCTTCCCTGCAGAAATCCCTTCTCTTGCACCCATACGCACCAGCACCTGCCCATGGAATTCCCCGCTCTGGATCAGCTTTGCTGGCCACGGTATTTGTGGCCCAAACCCAAGACCCACCAACAGCCCCTGACAAAAACATTTCAATGATCAACACACCTACCAATAGAATAGCAGAACACCTACCAGCAACTCTGACGTCGTTAACATATCCAGTGTGAGAGACTGTATCCTGGAATAGTGCACTCCCAACTCCCGGTGGATGCCTGAGCATTCGATACATGTCAGGATACCCAGGTTGGTGGACAGCCAAGTGGGGTCTGAAAGGTTGGATAACACCAGTGAAATTACCATCATATTTGATGCAGAAGCAATTGTGAACTGAAAGCAGAGTAATAACAGCCAGTGCGATACCACATGTGACAGCTATCAGTCCACAGATGTTAAGATGTGGAGTGAATCAAAACAGGCAAGATGGAAGGAACCAGTGGAGCTGTGTCAGCCTGAATGGGTCTCATGTGTGAGCTCTAAAATTCCACATGAACTGGCTCGGACTTCAGAGCACACGCACCACTTGGTATATACCCAGCTATGAAGCAGTACTGGCATCGGCTCTGAAGGGAGCTTGCTTGCCCACCCTTCCGGGTAGAGGTAGGGTACAGCAGGGGCAGTCTGCAACATCAGGGTGGGGCATGGGAAGGGGTATCCACACTGGGAGAAAACGAATCATTTATGTAGACAGACAAATAACAGCATGTCAATGTGAGCCTCAGTGAATCAAACATCCTATTAACCTTGTGATAGGAAGCAGCACTAATGATACACCTGTGGTATTTAGTGTGCTTCCCTTTAAATATGATTAACACCTTTCTATTTATTGCATTGTTGCAGGGGTTTGCACAGGTGTGTCAGAGCACTGCATAAGGTAGCTGGCCACAGACATCATTGGCGGAAGCTGCCAAACTCATCAATTGATTGGCAGCATGGTACCATTTTAGCATTTTTGCCCACAAGTTTTATGACATACTCTGCGAGTATGAAAGCCCCTATACCTCATCACAACACACACACGGCACATGTTCATTGTATTTTACATCGCTGTTACCTGGACGATCATAAATACTTCCATGGATTTTTTTTCTGCTAGAATGTTTTATTTTTTGCACAATTTTCCATATTATCCTAACTCTCTTCCATGTATCCTCTGGTCAGCACACCATTTCCATCCCCCTGTGGCCTCCCAGCCTTGTCACCCATCTACCTTCACCTAAAGTCATGGGAATCAGATGGAAGGGCGAGGCCAGACACTGAAATTGTTTCCATCCTAGTGGCTCTCATTTTCCTAATGCATTTATTTTCTATGTTGCTCTCTGTCATCCTCCTCCCATGCAGCACCAAGCAGTGCCTCTAGCAGCTGTGTACGCACACGAATCCCTGCAGAGCAGCAAGCTTCCCCAGCTCGACGCTGCAATGGAACTTGGTGCCAGCTCTCCTTGGGAGGATGAAGGAGCACTGCTGCACTGCCACAGCCCTTGTCAACCTGACCTAGTCCCCAAGTCCACTTCCCAAATCCAGGTAACCAGCCTTCCTGCGTTTTGTTTGATTTTTCTGGCTCTTTGACAGTGGTGCCTAAAATGATAACAGCAACTGGTGGTGAAGAGCTGTGATACCCCCAATTACTTCCTTATTGAAGTACACTGACTACATTCAGTTAGTGTCAAGCAAAAGTGGCTTTTACGGCAATTTAATGGAGCTGCAAACTCTTCTTCTTCTTCTTTACAGGAAAGTGTTTACTGCTGCTGCCAGTAAATTTACTTCCTTGATGAAAATGCTCCATTTTAATTCTGATCTGGGATTGGCCCCATGTCACAGCGGCACTGTGCTGCCACAGGGGAGACGGAGGTGTTCAAGCAAGACCCAGAATATCATGCTGGAACCAGCTGGGGGAATGACGCAGCCCTGGTGACCCCTCTACCATGGGGGGTCGGAGGAACAAAGGTAGAAATCTGGTAGATGGCAGCTTCCGGTTCTATGGCAGCCTAATTCACGAGCTCTGGACCCGCTCCTCTGATCTAAACTATATTAAATAGCCACAACATCCTAAAATATATTTGATTTGACTTTCGGAGTACATGGCTTCAGGCAAACATCAAGGGGGCACCAACAGATTCGAGGCATTGCGGCCAGACCCTGAGATATCTGAGGGAGACGCTACGGATTCGGGGGCCTCCGAACTTTCCTCCAGGGCCTCACAACCTAAAGCACGAGGAAAGAGCAGGCCTAAGATACAGCAAGCCACTAACATGGACACCAAGCTCGATAAAATATTATCGGAACTTCAGGAGTTTAAGTCAGATTTTCACCAATTTAAGCAAACCCAGGAATCCTTTCAGAAGGGCCTCACGGAGTTACACTCCAAAGTAACTACCCTGGAACAAAATGCACAAGAGCAGGCCTCAATCACCTCACAGCTCCAAACTACACTTAACCAGGTAGCCCACCTCTGCCAGCTAACGGTGGAACATCATGAGAATGCGGAGAACTGCAATCGTCGCAACAACCTTCGTCTCTATGGGGTCCCAGAAAATAGCAAGGGCACTGACCTGCAAGGATTTGCTGAAACACTGCTTCGGGAAGCTCTCGATCTGGACTCAGAATTTGTTTTTGAAATAGAGAGGATTCATAGAGCACTGGGCCCAAAGCCTACACAACTATCAGCTAGACCCAGATCAATAATAATCAGATTCCTCAGGTTTCAAACAAAAGAACATATTTTGAGACAAGCTTGGGCTAAATCACAAATCTACTGAGAAAACACACACACATATTTCTGGATAATGACTATGCCCCAGCCACGATGCGGAGGAGGCGGGCATACATCCCTCTTTTTCCAATTTTGAGACAACAAAAGCTTAAATTCCGAACCCCTTACCCTAACAAGCTGGTGATTCAATTTCCTTCAGGACAGCAGACCTACGATACTGCCGAGGACGCCTGCGCAGATTTAAAGAAACATGGCCTACCACTCCCGACTTTGGCCCGGTTGCCCCAGAGAACTTCTCTGGATCGAGGCCCCATTAGACTGACTGCTTCTTGAGCACAGCAAGATCAACAAGCCGTAATGGATTCCATTAAACAGATGCTGGCACAATTCTCCAGACAGCCTAGCTGAGGCCCTTCCTGTGGCATGTCCCTGGGTTCGCAGTGAGTACCGAGGTGGGGGGCGGTGGTGGGATTCCGGGAAGTGACCTGGTCATTGTGCTTGCCTTCAGGGGTGGCTTTCTGAGGGAGATGCCGGGGGGGTCCGTGAGGATGTCGGGACACCAAGCTCGGACGGCGACACCATGACGAGGGTGTGGGGGGTGGGTGGGAGTGGACCTAGTCATGGTCCTACTCACTTCACCGGAGCCAGGTGGGCGAACAGATGTGGTGCTTTGGCCACCTCCCACAAAAAACAAAGTTGGTACTGGGTCCTGTGAGCGAATGGCAGGCCATCGGGTTGTCTGTTGCAGGAGGATATTGGCCTGGCCTTATAACAGCTTAGCCACGCTTAGGAGTTATTATTGTTTAATTTAGCTCCAGCTAAACAGGGGCCTTTAGGGGTTCCCTTGCCCGGGTAGGGGTCGACAGGTCCTGATCGGCCGTCTCATGCCTGACCGGGCCGATGTGCCCCCCCCCCGGGCTGGGGATTAAATCCCTCTAAACCAATATCATGGCAGGCTTTCCTGCATTAACCTGCTAAATAGGGTGCAGATTCAAGGTCTTCTCTGCTCCAGACGGCTGGGTGGCATTGGCATGCTTTAAGCATAGCTGGACCCCTGGATGAAACAGGATCTAAATGGCCGTGATCATAATTGACATGGGGACATGCACGGTTCGCTCCTGGCCTGGTGGTGTTCGAGTGATTACATACTGAGCCTCACAGTTGGTCCCCCCTGCCTTCTCCCCCTCCTAGGTGGGGTCCCTTCACGGGGTATCCTGGACTTTATCTGGACTATTACTTTTCTAAGGTTGTGCAGGTAATAGAGGTGTTGTTGGACCTTGAAAAACATGTGTCCCGCTTCTCCCCCCCATGGCGCGCGTCTTCCCTCTTTCCTCTCTCGATGTGCGGGTAGACTGGGAGCCCCTGGTGCCCTCCCTCTCCTGCTGGTCCTCAGCTGCTTAGCAGAATTATTCCTCCTCCACTGTCTCTGGGAATTACCCAGAGGGAACTAATACTCCTGATTGGGACTTTAACAGAACGGTTACTTCTCGAGCACAGCAAGACCAACAAGCCAAGACAGCCTCCATCAAACAGATGCTGACACAATTATCCAGGCAGCCTAACTAAGACCTCTTTTTGTAACATGCTCACAGACCCGCAGTTGGAGCTAAAGCAGGGGGCTGATGAAGACCCGGGAAGTGGCCTGGCCGCCATTCCACCTTCGGGGTCTCGAGGGGGTACTGGGGGTCCGGGAGATGTCGGAGCTTCTGGGTCAGATGGTAATGCCGGGGTGGGAAGGACAGGCAGATGTAGACCTAGTCATGGGCCTACTCGCTCCACCAGAGCCTGAAGGGGCAAATCGAGGAGATGCACATGCTACTTCCTACAAAATCAAAGTTGGTACTAAGTCCGGTGGGTGAATAGCAGGCCATCCAGTCGGCTGTTACAGGAGGATATTGGCCCTACCTCTTATCAGCTCTGCCGTGTTCAGGAGTGTCTATAGTTAAATTTAATCCCCTTTAAATAGGGGTTTGTGGGGCTCCCCTTGCCTGGGTGGGGGTCCCTCAGTCCCGACTGGGTGCTTCACGCCTGGCCGGGCCGGTGGGCCCCCCTCTGGGCTGGGGATTATACCCCTCTGGCTCATTATAGTGGTGGACTCCACTGCATTGCCCGCTAAATAGGGTGCAGATTTAGGGCCTTCTCGGGTCCAGATGACCGGGTGGCATTAATGTGTTTTAACCATAACCGGACCCCTAAATGCTTCAGGACCTGATTGGTCCGGGAGTGGCATGTGTCATCTCAGATGGGCATGGAGATTTGTGTTGTTCTCTCCTGGCCTGGTGGGGTTTGAGTGACTGCATAATGGGCTTAAGGGATGATCCTTCTTACCGGCTTCCCCCCATTGTCAGGGTGCCTTTATAGATTATCCTGGATTTTACTTGGACCTGGTTTAAGGCCGTCTAGGTAATAAAGGTGTTACTAGATTTAGATGGAAGTGGGCTCCTGTTTCGCCCTGGATTATCCCCTTCCAATATGTGTCCCCGCTCCTCCTCACCCAGTGGTGGGGTGCCCCGGGGGCCCCTGGGGGGCCCCATTCCCCCGACAAAGCTCAACCGCCTAGCGACATTATTTTTCCCCCACTATTCTTGTGAATTCCCCAGGGAAAACTAAGGCGGGGAAGTATATTTTCCACCATTTCTGGATTATCCTCCCATACCTCAATAGGTTCTGGTCTAATGCAAGTCAAGAGGGAGCCTATTCGGCCTGCTACATCGGACATTGTGTATATATTACATGGTTTGGGAGGCGAGGAGACTTTTGGGGTGTCCCCTTTGAGTCTGGCACTCACCTCACTACTTAATAATTATTCTAAACTGGAATTATACATACCTCTGGGTCAATCTATAATAAACTGGATATTATCCCCCCCCATTCTTTTTAATATATTGGGGGGGGGGGCAGGCTCGTAGCCCCTATGTCACCTGAATACCAGGTTCCAACGGAACTGCACTCTTTTTATCCAACCCCCATCCCTGCCCTACTGATTCCTTTTTTTATTTTTCAGCTCCCCAGATTATTGTTTTTCCTTTTCTTAGCCCATTCCCTCCCTGAAGGTAGGGCCAATGGTTTCCCCAGGACCCCATACAACTCGCTTGAATGGGTGTTCACCTTCGGACAGTCAGCTGATCTGTCCTCAATGCGCGCTCCATGGGAATGCGTTTTGTTGGAAGTCAAAGGTAACCCCCCTTTTTGGGGTTTGTACATAGTTTTCACCTACCTATATCTCCTTGTTGAGACAACCCCTTTTGTAATTACTGCCCTAATCAAGCCCAGTTGGTCCATTAGTTTCCTCACAATACCTATTGTAATATATGTTATTCTTCTGTATACCATATTGTCCACAAAGCATCAAGATATTGTAATGTTTTCAGTTAGTGGATTTCTCTTATCTCAGGAAACTCAAATTTATACTGTCTCAGTACTTGGGGAGGCTTGGGTTCCAGGGAGATCTGCATCGCACTTTAATATGTCTTGAAATGCAGGGAACCTTTAAAATAATTTCTCACAATGTAAATAGACTGGCCGGCCCCATAAAGAGGTACCGCACAATTAGTGCACTTAAAAAATTAAACCCAGATGTATTTTTACTACAAGAGACTCATCTCTCATCAGCAGAGCACCAGAAATTACTCAAATTTGGCTTTTCTGATGTGACTGAGTCTTCCTATCGGAGGGGTAGAAGGAGTGGGGCAGTGATCTTAATCCCGAAACACTCCCAGCTACAAATCCTCAAATGACACTCTGATAAAGAAGGTAGGCTAGCGTTAGCCATAGTCAAACTAAATCAACAGATTCTGACCCTATGTAATACCTACAGTCCTCCAGGCTCTGACGCCTCCACCATCCAACAGTTAATAGACGCTATTCTAGGGAGACAGCAAGGTATTCTGATACGGGGCAGAGATCTCAATTGCCACCTTAACCCCTTGCTTGACTCCTCCACTGCACGCCCGTCCCCGCAGTCCTCGGGACAAAAACATCTCAGACGTTTACTCCGAGATATTGGCCTGATTGATGTGTGGAGACAACTTCACCCGCTACAATGGAAATTTACCTACTACTCTAATGCTTGTAAACATTACTCCAGACTAGATTACTTCTGTATAGGCAGGGAATACCTGGATCAGGTTCGGTCAGAGGATATCCTTAATATCTGCCTGTCTGACCACGCCCCCGTTGTCTTGGAACTTGATATCCAAAAAGAGAGGAAAAATGTGCAATGGAGATTTAACCCATCACTCCTGAGAGATAAGGAATTTAAAGATCTCCTAGAAACATAAATTCCAGAAATTATTCAAGATAATGCCTCCACACAGGTATCTCCTCAAACTTTATGGGATACGATTAAGGTTGTACTTAGAGGCCATATCATAGCCTATGCTACTGATAAAAAAAAACAAAAAAAAAAACAGGCCGAAGCAAGTTTGCAGGCCCTGCAAGAGAAGCTTAGTTTTCTCCAGGAGGCCCACATGCAAGGAGATACTGACCTTCTCCCCCTAATCTCCCAGATGCAGGCTGAGATTCAACGAATGCTGACAGCCAAAACCGAACAAGCCCTGGCCTGGTTAAGGCAGTGATATTATGAGGGTGGAGCCCGTGCCTCCAGACTTCTGGCTTATTGTCTTAGAAATCAAATACAACAATGCACCATCTCTAAAATCAAAGACCCCACTCTAGGTCAGATGTGGTACTCCACTCAGCATATTCTTGAGGCATTTAAGAAGTATTACCAGTCCATTTATTCCTCCCCAGCAGAACTTGCACCACATATAATACCGGACTTTCTCTCTCAGATCAGTCTTCCGGCTCTCTCAGCCTCCCAGCAGGCTCAGATAGCAGCTCTGATCTCTGAACTGGAGCTTCAAAAAATCGTTAAAGGGCTTAAAAATGGCAAAGCTCCTGGCCCTAATGGTTTCGGAGCCGAGTTTTATAAAGGAGCCTGGAACTTAGTACAGTCCCCCCTTTTGCAGGCTATACAGGCCGGTCATCTCACTTCCTCGTTCCCTATATCATGGAAACAAGCTACGATTTCGGTAATTCTGAAACCCCAGAAACCTCCACATCTCTGCGAGTCTTATCGTTCCATATCAGTACTCAATCAAGACTACAAGATTTACACAAGTATTTTGGCCCATAGACTGGATTTCATTCTTCCTTCTTTAATTCATTCTGATCAGTCTGGATTTATTAAAGGCAGACAGACAATGGATAATATAAAACGTACCTTATATCTTATCGAACATGCCCAATCTACAAAATCCCCCCTTTTAATACTTAGTCTTGATGCTCAAAAAGCCTTTGACATGGTCTCATGGGGCTTTCTTCAAGCCACCCTTAAAAAATGTAACTTCCCTGAGTTATTTATGACAGCCATAGGTGGTATATACTCTGATCCGGAGGTGGTTGTGAGATTCAACGGTTCCCATTCTGAACGTTTTCCCCTGTTTAGGGGCACAATCAGGGCTGTCCCCTTTCTCCCTACTTGTTTGCCCTTTTTGTGGAGCCCATAGCTCAACTCCTTAGACAAACTCCTGATCTCTATGGGTATAGGGTATCAGAATCTTCCTACCATAAATTAGCATACTATGCTGATGACCTTCTTCTCTACATCACATGCCCTGATAAATCATTACAAACTCTAACCACACTTTTAAAAGAAATAGAGACTCTCACGGGTTATACTATCAATCCAAATAAATCAGAGGCCCTTTTAGTACAGCCCCCTTTGCCTCCGAACTTAGTCCAGAAGTACCCCTATAGATGGGGTAAACCTTACATAACATACTTGGGCATTAAAATACCTAAGAATTTTTCAGAGCTCTATTCTCTGAACTATACCTCAATTTTATCTGGGATAAAATCAGATCTGACCAGATGGACCCCTCTCCCTCTCTCTCTGATGGCTAGAGTTCAATCTATTCAGATGAACTCTTTGCCGAAGATCTTATACCTAATGCAAAATATCCCCCTTCCCCTTACCACAAAGGACGTTCAGTCCTAGGACAGAACTGCCAGTAAGTTCCTATGGGCAAACAACAACCCAGAATAGCACTTAGTAAGCTCCAGCGTCCTAAGGAGAAGGGTGGTTTGGCCCTCCCCTGCATTTTTAATTACTGGCTGGCTGCCCTACTTATACATATAACATTTTGGTTTTTAACCCCAAATCAAGCCCCAGCGTGGCTCACAGTTGAAAGATCTATGGCAGATTGCCCCCTAAATGACTCCCGTGTGTTTCAGCCACATAATATTTCTCAGATACAACAGGGCTCTAGATTTACGAAGGGCTTACTTCATAGTTGGATGAGTTTTCTCTCTCGATCAACTAACAAATTTCTATCCTCCTGGATGGGTATCCCTGCCGAAGATCCATCATGGACCCCAGCACGCTTAGATACTACTTTTCAGGCCTGGGCACACAAAGATCTAAAACACGCATATCAATTCTATGACAATGACATCTTTAAGTCATTTGACCAGATTAAACAGGAGTTTTCTCTGAACAAATCTGACTTTTTTATATTCTTACAGATCCGACACTTCTTGGACACTAAAACTGGCTTAGATGTCACTTCACAGGTGGTCCCACCTGTCTGCCTTTTATTGACTCAGACTACAAGAAGTGGAGACCGAACCCATTTGGTCTCTCGTTTATATAAAGCCCTGCAAGGGGTCCCCTCACCGGCCATGGACCTGGTGCAGTTTCATTGGGAAGCTGAGCTTCAGCTGGCATTGTCCCAGGAGGATTGGTTCCGGATCTGGCGAAGACAGCATAAAACATCAAACTCATATACATAAAAGCGTTTTCCTGGAATATCGTGTCCAGATTTTTTCCTACTCCCCAAGCCTCTGCCAAATTTTCGAACAGAGGAGACTCCTCCTGTTGGAGGCAGTGCAGCTGCGAGGTAGCCACACATGCTCACGTTTTCTGGTTTTGCCCAGTACTCACATCTTATTGGTCCCTGATAGGGAAAAGAATACTTGACCTTTTCCCATCTCTGGGTGATTTTACCCTGGCTGTTGGGATTCTACTTACTACCCAGGTCACTTCAAGAACTCGCACCACATCTATTTGCTTAATATAATGCTGGGTACGGCCAAAAGGTGTATCACACATTTATGGCTCCGACCCGATCCCCCCTCTATAACAGCCTGGGAAGATACAATATATGATGTCTACCAATTAGAACACATAACAGCCAGGTTACAAAATAAAATCCCAGAATTAATGAATCGCAGGAATGTCTGGTTCCTTCACATGTCTCAAATAAGACTGGACCAGCTGGCATAGGACTGCCCCCTCAGCTTATAAGACTTTCCCCACTGATCCTCTTGGGTGCCAGCCATCCCCAAAACATCCTTCTTTTATCTACAGGTTGCCCGTGTCCTGTATGTGACTTAATATTTTATAGTGACGGTAGTGACTTTGACACATATCCTATTACGTTCTCCCAGGGACCTCCCTAGTCCCCCAGTGAGGAAATTGTAGACTTAAACCAAGAGATTTTTATTCTTTTATTTCTATACAGTATATTAAGGATATATTCATATACTTTTGAATTATCATTATTAATAGAATATGCTGTATTCGTAAGGTACAATGCTTATTCTGTTTATATATCAATGTAATCTCTGTACAATGTGCAGCATGTAATTCACTGTCCGCATTCATTTATTCTGGTGTTAATGCTCTGTGGTATTTTTTAAGAAAAAACTGAAAAAAAAGATAGTTAAAAAAAAAAAAAAAGAAATCTTGTAGATAAAGAAAAAACTCCAGCCTTTACACCATAACTATTAATAGCGTAATAGTGCAATGTTACCTACCGGGGGCTGCACAGTCACAGCACACTTCATTTCCTGGCAGGTTTTTCACCTCACTGATCACCAGTTTGGTCAGATCCTGCAAGGTTGTGTCCACGTAGCTGTTCTCCGTCTCCCCCTTGAAGGCCTTGTTGAGGGCTTCATCCTTGCTGTTCTGTAACACAGACACCCACCTGAAAACAGGAGGGAAGAAGGACGACAGGGAGGCAAATGGGAGGAAGAGGCAAACAGTGGGGAGGAAGGCAAATGGCAAAGGAGAGAAATAGAATGGACAAGGATACAGAGAAAGGAAACGGAGGGAAGGGAGACAGGACAAAGGTGGAGAATGGAAAAGGCGCAGCAGTAAGTATGGATGGGGAGAAGGGGGAAAGGAAACATTCTGTTAAAATGTTAGTGTCTTACCTCTCAGTTTTGCTGTTTCTGCATGTTCCTCACTCTTTCAGATTGGTAGCTGTGACTTATTTTTCAGAGACATGCAGGCTAACCAGACTGGCTCCTTCCTCTCATATACATAGCTCACCCCTGAGCACCACTACAAACCAATCCTGCACGCCGTGTCAAATCAGTGTTACACACTGACATGTGACATGGGATCCCAGGCGTGTGTGTGTGTGTGTGTGTGTGCATGCAATGTGAGGGACTGTGTCCAATCCCATAACGTGTGTGTCCAATCTTATCCCGTGTGTATGTGTCTGTCTCTCTCTCTCTCCACATCCCTTTGGAGCTCCAGGGAGACCAGGTCACAAAGCTACAATTTACAGAAACACAGCACTGTGATGACAGAAATGGCTTGGAGTCCATCTTTTCCACCCCTTCTACACACAGCAGAATGTTGCCCCAGTGTTACCTCTATCCATGCTGTGTAAACCTCAATGCCGTTCTCCATCGGGAATGTCTAGTCCAGCTTAAAAATCTTGAACAGTACAAATATCCACAACCTCAATGGGTAGACTATTCCAAATGTTAAAGCAGCCTTGCATGTTACAGTAAAAAGGTTTGACTTTTACTTTTGTTATTCTATTTTACATGATGTAGTTTTTTCCTTCCTTGTAAGATGCAATTTTTGCCCATTTTAAGCCTGCTTTGACCTTTATTAGATTTGAAATAATTAACAGTAGCACACCCTTTTAATACAGCTATTCCCGCTGGCCCATCGGTGCAGCGGTAGCACTACTGCTCATGATGCCGATGAATCAAGTTCGAGAACAAGCTTGGGTCACCAGGGCCGGCTGGAGGGAGGAGGATTGAGTGTCCCGTGGACGTGCTCCTCCTCCGAGGAGAGAGGGCCACCACTCCCGCTGCTATGCTGCCACCTGGGTGACCAGGGGGCACTGTGGGAGGACAGGACATAGGCCGAGATCCAGAGCGGCAGCACGCATTGCGTGCATACTCTCCTTGGATCACCATGCATGCAGACACCCTCAGGGGTAGGGGAGTAACAAGGGAAAAGACTCCACAGCCAGCCTAATACATGCTGCCAATGCACCGCAGAAGGACTAGATCTGGTGCCTTCGGGATGCCTGCCTGACAAAAGCAGCATGCAGGTACGGTGGAGGAACGGGGCAGCTCTCTCCTTCCCCATGCTGGGGGGGGGGGAGGTCAATCCGAGGCAGCATGGAAGCACAGCACCCAAGGAGTAGGCTGAGCCTTAAGACACCTTGGAGGACCCTGAGAGATAGGATGAGCTGCAGCATAGATGGGGGTGTACAAAACAGAAAATAATAGAATAAAAAAAAAAATATATATATATATATATTATGGTAGCACGGTAGTGCTACCATAGTTAGGGTTGAGTAGCCCTTTTAAGGTTAAAGGGTCACACTTTGCACCTTAATAACTTTGCCACCGTTCAACGGATTTGCCTGAAATTTGGAATGCATGATCAAGAACCATTCATCTTGGGATCTGCCAACTTTCGTAGTGGTTGGATATACGGCTGCAGAGTTATTAAGTGAGATCTGCGCGTGTTTACGGTTTTTGGTGAATTCTTTGCTTCGCTACAGGTCGCATGGTTTGCGAACCGTCTGAAAACTTCAGAGAACGTATGGTCGGGGTCCCGATGCCTTTTGAAGATTTCGTGAAAAAATATTAAACGGTTCAAAAGTTATTCAAAAAACAAGTTCCCATTATAAGTCAATGGGAAAAGTTAACAAAAAGTTCGACAGTGTCACAAATGGCCCTAGCAGTGTCGCAAATCCGCCATTTTGTTTTCAGTTGGTGATCAGAAAAATGCTTGGCATTTAAAATTGGGACCATCTAGGGACACAATTCTTTTTGTGTTTACCTAGTCGGGCCTTGAGGATGCTAGGCATGTCTTTATTTTGGGTTAAACATCCTAGAAACATGTTTTACAAATTTCTGGAAAAAGCAGTGTCGCATTCACGACCCTTTCGCAAATTTCTGCGAAAGCTTTCGCAAATCCCGAAACTACTTTTTCAGACTATGGCCAAAATGACAGCAGTTCTTTGCCAACCTGCTGCAAAAGAACGGTTTGGTCTTTTGAGCTGAAATTTGGAGGAAAGGCAGCCAACATCTCACAGATGTGCCTTTTGGTGGTTTGGTGAGAAAATATTGCATGGCTGCAAAGTTACGGTACTTGTTTGGCGTTTTCCCATAGATTCACATGATGGCATACCGACCTTCGCCCGTGAATCAAACGGCGGTGGATATGGAATTTTCATCGGACAATGCATTCAGCGAAAACGTAGCCAAGAAAATCATGAATCATGTGAAATTTATTTTTTCTACATCGTACGGTTACTGCAATATAAGCAATTTAATATTCCAACACCTCATTTTCAGCTCCGAGGCCCATTATTATGCATACATTCTTTGTGCACACTGTGTTTCTCTATGCAGCTGTTGGGGAAAAACAAGGTATTCACTTCTGTTAATGTTACAGTTACTGTTTCCACTTGCATTTACGTACCGGTTTGCATTACCATTCCCGTCTACGCCACCGTGTGCGTTACCCTTTGTGTTTTTGTTTGCACTTGTGTTTGCGTTTCCATTACCGTTTGTGTTTGCATTTCAGTTTGCGTCACCGTTTGCATTGTCATTTGCATTTACACCAGCCCTTTCGTTTGCGTTTGCATTTCTCTTTTGTTTTGCGTCTTCGTTGCTGTAACTGTTACCATATGCGATTCTTATTGTGTTACTGTGCCCCTGCGCATTACGGTTTGCGTTTCCATAGGTTCTTGCATTTCCTTTGGCGTTTCTGTTTCCTTTGGCATTATTGTTGCTGTTACCGTTACCATTTGCGTTTACAATTGCGGTAATGTGACCATGCGCGTTACGGTTTGCGTTTCTGTACGCGTTTGCGTTCCTGTTTACATTTCTGTTTCCTTTGGTGTTATTGTTCATGTTAACATTACCATTTGTGTTTACAATTGCGGTACCGTGCCCGTGTGTGTTACAGTTCGTGTTTACGTGCACGCTTCTATTTTTGTTTCTGTTACCGTTGGCATTCTTGTTGCTGTCACACTTAACATTTGCGTTTACAATACCGGTGCTGTCACTGTGCGCGTTACCAGTTGCATTTTCGTACACGCTTGCGTGTCCGTTTGCGTCACTGTTCACTTCGCTGTCACTTTACGCTTGCGTGTCTATTAACGTTTGCTTTACCATTTATGTTTGCTTTACCATGTGCGCAACCGTTGCCTCTTGCATTTTCTTTGCAGTTCCTGTTAGTATGTAACAAGACATCACGTGGTGGGAGCACGGGCCCGCCACCACTCGCATTCCATTCACTATTTATCATCCTCATTCTCAAAAGAGGAATAGAGGCAAAACTTGTTTAACGTATAGTTAGTTATACGAGTCAGCGAGTGAAATTGCGATTGAAGCTCTCTGATCACCCCAGCCCATCTTCAACCGGCATCGCGCGGGTTGTCGCCGGTCCCAACTCCTCACCCCATTCTCCCATACCTCTGCTCTTTACACATGTGATGGGGTGAGGAGTTAGGCCGATGACTCAACGCGCACCTCAATGCCGGGTTGAGGGGTGGGCTGGGTGGCCCAAGGGGCTTTCAACCCTAACACCGAATTTCCTCGCTTTTGTCGCTGTGGAACAACCCTAACTGATGCATTAAACTGAGTTTTTTGCCTCTAATGTGTATATATATATATATATATATATACATACACACACACACACACATATACATACATATACATATATATACATAGATATGGTGTTGCTGGCCCGGTGGCGCAGAAAGTTGAGGCACTGGACGCCACACCTCACGCTACACCAGTGGCCCGGGTTCAAGAACGACCTCGGGCCAGTGGGGTGCCAGCATGGGGAGGGAGGAGCAGGACTGAGCGTGCCGTTAGGTTGCTATCCTCTCCCGGGATGGTGGGAGTGGGTACCTCCCATAGTCCCGCTTCCCACCAGGTGGAGATCCGTGGGTAATGCAGGCAGGCAGGGCGGCAGTACGGGTGGGTGGAAGGGCTGAGCTGGCTTTCTAGGTGCGCCCATGCTGCATGTGACGGCCGTGTGTACTGGGGCTCGGGTGGGGGGGAACGAGAAACCCCAGAAAACTTAAATTAAGAAAAAAATAATATCTATATATATATATATATATATATATATATATATATATATATAGACTAATCCCAACATTCTCATTTCTCAGCTGTTTTAAACACCCAGTATCCAATAAGGTAAGGGAGAAGTGTCTTTTGCATGCTAATTCACCTTAAGCACAAGAAAGGAGATGTTAAACAATGGGTGTTCAAAAACAGCTGAAAATATGGATAAAAATCTGGGGATAGCCAGACTAAAAGAAGTACACACTTAAATAATTTTAAAAATGCTAAAAGAGACTCAAAATGAGAAAAATGTGGAATCTGACATGACAGGAGAAAACACGTAACCTAAAATGGCTTAAAAAAAGTACTGGTTCAAAATTTTCTCCGTAACATATACTGCTGCTTTAACCACCTGCTGTGTGAAGTGATGCCTTCTAATGTTTCCTTTTATTCTGCTCCCGTCAGTTTGATGATACACCCACTAGTCCTAAAAACATAGAACTCGTCAGTAGATAAGGACCGCTAGGCCCATCCAGTCTGCCCGTAAGCCCTATACTAGTTTGAGGCCTCTGACCCTAACTGGTCAATGGCTTTTCACCCCTCTTTCCCACCTCTAAGGTACCTTTATGCCTGTCCCAGGCATTGTTTAAATCCCTCCACTGTGCTCGCTCCCATCACCTCCTGTGGCAGACTATTCCATGTGTCCCCCACCCTCTCCGTGAAGAAAAACTTCCTCACATTTCCCCTTAACCTGCCACCTTCCAATTTCATACTATGCCCCCTTGTTCTTGTACAACTTTTATATTGGAAGATGTCTCCCCCCTGCACCTTATTTATGCCCTTAAAATACTTGAAAGTTTCTTTTTTTTTTTTTGCTAATTGAGTAGTATGCTTTTGTGCCTCTGGTCTTCCCTTTAACGCCCCTAACAGAGCTTCGGCCCCTACCCCACAGGCCGACCCACCATGCCCAGTCTTGGCGCCCCCTCCCCATGGTTAATACAGGCTAGCCCTGGCTTACCCTCCAGGGCGGCCACGAGTGGGACCTCCCGGCAGACACTGTTGGTAGCGGAGTGGCAGGGAGCGGGGGTGCTTGGGGAACAGAGATTTTTTGTTAGCTGTGAGGCAGTATGTAAAGGGGAAAAAAAGGGAAAAAGGGATCCACAGGAAATGAACAATCTTCACTTGTTTCAGAGCTGCCACTCCCGATGTGTAATTATAATAGAAGTGATTCTGAAGCAGAAGATGGGGGGCGATGAATGAACATATCTGCAGACAGTCTTTCACGAAGCCTGTTTTCAAATAGGCGCCTATTATTTTAACCCATAGAATGTTTGTATGAATCCTATAGGGGCAGATAGTTCTCATACGAACATGAGGTTAGGTTATTTGAGCAGATTGTTAATACAATAATGGTATTGGCTGAAAAAGGCATAGTCCATCAGGGACAACGTAGTAATTGAGCTGTTACTCGCGTTAAAAGATATCGGACACACAGGAACCCTACTAGAGTTAGGGAACTACTATTTTTTTCATTTATTTTTTATTTGTATGTTTATCTTTGTTTATCTGGTTTCTGTCTGATTTAATTATTCATCTCTATTTAGAGGTAACAAATCCTGTATACTATTAACGGATCGTACCCAAAGTTTGTTCTAATTAAAAATATTTTTCTAAGTATAAAATCAGATGCAATTTGAAAAAGCATTATACATGGGAGACATAACATATTCCCTTTTTTTAAAAAAATACCTATGTTTACATCTGATTTCTTATTTATATAAGGAGACGGCATATAGATAAATTTAAATACATTATGAACATTTGGACCTGTAGCTTTAAATAAAAGAAGATGACATAGAGAATAGAGCGCCTTTAAGACATAGAAAGCGACAGCTCACATACATCCACGAGGAAACTAAGTTGCCGTCTTACGCAGAATGAAGGACTGCATTAACAGGATAAAGAACTTCATAAGCTCCTTCTCTAATGTCATCTTTGATATAAATAAGAGTGATAAAACTAAGGTATTGGGAGCATAGATTGATGCTATGAGAAGTTTAAAGCCTGTGTTAATGTTTAAAAGCATCCGTTTGGTAAGGGCTCCACTACCGAGGGTATTTTTTTGGTTAAACGAGGGGACTTTAACACAAAAACTGACAAGTGAACAATGATGATTTAAAGTTTGTGCCAGTGTCTAGTAATACTTATGTGGTGGAGGATTTATTGTGAAATATTTTATTTTTGCCTCCTCTTCAGACTGTAACAGTGAGATGTTCTGAGTAATTTAAAGTCTGTGTTAAAACTTTCGCAGCATCCATTCGGTATGGACTCTATTACAGAGTGCTATAGTTGAGTTAAATGAGGGACTCTAATACAGAGACTGATAGTGAACAATGATGATTTCAAGTTTATGCGAGCGTCTAGTAATACTTGTGTGGTGGAGGACTTATTGTGAAATGTTTTATTCTGGCTTCTTTTCAGACTGTAACAGTGAGAAATAAGCACAGAATCTGTCAGTTAATAGTGACAAAATTGAAAACTTTACAGCTTGAATATGTGGTAGCGCTTCTTAATTGTTCTAGCTGATGGAAATAATAATCTGACTGCTATATAATGATAAGATATGAGAATATAAAATAAGAACTAGACATGAAATTGTTTTACACAGTGTTGTTGATTTTCAGAATGACTTCGTCTGACTTTAGCCATGAACCTGTGAAAATTAAACAACATGTACTAAAGAAAGAGTCAGAATATTAGAAGCATACAAATTTTAGATGTGTTACTCATCAGGAGATACAGGTATAACAAAATGGTCACATAGTGTATCTGGCTCACTTTGTTTGGTGTTCGGTGTCGGGTTCCCCTATTTCTGATATGAATATCTTACAATAGTATGTGAGTAAGTTGAGATCATTGTATTATATTTAATATCTTGCAGAATTGCTTACTTTGAGAATCTATATATTGAATACAAAAATCTTAAATATTTATTAACTATTTAAAGTAAGTAGCACCAGTGATTGTTTGATATTTAATATTTATTGTTGAAATTGTATTTGGTTGTGGACAGTGTTCTTAACCATGTATATTTATTTAGAAAGGCATCTCTGGAAAAAGCCTATATATTAGTTGAAACGTTGAGGTTTGCCATATTTTAAAAATAAAAAGAATATCTGGAAACGGATAAAGATTGTCTGCAGATATATTCATTCAGCGCCCCCCACCCCCATCTTCTGCTTCAGAATCACTTCAGCTGTGAGGCAGTTCCTGTGGGCAGGGACGTGCAATGATGTCCCGCGTCCGCCCCACCCCCACTGGTAACGGTGCCGACACAATGAGTCCCCCAGCCTCCACCAGAGATCCGCGTGTATGTCGGACACCCTACCCCCCGAGAAGGAGAGCAGTTTCTAGGACACTCAATCCTTCTCCCCCCGCCAGCCCTCTGATGTCCCAAGTCTGTGTCCGAACCCAGGTCATCGGCATCTCTGATGGATGCTCTGCCTCTGCGCCAGTGGGCCAGCTGAGGTACTTGAAAGTTTCTATCATCCCCCTGATCCCTCCTCTCTTCTAGCGAGTACATACTGAGGTACTTTAATCTCTCCTCATGTTTTCTAGTGCAAGCCCTGTCACATCTTTGTCGCCCTCCTCTGGACTGCCTCCACCCGGTCAATGTCCTTATGAAGGTGCGACCTCCAGAACTGCACAGAGTACTCTAAGTGAGGCCTCACCAGTGTTTTATACAGTGGCAGCACTACCGCCTGCCTTCTGCTAGTGATACCTCTGCCTACACACCCCAGCAAGCCACTGGCCTTCCCTGCAGCCTTTGCACTCTGCTTAGACACCTTTTGGTTATCAGAAATGATAACCCCCAGGTATCTTTCTTCCTTGGTGATTGTTAGGAACTCCCCTTCCCCCATCCTGTTGCTCTTCCCAGGGTTCCCTCTTCCCAGGTGCATTATTTTGCACTTCTTTGAGTTGAACCTTAGTTGCCACACTTCAGACCATTTTTCAAGTTTCCCCAGGTCTCTCCTCATTCTGTCCACACCGTCTGGAGTATCCACCCTGTTGCAGATCTTAGTTTCATCTGCAAACAGGCAGACCTTTCCCTCCAGCCTTACCACAACATCACTAATGAAGACATTAAACAGGACTGACCCAAGGACTGATCCCTGAGGTACCCCGCTGGTTACCCCCCCTCTCCCTGGATTGGATCCCATTTACTGCCACCCTCTTCTTCCTGTCCATTAGCCAGTTCCTAACCCAGTTTACCACCTTGTGCCCCATTCCTAGACTGTCCATCTTGTTAACCAGCCTTTTACGTGGGACGGTGTCGAATGCCTTGCAGAAATTGAGGCAGGCTACATCCACGCTCCCCCCTCCCTATTAACTTCCTTTATCACCCAGTCAAAAAAATCTATCAGATTGGTCTGACATGACCTTCCTGCTATGAATCAGTTCCTGATACAGTCTGACCCTTAACATAATTATTGCCCAAAGCCGAACTGAGTTCAAATCCAGACTTGACATACACATATTAAATGGATCCAGAAGCAAATGATTTGATACCTTTTAATGGACCAACATAGATGTAACAACAAGAACAAAGTGATCTAGCTTTCGGACCAACCAGTCCTTCTTCAGAAGCTCATGGCAGTTGTTTAGAATATACAATACTTATAACAGCTAGATAATGCAGAGAAAAACAGAAAAAAATCCCCATTGGTTTAAAATACTCATTTAAAAAAAAAAAAAAAAACGAAGATGATGTCAGAGAAGTTTAACAGTACCATACTGCCTTCAGCCAGAAGCAACCTTGGGTTAAACATGCTTGGTGGAACACACATACAAAGAATCCTACTGCATATAAATTTAATTGACATAAGATAACACTGCTGAAGCAGATAACTCCTAAATCAAGCTATGAGTGTCACAGTTAGTGTAAGGATGTGATTACTGAAAGGCAACCTCCACCCAGATTAAAGACAAACTAAGATTGTTATAGGGCTCATGAAGTTTCAATGTCTGCATTATAGACAAAAATTTACCAGTAAAGTTGTCTTAAAGACATCAGTGCACACTGTGTGATTTGTAAAACCTAGCTGGACCTGTCACCCAGCTGTTCTCTCCAGCTAGATATAAGGCCCAAGAAATTTCAAAAACCTCAGGACTATATAAATGATAATGTAAATATAAATTAATAATATTAGTGTCAAACAAAAAACTCTAGTCGAGGAACCTCAAGGAATTAAGACCTTGTAGCCTGTTATATACTGATGTCAATATACACTGAGAATGTAACAACTTGATGTACCACAAGTGTCTAAGGAATCTGAAAAAGAGATAAAAATGTAATTTCTCTCCTCCTCTTCATACAAACAATACACCCTAACCCACCCCACATCACCATAATATGGGTGGGGGAGATACATAGCTTTAAGGAGATGTTGTCTCTCTCTCTCTCTCCCCCTTTTTTTTTCCTTCCCTCCCCTCTCTCTCTTTCTCCCCCTATCTCTCTCCCACAGACACACACACTCTCTCTCTCTCTCCTAGTGCACCTATATTCACTTCAGTCACTGCAATTGTTCCTCAAAGGAATTCAACTTGTCATGAAATCCTGAGTAAAAGGGCTTATGTCTCATCACCTAGAGCAAAAATGTGATACTATTTAACCGTATTTATCTCGCATAGTAACATTTCCAAGGATACTGGATAGAACTACCATGAAATAAACCTGCCACCCTCCCCAGGATAAGGTAACTAGAAGTGAATATAAAGTATGTGTGTAAGACCAGAAGTCTAACATACCTACATATCCACAAATTACTACAATATTAACCTAATGTAAAAAGATCTGTGCAGGACCCCCATGCAAATGAGATCACGCACCCCAATATGTACAGTTACAAAAATTATATGTGACAGTATATGATAACACTCCTGTATGTACAGTAGCAGACTGTATGTACTAACTCACCTCATCCCTGATGAACCCAGGCCAGGGACATTCTACATGCTGCCTAAAATACATAAACCTGGCAATCCAGGGAGACCCATAGTCTCTGGTAATGGTACCTTGACTGAGGGGATCTCAGGGTTTGTAGAGACCATTTTGAAACTGCTGGTTATGGAAAGAGACAGTTATATCCAGGACACTACACACTTTTTGCGTGTACTTTCTGGTTATAAAGATTTACCACCTGATACCATTTTAGTGACAATGGATGTAACATCCCTCTACACTAATATTCCAAACACAGATTTCGTTGCAGCATGCCTTAAATACATACATGAGAAAGGACTGGAACAAAACATCAACCCTGGAGTGGTGGGGAAACTTACGGAATTCATTTTGACACATAACAACTTCAACTTCAATGGTAAACATTATGTTCAAACTATGGGAACAGCAATGTGCACCAAAATGGCTCCACAATATGCTAACCTCTTTATGGCTGACTTGGAGGAGGATTTTTTAAGGCAGTATCCCCACAAACCACTAGCTTATTTCCATTACATTGATGATTTAAGCAGTGTCAGTGGCTCAGTAGTTAGCACACTCGCCTCTGAGGCCGGGAGATCAGAGGGCTGTGGGTTCAGTTCCCACATCTGGCACTTGGGTTAATATCCCAGTACTGACACTGTAATGCAGCATGAGAGGGGTGCTGCATTTCTGAGGTGCCATCTTTCGGATGAGACGTTAAACCGAGGTCCCATCTGCCTGGATTGGTGGTAGTTCAGGTGGATGTTAAAGATCCCATGGCACTTATTGAAAAGAGTAGGGGAATTTCCCCGGTGTCCTGGCCAAATTTCCCTCATTCACTAAAAATACCACCAACAGCTTAATCTGGTTCAAGGTCAGTTGCCATTCATCTGTATCCCCCTCCCCCCGGGTCGTGCCTGAAAATAGGCAGGATTTGTCTAGTGCACTTACCGGTCAACAAAAGCTAAATAAATAAATAAATGATTTGTTTATCATCTGGACGGAGGGCACAGATGCACTCAAAGATTTTCATCACAAACTTAATAATCTCCACCCTACCATAAAGCTTACCCTGGAGTACTCTACCATCAAGGTTAACTTTCTGGACACCACAGTCACCATTAAGGATGGAACCTTACATACATGTATTTACAGGAAGCCGACAGACAGAGATACCTGCACAAGAAAAGTAATCACCCAAACCATACAAAAAAAATCTGTCATATACAGTCAAGCACTCCGTTGTCACCGTATTTGTTCAAATGAGGATGACAGAGATGCACATCTGGCTATGTTGAAAACCACCTTTACTGAGCAGGGACACTCTTCCAGGGAAATTGACAGGATAACAGAACGGGCAATGCAATTACCAAGACAACAACTACTTCAATATAAAGAAAAGACAGCTACAGACAGAATACCATTGGTAGTCACATATCATCCAGACCTTGAACGTCTGCGTAAGATTATTAAAGATCTCCACCCAATATTTAGTGAGGATGAAACCCTTAATTGCATTTTTAAGGAACTCCCACTACTATCTTTTAAACAACCACCAAATTTATCCAGCCAAATTATTAGGAGCAAACTTTCACCGGAACAGAATACCATGTCACACAATGGCACACGACCCTGCAATCAATGCCTCTGTAAGACTTGTGGGCTCATTTCTACCTCGGACTGTGTGGTTACATCACAAAACAGACAATTCCAGGTGCATGGGAGTTATACACGCATGTCACGACATGTTGTTTATTTCATTCAGTGGAAGAGATGTCCACAAACAGGTTATGTAGGAGAGACACGCCAACAGCTCCGCACTAGGATGAACTCACACAGACATACTATTACAGCAAAGAAGACTGAAAAACCAGTGGGGCACCACTTCTCCCAGCCTGACCACTCAATCTTGGATATGTCAGTAAAGGTCTTAAAAGGAAATCTCAAAAACATACAACAGAGATGAGCTTTTGAAATTAAACTTATTTTACATCTCAGTATGGTAGCAGATGGGATGAACGTTGATCTTGGCTTTATGAGACACTACAGAAACTAATATCCACAGACCTTTTCTTCTTCAGACTGACATATTATAGGACTTCAGCATGTGTGGGATGTAGGTGCATGTGTGTATGTATGTGTGTGGGTATATGTTGTGAGGTATGTGATATAACAGATGTGGGGTTTGCTGTCACATTGAGGTAAGTCTCTATTTAGATATATGGAGTTATAATGTGTTACTATTCTTACTTCACACACATAATGAATATTAATTCCTCCTTACTTTTCATCTTTGCCTGGGGGTGGGATTGATTCCATTGCACCATATTCAGATTACCTAGCCTGCTACTGTACATACAGGAGTGTTATCATATACTGTCACATATAATTTTTGTAACTGTACATATTGGGGTGCGTGATCTCATTTGCATGGGGGTCCTGCACAGATCTTTTTACATTAGGCTAATATTGTAGTAATTTGTGGATATGTAGGTATATTAGACTTCTGGTCTTACACACATACTTTATATTCACTTCTAGTTACCTTATCCTGGGGAGGGTGGCAGGTTTATTTCATGGTAGTTCTATCCAGAATCCTTGGAAATGTTACTATGCAGATAGTAGTACGGTTAAATAGTGTCACATTTTTGCACTGTAGGTATTAGGAGACATAAGCCCTTTTACTCAGGATTTCATGACAAGTTGAATTCCTCTGGGGAACAATTGCAGTGACTGAAGTGAATATAGGTTCACTAGGAGAGAGAGAGAGAGAGTGTGTGTGTGTGTGTGTGTGTGTGTGTGAGAGAGAGAGAGAGGGGGAGAGAGAGAGAGAAGAGAGAGAGGAGGAAGGAAAAAAAAAGGGGAGAGAGAGAGAGACAACATCTCCTTAAAGCTATGTATATTCCCCACCCACATTATGGTGATGTGGGGTGGGTTAGGGTGTATTGTTTGTATGAAGAGAAGGAGAGAAATTACATTTTTATCTCTTTTTCAGATTCCTTAGACACTTGTGGTACATCAAGTTGTTACATTCTCAGTGTATACTGACATCAGTACATAACAGGCTACAAGGTCTTAATTCCTTGAGGTTCCTCGACTAGAGTTTTTTGTTTGACACTAATATTATCAATTTATATTTAAATTATCATTTATATAGTCCTGAGGTTTTTGAAATTTCTTGGGCCTTATATCTAGTTGGAGAGTACAGCTGGGTGACAGGTCCAGCTAGGTTTTACACATCACACAGTGTGAACTGATGTCTTTAAGACAACTTTACTGGTAAATTCTTGTCTATAATGCAGACATTGAAACTTCATGAGCCCTATAACAATCTTAGTTTGTCTTTAATCTGGGTGGGGGTTGCCTTTCAGTAATCACATCCTTATACTAACTGTGACACTCATAGCTTGATTTAGGAGTTATCTGTTTCAGCAGTGTTATCTTATGTCAATTAAATTTATATGCAGTAGGATTCTTTGTATGTGTGTTCCACCAAGCACGCTTAACCTAAGGTTGCTTCTGGCTGAAGGCAGATGGTACTGTTAAACTTCTCTGACATCATCGTCTGTTTTTTTTTTTTTAAATGAGTATTTTAAACCAATGGGGATTTTTTTCTGTTTTTCTCTGCATTATCTAGCTGTTATAAGTATTGTATATTCTAAACAACTGCCATGAGCTTCTGAAGAAGGACTGGTTGGTCCGAAAGCTAGAGCACTTTGTTTTTGTTGTTACATCTAAGTTGGTCCATTAAAAGGTATCAAATCATTTGCTTCTGGATCTATTCATGCAAGGACCAATACGGCAACTACTAAATCTAGATTTCAACATATTAAATGGGGCATCCTTGAGGTATTATCAGTAAGGAAGGAACACTCATGGGCTCAGGCCTTCTTGTTCCTATTTCTACCTTAGTATGAATCCACGTTGCCTTGGATCCTGGGCACCGATGAATTCCAAGTGTACCACTATTCTTTCCTTAAGCAGTGCCTCCATGATCGTACAAACTACTGACGTGAGGCTGACTGGCCTGCCCCCTCCCTACTACAACTTTTGTGTAGAGGGACTACATTTGCCCTCTTCCAGTCCTCTGAAACCACTCCTGTGTTGAGCAATTCTGTGAACATGGCTGCCAGAGGCACTGCTAGCTCTCTCTGTAGCTCCCTTAATATCCTCGGGTATATGCCATCTGGTTCCACTGCTTTGTCCACCTTCAGTTTTGTGAGCTCCTCCAGGACTCTCTCCACTGTTAATAGACTTGTGTTCTGCATGCACTCACCAGCTGAAACATCGGTAAAAGCCACCCTGTCTATCCCCTTTAGTAGTTCAAAAACTGTGATTAAATCACCTTTGAGTTTTCTCTTTTCTTGGTTGACTGATACGAGTATATGCAATCTCTCCTCGTAACAACTGCTACATAAGACTTTTCTGTATTTCAATGGAATACCTGCAATCCTGGTCCCTTGTAGAGCTGGGGATTGCACATTTTGGCAAGCAAATCTCCACTCCTAAAACTGACATTGGCTGCTCTTGTGTAAATAAAAGCCCCAAGACAACAATGATGTTTAGCAGCACCAGCTAATTCCACTACTTTGACATCTGGCCTTTGTAAATTCCATGGACAATGGCTTATCTGATGGTATAGGAGAGACATTTGAGCTATACCTAGGGCCCCCCTCCATAAGCCAGAGTTCCAGTAGCGTTATAAAGACATCACGCTGGAGCTATGGAGATGGTTAGTGAGACCACCAGCTACAGTAGGCTGATATACAATGCAAAATGTGGCATGGGACTTTCCTATAGGGAGGCCCGGGGCATATTTTCATAGCTGTGGGCTGGCTCACTGAGACAAAGTTTGAGAACAAATGCTCCATGTGTGTTAGCTCTACTTACACGAGGCACTCTTGATCATCCTCAGCCTGAAAATGACAAGCATATACTTGTACTTTCCTCCATTTTCTACTTTTTTTGGTTAGGGTTTATTTACATTTGTCTACTTTATCAAACTGCAATTTTTTGTGCCCTATGTATGTTACTTGACATGGATGTAGGATCCATGGTTTGACTTCCGTCACCACAATCATTTAACCTACTGCAACTAGTCACATGTTTAAATTAGTATTTCTCTTACATAAGACATCTCACTCAAGTGGTTAATGATGTCATAGCTATGGAGGATAAAAGGGCGGGTACCGCTCCCAGGCGAAGCTCCAATAAGCAAAGCACCGGGGCACCTAGCTCGCAGTTAGTACAGCACTGTTCGTCTCTGTAGCCCACCTGCCTGCCTGCAATAAAGAATTCATCTTTTGCATTTCTGTTGTATGGTGGTGCTTACTGGCAAGCTCTGCTGCTGTCTTTAATAACTGTATCTCCACAAGTGCCCTGGACTTTGGTTCCTGTTGTCACAAGAGTCTGATATACAGTGCAAAATGTGATATGGGACTTTTTCTATAGGGAGGCCAAGGGCATATTTCCATGGCTGTGGGCTGTCTCGCTGAGACAAAGTTTGAGAACAAATACTCTATGCGTGTTTTAGTTCTACTTACACGAGGCTCTCCTGTTCATCTTCAGCCTGGAAATGGTACGTCCGGTTATCTGCAGCGAGAAAGCAAGATACATAATCAAACTTGTTAATATGTGAACCCTTCAATAAAGTGTGAGACAGTTCTGAAAAAAACATCACAATCTTCAATATTTGGGATGAGTTGTGGCTTTAAATAAGGTTCAGGGGAAAGAATCTCATGAGAAGAGGGACGACATGTATCTAATGAGAAGCAGACACCAGCCTAACATGTGCTGAGAGTACAAGCGAATAAGCATAGTTACAAATAGTTACTGCAGTGGGTGAACAGAGTCTCAAAACATGGTCACCTCAAAAATGGGACCTCTGGTCTCAGTGGGCCTACCCATTTACCAAAATTCAATAAATGAATAAATAAATAAGGGTAGGCTGTTTGAGGGGCGCCATCATTAGGATGGCGTAACATGGGAAAAGTAAACTGTTCACAGGACATCATCGTGTTTGGGATGTCTCCACATCTGCATTATGTGCTACTCCACGTGTGCCCGTTGGTTCAATTTCTTCTCTGTACATATTTTGCCCAGACATGGAGGTAATTATATTTATTTTATGAGGGGGGTGTGTGCTATAAGTGTACAGTGGCACTATATACTGCCACGCTTGTGGTCGCCGATATTTTTCTGGCGCTCTTATTTACAGAGATCATGTGACAGGGTAGAATAGGATCCTGTCATAGTTGTTATGGAGAAGGTGTTTAAATGCAAGGTTCTAATCTTTCCTTTTCTGTCTCTTCTCTGTCTGGTTGCACAAACAAATTGTCCTGTGAGACTTCGGACTTGATCAACCTGACAGGCTCGCAGTTCCTTGCCTCTCACTGTCTCTCAGCCCTCCCTTGCTGTCTGTTTTTCCTCCCTTGCATATCTGCTAATGTAAAAATATGTGCAAATCATTGTATGGAAATGTAACTGATATTGGGATCCTTTTGTTTAGAAAATATATGGTGTTACTGTTGAAATATATATAATTATATTTTGAGATGATTGCAGAAAGCTGGTGTAAACTCTAGAGGTTACTTGAGTGCAAATGTTGAGCCTTTTGCAAAAGCTGTAGGGGCCTCAAGAAGCACACTGTGTTCCAGCAGCTCCTGAAACTTACAAAAACAGGATACTTGCCATAAGTGGGGGGTTGAAAGGACTTATAAGAGCTAAGCTGCAACTGCAAGAAAGATTAGAAGAACAAGGGACACAGAGCCTGAAAGAAAACTTTATTTTATTTTCCCTTTGTAAATAGTTATACTGAACAAGTTTATTTTAAGATACTGTTAGTGTAAATAAATAATTTTTGGTGAATTCTACAACTGTTTCTAGTTTTTCTATGCTTCCTGACCTGTGCCTTGATGACAGATGGTGTTTGCAGTGGGATTTAAGCTGTGCATACCCTAAGACAGGAGTTCTGTGTGTGGGAATTGAACCTAGTACCAGGGAACCACAGACGTAGGTATGGATTCTGCAGCAGCAATCCAGGAGTGGTTACCAGGAGAATGGCAGCCAAACTAGCAGCAACAGAAGTCTAGTCTGAGATTGTACAGCCAGCACAAGTTATGGAAAAAGAACAGGCATTGACAGAACCTGAAAGCCTGATGGATTTTTTCAAATGGTAGGCTATACAACAAAAGGAGACTAAGAAGCAGAGAGAAAAAGAGATGCAGCGACAGGAGCTACAGATGAGAGAATAGATGCAATGACAGAAGCAGCGATGGCTGGATGCCTTGCAGGCTATCAAAGGCAGAAGATCCGGCACAGACCCAGATAAGCAACAAAATGCAAGCAACGTAAAAGCCATTAAACTTACTAAGTTGTGTCCCTCAGATGATATTAAGGCACACCTGACAACCTTTGAAAGAGTTGCCACAGCCTGCCAATGGCCAAAGCAACAATGGACAATCAGACTGGTAACCTACCCGACAGGGAAAGCCCAACTTGCCTAAAGCAATATGGACACTGCACAGTCAGAAAACTATGACCTGGTGAAAAGCAAAATCCTGAAAAGGTATGACATCTCAGGAGAGACCTACAGGCAGAGATTTCGGTGTCTGAGGTACAACTCAATCGACAATCCTCGAGAACCCTTCACCCAACTCAGAGAACTCCTGATAAAATGGATCCAACCAGAGAGCAAAACAGTCCCACAGATCATTGACACATTTGCCATGGAGCAATTCATCAACATCTTGCCTACAGATGTTCAGCTGTGGGTAAAGGAACATGGATCAGAGAGTGGGGAAAAGGCTGTTTCTTTGGCTGAGGACTACCAAATGGCCAGACAGACGCCACAGCAGCGAGGTAACAGCCAAGCACCGGTAAGACACTCTTTTTCCCATTTAAACACCAAGCCTGATAAGAACTTTGGTGAGGGTAACAAATCTGGGCCCAAAGACGTTATGTGCTATAACTGTAATAAGCCAGGCCATTTTGCAAGAAACTGCCATAGTAAGGAGAGTGGTCCTGCAGCAGATTTGTCCTTGGCAAACTGGAGCGAGTACTTAACAGATGTGACGGCTGGGAACAAGACTGTGCAGGGACTCATTGATTCAGGAAGCAGACAGACCCTAGTGCATGTTAAAGTGCTGGGAAAATGCTGTGCAAAGGGACCAGGTACTGGTGTCATCTGCATCCACAGGGACACTCGATACTATCCCACCACCCAAGTGACTCTGACCGTTAAGGGTGTGTCGCACCAAATTAAAGTGGGGGTGGCACCTAAGTTACCTTTACCTGTGATTATTGGAAATGACTTTCCAGGATTTACTGAGCTGATCAAAGAAGGAGTAAATCCTGATGATTCAGCAGCTGTGCTTACAAGAGCACAGGCAAAGAAAATTTCAGACGGTGGGGACACTTTTCCTTTCAGTGATTTTGATTCGGACTTGTTTGGGCACAGCTCCAAGATCCGGAAATGCTCCAAGATCCAGAAATCCAAGAAAGAAAGATGATGCCCGAAGAAACTGTGGCAGCAAATGACTAATGGACATAAAGGGTTAAAATATGAAAATGCTGAAACTAAATTGTTAACTGATTGTGATTTTCTCTCAGAGCAAGCTAATGATGTTTCTCTCCAGGGTTATTTCAAGCAGCTGGTGGTGAAACCAAAACAGGGTGGACCCATGTTTAAAAAATGTAATGGGTTACTGTACAGAGTTTGGGTTAAACCTCAGACACAGGAACAGACAGAACAACTGGTTATGCCACAGAAGTACAGAACATAGAGAATAAAGTATGGGTCTGGGTGTGTAACAAGAATTTACATACACCCGAGGGGTTTGATGCTACATAAACCCCGAGAGTGAAGCTCGAGGGGTTTATGTGAAGCATCTAACCCCGAGGGAGGGTGTGTGTAAATTCAAGTTTACACACACCCAGACTCATATTCTATTTTATATAACTGTTTGGTTTCTCTTTTTTGCCTCAGCAATTATATAAAATAAAAAAGGCTGCTGTGCCGCTGCAGTCAGATTCCGTCATGACGAGCGGTCGGCTTTCTCTTATTTAAAACATTTTTTTTTCCACAGTATTGTGAGGGAGGATCAATCCGATAGCGATGTGGTACATTTAATTTAAAATGTACTGTACTTACTGCCAAGTGTCTGTGGCAGTTTCTCTTCACGTTTGGGTTTGCGGTTCAGGAAGGACAGCGATCAAGGAGTTCGAGCAGGCGCATGCGCAGAGAGGGGGAAATGTGCGCGTGCTTGCTGTTATAAATGCTCCTTTATAACGGCAAATTACGCCATGGTTTCCTTATGGAAAAAAAGAGGAAGTCATTAATTATAGAGTTGTTACAGACAGCACATGATAATCCTATGGCTGGTCACTCAGGGAAGGATCGTACCCTTGCCAGATTGCTGTGTAGATTTTACTGGCCTGGAACTTATGAAGATGTTGCTACCTATTGTAATTCCTGTGCTGAGAGTCAGAAAGTAGCCCCAATCACTAGAAAGGACAAGGTGCCCCTATGCTTGACAGATGTGCCTTTTGAGAGAATTGCAATAGATGTGGTTGGTCCTTTAGACAAAAGTAAAAAGGGTAATAGATTTATTCTGGCAGTATGCAACTATGTTACTCGATACCCAGAAGCAGTTCCAGTGCGTACTGTTACAGCCTCATAAGTTGCAGCAGAGCTTACCAAAATTTTCAGCAGAGTGGGCATACCTAAAGAAATGATTACTAATCAGGGTAGTAATTTTGGTGCTGCATTGCTTAAGGAGCTATAGCGACTACTAGGTATCACTGCCGTAAGAACCTCCCAATCACCCTCAGACAAACAGTCTTGTTGAGTGTTTTAACCAAACCCTAAAATGCATGTTAAAAAGGTTTGAAAAAGGGGAAGGGAAAGACTGGGTTTTGCTTACAGAGAAGTGCCACAAGCATCAACAGGGTTTTCACCATTTGAAGTGTTGTATGGTAGGCAGCCAAGAGGGCCACTGGATGTGATAAAAGAAACATGGGAAGATAACCCCACTCAGAAACAATCTATAACATCTTAAGAAAATACAAAATCACACATGCCCCCACAATGCAAAGCATCATGGGCTGCATATGCAAATCACCACAGAATGTTATGCTGGTCCAACTTTAAGCAGAATTGCATGGTGCCGAAAGGCCTTTCACACAGTTTGCAAAGGGTGCTAACAGAAGACATAGACACGTGTTTCGTCCTACCAGGACTCATCAGTATGCCTCGTCTGTTTGACACCCCAGTGGAATGGACCAGCTACCCCTAAGGCAGTGTGCCTGGGATATATTGTGGTGAACCCATTAAAATAAAAAAACATTTAAAAGACAAAGAACCTCTGTGCGTAAACACTGAGGCAAGGGTTACCCCAAAGGGCATTTGGCTGGGAAGCATGTGTGATTTTGTATTTTCTTGAAACTTGGCTTCCCAGCCAAATGCCCTTTAGGTAACCCTTGCCTCAGTGTTTACGCATAGAGGTTCTTTGTCTTTAAATGTTTTTATTTTAATGGGTTCACTACAATATATCCCAGGCACACTGCCTTAGGGTAGCTGGTCCATTCCACTGGGGTGTCAAACAGACTGAGGTATACTGATGAGTCCTGGTAGGATCAAACACGTGTCTATGTCTCTGTTAGCACCCTTTGCAAACTGTGTGAAAGGCCTTTCGGCACCATGCAATTCTGCTTAAAGTTGGACCAGCATAACATTCTGTGGTGATTTGCATATGCAGCCCATGATGCTTTGCATTGTGGGGGCATGTGTGATTTTGTATTTTCTTGAAACTTGGCTTCCCAGCCAAATGCCCTTCGGGGTAACCCTTGCCTCAGTGTTTACGCACAGAGGTTCTTTGTCTTATAACATCTTATATGTGTGCCCTAAAAAAGAAGCTGGCAAGATATGTTGAAATTGCCCATAGTAAACAGGAAGAGGCCCAAAACCAGCAGAAGGCATATGATGACCATGGGGTAAAAGAAAACGTTTTCGAGCCAGGTGAAAATGTTTTGCTACTGTTGCTCACAACAGAAAATAAGCTGTTAATGAAGTGGCAAGGGCTATATAAGGTTCTTAGATGTACTGGCACTGTTAACTATGAGACCGAGACCCCTGACAGGAAAAATCCTACTAAGATATACCATGCTAACCTCCTCAAGAAATGGGTTGAAAAAATGCCAACAGCTGCTTTGCTGGTTTTACCAGAAACTGATAAGGAAGATATTGATGTAGCTTATGAAAAACTAGAACAAACTGTTAATGCTGATACTGTAAAGGTGAACATTTCATTAACCTAAGAACAAACAGCAGACATTCATAATATGCTAAAGACATTTAACAGTACTTTTACCATGGTACCAGGCTGAGCAAAAGGGGTTGAGCACATAATAGTGACCAGGAATGCTCGTCCTATTAGGCAAAAGCCATACAGGTTGCCAGAGCGGTTAAGAGCTGACATGGTTAAGGAAATACAAAGAATGAAATAATTAGGTATCATAGAGGAGTCGCGGAGTGCTTGGTCATCTCCCATGGTAATTGTAAACAAAAAAGAAGGGGGTGTTAGAATCTGCCTTGATTTTAGGAAACTTAATCAAGTGTCAGAATTTGACAGTTATCCTATGCCCAGAATAAATGAATTGGTGGACAGACTGGAGAGTACAAAGTATATCAGTACCCTCGATCTCACCAAGGGTTACTGGCAAATACCTTTAGCTAAAGAATCCAGAGACAAAACTGCATTTGCCACCCCTATAGGATTCTATCAGTTCAACATCATGCCAGTCCGTTTACATGGTGCGCCAGCTACATTCCAACGGTACGTGGTTGTCATTTTATCCCCTCACACTGGTTTTTGTGCTGCATACCTGGATGATGTCGTGTATAGTGCAGACTGGAAAAGCCACCTGGAACACCTACAAGCAGTTATCCAAGCTATTAAAAATGCAGGTCTGACTATTAATCCTACCAAATGTCCACTGGGCATGCAGGAAACCAGATATTTGGGCTATGTGTTGGGAAATGGAGAAGTTAAGCCAGAGGTTTCTAAAATAGAAGCTGTAGCTAACAGCCCTGTTCCTAAAACAAAGAAACATGTCAGGTCATTTTTAAGGCTGGACGATTATTATCGGAGATTTGTTCCCAACTTTGCTGAGTTTGCTACTCCTCTCACTGAACTCATGAAAAAACGTTACCCAAATAATGTGAAAGGGACCCCAGTGTGTGATGAAGCTTTTCAAGCCATTAAGGCTGCATTATGTTCAGCCCCTGTTTTAAGAAGCCCACACTTTGAGAAACCATTTTTATTACAAACAGATGCATCAGAGGTAGGCCTAGGTGCAGTACTGAGTCAAAATGTAGATGTGACGGAACATCCTATTCTGTACATAAGTAGGAAGTTGCATGACAGAGAGAAAAGGTACTCTATCATTGAAAAGGAATGTCTAGCAGCAAAGTGGGCCATGGAGTCCCTGAAGTTTTATTTGCTAGGAACTGACTTTGTTCTTGTAATAGATCACAATCCTCTCTGTTGGCTTAACCAGATGAAAGACAAAAATTCCAAAATCACAAGGTGATACCTGGCACTACAGCCATTTAAATTCACGGTGATACACAAATCTGGTAAAGAGAACAGCAATGCTGATTTTCTGTCAAGATATGGATCAGGAATTGAGGGTTCTGAAGGTTGAAAAACAGATGTATGGGTTTGAACTAAACTGTTTGCTGTACTGTTATAAAAAAACTGATAATACATATGTGCTTAATTGCCGAAAGCAGCAAATGTTATTAGAGCATTAACAGAAAGTTTTGGAAACGTTTGATAAAACAAGTTCCCTCTTAAGGAAGGTGGTGTATGTGACAGGGTAGACTAGGACCCTGTCCCAGTTGTTATAGAGAAAGTGTTTAATTGCAAGGATCTGTCCTTTCCTATTTGTCTGTCTGGTTGCGCAACCAAATTTTCCTGTGAGACTTCGGACTTGATCAACCCGACAGGCTCGCAGTTCTGTGGATCTCACTGTCTCTCATTTTTCCCTTGCTGTCCGTTTTTCCTCCCTTGCATATCTGCTAATATAAAGATATATGCAATTCATTGTATGAAAATGTAACTGATGATGGGATCACTTTTGTTTAGAAAATATAGTGTTACTGTAGAAATATATATAATTATATTTTGAGATGACTGCAGAAAGCTATTGTAAATTCCAGAGGTTACTTGAGTGCAAAAGCTGCAGAAGGGGCCTCAGCTCAAAGCACACTGTATTCTAGCAGCTCCTGAAACTTATAAGGACAAGATGTTTGCTAAGGATGGGGGTTGAAAAGACATATAAGAGTTAACTGCAACTGCAAGAGTGATTAGGAGAACAAGGGACACAGAGACTGAAAGAAAACTATTTTATTTTGCCTTGGTAAATAATTATACTGAACAAGTTTATTTTATGATACTGCTAGTGTACTGTAAATAAATAATTTTTGGTGAATTCTACAACTGCTCCTGGTTTTCCTATGCTTCCTGACCAGTGCCTCAACAACAGACCACATCTCTTGTGCACCAACATGGGTAAACCATAAATAAGTAGTGAATTTGATTCATGTCTCCACACCATCTCTCCATATGAGATGTAGTGAACTTGAATAGTGTCACCCAACAGTCTCTGCACTGGATGGAGAGAACTCTAATCGTGTCCTCTAACAGTTTCCGCTTGGGAGAGAGTGAGATCTCTGTGGATGTCTCCTACAGTCCCTGCATGGGACATAGAGAACTCTGAGCATGCCCCTAACAGTCTCTGCATGAGACAGAGAGAACTCTCAGCATGTCTCTAAACAGTCTTTGCATGGGACAGAGAAAACTCTGAGCAAGTCACATCACTGTCTCAGCATGGGACAGAGAGAACTCCGAGCACGTCCCTTAAGAGTCTCTGCATGGGACAGAGAACACTCTGAGCATGTCACATCATTGTCTCGGCATGGGACACAGAGAACTCTAAGCATGTCCCTAAACAGCCTCTGTGTGGAACAGAGAGAACTCTGAGAATGTCCCCTAACAGTCTCTGGGTGGGACACAGAGAACTCTGAGTATGGTCCTAAAAGTCTCTGCGTGAGATAGAGAGAACTCTGAGCATGTCCTCTAACAGTCTCTGTGTGGGCCAGACAGAACTCTGAGCATGTCCCCTAAAAGTCTCTGTGTGGGACAGAGAGAACTCTGAGTATGTCCCAAAATAGTCTCTGCATGGGACAGAGAACTCTGAGCATGTCCCATCACTGTGTCATCATGAGAAAGAAAGAAAGAACTCTGAGCATGGCTCCTAACAGTCTTTGAGTGGGACAGAGAGAAGTCTGAGCATGTCCTAGCACTGTCTCAGCATGGGATAGAAAGAACTCTGAGCATGTCCCCTAACAGTCTCTGAGTGGGGTAGAGAGAACTCTGAGCATGTCCTATCACTGTCTCAGCATGAGACAGAAAGAACTCTGAGCATGTTCCCTGAAAGTTTGTGTGTGGAACAGACAGAACTCTGAGCATATTCCCTGAGAGTTTCTGTGTGGGACAGACAGAACTCTGAGCATGTTTCCTGAGAGTTTCTGTGTGGGACAGACAGAACTCTGAGCATGTTCCCTGAGAGTTTTTGTGTGGGACAGACAGAACTCTGAGCATGTCCTGTCACTATCTCTACATGACAGAGTAAACTCTGCATCTTCCTGCACCATCTAGGATAGGCTGAAACAGAGCAGACTAGATGGACCAATGGTCTTTTTCAGCTAACATTTCCGTTTCTTTCCACATGGGACAGAGGGCACTGCCATTAACAGAAATAAAAAGATGGACATACTGCAATCGATGGATGGTTAAGGGCTTTCTTTCACCCCCACCCCATACCCAAAACTCCTTCAATCAATGATGCACTTACGTGTGATGAGGTCGAAGCACTTCCTTTCCTCTGGGTTAGGCCTCACCTGGCAGGTCAGAAGGCTGAGTTTTACTGGTGGCCTGTTAATCTGAGAGAGAATGAAAACATTAAAGGGGTAAAGGGCCACAACCATTAAAAGGGGTCAAGGGACACAAATATTAAAGTGGGTCAAGAGCCCAATACATATTAAAGAGGAACAGGGACCCAAGCCTTTAAAGGGATCAATAGACAAAGGCACGAAAGGTGGTCTGAAGACATGAACAATAAGGGGGGTCAAGGGACACAGATACTTATGAAGTTCAAGGACCACGAACATTAAAGTGGGTCAAGGGTAACAAACATCAAAGCAGGACAGGCCACAGGCTTTTAAGGGGATCAAAGCCCACAGGCACTATAGGAGGTAAGAGACATAAACACTAAAAGGGGTCAAGGGCCACAGACACTGAAGAAGGTGAAGGGCAACAAACATTACGGAGGTCAAAGACCACGCATATTAAAGGAGTTCAAGGGTCACACATTTTGAGGAGGTAAAGGCCGATGCTGCTCCATGTTGGGGAAGTTAACACAGTTTTGAAAAAAGTACATTTAAAATGGGGAGCAGGAGCCAAACACTGCAAACTGTCCACTGCACTCCACACCACCACCACATACTGCATAGAACCCACAGTCCACAATACCAACCCCATTTCACACTGCCCACACCCCATCCCACACACCACCCTGAACCTAACTGCCTGCACACTGCCACTCCACTGCATGACAATTTGCACACCACCCAGTGCCTTGCATGCCACCTACCACAGCCTATACATTCCATACCTTCTTCACAGCACATCATACTCTACACAATTTACACCACCCACCACACTGCACAGGCAATAAACAACACACAGACTGCCTCCCTTGTACACATTTTCCCTCTTTATCTTACAACTGCTGTAACTCTAAATTATGTAACTGTTATTTATATGCTGCTCTTTTCCTGTTACTGTGCTTGTAATGGATGTTCGCTGCAATTTATTGTTACAGTATATTGTTTGATAGGACAACACTGCAAACAAGCTGTGCTTAATGGTTTCATCCTTAATAAATGAACTGAATTAAAAAAAATTAAAAACTGAGGCTGGATCCCCTATAGGGATGCACACTGCTATCCAACACTGATAGCCCAAGGCAAGGGGCCGAAAAGACTCAGATAATTACTTTCACAACATATTTGCAGGCATTGCTGGATGATATACAACAAGAAGGCTCAGCACTCAAGCTGAACTGAAAGGTGCACAAGAGCAGATTTATTTTCGGCAAGATGCCTGGACAAAATCAGCCCCTGTGCTTCAACCCTATAGCGGGTCTTCCTCGGGAGTATCTCAATAATTATTGCTGAATGATATGCCTGCACCCAGAAAAAATCCCACTGACTGGAGACTTGCAACACCACAATGACATGCCCTAATAAGGGTGAAACTAGGGGCAGGCAGCATTTCAGGCCAAAAAAAAACTGAATATCCCCAGACTACGGCCTAGTCAGTTAGGAAATCAATATTTGTGGATGCCGACCCCCACTGAATGAGGGTAACTGATGAAAACTCTCCATATTGCTAACTCAGTATTACACAAACATACATAGTTCGGGTGTTCGGGTCAGAAAGTTCAGAATCCAAACAGCCTCACCTCAGTACCACAGCACCCAAACAAGAAACCATGGTTTGGGGGTCTGCTCTTGCACCACAGTCAATGCCACCCTGACTAAATGAGCACAAGCTCATTGGTGTTTGTCTGTACACTTTTAATTAATGTATTTTGTTACTTCCAGTCCCCTGCGCCTACAAGGCTTGAACACAGACTGTGACTTGATCATAGTGCTTGGTTCTGTTACAGGCAGAGGGCACACATTTCATCTCTCTTGCATAATGAAATCCTGTTTGCTAGCGGCACAATGCACCCACAAATGTGGCTGTGTCTTCAAAGTAGACTGATGCAGTTCTTTATTTTGTTAACTAAAGCAGAGCTGTGCAAAATAAGGTACCTCCCCCAGGTGTAAGTCCCTAAATTGTCCAAAACACTGTGCAAAGATCACATGATGTCCAGCTGTAACTTCTGAGAACAATAGTGCACTTTGAGGTACCAGCTGGAATTGTGGTGTCGGTTTCCTACACATCTCTTTTAGAGTTAACTAGGGCATTTGCTGATTCTCCTCACAAATCCCAAACAGTATTTCACAGTATGGGATTTTAGGACACTGGGGTCATCACATACTACACTCTGAAATATCTAGAATTTCCAGCAAGAGAAATACTGCAAATCCAGTTCAGTATTGTAAAGTTCAAGGCTTTTACCAATTCGCCACGCTGAAAATCACTTCAACATGTAATTTGTGCAAAACACATTTTCCAGATTTCACAAACTCTGTGAAGACAAAATCCAATAACTTCACAAACACTAAATACTTAGTCAAGCTGGTGAGCCATGATGGCCTAGCAACAGTGCTGGCATGTTGCCAACCCTGGGTCAGGAGAAGACTCTCACTGTTAGTGCTGGGGGGGAGACCAAGGCTGCAGAAGCTGCTGACAGCATTGTGCCTCAACTCCTGGAGGACTGTGCCAGGTTCCAGCATCATAGTGACCCATGGTTAGGACCAGCGAGCTGCTCCACCTTGGCAGCAGGCGGTGCATGCGCAAGGCCATGAAGAGACTATGTCCATGCCATGTGGGAGGAGGGGAAACAGGAGAACTCAGGGAGAAAAGGATAAAATCATGTCACTTTTGGAATGATGACCGGCTGTGCTCCCAAGCCTTGCATTGTAGACTACCACCAGAAGGATGGTAGGGTCAGCAGTGGGCAGGGCCAGAAGTATTGCCGTGAGGGAATGCTCCAAGGCCTGAGGACTGAGTGGACCGGAAATAAACATAAACAGCTTAGGAAATAAATGTAGTCAAAAAAAAAGGATCTCAAATCTTAATCCATTCCTTATTCAAACACTGAATAACCCCCAACCCTCCACCAAACCAACTTTAACAGAGCAAACTGCCACCAGAGGTGTTTATTTCATCCCTGTTGGCTAGCAGGACATGATCCTAACATAATGCCTTGCATTCCCCACTGTCTCAGCCAATCAGGAGAAATGCATCACTGCCATTATAAATGACTCATTGAAAGATTTTACTTACTGTACTGTGTGAGATTGTAAGGAAACCATACTTGATTCCGCACTTCCTCTTCTGCCAAACCTTTCGGATACTATGTTAAAGAAAGGGAAACACAAAATTTCTGTAAGAAAGGTGGGAACACATACTGCGCCCTAGTAAGTATTGCATAGTTCTGCACCACTTGCTATTATACACAGTGTTTTTAAATTAAGGAATTACAGTAGCTAGTTATGCATAATCTAACTACTTTTACAAGTAACCAATTACAGCAGGGGTTACACAGAAACATAGAAACATAGACTTTGACGGCAGATAAGGACCGCTAGGCCCATCTAGTCTGCCCATTTCCCTACCTACAGGATAGGCCGCAGATCCTAGTTAACCAACAGCCTATTTCTTCCTACCCCCCACAAGAATTGCCTTATGTCTGTCCCATGCATTCTTGAAATCTCCCACAGTTTTAGACCCCACAACCTCCTCAGGAAGGCTGTTCCATGCATCCACTACCCTCTCTGTGAAATAATACTTCCTCACATTGCCCCTGAACCGCCTCCTTCTATCTTTAAATTGTGTCCCTTGTTCTTGTAAGTCTTTTTCTCTGAAAGATGCTCCTCTTGGACTTTGTTGATTACACTGAGGTACTTAAAGTTTCTATCATGTCCCCTCTCCCTTCTTTCCTCAAGGGTATACATATTAAGCTCCTTTAGTCTCTCCTCAACGGCTTCTCTTGCAGACCCTGCCATTTTAGTTGCCCTCCTCTGGACTACCTCTATCCTGTCTATGTCCCTTGGAGATGAGGTCTCCAGAACTGGACACAGTACTCAGATGGGGTCTCACCAACTGTCTGTACAGAGGGATAACAACTTCCTGTTTTCTGCTGCTGATGCCTCCCTATACATCCCAGTATACCCCCAGCCCTCCCTACTGCCTTCTCACATTGCTTGCTAACTTTAAGGTCATCTGATATGATTACCCGAGGTCCTTCCTCTTTTGTTGTTGTTACTACCTCCCCCCCCATTGTGTATTCTTCCCTGGGTTCTTGTTTCCCAGGTGCATTATTTTGCACTTCTTTGCATTGAATTCTAGCTGCCATACTTCTGACCATTCCTCCAACCTTGCCAAGTCCCTTTTCATCCTTTCCACGCTCCTTGTGTATCAACCCTGTTGCAGATCTTTGTGTCATCTGCAAAAGGCATACTTTCCTTCCAGTCCCTCTGCAATGTCACTGATGAAGACATTAAAAGGACTGGACCCAATACTGAACCCTGCGGTACCCACTAGTAACCCCTCTTTCTTCAGAGTGGACTCCATTTACAATTACCTTCTGTGTCCTGTTGTGCAGCCAATGTTTTACCTAGGCTACCACCCTGGGACCCACTCCCAGGCTGGTTAATTTGACTATTAATCTTTGTGTGGGACTGTGTCAAATGCCTTGCTAAAGTCTAGGTAGGCCATGTCCACAGCCCCTCCTGGTCTACTACTTTGGTCACCCAGTCAAAGAAATCTATTAGATCTGCTCTGACATGACCTTCCGCCTGTGAACCCATGCTGCCTTGGGTCCTGTGCTCCACTGGCCTCTAGGTACTCAACTATTCTTTCCTTCAGAAGTGACTCCATCACTTTCCCTACCACAGAGGTCAGACTGACAGGTCTGTAGTTTCCTGCCTCTGTCTTGGTCCCACTTTTGTGAAGGGAATCACATCCGCCTTCCTCCAGTCCTCGGGTACCACACCATCCTCCCATGATTTATTAAAAGAGTAGCCAGTGGTTTCACTAGTTCCTCCTTAATTCTTTTAGAATTCTGGGGTGAATTCCATCAGGACCCATTGCTTTGTCCACCTTCAGTTTTAGGAGTTCTTGCAGAACCCTTTCTTCTGTGAAGGACTAGGATCAACCCCCATCAAGAGTGCTTCTGTTAATTGGATTAGGCACTTCCCCTCCTCTTTGTGAATACTGAGCAGAAATATTCGTTCAGTATCCCTGCTTTTCACTGTCCCCTCTGCCCACTCACCGTTCATTCTATTCAGCCTCACTATCCCTCCCTTGTCTTTCTCACTGGATGTACCTATAAAGGTTTTATCCTCTTCTTAACTGAGTTGGCGATCTTTCCCCAGTTTGGGCCTTTGCTATTCTGACTTCCTCCCTGCTTTCTTCTGCCTTAACTGGTACAGCCTCTGTCCTGCTCCTTCTGTGTTTCCTTATACTCCGGAATGCTATCTTTTCTTCTTCCTGACTTTCTCACAGCCACCCTTTTGGAGAACCATAGTGGCTTTTTTCATTTTGATTTGTTTATTTGCTTCACACAAAGGCTTGTTGCCTCTGTGATGGCAGTTTTGATGATTCCCCATTGTTGCTCCACACCTCCTTCTAGCCTGTTTGCTAGTGCTTTTCTGAGGCACTCTCCCATCTTACCAAAGTCAGCCCTCCTAAAGTCCAGTACCCTCACTTTTGTATGGCTTGACTCTGTAGCTGAGTTTAATGTGAACCACACTGTTTGATGGTCACTTGTCCCCAGATGGCAACCCACTTCTAGATCAGAGATCCTCTCACTGCCCCGTTTGAGAGTATGAGGTCTAAGATTGCTCCCTCACGAGTGGGTTCTGAAACTAGCTGTCTAATGCCTGCCACCTGTAGGGCATCAAGAATGGCCCTGTTTTGGATGTGGCTGCAGCAAATGTGCTCCAGTTAACATCTGGCATATTCAGGTCTCCCATCAACAGTATCTCCCTGTCTCTGCCATTCTAAGAATGCCTTCTATCATATCCTTGTCCATTCCTCCCCTGACATGGGGTCTGTACACAACCCCTGTGCAGATTGTGGTGCCCTTTCCAGTCTCCAGGTGACCTACAGTACCTCCTCTCCTCCCTGTTTACTTTTTATTCAGTTGCTTTTATCCCTTCCTTTACAAAGAGAGCTACCTCCCCTCTCTCCCTGCCTGTCTCTCCTGTAGGTTATGTACCTGGTATGTTAACATCCCAGTCATGGTTCTCTCTAGCTCATGTTTCTGTGACTGCTACAATATCCAGGCATCCCTCTTCCATCAAGGCCACCAGCTCAGGGAGCTTGTTGCCCAGACTACGGGCATTGGTACTCATTACCCTCCACTTCCTGATGGCCTTACTCCCTTTTGCCCCATCCCTGTCCTTCTTGCCTTTGTCACTTTCTCCATTTACCCCTGCCCTTCTCCCTATCGACACCTCTATGTTGGTGTTTGCTGCACTTACTACCGTGATTATTTGGTGGGGAGGGCTAGGATTTCCCTGCTCCTTTCCAGTGCCTCCCCCCTTGGCTAGTTTAAAAGCTTGCCAATGAAGCATTTAAACCTATCACCTAGGATCCTGGTTCCCCTCCCGGACAGATGCAGCCCATCATGCCAATATAGGCTTGCATCACTCCAGGTGGACCCCCAGTCCCCAATGAAGCCAAATCCCTGAGCTCCACACCAGTTTTTCAACCACTGATGGAATCCCATGGTGCGGAACACCCTAGCCTCTCCTATGCCATAAATTACCTGTATTAGCAATCATATTACTTTTCAAGGTCAAACATAACAGGGTTTTTGTGTAGTCACTTCTAGTATCCATGTGTAATGCAACAGAACAAATTATATATATATATTTTTTTTTTAATTACAACCTGTTTACCCAGTCTCGACATATTCCCTGCGCTCTAGGGATTCACGCTCTTTCTCGCTCCCAACTCGATCTTCCAACATGGGCAAATCTGCATTCAGCTACCACCTCCCCTCTCTGTGGAATACTCAAACTCCTCTCCTACGCAACTCTCCCTCTCACTCCTCTGTCAAATCTCTGCTATGCCTCCCACCCTTCCCTAACTGTTCCCATAACACATAGCACTTGAAATGATTGTGCCGTGCTGTTATTGTATGTTGTATGCTGCTTTTTGCTGTGTTGTATCCATGAAATGTTTATTATGCTTCATATTGTGTAATACCGTATTGTATACTTTGATCATTGCTCCCTATCCCCCGGGTTGCACCTGGAGATGAGTTTTGGCTCAGTGTGCCTTTCCTGGTCACCAAATGTTTAAATAAAAAAAAAAATTACCCAGGATGGCACAGCCAAGATGTGAGAAGCAATATCTTGTTTTCAGTGGGGTCCTGTTTTTTACCCACTTTTACAGCAGAATGGACTGGAGCACCCAGAGGTCAAGTAACTTGCTCATGGACACACAGTGAGTTAGTGGTTCCAGTCAGGTATGAACCTGTGATCAGTCAATTCTCAAGCTGTTGCTTTGGGTCTACCATACCACGACTTTACTAAACATGGCTCAACAGTGCCCTTGCATCCTGCATGTTGCTGGAACTATTGGTTTCAAATTGACTAAGCAGCCACCTACAGTTTGTGATTTACCCCTCTGTAGTTCAGAAGTAATTCAAACTAATCTGAAACCTCTAACTTATTGCTTTTCAAAAATAATTTGACATCATCCTTTCAAGTTTTCAACGTTTTTTGTTTTTGTTGGTTAGTTTCCATTCCCACCATGCTTCTTCCCATTCCTTTAACCTTTGTAGGTATTATTTAGACTCATCTAGAGGGAGAAGGGAACGTACAGACCCTTTACGATTGGCCTGAGCTTAGCTGGAATTGACAGGGCACTGCTGGAGAGAAACTCACCACTTTCTCAGCCTCCCCATGACTGGTGACTGCCATGCGCTTGCACAGATGGGGAGGACTGCCAATGAGGGCTCGCAGTGGGGGAGAAGAGATACAAATAAACTTATCATAAAATTTACATTTCGGATTCTGCACACTAGTGCGACAAGATTGAATGCTGCAGCCCACCCCCTCTCCGCTCTGACCCTGCCTTACCCGTCACTCTTCTTGTACAGAAAACCCGATTTCTCCGTTCCATACTGCTTGTTGCCCTGGTGCTGGTGGATGCTGTAGCCGCTGCCAGAGTTCTTCCTGCTCAGGTTTTCCTGGACTCAAAAAAATTAAAATTAAAATTAAAAAATGCTGCTGTCAGGCTAAAGAACATTTAATTTCTGAGTTGTCAGAGTAACCAAACCTCAAGGGAAACAGAGTTTTGTTCTAAAGTCGTGATAAATTGTTGAACTGTAATTCATTATTTATTTATTTATTAGTTGATATGGAAAGTACCTTTGAGCACCACTGCTCATTCGCAATTGTTCAATACCAAGGTTGGCACATTACAATAAAACAATAATTACAGTACAACAATGCCATAAGTGAACAGTACAGTGCATTGAGCAGAATGTTTTCACTCCAACTGTTTGTTCTCTGCCTCTTACTGTATTATATGCAAATCCCTGTACAGCATGTATATTACTGTACTGCATGTTACACATTTTTTTTCTGAGCTTTTTGGCCACCAGGACCACTACTGCCTACTTCAGGCTTCCATCTGGCACCCCCAGTCCCAACCACCACTCCCCTCTGCCATCCCTTTGAAAGGGATCCACAAAGGAAGGGACCCAAGGGTGCCAGTGCCATCATTCATGGACTCTGATGCACACAGGTTTTCTGTTTTTATCCCTCGCCACCCAACAACCTGGCGCAGGGCGAGCAGCCCCATGTGCACCACCTTGGTCTCACGTAGCAACATCCCGTGGGGAGACAAGCTCCCTTGGCCCGCCACAGGGGTCATTACAGCACCAGAACCAGAGTGTCTCCTGTCTGTGGCGGGGAGCGCTGTCGCATGACAACATACCCACCCACCCCCGCTGCAAGATCTACTTCCTGGGTCCACTCCCGAACCCAGGTTGTCTACACAGAAGCTTGTGGTGCTTCTGATGGGCCATCAGGCAGCCTTGTATTTTGCACTTTGTATTACTTCCCACCTTTCCCTCCCCCAGGCTGCATCTGTAAATGACATTCTCTGTATATTTACCAGGTGAAGCAATTTCCATAACTCCATAAAATAGGGGGCGCTGATGAGCAGCCAGCTGTGAGGTCGTGGATTCCTATAGCTCTCTCTCTCTCTCTCTCTCTCTCTCTCTCTCTCAAGACTAAAATCCATTAAAAAATCAACTGCCTCCGTTATTTTTTCTGCAAACCAACCACCAATATTCATTCAACAATCAGTATGGATGAATTTTTGCTGCCCAATAGTGGTAAAACGCAATGTTCAGCTGCAAAATCCACCATAAAACAAGCAGCCACGCAGCTGTCAGAGGCAACAGGCCCAATATCCTTCTCTGCAGCTGAAATGGCAGCTTTAGGGAGAGAAGTGACCAGACAAGTACTGGCGGTTCTAACACTGAGGCTGGATCAATCTGAGGTATGTCTGGATAGCCGGCTACAGGAGATCGCGGACCAAATTTCAGCTCAAGATAGTAGACTGGAGGAAGCTGAGGGCTGGATCTCTCAAATAGAGGATACAGTGGCGCCACTGGTGGGGAGGCTGCAGAAAATGGAGTAGGCATTCGAAGAATTTCAAGACCAATTTGATTATCAGGAAAACTACAACAGAAGGCTCAATATCAGACTGAGGGGCTTACGGAGGGAAGAAAGGGTCCCGATGTCTTGGCTTTTTGTGCCAAACTACTGCCGCGCCTGCTGATCTGAAGCCCAAGGGGGGCCACCACAAGCTGGAATGGGCCCACTGTTCAGTGATGCCTCAGCCACCGGATGGGTAGCCGCTGAGACAAATCATAATCCAGTACCACAATTTTCAGGACTGACAAGTGGTGTTTGAGGCATACCAATTCAAGAAAGAGGTTCTCTTTGAAGGTACCCGGCTCTATCTGGCTCAGGACTATTCAAATCGGCTACTAAATAAACGGAAGCTGTTTAATCCGATCACAGCTCAACTGCGTGAGCTTAAGGTGGAGCATTTCATCATCTACCCGGCCACTCTTAAAAATCAAGCACGAGGGAGCCCACATACAGCTACTGGGACATGGACAAGGCCGTAGCATTCATGCAGGAGCTCTGAAAGAAAATTGGGTGAAGAGGAGGGGATACCAGGTATGTGAAGATCTGGAGCTCTGACATACTTTAGCTGGAACGGCAGAAACTGGACATGTTTATCCTGATGGAACTGTTAATTGTTATTGGTCATTACAATTTGGTTTTGAACTTTTGTTGGTGTTAGATATACCTCTGAAGTGTGGCCAGGACTGGATCAGGGACTCTATGGACTTTGCCCTTGCTTGTGGACTGAATCTACTTAAAAGATGCACAGACTCTGGGCAAGGCATTGATGGTGCAGAATCTGGCCCTTGTGAATCTTGAGCCTACATTCCTCTGGAAACAGTATGGAGATGACTGTAGTGGATGGTCTCGACCTTTACTGGACTTATCTGCAGGAGATCCCAGTAGGCTGGGGGAGGTGGTGGTCCTGGACATGCACGTGGTTTTGGTTGTGCTGCCCTGGACCCACAGCTTTCAACCCTGGATACATGATGCAGATTACAAGTTTAAGGTTGTAGGCACTGAAAGGGGCCACGGGGTTAATGCAGGCATTATATCCATTCAGAAGAATTGTTAAAGGGGCAGATGGAGTCTCGGGGTGGGGAATGGTATCCAGGGGCTCACGGTATTGGAGAGGCCGAGAACGTGGTGTCTTCACAGAGGATAACCCCCACTTCCTGAGGGGTGTGTTACACACTGGGGGAAGGGGGAGAGCTATTGGCTTCTGGAGACCTCACCTCAGAGGGGTCTGAAACCGGGACCACAAGGGAAGGACACTGGGGTGCGGGGGCACGTGGGTCCTTGGGCCCTGGTGGTCTACACCACCACCCTGTGTCAACACCAAAGGAATGAGTAGATGGGTAATATGTCCTGGTTGGGAGGTACAACACACTTCAGGGAATATTTAGGTGTGCAGTGGTTCTGTAATGTTTAAGTATCCCACGCCTTCTAGCGGGAGGAAGGTTGGTCTTGGGGGGTGTTATTTACCAAAAGAGGATCGCCTAAGACTCCGAGGGAGTCTTCCTAGTTGGTGTTATATCATGTTTGTTCAGACTTTATCAATGATGGGGAAGTGGTAGGGAGAGGCAGAGGTTAGTGAAGTAAAGGGGTTGGTTGGAGGTTATCATATCTGAATACTGTCTGGGGGTGGGAGGGGGAATGCAGTTGGGCTAGGTTTAAAACACAAAGGTTCTGGGCATGTTGGGGGATTATCTATGTTGGGGAAGGGGAGGGGTGGGGTAAAGAGGGATTGTTGTTTTGTTAGTTGTTTGAAAAAAAATGGGTAACATTGACTTCAGAGGCAGTATAGCGCAGTGGTTTAAGGCTGTGAGCTGCAAACCTGGAGACCTGGGTTTGAATCCCACAGCCCCCACTAGCATACTATGTGACCCTGAGCAAGTCACTTAACTTCCTTGTGCTCATAGGTAGCACCTGTAAACAAGCTTTCAGCTTAGTGTGTCTCTCCTGGTAAAACAAAGGTTAAAAAAAAAGGACTGGAATAGATACACATGGAATGATGGAATAGAGAACACTATAAGAACGTCTTGGTACAGGCACTGCTATTCGAGGGGGAACCCTTCCACAGTTGATGTGACCGGGGAGGGGGTCAGGAAACGGTATGATTGGAGTTATGGCTAAAACAAAGGATCTCACTATAGTGTCTTGGAATGTGAGGTGCGACTCCTCCCCCGTGAAAAGATTGAGCATACTAACAGTGCTGAAAAGATAAGGGGCTCAGGTAGCGATGCTGCAGGGGACGCATCTCACCAGCCAAGAGCATGCTAAACTGGCTAGGGCATGGGTGGGGGCATGTCACTCTACCTCATTTAATAGTCAGAAGCGGGGAGTAGCTATTGTGCTACATAAAACCTTCTCAGGTCAAAAGAGTGTGGCAGACCCAGCAATGGCAGATGTCTTTGTCAGTGGAGACACTGTAGGGGAAAGATATAACCTTTGGATGTGTATATGCACTGGCAGTATTTGATCCCACATTTTATCAGGCATGCTGGGTATCTTGGTGAAAGAGCAGTTTCCGGGCCTTGTTATGGGAAGGGACCTGAACTGCACAATGGATCCCCGATTAGATCACTCCAAGGAGACGGGTAAAGTAAGGGGAACATTGAGGGACTGTCAAATAGGCATGAGTGCCCTTGAGCTAATTGATAGTTGGTGCACTGCCAACCCACAGGCAAAGGAGTTTACTTTTTATTTGAATCCGCATGGTACATGGTCGAGAATTGACTACATGCATATACCTCTTGGCTGGTTCCTACGGTTGCAGTGCTCCAAGCATAGCCCTGTACATATTTCCGACCATGCCATGGTAGTTATATCGATATCAGTGAAGGAGCCTTCGGAAGGCCCCCCCCCATGGAAATTTCCAACATACTTATTGGGTAATAAGGAATTTAAGATGTACCTGACTGACCAGTGGAAGACCTACTTCTCTGTTAATGAGCAATCCCCGACTACTAAGGCGACTATATGGGATACCAGAAAGGCATACATGCGTGGGGCCATTATAAGTTTTGTAGCCCGTTATAAGAAACAGAATGAGGAAAAAAAGGGTGACTCTGGAAAAAAGCCTTAAAGATCTAGAGAGAAGAGTTGCCGGGGGCGGGGTGAGGAACAGACACTAGCTGTCTACTGGAGGTAACAAAGAGGCCCTAAACGCTTGGCTAAGGGGAAGCTAGGCAGCCGTGGCTGTTCTGCAGAAACAAATGTTGAAATGGGGGAATAAACCAGGTCCCATGTTAGTCCGGCTGGTGAGGGGAAGGAGGACACCAACCCTATTACTAATATAAAAAGTGGTGAGGGACAGAGGCTCACCGATAAAAAACAGATTAGAGAGATAGGTTTAGACAATTCTATTGGAAACTCTATGTGGCAGAATGTAAGGGTACGCTGGAATTTGTCAAGGAGTTCCTGGACCATCTGGACATAACCAAAGTCACCAGTAAACAGAGAAACATGTTGGGGGCCCCCATAACTAAGGCGGAACTTCAAAAAGCAATCCTGGGAATGAAAACTGGGAAAGCCAGTGGGCCAGATGGATTTCCGATAGGATACTATAGACACCTGGCAGAACATCTTGCGGAACTGCTAAGTGCCGCATTTGAGGAGGCTGCGAAAGTGGGGGGCTCCTTGTCCTCATGTTTGATGCAATAATATGCTTGATCCCTAAGCCCGGCCAAGACTTGGGGGAATGTGCATCGTACCGCCCCATCTCTTTGCTGAATTGTGACCTCAAGGTGTTGTCAAAAGTTTTGGCCAATAGGTTGGATAAGGTCCTACCTGAGATAAGTCACCCAGACCAAACCAGCTTTATTAGAGGGAGGTGCTCTCACCACAGTGTTCGTAGGCTTCTGAATGTGGCATGGGGGGCCAATAAGATCCAAGGTGACGTGTCTTTTCTATGGATGACAAAAAGGCATCTGACCGAATTGAATGGGAATATCTATTTGCATGTCTGGGCCGGTTTGGTCAGGGTGAAAGTTTCGAGGGAATGGTTCGGGCGATGTACAGTTCTCCCTGGGCGTGGTCTTGGTTAATGGCTCTCTCTCAGTTAGATTTGACTTGTCCAGGGGCATGAAGCAGGGATGCCTTCTCTCCCCATTGTTATTTGGCCTGGCATTGGAGCCTCTTGCTGTGACGATACGGCAGAACCCCGAGATCAAGGGAGTGCAGGGTGTGTCAGGGCGACCTTGTAAAATAGTCCTATATGTAGATAACATGTTGCTCTTTGTTAGATGACGCACAATCTTGGTTCCCATAGTGTTACAGCTCATAGAGTCATCTGCATGCTTTTCAGGATATAAAATTAACATTCAGAAGTTAGAACTGCTGTACTTACGGTGGGGGGAGGGGGCCGGAAGACCAGATGGGAGGGCAGGGAGATCTATGGGGCTTTCAGCTAATTTCCAAAAGCTTTAGTTATCTGGACATACAGGTTGGGAAAAGCCTGTGGTACCTGTACGAGCTTAATTATACGCCAATCAAAAAGAAGGTAGAGGCTGACCTTAGAAGATGGGCCACCCTTCCTGTGTCTTGGTTGGGTAAGATTAACTTGGTAAAGGTGAACATCCTGCCTAGACCTTTGTACCCTTTGCAGATGCTGCCCATTGGGATTACGCATAAGGATACCTGGAAGTTGGAAACAGTCTTTTCAGCCTTTATATGGCAGGGAAGGAGGCCTAGAGCGTGACTTTTACACCTCAAAGCTAGTGTGGATAGGGAGGCCTTAATTTCCCAGATTTACGCAACTAATTTTTAGCGGCTCAGTGTCGTTACATAAAGGATTGGGTTAATTTGCCACCTCAGGCTAGTTGGGTGGATTTAGAACAGAGGGCATGCCCGAGGCAAGTGTCATCTTACCTAGCCAAACAGGGCCGGAGGGCATATGCCACTCTCCAGGGGGCAAACCCGATGGTACCTGCTGTACTGGACAGCTGGCTGTACACTTGGCATAAGGGAAGTGGGGGAGGTAGAGAAACATTGCTTTTACCAGTGGCCTGGAATCCTTTTTTCCTACCTGGATTGGAGGACCCTGGTTTTTGAAAGTGGGAGCCTAAGGGAATACGTAGTGTGGGGGACCTCTGTTCTCGGATGGATTTTGCTCATTTGAGAATTTGCAGCAAGCACTGGGGCTGGGTAGAACCCACTTATTCAGACACTTACAGGTGAGAGCCTATGCTCGAGAGGTGCATGGGGGGGATCCCACAGTTAGACACAACAGAACAGCTAATATACGCTGCACAGAAGGACCCTAGGGGTATTATGCACACGGCAGCCCAACTGGGCAAACAGCAACTCCCAGACCTCACACGGAATATGAAAGGGCTATGGGAGAGGGACTTAGGAATACAGACTGGAGAAGATAACTGGAACATTTTATTAACACTGCATAAAGGCATTTTGATTTGTAATAAATGCTAAGTATTATATTTTAAATTTGTTCATTGGCTTTATTGCACACCCCACATAGTTAATAAATATAACCTTGCCATTTCCCCAGTCTGTGGTAGGTGTGGAGGGGAAACAGGCTTGTATTTTCACTGTTTCTGTGAATGTCTGATCCTGCAGAAATTCTGGAAGGCAGTACTAGCAGAAATAGGGGTGATGATGGGAAGGGCTCTGCCAGACTCATAGAAACATAGAAGTTGATGGCAGATAAGGACCTCAAGGCCCATCCAGTCTGCCCATTTCTTTTTCTACCTTATGAATGTGCCATCGGCCTTTGCTCTGTCAATGGCCTATCTATTCATACTCATCTGTATTGCTCCCCTATGCCTATCCCATGCCTGTTTGAAGCCCTGCACTGTATTTATATCCACCACTTCCTGAGGTAGGCCGCTCCATGCATCCACCACCCTTTTGTGAAAACAACTTCCTCACATTACCCCTTAATCAGCCTCCTCTAATCTCATGCTGTGTCCTCTTGTCCTGCTATTTTTCTTATATGGAAACGTTAGATTATTTCACCTTGTTAATGCCCTTAAGGTGTTTGAATGTTTCAATCATATCACCTCTCTCTCCCTCCTTTGCTCTACGGTATACATATTGAGCTCTGTTAATCTGTCCTCATATATGTTTTCTGATGCACCCTCCACACCATTTTGGTTGCTCTTCTCTGGACTGCCTCAATTTGGTTAATGTCCTTGTGAAGGTACGGCCTCCAGTACTGCATGCAGTACTCCAGATGGGTCATAACCGGTGTCTTGTAAAGAAGGATTATTACCTCCCTCTTGTGACTTGTGATATCCCTACTAACACACCCCAACTTACCCCTAGCCTTACCTACTGCTTTCGTGGTCTGCTTGGATGATTTCAGGTCATCTGTGATGATGATGCCCAAGTCTCTTTCTTCCCTTGTGACAGCCAGCAACTCCCCTCCCAGCCTATAGGTGACTTCAGGGTTTCTCTTCCCTGTGTGCATGATCTTGCACTTCTTTGCGTTAAACCCCAGTTGCCACTCTTCTGACCATTTTGCTAGTTTATCCAGATCTCTTCTCATTCTGCCCACCCCATCAGGATCATCTGCTCTGTTGCAGATCTTGGTGTCATCTGCAAACAGACAAACCTTACCCTCCAGTCCATCTGCTATGTCACTGATGAAGATATCGAAGAGGACTGGCCCCAAGACTGATCCCTGAGGTACCACACTTGTGACTTGCATCTTTTCTGACTGTATACCGTTTACCACCACTCTCTGTTTTCTGCCTGTCAACCAGTTTGCCACCCAGTTCACCAACTTCTGACCCACCCCCAGCCTACCCAGCTTAATAATCAATCTTCTATGTGGAACAGTATCAAAAGCTTTGCTGAAGTTAAGGTAGGCGACATCAACTGCTCCCCCTTGGTCCACCACTCTGGTTACCCAGTCAAAGAAATCTATGATATTAGTTTGACAGGACCTTTCTGTTGTAAACCCATGCTGTCTTGGATCCTGTGCTCCTATGGATTCCAGGTGTCGCACTATCCTTTCCTTAAGGAGTGCCTCCATAATCTTGCACAGTACTGAGGTAAGACTGACTGGTCTGTAGTTCCCTGCCTCCTCCCCGCTACCACTCTTGTGGAGCGGGATCACATGAGCCCTTCTGCAGTCTTCTGGGACCTCTCCTGTGCTCAAAGACTCACTAAACAGTTCTGATAATGGCTCTGCTAGTTCCACCCTTAGCTCATTTAGTACCCTGGGATGTATACCATCAGGTCCATTGCCTTGTCCACCCTGAGCTTATTGAGCTCTTGTAGGACCCTTTCCTTTCTGAAGGGACTAGTGCTCACCTCCCTCCCTCCCCCCTGCGTCTATGGTACTGAGCTGTGGGCCCTGCCCTACCTTCTCTTCAGTAAATACTGAGCAGAAGTATCTATTTAGGATAGATGCTTTTACATGGCCCTCCTCCTCACACGCCCCCTTATCCCCTTTGATCTCAGCAATACCCCCTCTGGACTGTCTCCTTTAACTAATGTGTCTATAGAAAGTCTTGTCACCTTCTTTTACTGTTCATGCTAGTGTTTCCTCGGTTTGGGCCTTTGCCTGCCTTACTGCCTTCCCTACTTCCCTTAGGGAAGTTTGGTATGTCTCCTTATCTTCATCCCACTGCATTCCCTTATATTTCCTGAAGGCCAGCCTTTTGGCTCTGACCTTTTCTGCTACTGTATTAGAGAACCAAAGTGGTTTCCTTTTTCTTTTGCACTTCCTTTTCTCTCTAACACAATGGGATGTTGTTTCAAGTATTGCATCCTTAATGCTTGCCCACTTTGCCTGTACCGCTTCACCTGTATTTCTTTTTGCCACGGCTAGCTTAACTCTGTTGGCTTTCTTATTGAAGACAGCTCTTCTGAAGTCCCACATTTTTGCCCTAGAATGGGATGATTTAGTTCTAGTGGCCATATTGAACCATATCATGTGATGGCCACTGGCCCCCAGGTGACCTTCTACCTGGAGATCTATGATCCTTTCCCTGTTAGTCAGTACTAGATCTAGGATAGCCCTGTCTCTTGTGGGTTGTTGTACCGGTTGCTTAAGGCCCTCCCCCTGCAGGGAATCCACTATGTGTCTAATTCTGGCAGATGTTCCTGCTGGTATTGACCAATCTGTAGCTGGCATGTTGAAGTCTCCCATTATCAGAACCTCCCCTTTAGCTGTAAATGTTTTGTATATCTTCTAACAGTAATGTGTTTATGTCCTCTCCCTGGCCTGGAGGCATGTAGACAACCCCAGTTCATATGGCTGTCCCATTTCCTGTTTCCAGGGTGACCCACAGTTCTTTTGGCTCCTTATGTGTATTCTGAATTTCTGTAGCTTTGTTTCATTGACATAAAGGGCCACTCCACCCTCCTTTTTGCACCTTGGCCTCTTCTGAACAGTACATAGCCGGATACTGAAGTCTCCCAACTGTGGTTATTGGTGAACCATGTCTCGCTAATGGCTACTATGTCCAGTTTAGCCTCTGTCATTATTGTCTGCAGGTCCGGTATCTTGTTTCCCAGACTGCGAGCATTTGTGTACATGATTTTCCATTGGCCAGATCTCAGTGTGTTAGTCATTGGAACAGGTCCGCATTTCCTGTGCGTGTTTGAGAGCCAGATCTTTTCCTTACCTGGTGATGCAAATAAACTACAAACATGCTGTTTGACCACTAGCTGAGGGGAGGGTGCTTTTCCCATTTGACGATCGGGTGCTGCACCCTCTCCCATTTGCTAGTTTAAATATTCTGCAAAGACATCAAACTTCTGCCCCAATGCACTGACTCTCCTTAGTCAGATGCAGTCCATCAATTTAAAGAACCTTGCTCACAAAACTGTTGCCAGTTACCTACAAATTTGTATCCTTTTCCTGGCACCAGCCTTTGAGCCACATGTTTAGCTCCCATATCTCCCCTTCTCTGACCTTCCGTCCATCTGCCCTCCTCTCCCAGACTGGCAGGATCTCAGAGAAGGAGATGCCAGATGAAATGGATGATGGTTTGTCACCCAGCCTGGTCAGGTGTTCCTTGGGCTCCACAACTGACCAGCTGGAGAGAACGTTAGTCCCTATGTGTACCAGAATGTAAATGTTTTCTCCTGCTTCCTGTACAATTTTAGCAATGCGGTCAGTCTCTCCACGCTGATGTACCTGGGAGACATCTGACCATTACCCCTGGCTAGAGATAGATATCAACTCCCTGAATAATGGAGTCTCCTATGATCAGAAGTTTTTTGGATTTCCTTTTTGCTTTTTTGTTTTGGTTCCTGTTTTGGGCAAGTTTTGTTGTGCTAGCTCCTGTGCTGCAGTGTCCTGCTCTGCAGTGTCCTCTGCCCCTTTGTTTGATTTCGGAGATAGAGGTAGATACCTGTTTGTAGTTTTTATATGGTTTGTGGAGGTGATATGTTGGAGAGCACCGAGTGATGGGGCACCCGATTTGCCTCTCCTAACCACCTGCCAACCTCCCAGACCAACTACCTTCTGAGGTCAAGGTGATTCTGTTGGGGAAATAGCGGGTGGTTCTTATAATATATTTCCTCCTCAATATGCGATTTGAGGCGCGCAATCTCTGCCCATGCTGCCTGGAGCTGAGCCCTTAGATCTCCAATGGCCCAGCATGTAGGACAGTGTCCTAAATCCTGTATAACTGCCCTTTTATAAAGTGTCCCGCAGTACCTGCAGTTAATAATATCCATTCCAGATACGTTGCAAGGTTTATAACCTGGTCAGAGTAATTAGAAGGAGGAAAATGAAAGCAAAAATTTGATTTTGTGTTCTGTTTGTTTGTTTTTGTATAACTTGCTATAACAAGTTAAATTTCTTGTGCCCTTGTAAATGAGGTCACTTTGTGGATACCCATCTGATCCTCCCCTTCCTGCTTTGCTACAGGAAATGTCATGACTGTGCTACCCTATAAAAACAGTGCGGTGTGGGGTAGTTGGGGATTGGGTGGGTGGCTGGGCCCTTCTCCTGCCGAAATAGAACCACCACAGACGAAAGAAACAAGGAGGTAAGAACAGAAACAACCAGCCAGCAACAAATGCAGTAGCCCTGAAAGCTTATCCTAAGGCTATATTCTCACCTCGCAGCCGCCAGCTCCTGTGACTGCCTCGATTACATTTTTTTCCCTCCTGGCTGCTCTATTGTTTTCATCTACCAACTCTGCTTCATTTCTTGACAAAGGCATCTGAGTAGCTCTATTCTCGCTATGTCTGCTCCCCTCATCTCCTCTTACCCCTTCCATTTGTACATTTCTCTAACGTTTTCCCCTAATCAGCTTGTTCTGTTGTATTATAAGTATTTTTGTTTTTTTTTTCCCTGTCTTGCACTAAGTTTGTCATTAAGGTACTGTGTTATACTGGCTATTGCCACAACACAACTTGTTTGCCATCCTATGTATCTTGACTTGTTTGTACACAATCGACGTGGAACCTTTGCAAAAGAGCCATGGCTCAAAGGTAATAATTCCTAGAACAACAAACTAATGATAGATACAACTGTAAAACCTGTAAAGCACCACCTATAATAATTTCACAGAAGATATATCCTGTAAGAAGCACTTTGCTACAGAGAAAAATAAAGCAGTAACAGAAGATATACCTTGCAAAAGACAATTTGAATCAGAAGATTACAGCAGTAATCTGTAAACACACACCTGTAGGCACACCCCGTAATAATGCAGCAGAAGGTATGTATACCCAGCAACAACAATTTGAATCAGAGAAAAATAAAGTAATAAAATGTTAGCAACAAACAGTAACAATCCCTGTGAGTACAAAAGAAAATAATAACACACAGTAAATCTGCCTAGCCAAAAGAAGCCTTAATCGTTTTCATTGCTCTGGTAATTTTGCTCTGTCCTTACAAGCAACCTAGAAGAAAAGAGCTCAGGTGAAACTAGGTGCCTTAGCCAGCAAACCTAGTCTTCCGGATTCCCCTCTTGTGGGCCTATTTGGTGTTGAGGATGAAGGGTAGGGGGAAGGGGCCCCCTTTCCTAGATGGAGCAGGGTGCTGCTTATCACAGCCCACCACTGCATCCAAAAATACATGGGTCTCTAATAGTGTGCCCACACTAAACCAGTGGCACACTCTAGTGCTTCGTGTGTTGGCTCTGGAGCAGCTCGTATTAGTAGTATAAGGGAAGGGGGATAAATTTTGCAAAGTGTGGGAGCCCTTTCTGTCATCCCTAACGGTAGGGGAGGCCCAGATCTTGAGCATGGGATTGGAAGAGGTGTAATACCTTGTGTAGAAGAGAATTTAAATATAAGCCTGGTATACACCCAATGCTTAGGAAGCGTGTGCCAATTATTAATATTCAAGTCATGTATGTATATGAAATATATATGAACCTGTACCTATCAGGCGTTCTCACCAAAACTGATGTAACGATGTCTTTGTTACATGTGTATCTATTACTTTTTACCCTTTCTTTCTCAATAAAGAGTATGCAAAAAAATAAAAATCCATAAAATAGGGGAAACAGAATGTGCGTTTTGCCCCGAATTGCATAGAAAAGGCCACAATATGTAATACAATTTTTTTTTAAGCGAGAGAAAGAACATGACAAGACTGAGATTTGAACCCAGATCCTCTGGATTTGCACTAGGCTTTTTTTGTTCCCCTTCTCTTTATATACCTGCTCCCTGGAGTTTTAAGGGTCCTTTGGTCAACAGCTAGACCACTTCCTATCCTAAGAAACCCTCTTGGTCACCCCCTGCCTCTCCCAAATATCACTCAAGTGCTATGTATTAGGGAACTGTGCCGCAAATGTTGCATCTACATTTTTATTTATTTATTGAGAAATCGGAATTACAACCTTTGAGCTAAACGCTCATTTACAAAGGATCCTCGTCAGAGCAAAGGCAGAGGAACACATACACGAATGGGTGAAGACAGTAGCAGCCAAGAGGCATTCTTAGTCATCAACAGAATAACACGCAGTATAAGATGACGTACAGTAATCAATATCAGGCAAAGCATAAATAACATAAGCAAAAATTTGGGCACAGAATACAATAGCGAGATACAGTTCCCACAGCAGTGCAGGGAGTAAGTACACCAGTCTACAAAAGCATGGTTGAGCTGAGGTGGTTGTGGAGAAACGGAGTCAGTGTCTTAGCAGATACGTGTGGAATCAGCTTGAGGAGTCTGTCCATCCATTGGGAGAGTAGGCTACACACTTAGAGGGAGAGGGGAAAAAACAGAAAGAGAGAGGGTAGCAGAGGTACTCATTTAGGGTGGGGGGTAAGTGGAGGACAGTAGAGGGCAGCATCTGGGGGAGGCTACAGGCTTATGGGCTGGAGTGGGGGGGAATCAGGAAGAGGACAGCAGTAATAGGATAGGCGAGGGCAGCAAGGCGCATTGGGAGGTGGGAAGGTATGGGGAAGGCAGCTGAGGATGCACCGGGAGGTGTTGGAGCAGGGTGCGGTGGGCAGGTAAGCCGTGTCAGGCGGGGGGTGAGCTTGTCTCAGAAGGACAGTAGAAGGCTGATCCAGGCATTGCTCAGGTGTAAGGTAGGCTAGTACCAGCCAGGTTAGGTGAGACAGTAGTAACATTCCAGAGGGGAGATAGTATTCTGAAGCTCAGACTTAAAGGAACCAATACGGGAGAGGCTTGTGATTGGGGGAGGGAGCTCATTACCTCTCAGGCTCCACGAAGATATACTGAAGTGTCATATAATGTCAAAGCTATTTCCAGATGTAAAACCTTTCATAAAATTAAGTTTATAAAAGCATTCCTTAATACTAAACATATCTTACCGACACATTTTATTGTTACTGTACTTTAAGAATATGTTGGGGGAGGTGGGAGGACACTGACAATGGGAGGCTGAGGGAGGGACTGTAAAGGAGCCGGACGCTGGGACCATGTGACCTAGCTGGGCTAACAGGGCAGCTGGTGTCCATATTTCTTCCCAGGGGGCCAAGCATCATCGAAGGGTGAGCGACCCTGAAGTGTAAGTGATATGAAACAGGATTGTGGCATCTGACTAGGTGGCATCTGCAAGTCATCCACAGGAAGGACCGCAGGCCACGCTGGGCAGGGCATCAGTGAGTAGGAGTAGCAGGGGTAGTGTAAGTAAGTATCCATATCTCTGGGGTGGAGGCTACCTATAGAACACAGAGAGGGAGACCATGGGGAAGGGCAAGTATCAGTACAGGGGGACTATAACAGGAAATACTAATTTGGGATGGGGGACCTAGGAGTTGGAGCAGGCAACAGAGAAGTGACAAGGCATGGAGGCGGAGGAGGCATGGTGTTAGCAGCGCTAGAGCGGAAGCAGTGAGGGTGGAGAGCTGCAATGGGTGTGGGGCAGCCATCTTTTTAGGTTCTGTGTGGAGAGCAAGGAGTTGTCTGGTGTGTAGGCAGCTTGGGCAACTTAGGGAGGAGGTTATGTGGCTGCGAAAGGAGCTGATTGGAGGGGGTTGGAGAGGAAGGAGAGAGCACCAGGGGACTCGGGATCAGGGGATGGCTTCTCCAGACAGCACATCAGGTGGATCAAGGGCAAAATATGGAGGGAGGCCAACTGGGCCAGGAACAGCAACACCACAAAGACCAAAGACAACCAAGATGGGACTGTGGAGGGAGGTAAGAAACAGAGGGGAAAGGGATCAGTGTCAGAGCACGGAAGGATGTTACAGGGCAGGGAAATAGGGGAAAACTCAGGACAAGGAGAGAAAGTCTGGCAGTATAGCCTAGAGGTTAGAGTAATGAGCTGTGAACAAGCTTGGTACAGCCAGTAGACCAGACCTAGGTTTGAGTCTCACAACCTCCACTTGCATAGTGTGACTCTGAGCAAGTCACTTAACTGCCCAGTGCTCCCAGGTTGCCCCTAAAAACAGGCACTTGTGTCTAGTGGGCCTTACCAGGTTACCAAAGACTAAAAAAAAAAAAAAACAGGTTTTCAGTGCTGGCCAGCCTGGAGGAACAGGAGGAGGGGGAGAAAGTCACAGAGAATGTGGGTGTCAAGGGCAGCAGCAGAGGTAAAGGGGGTAGCATGGAGGCAGGGAGGGAAACTGGATCGCTGGAGTGTAGCAGGAGCAAGGAGGGGTATTAGGGCAGAAGGTGGGACAGCTAACACGAAAAGGGGTAAGTGGGGGGAGGTAGGGGAGGAGAGGGAGATAGCCCAGGCAAGAGGAGTGGGGGTTGGGGAGAGGCTGAAGGGGGATAAAGCAGGGGACAAGTGAGGCATTGTCAGAGGAGGGCATTGAAAGGGGTGAGGGGGCTCTGGGCTGTGAACAGAAGGATGGGTGCCACATTGGAGGAGAACAGATAACAGGGGAGAGGGTCATCATACTGGGAGGGTCAATAGTGACGGGTGCGAGATGGGGAGGAAAGGGTGTAAGGAAAAACCTTGCGTGAGTGGAAGGTATGCCAGGAACGATGGCAGGAACAGTGGGGCAGTTTATCAAGTGCGTGGGGAAGGTTGGGTACAAACCTGACATTGGGGTACACCTAGGTACGAACGACCTGGAGGGGTGCAGGGTTGAAGAGGTGCAGGAGAGATTCAGAATAGTTGTCAGACTCTGCAGTGAAGCAGGAAGATCAGTTGCATTCTCTGAGGTTCTTCCGGTACCTAGGGCAAGTACTATTAGAAATAAGAACTGATGAATTCAATAACTGGCTGAGGGAATGGTGTGTGACCATGGGATATGGTTTGGTGCGGGTGGGAAAGAACATGGGAGAACAAGGAACTACATGCACTAGACAGGCTGTAGTTAACTAAGGAGGGTTCAGGGGTCCTGAAGCATAAACTAGGGGACTACATATCAACAAAAATGGATTTCAACAAGAGGCTGGGGGAATGGTGTGTGACCATGGGATATGGTTTGGTGCGGGTGGGGAAGAACGTGGGAGAACAAGGAACTACATGCACTAGACAGGCTATATTAAAGTAAGAAGGGTTCAGGGGTCCTGAAGCATAAACTAGGGGAATACATACAAACAAAAATTAATTCGAGAAAAGTAAATTTGCCTTTAAATTACCACTCTTTAAAAAGGTTATTGGACAAAAATCTCATTATATTTATTTATCGTGAGCACAGATTCATACCTTTGAACAACAGCTCTTTATATAGGTTCCGTGTCAAAGACAAGTACAGTGCAAACAGAACATTATACGTACAGTATACAAGCAAGTTATTGTTGCAGGTAGATTATAACATGTCATTTCCAATTAACAAGATACAGAGAATAAGTTAATGGTTACGTAGCAGATCTGTCTGATAAAATGGAGACAGACAGAGGAGTGCCAGAGGAGGTAGAGGGTGAAGGGAACCGACCTGGCCAATCAACAGGTGGGGAAGGGTGGCAGGTAGGGAGGGAGGAGGAGGGGGTGAGAGGGAGGAAGGGGGTGAGAGGTAGCATGGAAGGGGCAGCTAAGTGCTAGATGTGGCTTATAGGGTCAGATGATAGCAGGGGTGCAGGCTAAGTGCAGCTAGACAGAGCACCATGGAGGACTTAGCGATAGCAATCACATGTGGCTCTTGTAAGAAGCTGAGATTGTAGTTTGCACTTGAAGGGGCCTATTGTGGTGTTAGAGCTTATTTCGGGCTGGAGTGAGTTCATCCAAAGCGAAGCTCGATGGGCAAAGGCACGTTGTGCTAGGGCTGTGCAGCACCTAGGGACACTGAAAACTTGATTGTTGGAACTTCTGGTGTTTCGAGTGGACTGATGTGGGCCAAGAAGATTATATATAGCTTCCCTCTTTTTGTAACTCACTTCCAACTGAAATTTCCAACTGTTGTACTGTTTGAACTTTTAAAACAAAATTAAGATCATGGCTTGACACTCAAAATGAATGTACTTGTTTACCAACCTAGAAAGTATATTACTATTCAAGTAGAACATATATCTGTTCTGTTTTATGATAATGTTTGCTTTTTTTGCTACTATTTATCCTCCTTAGCCAACTCTCTACAACCCGTCATATTCCTCGCATCCTGCTGGGGATCCGGCTGCCGTCCGTCTCGACCGAGACTGCAGGCACTCTGAAACTCCTGTGGCTTGCCCCCCGAAGCAGGGTGGCAGGAAGCCCCCTAACTCCACACCCTTCACAGATCCAGCTCAAGTACCAGTGCCTGACAAACACTCGTGGGCGGCCATCAAGCCACGCGGGAGGTGCTACTTTTTTTCCGCTGTTCGCTCCACCCTCATCCTTGTTGGAGTCCTGGACGTGCAATGATGCCGGTGGGCGGCAGAGGCGCATGCGCCTCCCCAGGTATCTTGCCCAGACTCCACTCTAAGCTGTCACCCCATGCCCTAACCCCCAGCCTCCACCACAGGCAATAAGTAATCGGGAAGTGAGACCCCCCTTCCCAGAGAAAGAGAGCAGTACGTCGGACACTCAATCCTTCTCCTCCACGCCAACCCCCGGCGACCCATGCTCATTCCTGAACACGGGTCGCTGGTGCAGCACGAGGTAAGGTGTCCAGCGCTTCAGCGTCACTGGGCCGGTGGCCGATAATGTTTGTTTTAATTGAGCTTGTATGTCTACTTGACATTTTTGTAAGACTTGTCGCTTGAGAAACAAGCAGTATTGCTCATCTTGCTTACAAGTACAAAAATGAAAAAAAGAAATAAACTAGAGAAGGAGGGAGGCGAAAGAGTGTGCACAAAACAAAGCCACCCGGCAAGGAAGTCTGAAAGGTCTCCCCCCTAACTAGTCAGGAGGGGAGGGAGGAGAATTCAAAAAAGGGAGGGAGTAGAGGAGAGGGAAAGGGAAAGGAGTCAAGCTGGAAGGCGGTAGTCTTGAATGCAAGAAGTCTGGTAAACAAGACAGTAGAACTGCATGCACTGACCGAGGAAGGAGAGGTCAATATAGCAGCCATCACAGAGACTTGGGTCATCCAATACCAGGACTGGGACCTCAAGATCCCTGGGTACAGGCTGTACCATAGGGACAGAGAGAAGGGGAAGGGGGTTGGGTGGCTGTTTACGTACGGGAAGGGATATATTGCAGCAGAGAGGAAGGGGAGGAGGGCAGGACAGAAGCCCTATGGGTATAGCTCCAAAACCCAAAGGGGAGGAAAGTTAGATTCGGGGTAGTGTACAGACCACCCTCACAGAATGAGGAAACAGATAAGGACTTGGGGAGCAAATTGGAAGGCTCAGTGATAAGGGCAATGCTGTGATAGTGGGGGATTTCAATCTTCCAGGGGTTGACTGGAGCACTCCAGCTATCTCCAGTGCCAGGGAACAGGTCCTCCTGGGGGTCTTCCAGAACAGCTTCCTGGTACAGAGAGTAATGGAGCCAACCAGGGAGGGTAACATACTGGACCTTGTGTTAACGAACGGGGAGCACGTCCAAAACATGGGGTGGAAGATATCCTGGCAGAAATTGATCACCGCATGGTGTGGTTCTTCCTCAATTTAGGTAAAGAGGCAGCCAGGACCAAGACAAAGGTGGTAGACTTCAGAAGAGCAGGCTTTGGTAGGATGGGAGACATACTAGTGGGGCATCTTGTCAAGATCCGCCTGGAGATGAAAGTTGACCAGAAATGGTCTGTTATCAAGCTGGGTCTAACAGAGGCCAACAACACTTGTGCAAAGTCCTAGAGTAAGAAAGCCAGGACCAAAAGACCAAGCTGGCTTTGTAAGGCGGTAGTAGAGAAAGTGAGGGAGAAGAGGGCTGCCTTCAGTAGGTATAAGAGATCCAAGGGTGAGGAGGACAGGGAGGAGTACTCAAAAAAATCCAGGGAGGTGATTAGAGTAGTCAGGGTGGCTAAGGTTTCAAGGGAGCTAAGGCTCGCATAGGGTGATCAGAAAAAGGGAAAAGGATTTTTTCAGCTATATTAGAGAAAAAAGCAGCTGCAAAGACGAGACTGCAAGGATCAACAGGGAAGGGGGAGTGGGCAGAAAAGGGGGTTGACCAAGAAGAGGCACTCCATGAGTACTTCTGTTCAGTGTTCACCAGGGAAAAGGATGGGCCTATGCCACAGTGGAGGGGAAGGGAGGAGTGGGCATGAGAGGAGTGGGGTTAACAGATGACGTAATCCTGGAGAACAGGGTTCTGGAGGGACTGAAGTCCTTGAGGGTGGATAACGCAACGGGACTGGACGATGTGCATCCAAGAATCCTGTGGGAGTTGGCAGAGGTTTTGGCAGACCCTCTGGCAGACCTGTTCAACACGTCTCTGGAAACAGGGTGCACGCTTCAGGACTGGAGGATGGCACATATGGTGCCGCTCCACGAGAGCGGACCCAGGGACAAGCCAGGTAACTACTGACTGGTCAGTCTTACCTCAATTGTAGGGAACCTGATAGAGACCATTCTCAAAGAGAGGCTAATGACCTTTCTGGGAAGAAATGGTTTCCAGGACAAAAGGCAACATGGGTTTGTCTCAGGAAGATCATGCCAGACCAACCCAATTGACATTTCTGATTGGGTGGCAAAGGCAATAGACAGGGGCCATACAGTGGATGTCCTGTATCTGGACTTCAGCAAGGCCTTTAACTCAGTACCTCAAGGAAGGATGCTGAGTAAACTGAGGAACCTGAGAGGTAGGGAAAAACTGGTAGGATGGGATAGGAGCTGGCTGCAGGATAGGCAGCCGAGGGTAATGGCACGGGGGTGGAGAATGCTCAAGTCCCAGAGCTGTAACCAGCGGGGTCCCACAAGACTCAGTACTGGGACCAGTGTTATTTAACATCTTCATTGGTGACACAGCAGATGGGATGAATAGTAAAATCAGCCTGTTCACAGATGTTACAAAGATCTGTGCAACGATGGACAGGGAGGAAGGGAAGCAGGAACTCTAAGAGGACCTGGCAAAGCCTGAGCACTGGTCAGACACATGGGAGTTGGGGTTCAATGCAAAGAAGTGCAAGGTCATGCACTTGGGAGCCAGAAACCCTGAGGCTAGCTACTGACTGGCCGCGGGGCGGGTGCAGACAGCCACAGCAGAGGAGGACAAGGATCTAGGGGTACTAGTCACAGGGGAAATGAAACATTCTGCTCAGTGCAGGAAGGCGGCTGCCAAAGCTAATAAAATCCTGGGGTGCACTGCCAGAGGAATCACCTCAAGGAGTGAGGAAGTCATCCTGCCACTGTACAGGTTGCTGATGAGATCACACTTGGGAGTACTGTGTGCAGTTCTGGTGCCCCTATTTAAGAAAGGATGTCAAACGGTTGGAGGGGGGGTACAGTGTAGGGCGATAAAGTTGACCAGGACTTGGGTGACAAACCCTATGAGAGACTGAGGGAGTTCAACATGTACTCCCTGGAGGATAGAAGGGAGAGATGGGATATGATTGAGACCTTCAAATACATAAAGGGCATAAATAGGGTTAGTACTGAGGGCATTTTCAGACTGGGGGGGAGGATCACGAGAGTCATCTGAAATTGGAAGGGGGCTACATTCAAGAGGGAAATGAGGAGGCATTATTACACTGAAAGGGTGGTAGCAAGGTGGAATGAACTGACAGAGGAGATGGTATTGCTGAAAACAGTGGGAAGTTTAAAGAGGGGGTGAGACAGGGTCAAAGGAAAGGTCAAAACTGAGGCGAGGGGAAGGTGGGAGGATATATCAGGTGGACGGGAAATGGGTGGCGGAGCAGCTGAAGTAGATTAGACTGGGTGCTGCACACTCGAACAGACTTGATAGACCTTTACGACCTGTATCTGCTGGCATTTTCATATGTTCATATGTAAAAATCACTATGGGACATACGAGACATCTGGAACAAAGCCAAGGGAGTACGCTGTGCTCTGTGGCATATCTTGTATTTAATTGATTTGGCTTGCATTTCTCTGTCGGCACGGTATTCCAAGGATGACTTCTACTCCAAATTCTCTACTGTGCCAGGCACCCCAATTCATTTTCCATATCTCCTGGGGTCCCAACAGGCCAGCATTCAAACACCACTGGTGAGACAGGTGCAGGCAGTTGGCCACTCCCTTCAGGGAGTTAAATGAGGTCCTCAGTATCTCAAAGAGGTCAAGAGGTGGAATCTTATAGTCCTGGGCTATCCAAGACTTCAAAGCATTCTGCAACTGAACTACTGCCAGAGGTCTTCAGCAGGCAGAGAGATGTATTGCTGCAACTGTGCAAACGAGCTGAGGATATCCTGAGATTCGTCTACCACATCATTCAAAGTCTTCATACCACTAGCTTCCCACCTAGGCCAACTCATAGGTCACTGGTCTATACACAAAGGGGACAGACCACATGAGGCAAGACCAGGAGTATTTGCGAGCCCATCCCAGGCCCCCCCACTTCCTTTAGCCAGGTTACTCATAGATGCCAAGTGCATGGTGAGGTCATTCCAGGTAGTTTCCAGTCTGGAAACAATATTGCCTCAAGGCAGGGGAAGAAGGTGTGATGCAATTCAAGCACATTTGCTCCACATTTTAAAGACAGGTGTTATAGATGTCCCCCTTGACTGGGACAGACACACTGTCAGACCTTGCAGGGAGTCAAAGCTAGAACCTGGAGTCCCAAAGGCAGCAGCTTGCCTCTAACCATTCAGATAAGGGAAATTTCCCTCAGCTAGGAGATCACAGTGCTCCCTTGATTATCATACTTGGACCACAACTAGAAGTCTCTATGTTAACATTACTCAGTGTGCAAACAATGGAGGTGCGGGGAGGACCAGGCACAGGCAGGGGATGGCCAGATGAACTGGCAGCCGGCTGGTCACAGTGCTGAACAGGGATGGGATCCACACCTGGGCCCGGGGGGAATAGGCACATCCTGCTCCAGAGAACCTGGACTTGGTGGTGGTTCAACTGCCTCAGAGTCAGGACAGGAGGCAGTGCTAGTCCTGTTTCCGGGGGCACTCACAAGTATCGAGCGGTCTAACAGGAATGGGTGCCCATGCCCTCCACACATGCGCACGGTACAATGCTTACTACTACCACACTCTCCCTGAGCTGCCCCCACCCCAGACATTCACTCACCCTGGTCCATCTCTCCTACTGAGCTCCCTCAGTCAGAGCAATTACTACTCACACTGTCACACAACACACACACACAGTCACACAGACAAACAACTACTTATAAAGGTAAGAAAAATAAAATTTACAGAAAGAACAAATTAAGTAAAAAAGAGTACAGAAAAGACTAAAAAATGTAGCTTTTAAAAAAGCTGTTGAGTCTAAATCAAAGTTTAAATCTCTTCCTCGCTCTGATCTCAAAGTAACAGCAGTTACAAAACACACTACTCTCTCTCCATCTGCACAGGAGAAAGTAAAAGTGTCTGCTTGTATGACTCACTTTCTTCCTGCCTAGTTAAAGAGCATGTGACTTACAGTACTGTAAGCCATGTGATGTGTGTGGGGGGGGGGCTGCCAAATCTGAAACACCAAGTGGATCACTTAGAATCATAATGAGGAACGTGAAGTCCATTAAAAACAATGACTTCGCAACACTTAGCGTGCCATTCTGCCCTTAGCAGTGGTAATGACAAGGCGGAGTGAGCACTTTGCATTGCCCACTCCCCGTAGCGGATTGGCAACGCGAAGTGCCCACTTCGTGTTCACTTCGCCAGCGGAATTTAAATTCGCTGCATCTCTACTCCTCAACCTCACCAGTTGACATGGGGAACATGGTTGCATCATCCATACAGATACAGCCCACCTAACCCTTTAGCTGCTGGCTCCATCACTATGGGAACATGGCAGCATCATCCATACAGATATACTACTGCTTTTTCTGCTTTTCTCCCCCAATTGACATGGTAGCATTACCAGTACAGGAAAACCCTCAATTTTTCTGCTGTTCCCTTCCTCTTCCCCAGCTCACATGGGGAACACAGCAGCATCATCCACACAGACACACATTTTGCTGCTGGTCTCTGCCCTTCTACTCCCTCAGTCAAAACCAAAACCATTTGCCCATCCACAAGGTGTCCAAATGTTCCAGTCCTGAGGTCCTGCTGGCACTGCACTGACCTAGACCACCAGGGGGTAGTGCCATAGTGGAGACATCCACCAGCCCAGCCAAAAAGAGAAGTTCCTCCTCCTCCTGCTGCCCCATCACATTGTTCTCTGTTTGGGTAGGTTGTCCCCTGATTCCGTGTGTGATTGTGATGGAGCTGTAGTACTAGAGAATGCTCAGTAAGTGGGTTTGAATCCTGGGTTCCCCTATGCATCTACCATGCTGCTGTATGGTGAGAGCAGCACCCACATCACTTAGGCAGTAGAAGAGTTCCCATCACTATGATGGTTGAAATGCCCTCATCCTTACAGTAGTTGGAACATCAGCACTGCTATGATGGTAGGCGTCCCATCACTACAGCAGTTGGCGCTCTCCCATCACTACAGTGGTTGCAGCTCCACCATCACTACTGCAGTTGCAGCTCCACCATCACTACAGTGGTTGCAGCTCCACCATCACTACTGCAGTTGCAGCTCCACCATCACTACAGTAACTGCTGTAACACCATCACTACTGCAGTTGCAGCTCCACCGTCACTACAGTAACTGCTGTAACACCATCACTACTGCAGTTGCAGCTCCACCATCACTACAGTAACTGCTGTGACATCATTACTACTGCAGTTGCAGTACCCCCACCACTACAGCAGCAGAAATGCCCACATCACTACAGGGGTTGGAGCACCCACTACATTACAGTGGCTGGTGTGCCCCATCACTATTTTGGCTGGAGTGCCCCCAATTCTATGGCAGTTGGATCATCACAATCATTATTGTGACCGGAGTGCTCTCACTGCAACAGCTGTTTTTGCTGCAATAAGAGAGGAGAGTGGATATAAGTCCATTCACAATTTGAAGATAGAGGGGGGACAGCTCAGAGGTAATGTAAGGAAGTATTTTTTCATGGAGAGGACAGTGGATGCATGGAACGGCCTTCCTGAGAAGTTTGTGGGGTCAAAAACAGAGGGGGAATTCAAGAATGCATGGGACAGACATAAGGCAATTCTAGAGGGTGGTAGGAGGAAGTAGGCTGTTGGTTAACTAGGATCTGCAGCTTATCCATTAGGTAGGGAAATAAGCAGACAAGCGGTCCTTATCTGCAGTCAAATTCTATGTTTCTATGTTTCTAAGATTCTCGCTGGAGAGGGTCCAGAAGGGACTGGAAGCATTAAAGCAGAATAAAACAATGGGGCCAGATGGGATTCATCCAAGGGGTCCTAAAGGAATTGAGCATGGTGCTGGCTGCCCCTCTGGCAGTGCTATTTAGTCCATCAGTGGAGATGGGGGAAGTTCCAGAGGATGACAGGAGAGCCCATGTGGTTCCTCTGCACAAAAGCAGCAGTAGGGAGGATGCCAGCAACAACAGCTCAGTCAGTCTCACATCACTGGTGGGGAAATTAACTGAGACCCTACTGAAAGATAGGCTCATGGGATTACCTGGAAGCTAATGGGCTGCAGGACCACCAGTAGCATGGTTTCAGAGGGGGGAGGTCATGTCAAACAAATCTCATAGATTTCTCTGACTGGGTTACCAGAGAGGTGGATCAAAGGACAGCAGTGGACGTGGCCTGTCTGGACTTCAGTAAGGTTTCTGACACTGTGCCACACAGGGGGCTAGTTAAGAAACTAAGCAGCCTGGGAGCGGGGGAGAAAGTGACAAGCTTGGTATCAAACTGGTTAAGGGATACGAGGCAAAGGGTGGTGGTAAACAGTAGCCACTCGGGCAACAGGAGACTGACTACTGGGGTGCCACAGGGTTAGATGCTGGGACCTGTCCTCTTCAGTGTCTTCAAAGCAACCCTGTAGAGGAACTTAAGGGGAAGGAGTGCCTCTTTGTGGATGATATAAAAATCTGCAGCAGGGTTGACACTCAGGGAGGGGTGGAGAGAATGAAAAGGGATATGGGGGAACTAGAGGAATGGTCTAGAGGATGGCAGCTGGGTTTCAATACTAAAAAGTACAAGGTTATGCACTTAGGGCTGGGGAGCCCAGGGGCTGTGTATAAACTTGGGGGGGGGGGGAGCGTTCAGTCACCAAGCAAGAAAGAGACCTAGGGGTCATCATGTCTGAAGACCTCAAGGTGGTTCAGCAGTGGGAAAAAGCAGTGGGAAATGCTAGCTGGATGATGGGGTGCATTGGGAGAAGGATTTCTAGCTGAAGGAGGGAGGAGGTACTGTCATTGTATTGCTCACTGGTGAGGCCCCATCTGGAGTACTGTATCCAGTTCTGGAGGTCGCACCTCTGCAAGAACATTAAAAGGGTGGCGGCGGTACAGAGGAGGGCGATCAAAATGGTGAGGGGGTTGCACGGGAAGCCATGCGATAAAAGGCTAAAGGAACTCAACATGTATTTGCTGGAAGAGAGGAGATCAAGAGGGGACATGACTGAAACCTACAAGTGCCTCACAAGAGTGAACAAGGTGTAACGTGGAGGGTATAGTTCAAAGAAAGGAAGGCACTAGGACAAGGGGTATGCAATAATGCTAAAGGGGTTGGGGAGTTCAGCCATGATGTGCAGAAATACTTCACAGAAAAGGTGGTGGATGACTAGGACAGCCTGGCAGAGAAGGCAGTGGAGACAAAGACTGTGGGGAGTTTCAAGCATGCATGGGATAGGCACAGGGGCATATTAAGTAGAGGAATGGGGACGGAGAGACACCTAGAGTACGACCAAATAGAGCCAGTGGTGACAGAATGGGCAGGGATGAGGGGCAGACCAGATGGGCCCAATGATCCTTTTCTGCTGACAAAATCTATGTTTATATGTTCTAAGGCCTTGTTATTCCTTCCACACCACCATTATCCATAGTCTCAAAGAATGTTAAAAATGTCTACTGAATGGGGGTCATTTTGCTGGTTTGCTTGCTGCGTGGCTTAGAAAGGACCCATGTGATATAAACAGAATCAGCAATGAAGTTCTTTGGGATGTGAGACACAGTTCAAACCAAACATCTAAAAAGGCCATATCACTGTCCATGTCCTGCAAGAAGAAAATGAATCCTGACTTGGAAAAGCCCCGATAATCAGGCACTGTACTGTCCTAAAAGAAAGGGTATGCCAGAGAGTGAGAGTTTTTTTGGCACTGAATATCCCTCACACACACTGATCTTTTCTCTTCAGCGTTGGTCTTTCCATGCCGGCTCAGCCTCCCATGACTCATGCAGTGATTGAACAAGGATGCAGTGTTGGGCCACACAGAATCCTTCCTGCTGTGTGTGTATGTGGGGGGGGGGAGGCAGGAGGAGGTATCATGTTAACCAGAGGAAAGTACCTGCTGCTGCCAGCTCCATAAGGCAGGTGACAGGAAAATACAGCTACACCCCTGGTTACCATGGCAACTTTTTTTTTTTTGCTGCTGCTATTAATGAGAAAGAGAAAAATGACTGAAGAGGGCTGCTTGACATGTTCAGTATAAAAGTTCCTGGTAACGCATATATAATGCTGCTACAGATTTATTGCACCCCCTCCCAGGGCCTTGCTGGAACATAATAAAACTCAGTACCCCCCCCCCCGCACAGGATAAAGGAGTGAAGGCACCTTAAACTACGAAAGCATTCAGTCTCAAGCAGGCAAGAGAAAGGCACATGGACCCAACCAGTCTGCTCTTTTTTTACCTTTATTTTTGCTAAAGATCTGCTGCTGATCTACAGCGCCATTTCTTCCCCTCCGTCCCTTCCTTACTCCTCCCTTGTGCCTCTCCCAAGCATTTATGAACCCCACCACTGCTTTCGCCTCCACTGGAAAGTTGTTCCAGGCTTCCACCACCCTTTCTGTGAAGGAGGACTTTCTCACACCCCTCCTGAATTTACCACACTCCAGCTTCATAGTATGCCCAATTGTTCTAGAGCACCTTTTTCTCTGAAAAAATACCCCCCCTCCTGTACCTTATTAGCCCGTTAGGTATTTAAAGGCCTCTAGCACAGCCACACTCTCCCTCATCTCCTCCAGGGTGTACATATTTAGCTCAAGCTTCTCCTTGTAGGGCTTTTGGTGCAGACCCTGCACCATTTTGGTAGCCCTCCTCTGGACTGCCTCCACTCTATGTCCTTCCTAAGAGGTGGTCTCCAGAACTGGATACAGTACTCAAGGTGGGGTCTTACCAGCGAACTATATAGGGGCAGCACCATCTCTCTCTTTCTGCTGGCGATACCCCTTCCTATGCATTCCAGCATTCTACTAGCCCTTCTGACTGCATTTTCACACTGCATGACCACTATTAGGTCAGCCGATATGATTACCCAGGTCTCATTCCTGCTTGGTCTTTCTCAGTATCACTCCACCCATTTTGTACTCTGCTCCCAGGTTTCTGTGCCCAAAGTGCATTATTTTGCACTTTTTTGCATTAAGACCCAGCTACATACTCCTGACCCTTCCTCCAGTCTTTTCAGGTCTCTACTCATCCTTTCCACCACCACCTCCGGAGTGTCCACTCTGTTACAGATCTTGGTATCATCCGCAAAGAGGCAGACCTTTCCTTCCAGTTCCTCCACTATGTCACTTACAAAGACATTGAAGAGACTCTGTTCCAACACTGATTCCTGAGGTACCCCGCTGGTCACCCTCCCTTCCTGGAAGTGAACTCTGTCTACCACTGCCCTCCGCGTCCTATCCGCATCCATTTTTTTACCCAGGTTACCATCTTATTACTCACCCCCAAGTTCACCAACTTGCTTACCAGTCTCCTGTGTGGAACAGTGTTGAAAGACTTGCTGAAATCCACGTAGACCATGTCCACCGCTCCTCTCTGATCCAACTCCATGGTCACCCAGTCAAAGAAATCTATCAGATTTGTTTGCCATGACCTTTCCCCTGTGAAACCATGCTGCCTTGGATCCTGTAATCTTCTGGATGCAACATAATCCACAATCCTTTCCTTTAGTAGTGTTTCCATTAACTTACCCACCACTGATGTCAGGCTGACCGGCCTATAATTGCCTGCCTCCTCCCTGCTATCACTTTAGTGAAGCGGGACTACCTCTGCACTTCTCCAGTCCCTTGGAACCATGCTGGTCTCCAGTGATCTGTTAAACAGGTCTGACAGAGGTGCAGCTAGTACCTCCCTAAGCTACCTCAGCACCCCTGGATGTACCCTGCCTGGCCCCACTGCTTTGCCCACCTTCAGGTTAGTGAGTGCCTTCCAGACTTTGTCCTCAGAAAACGGACTACTGTCCATTTCCCTTCCATCAAAGCTCCTGGTGCCTTTACGTGGTCCCTCCCCTTCCCCTTCTACTGTGAAAAATGAGAAGTATTTCTACAATATGCCTGCCTTCTCTTGATCCCCTCTGCACAGTCACCCCCTCCCTCTTTAACCATACAATCCCCCTTGTCTTCCTCTTCTTGCTAACAACAATGTCTTGTTCCCTTTTGATACTGCCTGAGCTGTTCTTTCCTCAGTTTGTGCCTTTGCGCTATTTACTACTTTGCCTGCCTCCCTCTGTTGTCCTAGATACACTTCCCTATCCTCCTCTCTCTGGGTCTCCTTATACCTTCTGAATGTTATTTTTTTAACCTGCATCTTTTCTGCTACCTCTTTTGAGAACCATAGCGGTCTCCTTTCTTTTACTTTGGCTTACCTGCTTGACACAGAAGTTTGTTGCCTTTATTATACCCTCTTCTAGCTTGGCCCACTTTTCCCCCAACCTCAACCCAATCCTCTCCCCAACCAGGTCATTCCTGAGACATTCACCCATCTTTGTAAAATCAGCCCTTCTGAAGTCCAGAACTCGCACCACTGTGTGATTTGATTCTGCAGCTGTTCTTACGTCGAACCATACTGTACAATGATTACAGGTCCCCAGATGGCTTCCCACCCTGATGTCCACAGTACTGTCCCTGTTAGTAAGCACCAGATCCAGTACTGCCACATCATGAGTGTGCTCACTGACTAGTTGCCTGAGGAACACCCCCTGCAGGGAGTCCAGGATGTCCCTGCTTCTAGCTGAAGCTGCCGCAAGGAGGCTCCAATCTACAACTGGCAGACTGAGGTCCCCTACCAACAACACCCCACCCCCCCTCAGCCATTTTACCAGTTGCTTCTAACATTTCCTTATCTATGTCCTCTGTGCTAGAGGCCTGTAGATCACACCTGTTTGAATAATGGCTCCATTTCCCAACTCAAGGCTGACCCACAGCACCTCTGCCTCCCCCTAAATTCCCTGTATTTCTGTTGCTCTTATGCTTTCCTTCATATAAAGCACCACTCCACCTCCATTCCTTCCTACCCTGTCCCTTCTGAACATCCTGTAGCCTAGTATGACCATGTCCCAGTCATGGTTGTCACTGCACCATGACTCAGTAATGGGCACAATATCCAGGTCAGCTTCCGCCATGATGTCCTCTAGGTCTGGCATCTTATTTCCCAGACATCTTGCAGTAGCACACATGGCCTTCTAGATTTTACCTCTCTGCTTGTTGCTTCCCCTTTTTTCCTTTTGTGCTCCCTTTCTCCCTCTTATTTTCTGACTGCTTCTTTCCCCCCTTCCTCCTTTCCTAATCCCCTACTTCCTTGATTAACTTGGTCAGTGATGGGACTCTCACCCCTCAGGATCTCCCTACACACTATCTCAGCCTGTGAGGGGGGTCAGTTTCTGCCTTCCCTTCTTCTTTTCCACCTCCCCCTTGGCTAGTTTATATGCTCATCAAATTAACATTTAAACCGTCCAATGAGAACTGTGATGGATGCAGGCCATCACCACTGTATAAGCTCTTATCCTCCTTGGTGGGGCCACAGTCCCCAACGTAGTTGTACCCCTCCACTCTGCACTATTCCTTCAACCATGAGTTGAAGGCATTGGTGCAAAGTTCTCTCACCTTCCCCCTATCGTAGACAGGGAGCACCTCCGCAAAAGCTACAGAGTGTGCTGCCTGTCTAAGACTTCTTCCCAGTTCCCTAAACTCCCTCTGCACTGCTCCTGCCCCATCCCTAGCCAGGTTATTTGTCCCCAGGTGGACAATGACATCCAGCCCCCCCACACGTACACACTTCCTACTGCCCTTGCTAAGAAATAAGTGCCCGTCTGAGAAAGTCACTAATTAACTTCTATTTGATTACCCTGTAATTTCTCCATAGTCTAATTCTGTCCTCTTTAAATATCTCTGCACGTGCAGAATGGCAGCAACATTCTCACTGCTCGACCTCCTGGACTGTAAAACACTTTGGGATACAGTTTGTATAAAAGGCAATACAGAAAACTAAATTTCTTTCCTTCAAGGATACACTTCACTTGAAAGTTACAGCACTGCCTGTTTATGACAGATAGTGAGGAGACAAGACAACCACCTCTGCAGGGTTTAAAAAAAAAAAATTACATTGTCAATGAGACCATGACAACTCAGCAACAAGTGATATTATCAGGGTCTAAAAAGAGTTCCGTTCCTCTTCATTTGAAATCCCAGTTCAACCCCTGCTCTAATCCATGTGCCGAAACTGAGCCTCATGGGCTACTGAAGATTCTGTCTGGTCCGTCAGCGAGTCTGTCGTTACTCTACACTCTGACTGCCTTCCCAGGTTCTCTGTCACACAGCTTGTAATGGGAATGTTACGGTCATCTTCAAAAGGGACTTCTCTGAAGTTGCTTCTGAAACCAAAAATTGCTGATATTATGTAGATGAACCCCTGGCAGCTGACACACATGCCAGTGAGTCCTGTCGCTTAACTACAGCAATTTCTAGGGCTATGCAGACCAGTTCGCACTGGGTCAAAGTCAGGAAGTGTTGGTAGCTGTCTCACTGAAATGCATCGGGCGGTGCTGGGACATGACTTTTTATAGCTGTCAATTATTGTGCCTTGTTACTGTTCTTTGCAGCAGTCTGTAACACTTCGCCAACTTTCTACTTTCTGCAGAGGAGAATGCATGACAACCTGTTGAGCAAATGGGGCTACTGTCGAGAACGTTCAGGTGACCTAGGGGATACACTGAAGAAGTCTTCTGGCTGTTTAGCAACCCCCCCCCCGGTGATGACAAGAATGACAATAAATTAGCTCAAAGAGGAAGTACTAATAAACCTTCTGTCTGCATAACGTCATTGAATGGAAAGCTAACCTTTATTGTTTTTTACTAAAGAAATGAAATTACCTATATCAAACTGAGTTTTCACGCTACTGAAATGAAATGAAAAATAACAAAGAATAGCATAGCTGTGGCACCACTTGATATTTGCAGAAACTAGGAAGTATCTCTCCCAACCTCTCTGTATACTGAAAAAACAGCTGAGCTTCCAGTCAGTCCAAGTAGCCTGACCATGGACTGGGAAAACTAAGGGGGGGGGGACAGGAAAGATCAACTGCTGAAGCAAGATTAGGGCTATTTTTTTTTTTATATTCTTTGTTTACGCCCCCTTTCTCTCACCACAGCTAACCACTCCCTCTGGTCTCCCCAAGGCACTCAACTGGGCTCCGCCGACTCTCATGCCTCCTCTCGTTGCCATACTCCATGCTGCCTAGGTTTGCACCCCGGCGGGGAGAGAGGGAACATCCCCCATTTCACTCCCCTCACCTGCTTTATGTCTTCATCAGTCGGGCATTCAAGATTGCCCAAAGTTGGTCATCGCCATTCAGTGACACTGGGAGCCATCACCAGATTAGCTGTGGAACTTTTTTCTGGTTTTCTCCCCATTCCCCTGAGGAGCTGACATGCTGGGAGTACCAAGGGGCGCACCAGCACATACGGCACGTGCGCTCCAGAACTCGGCTGGCATCTTCCCCTTCTACGACGCTCTGTCCCCGCTGCACCTCCACCCGTGGTCACCCAGGTGGAGGTATTGAAGTGGGGGATGGTGGTCCCTTCCCCCGGAGGAGAGGAGCGACTCCTGGGACACTCCATCTACCTCCTCCCACCTACCCTCTGATGATTCTAGTCCACTCCCAAATCCAGGTCGCCGGCAATGCAGGCAGCAGCCCTACCGCTGTGCCAGCAGGCCGGCCAAGGGGGCCAGGTTGAGGCACTCTGAAAAACAACACTTAGCCAGCATTACTTTTCTACACACTGTATTCCAAAGTATTTTACAAGGAAAAGGAGTTCCATACTGATAGCATAGGGAATGCTGAATAGAACAGAACAGAACAGAATAGAACAGAAAAGAACAGCATAAACTAGACTAGAATAGAACAATATAATAGAATAGAGTAGAACAGAACAGAATAGAATAGAGTAGAATTTCAAAAAAAAAAAAATTCTATCCTCCAGCCTCAATTACCTGATGGGTCCAGTACCCAACCCAACTTATCAGGGAATAAAAAAAACAAATCTAACCATTCTGCAGCCGTCAGAGGGTATCTCCAGTGACCCCAAAGTAAAGAGCATTACAGTAATCCAGCCTGGATGTCACGAAGGCATGTACCAGTGTGGGCAGGTCCTCGGCTGAATTAGGGGTTTGATTCTGGCAAGGTTCATCAAGTGATAAAAACCACTCTGGACAACAGCCGACACCTGTGCTTCCAGTGTTAGTCTGTCATTCACGACCACGCCGAGATCTCGCACCCCAGAGGAAGCCATCAACGACGCAGATCCCAGGGATAAACAAGTGACTACACCAGTGGCATTCTCATTCTGCCCTCGTCCTAGCTCAATCACTAGGACCTCCATCTTGTCTGGGTTCAGCTGCAACCGGCTGGAGGACATCCAATCAATGATCTCAGCCAGGCAGCTGTTTAGCACTTCAACAGCAATCGATAGTCCAGGGGCAAAGGACAAGTACAACTGGGCATCATCTGCAAAACAGTAAAAACCCACATTGTACTTGCTAATGAGCTCTCCCAGGGGCAGTATATATGTAAGCAATAAGCCACGACAGGGTGTGCGTTAGACACTTTAACACACGGCTAGGAGGCATAGTGACGCACGAGGCCATCGGCCGGGTGCGTCCAGCCTCCTAGCCATGTGTTAAAGTGTCTAACGCACACCCTGGAGTGGTTTATTGCGCTTATGAAATAGCCATCTGTAGTGCAACTGCATTTGGTAGGTAAAATTCCCAATTCTAAGTAGGGAAAAAACATGTGTGTTTGTGTCAGTTTTAATAAAATAGTTCCTCCGCCTAAATGTGTTGTGTATTTGTTTTTTTTGACTGAAGGAATTTTGTCCTACAAAGGATTCAGTAGTTTAGCTCTGGTTGTCATGGCAGTATCCCCCCCCCCCACACACACACACACAATGCTTTGTGGAGACAACTAAGATGACATTTTTTTATTTATTTTTTATTCTGTTGCGGTTTCAAAGAAGTTGATTTTGAATAAGTGGGTGAGCTGGGACCTCACAAAGAAGTGGATTCAGAATGAGCCGGCAGGCTGGGCAACATCGTGGCTGTTCGTTAAATTTTTTTTTTTGCAAGAAGTGCATTCTGCGAGATCGTGGCTGTTCATTTATTTTTTTCCCCGTTTATTATATGCTGAACCCACGAGGAGCTAAGCAATTGGAATTAAAACCGAAACATTCAAAAGCGAGCGGGTGGGCTGGGAGAGAAAGATCGCAGCTGTTCCGTTTTTTTTTTTGTTTCATACATGCTGCATTTACGAGGAGACATGCAGATGGTTTAAAACACAGACATTTTGAAAGATTGAGGCGAAGTGAACAGGAGGTCAGAGGTACTTATTTTATTTTCTTAACAGTTAGGCTGATACCACTTCTGGCATAAACAAGATGGCTGCGTTTTGTTTTCTTAAGGTTCTGAGTGGGCAGCATTACATAGATCAATGCCCACAGGGTACTGCTGGTCCTTTTTCCTGTGCATCAGAATGAATATCACATCCCTACTAGCCAACCACAACTCCTATTTTATGATGCCCATTTCATAAACTGCAAATAATATCGGCGACAAGATCGACCTCTGAGGTACTCCACATGGCAGGAGCTTCGGGGGGGGGGGGAGAAATTCTCCATCACCACCCACTGCTTCCTGCCAACGAGACAGGACTTAAACCAGCTGATGACAGTGCCGGTGAGTCCACAGTACTCTCTAAGGTGATCTACAGTGTCAAAGGCTGACAAGATCTCAGGAAGGACAAGAACTGACCTGTCATCTCGATCTCTAAACCTGAGCAGGTCATTGTGCACCCTGACTAATGCCATTTCAGTGCTATGCTTGGCTCTGAAACCTGACTGGAGTGGCTCATAAATGTCAAAGGTCATGAGGTGCTCCTCGAGCTGCTGCACCACGTTTTTCTCAACAACCTTACCCAGAAAGGGAAGGTTGGAGAGTGGATGGTAATTCGCCAGAATATCCGGGTCAAGAGACGGCTTCTTCAGAAGGGGGCTCACCAGAGCCTCTTTCAAGGTCTTCGGGAAAACCCCTTCCAACAACGAGCACCAGATAATCCTGGCAAACACCAGGCCAATGGAACCAACACATCTCATCAAGAAACGAGTTGGAGCCGGGTATAGTTCACAATATGTGTGCTTCAGCTTCGAGGCAACCTCAATGACATCAGCCACCTCCACCAGTTTAAACTCATCCCAGACAGGCGGAGCACCTCTGTTCCACCCAGGCCAACCACTGTGAGTTGTGGTATGACTCATTGATGGGATCCCCTGCCGGATAGTGGACACTCTGTCCAAGAAGACCTAAGCAAACTCATCACATAAAGTGACTGAAAAGGCTTTTTTTCAGCTGCAGACAGACCAGATGAAGGAGTCTGTCGACAGTCCAAAAAAAGCTAAGTTCATCAGTTCTTCCTGGCAGCAGTCTCCCTTGACAAGAATTCTGCCTTCTTATGGCTGATTGCCCCCTGGTACTCCAAATAATGGGCACGCAGGGCCAGCTTGTCCACATCCGACCTGGTCTTCCGCCAACAATGCTCCAACTTCTGACCCCTGATCTTCATCACCTTGAGATCTCCATTAAACCACCGAGATCTCAAGTGAGAAGATCTGGGTCATACACAAACTGGTGCAAGAGTATCAAGTGCCTCAAAACCGCCTTATTATACACGGCCACTGCTGTGTCCATACCCACTGCATGTGCAGCATCTACACTAGAGAGATCAGCTGCTGCTACTAGTCCCTATGGGGACAGTCCCCTTAAAGGTCAGTAGCTGACCATCTCAACGTGGGGGGGGACTCTCAGGATGGGCCCTGACCAAGAATTTCACCGTTCAATGATCCAACCACACTACCTGATCAATCTCAAGGTTATTTGCCTCAAGCCACAGTGAGAACACCAGGTCGAGCATGTGGTCATGGTGATAGGTAGTGGAAGTAATTTCCTGTGACAGGCCCAGTGATGACATCAGCTGGAGGAGGTGAGAGCCCAACTGCAAAGATTCGTCGCCGACCCAGGCACTGAAGTTCCCCAGCACTAAGCATCTGTGGGACTCCCAACACCGCATTAAAACAATGAAGTCCACAACCTCCTGCAGGAATTCTCCCGCTCCAGGAGGGCAGTAAATAAGGAGAATCCTGCAACCTGCGCCGGACCCCCACGCACAACCACACACTCAGAAGACCTGGTTGTCCCCACCAGGTGCACGGTGAAACCCAGGTCAGATCTAAAGCAAATGGCCACTCCCCCAGCCCTGCATTCCCACAACAGGCACTGCAACACAGAGTACCCATCGGGAACAGATGCCTCCAAAATCGGGCCAGCATCGTCACCCAGCCAGGTCTCTGTGATGCACGCCAGATCGACAGAGGAAATCAAGTCCACCATAATTGTGGTCTTATTCCTCATCGATCTGTCATTGCACAGCACCGCCCACAAAAGACAGGTAGATGCTGTCGCCCCTTTGGCTACCAGTCCACTCTGTCTGGTGGGAACCCTGGGGATGGAGACCAAACATATCTGGCCTCTCTCTCTAGGCTCCGTCTAAATCCAGGGTGTCTCCTGCACCTAACCACCCCAATACCTCTCATCACCGCTGACATTACAGCACCCCGCCATCATCGACCTCCATATGCCCGGTAATGCCAACCTCCCAACAGCGCCTCGCGGTCGTACCTGACACAGGGAGGTCAGCAAAGGACCAGAGGTCACGCAGCTGGGATGCATTGTAGGAGGTTCTCGAGGGTTCAAGGCCCCGGCACATCCTGGCAGACCACCTCCACTACTCTACTACTGCCATCAAACTATACTCCTGACAAGCTGGTTATCACCACCTTTTAATAGAACTACTATATAGCACAATCACATCCCACAAACAACTTAACTAATACAAACTAAAACTAACTAATCACTCACTCACTCCCTCAGCACTCACACATTCACCCACCAAAAAATCCCTTAAAACCAATTCAACCCCCTCCCCCCAAATAATAAAAACCCAACAGTGATTTTCTGTTTCCCAGGGGAAGGAGGGAGAGAGAGACTCGAGTGCTATAAATACAGGTTACTCACCTGTAACAGGAGTTCTAGGAATGGTATATGTTGTTCATCCACACTTATTGGCAGGTTCCTTGCCGCTTTAAATCTTGCTGGAAGGTCTTCAAGCTGGCTCCTTCCACCCACCCGGGTGGTAAAACTCTCGGCTCCACCCCATGACGCCAGATCTGCCCGCTGGAAGCTCAGTTGTGTGTCAGCCGGGAGGTCGTAGGAAGTCGTAGGGATGAACAACATATACCATTCCTAGAACTCCTGTTACAGGTGAGTAACCTGTATTTCTAGGGACATGGATATGTTGTTCATCCACACTTATTGGCATACTCCAGCAGTTCTCCGGGAGGAGGAGGCAAGGCGACACCCTACTTAGGAAAAGAGACTGGAGAACCGAGGCCCCAAAACCAGCATCCCGCGTGACTCAAGGTCGATGTGGTAGTGGTGATGAAGGTGTGCGCTGACTTCAGGTAGCAGCCCTGCAGATTTCCTGGATAGGACATCCCTGGAAGCAGCCACCGATGCAGCGGTATGGCGGGTAGAATGAGCTCTTATCCTCTGGAGGCTCAATGTCCGCCAACCTATAGTAGATCTATGCAGGAGGTGACCCACCTGCTTATCGTCCACTTGGCTGCAGGTCTGCCAGGTGCGGCTTCAGCGTAGGGTGACAAACAGCTGTCAAACTCTCCTGAATTTCAGCTGTGCGCCCTTATAGTAAGCGAGCGCCCCTTCTAGGGTCCAGAGTATGGAGCCTATATTCGCCTCTGAGGTGTGATTGGGGTAGAACACCGGCAGAGTCAACACCTGGTTAAGGTGAAACTCCGACACCACCTTCGGAAGGAATTTCGGGTGGGGCGCGAGGACAACCTTGTCCCTGTGGGAAGACCAGGTAAGGAGACTCGATGGAAAGCGCCTGAGCTTTCCCTTATCCTTCTGGCTGACTAGCCACCAAGAAGGCGGTTCTTCCACAACAGGTGAGAGATCACACCTGTGCATTGGTTCAAATGGCTTGCCCATGAGCTTTGCCAGTACCAGCAGTAGATCCCACGGAGGTGGAGGTTCTCGCACCAGAGGGGAAATGTGGTCAAGGCCTTTGAAAAAGCGCCAGACCACCTTCTCCTGTGCCACCGACTGCTTCCCGGCCCGCGCCCGGTAAGCAGAGATGGCTGCCAGGTGCACCTTAGGGTTATCGACTCTGAGCCCTTGCTGAGAAAGGGACCATAAATAGTCCAAGATGCTTGCCAAGGAACAGGAAGAAGGGTCCAGGCCCTTGTCCTGACACCAAATGGAAAACCTTTTCCATTTGAAGGCATAGCATTTCCTGGTCGACTCCTTACGGGACGCCTCAACTACATTGAGGACCTCGTCGGAAAGACCCAAGGCCTGGAACTCTAGCCACTCAGGAACCAGGCCGTCAGGTGCAGGGATTGAAGGTCCGGATGGAATACCTTCCCCTGATTGACTGAAAGCAGGTCCGGGCGAGCTGGAAGCTGCCTCGGGAGCCTGGAGCTGAGGCTGAGGAGATCTGGATACCAGCATTGGCGATGCCAGTCTGGGGCTACCAGAATCACCTGCGCCTTGTCCCTCCTCGCCTTGAGAAGCACCTTGTGGATCAAGGAAAATGGGGGAAAGGCGCAGAAGAGGTCCGGGGTCCACGGCCTCGAGAAGGCATCCCCCTGCAGCGAGCCCTGCTGAGGGGGGCAGGCATGGAACAGCCTCAGCTTCGCATTCTCCCTGGAGGCAAACAGATCCACCTGAGGTGTGCCCCAATGGGAGAACAGATCTTGTACTACCTCCGGCAGGAGAGACCACTTGTGGGACACAGCCCCTATCCGGCTTAGGGCATCGGCCAGGGTGTTGGAGGCTCCTGCCACATGAATAGCTAGAAGATCCGCCTCCAGGCTGCGCACGAGTGACCAAATGCGGAGAGCTTTCCTTGCACAAGGGCATGGAGCGCGTCCCGCCCTGGCGGTTTAGGTAGTACATGGTCGTGGTATTGTCCGTCTGGACCCGAACCACTTGACCCCGTAGAAACGGAGCGAAGGCGGTGAGAGCTAGGTGGACCACTCGGAGCTCCAGCAGGTTGATATGGCATCAGGACTCCCGTGGGGACCAGAGGCCGTGCGCTCTGTGCTCCCCCAGATGGGCACCCCAACCCACCAGAGAGGCGGCGGTTGATAGAGAGACCGTCGGCTCGGGGCGGACGAACGGGATGCCCTCCTGCAGATGAGCTGAAACGATCCACCACTGGAGAGCGTTCCACATCCCTTGGGTCACCGTCACTAGCTGGTCCAATGGATCGCAGCATTGAGACCACTGGCTGGCCGATTGAAGGGGGCGCATGTTCCAGGGCCCAACGTACCACGCTGGTGCAGACCGCCATGAGACCCAGGAGGCGCAGTAAGTCCCGGGCAGGGCGCAATTGCCCAACCAGAAATGATCGGGCAAAGGAGGAAAGAACCTCGACCCTGTCCGCTGGGAGCCGTGCTCTGGCTCGAAGAGAGTCGAGCTCTGCCCCGATGAAGAGAATCACCTGCTTCAGTTCGAGTTCCGACTTGGCCTCGTTGATGAGGAGGCCGACCTGAGAGCAAACCTGGAGGGCCAGATCTCTGACCGCTCCATCTCCTGTCTGGAGGGGCTGCTATCAGCCAATCGTCCAGGTAAGGGGCACACCGACCCCCAAGGCCAAGAGGAATGTTGGTCACCACTGCCATGCATTTGGTGAAGACCCTGGGTGCAGGAGACAGGCAAAAGGGCATGGCTCGGAACTCGAAAAGGGATCCTTCCGCTCGAAAGCGAAGGAATCTTTGGTGTGACGGACGGATAGGGACGTGAAAAAACGCGTCCTGCAGGTCCGGAAAGCAGAACCACACGCCGCGTTCCAAGGATGGTATTATCTGAGCCAGAGTGACCATCCTGAAGTTTCGAGACCTTAGGAACTTGTTTAGGTCGTGTAGGTCGAGAATGGGGCACCAGCCCCCCGTCCGTTTTGGGACCAGGAAGTACCTGGACACAAACCCCGGGTCTGAGGGAGGGTCCGCCACCTCTCTGATCACCTCTTTCTCGAGGAGCAGAGCGATGTCGGCTCGGCGAGCCGACAGCGAGGCTGCGGACCCCGAGGCTCCCCTGGGGGCGACAGCTCTGAAGGGCGGGGCCTGCTCGAACTCCAGAGGCAGGTCCTTTCCTACCACTTCCAACACCCACCGGTCAGTGGTAATGGCAGACCAGGCGAGAAAGGTACTGGAGCCGTCCCCCCATGGGGGAAACCTGGGGTGAGGTGACGAGGTTGGGGGCGACACCCCTCAACCCGTCACTGTGCAGGCTTGGAGGAGGGACCAGCCGAGGGACCTCCTGGGCCTTTACCTCCCTGCTTCCTGGAGGAGGAAGCCGCGGGCTTGGGTTCGGGACGTCAAGCGTGAGCCTGCTGGCCCTGATGCTGCTTGGCCGGACGTGCCGTGGGCGCAGACGGACGAAAGGGCTTGGGTTGCAGTCTGCGGCCCTTGTCCCTCTGAGCGGATGAGACCGAGTCCAAAGTGGCATTGGACTTTTCGATCCTCTGGAGGTGGCCTTCCACTCCTGGGCCGAAGAGGTCGGTCCCCAGGAAGGGGACATCCGCCAATTTGTGCTGGGTATCTGCTGTGAAGGTGGATACCCTCAGCCATGCCCAACGGCGCATAGCCACTGTGGCCGCGACTGACCTGGCGCATGAGTCTCCAATGTCCAGAGCAGTCTGAAGTTGCTGCTTGGCCACTGCCCTGCCCTGGTCCCGCACCTGCCTAACCGTGGTCTGCAGGTCAGCCGGGAGATGAGGGACTACCTCGTCCAAGGAGCCCAACAGGGCATGGGAGAAATGTGCCATAAGCACGGCCGAGCTGGCCTGACGAAGGCCAAGGGAGGACGCAGTGTAGACTTTTCACCGGCATAGTCCAATTTCTTGGACTCCTTGTCGGGAGGTTTGTCCACGTCCCTAGCATTTCTGGCACGCCGGAAAACGCTGTCGGTAACTAAACCCTCGGCTGAGGGATGTTCCGAGAAACCGACAGGAACCGGTAGGGGACCGCAGATACTCCTGGGCCATCCTGGCCGAAGGTGCAGGGTGCAGGGAAGCAGGGCGCCAGCCAGAGCTCCAAAGCCGGGCCCACAATGGCCTCGGGCCACAGGAAAGGCCTCCGTAGGGGGAATCCCCTGGTCCAATATCTCCGTGAGGGGTGACTTGGCCCGCTTGGATACGTGGCCGAGCTGTATCCCAGGACCCGAGATGAGCCTAACAAACCCAGAAAGGACGGCACATCGTCCAGCGACTGAGCTCCAGGAGGACTCCAGGTCCACTCGCCTGGAGAAAAGGGAGAGGAATCGTCGGACTCAGAAGAGTCTGCAAAGAGCTGCCTCGGGCCTGAGCCACCCTCCACCTGCCGAGGGCGATCAGGAGTGAGGGTGACAGGCAGCCTATGTGGTAACCCCTGAGCCGACCGAGAGTTCTTGGTCGGAGCCCCAAACAACGGCTGTGGAGGCGGAGGTTCCATCATAATCGGTGGAGCAGCTGGTTTCAGCTGAGCAACAGGCCTGGAAACAGGCGCCTCGGCTAAAACAAGGGGTTGCTTCGGCCACTCCGGTGACAGCCACTTAATGGCCGGGGAAGGCGACGTCGTCGGCTTGTTCCCCGCCAGCAGAAGCTGCTGCCACATGAGGTCCTCGTATCGCCGACGCAACTTGTGTCGAAGCCTCCTCGTCCGAGGAAGAGGACGAGGACGAAGCTGCGGTGCCGCTTGCTGCGGTGTTGAGACCGAGACCGCCTATGGTATGGATCGGCTGGACCACGAAGAAGTCCGAGACCGAGACCGCGAACCTCGCTTTTACGAGGAGGGTGCGGGAAGGAGCGGAAACCCGCCTCCCCGGCTCGAGGAACACCCACGGGCCCGGAACCGGAGGCACTGGCAAGCCCACGGGATCCTCAACCACCACCGGGGAACCGGGAGAGGATTAAGCCACGTCGACAACCCGGCCCAACGGGTCGAGAAAGATCTCGACTGGTGCCGACGGGCGCCTCGGCCAACTGACCTGACGGGGACACCGTGAAGCCAGTGGCCGAGTCAAGGATCGACTGGAATCGAGTGGTCGACCACTCGGGAGGGGGACTCTCCCAAGAGCGTCGACGGAGGGACTTACCCTTGTCCTTCTTTTTGGACCGAGAGGAAGGTCCAGCAGATGTTGGTCCCTCTCCCTTAGTGGAGAGAGACAGACAAAGCTCCTTAAAGGAAGCAGAATATGGGGATCCCAGAGAGAGTGGGATAAATGCCGCGGCCGAAGAAGATGCAGCCCATGCCACCTCCTCTTCGAGGGCGATCATCTGCTCTAGATGATCCGCCGAGCCCGCCGTCCACGAAACCGCCAACCGGCCTCTTTCGACTTTACCGAGTGGCAGCTTTTCGTCGCCTCTGCTGCAGACGGCAGCACGGCCTTCCAGGACATAGGCCAAGAAAGAAGAGCACAGGTCGCAAGCCTGTGGGTCGTGCTCAAGGCCCAAGCAGTAGACGCACGTGGAGTGCGGATCCGTCTGCCCGCATGGGCATCTCCGGAAACCGGGAGTCGATTTGTCCATCGCAGCCGCGAGGGAAAAGTTGACCGCAGTCTAGAAAACCTTAGAGATTAATTTCGGAAAAACCGAAGAGTAAGGAACCAGTCTTACACGCAGAGCGTTAAGGAGGGAACCTGAGCTTCCAAGCGGTAAGGAAGATCTGGCGTCATGGGGCGGAGCCGAGAGTTTTACCACCCGGGTGGGTGGGAGGAGCCAGCCTGAAGACCTTCCGGCAAGATTTAAAGCGGCAAGGAACCTGCCAATAAGTGTGGATGAACAACATATCCATGTCCCTAGAACATCAGATTTATAACGCTCTTATACAGAGCTTAACCCAGAAAGTTACTAGAACAGTAAAAACTGGCTCAGTATTATTTAGTCCTAATGATAAATGCTCCTTCAAGTCCACAATCCAGCAGCATGCTCTCACCAACACCGCCAGACCAGAATTAACCAAAACAGACAGAGGAGAGATAATGGAGGGCTTAAATGTTGATTAACCTAGCGCCAAGCAAGCTCTCACCAGTGTTGGGTCAAGTTTAAAGACAAAGTTTCAAATCAGGATACGATACCAAGGCAGTCAGAAAACAGTCAGTAAGCTCACCAGACCAATGTCCCAGTTCCTAATATGAAGCTTCTCTCGCCAGCCCCATAGACAGGTCCAAGCTGCATTTTCATGTGCCAATGGTCGGGCGGCACCGACAGCAGGATTCCAGGACCGCAATTCCCTTGTCACTACACCGATAAGGTCCACCAAGATGGTACCCACGTCTGAAAGAGAAAATGCGACCGGGACCGGGACCGTGTCCACGTTGCAATGCACAAGCACCTCTTGCTTCCGCAAATGCCAGGAGTTCTTTGCCACAATGAAATTCAGAAAGTTCCTCAAGTGACCATGACCAAGCCCATATCACAACTCCCGTCTCCTCTTGGACCACAAATGCCGGCCGGCCCTCCAACTAGATGGAAACCCCAGAAGGATACTCGGGCGCTCCTCCACTCAGCACCAGATCCCTCTGAAGACCAACAGTGCCCTGACAACCACTGCCAACTTTTACTCCTCAGATCTTCCAGGCTGCCCAACCACACTCCCCAGTTCTCCACTCCTCTGTCGCAGTAAGTAGCACTCATGAACAGTCTGCTTAAAAAACAAAAAAGCTGACTCCCAGAGCTAACTCACTGTCCCAACCCTACCTGATACTTTGCCCTACACCTGATTCTGACTATAACTATATAAAACTTTAAACTTAAAATCATTTTTTAAAACACCCAGACTGAAAAATCATCTCAGGGTCAAAACGGCTTTGCTCTCCTAAAAATGGAAAATAGCATAAAGGACTGGAGGATTTTTCCTATCTCAGACTAGAGCTCATGCAAGCAGCAGCCCAGCACAGCCGGCATCTTGATCCTCCTCCAGTAATAAAAAATCTCCCCCACCCCCAAGGACCTGACAGATCCAGTGCCAATGTGATCCATCAAGGAATAAAAAGAAACTGACCCCTTCCCCGATCCAGGCCAAACCAGGACCGCTGACGAATATAAAGAAAAAATCTATCCTGCCTCACTTCAACAACCTGATGAATCCCAAGCCTCGGCCTGTCCAGGAATTAAAAGGAAGAAAAGAAGAGTGGAATACCTTGTAACCAGTGGATTACAGGATCCAAGGCAACATGGTTTCACAGGGGGGAAGTCTTGCCAGACAAACCTGACTGACCTGGGTAGTGGTTCAGGGAGGAGCGGTAGATGTGGCCTACCTGGATTTCAGTAAGGCCTTTGACACTGTTCCACACAGAAGACTGGTGAACAAGATGGCCTGTCAGGGAGTGGGTCAAAAATTTATAAACTGTGCAATTGTTTTCCATGATCCTAATCTGTTGTAATGTTCAATTTGTTTCATTTCTTACCTAGCCCATAGCACCCTGACTAGGCTGCCGTACCCAACTTATGTTTTTTTTAACCGTATATTCAACCATCTTCTGACTTCTGTTGCCTCTGCTTCTCTTTTCGGTACTGACTCACATCTAGCATTTTCTTCCTCAGCTCCCCTTTATAGGGTGGATTTACCATCATCGCTTGGTCAAACATCACCAGCACCCCCTTCCCAGCCCTCCCCGTGGTCCCCCGCCAGTCCTCTCTACCATATCCCTATTTATGGTAGTTACCCTCCTCACCTCGAAGTCCTTCTCTGACACATTATACTCCCCTCCAGGTACCCCCATCTTCTATTAGCTGGCTGTTCTTGTCATGTCTTCATCATGGCTGGGTTTATTATCGCCCCTGGCAAGTTGGACATATTGGTATTGTTGTACCGTGTATATGGACTGTATGACACTTTATTTATTTATATAATACTGCTAATGGTATGTCTGCAATTTTTGTAATTGGATTCTCCTCTGTTATGGTTCCTTGTTCCTTTTTTTTCCTTAGCTTATTAGAACCTCTTTGTATTCATTTGCACCAATGTGTATACATATATGTATATAGATAGATATATAGATAGATTTTATATATATATATATATATATATATATATATATATATAAATATGTATGTTGCCTTATTGTACCTGACCTTGTTCTAACCAGGTCCATCTTGTAAAAGAGCTCTGCTCAATGATGTTCGCCTGGATAAATAAAGATTTTGATTGATTCAATTGGGCTGGCAGTATAGCCTAGAGATTAGAGTAAGGAGCTATGAATGAGCTTGATCCATCCAGCAGACCTGAGTTTGATTCCCATAACCTCCACTCGTGTATTGTGTGCCTCTGAGTAAGTCACTTAACCCCCCAGTGCTCCCAGGTCGCCCCTGAAAACAGGCACTTGTGCCTAGTGGGCCTTACCCGGTTACCAAAGTCTAAAAAAAAAAAAGAAGTTGGTTAACTTTAAGCAACAGGAGTGAGAGGGTGGTTATAAATGGTGTCTACTCTGCAGAAGGCAAGGTGACCAGCAAGGTGCCCCAGGACTCAGTTATGGGCCCAGTCCCTTCAATGTCTTTATCAGTAACATTGCAGAAGGGGTAGAAGGGAAAGTATGCCTGTTCGTGGATGACACAAAAATCTGCAACACAGTAGACACGGGGGAATGAGGATGATTTCAAAAAGTTGGAAGGCCGGCCCGTCGGTACAGCAGTTGATTTCCGTCTCACGCCGCGACCCGTGCATTGGAATGGACTGGTCGCCGGAGGGCCAGCCAGGGGGAGAAGGATGGAGCATCCGAGGACAGCTCTTCTTCTCCAGGTGGAGGGCAGGGGATGCGCACTGGCGTAGGCTGACTCTTGGTGGAGGCTGGGAGCGCAGCAGTACAGCCAGGGCTCAGTGTACAATGGGGAGTGGCAGACGTCGACGTACGCCTTGACGTCTGGACGTCGCTCCCCACAGAAAACGGGAAAAAGTGCTACCTGGTCTGCCGGATGATGGCTGCCGACTCCCCGCCGCCTCAGATGCCCCGACACCCCGGAATCCACCTCAGCAGTGCCCGGGGACTGATTGTAGAGTGCGCTGGTATCCCCTCCTGGCGCCTTCCCCTCGGGAGGAGAGGGACGAACCGCCGGCGGTTACGCCGTATTACTCCCTGGCCGGCTGCAATCTGGAGGTGAGTAGGAAGGGAGTCGGGCGAGGATGTCGGGGGCCGCGTGCAGCCGAAGGAGTGGCAGGGCAAGCGAAGGCAGAAAAAAAAAAAAAAGAAAAGTTGGAAGAATGGTCAATAGTTTGGCAACTGAGTTTCAATGCAAAAAAGTGCAAAATCATACCCTTGGGGCACAGAAACCCAGAGGTTACTTATCAATTGAGAGGGGAAGTACTGGCAACCACCAAACAGGAAAAGGACCTGGGGTAATCATTTCTGATGACCTGAAGGTAGCCAAGCAGTGTGATAAGGCAGTGGGGAAGGCTAGCAGGATGATCAGGTGCATAGGGAAGGGTATCACCAGTAGAAGGAAGGAGGTAATATTATCCCTGTACAGATCACTGGTAAGAACCCACCCTGAGTACTGTGTCCAGTTCTGGAGGCCCACCTCCGGAAGGACACCAATAAGGTGAAGGCGGTACAAAAGAGGGCTACCAAAATGGTGAAGGGCCTGCATTAAAAGCCCTATGAGGAAAGCGTCAAGGAACTGAATATTTACTCTCTGGAGGACAGGAGGGAAAGGGGGGCTATGATAGAAACATTCAAATACCTAACAGGTATTAATAAGGTACGGGAAGGTAGCATTTTCCTTAGAAACGAAGCTCGAGGACAAGGGGTCATGCTATGAAGTTGGAGAGGGTAGGCTCAGAGGAAATATGAGGAAATACTTCTTCACAGAGAAGGTGGTGGACGCCTGGAACAGCCTTCCAGCAGAGGTGGTGGGTGACAAAACAGTGACGGGATTCAAGCATGCATGGGACAGATACAAGCGGACCATGGTAGTAAGGCAAGAGGAGGAGATGACCAGAAATCGAGTAGGGTCTGCGGTATCACAGTAGGCAGAGAATGACTAGGTGGGCCAAGAGGTCCTTATCTGCCGACAACTCCTCTGTTTCTACGTTGCTAAGAAATCACACAAAAAAAATTGCCTGGTGTTGGGTGAACTTGAACTACTGTGTACAGTGTAGGGAGCATTACTGAAAAGCAGGGCCATTGCATCAAAACCCTCCGTGTGGGCACCGTATACAAAAAATCTGTAAAACAGATGTTGGATGTGCTCTTCATATAACTACAGTTATACCAGTAAGACTGTTGAGTAAGGCCTGCACAAAAATAAACAAGAAAAGCATGACCAGACTTTTTGGCACCTGATACAGTGCTCCCTCACTATAAAGAACCCCTCTTTAACAAACTCCCTCTTACAGTGAACACATTTGATGGTTCCCATTGTTCACTAAGTAGGTATATTAACACCTCGCTATAGTGTGAACACCTCAGCTGGCTCCAGAGGTGCTCACTATAGAGAGGGAGCACGGTAAATCTTTGTTTTTTTACAATTTAATTAGTCAAGGAAGACCAGCAGAGATACATCCCATTATCAGGTCCTGCTTCTGCCCAGTTTTACATCTGAGAGGGACTAATGTACAGGAAGATCAAGTGACTTGCTCAAGGTCACAAGCTGAGTAAGTGGCTCCAGTGTGGTCTGAGCATGGATCCCAAGCTTCAACCCCAGGCATGGACCACACTGTCTCAGAGTAATGATTCTAGATGAGTGGAGAGGAACCCCTTTCCTGGTGCTGGTGATGTTTTGGCTTCCTTGCTGAGTACGTGGCTGACGCTCGAATCTTGGCTTCACCTTCCAATTCTAATTTCAGGTTTGTTCACTCACCAGTGTACAAAACATATTTACTGTGTCTGTCCTGGAGCAGCACTGCCTCTGGTCTGTGGTTCCACAGGAGATGATGCAAAAGGTCTGCAAAGAGGTTATGCAGTGGGAAGAGGAGGATGTGTGCTACAGGGGATGCCCTCCTCCTCTGGGTGGGGGAGGGTGGGTTGTGGCTCCTGCTGCGATTCTGCCACCTGCATGACCACCACTGGCAGTGTAGCTGGGGGAGGGACTACACGTGGATGCCAGTGCATCGTACACAACATTACCTGATGGTGACGTGAGTGTGCACTCGGTCAGGAGAAGATGATGACAGAGGAGGAAAAACATGGCAGCTTGTCAGCAGATTAAACCACTGCTACCAGCATTGGTCATGCTCTATTGTCCCTCCTGACCCGTTCTTCTGGCCCCCCAACAGCTGACCAGGTATGCTGAATTACGCCCAGCAGGATGCTGACATGAGTGCGTAGAGGACATAGGAGCAGGTGGAGGGAGATTTACTCAGCAGGCCAACTGGAGAAGAACATCTTGAAAAAAATGCTATCTAAAAGGTCCAAAGTGCTGCTGAAACAGCAGGATTGAATAATCTGCTAGAGACAACTTCCAGGAGATCTTAGAAGTAGAACAGAACAGGAGAGGGCAGAAGTCTGGCTTTATATACTTAACCACCTGTCATAAAAAAAAAACAGTCCAAGAGTGCTTTATGATGTAATGAGCTGGCTACTTGTGATGCAATGACTGAACGGAGACAAAGAGCAGCCATTTTGTGTTCATACTGTGCACATCCCACTCTCAGTCATGGACAATGTCACCAGAAGCAGAGATAGGAACTTTAAACAGGAGAGTGGGGGTAATATGCTACACTTCTAAATAGTACCATGGGACCTTGATATTCCCTTAGGCAGTGTAGCCTAGTGGTTAAGAAAAAATTACTCACCTTAGTAATGTTGTTTCTTCTAACGGAGTCTTGCTATATTATGACAGATGCAGTTTGTCCTACCATTAGAACTGCTCCGGAGGTGAAAGAGTTAACTTCCATGCAGAGCATGGAACTTAGAGCGCGAGCTCGGTTAAAGAAGCTCTGTTAGGGTGGTTTCAAACCGAAACCGTCAGATCTTTACGAGCAAAACTCACTAAGGCTCTGTGTGGAAGCTGTAACCTACACTAGCCAACTGGCTACCAAGACTCAAGTCAGGGGACCAGAAAAATAAGATAAAATAACTAAATAAAACACAACACCCAAACATAAAAGAGGGCATCAATAAATGCCAACAGTGGACTGCCCACCCCATACCCAAAGTAGAAGTTCTGAGAGGGGCAGGCTGGGAGGTTATAATATACAAGACTCCATTAGAAGAAACAACATTAAGGTGAGTAATTTTTTTCTTCAAACAACATGAAGTCTTGCTATATTATGACAGATGCAGACTACACAGCAGTACCTCCATGGAGGAGGAACAGAACCTACTTAGGAATAGGTTCTGAAGCATGGTTGTGTTAAACCGAAAGCATCCTCCTGGGCCTGGATATCCAGGGAGTAATGCTTGGTGAAAGTGTGGTACTGTTTTCCAAGTAGCTGCTTGACATATCTCCAAGATAGATGTTCTAGCAGCTAGAGATGCAGCTGTACCTCTGGTAGAGTGAGCCCTCAGGCCTGAGGGGGAACCTTACCCAGCTTTTGATAGCAAAATTGATACAAGAGACTCATCCACCTGGCAATGGATCTCTTAGTGGCAGGTCTCCCTTTCCCAACCTCACCATAAGTGAGAAATAGTTGGAGGAAGTCAAACCTGTGACCCTTGGTACGCTCTATGTAGTAACTTAGGGCCCTCTAACATCTAAGTTGTGCAGCCTCCTCTCACCAGAGGAGGAATGGTCAGTGAAGAACACTGGAAGTGAAATAGATTGGTTAAGGTGGAACCGAAACCACCTTAGGCAAAAACTTCCTGTTAGTCCTGAGGACTCACCTATCCCTGTGAAAGGAAATAAAGTCAGTCTCCACTGATAAAGCTTGTAACTCACTTATGTGCCTGGCAGAAGTGATGGCTACTAGAAATACAGTTTTCCAAGTCAAATACTTAAGCTCTGTCAAGACAGAGGCTCAAAGGGGTTGCATCAGCTGAGCAATGCAAACATTAAGATCCCAAGCAGGGGCAGGGTCCTGAATGGAGGATTGGTATGAAGCAATCCCTTGAAAAACTTGGAAAATACAGGGTGAGCAGAAAGAGAAGAGGGCTTCCCTGCTGAAATGAAGGCAGAGACAGCTGCCAAGTGCACTTTCAGGGTAGCTGGTCTCAGTCCCAAAGAATTAAGATGGACCATATAATCCAATACAGTGGGAAAATCAGCAGATTCCGGGGAAATATGCTTCCCGGAACACCATATGGAAAACCTTTTCCACTTGGAGTTATAGGTAGCCCTGGTGGAAGGCTTCCTAGCAGCTTTGGATTTGAGAACACTTTGAGAAAGTTGTAGATCAGCAACTCTAACTGCTCAAGAGCCAAGCCTTGAGGTTGAGGGATTTGAGATCTGGATACCAAACTCTCCCTGAGCACAGGTTAACAGATTGTGGTTCTTGGGGAGACACAGGGAAGATGGGCTGCTAAGGACAGAAGGAGTGGGTACCAGGGCTGCCTGGCCCAGTCTGGAGCAATCAGGATCATCTTGCAGGGCTAAGACCTGATTTTGACTAGTACTTTGAACAGGAGAGGGAAGGGGGGGAAAGGCATAAAGGAACTTCCCTTCCCAATCAAGGAGAAAGGCATCCAGGGGGACTGAGCCCAACACTGGGGCCTGCAACAAAAAGGGAAGTTGATGATTGTCTGGGGCTGCAAAAGATCTATCTGAGGAGTGCCCCATCTGGCAAAAACTATCCCTAGTACTAGGGGATCCAGTGACCATCGTGATGGCCCTGGGAAATCCTGCTGAGAGCATCTGCCAGACACATTGTCCTTGCCTGGGAGGTGAACTGCTATGAGGAAGTGTTCGGTGAAAGCCAGAGACCACAACTTCATCGCCTTAGTGCACAAGGTCAAGACCGAGTGCCCCTTGTTTGTTGGATGTACCACATTGTAGTGGTGTTGTCTGTTCTGACCTGTACCACCTTGTTCTGAACAGATGCAGAAAAACCTGAAGTGCTAGAAAACAGCTCTGAGTTCCAACAGATTGATGTGAGCAGAGATTCCTGAGGGGACCATAACCCCTGGGTGGAGAGGTCGCCCATGTGAGCTCCCCATCCCAAGAGGGATGCATCTGTAGTAAGGGTCAAGGAGTGGGACAGAGGGATGAAAGGCACCCCTTGTCTCAGATTGCTCTGATCCTGCCACCACTGAAGGGCCTGGATCAGGGTTCGAGTCACTGGGATTAACTTGGATAGGGGATCTCTTCTTTGAGACCAGAAAGCTCTCACATGGAACTGAATGTCCCTCATCTGAAATCTTGCTCCTTGCACTACAGCTGTGGAAGCAGCCATGTGTCCTAGAGCTGCAGGAAATGCCTTGCTGGTCGAGAGACCTGCAGAGTGAAGGACTGAGGCCAGGGCTACCAAGGTCCTTACCCTTCCAGGGAAGGAAGGCTCTGGCCTGCTTTGTGTCCAGTTCTGCGCCTATAAAGGTGAGTACCTGGACAGGTTCCAAAACTGACTTTGAAGATTGAGAAGAAAGCCCAGAGAGGTAAGCAGCTGCTGGGTAACTAGCAGGTGTGATTTGATCTGGTCTGAGACTGACCCACAATGAGCCAGTCGTCCAGGTAGGGAAAATGGCAATCTTTGCCTTCTTAGATGAGCAACTGCTACTGCCAGACATTTTATGAACACCCTTGGGCAGAGGTGAGGCCAAGGCATTGCTCTGAACTGATAATGGCCTGAGGGCAGTTCAATCTGAGGTATTTTCGATGGGAGCTTTGATAAGAACATGGAAGTAGGCATCCTTGAGGTCCAGGGAAGCTAGCCAGTCCCTGGCCTTAGGGAGGGTAAAATCATTCCCAGAGTCACCATTTTGAATTTTGGTTTTAAAAGGTGCTTGTTTAGATATCTTAGATCCAGGATAGGCCGCCACTCTCCTGTCTTTTTGGGGTAAGGAAGTACCTGGAGTACAGACCCTTGCCCTGGTGTGGGGGAGAAACCCTTTCTACAGCTCTGAGAGCCAGGAGGGTTGAGACTTCTGTTTACAAAGCAAGAGTCTCTAAAGGGTTTGCAGGTGGAAAGATCTGGCTCTCATCTTTGGAAATTTTTGAAGCTGAGAACCAGACCCTGGCTCACTACTTCAGGACCCACCTGTCTGATGTTAAAGACCCCAGTCCTAGACAGTAAGCAGCCTGCCCCCTACAGGTAATGGAGAGCCGACCCTGGGCATCCCATCAGGGTGCCTGTTTGGCAGGGGCTTTAGGCTGAGGGGTGGGAGCAGGCCTGCTCGTAGCCCATCTGCCTCTCCCTCTGAAGAACCCCCTCTGAGCATAGGCTGAAGAGGAGGAGGCCTAGGGTCTGGTAAAAAGTCCTGTGAAAAGGCCTGCCCCTACCCCTGGTGGGGCTGCCTCTGAGGAGTGGCTTGCCGTTCCTTGGCTTGTGCAATCCTATAAGTGGTTCTATATTCATCCATTTTTCATATAATTCTCTGTCTGCTCCCCAAACAGAGAATTTCCCACCACAGGAAAATCCATAGCCTTAGACTGGGTATCCTGTGACAAAGTAGTACACCTGAGCCAGGCCAATCTCTTAAAAGCCACAGATGTAGCCATGACTCTAGAGGATACATCATTAGAATTCACTGCAGCATGGAATTGCACCTTAGATGCTCTCGATACCATCAAGAGCCACCTGCTCCAGCTCCTTTGCAAGCTGGCCTAGGGACCTGTTTAGCTAAGGCCATGACAGTATCCCATCTAGATTTCTGGTATCTCGCAACATAAGCTCATATAGTTTGCTTGTCTGAGTCCCAAAGATGCTGCCATGTATTGTTTTTGGCCATGGCATCAATCTTCCTGGAGTCCTTGTCAGGAGGATGTGAAGCCAGGGAATATTAGCTTTATCACAGGCTGCAGCCTGAACTACCCCAACATGACTGCATTGCTGTGAAAGAAAATCTGTATCAGGACCTGACAAAGTGTACCCGTGTCCATCTTTTATCTACAGGAGGCACAGAATTAGGAGCTTTTAAAATTTTTATTGTTTGTTTCTAAAAGATTTATGTAAAGGGATGGACAATCTCCTGGACTCTGGGATATCCATCATCTCTACATAGTCAGGCTCCTCTTGCTCATCCAAAGCCTCCTCTAAGGGAAGCTGGAGGGTCTCAGCAACTTTTATAAAACAAAATGAGAAGGGGACTCAGAAGCCTAGGGGAGATTCACCTGAAGGTCTGTCTGGGGAGATGTCCGTTCAATGGGCACATCCAGACTTTCAAAGTCACATTCACACTGATCATAATCATCCTCCCCTCCTCTGGTTCATAAACTCTTCTATATCATATTCTTGAACCGTGGAACCAACCGAACACCTTTTGCCAGACAGTGGCAGTTCGAAGGAACGGGGACAGTGACTGGACAATCTGTATTGCCCTGGCTATCTCTGCAGCAGTTGGAGAAGGAATTTTGGACTCCACACCTGCTGACTTTCTAGTTCTCTTTGCTGGAACTGGCTCCTCAGAGTCAGCTTTACGTTTGCCCGCGGAAGTCTGGCCCTGGTCAGATGGCACTCCCTCCGGTTCGGCTGGCACCGAACTGGGCTGGCCATCCGAGTCAGCGGACTTTCTGGCCTCTCGTTCCCTGAGCCTACCAACTCTCTTATCTAGGGTGGCTGCAGGGAAATTCTTGCAAATCTGGCAGTCTGCATTGAGGTGGTCAAACCCCAGACAATAAACACATGTGGTGTGTGGTCAGCCTTGGCAAAGGCTTCCCACAGACACTACAGAGTTGAAACCCAGTGGGCCCGGTTTTCTTTTGGGTTTCTCAGACATAATGCCAGCCTAACCAAAAACTTGCCCTTTTGATGGCAGTGCCAGGCAAGACACTGCTTATCGGTTCCCAACCGTGTCACAGGTCGTGGAAAAAAACGTAATGAAATCCGTTTTTTTTAGAACCGATAAGAAACGGAATCCGCACTCTAACAAGCCTTAAAAGGCTTTAAAACCAAGTTTAACTACAACTCGATCGGTTCAAACTGAACCGATAAACATTTATAAGTTCCACACAGAAAACCTATCTATTACTTACAATACCATAGACAGAGCTTGAACCGATCGGTTTGCAGTTAAAATAAATAATATCGCAGTTAAATTCAACCGAGGAAATGAACCGAGCAGCAGGAGGAATCTCCGGAGCGACTGTTCAGTGAGGCGGAGTAAAGAATCTGACGGTTTCGGTTTGAAACCACCCTAACAGAGCTTCTTTAACCGAGCTCGCGATCTAAGTTCCATGCTCTGCATGGAAGTTAACTCTTTCACCTCCAGAGCAGTTCTAATGGTGGGACAAACTGCATCTGTCATAATATAGCAAGACTTCATGTTGTTTGAAAGGGGAGACCTGAGAAGTGGAAGATCCCAGCCTCGAATTCCAGCAGACTTACTGATTCACTGTATGAACTTGCACAAGACCGATTGCCCAATGGCCTAGTGGTGACCATGCTTCACATGCAGGGGCCCTGGGTTCACGCCTCAAATCCAAGTCTTAAGTTGGCAACTAGGAAAGTTCACATGGTCTGGTAAAGAGGAAGGAAGGGAGGGAGGGCTGCTTACATGGCTGCTTAACTGCTCCCAGATCGTCCAGGGATGGAGACAAGCTGTGTTGTCACTCAAGTGGCATTGCCAGTGACATCCCCGGATACCAAAACCTCACTGCTGGTCTCTCAGGGTTCTGTTCTGCACTCACCCCAGAAAGCCGCTAGACGATAAACCCTGCTGTGGGTGACAGTGATAGGTGACCCAAGGCAGGGTAAGCCATGAGCTTTGGCTCTGCTTGGGTGGGAGGTCTGTACACAGTATCCCTTCGGGGTGCTTACATTAATAGCATTCACCTGCAAGCAGTGATGGTGGTTATACCTAGGAGAATATAGTGGAACAGGAGGGCAGAACTATAAAGAGGGGTTAAAACTTTAGTAAGTCACTTGGCCACCCTTTACTTTATTACATACCAGCTGTAAACTGGGTAAAATCAGGACCCCACTAAAAACAAGATGTTGCATTTCAGCTGGGTTCTCCTGGTTAAGTAAACTGTGTGCATCAATACAGCTATAGAGGGTGGGTGGGTGTCTGTGGGTGAATTTATGTCAACCATAGACACACTGGCTGTATTTGAACATGCATATGAGCATCACCTATTGATGGCTGGAACCCCTAATGCTGTCAAACTGCTCACCTCTTACAGCCGGCCTATCACCATAGCAGTAGGGTTGCTACTGTTCATGACGCTAGCAACTCGGGTTCGGCAATGAGATTGGGTCATCAGGGGCCGGCAGGGAGGAGAAGGAGGACTGCGCATTTCAGAGGACACTCTCCTTCTCTAGGAAGTCGCCCACTCCCCACTGCATATGTGCTACCTAGGAATGCCTGGGTGGTGCAGGTCAGTAGGGGACGGCAGTGGGGGGGAGACACAAGAGGCCTTGTGGCATTCACGACTGTTGTGTGCAGTACTGTGCATTCCGGCTCAGTGTCTTAAGGAGTAACAGCACACAGGGAGAAAATGCAGCCACTGCAGGATTAAGCTCTCACTCTCTGCAGGCCCTGCCCTAGAGAGTAGGCCATGGGACCTCCAACGCTGGATTCAGTCTCCGCTGGGAGTCCTCCTGACCCCCCTTGTCCCACTCTAGGAGGTATACCAGAGGGGCTCTCAGGGTTCAAGCTTTGTCCTAGGAAAGAAGGATTATAGGGCTGGGAGGCTAGGGTTGATGGGGACTGTTGGCTAGAGAAGCATACAGACTAACTGAAAAATAAAAAACACACACTGCTCACCTCCTTTTGCTGCACTTGAAGGATCCCCCGAAGGGGAGTCTCGCATCTGGGACAGCTGCTTCGTCTCCTCATCATGTTCCTGCCTCAGCTGGTGAGGACAAATAAAGAACTAGTGAAATAACATGTGGTGGGGATCAATTGCTTGCTCTCAGTTGTGGCAGCACACAGCAACCAGAAGAGTTTCTCTCTGCCTGCTTAATTCATTGGCCCAGAACTATGAACCACATGCCCAAACATCCCTGTAGCAGCAATACCCACCACAAATCCGGCACCCCTTTGAAGGGATAAGATTGTGGGAGGCAGAACTTGACATAGACACAGCCTAAGTGCTTACCCCCCCAAAACAAAAAAGACTAATTAACCCACCACCACCACCACCACTGTGGCAACCAGTGCTGAAGCACTTTTCCCTGTCACCACCTCCCCCCTAGTTCTGTGCCACTTGAAAGTCCTTGTCATTGGCAATGGCTTCTTATTTCAACAGTCCTGTTACCTGATCTTAATGGAAGTTCAAAAACATTGGTCAACCACTATTAAAGAAGAAGCAGCACCAAAAATAGCAGGCAGAAAATGTTAATAATTTTTAAAAGTAGCCAGTTGTTCATTTTTATTTCTGAGGTGTCTTTTCTTTTTCCATTCGGTCATTAGAAGGTTTTCTACCTGACAGTATTAGATGTCATGTGAAGAGCAGTACTTTAGCTGGAGATGGATATATCTAGTTCTAGTCCTCTTTATACCTCATCAAGACTTACTGGGACACCACAAGAGACTGACATTTCAGCAGGTGACTGACTCTTCCTGGTCGACTGTGGTGTCACAGACAGTGAGGTCATAGGGCAGAAAATGCATGCGGAGGAATACAACTAGCTGTGCCAGCCTCAAAGAACAGTCCTGTTCCACTCATCAAACCAAGTACTGTCTGGCAGAAAATAATCAAATTAGCAAAAGGGAAAAGAAAACAAAATATTTCAGATGTAAGAATACTGCACTACTTTTGAAAGTTAATATTGATTTTAGGCAGTACACTGGCTGTTTAATGGAGTATGTTTCTGATTTATGTAACCTGCTGCCTCTCCAGCACCCCTATGGAATTAAGAATTACTTCTCATTAGGGCTAACCCGGTGTTCAAGATCTGAAATAAAATAAACATTTAATTATTTAAAATGTGTTATCTGAGAAGGGCACACTGAGCTGAAGCATGTTTCCAGGTGTGACCCAGGGAGAAGGGGTTACGAGAGGGGAAAACAACACTGGTATATTCTCAAAATGGTCAACAGGCAAACTGGCAAATACTAAACAATCTCAAGGGAAAGGCCAGTTCTTCAGCAATACCACTTCTGACTACTGAACTAGGTAATCTAACAGATCCAACTGAAATTACCACAGAGCTCAATTCCACCTTTTGTAGAGTCACAAAAATATCTCCGTTGGTTGATCTTTCGGATTTTAAGCAGCTTGGGACTAGCCACGGTGGTTCTGATGCGGGTTTTAAATTCAGATCACTAACGGTAGATGAAACTTTACCTTATGAATATGAACTTAAAAACAAGAACAGGGCTGGATAATACTGATCAAAAACTCTTCCTTTGCTACTGATGTACTCGTCCCTTCTCTGTGTACTTTGTACAATCATTTATTAGCTAATGGCAAGGTTAAATCCAGAGAGTGCACACCCTGACAAAAAGCCACTGACCAATTTTGTTACTTGCACTGTTGTCCAAGGTCCTTGAGAAGATTGTTTTTGGCCAATTTAAGGAGTTCCTGGATATTGGCTATTCGCTAATCCCTTGCCAGCATGGTTTTCTAGATAGCGACAGCACTCGAAGCTGTGCTTGAAGGCGTTAATGATCTTCACAAGGGCTTGGACAATGGCAACACGGTCAGTGCATTCTTCCTGGATGTTTTCAAAGCAGCTGATTTGGCGCACCATGGTCACCTGCTCACCAAGCTATGGGCCCTCAGTCTATCTATTTCTGCCTTATTCTGGTGTCAGAACTACCTGACTGGCATACCTCAGTCAGTCTTTTTGAATTCCATTTTCTCTCCGCTAATCAAAATCACTACCAGGATACCCCAGAGATTAATCCTGGGGCCTGTTTTGTTTACTATTTTCTTGAACAGTCTAGCTGATGTACTGCACAACTCTAGTTGTAAGAAACACAGAAACAGAATTTGATGTCAGATAAGGACTGCTTGGCCCACCTAGTCTGCCCATTTCCCTACCTAATGGATAAGCTGCAGATCCTAGTTAACCAACAGCCTACTTCCTCCTACCCCCCCCGACTGGAATTGCCTTGTGCCTGTCCCATGCATTCCTGAATTCCCCCACTGTTTTTGACTCATGACCTCCTCGGGAAGGCTGTTCCATGTATCCACAACCCTCCCCGTGAAAAAATACTTCCTCACATTACCTCTGAGCCGTCCCCCTCTATCTTCAGATTGTGACCCCTTGTTCCTGCACATCTCTTTTTCTGAAAGATGCTACCCTCTTGGACTTTGTTGATTCCCTTGAAGTACTTGACATCCTAGACTCCCTTGCAGGTGTTGTTTCTCAGGCAACTAGTCAGGGAGCCCACTTATGATGGGGTAATACTGGATGCTCACTAACAGGGACAGTACTGCAGAAGCCAAGGTGGGAGCCCACCTAGGGACCAGTGATCACTGCACAGTGTGGTTCAGCATAAGGACGGCAGCAAAAGCAAGCCACACAAAGATGAAGGTCCTGGAGTTCAGGAGGGCAAATGTTTAAAAAAAATAATGGGTGACTGCCTCAGAGACGACCTAGTAGGTGGGAATAGCCAAGGTGGGGTGTGGAACAGTGGGCCAAATTAAGGCATGGGCTCTGTACAAAAGAAGTGAGCAAAAACAGAAGAAGAAAAAAAGAACGTTTCGGTCTCAAGGGAAGTGGCTTGAAAGGTTAAGGCTAGGGCAGCTTTCAGAAGGTACAAAGAGACACAGAGGGGAGAGGATAGGGAAGTATGCCAGGAGAAGCAGAGGGAAGCAGGGAAAATGGTGAGGAGCACAAAGGCACAAACTAAGGAAAGGCTAGCCAAAGTGGTAACTAAAGAGGACAAGACCTTTTTTAGGTACTGTACATAAGTGAGAAGGGGAAGACAAGGGGAGGGATTATGAGGTTAAAAAAGATGGGTTGGGGGGGCTGTGCAAAGGAGGATCAGGAAAAAGCAGATATCCTAAGCAGATACTACTGTTCAATCTTCACAGTGGAAGGGGAAGGGGATGGACCACGTAACAGCAGCAGGAACACTTGGGGGAGGGAGGTAGACACAAGGCCATTTACAGACGAGAGAGTACCGAAAAGACTTGCAAATATGAAAGTGGACACATTTATGGTGCCAGACAGGGTACACCCAAGGGTACTGAGGGAACTCAGGGAAGAACTGGCTGCACCTCTGACAGCTCTGTTCAACAACTCACTGGAAACAGGAATGGTTTCAGAGGACCAGAGGAGGCTAGATGTAGTCCCGCTTCATAAAACTGGTAGAATAGAGAAGGCTGGCAAACTACTGTCCGGTCAGTCTGACATCAGTAGTGGGGGAAGTTAATGGAGTTACATTTAAAAGAAAGCATTGTGGAGTACATTGAATCCAGTGGTTACAAGACCCAAGAAAGCATGTATTCATGGAGGAGGGGGGACGGGTTCATGTCAGACGAACCTTATTGAGTTTTTGGACTGGGTGACCAAGGAAATAGATCAGGGTGGTTGTGTGGAGATGGCCTACTCAGACTTCAGCAAGGCCTTCAACACCGTACCACATAGCAGCCTCATTAGGAAACTGGGCAGTTTGGGGTGGGTCCTACGGTGGTAAACTGTATACGAAATTGGTTGATGGATAGGCGACAGAGGGTGGTGGTTAACAGAACTCACTTGGGGAAGGGGAGCATGACCAGCAGAGCACCTCTGGGCTCAGTACTGGGTCCATTCCTCTTTAATGCCTTTATAAATGACACTGCAGAAGAGCTAGAAGAGAAGGTTTGCCTCACTGCAGATCACGCCAAACTCTGCAATAGGGTGGACACCACAGAAGGGGTGGAGAGAATGTGCAGAGACCTGAGAAAACTCGAGGAGTGGTCAAGGGTATGGCAGCTCAGTTTCAATGTGAAAAAAATGCAAAATCATGAGCCTAGGACATAGAAACCCAGAGGCAGAGTACAAAATATGGGGAGAGGCACTGACAGTCACCAAACGGGAAAGAGACCTGGAAGCAATCAATTCTGATGACCTTGAGGTGGTGAGGTAGTGCGACAAGGCAGCAGGTAAGGCCCATGGGATGCTAGGGGTATAGGGGAAGGGTATCACCAGCAGAAGGAGGGAGGTGGTGTTGCCACTGTATAGATCATTGGTGAGATCCCACCTGGAGTACTGTGTCCAGTTCTGAAGACCTTATCTCAAGAAGGACATAGACAAGGTTCAGGCTGTCCAGAGGAGGGCAAATAAAATGGTGCAGGGGTTGCATCAGAAGCCCTGTGAGGTGAGACTAAGAGATTTCAATATGTACACCCTGGAAGAGAGGAAACCTATAAGTAACTCCTGGAGTTGAACAAGGTACAGGAGGGGAGTATTTTTCAGAGGAGAAGGTGTATGAGAAGAAGGGGACATGCAATGAAGCTGGATTGGATAAAGTTAGGAGGGCTGTGAAGAAGTACTTCATCACTGAAAGAGTTTTGGATACCTGGAATGGTCTTTCAGAGGAGTCAGAATGGAGTGAAAACAGTGGTGGACTTCAAGCATGCATGGGACAGGCACAAAGGAATCTTAGCTGGGAAAAGGGAGGAGGGGAGGTAGCCGGAGAGCAGGTGGGGTCTGTGATGAAAGTATAGGCAAGAAAAAAAGGGCAGACTGGGTCAGCCAAGTGGTCCTTATTTGCTGACAAATTCTATGTTTCTGTTTCTATGAATCCCATATTGTCATGTACGTGGATAATATCGTTTTGTACAGTAGAGTATCTAATATCAGTGACATAACATAACCAGATACTTTCAACCTGACTTTGAACTGGTACAAAACTGGTTGTTGAAAATGGCCTATTGGTAAAATCAAGTGTATGCACTTCGGAACAAACCCAAAATTAAAGGCTTTAACCCCTCTAACTTAAAGATTTATGCGGCAACTTGGTAGAGAGAATGGAAAATTTAAAATATCTGTTTTACCATAGACCAGACTCTCTCTCTTTCAAAGAACATATCTCCACGCTGGTCAAGTCAGTACACCCTCACCATGCCTTGGCCAGCTTTCTAGGCTAAACAACTGTTTGTCCACTTAATGAAAGAAAGCCCAGGCTCAGCTCGGTCCCTATTCCTGTCCTTAATGGACTACAGACCTCTAGTCTACGCCACTGCCAGTCACGGACCTGCAAACATTTAAAATCCTATACAATTCCATGTGCAGATTTGCTGCCTACAGCCCCCAATTTTCACATCACTGCACCCTTTACAAACACCTTGTCTGGCCTTTTTTTTTTTTTTTTTTTACAGATTACTTGTTTCATCTTCAACAGTTTTACATGTTTCTTAAAAGGTTCTATTCAATTTTTATTCCTGGCTGATGCTTGTCCCAGTACTGGTTCCTAGAGTACTAGACCTGCTCACACTCATATCATAAGACTCCCACTCTTCCATTTCTCCCTGGGCCAATGGTCTTTTATTTATAAAGCCATTAAATCCTGGAATGATTTACCTACCTCATTACACTCTATCAGTTCATAGAATATGTTTCAACTGTTGTTAAAAAAATACTGCCTGGATCAGTCAATGTGTAAGTGTAACGTTAACCAATTACTATGTACTCTGATCTTTTACATATTTCCTGTGTTCCCTGATGTATGGCATATTTATCCTGTGTTGTTGCCTTTGTGTTACATCTCAGGGTCCCCCTTGAACACAGGCATCTAATGCTCTTGGGTCCTACCCAGTAACAATTTCAAACAAAAAAAAAAATAACAGCAGTGCAAGTTCTGGGTTTCTTTCCTCCATCTAAAACTTGCTGACATACTGTATGTGTGCCTGTTCATTTTTAAATAACACTGCTACGGCAGAGTTTCTTTGTATTTATCAAGGGCACTTGGCTTGACTTGTTTTTTTTTGTTGTTGTTGTTTGCATAACTGCACTTTATTATATTCTATGATGTGCCTGCATCGTTATTTTGTTAATATTTTGTATTATGGCTGCACTTTACTGCTATAACTTGAATTACACATTATTTGTTTACTGTTCCTCCTGTTTTCCTCTCCCTGCGATCACACCTGGAAAGGAGCCTCGGCTCAGTGTGCCATTCCCCATTACCAATTTTCATATAAATAAACAAAAATTAAAAGTTAACAATCAGTGCAAAGAAAAACAAATAATGCCAGCAAATTAGAATGGTATTTCTAAAGCAGAAAATCACTTCAGAAAATTGCCACTAAACATGCATTTGACTGGCTCTGCTCTTCTTGTCGCTCTCTGACCTGCTGCTGTTCCACAGTAGGCGACCAGTGAAAGAGCAGGTTTATGTGGGTGGAGAGGCTGAACTCTGGTAAGCCAGGTTCAAGAGCAAGCCTGGGTGTTCAGAGGGTCAGCAGCCCCAGGAAGAGAAGTAATATGGGTCCCAGAAGATGCTCTTGTTCCCCGGGGGCAGGGCAGATGCCACGTTCCACTGCAGCACTGCCACCTGGGTGACCACAGGGGAAAGTGCAGTGCAGATGGAGTGCTGCTGAAGGAGCAGCTCTGCACATCTGCAGGCAGCTGCATGCATGATCAGGCATTGGAGCCCTTGCCACCAAAATCCAGAGAGCAAATCAGGAGGAAAACCATCCAAGCCTGAATTATGAGGCTCGATACACAAGGGTTCTGCCGCACAGTCTCCTGTAACCTCTCTCAAACTCATATGTGCCCTGGGGGGCCGGGGGGGGCAGCCTCACTTCCTCCCACCTTGACAGCAAGCCAGGGGGTTGGAAAAAGAGGGCAGCAGGTATGGGTGATGGGGCTGGCGAGTTGCCTGTGGTGGAAGGGGAGTTCGGACAGAATAAACACAAGAAAAATAAATTAGAAGGATATATGTCTGCAGCCCAGACAGCAGAAACAGAAACCTTAAGGCCAGCATTGCTCACAGCCCAGCATTCAAGCTTCCTCAAAGAAAGAGAAACCAGTGATTTACAGTCTTGCCATTCCTTACAGTGTGCACAGAGGTCGCCAACTTTTCTATGAAAGGATTAAGATTCTGAGCTGCTTTAAGGCCATCTTGGAAGAAGCTAGAGAGGACAGAAAACAAAATGTTAATAGGTCAACACTAAGCTCATTACTCAGAAATGACTATATACAATGCTGACTGCTGACAGATCTCCTCAATACTGGCTCATCTCCATCCCTCCTTACCTCTCCTCCCTCCCCCTTCAATCCCCTCCTCCTATTCTGTTCGCTGTTCCAATGCTTGCTTTTTTCACATCCCTTACCTCATTGCAAATCCTCCGCAGGCCATGCTGCCTTTCTTATTTCAACTCCCTGCTCTCTAGAACACCCTCCCTTTCCCTGCTAGATTCTCCATACTCCCTCTCCTCTCTGAAACCACTCCTGCTGTCTCAGGTTCTTTCTGCCCTGCTCTTGTTGGTAGCTGCCCTCCTCCATCTAATTTGCAATATATTTATAGAGCGTGTGTGTGTGTGTCTGTGTGTACATATTTTATTTCTACAATTTGATCATTTGTTTAGTTTGTATCGCTGGTTTTCTACTGTATTCAAACTTACTGCACTTTCTCATACCTCTCAACCTTTTGTCCCCCAAATGTGGAACATAGCCTCTCAAAATGTGGAATAAATGAGCAAAATGTGGAACACTTAATCAAATCTTTACCTAGGAGGCTCAGAACACTTTTAAGTGGTTTGCATTTATGTTCAGAAAGTCTGTGATTAATTGAATAATATATTTTTTGTATCATTTACTGTAGATTTTTGCTTTAAAATGTTAATACTGAATGTGGAACAAGTCCTCACAATGTGGAACAGGGAGCGTTTGTGAAATAAAATGAGGAACGTTCTTCGTAATGTGGTACAGTTGAGAGGTATGCACTTTCTGCCTTTTTATATCTTTATAATTTATTTGCACAGTACATTACTTTGTTCCTTTACATGCACCGACTGTTGTCACCATATCGTTGTTATTTCTGATCCACTCTGTAACTCATAAATCATTTGTACCTTACATTTATTGTTCCTGTACCTTTGGTGCAGTTACCACTATATTTGTTCCAGTCACTCCCACTTATAACCCTCCTGCCCAGGTCACACCTGGAAATGAGCCGGCTCAGCGTGCCTTTTCTGGCTGCCAAATTTTAAATAAATAAATAAATAAAAGACCTCTGCAAGGCCAAGGACGCTGACTACTGACAGATCTCTGTAAGGCTGAGGGGCCTGACCATCTGCAGCTCTCCACAAGACCAAGAGGGCTGACTACCCACAGCTCTCTTCAGGGCTGAGGGGGTGGACTGCCTAAGATTGGTTGATTGCCCACAGCTCTGTGTAAAGTCAAGAGGGCTAACTGCTAACAGATCTCCACAAGGCAGAGAGGACTGACCACCCATAGCTTTCTGCAAGGTCGAGGGGATAACTGCCCATGGCTCTGACCACTCTAGGCACGGCAGAGAGAGTGACCACCCACCACTCTGTGCGAAGAACAGAGAGTCCGCACACACTGCTCTGTACAAAGTCAAGGGGTTGCACACAAACTACCAACACATGTGAGCATATGATGACACTGAGGAACAAGTCATGTGATGACTGCTGAGAACAAGGCCTTGTCTTCAGATAATCCTACAGTGTAGTCAGATAGCCCAGGTTCCCCAGTGTGACCCCACTGATATTTGCGTAACTCTCATGTGTCCCAGGAAGAGCCTATTTGAAATGTAAATTATCTGGGAGGATGGGCAGCTCCATAGCCTGGGTGGAACTACTGTATGAAACTCAGTGTGGGATGTAGAAGGGGATTTCACATGTTAACAGGAGTCAACAGCCTGGAGTTGATGGCAGAAATTCACAGACAGGAACAACCAGCATGTTCTTATGGTTCAGGCATCATTTGGGGAAAATAGTGTTTTATATAAATAGATACGCATGCACATTCAGGAAATACACTTACTAGTTTCCCTTTCCTTTTTCTTTTGTTTTATGATCATGAAAGGGGCCAAACTGACAACCCTATAGTGAGAAGTCCTTGGGCCATCCTCATGATACAGCACAGCCCTCGGTCGCCACAGTGTCTGCTTCACCCTTACTACCCTATCAATGTGCCTCAACCCTGCCATAGCAGGACCACCACATATGTGAGAAGGGTAGTCCATTCAGCTCTTGGCCCCTCATGCAAAATTTCCAACAAGGGTGTCAGTTAGTGCCATTTGTGGTGGTAATTTTGTAATGTGGACACCTGTCCACTAGGATACGAACTGAGAACCACCACACTTTATGTCACATGGGTCACCACAGAGTCATCAGATGATAACTGCTGTCAGCAAATGTCCACAACATGCAGAGTGACACCTGCTGAGACATAAGATAAGCCTTACTTGTGCTGTGCATGGAAAAACTTTATGAGACTCTGCAACAGGTCGGCTCCCTGTTTCAACTTGATCTCACTGGCTTTCTGCAGGTACTGTGAATGGAAATGGAGAGAGAGAGAGAGAAAAAGAAAATTATTAAATTATTCTGGGTCCTGAACTCCCCTTGAAAAAATGGAATCAGTTACAGTACAGCTGGACTTCATCCTTGTATGGGACTCTACAGGAAAAGCTGACTGCCACTCTTGTGCAACACCATACTAGAACTGACCATCACCACTGTAGAGGCACTACTGAGACTGACCATCACCCTTGTAGAGGCAGTACTGAGACTGACCATCACCAATGTAGAGGCAGTATTGAGACTGACCATCACCCTTGTAGAGGCAGTACTGAGACTGACCACACTTGTAGAGGCAGTACTAAGACTGACCATCACCCTTGTAGAGGCAGTACTGAGACTGACCATCAACAATGTAGAGGCAGTACTGAGACAGACCACCACCCTTGTAGAGGCAGTACTGAGGCCGAACATCACCAATGTAGAGGCAGTACTGAGACTGACCATCACCCTTGTAGAGGCAGTACTGAGACTGACCATCATCAATGTAGAGGTAGTACTGAGACTGACCATCACCAATGTAGAGGCAGTACTGAGACCGACCATCACCAATGTAGAGGCAGTACTGGGACTGACCATCACCCTTATAGAGGTAGTACTGAGACTGACCATCACCTATGTAGAGGCAGTACTGAGACTGACCATCACCCTTGTAGAGGCAATACTGAGACTGACCATCACCCTTGTAGAGGCAGTACTGAGACTGACCATCACCAATGTAGAGGCAGTACTGAGACTGACCATCACCCTTGTAGAGGCAGTACTGAGACTGACCGTCACCCTTGTAGAGGCAGTACTGAGACTGACATTCACCCTTGTAGAGGCAGTACTGAGACTGACCATCACCCTTGTAGAGGCAGTACTGAGACTGACCATCACCAATGTAGAGGCAGTACTGAGACTGACAATCACCCTTGTAGAGGCAGTACTGAGACTAACCATCACCCTTGTAGAGGCAGTACTGAGACTGACCATCACCTATGTAGAGGCAGTACTGAGACTGACCATCACCCTTGTAGAGGCAGTCCTGAGACTGACCATCACCAATGTAGAGGCAGTACTGAGACTGACCATCACCCTTGTAGAGGCAGTACTGAGACTGACCATCACCCTTGTGGAGGCAGTACTGAGACTGACCATCACCCTTGTGGAGGCAGTACTGAGACTGACCATCATCTTTGAGGAGGCAGTACTGAGGCTGACCATCACCCTTGTGGAGGCAGTACTGAGACTGACCATCACCCTTGTAGAGGCAGTACTGAGACTGACCAGCACCCTTGTAAAGGCAGTACTGAGACTGACCATCACCCTTGTAGATGCAGTACTGAGACTGACCATCACCCTTGTAGAGGCAGTACTGAGACTGACCACCACACTTGTATAGAAACACAGAAAAATGGACATATGCTAGCAGAAGGTCTTGCAAGTTATCAATTCTGACTAATGTGGAACCACATGCCCTTAGCTGCTGGTACTGATCAGCTGAGTATCACACTTTCCTCGGCTGATCTGTACCAGCAGCATAAGTGCAATAATGCACTGTACCACAGTGTTAGTTTTACATAGAGCTACAAGGCACATAGGCGTCCCCTTCTGCTTAGCCTAACATGTGTGTCACTAGAGGACTGGCAGTATGGGACACTGGGAATAGAAGCTGGCAGTCCTGGTGGGCAGTGGGTGTTCACAGGATCAACCAGATATGAGGTATTATTACAAAAAAAGTAAGTCACTTGCAAAAAATTAATGTGTGGTTTGCTTAATCGGGACCTCTTGGTCCCACAGAATACTCCTTGGGATCTGAGAGTTCACCCTAAAATGTTCTAATCATGAAATCTCATTCATAGAGATAGATGACTGTGAGGTGTGTGTGTTTTTTTTTTTTCAGATTAAAATCTGCAGGTTTCAATCACCATGGCCTCCGCACCACTATGACCTCTGCAGCACACTCTGGCCTGGCCTACCAGGAAGGAATGCTGCTGCTTCCATCGCCAAGCCACTCTCTGCTATCATAAACCTATCTATGTCATCATCCACAATCCTGTCACTCTGGAAATAATCTAGAATAGTCCCTATATTTAAAGCAGGTGATCTACAACTTCCAGAAAACTATTAATTCTATCTCACATGGGTAAAATCCTAGAAAAGGTGGTATACTGTCAGACCTCTGAGCATCTTGAGAAATATAATTTGCTATCTAAGGACCAACATGGATTCAGAAAGGGCTTTAGCACTACCTCTGCACTTGTGAAATTTACAGACCATGTACTCAAGGAAGCTGACAGGGGATGTCTCACTGGAGCCATATTTGTAGATTTATCAAAGGCATTCGATTTGGTGGATTATGGGATCCTGCTGAACGAGCTGTCTACTCTTGGTTTCTCCCCCAATACAGCAAGTTGGGTTCAGAATTACCTGGGAAATAGGACACAAATGGTCTGCATAGGGGGTGTCTTGTCCTGCCCACTGATGGTACGAACTGGACTGCCCCAGGGGTCAATAGCCCTCTTCTGTACTCATCAACCCTCTGCTTTATGAGTCATCGGTAAGCAATAGAATAATGTGCACTGATGATCTGATCTTATAGCACAGTGACAACAACCTTTCTAGGCTGTGTAATACCCTGAACAAGGATTTTTCCTCGGCAGCTCACTGGTTCATGCAGCAAAGGCTAACAGTCAATGTGAATAAAACTAAATGTATGCTGTTCAGTTCTAAACAAAGGCTCACTAAATACTCTTTCACTCAACTTAACTCCTTAAAAATCGTGTCCCCAGATGGATCTACGCTGGAGCAAGTAAACAACTTTAAATGCCTGGGGGTAACTCTTGATCCCTCACCAATCTTCGCTACTCACATAAGCCTGGCAGTCAAAAAAGTCAACCAGAGCCTAGGGGTATGCTACCACCTTAAACACCTCATGTCTCCTGAAGCAAGACGTGCTGTGAGGAGGGGTACTCTTCTCCCTATACTAGAATATTGCTCTCCCATAATCTCCCTTACTTCGCCCCAACTACTCAGTCACCTGAACACGGCACATAACAATATCTGTAGATTCGTTATACAGGCCCCTTTCAGCATTCACCACTGCTCTTTATACAGGATTCTCGGATGCCCCTTCCCCACCCCACAGGACCGTAGGCAACTGATGTGATGTTCACTCATTTTCAAAATACTTCACACTGGGACAATATCTCCGCTGTCGAGTCTGTTAACCCCTAAAACTAACATGCAAGAACTGAGGTCCTCCTCTAGCCGCCTCCTCAAATTTCCCAGGCAACTTATGAATATGGGTCAAAGAGCCTTCTCCTATGCTGCCCTGAAGCTCTGGAATTCCCTTCCCGATGAACTGCATGCCCTCAACTCTCCCTTTACCTTTAAAAAGCACTTCTTGAGGGTACTATCATCTAAGACACACTGTAACTGTGGGCCCTAATACCACTAGGTCTGTTACTTGATGTACCTTCTAAAATTCATGGAGCCAATTTATTGGCAATAGTTATCTGTATCATGCATGTCTCTGACTTACTTGTATACTACTGCTGCCTTAATTGCCAGCTAACTTGATTTAACTCAATTGAGATTTACTGTTAACTACTGCTACTCCCACTCTATTCCTATTCCTGTATGATATTATAAACCCGTGTTGTACTATGTGCCATCTAGATGGCCCGGATCATGCCTGAAAATGGACCCTGGGATGAGTGTACTTACCCAGTTATCAAATAAACAAATAAATAAGTATAATGCCCAGCATGCTGGAGTAACTGTGCAGGACTCCAGTGCTACTGCGTGTGACTCTGACAGACTACTGACCTAAACTCGCTGCTTCCACCAGCACCGGCTCTCAAGTCCTGGCTCTGTTTTCTGGGCACCACTTCATTTTTCTCTACAACTCTTCGCTCTGCCTTCTTGATCACTCACTAGTGGGATGACTGATGGCTACAGAGACCATGAGTCCGAGATGAAGATAAATACTAGTACTGGTACTGGAATGCAGGACTTGGGTGGGGGGAGCTCAGCCATCAGGGTCCTGCCCAATGACTGTCCGCATTGCACAAAATGGATGTCACAGAGTGGAGCAATGGCTGCCACACAGCATGCATGGACAGCTCTGATGGTGGTGAGTTGTGTACTGGCACTTCACTCTAGGAGTGTGCTCCTCTCCATGCTAACTCTCTGCTAAGTCACCCAGACTAACAGCAGAATGGTACCAGCTAGCAGCAGTGTCATGGTACGCTATCAAACAAAACATGGCTCATGCTGGGGGGAGGCAGGCATCCAGTCAGTACTGCACAAGTGGCAAAATTACTGATCCCCCACAAAAGAAATCACAACTTGGCCCAGACTGCAACAGAGCATACAAACAAAAAGAACAGGGAAGGAAACAGGATAGCTTTGCAAAAAAGTCCCAGTCTGACATGCCTGGGTGGGGGCAGCCTGCACCCCCCAGCTATGCCACTGATTACCTGCAACTTCCTTATTTGGTGGGCTATCAAAATCAGTGATACACAAATATAGGACTCAAAATATACCATTTATCTTCATGAGTGACAGGACAGAACCATAACTCGTGACTGGTGTAGCCTAGAGTGACTTATAAAGTTCCTTCCCCCCTCACAAGTATAGTATTACATTCGAAGTCAGGCCACTGACAATCTGGTTTATAGCTCACATTCTAAAATGTAAATTTGGACTGGTAACTATGTAAGCAATAATACCCAACAGGGTGGCGGTATTATACTGAGACGGACCAGGGGCGAATGAGGCTCCGACGCCGCAGGCGGAGGGCCTTATAGCCCTGAAGGTCCGTATAGCACTAATACCCTTGAGGGTATTATTATGCTTTAGAAAATGGACACCTGTGTATATTTTTACTAGGCTATAAAATAACAGTGTAAATATCTTTAAAAAGAAATATAAATGTTAAAAAAAAACTTTCTTTTGAGTAAAGTAGTCCATTTGCTTCTGAGCTGTTCCATCTTCTGTTGCCCCCCCAGCCATTCTTTATTTACATATCCCCACCCTCACATACAGAGGAAGACATGGCGTTTTTTTTAAGTCCCCCCCTTCCATATCTTGGCATAGTTTTCATGTTTAAAACACACTTCTCTGCCTTCTTTGTGAAACCTTTTTTTTTTACTGGGAAGATGTGGCTGATAGAGCATGTGACCTTGGGCTGTAAAATCAAGCAGTGGAGGGATCGACAATTTGACGTACAACGGCAGCGATTTTACTTATTTTTGTCTTTTTTATTTGGTTTAACAGACCTCTTCTTTAGTAGCGTTATATGGTGTCCCCCCGTCAGTGTGACAGTTAAACCTCTGAGTTGCCGGCATTGTGTGTCAGTGGGAGACTGGGAGAGGTCAAGTCATGCCGCTGATTTCATTTTCTTTTTAACTTAATCAGAAGCACACAAGCGGCAGAGCTGCAATGACGGAGACCCGGAAGTAAGTGAGTGAGAACACTTAGCACAGCAGCATGCTTAGGTGCTGATTTTTTTTACATCAGTTGCGATCGATCAGGTGACAAGGTACAGTATAGGAGTTCGGTGGGTCCCGAGAATACTGTGTCCTATTGTACTTTCATTTCGGGCTGAGGGCAAGATGCATTGCGTTGTCTAGCAGCGCTAGGCAGAGGCTTCTTTTTATTAAATTTAAAATGGCAATGGAGAAACTGGGGAAGAGAGAAAAGAGTAAAGGGCTGGTGGGGGAGAGTTGCTCTGTTACTTGGTCTAACTAAGCTAGATTTAAAAAAAAATGGCAGCCATCCACATGCTTAACATTCCATCGCCCAAAAATACCAGTAAGCAGGCAGACAGAATGGGTCTTATTATTTTCTGGTCTCTGTTGCCTGATACCGGACTGCGTGGTTGGATGTGTCAGCCAATCAGGGTGCAGAATTTGACAGACCCATTTTCTAAACCTTTATTCTCTTCTGTGAGTAGAATGTAGCTTAACTCCACTGTGATGTCATTAATCATTGTTAAACCATGCTTCCATTCGTTAAGTACAGAATTATGGCATCTAACATACATTAGTTTTTGTTTGTGACATATTAAACATAAAATATCAAATTATTTTGATGTTAAGTATGTCATCAACAACAACAGAGAACAATGTGTGGGTGTCTGTGAACAACAAGGTGGTTATGTATTTATTTACTGAAACTTATGCAAAAGGGAACAGTCATGCATTGTGGCTGTCCCAGTTTGGAAGTCTATGAAAAGTTATTTTATTATTTTTTTTTTTATCATATCACAATTTTTGCTCCCAGCCGGTCGCCCCATCCGACCGATCCCCAGCCCTGGCCCCTGAATTACTCGCCCTGCCCGCCCAGGAATGGCGCCTGTGGGGGGTCGGTCTTCACCCTGCTGATCGGCATTTTCCAATGCTTTTATCCTGGATGCCTCAGGAGTCAGCGTGCATGCACGTGAAGGTGCGCATGTGCCGAACAGCCCCGATCACGGCCTCCTTCTCCCACCCCTGGCCTACTGCCTAGGTCCTCTCTGGCCCAAACTTTCTCCAGCCACTGGGGGTCACCCATCAGCCGAGGGATGCCGCACTTCCCCCGGAGAGGAGAACTTGCCCGTCAGCAGCTCAATCCAGCTCCGCCCTACCCCCCGTGCCGACCTCCGACGCCCCGGGCTCGTTCCCGAACCTGGGTCACCGGCATGGGTCGAGGTGAGGCGCCAGCGCCTTAGCCCTCTACGCCACCTGGCCAGCTTGAAAAGTTCTTTTAAATGAGGTACTGAGTTCACATGCAAATGGAAGCAGTCCAGAGATATAGATGACTTAATCTGTTCAAAATTAATACCGCATTGCCACCATATTATGGAACATTGTGATGTGATGGAGGAACATGCTAAAATTGGTACATTGAGACAGGGCTCATTTCCAGGTGTGACCCGGGGGAGAGGATACAAAAGGGAGTGAAACAGTAATAACAAAGTGACAACAGTAGGTGCATGGACATGCACAATAAAATCACAGTACAAGTGCTGAATTTTACAGAAAGACAGAAACAATGTTAAAAGTGTACTTGTACATTGGTTATGGGTAGCTAGGTTGAGAGCTAAAGAACTGTGCCACCAATGTTGGACACAACAATTGTACAGAACCAATAAGGCCTAAAATTCAGATTAGAGTACATTAAGTTGTAAACTAAACTGAATAGGCAAAAATTGGTAAAACAGGTTAAAACAGCGGAAGGGGGATATATAGGACATGGGTTCTTGTAATGTGGAGAGAGGAGGAAGAAGTCGATCTGCAGGGCATTCTTTGGTTAAGTGTGTTAGAGTGGTTTGAGAGTGGAAGAAGGAAGCAAGAGAGAGGCTGTTACAAAATGTAGGCAGTTGGATGGAAAAAGCAGACTCGTCTGCTACAAATTTACTGTGAGGAATATGAAGAAAGTGAGCAGCAGATGAATGGAGGGAGAGGAAGGAGGGAATGGCAGGGCACTGGAGAAAGAAAAGGTAAGTTGGAATAGTGGCAGTATTTGGCCGTGAAGGAGGAACACTGTGAGAGATGCCAGACTTTAAGAGAGGGAAAAGAGAGAGATTACAATATAAGTGTAGTGATGGGTTAGAGATGGATCACTAACAGCAAACTGGGAGAAGGAATTATAAAGGGGGTCTAACTTGGCAAGTGTAGACTTTGGGGCAGCACTGTAGACTACAGTCTGCATAGTCAAACACAGGCAAAATCATCATATGTTACTCTACTTCTCGCTAACCCATCTCCTCCCGATCTTCTCTTGGCCACCACTTCTGCTATCCACGCCACCCCTGCACCCTGGATCCTTTCTTCTTGTAACCCAATGAATAGCTTTCTCTGCCTCGTCCTTCTTATTGCGCGCCTTTCACTTTATTCGTTCCTCCTTGATTCCCCCTGGGTTGCAGTCACCTCCTCATCCTTGCATAAACTGCACATAAATTACACAAATACTGTATAATTGCTTATATGATTGTAGCTTAGTGTTGTTGCTTAATCTTTATACGTTCCATGTAATTATTGCTTATGTTGTTATACATTACTCTTCTCTTCCCCGCTCCCCCAGGACGCATCTGGAAACAAGCTGTTGTCAGCTCAGTATGCCTTTCCTGGTGAAACTTTTTAAATAAATAAATAAATAAATAAGTAAAGATGATCTTATGGTGGGCCAGGAGAGGAAGGCATGATTTGTTTCAGTGTAGCACACCAAGCTGCGGGCGAAGTTAAAGCTGAGATTCTGATCCAGCCACACCCTTAAATACTTGAAATGGGGTGCCTGTTCAAGCAGCTTGCCATCTACAGTTGACATGACAGGTGTATGTTGGAGCCTTGCTAATTAATCTCTGTCTAGTGCTAAATGTGGGAGACAATTGCTGGGCATTTACTGAGAGTTGGTCTGCATGGAACCAGTGCTGGACATTGTCAAGTCATACAGAGTGAGGACTACAGTTCTGTGTCCGAGAAACATGAAGCAAATAAAACTGTTATCTTCTGCATATATATGTAAGTGAGACAAGACACAAGTTTAAGGGAGGTCATATGGAGAAGAGGCTTGGGCCAAGGATGGAGCCCCTGGGGACTCTGGACTTGATGGGCAGGGGTGGATAGGGCACCACCAACTTGGACCAACTGGAGACAGTCTGAGAGGTAGGAGCAGAACCACCTGGCTGCCAGGTCAGATGGACCTGCTGCACCTAACTTATCAAAGAGAACTGAGAAGGGGGTGGGCCACTGTATCAAAGGGTATTTGCAATGTCTATGAAAATGGCTGTAGTGAACAGGCCCTGGTCCATGCCTTTCACCACAAAGTCTGTTAATCAGAGGAGGGAGGAGACAATGGAGTGGTTCTTGTGGAAGCCAGGCTGAAAAGGGAAGAGGAAAGAACAGTAATCAAGGTAGGTGGATAGCTGGGAGAAAAAAAGTTGTTCCTGCACCCTAGACAAGGCATTGAGGAGCAAGATGAGTTGGTAATTACCTAAGGAAAACGTGTCACCAGCTTTGAGGAGAGGGAGTACTTTAGCCTGCTTCCAGGAGTGGGGGACAAATCTAAGTTGGAAAGAAAGATTGAAAAGGGTGGCAAATGTGACCTAATGGCTGGTACTAAGAGATGAAGATTTGCATCCAGACCAACAGGGCTATTCTCCTTAGTGGAAGTAGGAGACAGTGAGGTAGCAAGGGGTGTCTCAATGGAGACTGGAGAGAAGGAAAAAGATGCTGGGGTTGAGGGTGAGGAGATGCAGGGCATTTGGGGACACACATGGCAGGCTTGAGGGGGAGGAGGAAGAAGAGAGAAGGGCACAGGAAGTAAACTGTTAAAGGTGTTAGTAACCTTAGCAGGATCAGAGCCTGGTGAGTTTCCTAGCTTGAGGATGGGGAGGTAGACTGCATAGTACATGTAGTCAAGCACAGCTCGTTCCTCCATGACATCACAATGTTCTACAAAACTGTGACAATGTGGTACCAATATTGAACAGAGGAAGTTGTATATATATGGACCTCTTCCAGCTACAGGCAAGCCCAATACCTCAGTTAGGTAATTCACAATCACAAGAAAGAGACTTAATGACCAGTGTGTACCATGCTTGAGAGCTCCCCTCAATAACCATACTCTTGACTGGCATGACAGCATCACAGACTCTGTGGAACTGGTGGATAAAGTATTCCAGGGCTGTACTGACATCTCTTGTCCGAGTTAAGAAAGTTCTTAATCCTTAATTAGGATTTTAGGTTTTATTAATAAATACAAAATCACACATGCCCCCACAATGCAAAGCATCATGGGCTGCATATGCAAATCACCACAGAATGTTATGCTGGTCCAACTTTAAGCAGAATTGCATGGTGCCGAAAGGCCTCTCACACAGTTTGCAAAGGGTGCTAACAGAAAACATAGACACGTGTTTCATCCTACCAGGACTCATCAGTATGCCTCATCTGTTTGACACCCCAGTGGAATGGACCAGCTACCCTTAAGGCAGTGTGCCTTGATATATTGTGGTGAACCCATTAAAATAAAAAAACCATTTAAAAGACAAAGAACCTCTGTGTGCAAACACTGAGGCAAGGGTTACCCCAAAGGGTATTTGGCTGGGAAGCCAAGTTTCAAGAAAATACAAAATCACACATGCCCCCACAATGCAAAGCATCATGGGCTGCATATGCAAATCACCACAGAATGTTATGCTGGTCCAACTTTAGCCTCAGTGTTTGCACACAGAGGTTCTTTGTCTTTTAAATAGTTTTTATTTTAATGGGTTCACCACAATATATCCAAGGCACACTGCCTTAAGGGTAGCTGGTCCATTCCACTGGGGTGTCAAACAGACGAGGCATACTGATGAGTCCTGGTAGGACGAAACACGTGTCTATGTCTTCTGTTAGCACCCTTTGCAAACTGTGTGAGAGGGCCTTCGGCACCATGCAATTCTGCTTAAAGTTGGACCAGCATAACATTCTGTGGTGATTTGTATATGCAGCCCATGATGCTTTGCATTGTGGGGGCATGTGTAATTTTGTATTTTCTTGAAACTTGGCTTCCCAGCCAAATACCCTTTGGGGTAACCCTTGCCTCAGTGTTTGCACACACAGGTTCTTTGTCTTTATTATTAAATGTTGTTATTTATTGATCTATATTTTGTATTTGTTGTTTATTGTTTATTCTAGCTCCTGCCTTCTTGTACAGTACCCAGAGCCTCTGGGATAGGGCGCGTAACAAATACATTTTTACTTACTTTACTCATTTAAAAGAGTATTTAAGGGCTTTCAATCTATGATGGCCACTGCACATGAATGTTCTCCTTTAAGCCAGGCAGGCAAGCCAAGTTTAGATACACAATCTCAATTCCAGCTGTGACGAGATGTAGGAGCAATGTAAGGATACAGAGGCAATGGGTGCAGGAGCTAAAGAACAACCACAGGGGTAGTGTTTGCTTGGGAAGATTGATTGTAGAAACTGTAGAGAGCAATGCACACTGTTGTTCAGCAAGGTGTCTTTCAGCTACTTTCTTAACTCGAACAAGAGACGTCAATGCAGCCCTGGAATGCTTCATCCACCAGTTCAATAGAGTCTGTGATGCTGTCATGCTAGTTAAGAGTATGGTTATTAGGGGGTGCTTTCAAGCCTGGTACACACCGTCCATAATTGCAACGAATGGTCATAACTTTGCCATTTTTACATATTTTGACCCCAAATTGTCAACATAGCCTTTTTATGACCCACCTCATGAACAAGGACAGGAAAAAAATGTCAAATCCTGCCTGAAATGTGAATTCACTAAGCGACTGCAAAAAATCCATTTTTGGGCAGGAGTTGCATAATGTCACTGACATTGTTCATAAGGTGTGGTCCCCAAAAGGCCATGTTGAAAATTTGGTGCCAAAATGCCCAAAAATGGCTGAGTTATGCATCAAAGTTGAAAACCCCACTGAAATACACTGAATCACATTTACCTTAGTTTCTCATATCGCAGTTGCTGGTTCCAGCAGCAAGATGTGTCTTCAACTGGAGAGTGGATCTCGAACCTGGGACCTGTCCAGGTGAGTGAGGGTGTGTGAGGGTGTACTGAGGGGTGTGGGGTGGTGGGTGCTGAGTGGGAGGTGGGTGTGGGGCTGTCAGATTGCCAAGGAACCTTAAAAAAAAAAACAAGGACCATTTTCTTTTTTCAGGCAGTGGAGCGATTGGCAGCTGGGGTGCAACTAGACACCAGGGAAACAACGGGGCCAGCGATGGGGGCATATTCATATAATAAATACAAAATTTGGAAAGTGACAGTTTAGAGTTTATTTTAATCTCCCTGCTGCTGTACTTTAACTGGTTTGTGATTTGTTTCTTTTTTAAAACAGCAGTCTGATATGTGAAGAATAGTAATATTTACAATATTAAAGTTGGACAATGACATCGAACCATAACGATGCAGCAGATTAGACAGAAGTCATTATTTGGTCCAGGAAGGGAAGTTGTTTTAATTTCAGGGCTATGGAAATATGAATGAACAGCTGTAGGCATCTTGTTAATGCAATTTACAAGGGCATCAACTAGCACCTTCCAGAAGAGGCTCTGAGAAACCATCATTTTTTTTAAGTTTAATTGCAATTCAATATAACATCATAAGGCTCATAACCATCATTTTCTCAGCTACAGCATCTGCTGTACAGGGAAAGGATTTTACACTCACCTATTCCACATCCGCAAATCCCATCTATGAGTCCACTCCCACAGACACAAACCAGTCCAGGGGGAGGGCAGGTGGTGCGGAGGAAAGGTGGTAAGAAAAAATTACTCACCTTAGTAATGTTGTTTCTTCTAATGGAGTCTTGCTATATTATGACTATTGCAGTTTGTCCCACCATTAGAACTGCTCCGGAGGTGAAAGAGTTAACTTTCATGCAGGGCATGGAACTTAGAGCGCGAGCTCGGTTAGAAAAGCTCTATCTGGGCTATTTCAAACTGAAACTGTCAGATCTTTTACGAGCAAAACTCACCAAGGTTCTGTGTGGAAGCTGTAACCTACACCCAGCCAACTGGCTACTTAAATATTAACACATTTTCCTGGTCCCAACACCAAGACTCAAGTCAGGGGACCAGAAAAGATAAGATAAGAAGATAAGATAAAATAAAACACAACACCCAAACACCCCAAAAAAGAAGGGGTGGAAAACATAAAAAGGGGCATCAATAAGTGCCAACAGTGGACTGCCAACCCCATACCCAAAGTAGAAGTTCTGAGAGGGGCAGGCTGGGGGGGAGGTCATAATATAGCAAGACTCCATTAGAAGAAACAACATTACTAAGGTGAGTAATTTTTTCTTCAAACAACATGAAGTCTTGCTATATTATGACTATTGCAGACTACACAGCAGTACCTCCATGGAGGAGGGACAGAACCTACTTAGGGAATAGGCTCTGAAGCACGGCTGTGCCAAACCGAGCATCCCTCCTGGCCTGGATATCCAGGGAGTAATGCTTGGTGAAAGTGTGTACTGTTTTCCAAGTAGCTGCTTGACATATCTCTAAGATAGGGATGTCTCTGGCAGCAGCTAGAGGCAGCAGCTGTACCTCTGGTAGAGTGAGCCCTCAGGCCTGAAGGGGGAACCTTACCCAGTTTTTGATAGCAAAATTGGATACAAGAGACGATCCACCTGGCAATGGATCTCTTACTGGCAGGTTTCCCTTTCCCAACCTCACCATAAGTGAGAAATAGTTGGAGGGAGTCAAACCTGTGACCCTTGGTACGCTCTATGTAGTAACTTAGGGCCCTCTTAACATCTAAGCTGTGCAACCTCCTCTCACCAGAGGAGGAATGGTCAGTGAAGAACACTGGAAGTGAAATAGATTGATTAAGGTGTAAATCGGAAACCACCTTAGGCAAAAACTTCCTGTTAGTCCTGAGGACTACCTTATCCCTGTGAAAGGAAATAAAGTCAGTCTCCACTGACAAAGCTTGTAACTCACTTATGCGCTGGCAGAAGTGATGGCTACTAGAAATACAGTTTTCCAAGTCAAGTACTTAAGCTCTGCCGAAGACAGAGGTTCAAAGGGAGTTGCATCAGCGAGCAATGCAAACATTAAGATCCCAGGCAGGGCAGGGTCACTGAATGGTGGATTGGTATGAAGCAATCCCCTAAAAAACTTGGAAAATACAGGGTGAGCAGAAAGAGAAGAGGGCTTCCCTGCTGAAATAAAAGCAGAGACAGCTGCCAAATGCACTTTCAGGGTAGCTGGTCTCAGTCCCAAAGAATTAAGATGGACCATATAGTCCAAAACAGTGGGCAAAATCAGCAGATTCCAGGGAAATATGCTTCCTGGAACACCATATGGAAAACCTTTTCCACTTGGAGTTATAGGTAGCCCTAGTGGAAGGCTTCCTAGAAGCTTTCAAGATTTCGAGAACACCTTGAGAAAGTTGTAGATCAGCAAACTCTAACTCCTCAAGAGCCAGGCCTTGAGGTTGAGGGATTTGAGATTCGGATACCAGACTCTCCCTGGGCACAGGTTAACAGATTGTGGTTCCTGGGGAGACACAGGAGAAGATGGACTGCTAAGGACAGAAGGAGTGGGCACCAGGGCTGCCTGGCCCAGTCTGGAGCAATCAGGATCATCTTGCAGGGCTGAGATCTGATTTTGACTAGCACCTTGAACAGGAGAGGGAAGAGGGGGAAGGCATAGAGAAACTTCCCTTCCCAATCGAGGAGAAAGGCATCCAGGGGGACTGAGCCCAACACTGGGGGTCTGCAAGAAACAAGTGGAAGTTGATGGTTGTCTGGGGCTGCAAAAAGATCTATCTGAGGGGTGCCCCATCTGGCAAAAACTATCCCCAGTACTCGGGGATCCAGTGACCATTCGTGATGGCCCTGGGAAATCCTGCTGAGAGCATCTGCCAGGACATTGTCCTTGCCTGGGAGGTGAACTGCTATGAGGGAAGTGTTCAGGAATAAGGCAGAGACTACAACATCATTGCCTCGGTGCACAAGGTCAAGACCCAGTGCCCTCGTTTGTTGATGTACCACATTGTAGTGGTGTTGTCTGTTCTGACCTGTACCACTTTGTTCTGAACAGATGCAGAAAAACCTGAAGTGCTAGAAAACAGCTCTGAGTTCCAACAGATTGATGTGGAGCAGAGATCCTGAGGGACCACAATCCCTGGGTGGAGAGGTCGCCCATGCGAGCTCCCCATCCCAAGAGGGACGCATCTGTAGTAAGGGTCAAGGAGTGAGATAGAGGGATGAAGGGCACCCCTTGTCTCAGATTGCTCTGATCCTGCCACCACTGAAGGGCCTGGATCAGGGTTCGAGTCACTGGGATCAACTTGGATAGGGAATCTCTTCTTTGAGACCAAAAGGCTCTCAAATGGAACTGAATGTCCCTCATCTGAAATCTTGCTCCTTGCACTACAGCTGTGGAAGCAGCCATGTGTCCTAGGAGCTGTAGGAAATGCCTTGCTGGTCGAGACCTGCAGAGTGAAGGACTGAGGCCAGGGCCACCAGGGTCCTTACCCTTTCTAGGGAGGGAAGGAAGGCTCTGGCCTGCTTTGTGTCCAGTTCTGCACCTATAAAGGTGAGTACCTGGACAGGTTCCAGAACTGACTTTGAAGATTGAGAAGAAAGCCCAGAGAGGAAGCAGCTGCTGAGTAACTTGCAGGTGTGATCTGACCTGGTCTGGAGACTGACCCACAATGAGCCAGTCGTCTAGGTAGGGAAAGATGGCAATCTTTTGCCTTCTTAAATGAGCAACTGCTACTGCCAGACATTTTGTAGAATACCCTTGGGGCAGAGGTAAGGTCAAGGGCATTGCTCTGAACTGATAATGGCCTGAGGGCAGTTCGAATCTGAGGTACTTTCGGTGGGAGCTTCTGATAAGAACATGGAAGTAGGCATCCTTGAGGTCCAGGGAAGCTAGCCAGTCCCCTGGCCTTAGGGAGGGTAAAATCATTCCCAGAGTCACCATTTTGAATTTTGGTTTTAAAAGGTGCTTGTTCAGATATCTTAGGTCCAGGATGGGCCGCCACTCTCCTGTCTTTTTTGGGGTAAGGAAGTACCTGGAGTACAGACCCTTGCCCTGGTGTAGGGGAGAAACCCTTTCTACAGCTCTGAGAGCCAGGAGGGTTGAGACTTCTGTTTCCAAAGCAAGAGTCTCTAGAGGGTTTGCAGGTGGAAAAGATCTGATTCTCATCTTTGGAAATTTTTGAAGCTGAGAATCAGACCCTGGCTTACTACTTCCAGGACCCACTTGTCTGATGTTAAAGACTCCCAGTCCTGACGCAAGTAAGCCAGCCTGCCCCTACAGGTAATGGAGAACCGGCCCTGGGCATCCCATCAGGGTGCCTACTTGGCAGGGGCTTTAGGCTGAGGGGTGGGAGCAGGCCTGCTTGTACCCCGTCTGCCTCTCCCTCTGAAGAACCCCCTCTGAACATAAGCTGAAGAGGAGGCCTGGGTTTGGTAAAAAGGCCTGTGAAAAGGCCTGCCTCTACCCCTGGGGGGCTGCCTCTGAGGAGTGGCTTGCCGTTCCTTGGCTTGTGCACTCCTATAAGTGGTTCTATATTAATCCATTTTCTTCATATAATTCTCTGTCTGCTCCCAAACAGAGAATTTCCCACACAGGAAAATCCATAGCCTTAGCCTGGGTATCCTGTGACAAATTAGTACACCTGAGCTGATCAACTATGAAAAGCCATAGATGTAGCCATGACTCTAGAGGATACATCATTAGAATCCACTGCAGCATGGAATTGCACCTTAGATGCCTCAATACCATCAGCAGCCACCTGCTCCAGCTCCTGGCAAGCTGGCCAGAGGCCTGTTTGGCTAAAGCCATGACAGTATCCCATCTAGATTTTGGTATCTTGCAACATAAGCCATATAATTTGCTTGTCTGAGTCCCAAGGACGCTGCCATGTATTGTTTTTTAGCCATGGCATCCATCTTCCTGGAGTCCTTGTCAGGAGGATGTGAAGCCAGGGGAATATTAGCCTTATCACAGGATGCAGCCTGAACTACCCCAACATGGCTGCATTGCTGTGAAAGAAATTCTGTATCAGGACCTGATCAAAGTGTACCTCCTGTCCATCTTTTTATCCACAGGAGGCACAGAATTAGGCGCTTTTAAAATTTTTATTGTTTGTTTCCTAAAGGATTTATGTAAAGGAATAGACAATCTCCTGGACTCTGGGATATCCATCATCTCTACAAAGTCAGGCTCTTCTTGCTCATCCACAGCTTCCTCCAAAGGAAGCTGGAGGGTTTCAGCAACTTTTTTATACAACAGAAAATGAGAAGGGGACTCAGAAAGCCTAGGGGGAGATTCTCCTAAAGGTCTGTCTGGGGAGATGTCCGGTTCAATGGGCACATCCAGACTTTCAAAATCACATTCACACTGTTCATAATCATCATCCACCTCCTCTGGTTCATAAAACTCCTCTATATCATATTCTTGAACCGGTGGAACCGGCCGAACCGACCTTTTGCCAGATAGTGGCATTTCGGACGGAACCGGAGAAAGTGACTGGACAATTTGGATTGCCCTGGCTATCTCTGCAGCAGTTGGAGAAGGAATTTTTGACTCCACACCTGCTGATTTTCTAGTTCTCTTTGCTGGAACTGGCTCCTCAGGGTCAGCTTTACGTTTGCCCGAGGAAGTCTGGCCCTGGTCAGAGGGCACTTCCTCTGGTTCGGTTGGCACCGAACCGGGCTGGCCATCCGGGTCAGCGGACTTTTAGCCTCTTGCCCTGAGCCTACCAACTCTCTTATCTAGGGTAGCTGCAGGAAATTCTTGCAAATCTGGCAGTCTGCATTGGTGGTCAAACCCCAGACAATAAACACATGTGGTGTGTGGGTCAGCCTTGGCAAAGGCTTCCCCACAGACACTACAGTGTTAAACCCAGTGGGCCAGTTTTTCTTTTGGGTTTCTCAGACATAATGCCAGCTAACCAAAAACTTGCCCTTTTTTCGGCAGTGCCAGGCAAGACAATTATCGGTTCCCAACCGTGTCATGGTCGAGGAAAAAACGTAATGAACTGCTTTTTAGATCCATAAGAACCGAACCGCACTCTAAAAGCTTTTAAAAGCTTCAGAATAAAGTTTCAAAACAACCTGATCGGTTCAAACTGAACCGATAAACATTTACAAGTTCCACACAGAAATAAACCTATCTATTACTTACAATACCACAGACAGAGCTTGAACCCGTCGGTTTGGTTAAAATAATAATAATCGCGGTTCAATTTAACCGAGAAAAACTTTTAAACCGAGAAATGAACCGCAGCAGTAGGAGGAATCTCGGGAGCGACTGTTCAGTGAGGCGGAGTAAAGAATCTGACAGTTTCAGTTTGAAATAGCCCAGACAGAGCTTTTCTAACCGAGCTCGCGCTCTAAGTTCCATGCCCTGCATGGAAGTTAACTCTTTCACCTCCGAGCAGTTCTAATGGTGGGACAAACTGCAATAGTCATAATATAGCATGACTTCATGTTGTTTGAAAACTGGCGGAGTATATCAGCTGAACTCGATCCACTCCAAACTATTTTTCACCTCTGAGGAAAAGGATTACAGCCATGTGATGGCAAATAACAAGCCGGTCAAGGGGGCAAGACAGTACACCAGAGGAACAAACGGTTGCAGTAGAAACAAGAGCAATAAAGCAAGAAACAAGAGAGTACTTATAGTGGGAGACTACATGATAAGGGGAGTGGAAACCCACCTAAGGGATTGTGCACAAACAGAGGTGGAAGTCAAATGCCTCCTGGGAGCCACAGCAAGGCATGACACTGACCGCATAGGGAGGTTAGTGGAAAGAGCAGGTGATGATATTAAAATATTGGTACACCTTGGTACAAATGACCTGGCGAGTCAGTCAGTAGAGGAAGCCAAGCAGAACCTAAATAAACTAGATGTTCAATTGGCCACTCATTTGACCTCCCTGGCCTTCTCCGAGGTCCTTCCCATATGGGGCAAAGGGGAATGAACACAACAGATCAGATGCAAGAAAACTGAGGAATTCAACATATGGTTACGGAGCTGGTGTCATGCTAAAGGCTACCACTTTATTGGAGCATGGAGAGACTTCTGGGAAAGAAAGTTCTTCAAGTATGACAGTCTGCACCTGACAAAGGAAGGAGTACAGGCACTGGGGCAAATGTTTATGTCGGCATAGGGCACTTAAACTAGGACGGGGGAGCTTGAGGCAGTGGTCCCTATCACAGATGGGAAGTTAGCCATCACTCCCCCGCAAGCAGGAAATATGGTAAGCAAAACAGGTCTAGAAAAAACACAGTGGGCGGTCACCAAGCCTAACAGGAAGTGGGTAAGTGAAAGGCACCTATTGGGAGAGATAACAGGAAGGGACAGGGAAAAAATGCAAGGGCAAGGGAGAAAACTAAAACAGGAAGAGCAGCAAGGTTTGGAAGGCACTGTGTACAAATGTCTGTAGCCTGCAGACCTAGTGGTCTCAATGTCAGAAGCAGAACTAGACATTGTCACTGTCACTGAGACATGGTACATGGAGAACCATGCCTGGAACACAGCAGTATCAGGGTATATTCTATTCTGGAAGGACTGGGGAAGAAAAAGTGGCGAGGAGTGGCTATCTGTGTTAGAGAGGGAGTTAAAGTTACGAAGTATTGGCCGGCCCGGTGGTGCTGAAGGTTGAGGCGCTGGACGCCACACCTCGTGCCATGCTGGCGACCCACGAGCCCGGGCCGTCGGGGGTTGGCAGGGAAGTGAAAGGATCAAGCATCCGGAGGACAGCTGTCCTCTCCCGTGAGGGAGAGGGGTTCTCGGCACTTGACTGGCCTCTGGCAGAAGCCGGAGGCACAGCAAGAGCACAAGCACATAAAGAGGGTCGGGAGTGAGGATGTCGGCGGAGGCGCCTTGATGTCATGGCGTAGCCACTCCCTTAGAACAGGGAAAAATTACACCAGAGCTCCGAGGGGGAAGGAGCGCCGGGAATGGACCCTAATAGCCGCTGCCTACCTGACCACCGAGGGACCCGACGAAACGGCTGATTGATCATGTGCGGGCCCACCTCGCACTCCGCCTGGGGGGTATAGCCACAGCTCCAGGGGGGTCTTCCAGGGATCCAGGTAAGGCAGCAGTGGGTTAATTACCTTGGCATCTCCTGACTGAGTGGGGCTCTGGTGTAGGAAGAAGAGGAAAACTACAATCTCAAAAAAAAAAAAGGATAGGGAAGTACATGGAATACAGGAAGGAGTGGAGGTACTGTGGATCATGCTGGGGATGGGGAATGGTACAGCCATTCGAACAGGAGTGGTCTACAGACCTCCGGTACAGGGGAGGAGCTGAACAAGGAGCTAGTGGAAATCATCCATGAAATAGCAGAAAAGGGAGAAGTACTACTAGTGGGAGATTTCAGTTTGCCAGATGTCGATTGGAGCATCCATATGGCAACCATAGCAAGGAGCAGAGACATCCTGGAAGTTCTGCAAAGGGCGGGACTCAGACAGCTTGTGGTAGAACCCACCTAGGAGGCAGCTATTTTGGACCTGGCGCTCACCAACAGGGAAAGAGTCACAGATGTAGACGTGGGTAGCCACCTGGGGTCCAGTGATCACCGTATGGCGTGGTTTAATGTTAGGATGGTGGAGGAGTCCGCCACATGAATGTAAGGGTCCTGGATTTCAGAGGGTTGATTTTGTGAAGTTGGGGAATGTTTTAAGAAAGTCCTAGGGGAAGGATGGAAGGGGGGGTGAAGATGCAATGGGCACATCTTAAGGGAGCCATAGCTGAAGCAACAAGTCTGTGTATTATAGTAGGCAAGTTAGTAAAACAAAGAGAAAGAAAAAAACACTATGGTTCTCAAAGGAAGTGGCCAGGAGGGTGAGGGAGAAAAGGACAGCATTCAAAAAATACAAGGAAACACACAGGAAGGAAGACAGAAAAGCATATCTGGAGAGACTGTGGGAGGCAGGAAAAGCAGTTAAAAGGGCCAAAGCACAGACAGAGGAAAGAATAGCCCAGACAATTAAGAAAGGTGACAAGACCTTTTTAGATACATTGGTGGAAAAAAAAAGACCAGGAAAGGGATTGTGAGACTAAAAAGGGAAGGAGGTGAGTCATCTGAAGGGGACCAGGAAAAGGCAGAAATCCTGAATGAATATTTTTGTTTGGTATTTATCGAAGTAGAGGAGGGGGAGGGACCACAGTTAGGTGAAAAAGGTAGCCAGGTGAAGGGGGTAGATACCAGTCCATTCACAGAAGCTCTAGTCCTAAAAGAACTAGGAAAGCTCAGAGTAGACAAGGCAATGGGACCAGATGGAATGCATTCCAGAAAACTAAAGAAGTTCAGAAAGGAGCTGGCAGCACCCTTGGCAGACCTGTTCAGTTAGAGACGGGGCTGGTGCCAGCGGATTGGAGAATGGTGAATGTTGCCCTCTCTGCAAAAGTGGGAGCAGGTGAGAAATTATATAGCGGTCAGTCTAACCTCAGTGGTAGGCAAATTGATGGAAGCATTACTAAAGGAAAGGATTGTGATGCACGTAGAATCCAGAAATCAGCAGGATCCAAAGCAGGAATGGTTTCACGAGATAGGTCCTGCCAAACAAAACTGAGAGATTTATTTGACTGGGCGACCAGGGTGATAGATTGGGGACGGGGCAGTGAATGTGGCTCACCTGGATTTTAGTAAGGCCTTCAACACTGTTCCACATAGGAGGCTACCAAATAAATTGAGCTGGGGGTCAGGCACAAGGTGGTAAACTGAGGTTAGAAATTGGTTGAGTGGCAAGACACAAAGAGTAGCGGTGAACAGAGTTTAGTCTGAGGTCAGGGATGTGACCGGCCGGGTGCCTCAGGGATCAGTGCAAGGCCCAGTCCTCTTTAATGTCTTCATAAGCGGCACTGCAGAGGGGCTGGAGGGGAAGGTGCGTCTATTTGCAGATGACACAAAGATCTGCAATAGGGTCAACACTCTGGGGGGGGGTGGAAAGAATAAGAAGAGACATAAGCAAGCTGGAGGAATGGTCGAGAGTATGGCAGCTGAGATTCAATGACAAGAAGTGCAGAATTATGCACTTGGGGCACGGGAACCCAGGGGAGGAGTACTCAATGGAGGGGGGAGATGCTGACAGCCACCAAACAGGAAAGGGATCTGGGGGTGATTATATTAGATGATCTAAATGTGACAGGCAATGTGAGAAACCAGTAAGGAGGGCAAGCAGGATGCTGGGGTGCATGGGCAGGGACATCACCAGCAGAAAAAAGGAGGTAGTGATGCCACTTTACAGGTCACAGGTGAAACCTCATCTAGAATACTGTGTCCAGTTCTGGAGGCTGCATCTCAGGAAAGACAGACAGAGAGGAAGCTGTCCAGAAAAGCACTACAAAGATGGTACACAGGCTACACCAGAAGCCATATGAGGAGAGGCTGAAAGACCTCAACATGTATTCACTTGAGATAGTAACATAGAAACACAGACTTTGATGGCAGACAAGGACTGCTTGGCCCAACCAATCTGCCCATTTCCCGACCTATCAGATAAGCTGCAGATTCTAGTTAACCAACAGCCTACTTCCTCTCACCCCCCACTATAATTGCCTTATGTCTGTCCCATGCTTTCTTGAATTCCCCCACTATTTTTGACCCCATGACCTCCTCAGGAAGGCAGTTCCATGCATCCACCACCCTCTCCATGAAAAAAATACTTCCTCACGTTGCCCCTGAGCCGTCACCCCTCTATCTTCAAATTGTGCCCTCTTGTTCTTGCACATCTCTTTTTCTGAAAGATGCTACCCTCTTGGACTTTGTTGATTCCCTTGAAGTACTTGAAAGTTTCTATCATGTCCCCTCTCCCGCCTCTCCTCGAGGGTATATATATATATATTAAGCTCCTTTAATCTCTCTTCGTATGTCTTCTGGTGCAGACTCTGCATATAGGCATATCTTTCCTTCCAGCCCCTCCATAATGTCTCCAATAAAGACATTAAAGAGGACTGGTCCCAGCACTAAACCCTGCCATACCGCACTAGTAACCCCCCTTTCTTCAGAATGTACTCTGTTTACTATTATCCTCTGTGTCCTGTTGTCCAGAAAATTTGTTACCCACGCTACCACCTTGGGACCCACTCCCAGGCTGGTTAACTTGTTTATTAATCTTTTGTGTGGGGCTGTGTCAAATGCCTTGCTAAAGTCTAAGTAGGCCATGTTCACTGCCCCTCCATGGTCTACTACTTTGGTCACCCAGTCAAAGAAATCTATTAGATTCGTTTGACATGACCTTCCCGCTGTGAATCCATGCTGCCTTGGGTCCTGTGACTCGCTGGCTTCTAGGTACTCAACAATTCTTTCTTTCAGAAGTGATTCCATCATTTTCCCTACCACTGAGGTCAAACTAACAGATCTGTAGTTTCCTGCCTCTGCCTTGCTCCCACTTTTGTGAAGGGGAATCACACCCGACTTCCTCCAGTCCTCAGGTACCACATCATCCTCCCATGATTTGCTAAAAAGGGTAGTCAGTGGTGTCACCAGGTATCCCCTTAGTTCTTTCAGAATTCTGGGGTGAATTACATCAGACCCCATTGTTTTGTCCACCTTGAGTTTTAGGATTTCTTCCAGGACCCTGTCTTCTGTAAATGGACTGGTATTGACCCCCCAACCCCACCGTCCAGAGTGCTTCTATTGTTTGGTTTAGGTACCTCCCCTTCTTCTTCTTTTGTGAATACTGAGCAAAAGTATTTGTTCAGTATCTCTGCCTTTTCACTGTCACCCGCTGCCCACCTCCACTTCCCCTTCCCTTTATTAAGCCTCACTATCCCTCCCTTGGTCTTCCTTGGGAGACTGGGGTAGTCCACGGGATAACACAGATCTTTATGCAGGGGCTAGATTACACCTCAGTAGGGCAGAGTCACAGCTGTTGAAGCAGAAGCTTGGAGATATCATCAACGAGAGCTATCATTTAAACTAGGTGGGAGGGGGCATTGGAGCTGGGAATCACCAGGAGAGGAGATCCCATGGACCTCCCTCTACCACAGGGATAGATATGACCTTAGGTGAAATAGGGGTTGAAGTGAAGGGTAAAGAAGCAGGAAGGATAGGAGCAGTGTGGAGAATGGTTTCACTAAATGCTAGGCGCCTGGGGAACAAGTTGGCAGAGTTGTAGGCATTGATGGCAGAGGGGTTGGTGGACATAGCTGCCATTATTGAGACGTGGACAACCAGGCACCATGACTGTGACCTAAACATCCCAGGGTACAAACTATTCTGGAGGGATAGAGATAAAGGGAAGGCTGGGGGGGGGGTTGCCATTTACGTAAGGGAAGAGATCAGATGTAATAGGGAGGAAGGGGAGGAGGGCAGGTCGGAATTAATCTGGCTGCAACTACACAGCCAGAAAGGGACCAAGATCAAATCAAATCAAATCAAATTTTATTTATTAAAAAAGCGCCTTTCCAAAACCAAGGCACTTGTACATAATTCATTAAAATAAATCAATAAAACAATTAATTAAAACCATAATTAAACAGGTTAAAACTCATGACAGCGGCATTAAAAATCAGTGTACGCAAGGCTAAAAAGAAATGTCTTCAAAGCTACTTTAAAACTTTGGACGGTCGAGCAATCTCGCACCTGACGAGGTAGAGAATTCAACAGGATTGGGACCATAAAACTAAAAGACATGGCCCCCGATGTCTTTAAATGAACCCTGCGAATCTCTAGCAATCCCTCGTCAGTGGATCAGAGAGAGCAGGAAGGACAGTAGGGATGAAGGAGATCTTGCAGGTAACCAGGTCCCTGGTCGTGTAGAGCCTTACTGAGGTCAGCAAACTGACCCTGAAGGTGATCCACCACCGTACTGGCAGCCAGTGCAGTCCGTGGAGCACAGGCGTTATATGACTGGTCATAGATGAACCAGTCAATAGCCTAGCTGCCATTCTGCACAAGCTGCAGGCAGCGGATATCTACCCCCGGTAACCCAAGGTAAAGGGTGTTGCAGTAGTCAAGGCAGGAGGTAACGAAGGCGTGGACCAAAGTTGGAAGATCGACGGAAGGAACCAGGTGCTTCACCCTGGTGATATTCCTCAGATGGTAGAAAGGGGTTTTGACAGCTGCCGACACCTGAGATTTAAGTGTCAAACAGTCATAAAACATAACGCCCAGGATCCGCACCCAGACTGACGTAGTTAGCTGAACACCCCCAAGCCATAGACCTGAAGGTGATCCCGCCAACAAACCACCTCCCGGCGACCTTGGTCCACAACCAACACCTCAGTTTTTTCTGGGTTTAACCGCAGCCAGTTCACATTCATCCAGTCCTGGATTTTGGCAAGACAGTTGTTAAAAACTGAAACAGCAGCATCCTGGCCAGGCACAAAGGACATGTACAGCTGTGTGTCATCTGCATAGCAGTGAAAACTCAAGCCGTACTGCCTAATGATCACTCCCAATGGCAGCATGTACACTGCAAACAACATGGGTGCCAAAATGGAACCCTGCGGCACCCCACAGGATAGGGGGAGTGATGACAAGGAAAAACTCCCAGACACCACCCTCTGAGTCCTACCCTCAAGGAAAGATCGAAACCATCTGAGGACCATACCAGACAGTCCACAGATGAACCGCAGGCACACCAACAGCACACTATAAATGCCGCAGAGATCAAGAAGGACCAAGATGGAACGGCTCCTTCGATCTCTCGCTATTAGGAGGTAATTTAGTACCCGGACAAGGGCTGTCTCGGTACTATGTCTCTTCCTAAATCCAGACTGGAGAGAATCATAGACATTGTGACTGGTCAAATGATCATCCAGCTGCGACACAACCACCTTCTCAATAACCTTATCCACAAAGAGCAGGTTAGAGACAGGCCTGTAGTTAGTCAGACAGTCCGGGTCTAAGGAAGACTCTTTAAGAAGGGGCCGAACCTTGGTCTCCCTTAGAGGATATGGGAAGATCCCCCTCTCCAAAGACATCCAGATTATCTCGGCAAGGACCGGACCGATTTTATCCACACAGCCCACTGGGAGAAATGTGGGGCCCGGGTTCAAACTACAGTTGGTCGGACGCAATGACTGGATGATCATCACAGTGTCACTGATCGTGGGGAGCCTGAAGTCACACCACACAAACTGGGTATCCGACATCTCCTGCCGACCACCACAACTCCCATTAGGGAAGGTCCAGCAGATACTGGACCTGATTGTGGCAACCTTATCTGAAAAGAATTGAGCAAACTCCTCACACCGTTCTTGAGAAAAAGCACTTTCAGGCTGAAGACAGATTGGATTGCACAATCTGTCCACAGTCCAGAAAAGCTGAGCTGGTCGATTCTGTGCTGCAGCAATCTTCCTGGACAGGAATACTGCCTTCTTATGGGTGACTGCTGATTGACAGACCACATAATGGTCCATCAAACTAAGTCTGTCACACTCCAGGCCCAACTTCCGCCAGCACCTCTCTAGCCTTTGTCCCACTCTCAACTCCCTCAGAGTCTCATCAAACCAAGGAGACCTGGGGTGAAGAATGAGGGGACGAACATGAACAGGAGCAATGGAATCCAGGGCCCCTACCACCGCCTTATTATAGGCAAGTACCAGGTCCCCAGGATCCATGCATTCACTCGGTAAGCCCAATAGGTCCAGTACCGCCATCAGGCCATCTGGAGAAACACCCATCAAAGGGTGGTACCGGACCATCTCCATAGGGGCTGGCCTACTAGGGGTGGCCTCGAAACTGAACCCAATGGTATGATGGTCAGACCACCCGACTGGTTCCACCACCAAATCGGATATCTCCATCCCCAGGAGAAACACCAAGTCCAATGAATGACCACCAATATGGGTCGGGGAGGAAATGACCTGTGTGAAGCCCAGCGAGATCATTAGCTGGAGGAAGTCCTGACCAAACTGAGAGAGCTCATCTTTGACCCAGGCATTGAAATCCCCCAGAACCAACCATCTAGGAGATCCCAATGTCAAGTCAACAATGAAGTCCGCGACTTCCCGCAGGAAAACATTCCTGTCTCCTGGTGGATGGTAGATGAGAAGTATCCTGCACCCCACACCCTCGCCCATGATACATTCAAAGGAGTTGGTAGTTCCCACTGGTACCTCCATTAGGCCCAGTTCCGATCTAAAACAGATGGCAACACCCCCGCCCCTACCATCCGTCCTCGGGCAGTGTATCACCAAGTATCCCGCTAGAATTGCTGATGCCAAAACTGGGCCAGCATTCTCATCCAGCCAGGTCTCGGTGATGCAAGCAAGGTCAGATGATCCAACAAGATCCACTATTATAGTGGTCTTGTTCTTAATAGACCTGGCATTGCATAACACCACCCAAGTAGGATGAGAACCCGAGGAAGACCGTATTACCTGCCTGCTACAAGCAGAGCCCTTGGGTATGGAAACCAGACAGGGAGGACCCCTTTCCTGGACCCATTTCACCCCAGGGTGTCTCCTTGTCCCCACTATTCCTATCCGCCCACTCCTTTCCGTTCCCTCTCTAGGCCCAGCCCTAGTCCTCCTCCTTCTAACAATCCCCAAAGCCCTACACTGTCTATACAACTCTGGTGACAATGGAGGACAAGAAAAAGGATGGAGGTCCCTGAGCCTGGAGGGGGAATAATACCCAACCATCCTTGTGCCTTCCTAACACATCTTCACCACACTCAGCCAACACCCACAACAAACAGTCCCAAAATACAAATATAACCCACACCACACTCAAACACTCAACACCCAAACACACAACACTCAAATCAAACTTACAAACATCCACACCATGCCCCAAACTAAAAACAAATACAATACCCTATACTAACAAAAAGAAATGCAAAATTAAACCAGAGTTTTTTAGCAGCACAATATGTAGGTCCAGATTAGAAGAGCAGTCACAGTAAGTCTCACAGTTTCGAGAATATTTTAAGGTCTGAAGAGCTCCCACCTCTTAAGACATGACCAAGAAAGGTCAGCCAGGTTCAGCTCTCACTTAAACCCGACTGGCCAGCCAGAAATTTAATAATGAGAAAAGCTGTAAGGCACTCTCACTGTCAATGTATTTCAAATAATTTGCAAAAGGCCAAACCAGTTTCCAACTCTTAATTTTAAAACTGAAGGCTCCCACCTCTTAGTACACGACCAGAAAAGCAACACAAGTTCAGCTCCCACCCAAACCGTCCCATGGCTCCAAAGAGGGTCTTTTACACATCCAGTATCAAATCCAATGCGCAGATCTTCTTCAGAAATTCCAATAGAAAAAACAGGTTTCACAATACACAGGGCACCAATCAAGTACCTAATCCCCCACAGTTGCCGCCGCAGCTATCAGGGTAAGCACAAACAGTGGCTGGAGCGCCAACTAGGACTGACAAGCCAAGGGCCCCCCAGCACACACCCAGGAGGTAGCCGCCCCCTTACCTGCCAAGCCCACAACTACAGCACCCAGGCTAAGTCAGCCCACCAGCCGACCCCCCGGACCACTTAGGAAACAGAACAAGCTTCTGCCCACCCTCCAGCAGACCATAAGCCTGTGTTTCCTGCCCGACTCGACACAAGCCAAGCGGCCACTCTCCCCAGGTGAGGCGAGGGAATCCCCACTCACAAATCCTTCTGGTGTTTGAAAACGCCGCAACTCCAAACTCCGGAACTTCCCTGTTCACAGTTCCTCTGTGATGAAGGACCGATGCTGTTCCTGTTACAGTTCCACCGCTGAACGTCCCCTAGCATGCTCCGACTCTCCACGGGCCCTGCTACTGTGGTTCCTTCCTCCGGGACGATAGTTACTTGCTCCGGACTCCCGCATTTGCTCTTCCGGTCACACACCTTAACTCCAATGCTCCTGGCAGGTAAGAGCCATCAAACTAATCGGACCTACAAATTTAACAACAATTATCCAGTGCAATATATTGAAGCACTGGATAATACAGAAAACTCTGTAAAAAGAGAAGTTTTCCTTGCGACTCCGTATCTGAACTCGAAAACTCAAAAAAACCTTCTCTAAACCCGTTTACGCCACCTAAACCTCGCTAGCTCACTTTCTTTCCCTAACTTACTGCCAGAAACTACTTATACTGCTTAAAATAAACAAAACTACAAAATAAACAAAAACAATAAATGAATTAAACAAAATAAAACTAGGCTGGTGCTGCTGCTTGTGGACGACTAGTCCAGCATGGCCGCCATCTTGATTCCATTCATGATTTCACGTGAGGCAAAGCCAGCCTCTGTCTAGGGGTTGTTTATAGACTTCCGACCCAGAAGGAGGACATTGACAGGGAACTGGAGGAGCAGATAAGGAGGCATAGTGGCAAAGGGAGCACAGTGGTGGTGGGGGACTGTAATCTACCAGGGGTAGACTGGAGCATCCCAGCAACCATTTGCGCCAGCGAGCAGATCCTCCTGGAAGCATTCCAGGATGGCTTCCTTACCCAGAGGGTAATGCATCCAATGGAGGAGGGGGAATATACTAGACCTAGCACTGGAAGATGGGGAACAGGTCAAGGATGTAAGGGTGGAGGAACCTCTGGCAAGCAGTGACCACAGCACAGAGTGGTTCTCAATCAATCTGGGTAGAGAAGTAGCCTCTACAAAAAACTTGGGTCCTGGACTTCAAAAGGGCAGACTTTGGCAGGATAGGACATATACTGGAAAGTCATATGGCAAGCATCCGCCCAGAAATGGACACGGAACAAAAATGGGCAGTCATCAAGGCTGGACTGGCTGAAGCCACTAAAACTTGTGTCAAGAGCCAGAGCAAGAAAGCCAGGACCAAGAAACCAAGTTGGATAAGTAGAGAGGTTGTGGAGAAGGTGAGGGAAAAGAGGAATGCATTTTGGACTTACAAGAGGTCCAGAAGGGCAGAAGGCAGAGAAGAATATGTGAATAAATCCAGAGAAGTGAGCAGAGTGGTAAGGGCAGCAAAGGCAGCTAACAAACGGAGGTTAGTGCAGGGGATCAAAGAAGCAGAAAAGGATTTCTTCAGATATATCAGAGTGAAGGGGATGAGCAAGGATCAAATTGCTAGGATCAGGAGGGGAAGTGGGTGGGTAGAAAAGGGGGCTGAGCAGGCAGAAGTACTTAATGAATACTTCTGTTCAGTCTTCATCAAGGAGAGGGAGGGGCCTGTACCTGAGAGGAAAGGCGAGGTGGGAGAGGGTGGGGGAGATGCAACCACAGATGGGTAAATCACAGTGGAAAGAGTGAGGGAGGGCCTTAAGTCCATGAAGGTGGACAAGGCACCTGGCCCAGACGGAGTCCGCCCCAGGGTGCTGAGAGAGTTGGCAGAGGTTTTGTCAGGGCCATTGGCGGACCTGTTCAATACCTCTCTGACCTCAGGGTGCATGCCCAGGGACTGGTGGGAAGCACATGTGGTACCTCTCCATAAGAGTGGGCCCAAGGACGAACCGGGGAACTACAGACCAGTGAGCCTTACTGCAATTGTGGGAAAACTGATGGCGACAATCCTCAAGGAAAGACTGGTGCAATTTCTTGAGGATAACAATCTCCAGGACAGCAGGCAGCATGGGTGTGTCTCGGGCAGATCCTGCCAGATGAACTTGGTTGATTTTTACAACTGGGTTACAAGGGCACTGGACAGGGGACATGTGGTGGATGTCCTCTACCTGGATTTCAGCAAGGCCTTTGATTCGGTGCCACATGGCAAGCTGACCTGCAAGTTGAAGAGTCTGGGAGCAGGGAGGAAACTGGTCAGATGGGTTGAGAACTGGCTGCAAGGTAGACAGCAGAAGGTAGTAGTGGTGGGGGGGAGAGCATCTGAATCCATGGCAGTAACAAGTGGTGTACCACAGGGCTCAGTGCTGGGACCAGTTCTGTTTAACATTTTCATAGCCAACATTGTAGTAGGGATTAAGAGCAAGATAGTACGGTTACATAAGAACTTACCGTAACAGTAGATCTTCAAGAACAGCTCTTGCAGCAGGTTACACCATTAGGACTGAAGTCGGCAGGCACCAGGACCCCACGGAAATTTTCTAGCTAGCAGTATCCAGCGGGGACTGCCCTCGACATCAGGCATCATATAAAAGGGGGCGGTCCCCCAGAATCCCCAGTTCTCCCACCGGAGACTCCCGGCCATTAGATGACATCAGAAGTGGAGACTGAGGATCCGCCATCAAAAGGTATTCAGAATGGTGTTAGAAACACCTAATCCTAGAAAAGAGATATCGGAATAACTCTACCTCCAGAGGGGATGGTGGGAGGGAAACTACCTGCTGCAAGAGCTGTTCTCGAAGATCTACTGTTACGGTAAGTTCTTACGTAACTGTACTATCTTACTTAGAGAAACAGCTCTAGCAGCAGGTTACACCATTAGGACTGATTCCTGCTACTGGAAATCCCTCGCAGGTGGGAGAAGCCTAGGGGTAGAGATCGCGAGTTGGACCGAAGCCTAGGATAGAAGTCCCTGAAGGACTGCTAGACCAAAACCAGCTCTTCACCGTGATGCAATATCCAGGCTATAATGCCTGATAAAGGTGTGCACGGTGGTCCAAGTAGCTACTGCGCAGATGGCTGCGGTTGACACAGTCTTCATGGCTGCAAAAGAGGTAGCCACCCCCTTTGTGGAATGACCCTTAACTGCGCCCGGTAAAGGTTTGTTACGTTTCTGGTAACAGAACGTGATACAATGGATGAGCCACCTGGACAGCGATTGTTTAGAAACTGGAGCTCCCATCATCCTGTGGGCGAAGGAGACAAAAAGTGGATTAGATTTATGGTGGTGCCTGGTTCTGGTTAGGTAGTATCTTAGACACCTATGCACATCTAGAGTGTGCAACAAAGCCTCTCCTCTATTAGAGTATTTAGGAAAATACACTGGTAAGTCGATGTCCTGATTGAGGATGAGAGCTGAGACCACCTTAGGTAGAAACTTTGGATTTGTTCTTAGGGACACCCTGTCCTAGTGAAAAACCAAATAAGGTTCTTTGAGCATCAGTGCATGAAGTTCAGAAATCCTTCTGGCTGAAATGTGACAACTAAAAACTCGCATCTTCCATGTTGGAGACATAGCCGCAATCCAGCGGCTGGTTCAAAAAGCAGCGTGAGCTGCTCCAGGACAAAGGGTAAATCCCATGGAGGAACAGGATCCTTAATCGGAGGTCTAAGGTGGAGAACACCTCTCAGAAAGGCTTGTGCTGTGTCCAGCTGAGTTATGGGATGTCGGCCTATAGGTGTATGATAGGCTGAGATGGCACAAAGCTGTACTTTAACAGAGGAGTAGGCCAAGCCTGCCTGGAAGAGAGACAGGAGGTAGTCCAGGACCAACCTCTCCGGACAATCCATTGGGGAAAGTCCTCGTGCTTGAGCCCAGAGGCAAAATCTGCGCCATTTCATGGTGTATGTGGCATGAGTGGCCGGTTTTCTAGTAGCTGCTAGAACATCTGCTACCTTTTGTGAGACCCCGTACCGCATGACAGCTACGTGTCTAGGAGCCAGGCGTGCAGGTTCAGAGAGCGAAGGTCCAGATGGACCAAAGAACCTGCCTCCTGGGACAATAAGTGAGAGATGATTGGCAGAGGCACCGGAGGTTCCTGGGACAGCTGGTGTAGCAGAGGGAACCAAATCTGTCTGGGCCAAAAAGGCGCGATAAATATCAGCGTTGCCTGCTCTGTGGAGTTTCAAAAGGACCCCTCTGGATCAACGGGAAGGAAGGAAACGCTTAGAGGAATCTGCCCATCCAGGAGAGGGATAACGCGTCTCACCAGAAAACACCAGGCCCTGGATCTAGAGCAGAAATTGGGCAGTTTTGCGTTGGATGGGGATGCAAAAAGGTCTAACTCTGGTGTGCCCCATCTGTGAAACAAATCCTCTACTACCTCCTGGAGTAGTTCCCACTCGTGGACCCTGGCCTGAGAGCGGCTCAGGCTGTCTGCGATGACGTTGTCCACTCCTGGGACACAAACAGCAATGAGGTTTGCACAGTGTTGTAGGACCCAATCCCACACCTTCATGACCTCCCTGCAAAGCGGGTAGGAATGGGTGCCTCCTTGTTTGTTGAGGTAATACATTACCGCAGTATTGTCTGTTTGTAACAGGAGAGTACCTGGTGGGATCTCCAACTGGAAGGCCTGTAGGGTATAAAGAACTGCTCTCATTTCCAAGATATTTATGTGGAGATGAGCTTCCTGGGGTGTCCACGAGCCCTGAGACCTGACCCTATCGAGGTGTGCTCCCCAACCGAACCCTGAGGCGTCCGTGGAGAGCGTCACAATCAGAGGCGGCGCAATGAAGGGGAACCCCGCCAATAGTTTCTTTGAATCTAGCCACCATTGCCAATCCCAGATTACGACATTCGTGATCTGAATTGGAAGCTGCAAATGGTCTTGCTTCTGATCCCAATGAACCTGTAACATCCACTGAGTCACCCGCATGTGGAGACGGGCTAGCGGGACTGTTGCAATGGCCGCAGCCATGTGTCCGAGCAGGCAAAGGACCAGTCTGGCTGGGACCGTCTTCTTTGCCAAGATGTCCCTGATGAGGGATCTGATGTGTTCCGCTCGGTCCTGGGGCAGAAAAGCTCTCCCCTGGATGGTGTCCAGAACTGCGCCTATGAACTGCAGATTCTGTGATGGAACCAGGTGTGACTTCTCCTGATTGATAATGATGCCCAACGTCTCGAACAGGGACTGAGTACAGTGAATTGTGAATTGTGGATATCAGAGCCTCCCGAGAGGGTGACATGAGGAGCCAGTCGTCCAAGTAGGGAAACACGTAGTGGCCTTGTCTCCTTAGTGCCGCCGCTATGACTGCCATGCACTTCGTAAACACCCGAGGTGCCGATGACAATCCGAAAGGGAGGGCTCGGAACTGATAATGGCGACCTAGAAATTCGAAGCGCAAGAACTTCCTGTGTGCTCAAGCAATGGGTATGTGCAGGTAGGCATCCTGCATGTCTAAGGGCTCTAGGAAGGCGCCCTGCTTGAGCATGGGTATCAAACCGGGAAAGGTCACCATGCGGAAGCGTTTGTACAGGACCGAAGCGTTGAGATCGCTGAGATCCAGTATTGGACGGAGGTCCCCTGTCTTTTTGGGAACCAGAAAGAAGTGGGAATAGTAACCGGCACCTCTCTGGTTCCTCGGTACATGCTCTATAGCTTCCTTTCCCAGAAGTGCGAGCACCTCCTGCTGTATGAGCAGTGCGTGCTGACCCGAATAACAGGAAAGCAGGGGAGGTCTTGACGGTGGGTAGTCAAGGAATTTCTATAGTGACCTCTCTTGACCATTTGAAGGACCCACCGGTCAGCGGTAATCAACTACCACCCTGAAAAGTGGCGAGCGATGCGACCTCCGACCTTTTCTGCCCATTGAGCCAGAGGAGGGCCGGGGGCCGGGAAGGAGTCATGCTGTGGCGGCATTGCCCCCCTCAGGCTGGGCCAGTTTGGCATACCGCTGACCTCAGCCTGGGAAAGACTTAAGATGGGCCTTACAGTGGAAGGTGCCCATTTGCTGCTGGCTGGAATGTGGCTGCTGTCATTGCCGGCTGCGAAAACGGTTCTGGTTCCTACGAAAGGAACCAGATTTGGATCTGTACATGGCCTGTACAGACCTTACTGCCTTCCTGGCGTCCTGAAGTTTGGTGATGACCTTTTCAGAGGGTTCACTAAACAGGACCTCTCCGTTATAAGGTACGTCCAGGATACTCTTCTGTACATCAGGGGTAAAACCGGAGACATGGAGCCAGGAGTGTCTCCGGAGACAGACGCCTGAAGCTGCACCCCTGGCGGACGAGTCCGCAGAATCATATGCGTCTCTTAACACTTGGGTCCCCACATCTGACCCTGTGCGGAGGCGGTTCAAGAGCTCCACCTTCTGCTCACCATCCGATAGTTTGTCAACCAGGTCCTGACCCTGTTCCCACAGGGCATTCTGAAACTGAACCATATGAGACAGATAGTTCAGGGACCTGAAGGAGCATGTAGCAGCTGCATACATGCGCCTCCCCAGGACATCCAACTGCTTGGATTCCTGGGCCGGTGGCTGGGTACTTAGATGCTGTGGTCGTTGAGACCTATCATGGGAGGCTGTAATGACCAGTGAATCAGCCAGGGGTTGTTACGCCAAGTACTGGTCCTCTGTCGGGGCTCTGTACAGGTGGTCAGCTTTCTTTAGCACCTTGGGGGTGGAGTGCGGATGCTTCCACATAGCCTTGGTGATGTCCGTGAAGGTGTCTACCAAGGGTGGCACCAGCAAAGGCTTAGGGTCCTTCTGCCGAAGATAACGAGCTAGGCGCTGTCTCTTGGGGTCGAGATCTTCTGAATCCCATCCCATGTTCTCCTGGATGTGCCTCATGATTTCAGAAAAGGAGGGATCATCTGGAGGTGACCTGGGCAGGTCTTGTGGGTCAGGTGATGGGGTGCTGATTGGAGAAGGAGACCTGGAGGTATCTGAGGTATCAGGTCTAGAATCATTCCCCTGCGGAGTGGATCGTCGACGTCTGGGTCGCTTAGGACTGGGAGACCCTGAGGGAGACCTTGAAGCGGCCTTCTCCGTTCTTTGGATCTTCCCGTAAGAGGTGGAGTGTGCTCCTTGGGGTTCGGTGGTCTTCCTGCTGGCCCCTGCGGTGGAGGAGGGGGAGTAGGAGGTGAAGGAGTAGGAGGAGGAGGTTTGACTGGGATCACATCCTTCTTTATTGTGTCCCACCAAAAGGTAAAGAGATCTTTGATCTCTTGAATATTCATACCGGACGACGGACCTGGCACCGGTGGTCTGTCGCTGGTATCGGGCGTCGGGTCTGAGGGTGTCTCCAGGCTTATCGAAGGCTTCTGTGGAAGCCCGACGTCCTCGTTGTCGCCTGCCTGGTCATCAGGCAACGTCAGGTCCTCCTCTGTAAAGTCCTGGCGACCGGTGTCCACCAGTGATGGGGAGGCAGTCTTCAGCTCCGGCGAACGTCTTACTGACGTCGGGTGCTTAGCTGATGTCTGGTCCAACGGGCGTTTGACCGATGAAGGGTCGAAAGCCCGCTTCGGGTTCATCGTCCATTTTAGGGACGTCAGGTCCTTAGTCTTCCTGAGAAGGGGGATCCAGACCCCTAGGAGACTGGGAGGCCGATCTGGTGTCAGAGTCCTGGCGTCTCTCTGAGGAAGCTTGTTTTGATGAGGACTTGGACTGGTGATGGTCTGAAGACTTCGAGGAGGCCCAGGAGGGTGTTGAGGAAGCCAAAGGCCTGGAAGTTTTGATGGGATGCAGAGAAGCTGAAGTACTGCCTGAAGACTTGACCTTTACCAGAGGGAGCTGAGAGCGTGCCCTAGAGGGAGGGCAGTCTGAGCGTGTGGAGCCTGAGTTGGTGCGCGAGTCTGATGCCCGGTTAGGGGATCTGGACCTGGCCTTCTCCCGATGCTTGTCCCGGTGCTTATGGGACTTAGAGGTAGACTCACCTCTGGAGGCAGGGTCTTTGTCCATGCTTTTTAGCTTTTCTTCCAAGAGGAACCCCTGAAGTGCCTTCTGGCAGCGGATCCGGGTGTGACTGTTGAACCCCTGGCAAAAGGAACAGCCTTGGTGTCGTGTTCTGGGCCTAAGCACCGCAGGCAGGACGAATGGAGAGCCTTGAAAGGGGTCTGTTTGCCGCAGGCACACTTGGAAGGATGTCCTTCTGAAGAAGGAGTTGGAGATGCTGACATTTAGTAGTAAAACTTGAAAGTTCTAGTCATCGTACACTAGAGTGCGACCGTGAGGCCGATGCTGGCGAGTCGACGGCGGAAAAAAAACTGGGGATTCTGAGGACGCCCCTTTTATATATGATGCCTGGCGTCGGGGCAGGGCCCGATGTCGAGAGCGGTCCCCGCTGCATACTGCTAGCTAGAAAATTTCCGTGGGGTCCTGGCACCTGCCAGCTCCGGTCCTAATGGTGTAACCTGCTGCAAGAGCTGTTTCTCGAAGTAAGATCAGTCTCTTCGCAGATGACACAAAGATTTGTGCCGAGGTAGATCGGGGGGAGGGAGCAAAAGTACTTTAGTAAGATTTGGCAAAACTGGAGGAATGGTCTCACACTTGGCAGTTTGGTTTCAGTGCCAAGAAGTGCAAAGTGATGCATTTAGGAGGCAAGAACCCAGGACACAATTACTGGCTGGAGGGTGTCCCGTTAACAAAATCCAAGGCGGAGAAGGATCTGGGAGTGCTGGTAACCAGGGAGATGAACCACTCTGCTCAGTGCAGGAAGGCAGCAGTGAAGGCAAACAGGATGCTCGGGTGCATAGCAAGGGGGATTACTTCTAGGAGTGGGGAGGTCATCTTGCCCCTGTACAGGTCCCTGGTGAGACCGCACCTAGAGTACTGCGTGCAGTTCTGGCACCCCTACGTGAAAAGAGACATCAAACTACTGGAGGGGGTACAGCGCAGGGCAACAAAAATGATCCTGGAGTTGGGGGACAGACCATATGAGGAGAGACTTAGAGAGCTCAATATGTATACCCTAGAGGACAGATGGGAGAGAGGGGATGTGATTGAGACCTTCAAGTACCTGAAGGGTTTGAACAGAGTAGACACCAGGTGTATGTTCAATCTGAAGGATGGAAGGGAAACCAGGGGACACTCTATGAAGTTGGAAGGGAGCAGGTTCAAAAGGGAACTGAGGAGGCATTATTTCACAGAAAGGGTGGTGGCAGGGTGGAACACTCTGCCAGAGGAAGTCGTATCACTGCAGAGGGGAGCTTCAAGTGAGGGTGGGACAGATTCAAGGGGGGAAGGTACAAACTGGGAGAGGGCAGTAGGTGGGGGGAAGGCATATGGGGAGGCAGCTGGAGTTTAGTGGACTGAAGTGCTGCACACTCGAGCAGACTAGATAGACAGAATGGTCTGTATCTGCTGAAAATTTTGTATGTTCATATAAAAGGTTTTATCCCCTTCTTAACTGAGTTGGTTATCTTTTCCTTGGTTTGGGCCTTCACCATTCTGACTGCCTTCCCCGCTTCCTTCTGCTTTAACTGATAACAGTTCTCTGTCCTGCTCCTTCTGTGATTCCTTATACTTCCTGAGTGCTATGTTTTTCTTCCTAACCTTCCCCCCCCAGCTCTTTTGAGAACCATAGTGGTTTTTTATTTCGTTTTGTTTTATTTACTTCACACAAAGGCTTGTTGCCTCTGTGATGGCAGTTTTGTTTTTTCCCCATTGTTCTTCCACCCCTTCTTCCTGCCCATCATGCGATGCCCTTGACTGATGCCTTGCCACCTCCAGGCCTCAAGCAGAAAGGCAAATGGCTCACCCAACTAATTTGCTCTTAGGTACAGCAGCTAGTAGCTGACCTAGTAGCTGACCTATCTGCAACCACAGGCGCCAATTTAAGGCGACTGATGTGCTTGATGTGCTGTGGGGCACATCATGATGTGTGCTGAGGTAACCACTTTCCTGCCCAAGGCATCTGTCTGAGCACAGTTAGACTCAGGAGGTCAGTCACTTGTGGGTGATTTGGCCCCAACAGGGTCTGCAACACCTCCAGCCCTGAAGAGGGGTGAGGTACTGCACCCGCAGATCCTGAGGGTGCAAATTATCGGAGCATGAGGTCCATAGGAACAGGAGGGCACGAGAAGGAACATCTCCATGCTATCCTTGATGCATTATTGAAGGCCCTAGTCCAGGGAAGGGTGACGGCAGAGTCATCACTGAAAGCTCTGAGGAGTCCCAGTGGCACGGATACCAGATCACGGCTTGCACAGAAGCCAACTTCCAGCTCCTCAAGCATGTCTGCCAAGAATCTCTGGTACAGAGTGTACTCAGAAGCCGGGGACAAGTGAAATGAGGAATTGTTGTCCTCTGGGGAGGACACTGACAGGGAGTAGGTGCTGAACCAGAGGATGGTAGTGATGGGGGGGACAGGCCAAAACTAGGCCATCGGACTCCCTGTGATGTTGCTCTAAGGCACCTGCAATCTGTCTCTTTCTTCAGTCACCACGTAACTGGCCCTTAGGGCCCATGTACCCGGTAACTGCTGCAAGACAGGAAAAGGCCCAAGGGGGGAACAGAGATGCAGGTTCTCTAGGTTTTCTATCTTGGCTGTGTGGTTGCACAGGGGACCTTGTCCAAGGGGAGTGCTTCGCAGGACCACCTGAATGGGGTCACCCTACATCAGAGGAACAACCTGGTCTGTGTCCATGGGAGTATTCTCCCAGGTGGGAAGAGTGGAGTCGTACACTCCCCGAAGGGCAGTCCTGGTCCCCAGTGGTGACAGTGTCAGCCAACTGCTCTGAGGAGAACACCAACTCCCAGCTGTCATCAGACCCCGAGCCAGTGTCACCTCCAGCACCAGCCTCAGGGTCGACAACTGTCCCAGTGACAGATTCACCCCCATCATCTTGGTAAGTGCAGTCCCCGGTGTCAGGCCCAGTGTTGACCCCTGAGCCATTCCTCATGAGGGTGCCATGAGTGGCACCAGGGTAGCACCGGGAGCAAGGACAACTCCAGGGATGACACTGATGCGAGTGTCGTGCTCTGTGCTGGGTCCATGATAGACACCGTGGCCAGCACCACATCTGTCACCAGAGGTGGCAGCATCCTCTTTCTCAGCATCACTAGTGACACCAGAGGAAAGAACCATCACCTCCGCAATAGGACGCTGCACGGCCCCAGCATCAGTCCCTCTCCTAGACTGCAAACTGTGCTGGAAGGCAACACAATGTTGTGACTGGTGCTGCTCCACACTGCAAATGGAGCCTGAAACCAGTACAGTACCAGGCCGTGACACAGAGGTGTCTACCGAGGGAGACCGAGCATATAGTTTCAGCCTCAACACCAGGGACGTCTGCTGCCCAGAGCAGACAGAATGTGGCAGGTTTGCAGCCAGCTGCCCAGAAGGACCACCAGACCCACCCACCAGGACCTCTGATGCCTTAGAGGGATGAGGGTGAGGAGGACCCTATGCTTCCATGGAACCAGAGGTCCCGGGAAGAAGCCCAGGCAGGGCCATTGCCAGCTGGTGTTCGTCAGGTTCAAACGAACCCATCTTTCCTTTGAACATCCATTTTTTTTCTTTGTGCTTGACAGTGTTACACTGTCTGAGCATGCTCTTTTAAATCCCCCCACACTGCCAGCAGCAACTCTGTAGTTGTGTGCATGCCATTGCTCTGCACTCAGTGCCTCCCCCCTTCCAGCGTATCCCCATCCCAATCACGACAGACCAATCAGTGTGCAACTGGTGCCCAGTGAGTCACGCTGATTGGCCCATATGTAAGACCTGATGGCATGTTGCTGCAGCGGCCCAAGAACGTGCCAAGAACAGTGAGAGACACCCTGACCCGAACGAAGCAGACTAGTGGTCAAGGAGACATCGAGAAGTAAGCTACTGAAAACTTCTTGGAGGACATTGCCAAGTGCCAGCTAAGAAAAAAAGGTGGATTATACACTATCTACTTCCTGTATACAATCACACTATCTTCCAAAATAATTAATGAACTCCTACTTGAAAGGAGACAAAAATGGGCTGCTTTTTTGTTGGGACAAGTGTATTTCCTGTTTCTTTTGTTTTTAAAAAATAAGCTCCTTGGCACATCATGTTGTGTTTTGTTTGACAGCGCAGATGCTTTGAACAGGATTTCTGCTTTAAATGACAATGTCTGAATTTAAGAATGATTCTGGTGTTCAACATTGTGAGACACTAATGCTTGCAGTGCAGTTCAGGTAGCTGAAGATTAATGCATTGTGCTCCAAAGCAAGACCACATGTGACAGTACAGTGGAAGGATGCACTGGGACCCTCAAGGCCAAAAAATATATATTAAAAAAAAATCACATTTGAAAGAGCCAGTGCTGATTGTTATCATTAGCTGTGTCAGAAAAAAAAAGGGAACGCAACACTAATTTTGCCTGCTGATATTCAGATCATCGTATACCTTTTTATGGTAATTTTAATTCATACAAGTTTAATAATGGGTTAACACCTGACACGTTGTCAATGAGCAATATAGGGGCTTAATGCACAATCTGGGGACTTAATTCGCACATCTTGTGCTAAGAAGGCATGAAGAAGCATCAGCTAAGTGCCTTAGGACCCTAGAATATGCATTCAGTCTGTTGTCATTGCAATATCTTCCTTCTGTGCAAGCCTGTAAGAGTGCTAACCCATCATAACATTTTTTGTAACAAAAATAGAGAATGTTGGGGGGCGCTGTTGAACAGCCTACTGACAAGACGCAATTAGCAGGGGCTCCCTGTTTAACCGCACAAAGAATATAAAAATATAGAGTAATCGATGGAAAAGTGATATTCAGTTGACAGAATATGATTCCCGACATCTAGCTGAACAAAACGGTACCTTTTTTGAAGGATGGGTCGAACGGGCAAAGCTTCAGCAACGAGTCCGAAAACACCTCGGGTAGAATCAACCCCTGCACTAGTGACAACAAGCATGGTGGAGGCAGATTCTGAACACCCGTGGCGGGCACTGCAGAAATCGATGCAGGCCATAGATAACAAAGCTGAATCCCTCCTAACAAAGTTTGCGGAGCAAGATGCAAAAATCACAACAGCTTCCATGACGGCGACCACAGCTGAATCAATGGCAACCAAAGCTCTAACATCAATGGGTAAGCTTACTCAAGAAAACACTCGAATTAGATACAGATTGGAGGCCCTCGAGAATGCACAGAGGGCCTCTAACGTACGTATTGTTGGGTTGCGAGTAAATGTCAAGGGAGACAGTTTGCTGTATTTCTTAAAGGAGTGGATGCCGAATGTTTTAAAGCGTGACCCTATACCTCTAACAGAGAATACGACAAAGGCTTACCGGGTGTCCTCAAGATCGCTTGAGGCAACTGAAGATTTACCCAGGACAATTCTGCTGATCACATCCAGTCCAGTAATGAGGGACATGATCCTACAAGCTGCAAGAGAAGCCACGCAGCTCAATTTTCAAGGGGCTACTCTACATCCCTCCCCCCCCACCGATTTATCCTATGCCACCAGAGCTCAGAGGAAGAAATTTGATGGCGTAAGGGGAAAGCTACGGAGCCTAGGGGTGACCCACTTCCTTCTCATGCCGGACAGACTCAGGATCCACTACAGGGGTCATACATATCAATACATGGACCCTGAAGAAACGCGCAAAAAAGCGGAGGCCCTGGCCGGGGAATTTGATCGCAACAAATGTTAGGAGTCCTCGGATTCAGAAGAAGATACCTGAACCTGAAAATTAAAAGGAAAAGGGGACTGCAAATACATTAAATGTAACACCAGTCTGAGAGGTTAATAAACACATGAAAACGAAGTTACTGTTAACTTTTCTTTAACCATGATTAGATTTTTATTGCTTCTGTTGCAGAACAGCTCTACTGCATATAACTTAACCAGAGTCTGAGTCTCCAGAGAGGGAAATGTTCTTAAAAGTTTGTTGCTCAAAAGTTATTAGTTACGAATAGCAACCCACACAAAAAAGGTTATGCCAGTTTAACATGGTGGCTGCAGGGAGATAGTGAGAATTAATATAACTGTTTATGAGATAACAATATTGTTGTAAGTTACTCCATTTAGCTGTTACTTTGCAGTTGATCTGGGAACTACAAGACTGATTGCTAAAGTATGGTGGATCTCATTTGAGGTAAAGGGTCATAACACCACAGGTTGTTGGTTACAAATGTTTGGAACATCTTTTTTTTATATTATTGAAATGACCACTCAAGAGTCTTGTGGGATGTAGCATATTTTCTGGATTTATGCTGGACAATTGCTACTAAGGAATACCCCCACATCCAAAAGCTAGATTGTCTAGATTAAGTAAAACTAATACACTGGATGTATTTGAAAAGTCTTAATGTGATATCTGACATGAGATGATTGTATGTCACTGTTTTTATTTTAAAAACAATAAAATGTAAGTATAAAAAATAAAGAATGTTTAATTGAAATGGCACCCCTGCTTGTATAGGGAATATTTGCTCAGGGGCACAGATGCTAGAAGGTGGTACGTAAGGGCGAAGTCAAGTTTTCTGCTAGGAACTGCTTTTCCTGCTCTGTGTTTGGTGTAGGAGTTACAGCATTTCAGTTTTTTTCCCAGCTCTGCCTTTCTAGCTAGGAGCTGCAGTGTGTACAGCATATTCAAGCTTTGGGATTGTCTGCTATGATTTCAGGTCTGAGTTGGAAGGAGTGATGTTGTACTATTATAAAGGTTTTGTAAGTATAGAGTAGAACACACTGAGGCATGTGGCATGTAATTATAAAAACTAAATGTTGCTGTGTAGTTCAGGCGGCCACATGACAGTTAAGGGCTCGTCATATTGATGTTGTCTGGTAGTAAGTAGAGATTGTGGCAGTTGGGGCGGTCAGTATAGCCTAGAGGTTAGAGCAATGAGCTTGGTGCATCTAGCTGACTGGGTCTGATTCCCACAGCCTCCACTTGCATACTGTGCGACTCTGAGCAAGTCTCTTAACCTACCCAGTGCTTCAAAGTCACCCCTGAAAAGAGGCACTTGTGCTTAGTGGGTCTTACCCGGTTACCAAAGAAAAAAATTAAAACTGAATACACAGTAGTTTCGTATGCAGATAACTTTTGCAACAAAAGGTTCTGTATCTGGAGATGCAGATCATATTTTTTTAGATGATGGCTAAAGCAGTACTTGAAAGTGTGTTGTAGCACCCATATTTAATACATGTTAATCCACAGCACTATATTGGCTGCGTAAAATGGGAACAGTGAGCAATAAGAGCCCCACACCCAGATGCCAAATTGCAAAACTGCAAACTGGGACCAGCCCCACACATGGGTGTGCGGCTCTTTAGTGCTGTTTCCATTTACAATGGGCGTAATTTTTGTGGTCGTTTCAGGCTAGGAACACTGTGTGGCATGTGTTTACTAAAGAAATGGGGGTAGGCACTGAGGGTGGACAGTAGAGAGTATAGTAACTTTTCAGTGGTGTGGTATTATACTGAAAAGTTACTACCTCCACCCACCCCACACTCTGCACTTATAGCATCTGGTGAGCATGCATGTTATGAACTCTGTAACATATCCACCAGATTTATTTTGGGGGGGGGTAACAAGTGGGGCGACTAGTACTGAACCAGATTTTTTTTCATTATTACTAAGTGAGGTGCCCAGTATGTGAGAATGGTGGGGGATGTGGTGGGCATACGGGGTGAGCAGAGAAGGTAACTTTGCACTCAGATGCAATGCCACTGTCAAGTTACCTTTTCCCTCACTCCCTTACATGCCTACCATATTGTTCGGAACAGGGGGGGCAATAAGTGGTGTGATCGGTACTGAACAGAGACTTCTGTCACATTTTGTTTCCAAGTGGGCAGCCCGGTTTACCCAGTTTGGGGGCACTGGAGGTGGGTTGGAGATTATTTTCCATTGGAATGTCACGCCACTGTCAAAGTTAGCTTTTCCCCACTCCCTGTTTGGATTCAAAATAAGCCACAAAATGCACCATAGACCATTTAGTACCCATGGGCTTCTGGGGGCCCCTGGCCTAGAGACTGAAGGCACAGCAGCAAGAAGCATCTCAGGTTGGCTGTGTACTGTATTACATACGGTAGTACAGTACCCACTCACCTGCAGCTACAGACTCGGTGCCTCAGGTGCAGTGCATTATCAGCATCCTGCTAGCCTCAGGTACTGAATACATACATGTATTCACCCTGTGCGGACAGCCAGATAATGCTAATTTTCCTTAGAGTAAGGGGTGGAGGGGAGCTCAGATATGAGTCATATAGCTTCAAAAAAGGCCACAAAATACACCACAGAGCATATAGAACCCCAGGGCTTCTGAGGTCCTGGAGGCCCCCAGACCCCTGACTTTTATGAAAAAGTCATAGACTGCCAAAAAAGAAACTCCCTTGCAAAAATCCTGCCAATGGCCCTAGCAGGAAAAAGACCCAGAGACCTTCACCTTGGCCTCATGAGTGTGATACCTGCCTCTGAAGGTTGGGGGTCAGTCAATCCCATTTTGCAAAGACTTCCAGTGGGTAGTAGTACATGAAGAAGCAAGCAACACACCCATCCATGTTGTGAGCTGGGCCAAGGCAGGCCATGCAGGAATTATACCAGTCAGTCACTACCATCTGTTTCTCATAGAGATACCGACGCACAAAGGGGGCAGACAATGTTTCTTCTTAGCCCCCTTATTATCTGGTTTCAGCATCATCAAAAAAAACAATAAACTGAGAGGACAAAGAACAGCATCATGAACCTTAAAGTAGTGGTGCAGTCTGAAAGGCACCACTGCTGCTGCTGCTCCCAGGGTGTTACTTGTACAGTGGGAAGAACGGAGCTGAGGTGCTGAGGGAGCTGGCAGCGGTTATTGGCTGGCTTGTGCGGCACTGTGTGAGGTTTGCAGGTGCCATCAGTACCCAACCTCGCTCCCCCTCTGCACAACAATTTGCTCCTGTGGGGTTCTAGTGCCTCTGTCCCCAAACCCATAAGTGGGAAATCAGTGATGAAGAGTGACTCCTGGAAGATCAAATATTCACACAGTTGCCACAATTTTATTTTTATAGTTACTGATTTGGTGCCGGCCCAATGACGTGGAGGGTTGAGGCACCTTGCCTCACTTGCTGCCATGACGGCGACCCGGGTTCGGACACGGCTGAAGAGGAAAGAGCATCTGGGGAACTGCTATTCTCTCCAAGGGAGAGAGGGTTACAGTGGCCGGCATTAGCCGGGTCCCTAGCGTCGACTAGGCGTACAGCAGCCAGGGACGGTGTGGATGGCAGCGGAATGGCGACTGCTGATGTCCCACATGCAGTAGCACATATGGGGACATCTGGGCAGCACTGCATGACCACTGTGCAATGAGGAAGACTGTCAAATGGATTCCTGGGTAGCCACTGACCTCCAGCCACCCAGCAGCACTGCACCCAACGAATACCCAGGCCGCGCTGCCTTTGTGCAATGGTAAGTCCTACTGGAAAATCAGAGAGACAGGGATGGGGAGGCTGGTATCTGGATGGCTGCTCAGGGCCAGGGGAGAAAAAAGCATTAACTGCAAAAATAATTACTTGTTTGGAAAAAACGGCAGATGATGGTCACAAGAGCAGTTTACTTGGCAGCAGGAACTGGTACCTGTATTGGCAGATGACAGTCTGACTGTAAACTTTAGAAGCGGTTTCACTTTCAAGGCTAGTTGCCACTCACTCTGGTTCTTTCCTCTCTGTGCCCACTGGAGCCTTTAGGCAGCTGGTGACGGAGGTGAAATAAGGCAGTTTGGCATCTTTGACAGTTTTGAGAGGCTATTTGTGAGGCACATTCTGAGGTACAGGAGAGAAGCCGAGAACACCATGACAGATGCTGGTGATTTATTTGACAGCATAAATGACTTACTTGTCTTGCAAGCGCCACATCAGAAGTTGTACTTTAATTGACAAGGGCGCCGTACTACAATGGTATCACACTAATGTGTGATACCATTCGTAATACTTAAAGAGAAGAGACAACACTAAGAGTCCCACACACACAGGTCCCAATTTGCACTTCATGTGCCAAAACTTTTTTTAACTTACTGTTTACTGCCATGTAATAGATTGTATCAGACTGATTCTGGTGACTTGCAAGCTGACATTTTCTGTAACTACAAATCCCATAATCCCCAGCAGCTGACATCAGAGTAGAGCTGCAGCAGTGGGAGATTCAGCAGCCTGCAGTGTATGTTAGAGCTTTTATAAACTCCAATCAGATGTCTTCCTGTCCTGCTATTCTCTCGGGGCTAAGTACAGTCCTTTATGACTGTATGTAACCCAGGGAGGACAACGGGACCAGCAAACAAAAGATCAGAGCTTATAAAAGCTCTAGCATGCACTGCAAACTATTCAATCTTCCACTGCAGCAGCAGCTCTCCTCTGATGTCAGCTGCAGGGGAGTCTGGGATTTGTAGTTACAGACAATGTCAGCTTGTAAGTCAACAGAATCAGTGAGATATAATCTACTATACTGCAGTAAAACAGTAAGTATAAAAAATGTTTTTGCACACAAAGTGGAAACTGGGACCAGCCCTCCACTTGGGTGAGAGGCTCTTAGTGCAGTCTGTTCCCCTTCAGTACTGAACTGTGTGATTTTGACTTGATATTGTATCCACCCAGTAATTATAGTAGAGTAAAAAGACAGTAGCTTTGTAGCTTATGTGATATCAACATCTGCCGAGGCCTTCACGTTCCATCATGTAATATCTGGTGGTGTTCCCACTATATAGGAAAGAGGGAACAATTCACAGCAGTAGTGCTGGAATATTTTAGCCTGTTACCACCTCTCATGATGCTCTAACCTCACACATCTGCAGCTGGATCACTCGACGTTCCCTCTCCATCTCTTCTGCCATCTGCGCCGGGGAGAGTTCCAGTTTGATGAGTCCAGCCTGCTTAGCCCGGTCTCTCTTCTCTTTTTCAATCTTAGTGCTGGGGGTTAAAGAAAGAACAATATTACTTAAGACTTATTTAAACAAGCTTCTCAAAATGTGGGTTCAGTCTTAGACCTTATTTGCAGATGTCAAAAGTCTGCTGTCAGTACGCATTGAGTTCCTGGAAATGAGTCAACACAAGCTTTCCAGATAAGTAATGCTTAACCGATCACTGCTAACCCCCAATGAAGGAGTTTACAAGTTTTATTTTTTAGTTAAAATGAGCTATCCATTTCCCAGACTGCATCTAGGACCTTTTTAACTATTTCTATAAAAATTAACATTCATGGCCTTATTTGTATATGCCATAACCACACAGTTATAATGTTCTCCTTGAGATGCATTGAGTTCACTCACATTCCCCATGAGTAAGCAAAATCCTTAGCTATTTATTAAAAAAAATTTGAAATCATTTGGCTCAGTATTAAAAAATCAGAACACAGAATTGAATTTTGTGTAACTGGCAATCAATCTCATTTATGTCAAAAACGAGAGACCAGCAGCTAGCCCTGTGGTGCAGCGGTAGGGCTGGCACACATGACACCAGTGACCCAAGTTCAAAAACAAGCCTGGAACACTAGAGGGCCAGCAGGGGAGGAGGGCAGGGCATCCCATAGGTCACACACACCTTCTCAGGGTGAAAGGCTGGCCAATCCCTGCTGTAGGAGCAATACCTGCGGGTCCACAGGTGAAGCCATGCAGGAGGAGACAGCATGGTGCGGGGAAACATACTGGCTAGCAGCATGCCACGCACGCCTGACACATGCATGTGCTGTGTACATTTTTAGCTGGCATCTCAGGGTGGTAGACAAAAGAACTAAAAAATACCCCAATCCAGTAGGATGATGACTGGCATCTCCATGCCCCCACGCCACTAGTCATCAAAGTACAAGGTGTCAACTGCTATCAAACCAGGAGTTACCGGTGGAGAGTGCCATTTCCTAAGGCTTCACCATGGAGAAGGAGGCCTATGTGACAGGCAGGGGACCATCTGGGGTACTAGTTGGGTGACAGGCTTGGTGGTTGTCACCAGATGAGGCTGAACTAGCAGAACAGTTGAAAAAGAATACATTTAAAAAAAAAGTGAGAGAGAGACTAGTTTATCAGGTACCAGAAGGCCCAATGGGTACCAGGAGACTGAACAATTAGCACGGTGCCCATCAGGTACAGTAAGACCCATCAAGTACTCCACGGCACATCAGCAACCATGAGGTCCATCATGTATTACAGATTGAGGGAGCGCTCTCGACTGATCGCTGAGCACTCCTTTCCCCTTCGCATGAGGCGCGCTTATTCTGTGAAGAGCATCTCATGTGCAGATGCCATGGAAACAGGCATGTTCCGGGAGAGTTTTTTTAAAAGAAAAAAACAACTGAGCACTCCGTCGATCTATAATATATTAATAGTCCCCCGTCGTCACTCATTCCGGGTAAGAGTGGTTTCACTTCTGTTCTGCTCAAGCCAGAACAGCTCTGCTTTGCTTCGCTGTTCTCTTTCGAGCAGGACGCATGTGAAACCACTCTTATCCCGCAACGAGTGGTTCTGGGGGACGTATTATTATATAACACAGAGCACATCATGTACAGTAGAATCATTAGATATCATGGGCTCCATCTGTCACCATAGGGCCCCATGAAACACCACATGGCCCATCAGGTACCACAGGGCTATCAGCCTGGCTTCCATCAGGCACCACAGACCCATCAGGCAGCACGGTGCTCATCAAGCACCATGGGGCCCATCAGGTAGCACAGTGCTCATCAGGTATCATGGCGCCCATCAGGTACCATGGGGCCATCAGGCACCACAGGGCCCATCAGGTACCACAAGGCCCATCAGGTACCACAGCGCCCATCAGATAGCATAAAGACTATCAGGAATGGTACCCAGTGATACTGACAAAGACATAACAAGTAAGAGACAACATTCAATCCCTAAATAGATAAAACCTTAAGTTCTGCACCAGCTGCAAATGGTGCATCGAACCACCAGGTAAGCCATAAATAGATGCATTATAGTACTGCAATGGCGCACGACTGAAGGGTGATGTCTCTGCTCCTTGTAAAACAGGACTGGCTGAATTTTCAGCCAGTCAGTTTTTACTAGGAGCAAACAAATTACATCACCATTCATTCACGCAGGACCCATTACCAAGATGGGCAGAGAACAGCGCAGATGCTCTACACTGGGGAACGGTTTTCTTATTATAGGTCACAGTTTGTCTGGGTGCCGGTGGGAAGAGGATGGTGGTGGGGGCCGGGTGGGGGTCTTATGACTTGACCTGGTGGTGGGACTCGGGTTGGGGGAGTGTGTTTTGAATGGGTTGGGGAGGGTACATTGAACTTTTATGTCACTCTACTACTTTGAAATTCGCCAAGGTGGGGAGGGTGCCAACAGGGGATGGGAAGCGGTATACGAGTAGAAACTTTCTGGTGGGTGCGGGGAGGTTTTTATTACAGTTTAGGGTTTTCTTACAACAACAAAAAAAAGAAATTTGTGCAGTGAGGCTGGTGCAGCTGCCAGGAAATTTGCAAAAATTGTGAAGTGCGAATTTCCGCGAATTGGGCCAACTTCACTGGCAAATGAAAAGTTTGCTGCATCTCTAATCAGGATTAGCTGCCCCTCTCAAGAGAACCACCCAGACCCCACATTTCTGGAGTCCATCAACCAATTGTCAACTGAGTCATCTGCAGAAGACAAGTCAAGGAGGATCAACATAGATTCCTCTGCACAATCTCTTGTCAGATGAAGTTCTTTGCACAATGTAACTAGGGCTGTCTCAGTGCTGTGGCACAGTCAGAACCAGGCTGCAATGGTTCACAGATACTGTTGAACGGTAGGTACTCATCTAACTGCAAGGCAACCACCCTTTCTACAACCTTAGCCAAAAATAGCTGGCTAGCGACTGGTCAATAGTTTGCAAAATCACTGGGCTCAAGCAAAGGCTTCTTCAGCATGGGCCTCACCACAGCTGCCTTCACGGCCATTGGGCGAGATCCCTCACACAAAGAGGCATTCACAATACCCACAAACACCAGGGCTCTGGCCACCACCTCAGCCTTACTGAGCGGAGTCAGTGCTGGGTTCAGAGCAGAAGTGATATGACTAAATGTAACAAAGGACCTGATCCATCTCTTCTTCATTCTGCTGGTAAAATGCAATCCTTGGAATTGGAGATTTCAAACTCCTCTTGCCTATACCCCTATTGCATAACTGACTTGCAGCAGTGGAAATACAGTCCTGGATGCCAACAACTTTGGCTTTGAAATAACAGTTGAGCCAGTCATACTATTTCATGGAAGCATACTCCCTACACCTTGGACAAAGGGGATGTAATGTTTGTCTTCCATACAAAAAAGTGCTGTTGACTTGTCCTTCTCAGCGGCAATGACTAAAGAGAAAAATTTTGATCTATCTTTCTGCATTGCTTCCTTAAAACCCTCATAATTGACCATCAGGGTAAGTCTGTTAGCATTCACGAGACTTTCACCAACTGACACTACTCTGTGACCTAGTACTTTCAGCTGCCAAAGCTCTTCATTAAATCAGGCAATGCTGAGGTGGAAAATAACTAGGCATGAATGGGCTGACACAGTGAGAAGACAGTTTTAAGCTTCCATTCTGTCTTTTGAGTCCCTGACAGAAACAGCAATCACAACTGAGGTATCCAATAGATCTAGAAACTGTAACAGTTCAACATCCCACCACTGGCAAAACTGGATCACCATCACAGTCATAAATGGCATAATGGGGGCCCTGACAATGAACTCTACCATGCAGTGGTCCGACCAAACAAGTACCCCCACTGAGATGCTGCTAACTTCCAAACCAGCAGAACGAGTACAGTTACATAAGGACTTATCATAACAGTAGATCTTCAAGAGGAGCTCTTGCAGCAGGCAACACCAGTAGGACTAAGTTGCCAGGAGCTAGGACCACACGGAAAACTTCTAGCTAGCAGTCTACAGTGGGGGACTGCACTCAACGTCGGCATGCCGACATCCACCTACGGTATAAAAGGGGTGGTCCCCCAGCTCCACCTTAGTTCTCCTACCAGAGACCCTGGCATGCTCAGAAAAAGACAGAACCATGGCGGTTCCTCATAACACAGGAAAGCAAAGAAGTCAAGAAGGAGAAGCAGTAATTATGGGGTAGGAGGGAGGGAAGCAGCGCCTGCTGCAAGAGCTCCTCTCGAAGATTTACTGTTATGGTAAGTCTTTCCATAACTGTACTCTTGCACCAGGCAACACTGGTAGGACTGAGTCCCAAGCAGTATCGGAACTGACCCAGTCAGCAGAGAGGAGGAAAGAGCAGACATAGGATATTATGAAAGAAGACCTTAAAGGATGGCGAGCCCAAAGCTGGCCCTACGTCTAGAGACAATGTCCAAACTGTAATGCCTGATTCGGTATGGACAGAGCTCCAAGTGGTGGCTGCACAGATGTCTGCAGTGGACACATTCTTGAAGGAAGCCACTGAGGTGGCCACTGAGGTGGCCATAACTCTAGTAGAATGGCCTTGCGGTAGCAGTAAACAATGCAATTTACTAACCATTTAGACAAACACTGCTTAGAAACAGGGGCTCCTTGTTCCTAGGAGCAAATGAAACAAACAACTGATCAGACTTTCTGATAGCACGGGTGTGATCCAGATAATACCTGAGCACCCAGTGTACATTTAGAGTACGAAGTAAGGCCTCCCCCTGATTACTCAGGAAAATACACCGGCAGGTGGATGGACTGATTTAGTGTGAACTCAGACACCACCTTAGAAAGAAACTTAGGATTAGTACACAAAGGCACTCTGTCTTTGTGAAAAAAAACAAATAAGGCTCTTTACACATCAGAGCCTACAGCTCGAAAATCCCTCCAAGTGTAACCCCTTTGTTACCCGGGGTTACTAGAATCCCAGTAAGACCTAGTGGTAGGCAGGGAAGGCAGCTTGTGAAACTCCAGTTAAATGGGTTTCACACTGTCTCACTCTGTCCTCAGTCACAGCTGAGACTTGAGAGATGACATCATAATAGAACTGTCGCAGCTGCATGAGCCACATTTAAGCAAACAAGAAGGACACCAGTAGTTGTCTGTTTACCCCCCTCCCTCTGGGGGGGGGGGTGAGGAAAAGTTCTTTGTGGGTTCCAGGAGCAATCCCCTTCTCCCACCCTGGGAAGAAAGCTGCCTGTTTTAATTTAAGTTCAGTCTGTTCATGTATAACAGCAAAGGTTACAGTTTTTCACCTGTGGGCCACCTGCAACGAATGGGTGAGTGTTTGGCTCCATGGAAGGGGCAAACAACTTCTTTACTTCAGTTGGATTTCAAGTATTGGGGACTGCTATTTGGGAGGACTATGTCAACTAGGACAAACAAATAGAGCAGTCATCTGTTTAAAGTGTTAATGAATTTAAAGTTCACTGTAGAGGGGGTGCTTCAGGTCATCCACTGTCAATCTACATTTTAAAGTCTAAAGTTCTGTGTGTCCAGAGAAATGGCCGGGTATGGGCTGTGGGAGCTGGAGGTGGGAAAAAACCCCATCTTTAGTAACCAGGTCCCTCTGCGGATTTCTTCTTTGGTTTTGCTACTTGCCTCCTATGCGGCCATTGGTGATGGGTGGTACCCAGGACGCAGGTCGAATTTGAAAATCTCTAGAGTCGCAGACTCTAAGTGGTGTGGGGAGCCACAGGATGGGAACATTACTCCTTGTTGGATGGGAGTCTCCTTGTTTGATGGGAGTTTCGATTGGAAGTACGAAAACAAATCTCTCTAGGAGTCGCAGACTTCAAGTGGTGTGGGGAGCCACAGTTTGGGAGCCTCCTTGTTTGATGGGATGTCTTTCCAAGTAGAGTTTGAGTTCATTCGCCAAGTGGATCGTCAGTCGAGTGGCCGGCAGGGGAGCCGGGTCAGTCGGGCTATGTATCCAATGCGCATGCAAAGTCCGGGCTGAGTGCCTGGTGGGTCCAAAGCCAGACAACTGTTGTATTGTGTTCATTCCTCAAATGGACCGCTGTGTTTAACCTCTAATCTGCATTACAGTTACGTAGCCCTGTGGGGGACCATGCAGTGCTTTGTTTATGTTCAGTGAGTTAATAAATAAAGCCACACTGAAAAATCCCAATTCTGGTTCTGGACATTACAGTTATTGCTTCCTGTAGTTGGATTTACTTGGGTGCCTATGCGGAAGTAGCCAAACCTAGGTCTCTTGTGCCAGGTAACCTCATCCTTCCCGAACCTGTAGATACCATATGTATATCCATGTTACAAAAATGGGCATTGGGTTACAAAATGGAAGCACCGCTTTGGATTTGTTTGGGGAAGGAAGGTGCTTGGGCAAGTAGGCTAGCGTTTAGCTATCTGGCATCGGTAGCCCAAAAAGTTGAAGCAATTTCCTAGTGTGTGCTGTGTGCTGTGAATCTTGTGCTGCTGTTTAAAAAATGCCAACTGTTTACCAAGGAGCTGTAAAGCCAAAGTGTGTGTCCTTGTCCTGCATCAACATAGTTTACAGCGTTTGTCAGTTTTAAAATAAAGTTCTGTGAAGGAAAGTGTGGAAAACTAGGAGCAACAGAGAAATTATGCCCTGGATGTTGGAAATGCTTTCTGTGCAATACTAGAGACTGCAGAGTTAATGGCAATGTTACATGGTTGAAATGGGCTCCCGCCGTGTAGTCAGTTGGAAAAAAAAAAGTGCATCTTTTCAGTTTAAATTTGCCTGCTCGACGATCGCCGTGAGGAGAGGAACCCTCGTGAGGAAGAAGAGGCTCATTTGCATGGCGTTGTGTGGTTGGTCAGTTTGCCATTAGTTCCGCCCCTCAGCCAGCTCTTATGTGTCTACTTCAGCATTCGAGAGGGAGACAGAGAGTAGTGCGTGTACTGGCAGTGGAGGAGCGTTCGCGAAGTGTTCAAAAGCGCTGTAAACAGTAGAAAAGTGACTTTCCAGTTAAAAATCAGGCTCAACCCGCTTATCAATCGTGGGATCAGTGAATTGTGTGGTTAATTCTACGATCGCGGAGACTACCCGCCCGTTTGCAATCTGAGGCCTTCAAAATCTGGCTGCAGGCCGTTTTACCCCATCGCAGCAATCTGCTTCAATAACAGTGAGTAAACGAATTAAAACTGCTCAAATCAGTGATTTTCAGAGAATGCCATATAAAATGTGTGTGCAGCTGTATAGTCGCTTTGCAAGTAGCAATTGTGTGATGTCCTGCTGACAAGTGCAAGTCTGTAAAGCCATTAAATGTGTGCATAGCAATGAAAGTAGCCTCAGTTTAAAGTTTGCAGCCAGAGAGAGACTGTGGGTTGTAAAATAAGTGCAACACTAGTAAAAGCAGGCAATCCTGTGCCTGAAACCTGAAGTTTTAAAAGGGACTATAATTAAATGAATGTTGCCAGCATGTGAAAAGTCCAAGGAAAATCCTGTAAATGTGTGAACAGCCAGAACAGAGCAAGTTGTGCAGTTTGAAATAAAAGTTATTAGTAGCTGATGTAAACCGGGTGCGCAGTGGCTTGACCCAGAGTCTGAATGTTGATGCACAGGAGTGCTGCCACCGCCATTACAGGGTGGGGTAGTAAAGTAAACACAGCAGCAGAGGAGCCTTTTTAAAGCTACAGAGTGTGTTCATTAAAGTGGGACTTTCAGTTACAGTGAACTTTTGTTTGTTTTTCTGCAGTTATGGCCTCAGGACCAGCTCGTTACCCGGATCATGCCTGGGTTGCAGTAACAGCAGCAGTAAATAGGGGGACCTGGAGGCTCTGGAAAGATGGTCTAGAAAGTGGAAGCTGAGGTTCAATGCAGGGAAATGCAAGGTACTCCACCTGGGGGCCAGAAACCCAGGTCAAGTGTACACCCTGGGGGTTGAAATGCTACAAGTCTCAATGGCTGAGAGGGACCTGGGGGTGGTGGTGGATGTCAAGATGAACAACTCTGAGACTTGTAGGAGGGCAGCAGCCAAGGCCAACAGGATGCTGGGATGCATCGCTAGGGGGATCACCTCCAGAAGGAGGGAAGTGATACTCCCTCTGTATAACTGCTTGGTGAAGCCGCACCTTGAGTACTGCGTGCAGTTTTGGAGGCCACACTTAAAGCGGGACATTAACCTCCTGAGAGGGTCCAGAGGAGGGCAACCAAAATGATTTGGGGCTTGGGGACAGGACCTATGAGGAGGAGGCTCAAGAGCTAAATATGTACACATTGGAAGAGAGAAGGACCGGGGGACATGATAGAGGTCTTTAGGTACATGAAGAGGGTAAATAGGGAGGAACAGTCGGGTGCTTGAAGGAAGGAGGAATGGGCCACTAGAGGGCATGGCTGGAAGCTGGAGGGGAAGATTCAGGGAGAAAGGAGGAGCTACTTCACTAGAGAGGGTGGTGGAGCCATGGAATGCACTGCCTAGGGGCTGGTGGAGGCAGAGACAGTGGAGGGGTTCAAGAGGGTGGGACAGGTACAGGGAAGGGTTCTGGAAGCAAAATCCAATGCAGCAAGAATATCCGGAACTGGGAAGGGAGAAGCCAGAGAAGGCGAGGGGGACAGCAAGGTCAGCACCCAGGTTGGGGACTGACCAAACGAGCAGACACGAAAGACCGTTAGGCCTATTCTGCTGGCATTTTAGTATGTTAGTATCTTAGTAGATTGAGAGATATTGAAAATTGGTGCTATAGAGGGCAACTCCCTCCTGATGTGGCAATTCCTAATTATCCAGTGCGTGTATGCCAGATGTGCTTGAGTGCTGGAAGGGATGTCTTCATGATTCCTCACTGTGCTGGTTGTCTACAAAAATATGGCTTGTATAAAGTGCCTCAAATTCGTTTGGCTCCCACATGGACACAACTTCAAGAATCTGCAGTTGGCAGCACACAGCATCAGGCGGAGCCTGTGGAGGAAGGTCCCCCGGGGGAGTGTGGCACAAAGTTAGAGAGTGCAGAATTAGAGACTGAAGCTGAAATTGAAGCATTGGATGCTGGATCTCAGAAGGCAAGTTCAGATAAAGCATCAATAGTCCCCTGGGTTGGGGGGCCTAGTCCAAGTCTCGAAGGTGAAGTAGAGATGCTGGAGGCCTTTGAATGGGAGGTTGAGCCTCGCTCCCAGTGATGAATGGATAGTCTCAGGGGTGAGAACTACTGCTCACTCCTGGGCTCAGATCCTCAGTGAAGAGGAAGATGAGGAGGAACCTATGTGGCCTTGTGAGAAAGGAACGGTACACAGCCTCAAGATCTTGCCTCGGAGGAATGTGTTCAAGAAGGTGGTGATGCCACTGCCTGGCTTCACCATGAAGAAGAAGAAGTCAGGGATCCCTTTTTAATTTCATTGAGGATGCGAAGCTGGCAGAACCAGGACTGGCCACCCCCAAGCCAGGCCAGCGGTCTCAGATTGACCAAAGCAAGTAAAGAGGAGAGACTGGTTCGTAGAAAGGCCAATTAAATCTTTGGTATGACCTTTCCTACTTCCTCGGAGAGTCTGGGAGAGATTGAGAACTGCAAAATCCTGGATCTGGGATGAAGCAATGAAACATGTGCATCCTGGGGCTAACCAGCATGTAAAGAATAGACTGTTCCACAAAAGTATACACAGTGGAAGAGAGGCAGGACACTGTTTATGGACAGAGTGAGAATAGTGGACGGAGAGGGACGCGAAGTCTCCCACTGTGTGAATTATGTGCATCCAGATGGAGTAATAATTCAAGCCCCTGACCCCCTCTACTATTGGCCTCAGTGCAAGGACCTCCCAGTAATTAAGCCCGTGCCTACATAATGGAGAGCCGAGCAGTGGTAGTCAATACTGCCACATCTACACTGTGAAGTAACCTTATTGAACTGCCAATATGAATAAACAAGAACTCAGGTGCCCCATATTCTTCAGTCCACAGTGTACTGCCCTATTCAGCAACCATCTACTGGTACCACCAGATGACTTCAGATCCAGAGAGGACACCAGCCCAGCTGTTTGCCTGTTCATCGCCTGGTAATCGGATGACGCCGGACCAGCTGTTTCTCTTTTTGTTCCTGTTCTAAGGTTCCTTCTCCAGTTATGACATCAGCCCAGCTGTTTCCAGATGTGCACTCCTGTGGGTTCCCGGAAGATGTCCGCCCAGCTGTATCAGAAGAAATGCTGCCAGGGAGAGTCTTCGGAAGGGACCAGGTTTGTGACGTTCGAATACTTCAAGAGGCTGGTGAGTCAGAAAAATTATTTTTATTCTATCTTTATGACATTGCAATACACACCTTTCACTACAGACTTCAAACAGTGTGTGAACTGTCTGCAAAGACTCTCCCCTTCGGGATTACTGCCTTAAAGAACTGCTTCACGAGGCTCCGGCCCAGGAGAGACTCTTTAATGGACTGGCCTTCGGGCCTTGTAGTCACTAGTGGGACATTTAGGGCATTCCATCCCTCCAAAGGTGTATTGTTACCAATGTCATTGTACTTTAATGTAAATACTGTTTTCTACCTTTTTTTCTAAAAAAAAAAAATATATATATTTTTCTCTTTTTGGGATTGTTCAGTGCTTTTTCTGTGTGGTAAGGGTTGTTGTTGTCATTGTTGTTGTTTACATAGACTGTACATGCAGATTAGGATGTGTTTTTGTTTTTGTCTTTTCTTTACAGGTGTTCCTGGAAGACAAAAGAGAAGACAAGAAGAGGAGGAGGGGCTCATCGGAGTCCCTCGTCAGTGCTTATGGTGTAGAATTTAAATGTACTGTGTTATTATTGCTAATGGTTGTAGTTGCAGGCTGCCCAAGGTCAGGGAGGTCCCGGGTTTTTGTTTTGTTTGGGATATTATGTTAGAGGCAGATAGGTTTTCCCTAGAGGGTTAGCGGGGATAGACAGGCTGTGATCCTGAGCAGCCGTAGGGATTGCAGTGCTGATCTATCAGGGCTATGCTCTGGACGGTTCTACCAGAGCCACTAGGTGTCCTTAGTACGTGGATAGAGTAGAGGCTGATATGTCAGCTATAGGCCTCTAGGCCCTTAGTGTTGACTACCTGTGCTTGCACATGGTAGGAGGGGGCCTGATCACCCCCCCTCCGCAGGTAGCACATAGGGTGGAATGGCCTAAGGCCGGGTGCATAATGACTGGGGACAGTCATTTTCCTGGTCAAGGGCAAGTGTAACCCCTTTGTTACCCGGGGTTACTAGAATCCCAGTAAGACCTAGTGGTAGGCAGGGAAGGCAGCTTGTGAAACTCCAGTTAAATGGGTTTCACACTGTCTCACTCTGTCCGCAGTCACAGATGAGACTTGAGAGATAACATCATAATAGAACTGTTGCAGCTGCATGAGCCACATTTGGAATCTTCAGCTCAGAGTAAGTTTAGAACCTTGGGAATTCAAAGTCAGTCTTCAGTTTGTCCTTAAGCAAACAAGAAGGACACCAGTAGTTGTCTGTTTACCCCTCCCTCTGGGGGTGGAGAAAAGTTCTTTGTGGGTTCCAGGGGCAATCCCCTTCTCCCACCCTGGGAAGAAAGCTGCCTGTTTTAATTTAAGTTCAGTCTGTTCATGTATAACAGCAAAGGTTACAGTTTTTAGCCTGTGGGGCACCTGCAACAAATGGGTGAGTGTTTGGCTCCATGGAAGGGGCAAACAACTTCTTTTCTTCAGTTGGATTTCAAGTATTGGGGACTGCTATTTGGGAGGACTATGTCAACTAGGACAAACAAATAGAGCAGTCATCTGTTTAAAGTGTTAATGGATTTAAAGTTCACTGTAGAGGGGGTGCTTCAGGTCATCCACCATAAATCTACATTTTAAAGTTTAAAGTTCTGTGTGTCCAGACAAATGGCCGGGTATGGGCTGTGGGAGCTGGAGGTGGGAAAAACCCCCATCTTTAGTAACCAGGTCCACCTCTACAGATTTTTTCTGTGGTTTTGCTACTTACCTCATGCGCTTGGCCAGTGATGGGGTGGGTACCCAGACGTGGGTCGCAACTTGAAAATCTCTCTAGGAGTCGCAGACTCTAAGTGTGTGGGGAGCCACAGGATGGGAACATTACTCCTTGTTGGATGGGAGTCTCCCTGTTTGATGGGAGTTTCGATTTGAAAACAAAACAAATCTCTAGGAGTCGCAGACTTCAAGTGGTGGGAGCCACAGTTTGGGAGCCTCCTTGTTTGATGGGATGTCTTTCCAAGTAGAGTTTGGGTTCATTCGCCAAGTGGACCATCAGTCGAGTGGCCGACGGGGGAGCCGGGCCAGTTGGGCTATGTATCCAATGCGTATGCAAAGTCCGGGCTGAGTGCCTGGTGGGTCCAAAGCCAGACAACTGTTGTATTGTGTTCATTCCTCAAATGGACCGCTGTGTTTAACCTCTAATCTGCATTACAGTTACATAGCCCTGTGGGGGACCATGCAGTGCTTTGTTTATGTTCAGTGAGTTAATAAATAAAGCCACACTGAAAAATCCCAATTCTGGTTCTGGACATTACAGTTATTGCTTCCTGTAGTTGGATTTACTTGGGTGCCCCTGTGCAGAGTAGCCAAACCTAGGTCTCTTGTGCCAGGTAACCTCATCCTTCCCCGAACCTGTAGATACCACATGTATATCCATGTTACAAAAATGGGCATATGGGTTACACAAGCAAAAGTAATGGCAACCAAAAATAACTCTTTCCAAGAAAGGAAGTGTAGCTCGCAGCTTGCAGCAGGTTCAAAAGTAAGCTTTTCCAAAATTAACAAAAGGTCCCATGGCGGGACAAAGTCCTTAATGGTGGGCTTCAAATGCAGCATACACCGCAAGAAGGTGCAGGAAAGGTCCAGCTGGGCAATGGTTTTGACCTTAATGGGTGCATGGTACGTAGAGATGGCGGAGAGGTGCACCTTGAGCGAGGAGTAACCTAGACCCGAGTCCAAGAGGGATAGGAGGTACTCCAGGATGAGATTCAGTGGACAGGTGAAAGGATCCAAGTGCCGAGCACTGGCCCAAATCGAGAATCACTTCCCTTTCAGGGCGTAAGTGGCTCTGGTGGAAGGTTTCCTAGCAGCCTCCAAGACATCTGCCACCCGGGAGGAAATTCCAAAATGGACAATGGCTGCCAGTGTAGCGGTTGGATTTCCGCTTGCGACGCCAGCGACCCGGGTTGAGTGGACTCAGGACGTTGGAGACGGCGGGGGAGAACAGCTTGGCGCCTCAGCGTCAGCTGCCATCTCCAGGGGGGTGAGGAGGGCCGATGCCCACCGCACTTGTGTGACTCTAGGAGGAGGCTCAGGGGACTACAAGCCCCAACTGGAAGGGGACGGGTGGCCCTGATGCACAGTGGACATCGGCGTATAACGCCTTGACGTCAGGGGCTCACACTGCGTTGGGAGAAAATGGAAAAAAACACCTGTCGGCTCTGGGATGACAGGCTTCCCGGGGCATGCCTCTGATTTGCCCCTGCTCACCGACCACCTCCAGGCCCGATAAAATGAAGGATTATGGGGGTTCTGACCCACCTCATCCATGCTTGGCGGGGTAAGCCGAAGCTACATGGGAGATTGGGAGGTAGGTACTGGTGAGCAGGTGGTAGGAGGATGACCCCTTGGATGCCCTGAAGGGTCGGGGTCGGCAGCCAGTAGGGGGAAAAAGTACAATTTCAAAAAAAAAAAAAGGACAATGGCTAAGTCTGCAGGAGCCACGCAAGAAGATGCAGTGACTTGAGGTCCGGCTGGACCACAGTACCCTGATCCTGGGAGAGCAAGTCAGAGCACAGGGGCAAGGGGAGTGGATCTACTGACAGTTGCTGCAGAAGTGGAAACCATATCTGACGTGGTCATTAGGGGGCTATGAGAATCATTTCCACCCCCTTGGACTGTAGCTTGAAGAGAATTCTCTGCAGAAGTGCAAAGGGAAGGAACGCATATAGAAACCTCCCTGTCCAAGAAAGGAACAACGCATTGTGCCAGAAAAGAACGGGCCCTGCACAGAGAAAGCAGAAATTGGGCAGTTTTGCATTGAATGGAAAGATCCAGCTCGGGGCAACCCCACCTGTTGAAGAGGTCATCGACCATGGAGGACAGAGGCTCACATTCGTTAGCCCTCATCTTGGATCTGCTTTGGCCGTCAGCCAAGACGTTTTGTGTGCCTGGAACATGTACTGTGGCTAGTTCCAGGTTGTGCTGAATGGGCCAGTACCAAACTCTCATGACAGCCCTGCAAAGGGGGTAGGAATAAGTCCCTCCTTGCTTGTTTATGTAATAGACTACCAACATGTTGACTGTCTGAACCAAGAGAGGGCCTGGAGAAAGGTGAGTCTGGAAGGTCTGCATAGCATAACGAACTGCTCACAGCTCCAGGACATTGATATGGAGATGTTGTTTGCCCTCCAACCAGATCCCCTGTATTTGACAATGGGCCAAGTGGGCACCTCAGCCCAGGCCCAAGGCGTCCGTAGTCAGAGTCTGTTGTGGTGATAGCGCTCTGAAAGGAACCCCCTTGAGGAGACTGGAGGGGTTCTGCCACCATTCCAGGGTCTGCCTCACCAGAGTGGAGACCACGACCTGCTGATCTAGGTCATCGATGCACTGGTCCCATTGGGCTCGATGTATCCCTTGAGCTACTCTCATGTGCAAGCAGGCTAGAGGAACTGTGGTTATAGCCACCATGTGCCCAAGGAGGTGCAGGAAAGTCCTGGCTGGGGTGTGCTGGGAACAGGCAACCAGCTGGGCCTACACTACCAAACATTCCACTCTATCCTGAGGCAGGAAGTCTTTGCCCAGTGACAAGTCTAGGACAGCTCCTATGTATTGGAGGCACTGGCTCGGCAGGAGATAAGATTTGGGGAGGTTCAGAGTAATCCCTAGAGTCTAAAACAACCAAAAGGTGGCATCCAGGTTCCAGATCAACTGAGCCCTGGAAGGGGTAGTCAACAGCCAGTCATCTAGGTAATGGAAGACATAATGCCCCGGTCTCCACAGGGCCACAGCCACCACTGCCAGGTACTTGGTAAAAACCTAGGTGGATGAAGAAAGGCCAAAGGGGAGGGCCCAAAACTAGAAATGGTTCCCCTGAAAACAGAAACGGAGGAACCAACAGTCGGGTGGGAAAATCAGGATATGGAGACAGGCATCTTGCTTATCCAGTGACCAAAGCCAGTCCCCCTGGTGAAGAAGGGGCAGCAACCCGTGAAGGGTGACCATCCTAAAATGCTTGTACTCTGTGTACAGATTCAGGTGGCCTAGAACCAGAATTGGTCTCAGGTTCCCTGCCTTCTTAGGGACAAGAAAGAAGTGGAAGTAGAATCCCTTCCCTCTCTGTGCCGGAGGAACGGGCTCTATGGTCCTTTTGCACAGCAAGGCCTGAATGTCCTCCTGAATTAGGAGGATGTGGGCCTGGAGGCAATGGGACCGCAAGGGGGAGGGCTGTCCGGAGGGATTTCCAAAAATTCCAGAATGTGCCCCCTTTCTACCATCTGAAGGACCCATTGGTCTGAAGTTACAGTAAGACACTCATCGAGGAACAGGCAAAAGCAACACCCCCTCACCACCGCCTCCCCAAAGGCTTCTGCTGGGGGGGGGTCAGGGAAGGAGTCATGAAGTAGTACCAGGGGTGCGCAGAGTGGCTCGGGATGCTCTAGGGACCCTAGAGGCGGAAGCTCCAGCCGGCTGGGTGGAAGCCTTGCACTTAAAGGCGCCTCTGGGCTGCTGACCCTTGAGTTTCTGTCTAGGGGTCCAATGAAAGGACTGACACTGGCTGGACCTGGGCTGAGAACGGTACATAGACTGTACCAATCTCAAGGCTTTGCCCGATTCCTGTAGGTGAGAAATAATGTCCTGGGCATCCCCACCAAAGAGGACAGATCCATGGAAGGGGCATCCAGGATTTCTGCCTGCACATCTGGCACAAAACTTGACACCCAGAGCCAGAAGTGGCATCGAATGCAGACGTCAGTAGCCGCCACTCGACCGGCTGCATCCATCATGTCATAAGTGGCCCAGAGGACATGGTTGCCCACATCCAAGCCTGACTAAAGGAAATGGATCAGGTGGGTTTTCGTGGGATCCTCGGGAAGGGCCTGCACGAGATCAAAGGCTTTGTCCCACAAGGCATTTTGATACTGCACCATATGGGCCAGGTAATTTTGAGTCCTAATAGCAAGTGTGGATGGAGCATAGACCTGCTTGCCAAATTGGTCAACCTGGTGAGACTCTTTATTAGGAGGGTGGGTGCTGAGGTGCCTAGGTTCCTTGGTGCAGTCATGAGCAGCATTCATGACCACGGAGTTCACTTCTGGCTGCTCCCCCAAACAGGATTTGCCAATGGGGGCATGATAAAGGCGGTCAGCCTTCTTGGCCAAGGGAGAGGAGGTTCAGTTCCAGGTGGCCTTGGTGTTGTCCTCGTAAGACTCAATGAGGGGTGGCACCACTAAGGGAAGAGTCTCCTTGCAGTGGAGACAGACTACCAGACAGTGACATTCAGGGTCTAGTTCTTCCATCTCCCAGCCCATCAACAACTGAATATGACTCATGACGTCCATAAATGTAGGACCACCGGGGTTGGGAACTAGGGGTTTCTTTGGGGTTTTCAAGATCTTCAGAAGGCCTCTTGGAATCATCAGAGTGCTCTGAAGAGGAAGAGGAGGAATCCATACCAGACGGGTCACTTTCTCGGACTGGCGTCGGTGGGCGACATTCCTCCTTGTGTTGGTCCATCGAACCGGAGGGAGTCCTGGACACCAGAGTTTGCTAGGGCAGACCGAAGTCTGAGGAGGAGGGTCCCTAGAAGGCAGAGTGGGGGGCCTCTTGGGGGTCTCCTTATCCTTAAAGAAAGCCCACCAGGCTGAAAAAGTGCACTGTAATCCACTGGAGGAGGTAGGTGATAAGGTGGGTATGGATACTGAGGAGGCGGTGCCAAGTACCCCTGGCATTGGGTGTCCCAGCATCAGTCCCTGGGGTGAGGAGTACCCTGGCACAAGTCCAAAAGGCACCGGGTAACCCAGCATGGGCCCCTGAGGTGTCGAGTTCCCTGGCGGCGGTCTCTGAGGCATCGGGAATCCTGGTGCCAGTCCCTCAGGCATGGCTGGGGATTACCCAAAGGGCCAGCTGGCGTTGGTTGAGGTTGAGGTGACAACGGTTGAGGCATTGTCAGTGCAGACACTGGCAGAGCAGGCGTTAGTCGGACAGGTGAAGGCTGATGCCAGTTCTGGCGAGACAGGTGCTGCCGGCCCTGAAGTGGAGGCGGGAGCCTGCTCAGGAGAGCTAGCTCCTGATGGAGGCAGAGGCGACACCTGTGTAGAGGAGGCAAGGGCTTGCTCCGGGCGTTGCAAAGAGGCATTAGTCCGAGAGTTGGGAACCGATGTGGGCAATGCCAGGATCGGGGGAGCAACGAGCAAGGATCCATTGCCCACAGAACACAGCCCAGTCAAGCCACCTGGCTGAGGATCCACTGGGTGTCAGGGCCTGAGCATCAGGGGCTGGGGGCAGCGGATGAAGTCCAGAGCCCCAAGGAGCCACTGCCCGAGACCAAAATGAGTGTGGGCGGCTGAGAAATAGGCAACCCTGAAAAAGTGAGGGCACCCAAGGGAGGGGAACCAACCTCTCATGGGAGGAGGACCCCGAGTCAGTCATCGACGTATATGGGGAGCAGGAAGCTGACCAGGGACAGTCCCTGTGCTTGTCCAGGTACTTATACTTCCCAGCAGATTTCTTCTCCTTCTGGGCAGGAGAAGAAATTGACACCCCAGAGACCGGGGAAGAGGAAAAGCCTTTGCCCTGGAGCTCCTTCTCCATCGTGGCTAACTTCTGCTGCAGTAAGAAGCGTGAAGGGTCTTCAAATGGTGTCTCTGTGTGACCTGGTTGAAGTCCTGGCAGTGCTGGCAGGTCTCAGTGTTGTGGTTGGGGCCTAAGCAGAGCAGGCAAGAAGAGTGGCTGTCCTTAGAAGGAAGCTGCTTGCCATGAGCACAATTCATACTCCAGTCAGAAGATGAAGCTGGAGAAGCATTCACAATAAAACAAACTAATTTAATTCTAAAATGAAAATAAGAAAAACGCAGAAAAACGTGAATCAAAATGGCAGTTGACTGAAGCAAATGCCATGAAGGTACAATGTACGTGGGTTGATGGCAAGAAAAGAACGAAGGTGGAGCTGGGGGAACGCCCCTTTTATACCACAGGAGGATCTCGGTGTGCCGAAGTTGGGGGCGGTCCCCCACTGTAGACTGCTAGACAGACGTTTTCCATGTAGTCCTAGCGCCTGGCGGCATAGTCCTACCAGTGTTGCCTGTTGCAAGAGCCCCCTTGAAGTCAGATGAGAAGGTCCAAGCTGGCCTGGTGGCACTGAGAGCTGAGGCACTGACAAGCACCTTGCCTCACGTCACGCCGATGACCTGGGTTTGAATGTGAGCTCGGTTTGCCAGGGATCAGCTGGGGGGGGGGAGTAGGACTGAGCTGCCGTAAGGCAGCTCTCCTCTCTCAGATCAGGGTGGACTGGTTATCCCTGCCTAGGCTGACACCTAGTAGAGGCTGGGTGTCACAGCAGCTGTGGGAGGCTGATGTAATATATTGGGAATGTAGATGGGGAAGTGGACCAAGAGCGCATGAGCATCTCCATGCTCATATACTCACCGGATGCTATGATTCCAGGCCTGGGGAGAAAACAGGGCATGGCTGGGGCGTATGATGCCCACACACTACATCTCCACCCGCCGCATCACTGGGCGCCTACGGCAATGACTGGATTCAGGCATGGGGGGGGGGATGTCCCTCCCTCTCTTGACTCCACCATGGAGGGAAATAAGTGGGAGTACAATGACGTAAGGTAAGCCCCAGGAGGTTGCAGATGGAGGAGGAGATAGTGGAACCCAGCAGAAGGGAGCCTCCCCAACCATGGCCCCAGGAAGAAAAACAGTATATAGAAGAGAGAAAGTCCGGCATGTGTCTGCACTGAAAATCTTTTGTCTCAGCCCCCGCAAATCTGTCAGCTGAAAGAGTTTGGATACAAAATTATTTTAGCATGAAGGCCCCTTATGGGTACCACAGGGCTCATCAGGTACCTTGGGGACCATCGGCTGCCAAGAGGCCCAACAGTTACCATGGAGTCTATGATATACAGCACAGACTATCTGTTATTGCAGAACCCATCAGATAAAACAGGGCCCTTGGGATCGGCCTGGGAAGGAAGGAAGGGGGGTCTGTGTTCGGCAACGCTAGTGGTGCCCAGTGGAGACTGGGTGCACTGCAGTTGAGAAGCTGGGAACCGACGTAGTGGGCTGGCGTCAGTTGTCCTGTGGGTGTGTGTGGCAGCGGGAGGGGGGGTCACCAGAAACAAGGAAATACCCGAGAAGGCGATGGTGGGTCAAGGGGACAGCTCCTATGCACAACACGGATCTCAAGCCCTGACCAGAAGCCCGATCTCCTCCGCACTGTGGCAGCCCATCTAAATTGTAGATAGAGCACCAGAAGGAGGAGTTCTGCGGTCCCACCCCAGTGGGGCTAAGAGCCGGGGGGCTGGAGGAAGTGGATGTGTGGGGGAGAGTTCCTGGGACGGAGGCATGGCTCAAGGGGATCTCAGGCAGTGCGGGAAAAAGCTGGTCCATGTCAACCACACCAGAGAGAGTCCTAAGGGGGCCAGAGAGAGAGAGAGAGAGGAACAAGGCAAAAAAAAAGTAAAAAAAAAAAAAAAACTTTCGTAGCTGGGATGCTGTGTAAATGGCCTACAGGCAGGTTTCATCTGAGCAGGACCTGAACTTGTGGCCTAAAGGTTTACTGGTGATGAGATTATGGCCTGCTCAACTCTCGGTTCACCAACAGCAACATGGCTACATCTTACCATTTACCATGGTTCACTACAACCCTCTGCCCCGAGAATCCATACAGTAGTGGTAATTTATTTATCCTTGTCAGTCAAGAAAAGGATAATCCAGTTGAGCTGAGGCTCATTTACAATGGGATCCTGCTTTCATACATCAGTCATTCACAGTAATACACTGGTCTTAAAAAGGTGCACATGTGCAACATCAACATATACATTTCAATAATAAATACAATATTTAAAAAAAAATTTAATCAGGATAATACTCTAGTTAGCCCTTTTCCAAGTTGGTGTAACAGGTTTTAGGTAGAATGAAAACTTCTGAATAGCATGATTTTATCTAGGTCCAAGATGACTTCCCATTTAATACCTTTAGAGTAGATGTGGCAAATTAGTCCAGACCCTAGGCCCTGAGCTTGCTATGCTCAACATATATTTAGTCGTTCTAAATAGTGGAATTTGTAGTTCCAGCGTTCCAGCTGATCTAAGGTTACTCCTTTTTGGCGAGTTTGAAATAGACTGTCAAAGTATGTAGGGGTTTTCTTTAACAGAACTGTGTGAGTCAAATGTATAATGTGTAAATTTCTACAGTCATTCAGGCTTAGACAGCCTACAGTATGGTACAACAAGCAACGGTGTGTTTGTCGTGGGGCATCCAATATGTAACGTGCAAACCGATTGTACATTACATCTAATTTCCCCAATTCCCTTCCCCCCCATAAATCGTGTCCCTACAGTCAAACAATGGAATGACCATCGAGTTCACAATATGCTTTCTTGCTCCCACAGAGATGCAATGTGTGGCTATATACAATGCCCCTAGCCTTACACTCATTTTTTTTTTTATTAAATTATCTACATGGATGTTCCACTTGCATTAGGCGCCCAACCAGACTCCAAAATATTTACAGGCGCCTACTTGTTTCAGGCTAGAGCCAGCTAAGGCCAAGATTTGTAGTGATTGGTTAGTATATTTATTTCCGAAAATAATCACCTGTGATTTTTTATCATTTAGTATCAATCCATGAGCCAAAAACAATTTCTGTATATTATCAAAGTCTCTCTGTAATCTGCCTTGTATATCTGATACTGTTTTGCCCGCTGGGTATAACATAATATCATCTGCATACAGATGATGCTTGGCCTCCTTTACAAGCGGTCCAATTCCTTCTGTGTAAATGTTAAATAAAGTGGGTCTCAGGACTGACCCCTGGGGAACACCAGATCAAATACACTTAAAGTGAGACTTGTATTTCCCCAGGGTAATCTGCTGTGTTCTGTCCCTTACATAGTAAAATCAGTGTTAGCCACCTGGTCAGGGCCACATACTTCCATTTTGCCCAACAGGGCTCCATGGTCCAAGGTGTCAAAGGCTTTGGATAAATCCACAAATGTGATCCCAACCAGGTGGCCACTGTCCATAACTATCCGTTTGTCTGAAGGTACCTTCACCACAGCTGTTGGAGTGTTGTAACCAGTTCGAAAACCTGATTGGTTTGCATTATTCAAGTTCTGTGCTTCCAAGTGTTTTTTCAGCTTATTCCCTACAATCCTCTCTTATATTTTAGACATTATAGATGAGAGTGAGATTGGCCTATAATTACTGATAACTTCCCTAACGCAATTTTTATGGATAGGGATAATGTTTGCTTGTTTCCACGCTTTAGGGAAGGTACCAGTACTTGATAAATTGAACATTGCAGCCAAATGGTGCAATATTATTGGGGAGGCCATTTTTAGAAATTTTGTAGGTATGTTGTCTAAACTGCTTGTTGTCCTCTCACTTAGTTTTAACAGTTCTTTTAAGATTAATTCTGGATTAACTAACGCAAAGGAAAAAGTACCCGGGTCTAGCTTCTTTTGTGCATCATCTAGATGTTTTCTCTCTCTTAGTACTCTGTTTGTATCAGCTGGCAATACACCAGCATTTACAAAAAAATTATTAAAATCGTCTGCTACAGAGCTTGACGTTGGAACCTTTTTTCATTGTTCTTTAATGTTCTTGGTAATTCACAAGATTTCTGTTCCTTTAATTCTGCAAGCAACTTCCAGAACCTGTGAGGGATGTGAACTTTTTTATCGTCCTTTTCCTTTTCAGCACTAAATGTGTTACTACAATAGGTGGCCTTGGCCTTATTTACATCTCTTATAGATTTCTCAGGGAGTGATATTTTTCCCAGGCTGTTTTGGAGTTTAGGCTTTTTTTTCATGCTTTATCCCTGTTTTTCCAATTAATCTGCAATTTTAGAATACCAGGGGCATTATTATGTTTCACTTTATTTTTTTGTTAACTAGGGCATGTTGGTTACATACTGAGAAGAATTCTTCACAAAAATAGCTCCAGACATTGTCTATATCCAGAATGAGACTCAGTCTTTCCCAGTTTCTTCCCTTCAGGTCAACCATAAATTTTTTGTTGTTGTTGTTTTTTTGATTGTTATCGATCAGGCTGCCCCCTTCAGCTTGACCCCACCCCGCCCCAATATCACGGAATTACCGGGCTTACCTTATGCCCAGCCTGTGGAGGGTCAGGCGTCATCCTGTGGCCAGATTCATTTTTTCCTCCCTGATTACCCCTGGGCCCCAGGATTACAGATGCATGTGTGTGGAGGCACACATGCAATAGCCCCTTCCACCAACCCATTGGCTTAACACCTGGCACTCCCTCTAACCTGCACTGGCCCTGGCCTCCACCGCGAGGCAGTCAAGAGCCGAGGGATACCACCTTCCCTCTCCGGAGAGGAGAGCTGCCTCTTGGCGGCTCCATCCAGCTCCACGCCCTCCTCCACCCCGGCAACCTTCGACAGCCCATGCTCATTCCCAAACACAGGTCATCAGTGTGGCATGAGGTAAGGCACCCAGCACCTTAGCCCTCGGCACCACCAGGCCGGCCTCTTCTTCACAGAATGAAATTCCCTGATGTGGCAAGTCCCTGGCTTTTTTTCTTTTTTCCATATGCAGAAAGTGACTTTGTGATCACTAAATGAATCTGGAAAAACTCCACTCGTACTACAGTTCTCTGGGTCTGAGGTTAAAACTAAATCAAGTATAGTTGAGAGATTTATATCTCTTATTTTTAACCTGGTGGGCAAGTCTATCAACTGGGTGAGCCCCAGACCTGTGGAAAGTTCAAGTAATTTGCTGTCCACATACACTGTTGCCCAATTCACAATGAGATCTCCAATTAAAAGAATCTCATGGCTAGTTCTATTTTTGTGTAGGAAGTCCTGTAGGATGGCAAAGTTGTTTTAATCTCCCTTAGGGGGAAAGTAGCAGCCCTTAATCAATATGGGTCTGCTAAAAGGTAATCCTAAATCCATAACTATTTTTTCCATCCCTGGGGTTTGTATATCCTCACGTTCTATACATACCAAGTTCAAATTAGCAGGTCCGTATACCATGACCCCCACCTCTTTTGTTTCGATCCTGTCTCCAAACTTGATAACCTAGAATTAACAGGTCTTCATTCACTATCCTGTTGTTTAACCATGTTTCTGTAATAATGACTATACCAGGACTGAACTCCAAAACCTATTCTTTTACTGTGTCCATTTTAGGGACCAAACTTTTCACATTAAAATGAAAAAGGCCAGCCGGCCCGGTGGCGCTGAGGCGCTGGCGCCTTACCTCACGCTACGCCCGGCGACCCGTGTTCGGGGAGCGAGCATGGTCTCGAGAAATCGTGCAGGAGGACAAAGTTGAGCGTCCGATGGACTGTTCTCCATCTCCAGGAGGGGGTTCCTGGTGGTCGGCACTGCTTGCCCCCGGTGGAGGCTGGAGGACAGGGCTGCACTACGTTGGAGGAGTCCGCCTGGACGCCTGAGGAAAAGGCACATAGAAGCGTATTACCCTCCATTGGCCATATTGCACGGTCCTGCCCTGGGGAGAAAGCAAGGAGGAGAAAAAGACACTGCCGTGAAGTATGGTGGATGGCGCCTTGCAGGCTCCGCCCCTGGCTAGCCACGGCGCTAGCCAACTAAATCCGGATTTTGGAGGAGGAGTTGGGGAATCCCCACCGACCCCACCGGGGGGGATAAGCCCTGGGGTCAGGTCAGTGCCGGCTAGTAGACGTCAGGGGACAGGGCTGGGGACACCCTCCTGAGATATCCGGCAGTGAAGGAAAGAAACATAATAAAAAAAAAAAAAAATGAAAAAGGCCCATATCAACTTACGCTTTGGTCTCATACTCTTTCCAAACTTTTTCAAATTGCTTCTTTGCATCCTGAAACACACAAAGGAGTTTCCACATCATCCCAATGCAATTCGTACAGGGCAAAATAATGTTGCATCTGGACAGGCCCATATCAACTGATTTGGGAGAAGACAAAGTCCCCCACCCTCAAGTCCACCATCACCTCCCCAACCCCCATCACTGGACCAGTGGAGGATAGGCTGTATAAGAGGCGCTGACCTCAGTGTGTGGAAAGGGTGGCATTAAAGCCACACCAGCACACGTCCAACTTCCCACTGGCTAATAAAGCACTTTACCCGCTCTTGCTGTCAGATGAAAGGTGTGGTCAGGTGACCCTGAATGAGGAGCATCTCACAATATAAAAGAAGAAAAAAAAAACTGAAGAAAGAAGGGTCCCAGCATGGCCCCTCATGGTACACAAGAGATATGTGCATCCATTCTGTAGAGGACTGGGTGTGGAAACGTAACGGGGCGGGGGGGGCCAGCACTGCTGCAAACGTTAGTTGTGCTGTACTTTGTCTCCATCTCAAATCCACTTCTAAAAACGTGCAACCTTGCTCTATAAACTTGCCAAGGTTCTAGAACTGGGAAGGACTCAAAAGCCCAACCTGTAGCTACAGCTTTGGAAGATTCTCTTTAGCTCACTGCTACGTATGCTATAAGAGTTACCTACCATACTGCTGTGGCTATCTCTTTACTCCCCTGATTTAATCCTCAATAGCTCCACCTCTGACAAATTACATCAGGGAACATGTTATGCAGTAGTAGTGGAGGACTGCGTGGCTCAAGACCCTCCCACTGCTGTTGTATTCAAGGTCACCTCAACCACCCACCACCCCCATGACAGCTACTTTATGTCCTTGTCCACTCATTGGGTCAGCGTATTATACACATTATGAACTCACTGCCTGGGGAGTGAGGGGTACAGCATGTAACTCTGGAGTGTCAATGCAAACCACATAAACAGGACTGCTCAGGATGCTTGGGATGTGCTGAACACCAAACAGCTACAATCAGTTACAGAAAACTGCAGCAATTTACTCACCCAGAGGCCAAACTTCAAAAGGATGCAGAGGCTCCATTGGTCACCCCTTGGAAAAGCATCTATGCAGGCTGAAAATATTGAGTGGCCAGTGGAGGCATCCTTCTGAGTTGCTGTGGATGGGTTCTCAATCTGTACATCTGTAAAAGCATTTGCTAAAGTTTGCTGTTTTTTCTTCCAACTGTGGCCAATGCATCGTTGTGAGGTTCAGCTTGTGGGTGACTAAGCAGCTGCATTTTTCAGTAACTGGTTGTAACTCTGGACTGCCCCCTACTTCCAAGATCAGGCAGGTGCTCCGAGGAGGAAATCCCATGCCTGGTCCCTATAACTGAACCAAAAACTGCAAGCCATGGGGAGGAGGAAGGTGCACACTCTGGCAGGGTGTGGTGAGGGGCACGATGGAGATGTTGCCAGTGGCTCAATAGTTTGCACACTCAATGCTGGGACAGAAGAATAGAAGGTCACAGGTTTGAGTCCCATACCAGGACCCTGGGCTAATACTCAATATTGACACTGTCATGCAGCACTAGGAGTTGTGCTGCCCTGATGACGTGGCAACCTTTGGACAAGACCTTAAACTGAGGTCCCGTCTGCCCATCTCTGTTCACAGTCCAGGAAGAATCAAAGATCCCGTGGCACTGATCTTAACAGTAGGGAATGTTTATTGAAAAGAAAATCAAATATAAAAAATCAAAGGATCATAATATCACAATGGCATTGTGAAAGAAAAACAGTCAGAAAATGACAAAAACAGTAAACAAAGAAAAAAAAAAAACACCCCAAAAAAATACAAAATCAAATAAAGGCTAGTTAGGAAGCATCTCAGACTTGCTCATATCCTGAAGATTTAGGTGCCCAAGGAAGATTTTCTCTCTAGTATACCAAAGACTATAAGGTACAAGACAAACTTCTGCAGCACAAATATTCCTGACTGCCGATACAATCATATTTAGTAAAGCTCATAGATCTATAGGGGATATGGGATGCACTGTTGTTGGATACACCATTTATCTGAATGAGCAGCGAGTGACCTCGGATGACCTCATGAGTGGCGGAGCCACGAGTGAGGTTCCCGAGGTCACTCATTGAGAGTTCAAATAAATGGTGTATCCAACAACAGCACATCACATGTGCGATTTATGCAATAGGGTCCTAATTTATTTTTGTGGGTTTTTTTATTTCTTTTTTGTTTACTGTTTATTTTTTTAAATAGTGAGGATTATTTTGTGCTATTTTGTGTATGCGCACTGTTCATAAACCGCGCAAGTGCTGATTGGTTGTAAATTTGCAGTGGGCAGGATGAACGGTTTGAAAAATACGGCGGGTCTGTTTCTCGCTTAGCGAGAGTCAAAGAGAGTGGTCATACTGATGTTTTTGTGTGGCTTTATTTATTTATATAGTTTTGTATTCATGTAGTTGAAAGTAATCATTTATCTGGTTGATCCTGCCTTTACTTGTGGCGGAGAGGAGATGCGAGCGTATGGGGAGACTGGAACAGCAACCTTGAGAAAAGCAGGGTGGTCATGGAGCCGACAGCATTTTGAGAGGTCAGTGAGTGGCTGTCGGTTCTAACAGTAGTGCTTTTTGTGTTATTTAAAAATGGCTATATTTTAATATCTGGTCGATGCTGCATTTTATTGTGGGCAGGAGTAGTATTTTAGCATCTGGTTGGTGCTAGGGATTGAGTGAATGGGACTGCTATAGAGTAGGACTAGTGACAAAGTATCAGGTTGGTGCCGAGATCGTGTCATTAAGTAATCTCAGTTCTGGAATGAGGAGCTCAGTTTCAGAGGATCGTTGTTTGTTTTTGGTGACAGCTCTTCTGAACATAATAAATAAAATTCTGGAATGGGGAGTGTTTTTTTTCCTTTGGTATGTGTGTAGGGCAGGGCGGGGGGATAAAACAGTCTGAAGGTGGCAAGGTATGGGATTGGCTGCAGCGAGGAGGAAGGGAAACAAAGAAAAAAAAGGTTTCTATTTCAGAAGGGGAAAAACATTTTCTGAATTAAGTGGACTTGTTGAAGTGATGGCGTTTTTGTACTGCCAATATGTAAATACCTGCAGAGGTTGTTGCTGAGGGGACGAGTTGGGGGCGTTAGGAAAGAAAATGAAAGTAATTTTAGGTAGTGCCGGCAGGAGGGGTTGATGATTGATGGCAGGGTGTTGGATAAATGGTGGCTGATTGATGGCAGGGTGTTGGATAAATGTTAGAACCAGTTTATCCAACACCAGTGAGAATAAATGGATTTATTCCACTGGTTATGTGCTCACGCCATTACATAAATCTGAACCGTAGGAGTAGGGAATGTTCCCTGGTGTGCTACCCAACATTATCCCTCTCAATAAAACTGGTCTATGTAGCCCCCCCAACTCTACCCCCAAGATGCAACTGGAAACAAGCTGTCACAGTCCTGTTTGCCTTTCCTGATCAAAATTACAAACAAATAAATACAAAATTGCTGTAATTTAGACAAAAAAAGACCTTACCAATCTTCCTTCTTTCAGTTCCACCTTCAGCAAGTTATCCAGTGGGAAGGATACAATGTTGTTCAGGTTCTGAATCTGTCGATTTAACATAATATGAGGATATGACTCTGTACCCAGAATACAGTTTTTACCCCCCAACTACCAAAAAGAATATTATGATGACACATCCTAATACTTTATACCAGGATTTTCTTTCTATTTTCAGCCACTAGAGGACAGTGCAGTAGTAAAGGAAATTTATAAACATCAGGGGTAAGTATGAGAGTAATTCACATACATAAGAGGCAGTGTACAGCAGCCATTAATATACACCTAACAGAGAGTAGAGCAGCCATTCATATACACCAGAGGTAAAGTGCAGCAGCCATTCATTTACCAGAGGCAGAGTACAGAAGCCCTTCATATACACCAGCGGTACAGTACAGATGCCATTCATATATACTAGAGGTAGAGTACAGAAGCTATTCTTATACACCAGAGGCAGAGTACAGAAGCCATTCATATACACCAGAGGCAGAGTACAGCAGCCATTCATATACAACAGAGGCAGAGTCCAGCAGTCATTCATATACAGCAGTGGTAGAGTACAGCAGCCATTAATATACATCAGAGGCAGAGTACAGCAGCCATTCATATACACCAGAGGCAGAGTACAGCAGCCATTCATATACACCAGAGGCAGAGTACAGCAGCCATTCATATTTACCAGAAGTAGAGTACAGCAGCCATTTATATACACTGGAGGCAGAGCACAGAAGCCATTCATATACACCAGAGGCAGAGTTCAGCAGCCATTCATATACACCAGCGGTAGAGTACAGCAGCCATTAATATACACCAGAGGCAGAGTACAGCAGCCATTCATATACATCAGAGGTAGAGTGCAGCAGCCATTCATATACCAGAGGCAGAGTAAAGAAGCCCTTCATATACACGAGAGGTAAGAGTACAGCAGTCATTCATATACACCAGAGGTAGTGTACAGCAGCTATTCATATACACCAGAGGCAGAGTACAGAAGCCATTCATATACACCAGAGGTAAAGTACAGCAGTTATTCATAAACATCAGAGGAAGAGTATAGAAGCCATTCATATACACCAGAGGCAGAGTACAGCAGCCATTCATATATACCAGATGCACAGTCCAGCAACCATTTATATACAGCAGTGGTAGAGTACAGCAGCCATTAATATACACCAGAGGCAGAGTACAGCAGCCATTCATATACACCAGAGGCAGAGTACAGCAGCCATTCATATTTACCAGAAGTAGAGTACAGCAGCCATTTATATACACCAGAGGCAGAGTACAGCAGCTATTCATAGACACCACAGGTAGAGTACAGAAGCCATTCATATACACCAGTGGTACAGATACGGCAGATATACTAAACACAGTATATGATATGCAAATGAACTATGGATCTTAATTTGCAACAGTAGATGTGCAGTCACTCTATACATCTATTCCACATCAAGAGGGTCTAGAAGCTTTAAAATATTTTTTAAATCTAAGAGAGGAGGGTGATGGACCTCCAGCGGAATTACTTCTAGATCTAGCACAGATTGTTTTAACATACAATATGTTTGTATTTTGGGGGAAGTAGTACCTCCAAATCAGAGGCACAGCTATGGGCACAACATTTGTGCCCAGCTTTGAAAATCTTTTTTTGGCAAAATTGGAGTAGGATGTCATCATGAGCACCTCCACAAATCCATATTATATTTATTTGGATTTGTGGAGGCGCTTTATAGATGATATATTAGTTAAGTGGAAGGGAAGCCATGATGCTTTAAAATAGTTTGTATAATTTCTGAATGACGGTAGCTCCTTTTTTAAATTTTGAACTGACTAGGGGCAAACACACAATTAACTTTCTCGATGTCACTCTTTATCGAGATGAAATAGGTAACATTTTGTCCGATTTATATACTAAAGCGACTGACAGGAATACTCTTCTAATAGCAGACAGTTTCCATCTGCAACATACCATAAAAGCAGTCCCTAAGGGACAGCTGATACGTGTTAAATGAAACTGTGCAAATACGGCTAGATACAAAGAAAGGAAAAGACAGCAGATTGAGAAATTCATAGCAAGAGACTATGATCAAAATTCAGTGATGAAAGCAGTAAAAGAAGTAGAAATAATCCCCCGTATAAAGCTTTTGGGGGAGGGGGTACAACAACAACAAAAAAGTCCCAAAGTAAACATGAAGGCGAGACAGTAAGATTTATAACAACATATACTCTTGGTGTGAATAAGTCAAGGGAAATAATAAATGAAAGATGGTCCATTTTGGCGAGTGATTTCAGGTTGACAGAATTGGTGGAAGCAGGTCCCAACTTTGTCTACAGGAGAGCACAAAATGTGGAAGACAGAGTGGTTTCTGCCTTGTTTAAGCCACAAATAACAAATCAAAACCCCTGGAAGATCTCAGCAATAAATAAAAAATGTGGACACTGTCTATATTGTGAATATTTAGTACAGGGAGATTCAATTCCACATCCCAGAGGTAAAAAGGATATCTCCTGTAATGCCTTTATCAGTTGTACTACAGAAGGAGTAGTTTATATTTTGAGATGCCAGTGTGGTGCGCGTTCTACGTTGGATGCACCACTAGAACATTTAAAACACGGATTGGTGAACATGTGAGGGCAATATAAAATATACCACAGGAAGACACATAATTGGGAAAAATAAAAAAGAACATGGTATAAATTTTTTTGGCATCCAAAAAATTGATAGAGGCATCAGAGGAGGAAACTGGGAACAGAAAGTTAGTCAGTGTGAGACCCGCTGGATTTAGGACATGGGCTTTTTTTCCCACCGAGTCTCAATGATTCAGTATGTCCGGGATAGGTTTCACCTAAATCTGGTAGGGAAGGAAGTTCTCAAACGGGGGATGACGGATTTCATTATGGCTAGTTGGAGTTTAAATTTGTGAAGGGGGGAAGGGGGCACTGCCAGGCTGATCCAGCCATCCATACCACCGGCAGAACTGGCCTGCAACACCATAGAGGGGGGACAGATGGTACCCTGGGGAAGAAGTGTGGACGGACGTATGAAAGATCTGGGGAGGATATATTAAAGAGGGGTAGGGACAACATAGAACATAGAAACATAGACTTTGACTGCAGATAAGGACCGCTTGGCCCACCTAGTCTGCCCATTTCCCTACCTACAGGATAAGCTGCAGATCCTATTTTACCAAAAGCCTATTTCTTCCTACGCCCCACAAAAATTGCCTTGTGTCTGTCCCATGCATTCTTGAATTCTCCCACAGTTTTAGACCCCACAACCTCCTCAGGAAGGCTGTTCCATGCGTCCACCACCCTCTCTGTGAAAAAATACTTCTTCACATTGCCCCTGAGCTGTCCCCCCTCTATCTTCAAATTGTGTCCCCTTGTTCTTGCATATCTCTTTTTCTGAAAGATGCTACCCTCTTGGACTTTGTTGATTCCACTGAGGTACTTAAACGTTTCTATCATGTCCTCCCTCTCCCTCCTTTCCTCAAGGGTATACATATTAAACTCCTTTAGTCTCTCCTCGTATGGCTTCTCTTGCAGACCCTGCACCATTTTAGTCGCTCTCCTCTGAACTGCCTCCATACGGTCTATGTCCTTGCGGAGATGGGGTCTCTAGAACTGGACGCAGTACTCCAGATGGGGTCTCACCAACTGTCTGTACAGGGGGGACAACAACTTCCTGTTTTCTGCTGGTGATGCCTCTCCCTATACATCCCAGTATCCCCCCAACCCTCCTTACTGCCTTCTCACATTGCTTGCAAACCTTAAGGTCATCTGATATGATTACCCCAGGTCCCTTTCCATTTGTGTTGTTGTTACTACCCCCCCCACTGTGTAATCTTCCCCAAGGTTTTTGTTTCCCAGGTGTATTACTTTGCACTTCTTTGCATTGAATCCAAGCTGCCATGCTTCTGACCATTTCTCCAACCTTGCCAAGTCCCTTCTCATCCTTTCCATGCCTCCTGGTGCATCAACCCTGTTGCAGATCTTTGTGTCATCTGCAAAAAGGCATACTTTTTCCTTCCAGTCCCTCTGCAATGTCACTTATAAAGACATTAAAAAGGACTGGACCCAGTACTGAACCCTGCAGTACCCCACTAGTAACCCCTCTCTCTTCAAAGTGGACTCCATTTACAATTACCTTCTGTGTCCTGTGGTTCAGCCAATGTTTTACCCAGGATACCACCCTGGGACCCACTCCCAGGCTGGTTAATTTGACTACTAATCTTTTATGTGGGACTGTGTCAAATGCCTTGCTAAAGTCTAGGTAGACCATGTCTACAGCCCCTTCCTGGTCTACTACTTTGGTCACCCAGTCAAAGAAATCAATCAGATTCGTCTGACATGACCGTTCCACTGTGAACCCATGCTACCTTGGGTCCTCTGCCCCACTGGCCTCTAGGTACTCAAAAATTCTTTCCTTTAGAAGTGATTCCATCACTTTCCCTACCACATAGGTCAAACTAACAGGTCTGTAGTTTCCTGCCTCTGTCTTGGTCCCACTTTTGTGAAGGGGAATCACATCAGCCTTCTTCCAGTCCTCAGGTACCACACCATCCTCCCATGATTTGTTAAAAAGGGTAGTCAGTGGTGTCACTAGTTCTCTGCTTAATTCTTTTAGAATTCTGGGGTGAATTCCATCTGGCCCCATTGCTTTGTCCACCTCCGGTTTCAGGTGTTCTTTCAGAACCCTTTCTTCTGTGAAAGGACTGGGATCAACCCCCTCTCCAGAGTGCTTTTGTTAATTGGATTAGGCACCTCCCCCACTTCCTCTTTTGTGAATACTAAACAGAAGTATTCATTCAGTATCCCTGCTTTTTCACTGTCACTCTCTGCCCACCCACCATCCATTCTATTCAGCCTCACTATCCCTCACTTTGTCTTTCTACGCTCCCTGATATACCTATAAAAGGTTTTATACCTCTTCTTAACTGAGTTGGCTATCTTTTCCTCAGTTTGTGCCTTTGCTGTTCTGACTACCCTCCCTGCTTCCTTCTGCCTTAACTGGTACAGTTCTTTGTCCTGCTCCTTCTGTGTTTCCTTATACTTCCTAAATGCTAACTTTTTCTCCCTAACCTTCACCGCCACCTCTTTTGAGAACCACAGTGGCTTTTTCTTTGTTTTGATTTGTTTATTTGCTTCACACAAAGGCTTGTTGCCTCTGTGATGGCAGTTTTGATATTTCCCCATTGTTGCTCAACCCCTCCTTCTAGCCTGTTTGCTAGTGCTTTTCTAAGGCACTCTCCCATTTTGCTAAAGTCAGCCCTCCTGAACTCCAGAACCCTCACTTTTGTATGGCTTGACTCTGTAGCTGAGTTTATCGTGAACCACACTGTTTGGTGGTCACTGGTTTCCAAATGGCTACCCACTTCTAGATCTGAGATCATCTCACTGTCCCCATTTGAGTGTACAAGGTCTAAGATTGTTCCCTCATGAGTAGGTTCCAAAACTAGCTGTCTGAGGCATGCCACATGAAGGGCATCTAGAATGGCCCTGCTTTTGGATGTGGCTGCAGCAAAGGTGCTCCAGTTAACATCTGGCATATTAAGGTCTTCCATCAACAGTATCTCCCCTTTCTCTGCCATCCTAAGTATGCCTTCTATCATATCCTTGATATCCTTGTCCATTCCCTCCCCCTGACATGGGGGTCTGTATACAACCCCTGTTCAGATTGTGGTGCCATTTCTAGTCTCTAAGGTGACCCACAGTGCCTCCTCTCCCCCCTGTTTACTCTTTTGTTCAGTTGCTTTTATCCCTTCCCTTACATAGAGAGCTACCCCCCTTCTGCCCTCCTGTCTCCTGTAGGTTGTGTACCCTGGTATGTTAACATCCCAGTCATGGTTCTTTGTGTACCATGTTTCTGTGACTGCTACGATATCCAGGCATCCCTCTTCCATCAAGGCCACCAGTTCAGGGAGCTTGTTGCCCAGACTACGGCCGTTGGTACTCACTACCCTCCATTTCTTGATGGCCTTACCCCTTTTTGCCCCATCCCTGTCCTTATTGTGTTTGTCACTTTCTCCATTTACCCCTGTGCTTCTCCCTATCGACATCTCTATGTTGGTGTCTACTTCACTTAGTACCCAGATTTTTTGAAGGGGGCTAGGATTTCCCTGCTCCTTTTCAGTGCCTCCCCCCTTGGCTAGTTTAAATGCTTGCCAATGAAGTATTTAAACCTATCACCTAGGATCCTGGTTCCCCTCCTGGACAGATGCAGACCATCACACCAGTATAGGCCTGCATCCCTCCAGGTGGACCCCCAGTCCCCAGTGAAGCCAAATCCCTGAGCTCTGTACCAGTTTTTCAACCACTGATTGAATCTCATGGTGAGCACCCTAGCCTCACCGTGCCATAGACAGGCAGCACCTCCGAGAAGGTTACCGTGTGTGCTATTTGTCTAAGGCCCCTCCCCATCTCCACAAACTCTTCTGCACTGCTCTAATCCCTTTCTTAGCCAGGTCATTTGTCCCTAGGTGGACAATGACATCCAGCTCCCTTCCCTGTGCAGCTGCTCCTGCGATCCTGAGGATTCGCTCCCTGTCCCTCCAAGCCATGGCGCCAGGCAGGCACTTTATCTCCCTATCCCCTTCCACCCCCAGTTGTACCTTCCTAACAATGGAGTCCCCCACCAGGAGTTTTTTCCTTCCCCTGTGGGGTCCCATGCCACCCTCCTGTGGGTCTCCTTTGGGGAGGTTCCCAGCATCCTCCTTGGTCTCCACTGGGGGTGCCTCCATAGAGGAACCACACTTTTCCAGAATGGCATAGAAATTGTGGAGAGGTACAACTGGAGGATGCGCCTCTGTTCCACCACCCTCACCCTCCCTGAGCCCACTGTGGTCCAACCACCTCTTTCTTGGCAACCTCTGAGGCAACGGCAGTGACCCTGGTGGTCCCTGGGTGGGAGAGGAGGTCCCACAAATCCTGGCCAACTCAGCTTGGAGATGAGCAACCTCCTCCCTCAGCCCAGAGAGGTGCCTGCAGATGGGACAACTCTGCATCCTCCAGAACGTCTCCCGAAAGACTGCTGCTCCACAGCCACTGCACTACACCACTCCCATCATGTCTTTTTTCTGGCCCCCTAACTGTTGTTTGGGATACTCTGTTTGTTTATTTCTTTTTTTTCTTCTCTCCCTACTTACTTACTGCCTCCGTGCCCTTTTAGCTCCTGATCTTCCTGTTCTGAGACAAGAAGTTCCTATATTTCTCAGTAGTCTCCTTACTTGCTCAGAGTCAGACCTCCAACAGCTGGGGGGAGCAGAGAGCTACTCTTGCCCTTCTAGGATGGTGAGTCTTTGGTGGCTCTGTGATCACTCACTTCCTGTTCCCAAGCAGGAAGTTCCTCTTGTCAGTTAAATCCTGTGCCTATAAAAGTAGAACTGGTTTAGGGTGGGAAAGGAGGGCAATAAAGTCCCAGTAGAGAAGTTTTAGTTATACCAGTAGCTACTTCCTCCTAGTGTTCTGTCTGTTCTCTGGCAGAAGCTATGTAGGGGCAGTGTTTAAATCTGATTTTAACCTGGCTCCTTCTAGCTAAGCCACTTCCCCTACTTTGCAAATCTTTCTACACTTAGTTAATTTTACAGATAACAATTCCCTTCTGACACCTGTGACAAGCACATAGATAAGTACACAGATAACACAGATAACAATTTACTTCAACTACCTCTGACAAACACACTTAACTCTTTTTTTTTTTTACCCTGAATTGAAGGGCCCAGTACATGAGTTCTAGTTCTTATTCCCAGTAGAGAAGTTTTAGTTATACCAGTAGCTCCTTCCTCCTGGTGTTCTGTCTGTTCTCTGGGTTGGGAAGGTGGCTTTAATAAATGCCAGGAGCCTGGGGAATAAAATGACTGAATTCCAGGCTACGCTGTTTGAGAGTGGAGTGGATGTAGTAGCGGTCACTGAAACTTGGGCCACCCCTGCCAAGGACTGGGACCTTAATCTGAGTGGGTACCTTATGCTAAGAAAGGACAGAAAGGTGGGCAGAGGAGGAGGAGTAGAACTGTTCATTAGGGATAACATCGAGATTATGAGACTGGAGGATGCAGAGGGCAACGTGGAGGCCCTATGGGTCACCTTGAGAACCCTGTGGGAGGGAAGATCTTGTTGGGGGTGGTGTATAGGCCCCCAGGACTAGCGGAGGACCTGGAGGATTGCCTGTTGGCTAACATTAAGGGGCAGTGTGGACTGGAAGGGGAAGGAGTGGTGTTGATGGGGGACCTTAATATTCAAGCTACTGATTGGGGTACTACGACATCCACTATAATCAGGGAGCAGAAGCTGCTGGATGGCTTCCTGGACGTGTTCCTCAATCAACAGGTGATGGACCCAACAAGGGAGTGTCAAATCCTGGATGTAGTTTTAGTGGATGGGAATCTTGTATAAGATCTGGTTGTGGAAAACCCCCTGGCTAGGAGCCACCAAAACACAGTCTGGTTTTGGCTTAAACTGGGGGAGAGGGGGATCATTCAAAGACAATGATAGTTGATTTTAGGGGGTGCACTTTCAGAACGTGGGGGGAAATTCTGAAGGGGCAACTGCAGGAGATAAAACCAGGTTTGGACGTGAAAGGTAGGTGGGAGATCATAAGCCGGGGGCTAGAGGCCACCAGGACCTGTGTAAGTGTGAAAGCGCATAAGGCGTGAGTCTTGTAAACCATGCACAATTGGCCAAGTAGGTCAGCAGGCGGTGGGAGATGCCTACAGTAGGTACAAAAAAATGAGAAGACAGAGGGATAGAGAACTATCACCTTGCAACCAGAAAAGTCACCAGAGTGGTGGTGGTGAGGGGGGCAAGGCCTGGAAAAGAGCAGAGGCTGGCGCAGGGATACAGTGGGAAAGGGGTTCTTTAGGTATATTGGTGAGAGGAAGGTCAAGGGCCAGCTCAGTAGGTTGAGGACAGCTGGGGGGTGGGTGGAAGGGGCTGGAGAGCAGGTGGAGGTACTGTGACTACTTTGCCTCAGTGTTCACTAGGGAGGAGGCTGGGAATCCAGAAAGGGGTTGAAGGTCACAGAAGGCACAGCAGACCTGACTATTGGGGTACCTGCTGAAGAAGAAGCTGCTGGGGGAGGTAGGCCAGGGGTGAGATATCAGGTTGGTTCTGCTGAATGTGGGGGGGGGGAGAGACAGATGCTGATATTCCTATCGGTCGGATGTGGGAAGCCCTCCAGTCCCTAAAAAAGGATAAATCTCCGGGGCCTGATGCTATTCATCCCAGAGTACTGAGAGAGTTGACTTATGTTTTGGCTGCGACATTGGCAGATCTCTTTAATTTGCTGCTCCAGACAGGGAGGGTGCCAAGGGATTGGAAGCAGGTGCATGTTGTGCCCATCCATAAAGGGGGACCGAGAGAAGAGCCACGAAACTATAGACCCATCTGTTTGACATCAGTGGTGGGGAAGGTAATGGAAAGCAAACTTAAGGAAAGGCTGGGAGGTTTCTTGGAGGAGATGGGTTACCTGGATGACCAGCAGCATGGGTTTGTGCCAGGTAGATTGTGTCCAACAAACCTTGTAGAGTTCTATGAGTGGGTGACATCAGCACTCGACAGGGGAAGACCAGTGGATCTACTGTTCCTGGACTTCAGCAAGGCATTTGATTTATTCCCTCACACTGGCCTAAGGGAGAAGCTGGGGGGGATGGGGTAAGCCCACTGACAGTTAAGTGGATTGGAAATTGGCTTTCAGGTCGTACTCAGCGGATAGTGGTCGGAGAGGAGGTCTCATCTCCTAGGGAGGTCATAAGTGGGGCCCCACAGGGATCAGTCCTGGGGCCACTCCTGTTTCACGCCTACATCTCCGATATCAGGGAAGGTATTGGGTGTGAAATTAGTTTCTTTGTGGACGACTCTAAGCTGGGCGGTGGTGGAGGGGAGATTGGCCTGCAAGAGGCACGTAGATACTATGGACAGGTGGTCTTGCACCTGAAATTGAAATTAACTCCTCCATGTACAGGTGCTACACACACGCGGGGAAAACCCCGACTATGTACAATTCTGGGGATGAGTTGCAGGCCACGGCAGAGGAAAGACACCTAGGAGTCTTGGTGAATGTTAACATGAATAATTCAGAGCAGTACAGGACAGCTGCGGTCAGGACAAATAGGATGCTGGGATGCATCGCTAGGGGGATTACCTCAAGGAACAGGAAGGTGATTTTGCCACTGTACAACACCCTGGTTAGACCACATCTTGAGTAATGTGTGCAGTTCTGGAGGCCACACCTAAGGAGGGACATCCAACTCCTGGAGAGGGTTCAGAAGAGAGCAACCAGAATGATCTGGGGCCTGGGGGATATGACATATGAGGAACGACTAGGGGAGCTCAACCTGTTCTTGCTGGAAGAAAGGAGGGACCGGGGGAGACATGATTGAGGTCTTCAAGTACCTCAGGGGAGAAAATAAGGTAAGCCGAGATAGGATCTTTCGACTGAAGGAGGGTGGAATCACCAGAGGACACAGTTGGAAGATTGAAGGTGGTAGGATTAGGGGGGAAAGGAGGAGGAGGAGGAGGTACCTCACCGAGAGAGTGGTGGAACCAAGGAATGTGCTGCCCGGGGAGCTGGTACAGGCAGCTACGGTGGAGGGATTCAAGAGAGGGTGGGACAGGTATAGGCAAGGGGTGAAGCAGAGGCTGGTTTGCCCAGGAGGGGGCAGGACTGGGGGATGGAGTAACAGTGGAAGGAGACAGATAGAGGGCTATGGTACCCAATCAGGGTGCTGAAGCACGAACAGACTTGATAGACCAACAGGCCTATTCTGCTGGCGTCTAGTATGTTAGTATGTATACTAGTATGTTAGAAGAGGGACATTTACTGTGAACGTTATAAATATGACGTTAGCCCTGTGAAAAAAGAAATAGATAATGAATTCCCACTGTGGGGTAGAATCTAGAAAATATTTTCTTGGGGCTTTGATATTATAAACTGTGTAGTGTTTAGAATATTTTAACATACACTTGTGATAATGTATATCAGTATAAGTTTTTAAGTGGGGTCAGTTTAGGAGCATAAATGTTTTTTTTAGTAAAGTCTTAACTTAGTTGCAGCATTTGCAATTCGTTTTTTTACCATTAGGTAAAAGGTCAGAATTTAAAAGCATTTTTTGTTTTCTATCTGTATAGTATGCTACATCACTATTGATTCTGGTGACAACAATGGAATCCTTATAAATTCGAGATGCAGTGGAGAAAATATAGAATTCCAGAGGATGCAAGCTTGAAATCTACAACAGTAGAAAATGAAAAAATGATGACTGAAGAAGACAAATATGAGATCACCCTGTAAAGAATTATGGATATTATTGAGATAAATGTAATGTAACGGTATGTGGGTGATTAATAATATTCTCGTCCGAATCAGGGGATAATTTTGGCTTTGAATGGTATTATAAGTAAAAGTCATAAAACAAAATAGATAAATTATATTCGTCGAGCTTTGTATTTTTAAATAAGCTATTGTAATAATTTATATGTAGATGTTTTGCCTTTGTCCTTGTTTAATTGATGTTTGTTGCACAGTCTTGTTAAGCACTTTAAGTGTATTAGTACACACGAAGAAATTTGCTTTGACAATTTATTTTAATTACTTTAGGTGTCAAAATAATAATAACATGTTAATTGCAATCCCTATTTAAGGGGCTTAGTTTCACTATGGGTGACACCTCTGAAGAAGCTCCGCCTAGTCGGAGTGAAACGTAAGGTTTTTACTCCTTAGGGCATTCTATAGCTGCCGCTGTGCTTAGCCTGCTTCCCCCTTTGAAGGTATGCGGTTTCTGTAAGTCTTGCTATTTTTGTATCTGGATAAATAAATATAGGTACATATATATATATCTATATATATATTTGCCTGACAATACATTAAACACACTTTAAATTCTATTTACCAAAGCCGGCTCGCAACGCAGGGTTGGATTTCCGCCAGACACTCGCTACCGGTTCGGGAAATGGACTAGCGTCCGCCGAGGGAGAAGGATAGAGCATCCCACAGGACTGTCACCTTTCCGGGGAGGTCCGTGCAGATGGATCCTGGTGAGGCCGGGGCCACGCAGCTACCAGCTACCACACTAACTGGTGGGGTCGGACGCTGGACGCCATTGCACGTCCCCGCCTCCCGGAGGAAAATCAAGAAAAGGGAGGGGAGATCCTCCATCTATGTGAAGCCCTCCCCGGGTTTCAATTCACCACTGCCGCTGCACTCCCAACTAGATACTGGTTCCACGGCACTGGAATTAGGGGAACCAGTGCCAAGGCCCCGCCCTCCGGGAGGCAAGCCGGGGGTAACCAGGAGCAGGCGGCAAGAGGCAGTTGGTGGAAGCTCCAGGGGCCATGACCAGGGCAGAAGAGCGACAGGTAGGATCTCAAGAATAAATAAAAAAAAAAAAAAATTCTATTTACCACGTGTGCTGGCATTAATTTGTTTTGATATCCTTTTGTAAAGATATTTAGGTCATACAGTGGGTGCTCGGGGTAACCCGTGAAGTGGGCGAATGAGGAAGGGTGCCATCCGTTATGACGACACCTTCCTCGTGCAATCCACTCACGGCAACCAATGGGTAGGGCGACTGATGAGGGGGTAGGCTAACAGGCGACAGGATGTCGCTATAATGCACGCACGCCGTGGGGGTTGAAGCCAGCACGTGAACGTGGGCTGGGAGTGTGGAGAGGCTGTAGGGGATGGCACCCGCGTCATCGGGTCGAAGGCGTGTGTTGTCGGGGATTGGGCAATGGCTGGGTGGCTGAGGTACTGAGTTCGGGTCCAGGCGCTGGTGCAATTTTACTGCGCCGGGCCTGAACCTTTTTGTACTACTTTACCCTCCCCAACAAGCATCCCCTAAGGAGAGGGGTGCGGGGGTGTAAAACCCTCAGAAAGTAGTAAAAATATGTCCTGGAGCTATTGTGCTGGTGCACCAGGATTGTCAGAGTGCCAAAATCTGTTCGCACTCTGACTAGCGTGATAACGGGCGACGCCTTTAGGCATTCGCGTATCACATAGACCTGTGTCTGTATGCTTTGGAGTCACATACACCAGACGACAGTACAGCAACCATTCACATACACCAGAAGTAGAGTACAGCAGCCACTCATATAGACCGCTGTCTTCACTTACACTCTTCTGTACCCAGGTTGTGCCTGAGAAAGGTTCCTGGTACCAGCACACCTACCCAGTTAGAAAAAAAAAAATACACCAGAGACAGAGTATTGCATCCATTCATATACAACAGAGGTAGAACGTAGTAGCCATTCATATACACAAGGGGTAGAGTGCAGCAGCCTTCTATATACACCACAGACAGAGTATGGCAGCCACTCACACAAAGAAGAGATCGTGTACAACAGCCATTCCTATACACCATGAGACAGAGAAAAGCAGCCATTCATATGCAACATAGGCAGAGTACGGCAGGCTTTCACTTACACCAGACGTGGAGTACAGCAGCCACGCATATACACCAGTTGTACAGTACAGCAGTCATTCGTATACACCAGTGGTAGAGTACAGAAGCCTTTCATATACACCAGTGGTAGAGTACAGAACTCATTCATATACACCAGAGTCAGAGTACAGCAGCCATTCATATACAACAGAGGCAGCGTACATCAGCCATTCATATACACCAGTGGTAGAGTACAGAAGCCATTCCTATACATCAGCGGTAGAGTACAGCAGCCATTCATAAACACCAAAGGAAGAGTACTGCGGAAATTCATATACACCAGTGGCAGAGTACAGCAGCCATTGATATACACCAGAGCTAGAGTACAGCAGCCACTCAAATACACCAGTGGTAGAGAACAGCAGCAATTCATATACACCAGGGTAGAGTACAGCAGCCTTTCATATACACCAGTGGTAGAATACAGAGGCCATTCATACACACCAGAGGTAGAGTACAGCAGCCATTCATATAGACCAGAGGAAGAGAACAGCAGCCATTCAAATACACCAGAGCTGGAGTACAGCAGCCATTCACATACAGCAGCAATTCATATACACCAGTGGTAGAGTACAACAGCCATTCATATACACCGGAAGTAGAGTACAGCAGTCATTCATATACACCAGTCGTACAATACAGCAGCCATTCATATACTTCAGTGGTTGAGTATGGAAGCCATTCATATATACCACAGGTAGAGTACTGAAGCCATTCATGTACACCAGAAACAGAGTACAACAGCCATTCGTATACACCAGATGTAGAGAGCAGCAGCCATTCATATACACCGGAGGTAGAGTACAGCAAGAATTCACATACACCAGAGGTAGAGTACAACAGCCATTCATAAACACCAGAGGCAGAGAACAGATTCCATTCATGTACACCAGTGGCAGAGTAGAGAAGCCATTTATATACACCACAGGTAGAGTACAGCACTCATTCATATACACCAGGGTAGAATACAGAAGCCATTTGTATACACCAGCGATAAACTACAGCAGCCATTAACACACACCACAGGCAGACTAAAGCAGATATTCATATACACCAGTGGTAGAGTACAGCACCCATTCATACCCACAAAAGGTAGAGTACAGTAGCCATTCATATACACCAGCGGTAGAGTACAGCAGCATTTCATACACATCAGAGGTAGAGTACAGCAGCCACTCATATACACCAGAGCAACAGTATAGCAGCCATTTAAATACACCAGAGTCAGAGTACAGCAGCCACTCATGTACACCAGTGGTACAGTACAGCAGCCATTTATATACACCAGAAGTAGAGTACAGCAGTCATTCATACGCACCAGCTGTAAAGTACAGCAGCCATTCATATACACCAGAAACAGAGTAGAGAAGCCATTCATATATGTAGACTAAAGCAGCTATTCATATACACCAGAGGCAGAGCACAGCAGGCATTCATATACACCAGAGGTAGAGTACAGCAGCCATTCACAAACACTAGTGGTAGAGTACAGCAGCCATTCATATACACCAGAGGAAGAGAACAGCAGCCATTCATATACACCAGTGGTAGAGTACAGCAGCCATTCATAAACACCAAAGGCAGAGTACAGCGGCCATTCAAAAACACCAAAGGCAAAGTATAGCAGCCATTCATATACACCACAGGTAGAGTACTAACGCCATTCATATACACCAGAAGCAGAGTACAGCAGCCATTCATATACAACAGAGGCAGAGAAAAGCAGCCATTCATATGCACCAGAGGTAGGGTACAGCAGCCATTCATATATACGCCAGTGGTAGAGAACAGCGGCATTCATATACACCAGAGGCAAATACAGCAGCCATTCATATACACCAGAGATAGAGTACAGCAGCCATTCATACACACCAGTAGCAGGGCACAGCAGCCATTCATATACATCAAAGGTAGAGAACTGCGGATATTCATATACACCAGTGGTAGAGTACAGCAGCTATTCATATACACCAGAGGCAGACTACAGCAGCCATTCATATACACCAGTGGTAAAGTACAGCAGCCATTCATATACGTTAGACTCAGAGGCAGACTACAGCAGCCATTCATATACACCAGTGGCAGAGTACAGAATCGATTCATATACACCAGAGGCAGAGTACAGAAGCCATTCATATACATCAGAGGTAGAGTACAGCAGCCATTCATATACACGAGATGCAAAATACAGCAGTCATTCACATACACAAGTGGTAGAGTAGAGTAGACATTCATATATGCCAGAGGCAGAGTACAGCAGCCATTCATATACATCAGAGGTAGAGTACAGCAGCCATTCATATCTACCAGAGTCAGAGTACAGCATCCATACACATACCAGTGGTAGAGTACAGCAGCCATTCATAAACACCAAAGGCAGAGTACAGCAGCCATTCATACACACCACTAGTAGAGTACAGAAGCCATTCATATACACCAGAGTCAGAGTAAAGTAGTTCATTCATATACACCAGAGGCAGAGTACAGCAGCTATTCACATACACCAGAGGGAGAGCACAACAGCCATACATATACACCAGTGGTAGAGTACAGCAGCCCTTAATATACACCAGAAGTAGAGTACAGCAGCCATTCATATACAGTAATCATTCATATACACCAGTGGTAGAGTACAGAAGCCATTCATATACACCAATGGTAGAGTACAGAGGCCATTGACACACATCAGAAGTATAGTACAGCAGCCATTCATATACACCAGTGGTAGAGTATTCATATATGCCAGAAGCAGAGTATAGCAGCCATTCATATACACCAGAAGTAGAGTACAGCAGCCATTCATATAAACCAGAGTCAGAGTACAGCAGCCATTCATATACATCAGTGGTAGAGTATTCATATATGCCAGAAGCAGAGTATAGCAGCCATTCATATACACCAGAAGTAGAGTACAGCAGCCATTCATATAAACCAGAGTCAGAGTATAGCAGCCATACATATACACCAGTGGTAGAGTACAGCAGCCATTCATAAACACCAGAGGCAGTGTACAGCAGCCCTTCATATACACCAGAGGCAGTGTACAGCAGCCATTCACATATACCAGAGGCAGAGTATAGAGTCTGTTCATATACACCAAAGGCAGAGTACAGTAGCAGCCACAGACATTGCTAGTTATTTCCAAATATTTCGTGAAATTTCTGAAGAGTTTCTCTCTGCTGCCCCTACCGTGGAAATGCAGAAAGCAGGAGATATTTCTGGAAATATTACAGAAATTTCAGGAAATGGCTGGCAGTGTCTGTGGCTACTACTGTACAGCTTCCATTCACGTACACCAGCGGCAGAGTACAGAATCCATTCATATACACCAGAGGTAGAGTACAGCACTCATTCGTATACATCAGGGTAGACTACAGAAGCCATTCATATACACCAGCGGTAAAGTACAGCAGACATTCATATACACCAGAGGCAGACTACAGCAGTCATTCACATACACCAGTGGTAGAGTAAATAAGTCATTCATATACACCTCAGTTAGAGTACAAAAGCCATTCATACACACCAGAGGTACAGTACAGTAGCCATCTTTATACACCGGAGGTAGAGTACAGCAGCCATTCATACACACCACTGGTAGAGTACAGAGGCCATTCATACACACCACAGGAAGAGTACAGCAGCCATTCATATACATCAGAGGCAGAGTACAGCAGCCATTCATATACACCAGAGACAGAGCACAGCAGGCATTCATACCTACCAGAAGCAGAGTACAGTAGCCATTCATACACACCAGAGGCAGAGTACAGCAGCCATTCATATATACCAGTGGTAGAGTACAGCAGCCATTCATAAACACCAAAAGTAGAGTATATCAGCCATTCATATACACCAGCAGTAGAGAACAGCAGCCATTAATATACACCAGAGGTAGAGTGTAGCAGCCATACGTATACACCAATCGTAGAGTCCAGCAGCCATTCATATACATCAGAGGCAAAGTACAGCAGCCATTCATGTACACTAGAGGCAGAGTTCAAAAGCCATTCATATACACCAGAGGCAGTGTGTAGCAGCCATTCATATATACCAGAGGCAGAGTACAGAGTCCATTCATATACACCAAAGGCAGACTACAGCTTCCACTTATGTACATCAGCGGCACAGTACAGCAGCCATTCATATGCACCAGAGGCAGAGTACAGCAGCCATTCAAATTTACCAGAAGTAGAGTACAGCAGCCATTTATATACACCAGAGGCAGAGTACAGCAGCCATTGATATACACCACAGGTAGAGTACAGAAGCCATTCATATACACCAGAGGCAGAGTTCAGCAGCCATTCATATACACCAGTGGTAGAGTACAGCAGCCATTAATATACACCAGAGGCAGAGTACAGAAGCCCTTCATATACACCAGAGGTAGAGTACAGATGCCATTCATATACACTAGAGGTACAGTACAGCAGCCATTCATATACACCACAGGTAGAGTACAGCAGTTATTCATATACACCAGAGGAAGAGTATAGAAGCCATTCATATACACCAGAGGCAGAGTACAGTAGCCATTCATACACACTGGAGGAAGAGTATAGCGGCCATTCATATACACCAGTGGTAGAGTACAGCACCCATTCACATACACCAGTGGTAATGTACATAAGCCATTCATATACACCTGAGTTAGAGCACAGCAGCCATTCATATACACCAGAGGTAGAGTACAGTAGCCATTCTTTTACATCGGCGGTACAGTACAGCAGCCATTCTTATTCACCAGAGGTAGAGTACAGCAGCCATTCATACACACCACTGGTAGAGTACAGAGGCCATTCATACACACCACAGGAAGAGTACAGCAGCCATTCATAACATAGAAACATAGAAACATAGAAACATAGAAGTTGACGGCAGATAAGGACCGCAAGGCCCATCCAGTCTGCCCATTTCTTTTTCTACCTTATAAATGTGCCATTGGCCTTTGCTCTGTCAGTGACCTATCTATTCATAGTCATTTGTATTGCTCCCTTATGCCTATCCCATGCCTGTTTGAAGCTCTGCACTGTATTCATAGCCACTCACTTGTGGTAAGCCATTCCATGCATCTACCACCCTTTCTGTGAAAGAATTTCCTCACATTCCCCTTAATCGGCCTCCTCTAATCTCATGCTGTGTCCTCTTGTCCTGCTATTTTTCTTATATTTAAACATGTTAGACTCTTTCACCTTGTTTATGCCCTTAAGGTGTTTAAATGTCTCGATCATATCACTCTCTCCTCCTTTGCTCAAGGGTATACATATTGAGCTCCGTTAATCTGTCCTCATATGTCTTCTGATGCAGTCCCTGCACCATTTTGGTTGCCCTCTCTGGACTGCCTCAATTTGGTTAATGTCCTTGTGAAGGTGTGGCCTCCAATACTGCACGCAGTACTCCAGATGGGGCCTAACTAATGTCTTGTACAGAGGATTATTACCCCTCTTACGACTTGTGATACCCCTACTAATACACCCTAACACCCCTAGCCTTACCTACTGCTTTAGAGGTCTGCTTGATGATTTTAGGTCATCAGTGATGATGATGCCCAAGTCTCTTTCTTCCTTTGTGACTGCTAGCAACTCCTCCCAGCCTATAAGTGGCTTCAGGGTTTCTCTTCCCTATGTGCATGATTTTGCACTTCTTTGCATTAAATCCCAGTTGCCCTCTTCTGACCATTCTGCTAGTTTATCCAGATCTCTTCTCATTCGCCCACCCATCTGGATCATCTACTCTGTTGCAGATCTTGGTGTCATCTGCAAACAGACAAGCCTTACCCTCTAGTCCATCTAAGCAGGTCACTAATGAAGATGTTGAATAGACTGGCCCCAGGACTGATCCCTGAGGTACCCCACTTGTGACTTGCATCTCTTCTGACTGTATACCATTTACCACCACTCTCTGTTTCTGCCAGTCAACCAGTTTGCCACCCAGTTGACCAACTTCTGACCCAATTCTCGAGCCTACCTAGCTTATTTATCAATCTTCTATGTGGAACAGTGTCAAAAGCTTTGCTGAAGTCAAGGTAGGCTTACATCAACTGCTCCCCTCTGTCCACCACTCTGGTTACCCAGTCAAAGAAATCTATGAGATTAGTTTGACAGGACCTTCCTTTGTAAACCCATGCTGTCTTGGATCCCAGCCCCTATGGATTCCAGGTGTTGCACTATCCTTTCCCTAAGGAGTGCCTCCATAATCTTGCCCACTACTGAGGTAAGACTGACCGGTCTGTAGTTGCCTGCCTCCTCCCTGCTACCACTCTTGTGGAGTGGGATCACATGAGCCCTTCTCCAGTCTTCTGGGACCTCTCCTGTGCTCAGAGACTCACTAAACAATTCTGCTAATGGCTCTGCTAGTTCCTCCTTTAGCTCCTTAAGTACCCTGGGATGTATGCCATCAGGTCCCATTGCCTTATCCACCCTGAGCTTAGCAAGCTCTTGTAGGACCTTTTCTTTGTGAAGGAGTAGTGCTCACCTCCCCCTGTGTCCATGATGCTGAGCTGTGGGCCCTGCCCTACCTTTCTTCAGTAAATACTGAGCAAAAGTATCTATTTAGGATAGATGCCTTTACAGGGTCCTCCTCCTCACATGCTCCCTTTTCTCCATTAAGCTTAGCAATACCCCCTCTGGACTTTCTCCTTTCACTAATGTATCTATAGAAAGTCTTTGTCACCTTCTTTTACTGTTTGTGCTAGTGTTTCCTCAGTTTGGGACTTTGCCTGCCTTACTGCCTTACCTGCTTCCCTTAGGGCAGTTTGGTATGCCTCCCTATCTTCATCCCGCTGTGTTCCCTTATATTTCCTGAAGGCCAGACTTTTGGCTCTGACCTTTCTGCTACTGTATTTGAGAACCAAAGTGGTTTCCTTCTTCTTTGCACTTCCTTTTCTGTCTAACACAATGGGATGTTGCTTCAAGTATTGTATCCTTAATGCTTGCCCACTTTGCCTGTACCTCCTCACCTGTGTTTCTTTTTGCCAGGGCTAGCTTAACTCTGTTGGCCATCTTATCAAAGTCAGCTCCTCTGAAGTCCCATATTTTTGCTTTGGAATGGGATGATTTAGATGTAGTAGCCAAATTGAACCATACCATGTGATGGTCACTGGCCCCAGGTGACCTTCTACCTGAGATCTGTGATCCCTTCTTTGTTAGTCAGTACTAGATCTAGGATAGCCCTGTCTCTTGTGGGTTGCTGTACCAGTTGTTTGAGGCCCTCCCCTGCAGGAATCCACTATGAGTCTAGTTCTGGCAGATGTTCCTGCTGGTATTGGACCAATCTGTATCTGGCATGTTGAAGTCTTCCATTATCAGAACCTCCCTTTAGCTGTCATGTTTTGTATATCTTCTAACAGTAATGTGTCTATGTCCTCCCTCTGGTCTGGGGCCTGTAGACAACCCCAGTTCTTATGGCTGTCCCATTTCCTGTTTCCAGGGTGACCCACAGTTCTTCTGGCTCCTTATGTGTATGCTGAATTTCTGTAGCTTTGATATTTTCATTAACATACAGGGCCACCCTCCCCCTTTTTGCACCTTGGTCTCTTCTGAACAATACATAGCCAGGCACCAGAAGTCTCCATGTGGTTACTGGTAAACCACGCCTCACTAATTGCTACTATGTCCAGTTTAGCCTCTGACATTATTGCCTGCAGGTCTGGGATCTTATTTCCCAGGCTGTGAGCATTGTGTACATGATTTTCCATTGGCCAGATTTTGTGTGTTAGTTGTTGGGTGAAGTTTGCATTACCCCTGTGCATCATATGGGAGACAAACCTTTTTCTTACCTGGTGATGCAAATGAACGCTAAACACGCTTGAATTCCTGTTTGACCCACTAGCTGAGGGGAGGGGTGTTCTTCCCATTTGACGATAGGGTGCTGCACCCTCTCCCCATTTGCTAGTTTAAATATTCTGCAAAGACGCCAAACTTCTGCCCCAATGCACTGACTCTCTTTAGTCAGATGCAGTCCATCAAATTTAAAGAACTTTCGCCCCAGAACTGTTGCCAGTTCCCTACAAATCTGTGTCCTTTTCCTGGCACCAGTCCTTGAGCCACGTGTTTAGCTCCCCTATCTCCTTCTTCTGACCTTCCGTCCATCTGCTCCCTTCTCCCAGACTGGCAGGATCTCAGAGAAGGAGATGCCGGACGAAATAGATGATAGTTTGTCACCCAGCCTAGTCAGGTGTTCCTTGGTCTCCACAACTGACCGGCTGGCGTAGATCATTAGTCCCTATGTACTAGGACATCAATGTTTTCTCCTGCTTTGTGAACAATTTTAGCAATGCGGTCAGTGTCTCTCCATGCTGATGTACCTGGGAGACATCTGACCATCACCCCTGGTTGGAGATGGGTATCAACTCCCAATCATGGAGTCTCCTATGATCAGAAGTTTTTGGATTTCCTTTGTGCTTGTTTAGTTTTGGTTCCTGATTTGGGTGAGTATTGTTGTGCTAGCTCTGTGCCGCAATGTCCTGCTCTGCAGTGTCTTCTTCCTCTTTATTTGATTTCAGAGATAGAGGCAGATACCTGTTTGTAGTGTTTATATGGTTTTGGAGGTAATGTGTTGGAGAGCAGAGAGTGATGGGGCACCTGATTTGCTCCTCCTAACCACCTGCCAACCTCCTGGACCAACTACCCTCTGGTCAAGGTTTTTCTGTTGGATGCTGGGAAATGGCGGGTGGTTCTTATAATGTATTTCCTCTTCAATATGAAATTTGAGGCGCAATCTCTGCCCATGCTGCCTGGAGCTGAGACCTAAGATCTCCAAAGGCCCAGCATGTAGGACAGTGTCCTAAATCCTGTAAGACTGTCCTTCTGAAAATTGTTCCACAGTACCTGCAGTTAATGAAATCCATTCCAAATAAGTTGCTGGGTTTGTAACCTAGTCAGAGTAATTAGAAGGAAAAAATGTAAGTAATGGTTTAATTGCTTTGTTTAACTTGTTATAACAAGTTAAATTACTAGTGCCCTGTAAATGAGATCACTTTGTGAGGCCCCACTGATCCGCCCTTCCTGCTCTGCCACAGGAAATGTCACAACTGTGGTACCCTATAAAGGAGTGTAGAGTGGTTGGTTGGGGATGGGTGGGTGGCTGGGCCCTTCCCTGCCTAAAAGAAGAACCACGGACAAAAGAACAAGGAGGTAAGAGCAGAAACAATCAGTCAACAACAAATGCAGTAACCCTGAAAGCTTATCCTAATGTTAGATAAAACTGTAAAACCTGTAAAGCACCACCTGTAATAATTTCAGAGAAGATATACCCTGTAAGAAACACTTTGCTCCAGAGAAAAATAAAGCAGTAACAGAAGATATACTTGCAAAAGACATTTGAATTAGAAGATTACAGCAGTAATCTGTTAGCACACACCTGTAGGCACACCTTGTAATAATGCAGAAGAAGGTATATCAGCAACAACAATTTGAATCAGAGAAAAAAAAAGCAATGAAATGTTAGCAACAAACAGTAGCAATCCCTGTGAGTTAAAAATAAAAACACCACCACACAGTAAATCTGCTTAGCCAAACTAAGTCTTAATCCTTCTCCCTTGCTCTGGTAAGTTTCTCTACTCTGCCTTTCAAGCAGTCTTAGAAGGAAAGAGCTCAGGTGAAGCTAGGTGCCTTGGCCAGCAAACCAAGTCTTCTTCATAAACACCAAAAGTAGAGTACAGCAGCCATTCATATACACCAGAGGCAGAGTACAGCAGGCATTCATATATACCAGAGGCAGAGTACAGTAGCCATCCATACACACCAGAGGCAGAGTACAGTAGCCATTCATATACACCAGTTGTAGAGAACAGCAGCCATTAATATACACCAGAGGTAGAGTATAGCACCCATAGATATACACCAGTGGTAGAGTACAGCAGCCATTCATAAACACCAAAGGTAAAGTACAGCAGCCATTCATAAACACCAATGGTAGAGTACAGCAGCCATTCATATTTACCAGAAGTAGAGTACAGCAGCCATTCATAAACACCAAAGGTAGAATACAGCAGCCATTCATAAACACCAATGGTAGAGTACAGCAGTCATTCATAAACACCAGAGGCAGAGTACAGCAGCCATTCATATACACCAGAAGCAGAGTACAGCAGCCATTCATATACCAGAGGCAAAGTACAGCAGCCATTCATATACACCAGAGGAAGACTACAGCAGCCATTCATACACACCAGAGGCAGAGTACAGCAGCCATTCATATATACTGGAGGCAGAGTACAGCAGCCATTCATATACCATCCCCTTATTCTTCCTTTCCCAACCTCGGATAGGAGCTCACTACCCAGGGTTGTGACATCCTACCATGCCACGTACTTTATAGCATTCAATCCTGGGGCTCACACATACTCCTTTTCTCCATCCACCTTCTCTACATCCCGTTTTACCAACTCCTCTCTGTGCACCGTGCCCTCCTAGCCTTTCTTCCCCTACCTCCCTTCCCCCACTACCTTCACCTCTACCTGGTGTATATTTTTATTTTTTTTCTTCCGTTACTTCCTCCTGCAACCTTAGATAACCTGCTTTATCTTCCTATAGACACTTCTATGAATGTAAATTCCATGTAATCTGTACAATATCTGTATAATTCTATGTACATATGAACTTCTTTTTCTTCCTCTCTGTAAAGAGTATTATCTGTATTGCCTTGTAAATACCTGTGTTGACCTGTATATACAATTGTTCATGCTCCACCCAGGTCCATCTTGCAAATGAGCTTCTGCTCAACGATGAACGCCTGGTTAAATAAAGACTTGATTGATTGATTGATACCAGAGGCAGAGTACAGCAGCCATTCATATACAAGAGGCAGAGTTCAGCAGCCATTCATATACATCAGAGGCAGAGTAGCAGCCATTCATATACCAGAGGCAGAGTACAGCAGCCATTCATATACACCAGAGGCAGAGTACAGAAGCCATTTATGTACACCAGTGGCACAGTACAGTAGCCATTCATATGCACCAGAGGCAGAGTACTGGAGCCATTCACATACACCAGAAGTATTTTATTTATTTATTTATTAAATTTTGATAACTGGGTGAGCCCACTGGGCCCCGAAAGTCCCTTTTTCAGGGGCGACCTGTGGGCTACATAGAATTTACATAGGAATGTATACAGCAAAATACATTACATAAGACACATAGAAACATAACATGGGGTAATAGAGTACAGCAGCCACTCATACAGACCACTGTCTTGACTTGCACTGTACTGTAACCGGGATGTGCCTGAGAAAGGTTCCTGGTGCCAGCACACCTACTCAATTATAAAAAAAAATACACCAGAGACAGAGTACAGTAGTCATTCATATATACCAGAGGTAGAACGCAGCAGCCATTAATATACACAATGGGGTAGAGTGCAGCAGCCTTCTACATACACCAGAGACAGAGTATGGCAGCCTTTCTCCGAGCAGGCCACAGCTAACAGACCACCCCATTGACCCCCAGACAGATTCAGGTACGCACCGGACTTCTGAAACTCATGGTTTTGAATGCCGCTGTTTTGACTGGACGCCCAGTGGAGGAGCAAGGCACTGATTGGCAGCTTTACTCATTGGCGGATTTTCCGACGCCTGGCGCTTCCTGATCTCAGGGAAATCTCTTTCTGTGCTTTGTTCTGGACTGAATTTTTGTTAATGTAATCTACATATGTTATGCATCAATTGGTCTTACTTTACCTGCCAGCTTAGCTAGTCTATTACAAGCCACTAGTCTAGTCTCTCAGTGTTACTTAGTACTGTGCAATCTAATGCTGGACAAACTGTATTCTATACCCTACTGACAAACCCTGCCCCTTCCCCACACTGGTCACTCTGCTAATTATTAATTTCTCTGCCCCATTTGTAATGCTGTCTCCATAAACACCTTACTTCCTTCTCTGCCTTACCTACAAACCCTTCCCTTACACCCCCCTGCTGCTGCTGTCCTCCTCAGACATCCCAGTGCCAAAGCACAGACCCCCCCATTAACTCCTCTTCTAGCTCTAAACAATTGCCCTGCATTTACCACCTCTTTACCTCATGCTTTGTCCTTCCCCGTTGCCTGCCCCCCACTGAGCTTGCTATTGTACTCTAGCTGTATTTAATCATCTGTGTTTCCCTCCTTGTTCCACAGACAGCCCATCTGCAGGCTTCCCATGCTGCTCCTGTGGCCCTGGCTCTCTCCGAGCAGGCCACAGTGAACAGACCACCCAAATGACCCCCGGACAGATTCAGGTACGCACCGGACCTCCGAAACTTGTGGTTTTGAATGCCACTGTTTTGACTGGATGCCCAGTGGAGGAGCCAGGCACTGATTGGCAGCTTTACTCCTTGGCTGATTTTCCAATGCCTGGCACTTCCTGATTTCAGGGAAATCTCTTTCTGTGCTGTGTTCTGGACTGAATTTCACCCCGCCCCCACCACAGTATTAAACAGACCCTTACTCTGCCCCTTCCTCAGCCCAGCAGCTGACTGGTCACTCCACTGCTGCACATTTTCATGCTATTGGCCTCCCTGTTTTCAATACCTGACTTAACCCACTTTCTCACTGCCCCTTTTTAAAGCAGTCCCACCCACAGGATCACACATTTGCTCTCAACTTTTTCTCCAGCCACTCCATCTAACTCCTCTCAATTACTGCTCTACCTGCCCTATTGTTAGGGACTTCACCCTAATTCAACTATATACCCTTTCAACTATAAACCAGCTAGCAGTTAAGCAGGCCAGCAACACCAAACAAACTACCATGGGGTGCAACCACCTACTACTACTCCTCACTACCTCTTTTGGCATTGCTGATGCCATATACAAATTCAGACCCCTACCTCCCCACTCTGAATCCTCACTGGGTGCAAGCTGGAAGAAAAGCATACACATGGCCACTACCACTTCCAGTAACGATAGACTCTTCATCCTCCCGCACCTCCCATACACAGTTCAAGCCAACCTTCCAAACCGTAACCTTAATGGTTAGCTTTTCCCCTAATTTAACACAGGCGTATAGACACCTCCCTCACCTGAAGCGCAGGCGATGGAAGACATGAGGGAAGTTAAACATCACCCTATCTGCCAGAAAGGTTATCTTTCTGCTACTGCTACTCTCTGGCAATGTTCACCTAAACCCTGGACCAACAACCCTAAGGAGCAGGGGGATCCATACTGTGAATGACCTAAAGATAGCATCGCTAAACATCTGCAGCCTAACTGCCAAATTTGACCAGCTCCAGGCTTGGATGACCATCCATGCCCCTGACATACTCTGCCTAACTGAAACCTGGCTGTCGGGTAGGATCAAAGATGGTGAGGTGGCCATCGAAGGATTACAAGCATTTCGACTTGATAGAATAGGCAGAAAGGTCGCGGATGCCTCCTATATGCCAGAAACTCACTGAGTTGCTCCGTCCTCCCCATCTCCAAAGTTGTGGAGGATTATGAGCTACTAGTGGTAAAAATACAAGTCGGCCTAAAAGGCAAGACCCTTATCATCGCCACAACCTACCTGCCCCCCAAGAAAGCCAAGGAAGGCCCTCCTCTTGTTATGGAAGAAATTAGCGCATTCAGAAAGGGCTCAGAACTCATCTTGACCAGTGACTTTTAATATTAACTGGTTATGTAAGGAGGCGACACCCTCCAGAGACCTAATCACCTCCTACAATCTCACGCAACTCGTAACTCACCCCACCAGGCAGAACTACAAGGCTGGTACCAGCACCCTCATTGACTGGGTCTTAGCTAGCTCACCGACTCGATTCTCTGAGCTCAGGGTTCTCCCGGACTTGCCAAGTGACCACTCCCCAATCTCCTTTATATGGACCACTAAACTTGCCAAAAGCCCACCCCGCCTCATTGAGAGCAGGGTTCTGCAGAAAGGCAATCTTAGATCCCTCAAATTGGCCCTGTCTGCCTACAACTGGTCCCCCATCAACAAGGCACCTACACTGGACCAGGCCCTTAGTTTTTTCACTGAGGGCTTTAATTCCATCTGTGATATCTATGCACCACGCAAAAAAACAGAAAATTCGAGGGGAGGTTAACGGCTGGATTGATGGCAAGCTCCTCTCCCTCCTAAAGGAGAGGGACTGCCTCTGGGAAGAAACCTTAAACTCAGGCAGCAAGCATGACCTACAGTGCTACAAAATGGCTAGAAATCGGTGCACCAAACTTATCAGGCTCGCAAAAGCAAATTTCCATAAGACCCAGCTTAACAACGCATGGGAAGATGGAAAGAGGTTTTGGGACAACATCATAGAAACATAGACTTTGACAGCACATAAGGACCGCTTGGCCCACCTAGTCTGCCCATTTCCCTACCTACAGGATAGGCTGCAGATCCTTGTTAACCAACAGCCTATTTCTTCCTCCCCCACAAGAATTGCCTTATGTCTGTCCCATGCATTCTTTGAATTCTCCCACAGTTTTAGACCCCATAGCCTCCTCAGGAAGGCTGTTCCATGCATCCACAACCTCTCTGTGAAAATACTTTCACATTGCCCCGAACTGCCCCCCCTTCTTTAAATTGTGTCCCATTGTTCTTGCAACGCCTCTTTTTCTGAAAGATGCTACTCTCTTGGACTTTGTTGATTACACTGAGGTACTTAAAAGTTTCTATCATGTCCCCCCTCTCCCTTCTTTCCTCAAGGGTATACATATTAAGCTCCTTTAGTCTCTCCTCATACGGCTTCTATTGTAAACCCTGCACCATTTTAGTTGCCCTCCTCTGGACTGCCTCTATCCTGTGTGTGTCCTTGCGGAGATGGGGTCTCCAGAACTGGATGCAGTACTCCAGATGGGGTCTCACCAACTGTCTGTACAGAGGGATAACAACTTCTATTTTCTGCTGGTGATGCCTCTCCCTATGCATCCCAGTATACCCCCAGTCCTCCCTACTGCCTTCTCACATTGTTTGCTAACCTTAAGGTCACCTGATATGATTACCCTCAGGCCCCTTTCCTTTTTTGTTGTTGTTACTACCTCCCCCCCCCCCATTTGTGTAATCTTCCCCTGGGTTCTTGTTTCCCAGGTGCATTAGTTTGCACTTCTTTGCATTGAATCATAGCTGCCATACTTCTGACCATTCCTCCAACCTTGCCAAGTCCCTTCTCATCCTTTCCATGCCTCCTTGTGTATCAACCCTGTTGCAGATCTGTGTGACATCTGCAAAGAGGCATACTTTTCCTTCCAGTCCCTCTGCAATGTCACTTATAAAGACATTAAAAAGGACTGGACCCAGTACTGAACCCTGCGGTACCCCACTAGTAACCCCTCTTTTTCAGAGTGGACTCCATTTACAATTATCTTCTGTGTCCTGTTGTCCAGCCAATGTTTTACCCAGGCTACCACCCTGGGACCCACTCCCAGGCTGGTTAATTTGACTATTAATCTTTTGTGTGGGACTGTGTCAAATGCCTTGCTAAAGTCTAGGTAGGCCATGTCCACAGCCCCTCCCTGGTCTACTACTTGGTAAAGATCAAAAGCAGCACCCTAAGATGCTCAACATTAATAACTTATCCTCCTCACATCCGCTAGCCATTACTGATGCCTTTAACCAGGCCTTTACAGACCTATTCTCAGTGCTGACTCCAGACTACCTTCTGCCTGTGGAGGACCAAGGTTGTGCCAACCTGCTCATAACTAACCACCCAGCCTTCTACTTTAAGAAGGTGACAGTGAAGGAGGCCTTAACTATGGTCAGGAAAGCCCTAGGCAAAACCAGACTGGGAAGTGATGGGCTAGACATGAAGTTACTCTCACCCTTGATGTTCTTATCATACCCATAACAATGCTATTTAATAAATCCTTGGCCCTAGCTCGATTTCCAGAGGTATGGAAGCAAGCCCTGGTAACTCCAGTGCATAAGAATGGTGACAAGGTGCTGGTGTCAAACTACAGGCCAATATCTATCTTCTTCCCACTATCCAAAGCTTTGGAAAAAATTGTGGCAAGTCAACTCACAGAATACCTCAATAAGTATAATCTGCTCTGCCTAAACCAACATGGCTTCAGGCAAAAACACAGTACCACAACGGCACTGCTGGAATACACTGACTATGCGCACAAGGTGCTGGATGAAGGCAAATTGGTGGGATCCATCTTTTTTTGACCTCACCAAAGCCTTCGACACTGTCAACCACCTTCTACTAGTACTCCAGCTCCAAAGATTGGGTGTGGCACCAAACGCTGTGAATTGGTTCAATGACTACCTAACATACAGGAGCCAGCAAGTCAAAATCGGGCAGACCTTATCCAGCTCCAGAGATGTACTCCTAGGAGTCCCTCAAGGATCAATTCTAGGGCCCCTGCTTTTCAGCCTCTTTGTAAATGACCTACCCACAGCCTGTGACACCTTATTCTGTATGCAGACGATGCCGTGCTGCTAAGCAGCAGCATCTCTCAGGTTGCCCTACAAACAGAACTACAGAACTCTTTCAGTAAACTCAAGGACTGGTTCAGTAGGCAAAAGCTGCTACTAAATTACAAGAAAACCAAGGCCATCCCCTACAACAAACACAAGCATGCTCCCCTCGTAATCACCAACAAGACTGGTGAGCAGATTGAGCAGGTGCACTTGTTCAAGTACCTTGAAGTCACCATTGATGACTCTCTCACTTATACGCACCATGTAGACTCCCTTGTCAGAGTGGTAAACACAAAGATCGGGCTCCTCTATAGGCATAAGAAATCCTCACTCTGAAGCACTGCGACCAGTTTCCAGTCTGCATTTCCACCATAGACCACGGGCTGGTGGTCTATGGATTACTCATTGATACAGTGCTCAAAAGAGTCCAAATTGCACTCAATAAGGCATGCCGCCTCACCCTGTGTGCAGATCACGACACTCTTACTTGCACCCTGTATGAGCATACAAACTGGCTTAACCTAAAAGACAGGATCAAATACCAAACTTGCCTCCTGGAAAGAAGGCACTACTCGGAAAACCACACCCTGTATAGGAAACCTGCTCGAGGCTGCTCTCTCAACACACATCACCAGACGGAGGAAGGATGGAGCACTGTCCATACCATTCCGCCGAACCTTACTAGGGCAGCGTGCTGTCTCCTATCGGGCCCCCCTCTGGATAAATGAACTCCCGATGAAATTACAAACAAACAGCCCGTCTCAATCCATAGTAGGCCTCAAACAGCACCTAATGCCTAACTTAAAATGCACCTGCTTCTCAGGCCCCACTTGATAGACAGGCCTACCCCCAAGGTAACACCCAGCAGGGCTACCTAGAGAACCCTTCCTCCATTCCAGCCTAACCAAGGGCTTAAGTAAGCTATCAGTCCTCTTTAAATGCACTTGGTACTGCCCCTGCCCCTCCACACACACACCATACTCGACAAGGCCCTCTGGAGCTGCTCCCCTCATCACAGCCCCCCTCATTTCACTATCCCCCCACCTCTCGCTCTCTGGGGTTGATTCAACCCAATCCCCCTTGTTTCACTGTCACCCAGCCTCTCACCATCTGGGATAGCGTTAAACCCTATGCAGTTACTCTCCCATAGTCTATCAACGGATTTGGAGGTTTCCAGGGGTGTGCTACCTAGGGCAACCAATTAGAAATAGCTTAGTATTCAATTACAACTGCTCATTTTGTTTTCTCCTATTTGTCTAATTGTCATGTAATCGCTCTTTAATGCCTAATGATCAGACCTCTGTAACCACTGAATATGTGTATTGTCTTATTGTCCACCCTGACGTGGAACCTTTGTAATTGAGCTCATGCTCAAAGGTCTTTCCAAAATACTAATTAAATTAAATTAATCATTCATACAAACAAGAGGCTGTGTACAATAGCCATTCCTATACACCATGAGACAGAGTAAAGCAGATATTCATATACACCATTAGCAGAGTACGGCAGCCTTTCATTTATACCGATATGGAGTACAGCAGCCATTCATACTCACTACTGGCAGAGGATAGGGAGATATTCACATACACCAGAGACAGAGTATGGCAGCTGTCTGTGTACACCGGAGGCCCAGTATAGAAGACAGTACAGTTACGTTAGGACTTACCGTAACAGTAGATCTTCGAGAATGCCTCTTGCAGCAGGTAATAACCATTAGGACTATGCCATCAGGCACTAGGACCCCACAGAAAAATTCTAGCTAGCAGTCCAAGACAGGGGACTGATCCCGAGGTCAGCTCTACCCCGCGCGTCAGCCTCAGTATATAGAAGGCAGTTCCTCGGCACCACCTCAGTTCATCCGCAGAGACCCAGCTGGCATGAAGGATAAAACAAACCGAGGAGGCTTTGTTTGTTTGTTTATTGGCTTCATGAGTAAACACACTGGAACAAAGGTTCCATTTGCAGGTGCGACTCATAGAGATTTACAAAAACATACACCACATACAATATACTCTGTCATCCCGATAGGGACATACAAGAAGAAGCACTGGGGGAACAAGGGAGAGAATACACACCTGCTGCAAGAGCTCTTCTCGAAGAGCTACTGTTATGGTAGGTTCTTACGGGATAGAGTTCTTGCAGCAGGTAATATCCATTAGGTCTGAGTCACAAGCAGTACAGGGATAACACCATGTCAAACAGGCGGTGGATATAAGAATGCCCCCTGGGCCCCTATGAGAGCAATTCCTGGAGGACTGCCAGACCGAACCCTGTCCTTCTTCTGGAAGCAATGTCCAAATTGTAGTGCAGGACAAAGGTGTGTACTGAACTCCAGGTGGCTGCGGTACAGAGATCTGCTGGTGACACATTTTTTGAGAGATGCGAAAGAAGTCACTATCCCTATGTTTGAATGACTGCTGACTGGGCCCGGAAGGGGTTTGCCATACTTTTCATGGCAGAACACAATAAAGTTGTCTAGCCACTTGGACACAGTCTGTTTGATGACTGGTGCCACTAACATCCGTTGGGCAAAGTGCACAAACAATTGGTCTGACTTCCTTATGGACCATGTACGGTCAACATAATACCCAAGGATTCCATGCACATCTAGAGAATGTAACAATGTCTCCCCTTTGTTACAGTATTTGCAGTAGTAGACAGGCAGGTTAATGTCGTAGTTGAGAGTAAACTCTGACACCACCTTCGGTAGAAACTTAGGGTTTGTGCAAAGGGACACCATGTCCCTATGAAAAACCAAATATGGCTCCTTACACATGAGAGCTTGGAGCTCAGAAACCCTCCAGGCCGAGGTAATAGCAACTAAAAATAATGCTTTCCAAGAGAGAAAGCGAAGCTCACAACTCGTGGCTGGCTCAAAGGAGGGCAATGTTAACTTCTCCAGCATAAACAGTAGATCCCATGGGGGAACTAGGTCATGAATGGGAGGCTTGATGTGCAGGATACCTTGCAGGAAGGCATGTGACAGATCCAGCTGTGCCAAGGTCCTGCCATCCACCAGTACATGATAGACTGAAGGAGCCGAGAGATGTACCTTTATGGATGAGTAGCTGAGACCTGAATCAGACAGGGCTAAGAGGTACTCCAGGATCCAGTTCACTTTGCATGAGAACAGGCCTATGTCATGGACAGCAGCCCATAAACTGAACCTTTTCCACTTCATGGCATATGTGGCCCTGGTAGATGGTTTTCTTGCGGTCACTATCACCTCGGCTACCCTCTAGGACACCCCGTACCTGCTCCTGGCCAAGTCTGCAGCAGCCATACATGGAGATGCAGAGACTTGAAGTTGGGGTGAATTAGAGAGCCTCGCTCTTGGGATAACAACCGAGAGGGCCAGCTGCTGTAGAAGCGGGAATCAAATCTGTCTGGGCCAGAACGGCACCACCAGAATCATGGTTGCTGGTTCCAACTGTAGCTTGAGAAGAACTTGCTGCAGAAGGGGGAAGGGTGGAAAGGCATAGCAAAACTTCCCAGTCCAAGAGAGGGACAACGTGTCTCAACAAAAAACACCAGGCACTGGCTCTAGAGAGCAGAAACTGGGCAGTTTGGTGTTGAGTGAGTGAGGACGCAAGGAGGTCTAGCTTAGGAGTACCCCATCTTTCGACTAGGTCGTCGACTACCTCTTGAAACAGTTCCCCTTCATGAGCTTGGGATTACAAGGGACTGAGTCTGTCTGCTAAGGTGTTTTGAAGACCTGGGACATGTACCGCAACCAGTTCCAGGCTGTGATCTACTGCACAGTACCAGACCCTCATGGCTTCTCTGCATAGGGGATATGAATACATGCCCCAGCTTGTTGAGGTAGAAAACCACGTGAATGTTGTCCATCTGGACTATAATTGGGCCTGGATGGAGATCATCCTGGAATGCCTGTAAGGCATACAGCACAGCCGTCATCTCCAGAACATTTATATGCAAAGAACGTTCTGTCTGATTCCAAGATCCCCTGGTCTGGTTGCTCACTAAGTGGGCACCCCATCCCGTGCCTGACGCATACATGGTGATAACCTGATGAGGGGAGGGGTTCCTGAAGGGGGCCCCTCTCACCAAGCAGGATGGATTCAGGCACCATAGCAGGGTCTGGTGTACTTCCCTGCAGATTCTGGCCCTCTGGTCAAGATCGTCGCTTCATTGGTCCCACTGCACCCTGAGGCTCTATTGCAGAATTCTCATGTGCAAGCAAACAAGAGGCATGGTCACTATGGCAGCGGCCATATGATCCAGGAGTTGCAGTACCATTCTGGCTGGAGCCTGATCCATGGAGAATAATCTCCGAGCCAGCGCCTGAAGGCGATCTGCCCTGTCTTATGGGAGAAAGGCTCAACCCTGAACTGTATCCAAGATGGCTCCTGGAGTCTCTGGGGTGGCCAAGGGGCTGATTTTGGGAGATGTAGAGTTATTCCAAGGTCCTGGAACATCTTTAAGGTGCACTCCAGGGTCAGACACAGCTATTCTCTGGATGGTGCCACTAGTAGCTAGTTGTCGAGGTAGGGGTAGATGTAATGACCCTGCCTCCTGAGAGCTGTCACTGCTACTGCCAGGTACTTGATGAATACCCGAGGTGCCGAGGCCAGGCCGAAAGGCACGGCCCTGAACTAGTAGCACTCTCCTTCGATTGTGAACTGGAGATACTTCCTGTAGGACGGCAGGATCTTTATGTGCATGTACGCATCCTGCATGTCCAGGGAGCAGAGCCTATCTCCTTAGCGCAGCATGGGAAGCAACCCCTAGAGTGTCACCATCCCGAACCTTTTGTACTCTATAAAGACGTTCGGTTGACTGAGTTCCAAGGTGGGACAATGGTCCCTTGTCTTCTTCCGAACCAGGAAGAAGCAAGAGTAGTAACTCTTGCCCCTCTGGGATTCCAGTACTACTTAAATCACTCAGTTTGACAGGAGGGCCTGTGTCTCCACCCGAATGAGACTTGCATGGGATGGAGAGTTGACTATGTGCGTTGCTGGACTGTTCGGGGGTAGCTGGGAAAACTCCAGGTCATAGCCCCTGTCTATGAGTTGCAGCACCCATTGATCTGTCAGGTTGTTCTTCCAACTTGCAAGGTAAAGGGGGAACCACCTTCCCACTGCCTCCCTTATCGACTCTGCTGGAGGAGGGAGGCAGGCAAGAAGTCAGGTGGAGGCCGACGGGGTGGGGAGAGGAGCTCTGGACTGCTTAGCTGTCCGCGGTCCCTGAGTTCCTGGTGCCTGAGGGGGTGCTTTTTTCTTGAACTCTCCTCATTGTTGATGTCACTTTTTTTGCTGTCTCTGGTGCCTCCGAAATGGCCAGCACCTATGGGGATACGGTTCTGACTTGTACATCTTGTGTACGTCAGAGAGAGCCTTTCCCCAAGTCCTGTAGACCAGTGATGATCTTCTCAGCCTCTTGGCCAAAAAGCACAGGGCCCTGGAATGGCAGATCCAAAACAGTGTCCTGCAGGTCCTGTCAGAACCTGGACACTCGAGGCCATGAGTGCCATCTGAGGCATGGTCTTCAGACTGCGGCTCTGGCTGCTGTATCTGCCGCATCATATGAGCTTCTGAGGACATGCTTGCCCACATCTGCCCCGGATTGCAGGGCTGCCAGACGCTCTAACTTACTGGGCGAATTTGGCTGTGTCTTGGCTAGGTTCACAGCCTTCTGCCACACGCACTTCTGGTACATGACCATATGTACTATGAAATTCAGAGGCCTGATAGTACAGGTGGAAGAAGTGCACACCTTCCCCCAAACTGGTCAATCTTTTTTGGTTCCTTATCTGGTGGCTGGGAGCTGGTATGCTTAGGCTGTTGCGATCTGCCGGGAGCCACTGTAAGGACTATGGAGTCCACCTTGCGTTGTTCACCGAGGTGGAGCTCATTTCTGAGGGTCCTGTACAGGTGGTCCATCTTTTTGGACACCGCAGAAATAGTCAAAGGATACTTCCATGCCAGCTTTGTTACATCCTGGAATGACTCCACCAACAGGGGAATGACTAGTGGTTTGGGGTCAGTAGCTCCCAAAAATTTAGCCAAGCATCTCCTTTCTGGGTCTAATTTCTTTGTTTCCCACTGGTTGAGGAATTGTATATGCCTCATAACCTGAAGGAAGGTGGGATCATCAAGTGGAGACCTGGGTGAATCCTTCCTCGAATCTGGTGAAGGCTGAGGGAGGTCGTCCTCGGAAGAGTCGTAAGGTGAGGAGTGCCAGGGAACAGGTACTTCTGGATGCATTTCAGGATAACTATCTGGTGCAGATGGTTGGCGAACCAACTCGGTTGGGTAATACATTGGACCTGGTGTTATCAAATGGGGAGATGGTGAGAGAGCTAAGGGTGGAGGACCCATTAGCTGGGAGTGACCACCTTTCAGTGTGGTTCATGCTCAGCATGAGCAGGGAGGCAGTGAGGTCATCAACAAGGGTAGTGAACATCACAAGGGTGGACTTTGGGAGGATGAGGGAAATACTGAGAGGGCACCTTGAGGGGATTAGGTCAGAGATGGACGCACAACAGAAGTGGGACATCATAAAGACGGGTCTGAGGGAGGCTATGGAAGCAGCACCAGGACTCTGATCAAGATGAACAGGGCTAAGGTGCCATGTTAGATGACCAGGAGTGTGTTGGTGGGGGTGAGGGCCAACAGAGCGGCTTTTAGCAGACTGAAAAGAATCGAGAGTGAGGAGGACAGGGAGACGTACGCAAGGAGGTCCAAGGAGGTAACCAAGTTAGTAAGAGAAGCCAAGGCCTCCAAGGAACTGAGGTTGGCTCGGGGCATCAGGGAGGGGGAGAAGGAATTCTTTAGATATGTAAGGGAGAAAAGGAACTGCAGGGTCCGGAGAGTCCGGATCAAGAAGGGTGAGGGGTGGGTGGAGAAGAAGGAGGAGGAGGAGGAACAGGCAGAAGTACTGAATGAGTACTTCTGCTCAGTGTTCACGAGGGAGGTAGGAGTTCTGCTACCACTGTGGACTGGGAGGCAGGGGATGAGGGGGGAGGAGGTGACTGATGAGGCGATTCTGGAAAGCAAGATTTTGGAAGGTCTGAAGGCACTTAGGGTGGATAAGGCACCACGTCCTGATGACAGTCACCTTCGGGTGTTGAGGGAGATACCGAAGGTGTTGGCTGGGAAGCTGACTGAACTGTTCAACACCTCCCTGGACACAGGGCGCATGCCGCAGGACTGAAGGTTGGCTCATGGGGTGCCTATTCACAAGAGCAGTCCAAAGGATGAGCCAGGGAATTATAGACCTGTCAGTTTCACTTCCATAGTGGGTAAACTCATGTAAGTATTCTTGAAGGAGAGACTGCTAACCTTCCTGGAGGTCAGCGAACTCCAGGATGGGCAGCAGCATGGGTTCGTCTCCGGGAGATCATGCCAAACCAACCTAATAGAATACTATGACTGGGTCACAAGGGAGTTGGACAAAGGCCATGCAGTGGATGTCCTATACTTGGACTTCAGCAAGGCTTTTATTTGGTCCCTCACAGGCAGCTGGGGACAAAGCTGAAATATGTAGGGGTGGGGGCTAAGATGACTAACTGGATCATGAACTGGCTGGAAGATAACGGCAATGGGTGGTTGTTGTGGGGGAGGGGGGACTCTCATCTCCTAAGCCAGTGGAGTGCCGCAGGGCTCTGTGCTGGGGCAGATGTTGTTTGGTCTGTTTATATCGGATATTGCACACAGGGTTGGGAGCAGGATCAGTTTGTTCGTTGACGACACCAAGATAGGGGCTGTAGTGGATGACATAAAGGGGTGGCAGAAGCTACAAAGTGACCGAACCAGAATTGAGAAGTGGTCGGCAAGGTGGCAACTGGGTTTTAATGCAAAGAAGTGCAAAGTTATGCACTTCGGGGCAAAGAACCCGAGGAGGGAGTATTGGTTGGGTGGGGTGCAGTTAGGAGGAGGAGAAGGATATAGGGGTCATAGAAACAGGGAGCATGAACAACTCTGCTCAGTGCAGGAAGTCTGTAGCTAAGGCCAACAGAATGCTGGAGTGCATTGCTCAGGGGTTCTCGTCGAGGCACAAGGATGTGATCCTGCTCCTGTACATGCCCTTGGTCAGGCTGCAGTTGGAGTACTGCGTGCAGTACTGGCATCCATATCTGATGAAGGATATCAGGATGCTCGAGGCAGTGCAGTGTAAGGCAACAAAAATGATTCAGGGGATGGAAGGCAGAACCTACGAAGAAAGGCTGAGTCACTTGAGTATGAACACCCTGGAGGAGTGAAGGGATCCGGGGGATATGACTGAAACTTTCAAATACTTGAGGGGGGATCAACAAATCTGGCACAGAGGGGTTGTTCAAGCTGAGGAATCGAATGGACACGAGGGGCACAAGCTAAGATTGGAGGGTGGCAGATTCAGGAGGGAGATGAGGAGGCATTATTTCACTATGAGGGTGGTGTCAAAATGGAACGTTCTACCAGAGGAAATGGTGGCATGCAGGATGGTGGGACATTTCAAAAGGGCTTGGGACTGGGTAAGGGGAGGGAGCTAGGTAAACAACACGGAACAGTTTCCGGAGGTGAAAGGGGGAGGGGGGCAGCTGCTATATAGGGGTGCTAGCTGTGCATTCGAGCAAACTTGATAGACCGTGAGGCCTGTTTCTGCTGGCAAGTTTCGTATGTAACCACTGTAGCCACCCCACGGCTCAGTGTGGTGGTCGATGGACCTGCTCTGACGCCAAGAGTGACGTCCACTTGACCAACTCCACTCTCGGGAGCAAAGGTCGCTAGACCTACTCCGCTTGCGGGAGGAAGACCTTGAGTACAGGTGGCATCTGTGCCTCCGACATCCATCGGAGCCCTGATCTGAGCCACCTGGAGCTGGGTGGTCTGGCTGGTGGGTGGGGTGACGATGGAGTCCTGCAGGGAGGCATAGGTTATGGCTGCGGGACAGCTGCTGCCGCCCCCATGGTTTCAGGTTTGGGTAGTAGGTCACTCTTGATGGTGTTCCACTAGCTGGAAAAGAGTGCTCCTACTTCCACCAAGGGGACCATAGAGCCTGATGGCTGGTCTGACATCTGGTTAGCTGGCCCCGAAGAGGTGGGCACCGGGCCTGGCATCTGAGGGGCTTCCGGGACCTGACCACCAATGGACAAATCATCTGGCATCTGGTCCTCCGTCTGAGCATCAGATGCTTTGGCCTAAGCTGACAACTGGGTGTCAAGGCCTGTGGTCTTTGATTTAGTGGGGCCGGACATTAGATCAGTGGTCATCAGGTCCTCTGGCCTAGTCACATGCCACTCTAGCAAGGCTGATAATAGCTTGGAGATCCACATCTGGTCTGACTCCAGGGTGATGGAGACCGCCACCGCCAGGAGCTGTCATTGATCCGAAGGAACAGCCAAAGACAGTTTAGGTGCGGAGGGCGCTTCCTTGGTGGCTTGTAACCCTGGTGCCTGTCATGGTCGCTGAAGAACTGGAGGATCGAAGCCTCACCGATGGCAGGGCCTGAACAGATGTCCATCAAAGTGGAAGTAACAGAGGCGAAGTCCTTGGCCCTAGACCCTAGCATTTGTTTGTGGGGTCTGATGGCCAGAGAAACTGAAGAGAGAGACTGGGATGGCCCGTGACACAAACCTCCGCCTGACGCCTGGGTAGAGGTGGATGGTTTAGCGATCAATAGTCCTGGGAAGGCTAGCAACCCCGGGGGGGGCAGAATCTGCCCTCCAGCCACAGGCCTTAGAGCTCTTGTGTGGGGAACAGGACTGCAAGTCTGACCCGGACCTTTCTTGTCTGTCCTGTGATGCTTCCCTGAGTGCTTCTTCTCCTTGGGGGAGGCATCGTGGGCCGAAGCCGAAGAAGAGCTGTGCCCAGAGTGAGACTTTTGCATTGCAGCCATTTGTTCCAGCAGGTAAGCCTTGAGCGTCTTGAGGCGGCGAATGTGGGTGCACTTGTTAAAGCTGAGGCTATGTGGGCAGTCGTCCAACTTGTGCAGCTGTCCCAGGCATAGGAGGCAAGCCGAATGGCTGTCTTCGGCCAGAATTTGTTTGCCGCATGCACACTTTCCCTTACGCTGCATGGAAGACTTGGCAGACATAAAGAGGTGAACAATAAACTCAAAGAGTTGAACTGTGCTGAACGTTGAGAAAAAATGGCCATCAACAGTAGCAGGAGGCGTCTGTGGAGCTGAAGTGCAGGGTAGATGGCAGGAAAAGAACTGAGGTGGTGCCGAGGGACCACCTCCTATATACCAAGGCTGACATCGGGGCGGTCCACTGTCTTGGACTGCTAGTTAGAATATTTCCGTGAGGTCCTATTGCCTGGCGGCATAGTAGTAACAGCTGTTACCTGCTGCAAGAGCTCTGTCTTGAAGTGAGATATTCATATACACCAGAGATAGAGTAAGGCAACTATTTGTATACACCAGAGACACAGTATAGGAGATATTAGTGTACACCAGAGACAGAATACAGCAGCTGTTCGTATACACCAGAGCAGTGTTTCCATTCACTTAGAAATGGATGTTAAACATAACAAGAATCAAGTCACCTAGTTGGTTGGTATATAGCTAGTGTTATGCCTACATTGTTGATGTGCACTACCTCCTTTCCTGTTATGTACTTGTTTTCTCCAGGACCACTTTGAAAATGAGCCTGCTCAATGGTGATATGCCTGGTTAAATAAAGTTTCTGATTGCTTGATTGACCTTCTGAATGCCTTCCTTTTGTCCTTAACTCTGACTGTTACTTCTCTTGAGAACCAAAATGGACATGTTTTTTTCTTTGCCTTGCTAATCTGCCTGATACTGTACAATGTGCTGTGGCAGTGATTACTGCCTGCTTTAATCTGACCCAGCACTCTTCCACCCCTCCATCTGTCCCACATTTCAGACTGTCCATCAGGTATGTTCTCATGAGATTAAAATCTGCCTTCTTGAAGTTTAGGACTTTCTGCATTGTATGGCTGGCCTCTTCGACTTTATTGACTATGTACCATACCATGTGATGGTCGCTAGAGCCTAGGTGGCTACCCACCTCTAGCCGGAGACCTGGCTGCTGTTAGTAAGTACAAGGTCAAGGATTGCCCTCTCCCATGTAGGCATCTTTACTAACTGCTCAAGGTCTGTCTCATGTAGTGCCAGTAAGAAGTTGTGGCTCCTTGTTAATGCCGCTGTGTAGGAGTGCCAGTCTTCATCTGGTAGATTAAAGTCTACCACCAGCACAATTTCCCTTCTTTCTGACATTTTTAGGATTGTTTCCAGGATATTTTTGTCCCTCTCTTCCTACTGTGATGGCAATATGGCATCTGCACATTTCATTGCTTACCTATGTGGACCCAGTTCAACAATCAGCCCTTCTACCATACCAGGCTGTAGATTCAGCGAGTTGGAGGCCATTCTGTCATTGATCTCCCAAAGACACTGTTCTCACACAGAGGAAGGGTCCAAAATTCAGCAGGTGATACATAACCCTGAGAGCACCCAGAGCACCCCTCTTCTACAACCGAATGAAACTCTACCTAGGATGGCAGATTGTCTGAGTCTATCATTGATGAGTACTACAAGTCCATGACAGGCCACTTGAGATGGAAGTCTGAATAGAGGACACCTTTTCATGGAAGAATTGGTTAAAATCTTTGTACTTTTCTGCTAAAAAAGCCTTGATCGCATAGCAGATTAAGGCTTAATCAACCTGTATACAGTGCAAAAGAGACAAGCCAGCTGATTCTTTCCTGCAGCTATCATCCTTAACAGGTGCTCTGTATTTCTCAAGGTGACTGTCTGCTGATATTTACCGTATTGAGGCCCCACACCTGTCTGCCATACACAGAGTGAGACCTCTGCCAAGATCATGCCACCTTCCATCCTTTAGACTTCAGCTGCCTCAGGTCATCACAATACTACAGTGAGCTTTAGTGGGATGTCAAGAGATGGACATCAAAGGGTGCCAGAGAATCCAAAGCAGCCACAAAAGCCATGTTGTAGCACTCTATGGACTTCTCAACTACCTAAGCACCGGCTATCGTCATGCCAGGTAGTCCAGTGCTGTGTGGAGGTTACTAGGCTCCAAATTATATTTAGGAGTGTTGTACCATCTCTATGGGGGGGCTTTAATATGGGTGGTGCCTAAGAATGACATGGCATGATGACCCAACCAAACAACTGGATCAACCTTGACCTCACTAATGTCAAAACCCAATGAGAAGACCAGATCCAAGACATGACTGTGAAGATGGGTATCAGAGGGAACTGTTTGTACAACTCTCAGTGATGACACCAACTCGAGGAACTGCTGACCAAGAGGTGACGCTTCACCATTGACCAAAGTATTGAAATCCCCCAGCACAAGCCATTTAGCGGCATCCAACACTATGTCAACCATGAAATCTGGAAATTCCTGTAGAAAGATCACCCTAATGGCCTGGATGCCAGTACATGAGGACTCCTGTAAGTCCAAGCACACTCTAATTACTACTGTTAAAAGACTGATCACATCTATAATCGACTCTTCCCTCTCCCCTTTTTCTACCCCCATATCTGTCCCTTCCACATTCCTTTGACCCTGGTTCCAGCTCTAAATTCTCCATACCGTATCACTATAAATCTTTTTATATTAGGTTTTATTTGTGTTCGGTGAACCTGATATACAGGTTACTCACCTGTAACAGGAGTTCTAGGAGTGGTATATGTTGTTCATCCACACTTATTTACAGGTTCCTTGCCGCTTTAAATCTTTGCCAGAAGGTCTTCAAGCTGGCTCCTCCCACCCACCTGGGTGGTAAAACTCTCAGCTCCGCCCCATGACGCCAGATCTAGCCGCTGGAAGCCAGGCGTTGCCTTCGAGCTGGGGCGGTCGGGTGGGGTTGTGATTGAACATATACCACCTTAGAACTCCTGTTACAGGTGAGTAACCTGTATTTCTAGGACGGGATATGTTGTTCAATCCACACTTATTGGCAGAATCCTAGCAGTTCTCCAGGAGGAGGGAGGCAAGGCACGCACCCCCTACTTAGGGAATAAGGACTGGAGAACCGAGGTCCCAAAACCAGCATCCCGGCATGATTCAAGGTCGATGTGGTAGTGGGTAATGAAGGTGTGTGGTGCCTTCCAGGTAGCAGCGCTGCAGATTTCCTGGATAGGGACGTCCCTGTAAGCAGCCACCAAAGCAGCGGTATGGCGGGTAGAATGAGCTCTTATCCCTTTGGGAGGCTCCATGCCGGCAACCTATAGCAGAGATCTATGCAGGAGATGACCCACATGCCTATCGTCCGCTTGGCTGCAGGTCTGCCAGGTGCAGCTTCAGCATAGGTGACAAACAGCTGGTGAACCTCTCCCCGAACTTCAGCCATCCGCTCCTTATAATAAGAGAGCGCTTTTTTAGGGTCCAGAGTATGGGGCTTATATTCGGCCTCCGAGGTGTGATTGGGGTAGAACACCAGCACAGTCAACACCTGGTTAAGGTGAAACTCCGACACCACCTTCGGAAGGAATTTCAGGTTGGGGGCGCAGGACAAACTTGTCCCTATGGAAGACCAGATAAGGAGACTCAATGGAAAGCGTCTGGAGCTCTCCCATCCTTCTGGCTGACGTAATAGCCACCAAGAAGGCGGTCTTCCACAACAGGTGAGAGATGTCACACCTGTGCATCGGTTCGAATGGCTTGCCCATGAGCTTAGCCAATACCAGCAGTAGATCCCACGGAGGTGGAGATTCTCGACCGAGGGGATATGTAATCAAGGCCTTGAAAAGCTCCCGACCACCTTCTCCTGCGCACTGACTGCTTGCCGCCCACACCCGTAAGCAGAGATGGCTGCCAGGTGCACCTTAAGGGTCGTCGACCGAAGCCCTAGCTGAGAAAGGGACCACAGGTAGTCCAGAATGCTAGCCAATGAACAGGAGGAAGGGTACAGCCCCTTGCCCTGACACCAAATGGAGAATCTCTTCCATCTGAAGGCAAAGCATTCTCTGGTCGACTCCTTACGGGAAGCCTCAACAGCATTGAGGACCTTGTCAGAAAGACCCAAGGCCTGGAACTCTAGCCGCTCAGGAACCAGGCCGTCAGGTGCAGGGACTGAAGGTCTGGATGGAGTACCTTCCCCTTGTTGACTGAGATCAGGTCCGGGAGGGCTGGAAGCCGCCTCAGAAGTCTGGAGCTGAGGCTAAGGCTGAGGAGATCTGGATACCAGAACTGGCGGGGCCAGTCTGGGGCTACCACAATCACCTGCACCTGGTCCCTCTTCACCTTGAGAAGCACCTTGTGGATCAAGGGGAATGGAGGGAAGGCGTAGAAGAGGCCCGAGGTCCATGGCCTCGAGAAGGCATCCCCCTGCAGCGATCCCTGCTGAGGGGGGCGGGCATGAAACAGCCTCAGCTTCGCATTCTGTCTGGAGGCGAACAGGTCCACCTGAGGGGTGCCCCAGTGGGAGAACAGATCTTGTACTATCTCTGGCAGGAGAGACCACTCGTGAGATGCGGCGCCTATCCAGCTTAGGGCATCGGCCAGACTGTTGGAGGCTCCTGCCACATGGATGGCTAGGAGATCCGCCTCCAGGCTGATCATGAGAGATCAAGTGCAGAGAGCCTCCTTGAACAGAGGCAAGGAGTGCATCCCACCCTGCCGGTTGAGGTAATACATAGTCGTGGTGTTGTCCATCTGGACCTGGACCACTTGACCCCATACAAATGGAGCGAAGGCGGTGAGGGCTAGTCAGACTGCTCAAAGCTCCAGCAGGTTGATGTGGTATCGAGACTCCTGAGGGGACTAGAAGCTGTGGGCTCTGAGCTCCCCCAGATGGGCACCCCAACCCATCAGAGAGGCGTTGGTCATCAGAGTGACTGTCGGCTCGGGGTGGACAAATGGGATACCCTCCTGCAGATGAGCTGGAATGAGCCACCACTGGAGGCCGTTCCACATCTCCTGGGTCACGGTCACTGGCTGGTCCAGAGGACTGGAGCGCTCTGACCATTGGTGGGCCAGCCCCCATTGCAGGGGACGCATATCCCAGCGGGCCCAACGGATCACGCTCGTGCAGGCCACCAAGAGGCCCAGAAGGCGCTGGAAGTCCCAGGCAGGGCGCAACTGCCCAACCTGAAATGATTGGGCAAAGGAGGAAAGGACCTCGGCCCTGTCCGCCGGGAGCCATGCTCTGGCTCAAAGAAAGTCGAGCTCTGCTCTGATGAACTGGATCACCTGTGACAGCACGAGATCCGACTTGGCCTCATTGATGAGGAGGCCAATCTGAGAGCAAACCTGGAGGGCCAGGTCCCTGGACCACTCCACCTCCAACCTGGAGGGGGCTGCAATCAGCCAGTCATCCAGGTAAGGGTACACCCGGACACCTCAGCACCGCAGGAATGCTGTCACCACTGCCATGCATTTGGTGAAGACCCTGGGAGCTGGAAAGAGGCCAAAGGGCATGGCCCAGAACTCATAAAGGGATCCCTCTGCCCTGAAATGGAGGAATCATTGCTGAGACAGATGGATTGGGACATGAAAGAACGCATCCTGAAGGTCCAGAGAACAGAACCACATGCCTCGTTCCAAGGATGGAATGATCTGAGCCAGAGTGACCATCCTGAAGGTGCGAGACCTTAGGAACTTGTTCAGGTTGTGTAGGTCTAGAATGGGGCGCCAGCCCCCCATCCGTTTTGGGATCAGGAAGTACCCGGACACAAACCCTGGGTCTGGAGGGGGGGGTCCTCCACCTCCCTGATCACCTCCTTCTGGAGAAGCAAGGCAATGTCGGCTGCGGAACCCGTAGCCCCCTGTGGAGCGACAGCTTGATAGGAGGGGGACTGCTCGAATTCCAGAGGCAGACCCCTGCCTACCACTTCCAACACCCAGCGGTCCCATGGTGATAGCGGACCAGGCGGAAAGGAAGTGACAGAGCCATCCCCCCATGGGGGAAACCCGGGGAGGAGTGACGAGGTTGGGGGGCGACACCCCTCAACCCGTCACTGGGCAGGCTTGGAGGAAGGGCCGGCCGAGGAGCTGCCCTGGCTTTTTCCTCCCGGCTTCCTGCTCGAGGAAGCAGCAAGCTTGGCTTTGGGGTGCCAAGTACGAGCTTGCTGGCCCTGATGCTGGTGTTACTGGGCCAGACGTGCCGCAGGGGCTGAAGGACGAAAGGGCTTACACTGCTGCTACTGGTGGTCTTTGTCCTTCTGGGCAGACGTGACCGAGCCCAAGGTGGCACTGGACTTCTCGATCCATTGGAGATGACCCTCCACCCCAGGTCCGAACAAGTCAGTACCCAGGAAGGGGACATCTGCCAGCTTGTGCTGGGTATCAGCCGTAAAGGTGGAGCTCCGCAGCCAAGCTCTGCGGCGCATGGCCACTGCAGGTGATACTGACCGGGCACACAAATCAGCGATGTCCAACGAAGTTTGGAGCTGCTGTTTTGCTACCGGCCTTCCCTGATCCCGCACCTGCTTGACCGTCGTTTGAAGGTCAGCCGGGAGATGAGGAATCACCTCATCCAGGGAGCCCAAAAGGGCATGTAAAAAGTGTGCCATCAGAACGGTCGAGCTAGCCTGACAAAGGCCTAGGGAGGACGCAGCATATACCTTCCGCTCTGAGTAGTCCAATTTCTTGGACTCCTTATCGGGCGGTTTGTCCACATCCCGAGCATTCCCGGAACGCCGGAAAACACTGTCGGTCACTAACCCCTCTGCAGAGGGGTGCTCCAAGAAACCGGAGAGTGAACCTTTAGGGACTGCATACTTTCGAGCCATCCTGGCTGAAGGTGTGGGACAAGATGCTGGCCGCTGTCACAGCTCCAGGACCGGGCCAACAATGGCTTCAGCCACTGGAAAGGCCTCCGTTGGGGAATCCTCTCGGTCCAGTATCTCCGTGAGGGGATACTTGGCCCATTTTGAAACGGGTTCGAGCTTCATCCCAGTGGACTCTGAGATGAGTCGAAGCATTCCTAAAAATGAGGATGGGCTCTTGTCCACCGACTGACCCCCTGTAGACTCCAGGTCAAGCGGCCTGGAGAACAAGGAGGCGTCATCGTCAGACTCTGAGGAGTCTGCGAACACCTGAGGCACCCTCCACGTGCCGAGGTCAATCAGGAGTGAGGGTGACCGACAACCTATGGGGCAAACCCTGACCCGGCCAAGAATCCTTGGTCGGGGTCCCAGTCTTCGGTTGTGGAGGCGGAGGTTCCACCACAATGGGTGGAGCAGCCGGTTTCGGCCGAACAACCGGTGCCGGTTTCGGCTCCTCGACTACGAGGTGTTGTTTCGACCGCTCAGGTGACAGCCACTTAATGGCTGGAGAAGGTGACGGAGTCGGCTTATTCCCGGACAATAAGAGCTGCTGCCACATTAAATCCTCGTAGTGCCGATGCAACTTGCACCGGAGCCTATCCTCCAAAGAGGATGACGCGGATGAGCGGCACTTCCGCTTTCCATGGTGCCAAGACCGAGACCGCCGACGTCGGCAGGACCAGCTGGACATAGAAGAGGTCTGAGACCGAGACCTTTGGGGATTCTGAGGGTGGGTCAGAGAGGGGACGGGGGAAACCCGCCCCTCCCTCGGTTCAGGGACCTTAACTGGGGACTCTGGCACAGGAGGCACAGACAAGTACTCTGTTTCCGCCATGGGAACCGGTGAAGTAGGGTTGTCGGCATCACCAGTTAACAAACCGTCCAACAGGTCGAGAAAAATCTTGACTGCATCAACGGGTGTCTTGGCCGGCTGACCTGACGGGGACACCATGAAGCCAGCAGCCTTAGCCGCAACCTTGACCAAAGTCGAAAGTCGACCATCCAGTGAAGGGGATCTCTCCCGCTCCCACGAATGTCGACGGTGGGACTTACCTTTGGAGTCCTTCTTTTTGGACTGACTGGAATGTCCCGATGGTCCTTCTTCCTTAGTAGAGAGCGATTGGCAAAGCTCCTTAAAAGAAGCTGTATGTGAAGAGCCCAAGGAGAGCGGGATAAATGCCGTGACCGAGGAAGAAGATAATGCAGCCTGGGCCACCTCCTTGTCGAGGGCGATCATCTGCTCCAACTGATCCGAGGACCCGCCGCCGCTAACACCGCCCAACGGCCTGCTTTGACTTGACCGGTGGATATCATTTTTCAGGGCGTCCCAAAAGAAGTCAAGCAGCGCGGTCCTCCAAGACCGAAGCCAAAAAGGATTTGCACAAATCGCAAGCCTGCAAATCATGGCCGAGTCCTAGGCAGTAAACGCACGTGGAGTGCGGGTTGGTCCGGGACATCTCCTGCCCACGGGACACCGAAAAACGGGAGTTGATTTGTCCATCACAGCCGCGAGGGAAAAAGAAGACCGAGGTTCAGTAATTGAAAATAAGTTTGATTAACCAAGAGTGTGGATCCAGGCCTAAAACGCAGAGCGCTAAGGAAGGAATCTGAGCTTCCAAGCGGTAAGGAAGATCTGGAGTCATGAGGCGGAGCCGAGAGTTTTACCACCCGGGTGGGTGGGAGGAGCCAGCATGAAGACCTTCCGGTAAGATTTAAAGTGGCAAGGAACCTGCCAATAAGTGTGGATTGAACAACATATTCATGTCCCTTGAAATATATATTTCTTTACTTTTATGAAAAATTGTGTCCTACCCAAAACTAGCTGTATCTTCTGTTCCAAACATATACTACTGTCAATGCTACCTGCTGATACTTTGTATATACTGTACTACTGTATCTCACTTTATTTGTATTATTACTATTTTCTTGTGTGTTGCATCCCATGTATATTGTCCCTTGTTCCTTGTTAACAAACCCAGGTCCACCTCGAAAATAAGCTTGCTCAACGGTGATCGCCTGATTAAATAAAGACTTTGGCCCGGATATTCAGACTGCGCCAGGTTGTGGCGCAAGCCTGGGCGCAACGCAACTTGGCTGCGCAGGGGCGTTGACAGGGTGATATTCAATGGAGCTGCGCCATGGCACAGCATCACTGAATATCGCACCCTGGCCACCCGCAGTGCGCATGGCGCAGTGGCACTGTGCCAGTGCAAGTGGCCAGAGTGGAGCAGGGGGATGCGTGGCGCAAGTTCCGTTGCACAAGGCGCAGCAACCACGATATTCAAACGTGCACATGCAAATGGGGCCATAATGGCAAGCACAATGGGGCCATTTGCATGTCATTATGGCCTCATTTGCATGCAGTGTGCCGATCCTCGGGCGACTGCGCCTGGCTCCTCTGTCAGGCTGCAGCTGTCGGGAATGATGCCCCTGCACACTGCGAAAAGTGCCCTACTGCCCGATTGCGGGCATATGTAGAATATCAGTAAACGCCAATATCCCTGGTGGTCCAGTGGACCGCTCACCCAATCATGGGCTCAGCGATGATAATAAGCCGCCCATTATCTCTTGGTGGTCTAGTGGACCAACTGGACAGCTTTTACGCCTGATCGTGGCATCTGTGTTAAAAGATAAGTCCAATATCCCTGGTGGTTCAGTGGTAGCCCCTCCCCACCCGCCCACTGAGCCCCACCGTCCTCGCCTCCCCGGTCAGTGGCGGGCGCAGCACCCCACCCGCCTGCCCCTGCACAGTAGGGCTCTATGCCCACTGGTCCACAGCGTGAGCCAACAGACGCAGTAGCTTCAAACTCAGAGCCATAGGTCCAGATATGTGAATGGATCCATTCACATATCTGGACTGTGTAGCGGTACGGGCTGCACGCCCATTGGCTCATGCTGTGGACCAATGGGCGTACAGCCCTACTGTATGGAGTCAGTCGGCGAACGGGTGGGTGGCAGGTGGGTGGGGTGCTGCCGCCCGCCGATGATCGGGGGGGAGAGCGGGGCGGTGGGGCTCAATGGGCAGGTGGAGAGGGGGTTACCGCTGGACCACCAGGGATATTGGACCTCTCTATTTTATTACATATGCCCGCGATCGGGCTGCGAGCAGTCCACTGGACCACCAGGGATATAGGACTTATCTTTTAACACAGATGCCTGCAATCGGGCTGCGAGTGGTCCATTGGACCACCAGGGATATAGGACTTATCTTTTAACACAGATGCCCGCGATTGGGCTGCAAGTGGTCCACTGGACCACCAGGGATATAGGACATTTATTTTCTACTTACTTATGCCCGCGATTGGGTACGGGGGTGCCCATTTAAGGTGCAGCCAGAGTTTTAGGTGGTTACCTACAGGATGGCAGCTGGCCGTGGTTGTGCCCTGCACACGGCAGCTCACCTGTGGGTAGCCAGCTGTTGTTCCTTTTTTTTTTTTTGGCTCATTTGTGCAGCAGCGGTAGGGGTTGCACATGCATGGGCTCAGCACATCCGGCTGAATATTGGGATGTGCGGAGTATGCATGGGCACGCCCCCCCCACCTGCGCCACATACATTACTGATGCGCTCCGGCGCATCAGGATTTGTGCCAGGCTCAACCCCTGTTTGAATATCGCGCCAGGGCGCATCAGTTGGTTTCTGAAAATCCAGGCCTTTGATTGATTGATTTGATTGATTGAGTCTCTGGGGGTACATGTATGCAAGGAAATCATTGGCTCCACCATACTTTACACAGCAGAGACTGCTGCAGTCACAAACTGTACCCTCCAAAAACAGTAATGGAGAGTACAGAGCACCCCCAAACAGCAAGACATCATGGAAACTCTGCACAAGAGGCAGAGTATAGAAGATATTTTCATATACATCCGAGACAGAGTACAGCAGCTATTCATATACACCAGTAGCAGAGTACAGGAGACATTCATATACACCAGAGACAGAGTATGGCAGCTATTCATATACGCCAGAAGCACAGTACACCACCTATTCATATACACCAGAGGTAGAGTAAAGCAGTCATTCGTATATACCAGAAAGAGAGTACAGTACTAAAGCCATAAACAGACCAGAGGAAGAGTATGGCAGTCATTCATATACACCAAAGGCAGAGTATGGCAGCCATTTTTATATACCAAAGGTAAAGTACTGCAGACATTTAATACACATGGGGTTGTGACCCCTCTACTCAAGGCTAAGGCTTAATGTTCCAGCTCATAAATAGATTCTGATGGCTGGGAAGGTTTTATATCCCCAAAGAGGGGGCTAAAAGTGAGTGCATAAATCACACAAGAAGGATGAAGCTGTAAACTAGCAAAATGCTTGGCCCCCTCCACCAAGGTCTGCTGTGGATTACTGTGTGGTTAGAAGCAATGAGCTCACACATGCCTGAAGAACCATGTCACTGTGAAGCAGCAGCATCTTATAGTCATTAAGTAAAGTGGTTAGAGTAACCTAAAAGAAATGCTCTTTTCCTGTTTATACCAGGTTAGTATTACAGTTAACCATGTCTGGCATCACTTCAAAGAGTGACAGGCTTTTTATTCTGTAGAAGAAATAACCAATTCCGACATAAAAGGCGTTGTTTTGCATTTACACTCTGAGGGGCTGGGATGCACTGCAGTTGTTGTACTGAACTTGGACAGCGTAGGATCCTGGCGTTGAATAAGTTGCACTTAATTCAGAACTGGCAACACACACACACCTTGCTCTCTGCAGTCACAACGATGTAAACCTGAAGAAGATACTGTAACAAAAAAGTCTTTCTTTATTCCAAAACAGGATAAATACTATAAGAGCAACAGTGGACCTGCAGACCTTGCCGAGAACTTTGTTCCATCTTGTGCCTTTTCAAGACTGCCACATTGCTGCCCAAGTCTACATACTAGTGACTGCACAGACCCAGTAGGCGTGTGTCTTGCCAGTTCTGAAGTAAGTGCAACTTGAATATCTTGGCACCGCAGTACTTGGAAGCTGCCTGTTTTAGACCGCCCTAGCAGAGAATAACCTTTCAAAGTAAAATGAGGATTTGATTAGAGGTCTCTCTCTCCCTCTCTCTCTCTCTCTCTCTGTTTCTTCACAATTGCCAAAAGACAGCCAAAACGAAAAAGCATATAGCACACATAAAGGTGTACCGTTCGTCAATGACTCGCTGCTCAGACAAAATGGAGACCTTTCAGAAGAGGAAGAAGAAGATGGTCACTCTCTGTGCAGAATGTTTAAGGTTCTTGAGCAGACGCGTGCATGAGAAACTGACCAATATTTTCATAAAGAAAACGGTTGAGAGAACTAAGCCACTTACCACACAAGTGCACAAAAACCAAGTCAATTCTGCATAGGATACTTTACCCTTACCCCACCCCAGACATGTGCTGATCTATTTATACAACATGGTTCGATAAAAGCAGACCATTGCTCCAGAGAAGTGACGTGCTTGACATCATCAGCATTTATCACAAAGGGAAAACATGCAGCAGGGTGCAAAAATGTCTCACGTGAGCTTGTCAAACAGCCAATGCCCTAGACCCTCAATAGCACAGGCATACAGACAGTCAAAATTGTGACATATTCCCAGTTTTTTGTTTTTTCTTTTATTTAATAACCTTTATTGATTTCAGGAGCAATGTGAGGAAGTATTTTTTCACAGAGTGTGTGGTGGATGCATGGAACTGCCTTCCTGAGGAGGTTGTGGGGTCAGAAACAGTGGGGGAATTCAAGAATGCATGGGACAGACATAACGCAATTCTTGTGGGGGTAGGAAGAAATAGGCTGTTGGTTAACTAGGATCTGCAGCTTATCCAACAGGTAGAGTAACGGGCAGATTAGGTGGGCCAAGCGGCCCTTATCTGCCGTCAAAGTCTATGTTTCTATGTTTCAATAAAACCTGACACACATGGCAAACATCAAACAAGCAACATGCAATTCCCCCCAAAGTACCTTGAAAAATGCATTTTATCATATTTCACTTAAGACGCATTATTAAAAAAAAAGGGCTGGTCAACAGATACAGTATGAAGCTTATTTCCAATCTTATAGGCTACACATAACCAAAAGTTAATCTATCCCTAATGAAGTATAGCTATACAACTACGACTTAGAAGGCGTGCCATCTGTCTCCTGAGTGGATACTTCATCTAAAGTTATTAAAACATATAGCTTCTCCCTTTTGTTTGAATAGGTCTTCAGTCTGTTATGTGTAAACCCCCTAGAAATGGGGGTTCCTAAAATGTCTTCCTGGGCTTGCCTAATGCCCACTGCCAGGCTGGTGTCCTGTGTCTAAAACAGTTTTGAATACGCCTGCATTAGGGTGCCCTGTTAGCCTCTGTGCCTGTCTCTCTAAGTGCTATCTATTTCGTAGAATATAATTAATCTGGGGGGGGGGGCCGAGTGGTTTCAGGCTCAAGTCCCACCCAGGCTGTGGTACAGCTGCCATCGCTAAGTGCGCAGAGAGGGCCCGTTTAGGATCTGTGATTGTTTGCTGATTATCTGCTTTAATAATTATAATACAGAAGTTTGTCTAACCTGCCTTCCTTTGCAGCATGGACTTTCTGCTTAGAGCCACCATTTTGGTTCTGGACTGCCAGTTTGGACCAATTGGTACCTCAGGGGATCTTAAAATGGAGACTGTCCCCAGAGGTCTTGTGGGAGTGAATTTCTGTAGGAATTGTAGCTTTTACTGTTTGTCGCCGAAATGGACCTGGAGGAGGAGCCCTTTCTGTGACAGACAGGTGGTGCAATAAAGCGAACCTTTTGGATCACTGGGAAGTCCCAGAGCTGCCTGCAGCAGTGTGTCAGTCGAAAGCTGGAGTTTGGAAGGTGAACAGCTCGAGTAATTCGAGCAGCTGCTCCTGCATGGTAGCGCGGGGATTCAGTGGAAAGGATGTGTCTTTTTTTGCATCTAAGTAGGTGTGAATCTCTTCCTCCCCTTGCCTTCCTTCTCTGCTAGCTCATTTGTTCCCATAGACGCCATATGGCGTCAGAATCATCCATTGTTAGAACTGACCCAAAATGGCCACCAGGAGCAAATGAACTTGTGTCCTCTCACATCCCCCTCTCCCACACTGCTTTGTGTTAGCCTCAAGTAAAAAAACAAAATGCAGAAAAGCAGAACAATGTTCTGTGCATCCTGTGCTGATACCTCTCACCCGCATAGATGGCAATCTTTCTCTCTCTCTCTCTCTCTCCCCCTCAATCACTAGCCGACGACAGCTTTCTTCGATCGGAAACTGTGTCCTGTGATCACAGTATGTCTCATTCTACTGGTGACAGTTTCTATGTGTCTCTATGGATGACAGTCTTTCTCAGCCGGTAAAATCTCCAAACAAGCTTACTTACTAGCTCCTGCGCTCACTACCTGTCTCACCTGCACAAACACAGTCTCCCTCTCACTCTCTCGCTCACTGTCATCTGGTAGTCAATGACAGCAGCTTTTGAAGACATAAACAACAGAAAGGTCAAAACTGCCACTCTTCTACATGTTTAGACGCTCCCATGCCTTGCCAGTGTCTGTGTGTGACTGCACCCATCTACTGCCACACAAATGAATGCACTTCTGATATTCAGGATGGCCGTTTAATTGGGATGAAAAGCCCGCCACTGGGGTGTCCCAGTTAAGCAGCTTCTACTGTACTGGCTATAAATTTTTCTGCTGTAACCCTCCTATGGGGTTTATTTTACTGAAAATACCACCAATGGCTTAATCTGGTTCAATTTCAGTTGGTTATTATCTGTATTCTCCCCCCTCCACCTCAGGTCGCCCCTGAAAAAGAGACTTCTGATCTCAGTGGGCCTACCCAGTCAACAAAATTCAATAAATATTACTTTAACAGTACTGGGACATTCACTTCCTGGCTTCCTATATGCCCAAGCCGGACTGAGTCAGTTGGTGTGACTGCCGTGCCCTGGGGAAGGGGCAGTTTTTGGAAAAAGAGGGAAAGATTTTTGGCGAGGAAGAGGGAGGAGAGACAGAAAGAGGAGAAAGGGAGGGGGGGGAGATGGTCGGCCTGGGTAATGGCCGGGAGTTTTGTCTGATCAGAAAGCACCGGAAGATCCACTCGCTCGTGGCAGCAGCCCTGGGTACCAGACTTCCCACTGGGAGCTTCTTCCCCAGAAGGTGCATCCCAAGACAAAATGGGTTGGAGGCTGTCCCGGAAGCCTGGGTATGGGGAAAGCTGCCTAATAATAGGAGATGGACATGTACCTTCAAGGGGGAGGTATGAGCACTCACTTGCACTTTGCCCAGATCCAGGGGTACAGGACTGGATGGCAAGTTCCAGTCGGAAGGAGCAGTTGCCCAAATGGGTAGTCTGGGGCTTATTGTCAAAGAATCAGCGGGAAGCATCAGTGCGGGGTTGCCAAGTACCTCTGATCAACTGTAACTGCCTAGTGGCTAGTGAAGTGGGCCACCAAATGCCTTGAGTAAGTCCAGCTGGGGTCTGTAAGAATGGACCCAGTGTGAAAGGGCCTCGCCACAAGACCAAATAGGGGGTTATGTGAAAGTCCAGTGGAAGAAATGCTTCATCGTGACGCCGAATAGGGAGTTAATGAACCCCAATGTGTACAGTGGAACAAGGGGATCAATTTTGCAGTAGCTAAGATCATGAAGCTGTGCCAGCTCGTGTTCATCATTATAAAGACTGAAGAGCTCATAAAGCAAAAGATCCTGGTGCTTGAAGTTACCCTTTGTTTGGACAATAAGTTTATTAAGTTTCCCAGTGTCTAACCCTTTTGACTCCACAGCCTAGCCACCCCGGTAGTGTGCCAGTGGATGCCCGGAGGTCAAGCCCCAGTTCGGAAGGTAAGGAATGTCCTGGACTTGTTGTTTTCCATATATGAGACACTGCCCAGGACAGCGTAACACCATGGCCCCTAGACAAACTGGGAGGAGACCCTTCCTTACAAAGCTTTTAGAGCCAAATAAAATGCCACTCCCGATATGTAGGCATATCCTGATCAAGCCAGTGGTGTGTAATGACTTTTTTGGTACACGCTGCTACTAGGGCCACATGATATTTTTGTACACCTATTAATTCATTTTACAGTCCCCTACTACAGAAACTGTGGTTGTGAAAGCATCAGTGAGTCCCACGAGTGGATCAGGCCTGAGCTTTATGGTTTGCCATAGCGGCTGTGTTTTGGGGCAATGCCACAGGATGTGAAGCAGGGTGCCCTGGGCCTCACTGCATCTGCTGCACAAATCTGTTTGCAATCTGTGCATCCTATTAAGTTTAATAGGTGTACAGTACATAACATGTACAATTCTAAATTGCATGAGCCAATATCTATCACATTTTATATGCTTATATAGGTCTTTCCAAATACGTGGTCATTCATAACCCCCATGTTCCCGTGGGAGGGCAGTCTGCCAGTATGTACAGGAGCTGTCCTATCTATTCTGCAAGGAGTGAGGTCACATCGCGTCCTGTAAATATTAGAGATAAAGTGTGGCAGTATGGCCAGGTCTGTTAATGGGAGATTAGCCTCACTATATGCTGAAGTCCAAGGCCTCCCCCTAATATGTTTTGCCAGCTGATGAAGCCTTACGTGGCGAAGCGCCAGGGCACCTGATCTTTGCAGGAAGTACCGAGGTTTGTGTACTCCAGTGTTACTAATTTGGCTACGTTAAGCCTTTGACTAAAATAATACATTTGGCATCTACAATTTTGTATATGCTTCACTGGAGTTAGAAAAGCTCCTGGCTCTGGAGTGCTAGTGAATTCCTTTGTTTGTTCAAGTGGTCTGCCCAGCCTGCCCTGTGAGGCTGAACACCCCTGCAGGGGATCATGACATAGAACATAGGGTAATAGGAGAAGAAGATGTGGAGAGCCATGTGTCCTAACACCATGAGCCTTGGAACAAAATCCCTGACTTAGAGGCTATCATGGCAGACGATTACCTGGACCTAGTGGCTGTAACATAATCATGGTACACAGAGCATCATGACTGGGACGTGGCCATATTGGGCTGCTCTCTATTTAGGAGATACGGGGCAGGAAAAAGGGGAGGAGGGGCGGCATTATATGTAATGGGGGGAGTAGAAGCCACTGAGGTGCAGGTGCATCAAGGCAAGGAAGGGCTGGAGGTGCTGTGGGCCATCCTATAGATGGGCTCTGGGACCACTCTCCATATTGCAGTAATGTACAGACCTCCAGCACAAGGAGAGGAGATAGACAAGGCTCCAAAGAGAAGCCATCTTCAGGATGGTGGGTAAATGGAAGGTGCTGATAGTTGGAGACGTCAGTCATCCAGATGTGGAGTGGAACCTTCTGGCTGCAGCTTTGGCAAGGAGCAGGGCAATCCTTGACCCTTTAGGAAACTTTTTTCAGACAGCTAGCAAAAGAGCCTACTAGTCATGGGGCAGTGTTGGATCTAGCACTAACTAACAGGGATGGAACTGCAGACGTCACAGTGGGGAGCCACCTTGGTACCAGTGATGACTGTACGGTGCGGTTCAGCATAAGGAAAGGAGCAGAGGTGAGCCACATGAGGACGAAGGTCATGGACTTCAACAGGGCAGATTTTAAAGAAATGGGAGACTGCCTCCTTGAATGCCTTGTGGAGGGTGCCAGGAAGGAGTAGAGTCACAGTGGAGAAAAATAAGGGAGGATATCATTAGAGTGACAAACATCTGTGTTAAAGTGGTATTCAAAAGTAGAAGGCAGAAGGCAAAGGAGACCATGGTTCTCCAAAGAGGTGGAGGGTTGCTAAAAAAAAAAAAAAACTTTCAAGAGGTACAAAAAACAGAGAAAAGGATTGGGATCTGTATCATACCAGGAGAAGGAAGGGTAAGGCAGTTAGGGAAGAAAAGGCATAGACAGAGGAAAGAATTGCTGGAGGGGTGTCAGTAGGGGATAAAATGTTTTCAGGTACGTAAGCGAGATACGAAAAAGGGAGGGACAGAGAGGATTAAAATGGCAGAAGGAGGGAACTGCAGAATGACCAGCAGGGTACCACAAGGTATGGTACTGGGACATGTCCTCTTCAGTATCTTCACTGGGGATACTGTAGAAAAATGAACTGGAGAGAAAGGTATGCCTTTTTGCAGAGGACATCAAAATATGCCATAGGGTGGACACTCAGGAGGGGGTGGAGAAAATGTGTAGGGATCTAGGGAAGCTCTAAGAGTGATCAAAGATATGGCAGTTGGGGTTCAATGTCAAAAAACACAAATCATGCACCAAGGACATAGGAGCCTCGGTACTAAGTATAAGATGGGAGGAAGTACAGGCAGTCATTAGACAGGAAAGAGACCTTGGGATTATAATATTAGAGGACCTCAAGGTGGTATTGCAGTGTGTCAAGGCCATAGGTAGGGCTAGTGGGATGCTGGGGTGCATAGGAAGAGGCATAATCAGCAGGAGGAGGGAGGTGGTACTGCTGCTGTATCACTCTCTATTATGCACCATCTGAAGCACTGTGTTCATTTCTGAAGACCACGCCTCAGAAAGGACATAGACAGGCTGGAGGCAGTCCAGAAGAGAGCAACCAAAATGGTGCAAGGTTACAAGGGAAATCCTACAAGGAGAGACTGAGGGATCTAAATATGTACACCCTGGAGGAGAGGCAAGCGAGAGGTGACATGACTGAGACCTACAGGTACCTCATAGAGGTGAACAGGGTGTAGGAAGGGAGCCTTTTCCAAGTGAGGAGGAGCTCCAGGACTAGGGGCATGCAATGAAGGTGTGTGTGTTTGGGGGGGGGGGGTCAGTAGGGATATGAGGAAATATTTCTTCACTAAAAGGGTAGTAGACACAGAACCAAATGCCAGCCAAAGTGGTGAAGAGTAGAACAGTGGACGGCTTCAAGCATGTGTGAGATAAAAATAGGCATATATTAGAAGAGAAGCAGGAAGGGAGACCAAATAGGGTCTGTGGAGACAGACTATGCAAGGAACACTTGGGCAGACTGGGTGAGCCCAGGGGTCCTTTTCTGCTGAAATATTCTCTGTTTCTATAACCAACATCTCCCCCCTCCCCTGTCCAGCCTGATCTCTTGACCAGCTTTTTGTGCCTGTGCCACTCTTTTTAAAACTCTGTAGTGTTTTTACATTGACCAGTATCTCAGGTAGCTTGTTCCACCACAACCACCACCACCACCACCCCCAAGAGGCGGAGCTATAATTTTTTCACAAGGTTAATACTTTCCTTGAAAAATATAGTTTCCCTTTTGAAACTAAAATTAGGCTAAAACAACTACTGTTTACTGGCTTATGGGGACAGCTGGCGCTACTTTGCTATAAAGCTGCATCTGCTAAAGCACCACCCTCTCTGTGAAAATAGTAGTTACGTGAGAACTTACCGTAACAGTAGATCTTTGAGAGAGATTTCTGCAGTAGGTCTTCACAAGTAGGACTGCACCCCCTGGTGTGAGGACCGCATGGCAAAATTGTAGCTAGCAATCTTCAGCGGGGACCACCCCCGGCGTCAGGTGGTAGATGTCAGCGTGACAATAAATGGGGTCAGTCCCCCACCCGCCCTCCAATTCTTCTACCAAAGACCTCTAAAGAGGAAGCAGAAAAAAAGTGTGGAAACTCCTGGTGCCCTGAGCCCTGGATAAAATAAATTCTTGGGAAGGGAATAATGAAAAAAAAACAGGAGCTGGGGGAAAGCTGGGTGGGATACCTACTGCAGGAACCTCTCTCAAAGATCTACTGTTACAGTAAGTTCTTACGTAACTGCTATATCTTCGAGAGGGTTCCTGCAGTAGGTCTTCACAAGAAGGACTGAATACCAAGCAGTCTACTCAAAGGGAGGAGTTAGAGATGAGGTTCAAGGAGAAGGAAAATATCTGCCAACTACAGATAACTTACAACAGAAGACCCTGCAGGACTGCTAGACCAAAGCCAGCCCTGCGACTAGAAGCAATGTCTAGACTAATGCTTCATGAAAGTGCGGACAGAGGACCAAGTGGCCGCTACACATATGCCCACAGTGGACACATTCCTGAAGAAGGCAGTGGAAGTGGCCACTCCTCTAGTTGAGTGGCCCTTGACCGTCCCCAAAAGGAGCCAGACTTCTGGTAAATGTAGTGAATACAATTTGCCAGCCACCTAGACAGAGTCTGTTTGGAAATAGCCTTGCCCTGGCACTGGGAGCAAAGACTACAAAAGCTGGTTCAACTTGCGAACCTCCTTAGTCCTTAAGACATTATACATCAGAATCCTGTGCACATCAAGGGTGTGCAGGAGATATTTCCCATTGGAGTGGTCAGGTAAAATACTGGCAGTTCAACATTCTGATTTAGTGTGAGTTCTGAAACTACCTTCGGAAGAAAAGAAGGACTGGTCCTCAGAGCCACCCAGTCTCTGTGGAAAATCAAGTAAGGTTCTCTACAAACTAGAGCCTGAAGCTCTGAAACTCTTCGAGCTGAAGTGACATCAACCAAAAAGAGCGTTTTCCATGCCATAAAACATATATCACTACTTGTTGCCAGCTCAAAAGGGGGCAAAGTAAGCTTTTCTGAGATTAAATTAAGATCCTAATGGGAACAGAACTCCGGACCGGAGGTTTTGAGATGAAGGATCCCCTTCAAAGGCAACTTCTAGCTGAGCTAGGGTTTTGCCCTCCACTAGAAAGTGGCAGCCGAAACCGCAGAAAGATGGACCTTCAAGGAGGAATAACCGAGGCCCAACTCTGATAGGTGCAAGAGGTACTCTAAAATCTGGAAAGTCAAGCAAGAAAAAGAGTCTCGGCCTTCAGCTGTTGCCCAGATGGAAAATCTCTTCCACTTCATGGAATATGTGGATCTAGTGGATGGTTTTCTGGCCTCCACTAAGACCTGAGTGACTCTAGAAGAGAAACCTCTAAGTCCTTAGGTGCCACACATGAAGGTGAAGCAATCTGAGGCTCGGATGTACCAGGGTAACCTGCTCCTGGGACAGAAGGCCATGAGATAAAGGAAGAGGTACTGGGGGTTCCAGTGCCAACTGTTGTAGCAGAGGGAACCAAATTTGTCGAAACCACAGGGAGGCAATAAGGATCATGTGTGCCCCCTCTGCCTGAAGCTTCAGCAGAACTTTCTGAAGAATAGGAAAAGGAGGGAAAGCATATAGAAATCTCCCTGTCCAAGACAGAGACAGTGTGTCTTGCCAAAAAGCACCACACCAGGGAACAAGTGAGAAAAAGCTGGGTAGTTTTGTGCTGAATGGGGAGGCAAAGTGGTCTGTGTCTGGCTGACCCCACTGAAGAAACAGATCTTCTACTACTGCCTGCTTTAATTCCCACTCATGAGCCCTGGTGACTGATCAGCTGAGACTGTCCACCAGAATGTTGTGATCGCCTGGCACGTGGACTGCTGTCAAGGACAGGCCATGTTGAACAGCCCAGTACCACACCCGCATCGCCTCCCTACAAAGGGGGTAAGACCGGGTGCTTCCCTGTTTGTTGATGTACCAGACAGTGGCCACGTTGTCTGTCTGGATAAGTAGTGTTCCCGGAACCAAGAGGGACTGAAAGACCTGGAGAGCATAGAGCACTGCTCTTGTCTCCAGAATACTGATATGAAGGCTCTCCATGGGCAACCAAGTGTCCTGTGTCCGATGGTCTCCCAAGTGCCATCCCCATCACAGGTTCGAGGCATCAGATGTGAGAATCATGGCGGGAGACAGACAGTGGAAAGAACACCAATCGAAAGGCTGGAGACGTCCTGGCACCAAAGGAGATCCCTCTGAAGGCTGTTGGAGACTAGAACCTTCTGATTCATGTCATCCAAGCACTGATCCCATTGGATTCGTAGCGACCGTTGGGTCACCCTCATGTGCAGTCTGGCCAAAGGGACTATGGGTATGGCAGCCACCATCAGACCCAACAGTCAGAGGACCAAACGCGCTGTGGTCTAACTAGATGAAGCCACCAGCACAGCTTGCAAGATTAGAGTCTCTGCTCCGTTGGCTGGAAGGAAGGCCTTGCTCTGGACCATGTCCAGTACTGCTCCAATGAATTGGAGGTGCTGGGAGGGTGACAGCTGGGACTTGGGGTAGTTGACCAAGATGCCCAGACCGGAGAAAAAGTCCAGAGTGAAGTAAAGGGATTCCTTCAGACTGCCCAGGGAGGGCACTGAGAATAGCCAATCGTCCAGGTACGGGAACACATAGATGCCCCTGTGACGTAGGAATGCTGCTGCTGCCACCACTAGGCACTTGGTGAAAACCCGAGGTGCCAAAGAGAGGCCAATTGGGAGGACTCTGAACTGGAAATGCTCCTCCTGGAAAGAGAATCTCAGAAAGTGGCGGTGGGCCAGAAGAATAGGGATACGTAGGTAGGCATCCTGCATATCCAGGGAACACAGCCAAGTGTTTGGTTGGAACAGGGGTAACAATCCCTGGAGGGTCAACATGCAAAACTGCTTGTATTCTATGAAGAGGTTGAGCATGCTGAGATCTAGGATAGGACTGAGATCTCCAGTCTTTTTGGGAACCAGGAAGAAGTGGGAGTAAAATCTCCTTCCTGTCTGTTCTGGTGGAACTCGCTCTATGGATGATTTTTGCAGTAGAGCTTGAATTTCCTGTAGGACCAGAGATTGTTGGCCTGACGGGTAATGGAGACCTGCCCGGAGGTTTGGTGGGTGGTCTCTCTAGGAACTCTATCGAGTGACCTCTTGCTATGAACTGAAGACCCCATGCATCTGTGGTTACAGCCCTCCACTCTTCCAGGTGGAGGCCGAATCTTCCCCCCACTGGTTCCCTCCATGGGATGGAGGTAGCAGGAGGAGTCTGTGAGTCAGGACGCAGAGAAAAGGGGTGCTTTTCCTCCAGTGGTGGTTTTGGGGAACTTGGCCCTGGGGGGTTTGAGTGTCAGAACCCGAGGGGCGACGCTTGGTCTGGCGGCTGCCCTGGTTCTATTTGTTCCATTTCCATTGGCAGCGAAAAGGCTGCCAGGGTTTCTGACCCGAGCGGTACAAGGAACGGACATCTTTCAGAGATTTGCCACTCTCTTTCAACTCCATAATTATGTCCTTGGCGTTGCCACCAAACAGAACTGGAACCCCGAAGGGAGCATCCAGAAGTGTAGTCTGAACATCCTGTGCCAACCCTGCCAGATGGAGCCAAGCAAGGCACCTGACAGAGATGCCCGTGATCACATCACGTACAATGAGTTTAATTTGAATGATCGCACGAAGGGCATGGCAGCAGGAGGATTTGTTCATCCTTATTTTGTCCAGGAGTTTGTTCTGAGCTGTCTGGCCAGGTACCTCCTGAATGTCATTTTCCAGGTCGGACAGTGCTGATTTCTGGAAAGCCACCATGTGGGCCACATAATTCAAGGAAGGAATGGCGCAGGTAGAGGAGGAGTAAATCTTGTGGCCATACTGGTCCATTTACTTCAACTTCTTGTCTGGAGGAGAGTCACTGAGATGTTTAGGTTGTGCTGACCTATCGTGAGCTGCAGTTATCACAACAGAGTCAGCTTTGGGTTGGGCAGTAAGGTGGGGAACCCCTTCCCGGGGGTGGTAGGTCCCGTCGACCTTTTTTGACATGGCAGGAATGAATGATGGGTGCTGCCAGATTGTGGAAGTGAGATCTTCGTGTGGCCCCATCCAGGGGGGAATGGGAAGGGGGTCCACATTGACCAAGTTCAAATGTCCTGCCAATCTTCTGCGTTTGGGGCCTATTTCTTGGGAAGCCCACCCGCAGGACTTTTGAATGGACTGGTGGAGCTCAGCAAAGGATGGGTCCTCTGGAGGATTTAGGGGACTCTTTCAGCTGGGGCTCAATGGGTGAGTGAGGCTCTGAATGGTCCCCCACATCTGAGTCCTCATCTGATTCTGATGATTCTGGCCTACTAGGTAATGAAGCATCTGGAACCGACTCCAGAAGCCTGTCCGTAATGCTGGAGAGCAGCGCATCCAAGCCTCTGTCCGAAACCCTGCTAGGAAGTGCAGGGCTACCGGGTGTCACCCTGTGAGGTGGGGTGGCCCTAACCACCAGCTGAGGTTGACCCAACTCCTATAACAGCTGTGACTTGGCATCCTTCCACTCGGCCGGGATGGGTTCTTGTTCCGCCTGCGGTGGTGGGGAGGAGGGGGCTGGAGGATATCCTGGGTACCCCATGGAGCATGATGGGTAGCTAGGAGGTTGATACCAGCAAGGGTACTGATAATGATACTGAAGGGCCTGACCCGGCGTCAGGTAACTCGGCATCAGAGGAGGAAAGCCTGGCATCGGGAACTGCGGCATGTAGCCAGGTAGTATCCTGTCGGACCCGTTGGGGGAGGAACATAAGGCCCAGTGGGAGGTGGCACTGAGGGACCATTGTGGAATGGGGTCCGTTGACGGAATCAGGGGTCTCCCTGAAGACTCAGGGGAATTCTGATCCATACTGCTCCCAATAATGTCCAGCGAGGGATCTGGCATTGAATGAAGATCTGTCGGCTGAACAGAGGTCGGCAAGGGAGACAGGTCTGGAAGAGCCCCGTCGACAGGTCTGTCTGGATGGTATCCGATGGAAGAGAATCCTGGAGATCGGGCCCAAAAAGGTTGGAAAAGGACAGTGAATCCCTAGAGGGAGAATCCTGGTGGGATGAGGGGGGACCTGAGAGCTCCCTCTGCCAGGTGTCGGGGTCCACAAGGGAGTCCAGCAGGGGAGAAGTCACCATGCGGTCACCGGGTAGGTCGGCAGCTGACTTAGAGGTGATGGTCTGGCAGGATTCAGAGGAGCCGATGACCGGCTTACAGATCGTGGCTGGGCTGACAGAAGCCGGGAGGCTAGAGGCAGGCTGATCGGCATGGGTCAGGCGCCTGGCAGCAGAGCCGGAGGGCAACTTATCAACTGAGCTCAGAGCAGGAACCACAACTGGATCCTCCGAAGAGGAGACCCACAACTGCCCGCTGACATTGGTGGGGGGGGCGTCCGGTCTGCCAGAGCGGACAAAGGCCCAGGAGGTGGGGTACTCATGGGGGTGTAGGCCCCACCCGAGATGGCGTTGGCTGTCTGGCTGGTTTTCCTCTGGGGAAAGTGGCTCTACTCCTGGCATCTCTCCTTCTTTTTCTTTTTTCCCCAGGGCCGGCCACGACAATCTTTCCCTCAGCTCCTGCAGCTTGTTTTCCATCGATGCCAGTCTTTGTTTCAATAAATGGGCATCGAGGATCCTCTGGCGAAGAGTGGTCTGGTTGAAAGCCTGGCAGATGGAGCACTCTGCGGTCTTATGCTTAGGCCCCAGGCAAAGGACTCAATGGGAATGGTCGTCCCCATGCGGGATCTGTGCGCTGCACTTGCAGCACTTTTTCTTGTGCCAACAAGACGACTTACACTGCTGTTGAGGAAGAAATTAACGTTAGATCAACTATAAAGTACGCTGAAAATGGCGGGCGACTGAAGCTGTCCTACCATGAGGTCCGACGATTCAGGTTGATGGCGGGAAAGAACTGGAGGGTGGGCGGGGGACTGCTCCCATTTACAGTCACGCTGACATCCATCACCTGATGCCAGGGGCGGTCTACACTGATGATTGCTAGCTACAATTTTGTCATGTGGTCCTGATGCCAGGCGGCGCAGTCCTACTTGTGAAGACCTACTGCGAACCCTTTCAAAATAAGAGCGGTACTTCCTCATGTCCCTTCTGAACTCCCTTCCACCATTTTCTTACTAGTCTCCCTGGTGTTTATATTGCTGCTGGTCGTGAACAGTCTCTGGGGTCCACTTTGTTAATACGCTGCATGCCTTAAATTGGTTCAGTCATATCACCACTTTACCTTCTGGACTCCAATGAGTATATGTTGAGGCACACCAGTCTTTGTTAGTAGTTCCTCCCCTGCTGCCCCTGAACCATTCTATTCACCCACCACTGCACTGTCTTTAGTTTGGTGATGCACTTTTTTTTAGGTGCGGGTTCCAAAACTGTACGCAGTACTCCAGGTGCAGTCACACCAGAGTCCTATACAGTGGCAATATGACTTCCTTTTTTCTGCTGCCAGACATCTATCAATACATTCCAGCATCCTGTTCGCTGTCCCTGTTGCATTATTACACTGTGCTGATGATTTAAGGCTGTAGGAGATCACCACCCCCCTAGTAAAACAGCTGATCACGTCATCAGCTGTTTTACCATGTAAGCAATGTAAGCAAGAGTGGGAGCACTTTCACTCACAGGAAGGCAGCCGGCCATGGTGGCAGGAGGGTTGTGTCAGTCGTCTTCCCATTCTGGGGGAAGCTGCTAAATAAGAAAATGTGTATGCTGGGCGAGGCTTTTAAATAAGGAAATGCGGGTGCTGGGAGAGGCTTTAAAATAAGGAAATGTGGATGCTGGGGGAAGCTTTTAAATAAGGAAATGAGGGTACTGGGGGTTGGGAGTTAGGTGTTGCTGCCATGGTGGGGGGATTATTTCTTTGTGGCTAGAACCTTGATAAAAAAAAAAACACATGAAAGCGCTACACGAAATGGGGTCGGCTATGGGGGCAGATGAGCTGTGCCTGTCACCCATTGTGGAGTTCTTGTTTAAACATTAAACAGCGGGTGCTGGGGGGGGAGGGTCATGTCTCTCTTAAGAGTTGGGCTGGGGAGAAGGGTGGGGAGCTCTTTTTACTCCTTCCCCCCCAAAAGGAACAAGAATACAAATACCAAATTCCAAATATTTGGGGCTCCGAATATGAATATTCAGCAGAATATTCAAAATAAGGTATTCGCCTAACCCTGGTTGAGAGCACACCCTATAATCATCATACAGAAAATGTGTGGTGGGGGTTAGTTTTCATTCATACTAGACTCCACTCTCCAAAAGAACACTGGAGATGGGGCGAGGAAGTTAAAAGACTTAGTGTGCTGCCTGGAATTAATACTAACCTTCAGAAGTAGTCAGCTATCACTTTCTAAATCTGAATTCTTTTTTTCTTTTCTGCTTTTCTAATTAGAAGTTTTTCTGCTTGACAGTACGAGGTGTGATTTGAGGAACAGCAGTCTACCTAGGGGTCGACGTACTCAGTTCTATTCCTCCCTATACATCATCAGCAATGTGACCTCACTGACAGTGACATCATTAGTTAACCAAGAACCAATTTCCTGCTGCTTGACTGGTACCTTGTGACACGTTACCGATCAGGCAGCAGGGCTTCTGATGTAACACTGAGTGAGATCACATGCTGTTGATGTAGTGTTGGGGGGTTAGGGTGGACAGAACTAGATATATCTGCTTACAGGTGAAGCAGTGTTTTTTTTACATCACACCCAATACTGTTAGGTAGAAAACAATCTAATGAGCATGTAGGAAAAAAAAACAATAGAAATAAAAAGTAACGAGATGCTACTTTAACAAATTGTCAGCATTTTCTACCTGCTTTTTTTTGGCACTACAGTACTAGCTCATTAAGCTCCGTAAAAAATATCTCTGTTTGCTATGTTAAAATGCTTGTGTAACCACCCTGCAAATGGGAGTTCCCAAAAGACTTCCAGGAACTTGCTTGAATGCTCCAAGCCTGAATGGTGTTTGGCGTTTAAGCCATTTATCTGTGAGTGCTTTTAGAGCCTATGGTACTGTCTCTTTAAGAGCTGTCTGCTTGCAGACATAATTAGTTTGTATGGGGGGACTGTGTGTTTCTCTGCTTGAGTCCCACTCGAGCTGCTGCCAATTCGCTCCGTTTCTGCAGTCGCTAGGAGTGCAAAGGGAGCCTATCTGAAAGATGTAACTGTTTGTCAGAAATCATTTAGAGTAATAATGAAAATACAGTTTGTCTAACCTGCTTTTCTTTGCAATCAGAACTGTGTTTGCCTAGTTCCCCATTCTAGTTTTGAACTACTGAACTGAACCAGTCAGTGTGGGTTAAGGGAGCTCTAAAATGGTGCCTGTGGATGAATCAGAACTTGGACTCGTAATCTGAGCCAGCCACAAGAGGATTGTATGGGCAGTGACTCTGGGAAATGTAGTTTGGACTTCGGCGCCTTTTTGCACCAACAGGGGGAGTCTATTGTGAGTGACAGCCAATCCAGCCAAGAACTGGGAGGAACTCAAAGGAAGTGCCCGGTTTTGTCTACTGGAGTTTCAGTTTAGCTCTGGCAGTGAAGAGGGAAGGAGCCCTGTGCTCCTTCGGTGCACAGTTTTAGTCGGGAAACACGTGTAAGGCTCCAAGTTTCGGTCTGCAGCTTGTGCAAGTGCTTGTTCGGACTGAATCCGACCTGTGAAGAGAATCAAGGAGATCTGAAGAGTAGAAACCAGGCTCGCCCTGTAGAAGACTGGAGAAATTGCTGAATCGCGCTCGGTCTGTCAGGAACTGAATCTGCTGTGTGTTCTCCCGGGTATTGTGCAGTATTTGCGATCGGGATAGAGAAGCAGCCTGCCTGGTATAGTACTTTCCTTTTACATATAAATGTGTGTAGTGCTTGTGGGGACTCATGTTTCAAATCCCCTGTACAGTGAATTGAGTGAATGAAGCTGGAAGTAAACCCCAGCTTAATCCAGACTACATCCATTTGCTCTGAACTGCCGTGGGGTCCAGTCACAAGGACCTTGTCCACATGGTCTGCTCCTCCTGGCAATCCAGGACAATCTGCCTTCCATTCAGTTTCAGCATTGAATTTGTGAGTACAAATCAGGTAGCTCCCTGCCATCATCTAATTGCAAGTGTTCCATCTGATTACTTTTCCTTTCTTTCTCCACGAACTGAGCCTACCAGCTCTGGATTAGAATTTGGGTATTGTGCATGCATTTTCCATCTTCAGGGCCCCAACCAGCTGCACCAAATAGGCTAGCCTCTTATTGCCTGGGTACCCAGTAAGAGTGACATTTGGGACATTTGGGATTCTGAAATATGTACACAGTACTGTGATTATTAATGCATTTCAACTAATTAACCTGATTTCCCCCTGTCCTTGTTATATCCCCCCTAAATTAATCAGATCTGTTTGTTTCAGCAAAGTTACACTGCCTGAGGTATTCGTTTATGTTAAAGTATTGTACTGTGGTTTTTGCGCTGTATCATCTTGTTTTACAGGGAGTCCCGCTGACCGAACCAGTCCTGGGGGTAAGTGTATATGGTGAAGGTAATTCTGATATATTGTGTCGGCCACTAGTGGGAAGAAAGGGGGGTCGCAGTGTCCCAGAGGGCTGTGACCAAATTAGTTTAACTATTGCAAACCCTGACCTCTGGGTGGAGGCACTCGACATTAGACCTAGGCCCCTCAACCTGTTAGTACTTAGGCAGGCAGGGGTAGTAGCCCTTGGGATAGCGCCACCCAGGGGTTACACTTGGCAAATCAAAATCACAGTATGCAGAGAAAAATGGACTAAGACAGATACAGTGGTTGGGTAGAGAGAGAGAGAGAGAGAGACGGGGGGGGGGGGATAATTTTGTTGTCCAAGACCATGTACACTAACCTGCCTCTAAACTGTTATCAGTGACTCAAGAAGCTATTAGTTGCTGGAATTCTAGGGTATCCCTGGGAGTCATTTCTCACATTTTTGTCTCCCGTCTCTCTCCCCTCCATTTCAGTCTCAGCAGGTGTCCCACCTCATTGCACTCCTGTTCCTTGGCCAACCTACAACAGGTCCTGTACTGATAGGCCTAACCTGACTGTTTGATACCAGCAGTCCTGGCTGTCCTGCCTCCAACTGTGAGATACCAGTGATCCACCTTTCCTCCCCTACTTTTGCAAGACCAGCGCCCTACCATCCCTCTGTAGGGAGAAGGCGCAGGCAGCAGTCATGCACACACATCTTGGAAACAAGAAATCATATCAGCGGAGAAATACAGTTTTTCTACTGTGCATGAGTATTGCAGTTTTATTGGTGATTTCCGGGATACATTTCCAGCTAATGGGGGGGAGGGGGGCCCCAGAGGGGAGACTTTGGCATGTCTCTCAGATATGATGGAATGTATTTGCAGGGAAGTGCAGTAATTTACAGGAACATTTGCATATACTTTCACTGTTTCCACAAGAAAATGAAATACTTTTGCGGAAAACCACCAAGGAGTCACAGAAAAACATCTGGCTGTTCTTGGAGGAGTTCGACCAAAGGTGATTATAATGAAAATGTTTAATACAAACCTCATGTGGGTGAGCAGAAGCAATCCCACTGTACAGTGCTGTGCTTAATAATTTCAGTATGGGAGAGCAGAGTAGAGCAGACCCCTCTGTACAATGTGTGACAGTACCCTTTTCAGATGGGCGAGCAGACACTCTACCTCTGTAATGTGAGACATCACCCTTTCTTTGTAGAACAGGAGATTTAATCACACAGTGCAATGTGGAACAGCACCCTTCATATCTAAGAAAGCCAATCCAATCCTACAGTGCAATATGGGACAGCATCCTTTCCATATAGGAAAGTAGACCCAATCCCACTGCAATGTGGGACATCACCCTTTTCAAATAAGAGAGCAGACACTGTCACTCTCTGCAATGCAAAACAAAAACCCTTTTATATATGAGAGAAGAGACAATCCCACTATTCAGTGCAAGACAGTAACCCTTCCATATGAGCACAGACAATCCCACTGTGCCAGGAGGGATAGCACCCCTTTCCATATGGAAGAGGAGAGACAATACCCCTATATAATGTGGACCAGCACTGTCCAGTGTGGGAGAGTATCCTTTCCACATTGGAGAAACACAGAAACAGAATTTTTTGGCAGAAAAGGACCATTTGGCCCATCCTGTCTGCTCGAGTGTTCCCTGCCTATTCTACATCCATACACCATATCTGGTCTCCGGTGACCCTTCCCCCTTCCTGCCTTAGCTACAATATAGCCCTGTTTATCTCATGCATGCTTGAAGCTCCCGCCGTTTTAGCCTCCACCATTTTAACTGGCAGTCTGTTCCAGGCGTCTACCACCCTTTAATTGAAGGAAATACTGCCTCGTGTTTCCCCTGAACTTCCCTCCTCTAACTTCACTACATGCCCCCTGGTCAGGATGCTCGTCATCTTAAGTAAGAGACTCTCTTCATGCACCCTGTTCACCCCTCTGAGGTACTGTAGGTCCTGATCTTGTCATCACTCTCTCTATCTTCCAGGGTGTACATGCTGAGATCCCTCAATCTCTCCTTGTAGAGATTCCCCTGTGAACCATGCACCGTTTAAGTTGCACTCATCTGGACTGTTTCCAGTCTGTCCATGTCCTTTCTGCAGTGAGGCTTCTGATACTGGTCATAGTACTCCAGGTGCGGGGTGTACCAGGGAATGATACAGTGGCACCACCACTCCCTCCTCCTGCTGGAGACAACCCTCCTTATGCATCCCAGCATCCCACAAGAACTGCACACAGCCCTGTCACACTGTGCTGCTACCTTGAGGTTCTGTAATATAATAACCAGAGGTCTCTTTCCAATCTAGTGACCATCAGTACCCTCCCCCCCAATTCCGTACTCAGTACCAGGGTTCCTAAGCCCTAGGTGCATGATTCTGTACTTTCTGGCACTTAATCCCAGCTGCTTTGCTTTTGACCACCCCTGAAGTTTCCCAAGATCTCTATGAGTTCTCTCCACCCTCTCCTGAGTGTCCACCCTACTGCAGATTTTGGTGTCATTTGCAAAAAGCATACCTTCCTCTCCAGGTCTTCTGCAATGTCCCCTATTAAAACATTAAAAAGGACTGGGCCCTGATTTTTATTTTTTTCCATTATTTAACAATTTTTACCTCATTTTTTGCCCACCCTCACGTCCTTGGCGTGAGTGCACATGTGTGGAGGCATAGGCACGTCACGCATGGACATCCCACTCTACCGGTCGCCCATTACCCACCTGCACCACCACCAGACCTCCACCCGGAGGCAGCAAGACTGTAGAAGGGTGCCCCCCGAGAGAGAGAGCAGCTGTTACAGCTCAATCCTGCTCGGTTCTATGGTAATGGTAACTGCAGAAAGGCAACGTTATTAGGCGAGTGTACATCGCAAATCAATTTTGCTGATGTATACTGCAGTGCAGACCAAAAGGGCGCTGAAAACATAGGTTTTTTGTTTTGCAGGGCTTTTGCCCCCACACATCTCCCTACTAAAGGATTCTCAACTCCAGGAGGTGCATGTCAGTGGAGGGATGAAAACAAACAAAACAAATTCACTGACTGGCGAAAATAACAACGTGCTCAGCATCAAACCGGCACCCTCCCAACCTAGCCTGCCACAAACCCACCATGCGACCACGGCCAGCTCGGTAACCACTGCCATGCCACACCTCACAAACCCTCCCTCCCCTTCTGCCTTCATGGCATGCTTGCCTCACCCCAGCTCCTTATGCATATATGACAGGATGTTGCTATGGCTGTATTTGCCCCCTTGTCCAGTAGCCTGTGAGCGGGTGCAGCTATTGAGTCGCCCTTTTGTAAGCACTCAATAGCGGGCACCCTTGTCACAGGATACCATCCTAACCCACCCTGCCCCCCCGCCGGTTCCCTACATTTCGAAGTTGTTCCCAAACCCAGGTCGCCGGGGGTGTGAGGTAAGGCAGAGATGCCGCAGCCTTCTGCGCCACTGGGTCGACCCGGACTGATCCCTGTTAATGTACCTGTGGTACATCGCTGGTCACTCTCCTTAGAATGAATGCTGTTAACCTCCACTGTCTTTCTCCTATCTGTTAACCAGTTTTGATCCAAACTTACCAACTTGGACCCCTCCTAGCTGGTCAACTTCCTAATCAGCCTTCTGTGCAGCACAGCATCAAAAGCATTGCCGAAGTCCAGAGAGTGTACATACACTGTCCTTCCCGGATCTATTTTCTGGTCATCCAGTCAAAGAAACCTATCAGATTCATTTGACATGACCCCCCCCCCCCCATAACTCTGTTTTGCCTGTGGTCCTACAGTCCATTGAAACATAGAAGTGTCAGCAGATAAGGACTACTTGGCCCACCTAGTCTGCCCCAAATTCCTACCTATAGAGCCACCTGAGACCCTACTTGGACTCCGGCTTACACCCCCTCTTGCTTGTAAGATTCCCTTGTGTCTATCCCATGCGTTCTGAAATCCTGTGACCATTCTAGCCCCCACCACTTCCTCTGGGAGGCTGTTACAAGCATCGATCACCCTCTCTGTGACAAAGTACTTCCTCACATTTCCCCTGAACCTCCCTCCTCCAGTTTCATACTGTGTTCCCTTGTCCTTGAGCATCTTTTCCGTTGGAAAATACTCCCTTCCTCTACCTTGTTTATTCCAGTGAGATACTTGAATGTCTCTATCATATCCCCCATTCTCTCTCCTTGAGCCTCTCTTTGTAGGGCTTCTAATGCAGGCCCTGCACCATTCTGGTTGCCCTCCTTTGTACCTTGGATTCTAGATGCTCAACCAGAGTTTCTTTTAGTAGGGGTTCCATTAATTTTCCCCCCCCACTGAAGTTAGACACACTGACTTGCCTATACATTGCTAGCCTCTTCCCTGATGCCGTTCTTGGGATGAGGGACCATGTCGGCCCTCCTCCAGTCCTCCAGAACCATGCCTGTTTCCAGTGAGCTGTAGAACAATGCTGTCAGTGGGGTAAAAAAAGTTCAAGAAAGCACTGCACTCCTACGCATCAAAAATAGAGGCCAATTCAAATTGCAAATCCAAGCACATTTATTCGGTAAATTCAAAAACCTTGCAGTGGACAGTGGAGCTGGCTACTCCTTGCAGACTATCCCCAGCGCTTTGACCAGGCCGTGGTCTTTCTAATGGCCCTCTGCCCACAAAACAAAGAGGGGAGTACAGACAGGGCACCACCTCAGTCTCCAGAAGGTCTAACAAAAGACTGCAGCAAGCAGAGACAATCCTATTATACAGTATGGGACAGCACCTTTTCCATATAGGTGAGCAAAGACAATCCTATTATATAGTGTGGGACAGTACCCTTTACATATAGGTGATCAAAGACAATTCCACTATACAATGTCAGACAGCGCCCTTTCCATATCGGAGAGCAAAGACAATCCCACTGTACAATGTCAGACAGCACCTGTTCCATATAGGCGAGCAAAGACAATCCTATCATACAGTGTGGGACAGCACCTTTTCCATATAGGTGAGCAAAGACAATCCTATTATACAGTGTGGGACAGCTCTCTTTCCATATCGGAGAGCAAAGACAATCCCACTGTACAATGTCAGACAGCACCTTTTCCATATAGGTGAGCAAAGACAATCCTATTATACGGTGTGGGACAACACTCTTTCCATATAGGTGAGCAAAGACAATCCCACTGTACAATGTCAGACAGCACCCTTTCCATATAGGTGAGCAAAGACAATCCCACTGTACAATGTCAGACAGCACCCTTTCCATATAGGTGAGCAAAGACAATCCCACTGTACAATGTCAGACAGCACCCTTTCCATATAGGTGAGCAAAGGCAATCCCACTGTACAATGTCAGACAGCACCCTTTCCACATAGGTGAGCAAAGACAATCCCACTGTACAATGTTAGACATCACCCTTTCCATATAGGTGAGCAAAGACAATCCTATTATACAGTGTGGGACAGCACCCTTTCCATATCGGACAGCAAAAAGACAATCCCACTGTACAGTGTCAGACAGCACCTTTCCCATATAGGTGAGCAAAGACAATCCTATTGTACAATGTGGGACAGCAACCTTTCCATATGGGAGAGTAGAGACAATCCCACTGTACAATGTGAACAGCACCCTTTCTATTTGGGAGAGCAGACACAATCCCACTCTGCAGTATGGGACAGCACCCTTTCCATATGGGAGAGCAGACACTGTCCCACTCTATAATGCAGGACAGCACCCTTTCAATAATGGAAAATAGAGACAATCCCACTGTACAATGCAGGATAGCACACTTTCCATATGGGAGAGGAGAGACAATCCCACTGTACAGTATGGGACAGCACCTTTTCCATACCGGGCAGCAGAGTCAATCCCACTGTGCAATATGGGACAGCACCTTTTCCATACCAGACAGCAGAGGCAATCCCACTATACAATATGGGACAGCACCCTTTCCATACCAGACAGCAGAGTCAATACCACTATACAATATGGGACAGCACCCTTTCCATACCAGACAGTAGAGGCAATCCCACTATACAATATGGGACAGCACCCTTTCCATACCAGAGAGCAGAGACAATCCCACTGTACAATATGGAACAGCACCCTTCCTGTACTAGAGAACAGAGACAATCCCACTGTACAATATGAAACAGCACCCTTTCCATACCAGAGAGCAGAGACAATCCCACTGTACAATATGGAACAGCACCCTTCCTGTACCAGAGAGCAGAGACAATCCCACTGTACAATATGGAATAGCACCCTTTCCATACCAGAGAGCAGAGACAATCCCACTGTACAATATGGAACAGCATCCTTCCTGTACCAGAGAGCAGAGACAATCCCACTGTACAATATGGAACAGCATCCTTCCTGTACCAGAGAGCAGAGACAATCCCACTGTACAATATGGAACAGCACCCTTCCTGTACCAGACAGCAGAGACAATCCCACTGTACAATATGGAATAGCACCCTTTCCATACCAGAGAGCAGAGACAATCCCACTGTACAATATGGAACAGCACCCTTTCCATACCAGAGAGCAGAGACAATCCCACTATACAATATGGAACAGCACCCTTTCCATACCAGAGAGCAGAGATAATCCCACTGTACAATATGGAACAGCATCCTTCCTGTACCAGAGAGCAGAGACAATCCCACTGTACAATATGGAACAGCACCCTTCCTGTACCAGAGAGCAGAGACAATCCCACTGTACAATATGGAATAGCACCCTTTCCATACCAGAGAGCAGAGACAATCCCACTGTACAATATGGAACAGCACCCTTTCCATACCAGAGAGCAGAGACAATCCCACTATACAATACGGAACAGCACCCTTTCCATACCAGAGAGCAGAGATAATCCCACTGTACAATATGGAACAGCATCCTTCCTGTACCAGAGAGCAGAGACAATCCCACTGTACAATATGGGACAGCACCCTTTCCATATGGAAGAGCAGAGAGAATCTCACAGTGCAATGTGGGACTGCACTCTTTCCATGTGGAAGAGTAGACACAATTCCACTGTACAATGTGGGCTAGAACCCTTTCCATATGGGAGAGCACACAGACTCTCACAGTGCAATGTGGGACAGCACCCTTTCCTTATGGGAGAGCAGGAACAATTCCACTATGCAATTTGGGGCAGCACCTGTCCATATGGGAAAGCAGAAATAATCTCCATGTGCAATGTGGGACAGCATCCTTTCCATAAGGGAGAGCAGAGACAATCCCACAGTGCAATAGGGGACAGCACCTTTTCCATATGGGAGAGTGCAGACAACCCATGATGCAATGCAGGACAGCGCCCTTTCCATACGGGAGAGCAGAGACAATCCCACAGTGCAATAGGTGACAGCACCTTTCCCATATGGGACAGTGCAGACAAACCCACGGTGCAATGCATGACAGCGACCTTTCCATATGGGAGAACAAGGACAATCCCACGGTGCAATGCAGGACAGCACCCTGTCCATGTGGGAGAGCAGACAATCCCACTGAACAATATGACGCAACACCCTTTCCATATGGGAGAGCAGAAATAATCTCCATGTGCAATGTGGGACAGCATCCTTTCCATAAGGGAGAGCAGAGACAATCCCACAGTGCAATAGGGGACAGCACCTTTTCCATATGGGAGAGTGAAGACAACCCCATGGTGCAATGCAGGACAGCACCCTTTCCATACGGGAGAGCAGAGACAATCCCACGGTGCAATAGGTGACATCATCTTTTCCATATGGGACAGTGCAGACAAACCCACGGTGCAACGCGTGATAGCGACCTTTCCATATGGGAGAGCAAGGACAATCCCACGGTGCAATAGGGGACAGCATCTTTTCCATATGGGAGAGTGCAGACAACCCCATGGTGCAATACAGGGCAGCGCCCTTTCCATACGGGAGAGCAGAGACAATCCCACGGTGCAATGCAGGACAGCACCCTGTCCATGTGGGAGAGCAGACAATCCCACTGAACAATATGACGCAACACCCTTTCCATATGGGACAGCAGAGAAATCCCATGGTGCAATTTGGAAAAAAGCACCCTTTCCATATGGGAGAGCACATACAATCAAACAGTGCAATGAGGGACTGCACCCTTTCTAAATGGGAGAGCAGAAACAATCCTACAGTGTAATGCCAGACAGCACCCTTCACTTTCAACAGAGGAAACCTAAAGCAATGTGGGGGAGAGCACTCTAACATTGAGATAATCCTTACCAGGTTCTTGAAGAGCGCTGCCACTTCTCTGGTGAAAACCGCGAGGTTCAGGAACCCAGTGGAGAGCATGTGGTTGTTCTGGGACAGGTGATTGTTACCAAAGATTTCCAGCATCTCTATGTACTGCTCCTCATTTTCCACATGTGCTGATGAAAACACAAAAATGACAGCTAATCAAATGAAGGACTGGGCTGCTCAGTGCACTAAGCATATGAAACCTTTCGCCACTTGGTCAGTGGTTCAAATCTGACCCAGGACAATAGTGAGCAAAATCAGTTAGAATGTACTGGTTTCTTGGAGGCTTACATTAAATTAAACACAAAGATTATTGCAAAAAACACACTGAAAAAGCATAAAATAAATACAGTACATATGTGTCCTCCTAGTCCAGTAACACTAGGTGTAGCATACTGCAGTGCCACGAGGGGGACCTGACCACATAGGGAGTGTTTTTATTTGACCCACCACATAAGCATTTCCTTCACGGGGAAGTGGAACAATATAAAATATTCTGGTCAGCCACATGAAACCCTCCCCTATGTTGGGGAGGAAGCTGTAGAAAACCAAGGAATAGTACATTGCGGGTGCGGCAGAATGAAACTTGAATCCCACTCACAGTCCAATGACCTGACAATATACAGGATTTCTTGTCCAGGATATTGGATTCTGGAGGAGTGGGGAGAGTCACACCTCTCTGGGGGCAAAGTCGCTGGGCTCTGCCTGGCCAAGATCTGTCCCGGAGGTTTGGATGTGGTGATGGTGTCAGGAGAGAATCAGGCCTCAGAACATAAGGTACAGCGACCCTCATCCGGAGCAGAAAACTGTAAATTAAAAAAATAAAAGACATTTCCACTATTCCACCAGTCAGTTAACTCTTCGAGGTCACACTGCCTCCTCATCCAGTCTACCCCTGTCCCTGTTCAACCTATGAGATCAAACACCCTAGAGGTCACTTATCTTCTACCTCTGCTTTTATCCCCCCTTGCCCCCCCACTGTACCAACATGTCTATCCCCACTTATGCTTGAATACTACCACTGATTTTCCCTGAACCTCCCTGTCTCCATCCCATTGTCTACCTTCCTCCACCCTTGTCTTGTCTCCCTCCCTTCTTCTCTGTACGTCTCTCTGTATCACTTTCCCTCTATCTCAGTATGTCTCCCAAACTCCTCCTCTTCCCTCCCCTCCTTTTCCGTGTGTCTCCTTGCCCTCCTACCTCCCTCTCTGCCTCTCCCTGTCTTCCTCCCTCTGTCTGTCTCCCTTCCTCTCTCCATTTTTCCATCTTCCTACCTCTCCATCTCCATCCATCCCTACCTCTCTGTCTCCCTAACTGCCTGTCTCCCTTCCTGTCTGCTTCCATCCTTATTTGTTAGTGTGTGTCTCCCTCTCTATATATATCACTCACTCTGTCTGTCTCATTCCTTGTTTCTTTGCCTCTCTTTCTCTCTGTCTCTGTCTTTGCCTCCTCCATCCTTTCTGCCCTCCCACCCTGTCTGTCTATCTATCCCTCCATTACCACCTATCTCTCATCCTCGCTCCCCATTTCATTCTCCAATTTCAGGCATTAGCAGCAACAGCAAGATCCCTTTTTGACTACTACAATAACAGCCAACAGGTTCTACATGTTGTTGGCCAGCAAAGGGTGCCCGAGTGCCCCCAAATGTTATGTCTGCTTTTGCTTGCAATCTCTAGAATTTGAACATCTTCCTTTGTTTTGCGATGCCTGCCCTCCTTTCCTTGGTTCAATGATAAGCAAAGCCACCATGGACTGCTCTTCCACTTTACCTCAGATTATTCCCATCTCACTCACTTGTTTAGCGCCCCCATGGTTTGCCCTAGTCTCCCTTGCAAAGCTATACAAACCACAGCCTGACCCCACCACCAGTCTCCCTTCCCTGATCAGAGCTTCCACGACCTCATCCCCTCCCTCATTCTTAGTTTATCACAGTTGGCCTGCCCCCGGATACCTTCCTTGACTAGTGCCTGTGCATACCTTCCATGACTGGTGCCAGCGCAGCACGACACCCCTTTTTCCAGTTTATTACACTGTCCCTTCCAAGATCAAAGCAAACACGGCCTGTCCCCATTCCCTCTAACAATCTGACCCACAATGGTCTGCCCCAGCACAACACAACAACCAGCACCATCTCCCTCCCATAATCTAAGCCACCTTGCCCTGCCCCCCTCACTTGCAGAGCCATGATGGCCTGATACCCCCTCCCTTTGCCGGTTTATCCCAGTAGTCATAGCTATCACAGCCTAAACCTCATGTTCCCCAGTATATCACCATCTGCCTCCCAGGGTCACAGCCAGCACAGCCTAACCCCTCTTTATTTATTTTTATTTATTTATTCAGGATTCGGAAAGTACCTTTGAGTGAAAGACTCATTTACAAAGGTTCCACGTCACATAGATAGGACAATACAGTATTAAGATAAATATAGTGCTGGAAACAGGACAGGCTAGAAGTTTATCAGTTTATCCCACTCTCTGCACCGCACTATGAGAGCCATCAACGCCTGAGCTCACCCACAACCCATCTACTTCTATAATCAGAGCCACCACGGCTTGACCCCCCCCCCACACACACACACACACACTACTACCAATGTAGTCAGAGTCACCGTGGCCTGAATTGTTCCTCCATCAGGACACGCGAGAAGCTGTCTTCAAAAGTGACACCAGTGCCATCCCATGGTTACCTGGCAAGATCAAGCAACAACAAGATACTGCATTTACACAGGCTAGGTGCTCAGCTTCCAGGGAGGAGGAGAGCTCAGGGTGCACAGCATTTAAACACCAGTTTTACCAGCCAGCTAAGGAGCGGGCACTGTGGTCCACCGTGGAGCCAAACATTCACGAAATTAAAAAAAAGACACCTTTCATAAAGTCTTTTACATGTGAAACATATTAGGCGAGGACACTGAGTCTTTTTAAATGTACAGTTTTTTGCCTGTGTCACTCTAATAAAATTGTAAATTGTGTACGTTAACTGTGGTAGCGTCAGTATCATTCTGGTGGGCTTAGTGCTTTTTTTTTTTAATTTCATGATTTGTTAGTTTACCATCATAGCATCTGGCTCCCAGTGTGGCTTTTTAGGTATATAACAAAAGACAACCATATACCGGCTATCCTGGATTGAGAAGTGTGCGGCCAAGATGTCCCCAGCTGTGCAGGTAAAAAAAAAGTAAAAAGTTAAGGCAATATTCACAGCAGCAGGAATGTACCTCTGTTTTGGAATCCCTGTTGATATGTACCATTCAGTTATTTACAGTACTGACACCTGCATACTCATCCACATCCCCCTAGGTGTAAAATGAGAGGAACATTAAAATTCTAATTTATCAGTATGAGGGCTCCCAGATCACATGGGCTTTTCCCCGTAATGCCATGATGATTTTCCAGCATGTCTTGAAAAAGACATTACTTCCTATGCAACATGAATGCTCTGTTTTCTCATGTAAACCATACATGTTTACGGTAGCAGGTTCCAAGCAGACCACTCCATTTACCTGTATAATACAGGAATCCACGTAGATCTGGCAGCCCTGTGATGTACATGGCAAGGAACGGAAATTCTCCCCCACAAATGCAAATGCAATTAATGACATAGTATATGTAGCTAGTATTATAACACAAAGCAATGACTGTATATGAACATGGTGCAATAAGGACTGAAGCACTGACAAAGTAAAGGTACCTGGTATAAAAAAAGGGAAAGGAAACATTGTTTAACCAGAAGTAGCACACTAAGTCGAAGCTTGTTTCTAGATGCGATCTGGGAGCACAAGGAAGTTAACTGACTTGCTCAGGATCACACAGTATGCACCTAGGCGGCTGTGGGATTCAAACCCAGGTCTCCAGATCTGCAGCTCAGAGTCTTAACCCACTGCGTTATACTGCCTCCTTAACAATAAAGACAGAGGTACTGCCATAGTATATGCATATGGTATAATAAAGACTGAAGCATGTGACAGTATATGTATCTGGTCTGTGTAAAAAAGCCTGAAGCTCAGACAGTATTTGCATCAGATGTAATAATGCCTGAAGCATAGACAATATATTCACCTGGTGTAATAAAGACTGACACACTGGCAGTATATGCATCAGGTATAATAAAGCCTGAAGCTTAGACAATATATTCACCTGGTGTAATAAAGACTGAAGCACTGGCAGTATATGCACCTGGTGTAATAAAGACGGCTCAGCACTAGAAATTCACCTCATGTAATAAAAGACTGAAACGCAGGCATAGTTTATGTACAATACAAACTAAATTACTGACATGACATGTGCACTTGTACTCTGTGTAATAAGGACTGAAGCAGTGGAAGCATGCACCTGTTATAATATAACCTGTAGGACAGACTCTGTAGATTTACCTGGAGTAATAAAGACTGAATCACTGGCAGTTTATGCACCTGGTGTGATGAAGACTAAAACATTGACAATTTATGCACCTGGTGTTATTATAAAAACACTAAGACAATAGGCACCTGGTGTAAGAAAGACAGAAGCAATGCAGTAACACACAACATGCAAATAGCTACACGTAGTCCTATTAACAACTTACTGAGTCCCGATAGATGGATAGCTTTCACGTACTTCTTCATTCTCTGGAGAATTACTTGGTCAGCTTCCAGAGCCTGAAACACAAAGAAAAGATAGTCAGTTTTTTCGTAAAATACACATTCAAGCCCCATCCCCAGGAAATACACATTTGTTCTGTACCAAGTGAACAATGGAAAATGCACAGTTTTCACCAAAGTGCACCATAAAACTGCCAATGCACAGGACCAGTGCTAATACAGGGTGTGAGAATCGCCCATCACTGGGAAACTAAACCCCTCCCCCCTCTTTTCTACCTATGACAAAGCCCCCTCAGGCTACTCTTCACCTAACTTCGGCTTGCTCCCTTGATGCCTTTCGAGGCCTCAACAATATAGTGATGCATTTGTCAAAATGCACTTCTAGTACCTGCTACTATATAGTCAATGTAATAGCCTACTCGCCTACTTGTGCAGCCAGTCAATATTCTGTCTTCCTGCAATGCTCATCAAACTACCTCTGTAATTTTATCTCTCGTCCTATTGTTATGGAACCTTTGTGTAACCCCCCTGCAAATGGGGGTTCCCAAAAGACTTCCAGGAGCTTGCTTGAATGCTCCAAGCCTGAATGGTGTTTGGCGTTTAAGCCATTTATCAGTGAGTGTTTTTAGAACCTCTGGTACTGTCTCTTTAAGAGCTGTCTGCTTGCAGACATAATTAGTTTGTATGGGGGACTGTGTGTTTCTTCTCTGAGTACCACTCGAGCTGCTGCCAATTCACTTCATTTTTGCAGTCACTAGGAGTGCAAAGGGAACCTATGTGAAAGATGTAACTGTTTACCAGAAATTATTTAGTAATAATGAAATTACAGTTTGTCTAACCTGCTTTTTGCAGTCAGAACTGTGTCTGCTAGTTCCCCATTCTAGTTTTGAGCTGCTGAACTGGACCAATCAGTGTGGGAGTAAGCTAGCTCTAAAATGGTGCCTTGGACGAATCAGAACTTGGACTCATAATCTGAGCCAGCCACAAGAGGATTGTATGAGCAGTGACTCTGGGAGATGTAGTTTAGACTTCAGCACCTTTTGGACCAACAGCAGCAGTCTATTGTGAGGACAGCCAATCCAGTCAAGAACTGGGAGGAACTCAAAGGAAGTGCCGGTTTTGTCGGTTGGAGTTTCAGTTGAGCTTTGGCAGTGAAGAAGGAAGGAGCCCTGTGCTTTTCAGTGTGCAGTTTTAGTCAAAAACGGTGTAAGACCCAGAGTTCCGGTCTGCAGCTTGTGTAACAGTTTGTTAGACTGAACTGTCCTGTGAAAGAATCAAAGGATCTCTGAAGAGTAGAAACCAGGCTCACCCTGTAGAAGACTGGAGGAATTGCTGAAATTTGCTCTCAGTCTGTCAGGAACTGAATCTGCTGTGTGTTCTCCCAGGTATTGTGCAGTAATTGCGATCGGGATACAGATGCAGCCTGCCTGGTATAGTGCTTTCTTTTATATGGATGTGTGAAGAGGTTTGTGTACCTCAAGTGAGCCCCCTGCACATTGAAGGACCCTATCTTATTTGGAGGTCGGAGTACTAATTCAGGGTCGCTTCCCTGTTGAATTGCCACATTAAATCCAAATGGAATTACTGTACTGCTGACTGTTTAATTCTCCTTTTCTCTGTGTGAAAGGGCCCCTACCAGCTGCCCGCGGTTTGGACTAGCCACTAGGGCTTGGGTACCCAGGGACAGTAACTGATAGGGATAGGCCTGTGCACAGAGCCATAAATGAATTATTAGAGTGATAAGCTAATTAACCTGATTTCCCCTGTCCTTGTTATATCCCTAAATAAATCAGAGCTGCTTGTTTCAGCAAAGTTATACTGCCTGAGGTATTTGTCTATGTTAAAGTACTGTACTGTGATTGTTGCACTGTATCTCATTTCACAGGAGGTCCAGTGCGGAACCAGACCTGGGGGTAAGTGTATACTGTGAAGGTAATTCTGATATATTGTGTGGGCCACTAGTGGGAAGAAAGGGGGTTGCAGTGTCCCAGAGGGCTGTGACCAAGTTAGTTTAACTATTGCAAACCCTGACCTCTGGGTGAGGCACCGCCATTGGATCCAGGCCCCTCAACCTGTTAGTGGCAAATCAGGCAGGGGTAGTAGCCCCTGGGATGGCGCCATCTAGGGGTTACATCTTGGAGCTCACCGCTGGGATTGTGTGTCCTCTAGGTGGCCCTATTCTACGAACCACTGTTAAGAAAAAATGGGTACCCGACAGAAGTGGCTGTGCACCGGCTGGTGGAGTGGTGTACTGGGGAGGAGATCGACCCCAAAATGCTATGCTTATCCTGGACATCCTCCTGGTATCAATACGGACACTGTGCAGGAGTACTTTCCAAGGTGGAAGGTTTACAAAACCCTGTGGTGGTGGGTCGGCATGCTAATCTGCTCACCCACACTTTCCTGGCCCTAGTAGAGTTTAAGGATCCCATAGATAGCTCCAAAGTGCCACAGACCATTACCCCAGAGGAGCCCTCACTGCTTGGAGAGTGATAACTCAGGACAGTAAGACCGGGGAATCAGCCCCACCACTATCTGAAACTTTTGAGGAGAAATTTGCTGAATGGTTGCTGGGAGAGGGAAAACTGTGGAGGACTTGAAGAAACTATTCTTGCCACCTGGGGTGTTCCTCCCCAACACCCTCTCCTGCTCCAGTGCCCGTAATGGTGGCTGAACAATGCAGACTCCTATTTCTGCACCTGCCATTAGTCACGACTCTTACGAAGGTTGAGGATCTTCTCTGGCACCCTCCCACCCCCAAGGGAGGATGACTGGGAGACCTGGATAGACTATGTTGCCCCCAAGTGCTAGAATGGCAATGCTCGGAAGCGAGCGAAAGAGGTTAGTGAGGCCTCCGAGTTCCTGCCCTGGCTACCATCCGTGCTAAGCGGGCCAGTAACCCTGAAGCGACTGCACAGGCCTATCTTGAGGCCTTGGAAAATGTGTATGGGAGCCCAGATTCTGATGAGGACCTATGGTGGAGAGTAAGAGATGCACAACAGTACCAAGGGAGTTGTTGTCTGTGTATTATCTCGGCTGGAAAAATTGTTGCAAGAATGCCTCAGAAAGGTAGTTTGCCAGCATTGAACTGGACCGAACCAGGCTGGACAGGATCCTTAAGTCTGCCCTTCTCAGAACTGCTGTTGCTTCAGTTCGCCTGGCAGATCGACTGGAATCCCACCCTCCTACGATGAGTTAATGAGAGAAATTCGAGAGTTGAGAAAGACGACCTCGGGAGGACCTGCACCAATAGCTGCTACGACCCGAGTGATTGAGGGTGACCCATCAAGTGAAGTTCAGGGGCAGAAGTTGGCAGTCAATGAGTGCTCTGACAAGGAAAAAGATATGTCACAATGGGGCGAACTGTTGAGAGAGATCCGGGAATTCAAAACCAGTCCCTTTATGAAGGCCACGCCTGCAAGTACGGGCCCTGACCTATATCCGACTGCATCTGCTATGGGGTGGGGTACCCACCCATGTATCTCCTGCTGATAACAGCTCCGAACTCATTCCTTGACCATGGAAGTGGAGAAACTGACGAGATGTCTCCAAATGCTTATCACGCCGCAGACAGAGATGGCACCAAGGTTTCCAGTTAGTAATCACCCTCGCCCTGGCTCCCAGTGTGGCGCCTCGGCCAGCTCAAACTCCAGAAAGTATGTTTTGCTATAATTGTGGGAAAGATGGGCACATGAAAAGGAATGCCAGTCCCCAAAGACACTGACAAAGTTGCATATAGGCTACAAGGAGAGCTTGGAGAAGAAATCAGTGGTTAAGAGGTGCACGACATGTCCCAGTGAGGGCACCAAAATGCTAATTCACGTCCTTTTGTGGCAAGGTCAGTTGCCCAGGCCCCCACTACCGCCTCCAGACTGGTCCAGAACAGTGGGTCCCTCCCATGGAGACCACTGTAAAGGTGAATGGTGTCTACAAGAGCTGTATTAGACAGTGGCTCCCAAGTGACAATTATGTTCCAGGATTGGTATCAGAAGCATTTGTCAGACGTACCCTTACAACCATTAGAAGGACTGCATGTATGGGGGTTAAGTGAGAAGGCCTACCCCTATTCCGGTATATCCGAATTTGGCTGTCTTTCCCACCTCCGTGGCTGGAGTGGCGAACAAGTAGAGACCCTAGCCTTAGTGTGTCCCCCACTGGACTGTATGATGGTGTCCCTTTGTTGATTGGAACAAATGCTCATATGTTGGAAGGCTGGCACAGTTGTGTTATGAAAACAGGGTCAAAGACTAGTAGAGCTTTAAGAGTTCCGGCTTTAATTAAGAAGGCCTATGAGGCACAGAGAGATGCTGAAAAAACAGAACCAGAGGAACCGGTCGGAATTGTATGGAAGAAGGATCCTGAGTCTCTGATCCTGGCGCCAAATGCCCAGTGTACCTTACAGGGAGAGGTCCGTATCAGAAAGGATGTTAAGAATAAAATATTAATGTTGGATGCACCAGGCGATGGAAAATTGCCAGAGGGACTGCTGGTCAAGCCTAGTATTTTGCCGCTAGAGCCCATGCTTATGCCAGAAGGTAATGGTCCAAGTTCATAATGTGTCTGAAAGAGACATTCGAGTAAACAGAGGTTGCATCCTGGCTAATGTGCATTGTGCAGACACTGCAGTGCTACCAGCAGCAAGAGTTCAGGAAGAATGACAGAGTAGCGCCTGACTTGTTTGATTTCGGACTCCCGCTGCCAGCTGAATGGAAAGTGAGGATCAGTGAGAAGCTTGCCCAGAGAGACCAGGTGTTTTCTTTAAAGGAATGGGATGTAGGATGCATGCAAGGAGCTGAGCACAATATCCGGCTGCATGACGAAAGACCATTTCGTGAGAGGTCTCGACGCCTGGCACCTGCTGACATAGATGATGTGAGACGGCATCTGCAAGAGATGTTAGCTGCTGGTGTAATACAAGAATCCAGAGCCCTTATGCTTCCCCATTGTGGTAGTGAGGAAAAAGAATGGAACAGTAAGGATGTGTGTGGATTATCGCACCTTAAACCGTGAGACTATCCTGATCAGTACACAATGCCCGCATTCAGGATGCTTTGGACTGCCTAAGCGGGAGCAAGTGGTTCTCTGTGCTGGATCTCCGCAGTGGTACTACCAGATCCCGATGGCCCCAGAGGACCGTGGAGAAGACGGCTTTATCTGTCCGCTTGGCTTCTATGAATTCATGAGGATGCCTCAGGGATTTCAGGTGCCCCAGCCACTTTTCAACGATTGATGGAGGCGTGCAGTGGGGACATGAACTTACTAGAGTGCCTGGTATACCTAGATGATGTTATTGTGTTTGGCAGCTCACTGGAGGAACATGAGAGCAGATTATTTAGGTATTGGACCGACTGGAGGACTTTGGCCTTAAACTGTCCATTGATAAGTGTCAATTCTTTCAAACATCAGTAAAGTATGTGGGACACATAGTATCCACCGAGGGAATAGAGACCGACCCAAGTAAAGTTGAGGCCTTGACCACCTGGCCACAGCCCAAAAATCTAAAAGAACTGCAAAGATTCCTGGGATTCTGTGGTTATTATCGGCGCTTCATCAAGGACTATTCAAGTGTGATCCGCCCTTTACTTAACCTTACTCAAGGGTATCCCCCAACCCACAAAAATACCAAAGTCAGCGTCCCTCAAGACTGAAAGAGTGTATTTTCATCCGAGTGAAGTATTTGAGGCCCGCTGGACTCCTGATGTGAGACTGCTTTTCATGAGATCATATATCAACTTACCCATGCTCCAGTGCTGGCCTATGCCGATCCAAGAAAACCTTCGTCCTGCACACTGATGCTAGCTTGCAAGGGTTGGGGCTGTGTTGTACCAAGAGCATGAGAATGGCCTGAGACCAGTGGCCTTTGCCAGTAGAAGCCTGACCCCATCCGAAGAACTATCCTGTACATAAGTTAGAGTTCCTAGCTTTGAAGTGGGCTATTGTTGACCAATTCCATGAGTACTTGTATGGGGCTAAAATACTAGTAAAACTGACAATAATCCTTGACCTATGTGCAGACCTCAGCTAAGTTGGATGCCACTGGCCATAGGTGGCTTTCTGCATTATCTACATATGACTATGCTCTCATACCGAGCAGGTCTGAACCACATAGATGCTGATGCTCTCTCCCGAGGCCTGTTCCCAGAATGATTGGGTCCGATTGGCAGAACCTGACATTCGGGCACTCTGCCGGAAGTTTGACAGGAGGAACAAATGTCCACGGACGCAGTGGACTGCATGGTGGATTGCTTGGGAGCCTCTGAGAATTGCATACCTGCTGCTTATTGCCACTTTTCTGCAATAGACATTGGTGCACTGCCTCAGCTGGACAATGACAGTATTCGGCGGGCTCAATCTCACGATCCCATGATCAAAGCAGCTTTAAGCCCTCTATGCAGGAAAAGATGTGTCCAAATTACGCTCCACTGATTTGAGAACTGCACTGTTATACAAAGAAGGTCCTAAGTTGAAACTGATCAACAAACTGTTATACAGAGAAACAGTAGACAGAGGGGGACAAGTAGACAAACAACAACTAGTGCTGCCCACTGCCTTTCGAGACTCAGTACTGAGGTCCTTGCACAACCACATGGGGCACCTTGGTATAGACAGAACACTTGACTTGGTGAGATCCAGATTCTATTGGCCTAAGATGGGGATGATGTGGAGCAACACATTCGAACTTGTAGTCGCTGCTTACAGAGGAAAGCTTTGCCCCAGAGGGCTGCCCCTTGTTAACATCACCACCAGTGCACCCATGGAGCTGGTCTGTATTGATTTTCTAAGTTTGGAGTCAGATCAAAGAAATATCATGTATGTGCTGGTGGTCACTGACCATTTCACGAGATATGCCCAAGCTTTCCCACCAAAGACCAGAAAGCATCCACTGTGGCCAAAGTACTTGTAGAAAACTTTTTGTTCACTATGGGGCTCCACAAAGAATCCATTCTGATCAAGGGAGAGACTTTGAGAGTCGTCTGATCAAGAGATGCTTTCTCTGTGGGGGAGTCACGAAGTCCAGAACCACTCCTTACCACCCCAGGGGACCCACAGCCTGAGCGTTTCAACCGCACTTTGCTAGATATGCTAGGCACCCTGCACCCAAAGGACAAGCCTAGATGGAGCCAACAAATTAGCACCCTGGTACATGCTTATAACTGCACCAAAGTGATGCCACTGGATTCTCCCCTACCGCCTGATGTTTGGAAGAGAAGCTCGACTACCAGTAGATGTGTGTTTGGGGTCTCTCCTGATGGGGTTCAAGCTGACAACTATTTACAGTATGTTCAAAGTTAAAGGCCCAGCTAACTCATGCGTACTAACTGGCTCAAACCATGGCTGCCAAAAGAAATCTGGCCAACAAAGAAAGGTATGATAAAAGGTGAAAGCTTACAGGAACTCCAGGAGGAGATCGGGTATTGCTAAGAAATCTGGGACTGCATGGCAAGCACAAGATTGCTGACAGATGGCACCATCTCCCTCACATTGTAGTGGGCAAACTAGATGATCTGCCAGTGTACAAAGTAAGGCCTGAGAATAATTCAAAGATGTAAAAACAATGCATAGAAATCATTTACTGCCCATTGACAAATCTTAATTGAGTCTGAGCCCTAGAAGATGCCCCTCTGGACCAGTGACTAGAGCTGCTGCTAAGAAAAGATCAAGAAAGTCTGCACCTACAGAAGCAAAGTTAAAGTGTTCCCTCCACAAGTCCCAGTTGAGCATGACTGTCAGTCCATATCGGAAGAAAGTGAGAGTGACTTTGAATACTATCCTTCTTACTAACTGAGTCAATTGTTTCGGGGCAATCCCTAGTCAATACTGGAGACAAAGCTGGGCCTTCTGGACTGTCTAAGCTCCCAGCTTCATCCCTGGAGTCATGTTCCCAGAAAGTGAAGTGCAAAGCATCAGATCAGATGAAATGGAATCATTGTGCATGGTTGAACTGTTTGAGTTTCAGGGAGGAAAATGATAGATTGGGGCAGACTGGTGATACACCCAACAAGAAGAGTATTTTGAGTGCCCTGACAGTCCACTGCCAGTGTCCAAAGCTCTCCATGCGAGCCAAATGTTGTGGACTCAGAAACTGTAACTCCTGGAGCTGAAAGTGCCCCAAGTTCTAGCCTCTCTACCCCATGGAGACTCCCATGACAAGTGAGGACAATGTTGAAAATGAGGCTCAGAGTGCAGAGACTGTAACAGTTCCCCTAGAAAGACTGGTCGAGCTGTAAAGCCTGTGGTGCACCTCAGTTATGATTCCTTGGGAGGCCTGTGGATTTGCCTCTCAATGTTGTCCATAAAGGAGTGTATGTGTCCCGAGCTCATTGCCCAAACTGAGCATCAGTGCTAACTCCAAGTTACTTGTGTTGTCCTCAGTATGGTGCCCTTGCCCTGTCCAGCCCCAAGGTAACTGATAGGAAGGCCCCCTCTTCAGGTTTCATGTACAAGAGGTAATAACTTGAGTTATGGTACAATGTGTATGTAATACTGTGTAAAGAGTGACGTACTGCAATGTTTCAGAAATGTGTTCTTGGTAAAATGATATATTGACTGATGATTACATATGCGAGCCTAATGCAAATGTATAGTTGCAGTTGAAACTTGTAGGTGCCTGGCGTGGACGTCAAGCTTTCCCAGGCCAGGAAGGTGTAACCCCTGCAAATGGGGGTTCCAAAAGACTTCAGGAGCTTGCTTGAATGCTCCAAGCCTGAATGGTGTTTGGCGTTTAGCCATTTATCAGTGAGTGTTTTAGAACCTCTGGTACTGTCTCTTTAAGAGCTGTCTGCTTGCAGACATAATTATTTGTATGGGGACTGTGTGTTTCTTCTCTGAGTACCACTCGAGCTGCTGCCTATTCACTTCATTTTTGCAGTCACTAGGAGTGCAAAGGGAACCTATGTGAAAGATGTAACTGTTTACCAGAAATTATTTAGAGTAATAATGAAATTACAGTTTGTCTAACCTGCTTTCTTTGCAGTCAGAACTGTGTCTGCTAGTTCCCCATTCTAGTTTTGAGCTGCTGAACTGGACCAATCAGTGTGGGGTAAGCTAGCTCTAAAATGGTGCCTTGGACGAATCAGAACTTGGACTCATAATCTGAGCCAGCCACAAGAGGATTGTGAGCAGTGACTCTGGGAGATGTAGTTTAGACTTCAGCACCTTTTTGGACCAACAGCAGCAGTCTATTGTGAGTGACAGCCAATCCAGTCAAGAACTGGGAGGAACTCAAAGGAAGTGCCGTTTTGTCGGTTGGAGTTTCAGTTGAGCTTTGGCAGTGAAGAAGGAAGGAGCCCTGTGCTTTTCAGTGTGCAGTTTTAGTCAAAAGCGTGTGTAAGACCCAGAGTTCCGGTCTGCAGCTTGTGTAACAGTTTGTTAGGACTGAATCCGTCCTGTGAAAAGAATCAAAGGATCTCTGAAGAGTAGAAACCAGGCTCACCCTGTAGAAGACTGGAGGAATTGCTGAAATTTGCTCTCAGTCTGTCAGGAACTGAATCTGCTGTGTGTTCTCCCGGTATTGTGCAGTAAGCGATCGATACAGATGCAGCCTGCCTGGTATAGTGCTTTCTTTTTATGGATGTGTGAAGAGGTTTGTGTACCTCAAGTGAGCCCTGCTGACATTGAAGGACCCTATCTTATTTGGAGGTCGTGAGTACTAATTCAGGGTCGCTCCTGTTGAATTGCCACATTAAATCCAAATGGAATTACTGTACTGCTGACTGTTTAATTCTCCTTTTCTCTGTGTGAAAGGGCCCTACCAGCTGCCACGGTTTGGACTAGCCACTAGGGCTTGGGTACCCAGGACAGTAACTGATAGGGATAGGCCTGCACAGAGCCATAGGTAGATTATTAGAGTGATAAGCTAATTAACCTGATTTCCCTGTCCTTGTTATATCCCCAAATAAATCAGAGCTGCTTGTTTCAGCAAAGTTATACTGCCTGAGGTATTTGTCTATGTTAAAGTACTGTACTGTGATTGTTGCACTGTATCTCATTTCACAGGAGGTCCCAGTGCCGGAACCAGACCTGGGGGTAAGTGTATACTGTGAAGGTAATTCTGATATATTGTGTGGGCCACTAGTGGGAAGAAAGGGGGGTTGCAGTGTCCCAGAGGGCTGTGACCAAGTTAGTTTAACTATTGCAGACCCTGACCTCTGGGTGGAGGCACCCGCCATTGGATCCAGGCCCCTCAACCTGTTAGTGGCAAATCAGGCAGGGGTAGTAGCCCCTGGGATAGCGCCATCTAGGGGTTACATTTGTAATTCTTGTCTGTCGTCTACCTGACATGGAACCTTTGTAAAAGAGCCTTGATGGCTCAAAGGTATTAATCTGCAACTGAAATAAATAAAATAAAATAAATAAAAATGCATTTTAGGTCACCACCTCTGCTGCAGCCATATAATATCAAAAATAAACTAGTATGCTAGTGGTACCATTTGTGAGAACAATTCAGCATTAAAGATCTTTTATGTACAGTTTAATTCAATTGTGGAATCCACTATGTCCTAATTTGGTGCATTTTATTTCTAAACAGACATTGCAAAATCTCTTTCAGTATGTATTTTAGTACGTTTTACCCCCTCCCCCTCCCCATCTCTGGCATGCTTGCGCGTGTGGAGGCCCATGTGTGCCATACATCGAGATGCCCTCCCTTCATGTCGCCCCCTCTGCCTGCGCCAACACCGGACCTTCACCTGTTAGTGGCGGAACTGCGGGAGGGCAGCTACCTCCCCCAGGAGAGGAGAGCTACTGTAAGGCTACTTGACCCTGCTCCTCCCCCGTGCCGGCACCCCAATGACCAGAGGTCATTCCCAAACCCGGGTCACCGGTGTAGAGTGAGGTAGGGTGTCCAGCACCTCAACCCTCTGTGCTACTGGGCCAGCCCCATTCAAAAATCTCTTAAAAGCGCCTTTGCACCAGCATTTTACTTGTAAACGGTTTCTTTGCATTTTCAGTATTCTTAGTGGTGACTGTATGCTTTTTATATGACCTGGGTCACCCAGGAAAATAAGCACATGTTGCACAATGACTTTCCTGGCAAACAAATGAGAGGGAGAGAGAGAACGAGAGACAGAGAGAGAGAGAGCGAGACAGAGGGATAGAGAGACAGACAGCCTGTATGTTTTAGGATGCAGAGGATCACAACTTGAGATAAATTCCAAAAGGTTGGGGGGGTGAGTCACAGATTTCACTTAACATAAAAACCCAATGGCTGACCACAGACACGGAGGGCTAAGGCACCATGCACTTCACCTGCTGCCATGCCAGCGACCCAGGTTCGGGAACGGACTTGGGTCGCTGGGGGTCTGTCAGGTAGGAGAGGATCAGGAGTCTTAGGGACTGCTTTCCTTTCCTGGGAGCGGGAAAGCTTGCCGCTTCGCTGTCGACTGCCACCAGCAGTGCAAGTGGAACGGCATGAAGGGAAGGGCTACACACCGATGAAGTGCGTGTGTGCCATAACATGGCATACATTGTTGTCTGCTGCCCACTGCTGGGGTTGGGGGAAAAATGGCTGTGAGTGCTTGTGAAGCTCTGCCCACCAGCCCAGACCCACGCCACAACATGAGGATCAGACCAGTGATCTGAACTGTATCTTTGGGGAGATGAGGGGAGAACATCCTCCTCTCCTGACCCTGCCACAGAGGGGAACCTGTGTGTGACTCTACAAGCTGGTCCTCGGGGAAGTGGCAGCCAGCCGGGGACTTGCAGGGATGGGGCTAACAACCTGCTGCTCAGGCTGGGAGGGCAAACATCTGTACAAAAAAAAGCCAAAAAACCTAAATGAGATTTTGCAAAATAATAATTTTATAAAAAATTTTTTTTGTTTGTTGTAATTATTTCCCTTCTTGTACCCCCACCCAACAGCCACTTCACTGCACTTAGAGATCAAGTTCACTGTCTGCCTTACTAATGCCACTTTGGGGAACACTGATGGGAGATGTTCATAAGTTAAGCAGAAACACTACACAATCTCAACCAACACAAGAATCAAATTCAATACACAGTCTCTTGTAAAGAGGGAGGTAATAATCCCTCTTTACAAGACACTGGTTAGGCCCCATCTGGAGTACTGCGTGCAGTACTGGGGGCCACACCTTCGCAAGGACATTAACCAAATTGAGGCAGTCCAGAGAAGGGCAACCAAAATGGTGCAGAAACTGCATCAGAAAACATATGAGGACAGATTAACGGAGCTCAATATGTATACCTTTGAGCAAAAGAGGAGAGAGGTGATATGATCGAAACATTCAAACACCTTAAGGACATTAACAAGGTGAAAGAGTCTAACATGTTTCAATATAAGAAGAATAGCAGGACAAGAGGACACAGCATGAGACTAGAGGGAGGCCGATTAAGGGGTAATGTGAGGAAGTTCTTTTTCACAGAAAGGGTGGGGAATGCATGGAACAGCCTACCTCAGGAAGTGGTGGTTATGAATACAGTGCAGGGCTTCAAACAGGCATGGGATAGGCATAAGGGAGCAACATAGAAACATAGAAACATAGAAGTTGACGGCAGATAAGGACCGCAAGGCCCATCCAGTCTGCCCATTTCTTTTTCTACCTTATAAATGTGCCTTTGGCCTTTGCTCTGTCAGTGACCTATCTATTCATAGTCATTTGTATTGCTCCCATATGCCTTAAGCAATACAGATGAGTATGAATAGATAGGCCATTGAAAGAGCAAAGGCTGATGGCACATTCATAAGGTAGAAAAAGAAATGGGCAGACTGGGTGGGCCTTGCAGTCCTTATTTGCCGTAACTTCTATGTTTCTATGTCTCCCTCAAGACAGTAACAAAATCCACTGCAGCATCTCCTCCAAAACAGTAACAAAACCCACTCCACAATTTCTTCCCAAGACAGTAACACAGCCCACTCCACATTCTGAATGGAAAGCACAAGACAGCTGCACTCCAGGAGAATATAGTAGTAAATTGGATTAATTTATCAGTAACAGGAGCCAAAAGTCAGTGCTGATAAATTTATTATGTTTGAAACATAAATGACACTAACCCCAAGCATTTCAAGAATAATAATATGCGTTCTCATTGTGAATTGTTTTACGGCATTAGTTCTCTTCTGCAGCACATGGTGCCCCTGTGTTCTCCACTACACAATCTCCTCCTAAAATAGTATCAAAACCAGTAGTGTCATTTCACCAGAATCTTAGGGGCTACAAAAGTCTGTTTAGTAGAATCACAGGGGTAGCGAAGCTCCTCCACCCACCAAATTTTATATAAGTAAATGTTAAGAAAACTTTAACTTAGGGGTTGCAACGGACATCATGGGGGTTGCAAAGAAATTACAGGGGTCTTGACTGCAGCTCGCAGCTACCCATAAATAACACCCCTGAACAAAACCCACTATACAATGCACCCCCCCCACCCAAAAATAAAAAATAAAAACAGCAACACAACCCACTGCACATACTGAAAGGGAAAGCACAAGAAAGCTGCACTCCAGGAGAAAGCTGTAGTAAATGGATTAAATATCAGTAACAGGAGCCAAAATTCAGTGCTGATAAATTTACTACATTTGAATCATCTGTGGCAATAGCCCCAAGCATTCCAATACACAATCTCCCCTGAAAAAAGTAACACAATCTACTATACAGTCCACCCCAAAACAGTAACACAACCCACTACATAATCCCCCCCAAAAACAGTAACAAAACCAACTACACAATCTCCCCCAAAACAGCAACAAAATCCACTGCATAATCTCCCCCAACACAGTAATACAATCCACTACACAAACTCCCCCAAAGCAGTAAAAACTCCAGTACACAGTCTTCGACAACACAAGAATACAACCCACTACACAATCTGCCTAAAAAGATAACAAAACCTACTAAGAAACAGGCAGGCCGATCAGCAGTAGCGCTACTGCTCATGATGCCGATGATCCGGGTTCCGAAGTCAGCCTAACGTGTCGGAGGGTCGGCTGAGGGGAGAAGGAGAAAGATCATGTGTCTGTGGGACCTCTCTCCTTCTCGGGGGGGGAGAGCTCGGTGCTTGACAGGTGCCTAGCCGAAGCCAGGAGAAAGTCATCCCAAGCTGAAAGAGGCGGGGGGACATGGCAGACATTGGCGTGTGCATCTTGACGTCAGTGCACACCACATCCAGAAGGGGAGAAAACCAGAAACTCACCGGTGGCAGGATGAAGAGGAGTGCCTGCATGCACCGCACCCAACCAGATGGGCACGCCGTCCCAAACTAGATCTGACCCTCAGTGGGGCTTGGAGGACCCCCCGACCCCACCAGGGGGCAAGCCCTAGGGGAAGACAGCTGGATAAGATAAGATCTGGCAGACATTGGGGTGACGGGGCTGGAGTGCTCCTCTGAAGGAGGGCTGTCCAGGGGGAAGGGGAGAACAAAAAAAAACTTACTAAGCTATCTCTCCTGAAACAGTAAGAGAACCCACTAAAATCTCTCTCTGAAACATAACACAGGAGACAGTGTGGTCTAGTGGTTAGAACATCAGCTTGGGAACCAGGAGAGCACAGGTTCAGACCCCACCAGAAGTATATACTCTTTGGCCTTACAAAGGTGCATAGAAATTGTCTGCAGATAAGGACTGCTAGGCCCATCTAGTCTGCCTGTAAGCCCTATACTTGTATGCAGACACTGATCATAAGTGATCAATGGCTTTTCATCACTCTGGCCAACATGTTCCAGTCTGCCCAGCTGGGGTGGAGAATACCAGACCATCGCTACTCACATAGCGTAAAGCGTTTGTGAATACAGCATGGGCTTGTGCTTATTAATATTTGTATTAGTTTATTTGTGAATACAGCATGGGCTTGTGCTTATTAATTTTTATATTAGTTTATTATTTCGGTTGGGGGCTTCGCCGCCATACTCCCTTTGTTTGTTTTTTAAAGAGGGGTGTGGGGACGTCCTGCTGGAGCTGGGGCAGGTTGCCTACCTGCAATGCTGGCGACCCATTCAGGAACAGACCCGGGACATCAGAGGGCCAGCAAACGGAGAAGGACTGAGCATCTAAGGACTACTCTCCTTCTCTGGGGGGGGGGGGGAGATGGTAGTGTGTTTGGCACAACACGGACACCTAGCAGAGGCTGGGTGTACCGAGCATGCCGACGCCAACTGTTCAGGGGGCAGGGCAGATGCTGGTCATCATTGCACGTCCCCACCCCCACACACTGGGAAAAAATGCCGACAGCCACCCCGAATGAAGCCCGCCCTCGGTTTCAATAGCTCCAAGCTCAGCCCGTCGACCTGTCCTGTCGCTGCAGCACTCTAAGGGCCAGTGCCACAACCCCGCCCTGGGGGGTATTGACAAGGCGCAACCGATTTGGAAGCAGAAGCAGGGATCCGTGACTGTGACTGGGCTGAGGAACCAGGCAGCCGGCAGCAGAAAAAAGCATACTAAATGCATACTAGGTCTCTGACATAAAGAACGGTATCAGAAGTGAAATGAGTCTCTTTGCAAATGACTCAAAGCTAGGTGCAGTGGTGGATGGGGAAGAAGGGACAGTGGCCCTGCAGGAGGACCTGGGGGATCTCAAAAGGTGGTCGAGAAAGTGGAAACTAAAGTTCAATGCAGGAAAATGCAGGGTTCTGCACCTGGGGCCAGAAATCCGGGCCATGGGTATATCCTGGGGGAAGACACACTACAATCTCGAAGAGGGAGAGGGCCCTGGGGTTGGTGGTAAACGTCAGAATAAATAACTCTGAGACTTGTAAGAGGGCAGCAGCAAAAGCCAATAAGATGCTGGGATGCATCGCTAGGGGGATAACCTCCAGAAGGGGAGAAGTGATCCTCCCTCAGTATAACTGCTTGGCTAGGCCGCACCTCCAGTACTGTATGCAGTCTTGGAAACCGCACTTAGAAAGGGACATAGCACTCCTGGATGGGGTACAAAGGAGGGCAACCAAAATTATCTGGGGCTTGGGGGAAAGGTTCTATGGTGAGAGACTTGAGGAGCTTAACATGTACACCCTGGAGGACAGGAGTGGAGGGACGGGGGGACATGATAGAGGTCTTCAAGTACATATAGGGGATAAATGGGGGGGCTCAGTTGGGATGCTTCAATGGAAGGGGGGCAACTAGAGGACACAGGTGCAAGCTAGAGGGGGGGAGACTCAGGGGAGAGAGGAGGAGGTGCTACTTCACTGAGAGGGTGGTGGAACCATGGAATGCGCTGCCCAAGGAACTGGTGGGGTCAGAGACTGTGGAGAGGTTTAAGAGGGGCTGGGACAGGTATAGGGGGAAGGTGAAACTGACAAAGCCCAATACAAGGGGAACATCTTGGGCTGGGGACAGAGAAACACAGGGGGTGGGGGGGACAGCAATGTTGGTGCCCAGTATGGGTGCTGACTATCGAGCAGACACAAAAGACCATTAGGCCTCCTCTGCTGTCATTTTAGTATGTTAATACATAAATAAAAAATAAAAAAAGAGTGTGGGGGGGGCAAAGCCCCCACCAACTCAAATAAACGAATACAAAAATAACCAAAAGGTAGCTTTGAAAGAGTAGTGTAACTTGAACTCTATGCTAATAGCGTAGGTCTGGCGTGGTCCAGTATTCTCCACTATCGCTGCTGGGGCAATGGGTTGAAGCAGGACCCTAATAAAAAATTATACTGCATCTCAGCTGAACTATTCTGTGCAAATAAGTTTAAAATAAAATGCAGTCTCCCCTAAAACAGCAACACAACCCACTACACAATCTCCCCCAAAACAGTTATTCAGCCAACTACACAATCTCCCCAAAATAGTTACTCAGCCAACTACACAATCTCCCCATAAACAGCAACACAACCCACTACACAATCTCCCCAAAACAGTTACTCAGCCAACTATACAATCTCCTCTGAAACAGCAACACAACCCACTACACAATCTCCCCAAAACAGTTACTCAGCCAACTACACATTCTCCTCCAAAACTGTTAAAAAACCCAATACACACAACCTCTACTGAAAAAGTTGCACAACCCAATACCCCATCTTCACCAAAACAGTTACACAGCCCACTATATAGTCTCCTTGAAAACGGTTACAAAACCCACAATACATTCTACAGCTGAAAGTTATACAGCCCAGGGTTTTAAATAATTGATTTGCAGTTTTTTTCTTGGAACAATGCTAACTGTACAGAAAGTATTTATATAGGTTTTCTAGAAGTGTTATGTTTGTTAAACACAGTGAGGCAGGTGCTGTGCATTTTCACAATGTTTTAGCACTTTTATGAGCAAAACGCTAATCAATTTTTGGAGTTAAATAAAACCCTGCAACCCACTACACAATCTCCACCAAAACTGTTACAAAATCTATTACACAATCTCATCAAAACTATTCTATAGCCAATGTACAATCCCCACAGAACATTACACAACCCACAACACAATCTGCTCCTGAAACAGTCACACAACTCACTACATAATTTACCCCAAAACTTATAAAATCCACTACACAATCACCACTGAAAAAGCTATACAACACAGTATACACTCTTCACCCACACAGTTACACAACCCACTACACAATTTCCAGAAGCAGTTACACAGCCCATTACACCATCTCCCCAAACTGTTACAAAACTCACAACACAATCTCCACTGAAACAGTTCTACAACCCAACATTCAATCCCCACCAAAACAGTTATACAACCTACTACAAAATCTGTCCCTGCAACACTCTCAAAACTCACAAAACAATCTCCCCCAAAACTGTTACAAAACACACTACACAATCTCCCCCAAAACTGTTACAAAATCCATTACACAATCTCCACCGAAAATGTTCTACAACTCAATATGCCATCGCCACAGAACGTTACACAACCCACTACACAATTTACCCTAAAACTGTTAGAAAATCCACTCCAAAATCACCACTGAAAAAGCTGTACAGCCCAATATGCACTCCTCACTGAAACAGTTACACAACCCACTACACAATCTCCTGGAAGCAGTTAAACAGATCACAATACAGTCTCCCAAAACAGACCACTACACAATCCCCTCAAACTGTTACAAAACCCACTACATAATCTCCACTGAAAGTTATACAACTCAAAACGCAATCTCCACCAGAACAGTTTCACAACCCACAGCAGTCTTCCCCTATAAGTTACAAAACCCCCTTTACAATTTCCCCAAAACCGTTACAAAACCCAATACACAATTTCCATCAAAATAGCTCTACAGGCCAGCCTGCCGGTGCAGCGGTAGCCAGTGACCCGGGCTCAGTAGCGAGCACGGGTCATCAGAGGGCCAGCTGGGGGGGAGAAAAGGACCGACCACCTGACGGGACACTCTCCTGCTCTGGGAGGGGTGGGCAGCTCTCCTCGCTGCAATATCACCACCACCTGGGCGACCACAGGTGGTGCCGACAAGAGTGGAGGTGGAACTCGAGGGGGGGCAGATGTTGGCCAAGGACCGGAGCGGAGGTGCATCTCTACACGTCTCCGATTCACTGGTCCTCCCTGAGTGCTGATGTCTGCAGGGGATGGGAGGACCAGAAACAAGGAAAAAAAACCCACATCCATGCCAGGAAATAGGCTTCGCACCAATGACTGGGGGAAGATGCAGCTCCAGCTGTCCGCTCCCCCGGAGGTCACAGGGGAGGTCTCCTCCGCCCCAGCCGGGGGGGGGGAGGCTATCCAGGGATCATGTTACTTGGGAGCGGGGCACCTATGGGAGCCAGTGTCCTCTCAGTCCTACCAATGTAGATGTCCGATGCATTGGGAATCCCGGGGAAAGGCATGAGAGAGAGAGAGAGGAGCATAAATAATAAGTTAAAAAAAAAAAAAGCTCTACAACCTGATATCCAATCTCCATCAACACTCACACAACCCACTATACAATCTCCCCAAAACAGTTACACAACCCAATACACAATCTCCCCATAACTGTTACAAATCCCATTACACAATCTCCATTGAAACAGTTCTACAACCCTGTATGCAATCTCCACAGAGCATTACACAACCCACAACACAATCTGCCCCTGAAACAATCACACAGCTAACAACACAATTTACCCCAAAACTGTTCCCAACTCCACTACACAACTGCCACTGAGAAGGCTATACAACCCAATATGCACTCTTTACCAAAACAGCTACAAAACCTTCTCACAATCTCCCAGAAGCAGTTACACAGTCCACTACACAATCCCCCCAAACTGTTACAAAGCCCACTACACAATCTCCACCAAAAGTTAAACCTGAAACGCCATCTCCACCAAAACAGTTCCACAACCCATAACACAATCTTCCCGAAACACACAGCCCACTAAACAATCTCTCCGAAACTGTTACAAAACCCACTACACAATCTCCACCAAAATAGTTATATAACCTACTACACAATCTGCCCCTGCAGCACTCACACAATCCACTATACAGTCTCCCCAAAACAGTTGCACAACCCACTATACAATGTCCCCAAAACAGTTACAAAACATATTATATAGTCTGCCAAAACTATTCTACAACCCAATATGCAATCTCCACAGAACATTACACAACCCACTACACAATCTCCCCCCAAATTTTTACAAAACCCGCTACACAATCTCCACCAAACCAATTTTACAACCCAATAGGAAATCTCCACAAAAACAGTTACACAACCCACAACACAATCTGCCCCTAATTTCAGATGAGTTGGAGAGCCCTAATGTATCCCATACGCCATACCCTACCCTGCTTCCCTATGCAGTTTTCTGCCTGGACCCCTGCCTTGCAGTTTTCCGCTTGGACCCCTGCCTCCCCTTATTGGTAGCCTGTGAAGTGGGTGACTGAATGTCGGCGACTGGTCATAACAGCAACTGCAGACTGGCGCTGACAATGTGGGTGACCTTGGATTTCACCTCTTTCAACAAGTTGCATCCCTCCCGGAGTAGGAATCCCATGATGGGGAGATGCCTGGGGCGAAGCCCCCCGCATTAAATAGCATATTGTTTTTCAGTCACCCTTGCGGTTGTGTGCCCTTATGACCAGTCGCTGACATTCAGTCGCCCTTGTCACATAGGACCCCCTTATTCCCTGCTGCTCCTTACCTTCTGTAATCTCCTGCTCCATTCTGGACTTGATGCTCTTTAGCCCATATTTCCTTATACACTGCCTCCCTTCCCTCCCCACCCTCTCACTTCTCCCCAGTCTTACACCTGCGCAGTTGAACGTGTCTTATCGACAAGGCCCATCTTCTGGACTGCTGTCTACCCCCCTTCCCCCATTGTAGCTCCCCACTTGAAGAAGTACAGTAGGAATTCTTATGATACCTTGCCCACTGGGTAACATTATTGAAACAGTTGTATGTTATTGAAACAGTTGTATTCTTTATCCCTATATGTTGTCTGTTTTTTTGTCTGTTTTCAATGATGAAGAACCTTTGTAAAAGAGCAAATTTGCTCAAAGGTTGTTTTCCAATTATATATATATATATATAAACAAAAACACATATAAGAGATCAGTAGTGCTGAACATCACACACCATGCAAACTGGCACACCATATCAGATCTTAATGAAATACTGTGTCCCTGTCCACTAACATCACGAACCAAACCCAATGGCACACCGTATCATAATGAAACAGAGTTTACCTATCCACTAGGGACATCACAAACTGAACTCAGTGACACACACAGCATCAGACTGTAATAAAATACAGTGTCCCTATCCACTAGGGACATCACAAACTGAATGCAGAGACATACCGTATACGACCACAATCAAATACAGTGTCCCTATCCACTAGGGACAGCTCATACTGAACCCAGAGACGCACCGTATTCGACCATAATCAAATACAGTGTCCTATCCACTAGGGACATCTCATACTGAACCCAGAGACATATCATATCAAACCATAATCAAATACAATGTCCCTATCTACTAGGAACATTACATACTAAATTCAGTGACATTCCGTATCAGACTGAAATAATATAGTGTCCGTATCCACTAGGGACATCTCAAACTGAACTCGGTGACATTCTGTCTCAGACCGAAATTAAATACAGTGTCCCTAACCACTATGGACATTTCAAACTTAATCTAGAGGCATACATCATCAGACCGTAATGAAATACAGTGTCCCTATCCACTAAGGACATCACAAACTGAATGCAGGGACACACCATATCAGACCATAATGAAATACAGTGTCCCTATCCACTATGGACTTTTCAAACTTAATCTAGAGGCATACATCATCATACCGTAATGAAATACAGTGTCTCCATCCACTAGGGACATCACAAACTGAACCCCTGGCACTCAGTATCAGATTGTAATGAAATACAGTGTCCCCATCCACTAGGGACATCACAAACTGTACCCCTGGCACTCAGTATCAGATTGTAATGAAATACAGTGTCCCCATCCACTAGGGACATCACAAACTGAACCCCTGGCACTCAGTATCAGATTGTAATGAAATACAGTGTCCCCATCCACTAGGGACATCACAAACTGAACCCCTGGCACTCAGTATCAGATTGTAATGAAATACAGTGTCCCCATCCACTAGGGACATCACAAACTGAACCCCTGGCACTCAGTATCAGATTGTAATGAAATACATTGTCCCTATCCACTATGGACATTTCAAACTTAATCTAGAGGCATACATCATCATACCGTAATGAAATACAGTGTCTCCATCCACTAGGGACATCACAAACTGAACCCCTGGCACTCAGTATCAGATTGTAATGAAATACAGTGTCCCCATCCACTAGGGACATCACAAACTGAACCCCTGGCACTCAGTATCAGATTGTAATGAAATACAGTGTCCCCATCCACTAGGGACATCACAAACGGAACCCCTGGCACTCAGTATCAGATTGTAATGAAATACAGTGTCCCCATCCACTAGGGACATCACAAACTGAACCCCTGGCACTCAGTATCAGATTGTAATGAAATACAGTGTCCCCATCCACTAGGGACATCACAAACTGAACCCCTGGCACTCAGAATCAGATTGTAATGAAATACAGTGTCCCCATCCACTAGGGACATCACAAACTGAACCCCTGGCACTCAGTATCAGATTGTAATGAAATACAGTGTCCCCATCCACTAGGGACATCATAAACTGAACCCCTGGCACTCAGTATCAGATTGTAATGAAATACAGTGTCCCTATCCACTAGGGACATCACAAACTGAATGCAGGGACACACTGTTTCAGACCGTAATGAAATACAATGTCCCTACTGACTAGGGACATCGCAAATTGAATGCAGGGACACACCATATCAGGCCATAATGAAACAGTGTGTCCCTATCCAGTAGAGAGATCTCAAACTGAACCCAGAGACATACCACATCAGATCAAATTAAATAAAGTGTCACCTATCCACCAGGGACATCTTAAATTGAACCCCGAGACCTACCATATCAGACCGTAATAAAATACAATGCCCCTATCCACTAGGAACATCGCAAATTGAACCCACAGACACACAGCATCAGATGGATAGTTCCAGTAGTCCAGTCAAGGAATGTGCAGGACACAAAGCCAAGTTTCAAGGTGTATGCGACTGGCAATATCCCCCAACCCCAAAAAATTATAGCTTTAAATTTTAAGTTGCATGCCTCCTGCTTATTAGGACAGATTTGGGATTTATCCCAGAGTCTTTCTGAGTTCTGGATGCCCCAACCCTCTCTCGCTTACTTGCTCTTGGCAGATTCCCTCACTTCTTTTTCCAGACAGCAACTGACCTGCTCTTCACTCCTTCTGCTGCTTCTTCCTCATCCTTCCCTTAAAGACTTTCATCTGCGAAGTTGTCGCCCCATACTGCTGTCATCTTTAGGGCCTTTTACATGCTGCTTACCGATAACACTTCCTCCTTGACAGGCTTTGTTCTGCTCAGTTTGTTGTGGAGTGGATCGCCTTTACACACTGGGATCTATACCGGAACACGCAGTACAGATCAACCCTAACGTTACTCTTTCGTGCCATCTTCCGGCGATCCGCTCAACAACACCTAGGAGAGCACAGGATTCCCCTTTGTCAGGGGACAGAAATTAGCAGAAGGGTGCTTCTACATAACCCAGCAAAATGGAACAAAACCCTGCAAACTCAGGAAAGCAGGGATCGCAGAATCGGCGACCATTCCTTTTCCTTGCGGAACGAATCACCTGTACACGGCAGTGGGGTAACATTGCAGTTGATCCGTATTGCTCGTTGCAATACAGATTACTGCGTGTAAAGAGCCCTTTTATCCTTCACTTTCCCCATAACCACCCAGAGTACTGTCTGCCACTGTAGTAGAAAGTACTGTCCCAAAATGCACTGAGGGAAATGATCCCTTTCAGCTGTCCCTCATTAGGGAAACACCACTCATCTTACTATGCAGGGCCCCTTCTGTCCCTTACACAGAGGGAGATTCCGAGGTTCACCTCCCTCCCTCCCCACCAAAACAACTTATGTCTGATCTTGGCACAGCTAATACCTACATTGGTTTTTCAGCACACCACTGCAGCAGCTTCACCTGTTGGCAGGCCTTTCAATAATTACCTCACTGCTCCAGGCAAGCTTCAACCTTCATACAACTAGTATTTCAAAAACATGTTTCCAGCTACTCTTGTCAAGTCAGCAAAAAGAAAATCCAAGGTCCCTTCCTGCACCACAGGAGTCACATTTCCTTTCTAGATCAAACTACAGGTTAGTGTCAGTGCCTCAGTAGGCTGCACATTCACCTCTGGGACCAGAAGATCGGAAGGTTGTGGGTTCTAGCCCTACACCAGAACTTAGGCTAATACCCAGTACTGGAACTGCAGTGCAGTATGAGGGGGATTCTGCAATGATGAGGGGACACCATTCGGATGAGATGTCAAACTAAAGTTCATTCTGCCCTTCACTGGTGGCTGTCCGAGTGGAAGTTAAAGATCCCACCATTACAAAAAAAAAAAAATCCATTTTCAGCTTACTCCTGTCTTAGTTTTACTTTTCTGATTTTATTGAGGCTTCATCTCTTTTCTTCACAAAACATGGCTTGAAATAAGATTTCCTTCTTCAGTTACTATGGATTTTTTGTTTTTCCCTTAGTGCAAGAAAATCACATTTGCTTTTGAATGTTCCTGCTACCCTGCCAAACCCCCTCCCTTCCAGGTAACAATGACATGACAAGTTCAATGAACAGCAACTCCCATTTGAAAAACAAGCAGCAGCCTAGCAGTGCTAATAACCGGAAAAAAAACACTGAGTCAGCAGCTTATGGTGATGTGAATGTGTTTATTTACATAAAAAACACACATTATGGTTTCATTTCACCATAACAATTAAACACGCAATCAAAGTTTAGCAGCTGATCTTAAGGACGCATGTTTTTTTATCTTAGCAGCAGTGCTCTGATATCTGTTAGTGGATATCTCACTGCTTTCAATAGCACACATGTGCCTGAGATTTTAGTTATTCCCCTTCCATGAATCTAAAAATGTATTTAGCTCTTCCCTGCATCGATGCCTGGCCAGCAATGTCTACATGACTTGTTGTTGCTGACTCGTTCTAGTGACCCCCCCCCCCCGAAAGGCACATCTGCAGCAGTAAGCCCATACCAGATACAGCCATGTTTCTTTATTGCAACCAAGCCCAGCAGTCAATCTGTAGAGGCAGATGGTGGCGCATCCTGCTGGTAGCCTACTGATAGTTGGACAGTTACTTTTGATGAGAACAAACAGCAGTCGTTAGTCCCAGCAGCAGAGTAGCCCTTAGGATTGTTGCCTTTCAAGCAGCATGTTATAATCTGGGATGTACTTGTAAATAAATGAACACATTTGAAAAGTATTAAGGTAGGGCTGGCCCGTCGGCACAGCAGTAGTGCTACCACTGCATTGTTGGTGATCTGGGTTCGGAAGCGAGCCTAAGTTGCTGGGAGTCGGCGGGGGCAGCTCTGGTCCATGACTGCCACCTGGGTGACCACAGTGGCACTGCACTCAGAAGTGGCTTATTGGGTGGGGAGATGCCAGTGCATGATGCACACCATGCTTGCATGCTTCCATCACTCCCCAGGGAGGTGTTTCGGGGGGGGGGGTGAGGGTAAGTGAGAAAACCAGAGGAAAGCAGTAGACCCAGGCAAGAGTGATGGACCAACCCCTTACTGGCCTTGTATTGGTGGCAGCTTTCCCGGAACCGGATCCTGTGAAGTGACAGTTGGGGGTCCTGCTGCACCCCAGCATGGGGACAGACAGAGGAATACAGCAGCGCATCAGGAGCCCAACAAATGGGGCATTACCCCCCAGTTAATGGTAGTGCCCCCAAGTTTTCTCTCTCTCTTTTTTTTTTTTTAGCAGCAGGTGCAAGCATGCTGTCAGTGACACAGTATAACTGTCTGTAAGCAAGATCAAGTGATGCTGCAGATACAGTCACTTGCTCACTAACAGTCAACATGGAAGTGTCAGTTCAGCATCACTTACTTGTCTCAGAGACTCACAGTTGTCACAGCAAGCAAGCATATGGCAGGAGCAGCACTGGGGCGGTGTGCCTCCTTCCTCCTTCCCCATCCCATCCCTCCAGTACTGCCTCTTCTTATTTAAGATTCTAGTGGCTGGGTCTCTGACTCTTTCTCCCCTAGTCTGGCTGGCAGCCACAGCTCCCACTGCTATCCTCCCAACCAAGATGTTCCAACTGGTTCCACCTGAAAACTAAGCTGGAGCGAGTACGAGTCACATGAGGGACTGGGGGGGGGGTGTGAGCCATGATACTGTGTTGTGACGAGAGGGGAGAGGGGAGAGGGACTGGTTCAGTGGGATGAATGATAGACAGACAGCCAGCTTGTGTGACTTGATCCTTGCTACAGTCATATGCAGCCATTATGGTTGGGTGGGAACACAGGGAAACAATACTGCATGACTGGCGCAAGGATGAGAAGGGGCAGCTTAATGTGACGACTGAGAGGGTCTTCATCATTCTGCAGCACAGCACACTACACAGCAAAGACAGAGAGAAACAGCTTGCCTCAGCCTTAATACATTTAAAAAACTGCAGCAAAAACTTTGGCTTCCACTCCAGCAGCAGTGCAGTGGCTGCAGTGCTTGGCAGCACATTTTTTTGCCATATAAAAAACAAAAATGGGAAAGAAAGACAAAGGGCCCAACTTTCAAAAGAGGACACAAGGCTTGCGTCAAGCCCTGCGTCAAAGAGTTTGCCGCAACTTGCGCCTAATTTTATAACATTTGGTGCAGTTGCGACAATTTCCATGATTTACTGCAGCTTGCACCAAAGCTTTGGCACAAGCCCCATAAAAAGGGTCTCCAAATGGCACAAAGTTAGACCTCCTCCAACATAGGCTTATTAAGGTAGGAAGGAAAGGAAAAATTAAAAACAAGGAGAAATAACGTTCAATGAAGCAAGGAAATGTCACCTTACTTGATTACTGAGGGGAACAAAAGCTGAATAAGAGAGAAGATGGGGCAACACAGTACAACTGTAGGGAGTGTCTGCTTTCCTTGCCTATCTTGAGGGATTTTCTGCATTAGCCACTAGGCTACCCCCAAAATAAACACTTTGCATAAGCTGACTGCAGTAAAGGCAAAAAAAAAGAGAGAGAGAAGCATGGAGGGCTGTGGGACAAATAGAGGCACACTGCAGCAGCTTCCCTATTTGTTATACATTATGTGACGAGTTTGCTCGGTTCTTCTCTGATAGGGTGGCCTCCATCTGTCAGGGGATCTCGTCAGTGGACTCTGCTGCAGTCCACAGCGGTCAACCTGGGGGGCATCGAGGCGCTCCGTCTGTCTGGGAGGAGTTTAAACCGATGGAGGTGGCCGAGGTCATCTCCAGGCTGAAGCACACATACCATGAACTGGACCCAGCACAGACTCATTTGTTGATGAGATGTGTTGATTCTGTCAGCTTGGTGCTAGCTGGAATAGTCAAGTGTTCGTTGTCAAAGGTTTTTTTTTCCAAATGCCTTGAAAGAGGCTCTGATGAGGCCCCTTCTGAAAAAAACATATCTCAACCCTGGCATTCTGGCAAATTACCGTCCTATCTCCTACCTTCCCTTTTTGGACAAGTTTGTTGATAAAATTGTGGCACAGCAGCTCAAGGAGCATCCTGTGACCTTTGACGTATAGGAGCCACTTCAGTCTGATTTCAGGGCCAAGCATAGCACTGAAACAGCGTTAATTAGTGTGCATAATGATCTCCTCAGGGCGAGAGACACAACAGAATAGTCAATTCATGTTCTCCTAGATCTCTCCTCAGTCTTCGACACTGTAGATCACATGGTGCTGCTCCATCACCTCAGAGAGTGTTGTAGACTCGGCAGCACTGTTATCCACTGATTTGAGTCTTTTCTCTCGGGCAGGAAGCAATGGGTAGTTATGGGGAATTTCTCCTCCACCCCAAAGCCCCTGTATTGTGGAGCGCCTCGGGGTCGATCTTGTCGCCCATGTTGTTCGCAGTGTACATGCTGACCCTGGATGAACTCATTAGGTGTTACAGTGTGGGTTTTCACTGCTATGCAGATGATACCCAACTGTATATGTCCTTTGCCGCTGGAACATTGGACACCGCAGAAGTGCTTAACAACTGCTTGGCAAAAATAAATGACTGGATGTCCTCTAGCTGGTTGCAACTGAACCCGGGCAAGAAGGAGATACTAGTGATTGAGTTGGGTTGTGGGAGTGTCACCAAGCTGGGATGCCAGGTTTTCATCTGGGTCCAGCGCCATTGTTGACCTCTGCCAGGGTGCAAGCTCTTGGCATGATCCTTGACGACAGGCTGACACTTTAAGCTCAGGTGTCTGCTGTCGTCCAAAGTGGTTTCTACCACTTGAGGAATATCACTAGGATCAAACCCCTGGTTCCACTTGATGACCTGCCCACTCTGTTACATGCCTTCGTAACCTCCAGGCTTGACTACTGCAATGTGTTTTACCTCAGGGTCTCTGGAGGTACCCTCTGCTGACTGCAACTAGTTCAGAACGCTGCTGCCAGGTTGCTGACTGGTCTTTAGACGTCTAGTCTTGTGACCCCGGTGTTCCATTCTCTGCAGTGGTTGCCTGTCAGGTGGAGGGTTATCTTCATGGTGTATCTTCACACCTATAAAGCCCTACACGGGCTAGGCCCTGTCTATCTGATTGTGTTCTTAACACCCTGCACCTCGGCACGCTCCCTCCACTCTCGATCAGGGGTTTCCTTGAGGTTCCCAGGACCAGGCTGAGAAGCTCCGGTGACAGGGCTTTTAGCGTCGCCATCCCCATCCTGTGGAATACTCTACCACCACCTCTTAGGGAGGCCCCATTGGTCGAGGTTTTCAAAAGGAGTCTCAAGGCTCATCTTTTTGCCCTGGCCTTCCCGAGTGAAGAAGTCTGTCCACTGCTGTATTAGTATGCTGTTGATCAAATTTTACAATATTTATGTATTTACAATGATATGATATATGCTTTCCTACCTGCTTTATTTACTTTGTTGTATTTGTTTTAATGTGAAGCGCTTACAGCCTCTGGGAGTGGATGCTCTACGAATAAAATTTGCCTTGCCTTGCCAACTTTATACCTACAAGTAATCTGGGGGAATTATTTTCTTCTTCTAGCTCCAGAACATAAGCAAGTCACAGCCAGCTAGTAAATCCCCACGCTTGTCCTGCTTGAGAGTTCATATAATGGGTCAACCCCCTCTCCTTTGGAAAACAGAATTTGTGTGCAGTTTGAGTATGAGAACCTGAAAGACTGAGACAATAAAACAATTAGAATAAGTACGATCCCTGCTTCAAGTCACCTACTGTATTTCAAGGTTTTCAGCTGGTAAATCTCAATGCTTGTCATGCCAGAGATTTCATAAAATGTGCTTCTAAAATGCACCATTTGGCATCAAAATTTCTTCCGGGGGGGGACAAAATCCCTCAGCACCCCCCCCCTTTGACAAAAGCCACTGATGGGGGCATACCCCCCCACACACACTTTTACAATCCTGCTGGCGTCCTGGAACACAGTAAGGGAGATGGGGGAGTCTGGTCCAGATGGGGCATAGGCCTACTAGGAGGTGGCCAAAAAAGTATTAAGGTAAGCATCTGCCTCTTTGCCTCTTTATATCCTGTTGAAATGCATTATCCTGCCTGTGTGGTGAACACTTCCTGGTTCATGCAGGGCTGGTTTACTATTATGCAATACGCCTGTGAGTTGGCCCTGTTTTCCTGGCCCTTTCGGGACCGCCGTTTTCTGTGTCATATGCACAGCATTAACTTTTTTTTTCCTTCCATTACTTTTTCCTGTTCTGTGACTGGCCTCACTAGTGTGTCTGTCTGTCTTTCAGGGGGCGGAGGAGGTCACTGACATCGACCATTAACCTCATCACCCAGCTGCACTGCCTTCCAGCTGCTTTCGGGTAGTTATATGCATCTGTTCTTCAGACGCAGTGATTGTGCACATGCCCCCTAGGATTTTGGCACCATTCACCATGTATGGGTCTCGTGACGATAGTGACTGTCAGTATTGTGTCACTTGCCTGACCCCTGGTTTCAGGTCAGAGCCAGGGCCGGACAGTGGAGTAGTTGAGGCTGGTGGTAACCAGTGAAGTTGGAGAAGAGTCGCAGCCTAGAGGCGATCGGTCATGGTCATCAAGGTTGAGTATGTGCTCTGCCAGCTAGCAGCTGTTCAGAAGCCTGTGAGCTGGGCCAGAGCCAGACACTAAATTGAGGCCACTGAGCAGGGGGCAGGGGAGCAAATGGGGTCTTAAGCATTCAATGAGTGAGGGGCAGCTGGCATTTGGTTGGTGAGGCACCCCCTGACCCTACATTCAGTGGGTGAGGGTGGTGGGTCTCAACTGTTGTCTGTTGGTCGGTTGGAGGAGGCCAAGGATGGGAATGTGTGCTAGGGCCTGGTACAGTCAGAGAGGATGTGGACTGAGGCAGCAGTGCTGCAGCACTTCGAGCCTGGGAATGTGAGTGGAGCTGCAGCACTTCGAGCCTGGGAATGTGAGTGGAGCTGCAGCACTTCGAGCCTGGTAATGTAAGTGGAGCTGCAGCACTTCGAGCCTGGGAATATGAGTGGAGCTGCAGCACTTCGAGCCTGGGAATGTGAGTGGAGCTGCAGAGCTTCAAAACAGAGCTGTACAGACTTGCCTTTGACTACGTGGCGACTGAGGAAGGAACCTGGCACGAAGTAGGTACACAGGGTCTGGGGAGTGGAGAAAGAAAAAAAAAACAGCTGTGTGAGCTGGCGATAGGGGGTCAGAAATGAGCTGAAACAGCGTGTGTGTGTGTGTGTGTCAGCTGAAGGCTTAATGTAATGTGTGACTGTCCATCATCACTGATGCTCGGTAAGAGTGTAAGGCCTGCTACATACTGATCAATGATTCAAGCATGTTTTAAGATGAAATGTGAACCATAGAGGATTGGAGCTCAATGAGGTGATGGCAGATCCAGGGTTCTCCCACTGCCTGGAGATGTAGCACAGTGTTGGCAATGGGAAGGTAGGCACATCTTTCCTTGAGATGTGCATATGTGGGGTTTTAGTAAAGTGTATAATTTTGATCTCAAAATGGGGTGTTATGCAATAAAGTGGGGTTTTAAAAGAACTATAAAAAATTCTTGATGGCAAAAATACTGAGGTTGTTAAAAAGTTATATGGAAGTGGTAAAAAAAAATAAATACTGGGTGAAGGCACATCATACTTAGATCGTGAATGGTAAACTCTTACAGATAGTGTAAGCATAATTTAATGATTTGGAAGTGGGCAGATGAGCAGTTAACGGTTATAGCTTCTATCATGCTTAGCGGTCGGGGAGAGGTAGGGCTTTACCACTGTGGACCTTTGGTGTTGGAGGGGCAGGGGCGTTACTTGTGGTTATGTTAGTTACTGATGTGAGGATTAAATAAGGAGGGTGTTGGGAAAGACTAGTGTAGAACAACCACACAGCCAGCACATACAGTATGCCCCCTTCTGCCCCCCCCCATCAAAGTCGGACTGTAATGGAGGAGCACACTGATGTATTACAGTTTGTTACAGTGTTCATTTCTAAGTAGGGGAGTAGGATAAATTTATTTAAAATTGTCACTTACAAGGCCTAACCCCCAGCTACAACTTGGAATGGAAAAACACAAGGTAATCCGACTACGCCAACCACCCAGAGGTGGATTTTTATGTGAAGCCCGGCCAGTGGCTGTCAGGGGAAATTTTGGGGAAGGGGGCCCAAGTTCAAACAGCACTACTGAGAACACAAGGAGAGGTGTGAAGCTGGTTCGAATGCAACAAACAATGTAAAAGTTTATTAAACACAACTATACAATAACATTATACTAAATATCTACACTCTAAAACTCTACAACTAGAACCTTACTAAATTCAGAACTTTACTTCCTATGCGGTGAATCAGTCGTGAATACCCTATACCAGCCACCCTTGCATGTCTACCAGGGAAATGGGGAAAAGCAAGCAAGATGAGGAACCAGCTGCCCCGGGTGGGGAAAACATGCAACAGGACACAGGCCAGGACTATTCCGAGGCGGTGTCAGCCATTGCCACAAAGGTCTCTAAAGACCACTGGAAATGACATCCCTCAAGGAAAAAGTCTGCCACATTCCACCCAGCCACAGCCCCTACATAGACTGCCGGGACACAAGGCCACCCAGCCACAGCCCCACCTGGATTGCTGGGACAAAGAACAAACAGGGACATGACAGCTCAATCAATTAATCAATCAATCAATCAATCAATATCTTTATTTATCTAGGCGGGCACCATTGAGCAAGCTCATTTACAATGTGGACCTGCGGTCCTACAGTAATAATACAGAAAGACAAGTTACAATAGTACAAACAGTAAAAATAGCTGCTATTATAGTAAAAATGCACATTTACAGGTTATATACATTGAACATAGAACTACAAGGAGTCTCCACGGAGAGGAGGGAGCGATCGACTGAGGACCGGTCAGGACATCGGGAAGGACCCCAGGACTTTAAGTGAGTCCCTTCCCTTTTGGCTAGCCCCGGCTGACCTAGTGCTCCCCTCACACTAGCTGCTGCTCTTCTTGTCTGTTCAAACGGGTGACTCCATGGTGACAGCTGGTCGGGGAAAACAGGGTTGGGGCATCTGGGACCACACGCGGGCTACAGGGTGGCAGCCCAATAAACATTTTTATTTAAACACTGTGTCGGTGTCTTTATTTATAGCTAGCATTACTAAATAGGGCACTTTATCAACAGTTAAAACAATTCAGGTTATCAGATTACATAACATCAAAACACGCACTGTCACTTTGTGGCCATCTTCGGCTGGCACACAGATACTGGAATGGTGACAATATCATCATAGGGGCCAAAAAGTATTGCAATAAAACCAACTATGTACATTTATTTACAAATTGTGTTACTTTTGAGAGTGTGTTGCCCTTTTTTAAACCTGGCCTCTGGTACAGGACACTTGAATTCAGGTGTCAGGCATTAAAACACGCTAAGTTATATAGTTCCTTACTTACAGTTCCTTGCTGTACGGAGCCTGTCATTTGTTCTGCCTCTTTTGCCACTTTTGCAAGTAATAACAATTATTAATTCCGACATTATACAGTTCCTGGCCCTCCTAGACTGGAGGGACGTGTCGTTGCCCCCTTTAACTCTGGGGACTCTGTCATTGCCCCTTTAAGGCCACTGTGTCCATATGGGCAGTCAGTCATGCTGCACCATCCCAGCCCCCTTCTCCCACTGTCTATGGGGCTTTCCTGTAGCTCCGCCCCATGGACGGTCCTGGCTGGGGCCTTGCACACCCATCCACAGTCATTTGGCTCAAGGAAGCCTTCTTTTTTTCTGCCCCATGGGCAGTCCTTTGCTCAGGGCCTAACCCACCCCCTCATTTCACTGGCTCTACAGAGCCTTCCCTTTTGACCCGCCCCAAGGGCAGTACTTCCTCTGGGGCCTTGACCTTTGCCCCAACAATCACTGCTGCCGGCACCTGAAAGCGCCGATGATTTTATTTAAAATAAAAAACATACGTTTTCTTTTTGGAGGCCAGCACCCGACCACGGTGCTGCCGCCACTCACCCTGCCGCCCTCCATCTCTTTCTAGGCTGGTAACTGCTGCTGGAGAAATTGGAGGGGAGGCCTGGACCCGCCTCTTCCCACAGGCCTCCACTGACTGCAGGGTTGCAGGTGATGGAGCAGGACAGCCTGGACCTGATGCCCCTTCCTATGAACCTCCAGGGACTGCTGGGCTTAGGCATGAAGGGGCTGGCCAAACGTTGCTTCCTCCGGCCCTCCCAGAGAACTTCTGCTGCTGCTGCTGCTGTGGATGGAGGGGATAGCCTGGACCTGCTGCCCCTCCTGACAAACCCCTGCTCGGATGATGGGTGGAGGGGCTGGCCTGGGACTCGGCTGTTGCCCCTCCCACGGAACTGAACTGCGGCCGGCCACGGATGGAGGGGACGGCCTGGACCTGCCGCCCCTCCCAACACACTTTACCGGCGCCGTGGAACCAGGACAAACCCGATGACTACAGTCGCCACCATGGAGAGGAGGGAGCGATCGGCTGAGGACTGGTCAGGACATCGCGAGGGACCCCAGGACTTTAGGTGAGTCCGTTCCCTTTTGGCTAGCCCCGGCTGACCTAGCACTCCCCTCACACTAGCTGCTGCTCTCCTTGTCTGCTTAAACGGGTGACTCCATGGCTGTTGCTGTTCAAAAGGGCTGAGGATTCTGTTTCGGAATCCTCTCGAGCCCATCCCTGCTTACACACTCTCCTGACTGGGCCCACGAGAGCAGGTGCGGGCGAGGTTAAAGGGGGTTGGGGGTTCTAGCATGGGGCTGCAGGCAGGGAAAATGAGCAGGAAACTAAATTTTTTTTAAACAGAGCCCTGCCGGGGCTTCACGTTTGGGGGTGGGGTACCTTATTAGGGGGGCCTCCCCACACCCTGGGGCACCTTCCTGTTTCCCCAGCCCCAAAGCACCTGGCTGCCCATATTTGGAGGGCACCATTTCTCTCTGTTAATTTCTGTATTCTACTGCGTTACAAGCTGCGGCCTTTGCCCCCCAACTCATTCTGTCACCTGGCCAGGCTGTTCAGACTAAAAAAACAAAAAAAAAGTGACAGTAGTAGTCACATTACAATTGGGAAGCCTTTATTACATTTTTTTAAAGAAAGCATTTGTACTGTGCTCCACACCAGTATTAAATGATCACTTTCACGCTACATGTTGCCCTCCCCTGCAGTACTCACATAACATCCTCCGATTCTTTCTGCAGCAAGCCGATTCACAAATTTAAAAACGTTTACTAAATTACATGTCCCAGCTTTCAAAGTTAAACTAAGTGACTTCTCCAAGCCTCCTCTATTACATCCATTTGCAGCCTGCCCCGCCATCTTGACCTCCGACCGAACTCATCTTCTGTGGCATAACAAAAAAAAAAGAGCACAGTTTACAAACAGACACCATGATCACACTCTCTTCACTGCAGGCCTGCTGCCAACACTCTTACTGGCAGTACCAAATGTAAATTACTGAACTGGGGTAACAAACTACAACTATGGAACCCTACTAAGGACAGAAGACAACTATGGAAGTCTACTATGACAAAAAAATCTTAAACAAAAAAACAAACAAAAAAAAAGCATCAAGCTAAGGCTGGCAGAGGAACTAGTTCATGTGAAATTTAGACAAACATCTTAATTTTTTTTATTCTTTTATCCTATGAATTTTTAATTTTCAATGCTTATAAAATACTATGTTCCATTTTATAAGTGCAGTAAGAGTAAAGCACTCCGGAGATGTGCATTAGACAGTTGTAACGCACGGCCAAGGACTGACTGACAACACCCCTGGCCATGCATTAGAACTGTCTAATGCACACTCCATAGTTCTTATTGTTTACTTTTTATACTCAAGTCAGATTCAGTCAGTGACCCCATCAATGCTAATGCACATGCTCAGAGTCACGACTTTAAATTTTACACATTGATTTTAATGCGTTAAGAGTCCTCGTTTTAGCACCAGACTTATGTAAGCACCCCCTTTTGGGGATGTTTACTATTGCAACCTTCTTCGCCCTGTTTCATCATTTTTTGGGAGATGTGGGCTAGCCCGCATGCTGGCTGGGCTGAGCTAATGTCTCTTGGGTGGTATTTAAGGGAGGCATTTGGCGAGTTAGAGGGAGGCAGGCAGGAGAGAGAACGGAGGTAAAAAGTGGGTCCAGGGCTCAGCAGTTTGTTACTTGGGAAGTCCGCTCAGTGTGTGGCAGGTGTGGGGGTTTGTGGTGTGCTTGGAGTTGGGCCTGAGGAGTAGGAGCCCACCTGCATGCACCACGGTACCGGGGTGGTGGTTCCAGTAATGGAGTGCCAGGAGTGGAGTCTTGGGTGGAGGGGATGGCACAGTGGTGGCAGCCTACATCGTGGGGAAAGCAGTGGTGGCAGCCTACCTCCCCTTATCCTTGTGACATTCCACCTGAGTTAGATGGCCAGCGGGGAGTGAAGATTTCGGCCGGTGCATCCCCCGGATTGCCTGCACCCAGGCTGTGTTGGCATGCCAGGGGTCTAGTCGAGTAGGCCCTAGTTTGCAGGTAGAGGCGAACTCGGTTGGGAGGCATTGCAGTTTGTGTTCCAGCTAGCGCGAACGTGCGAGAGGTGTGAGAGGTGAGAGCGGTAGGCCCATGTGTACAGAGCTGCTGGGAGGCCTGTAGGGCCAAAATCATACTGCTGCCATCAATTTCTTTTCTGGAGCTTTACTGGTGCCGCAGGGACTCAGCATCTCGGCCTTAACGGCCCCAAGTGATGCACCGTGGTGCCATGCCACAGAAATACAGGTTACTCATCTGTAACAGGAGTTCTAGGAATGGTATATGTTGTTCATCCACACTTATTGGCAGGTTCCTTGCTGCTTTAATTGTTGCCGGAAGGTCTTCAAGCTGGCTCCTCCCACCCACCCGGGTGGTAAAACTCGGCTCTGCCCCATGACGCCAGATCTAGCCCGCTGAAGCTACAAAGGCCGTGCCGGGAGTCGTAGGTGATGAGAACAATATATACCATTCCTAGAACTCCTGTTACAGGAGAGTAACCTGTATCTTAGGACATGGATATGTTGTTCAATCCACACTTATTGGCAGACTCCTAGCAGTTCTCCGGGAGGAGGGAGGCAAGGCGCACACCCCCGATACTTACTTGGGAAATAAGGACTGGAGAACCGAGGCCCCAAAACCAGCATCCCAGCGTGACTCAAGGTCGATGTGGTAGTGGGTAATGAAGGTATGTGCCAACTTCCAGGTAGCAGCCCTGCAGATATCCTGGATAGGGACGTCCCTGGAAGCAGCTAAAGATGCAGCGGTATGGCGGGTAGAATGAGCTCTTATCCCCTCTGGGAGGCTCCATGCTCGCCAACCTATAGCAGAGCTCTATGCAGGAGGTGACCCACCTGCTTATCATCCACTTGGCTGCAGGTCTGCCAGGTGCGGCTTCAGAGTAGGTGACAAACAGCTGGCGAACCTCTCCCCGAACTTCAGCCGTCCGCTCCTTATAATAAGCGAGCGCTCGTCTAGGGTCCAAAGTATGGAGCCTATATTCGGCCTCCGAGGTGTGATTGGGGTAGAACACCGGCAGAGTCAACACCTGGTTAAGGTGAAACTCCGACACCACCTTCGGAAGGAATTTCGGGTGGGGGCGCAGGACAACCTTGTCCCTGTGGAAGACCAGATAAGGAGACTCAATGGAAAGCGCCTGGAGCTCTCCCATCCTTCTGGCTGACGTGATAGCCACCAAGAAGCCAGTCTTCCACGACAGGTGGGAAATATCGCACCTGTGCATCGGTTCAAATGGCTTGCCCATGAGCTTGGCCAATACCAGCAATAGATCCCACGGAGGTGGAGGTTCTCGCACTGGAGGGGAAATGTGGTCAAGGCCTTTGAAAAAGCGCCCGACCACCTTCTCCTGCGCCACCGACTGCTCCCCGGCCCGTGCCTGGTAAGCAGAGATGGCTGACAGGTGCACCTTAAGGGTCGTCGACCAAAGCCCTTGCTGAGAAAGGGACCACAGATAGTCCAGAATGCTTGCCAAGGGACAGGCGGAAGGGTCTAAGCCCTTCCCCTGACACCAAATGGAGAATCTCTTCCATTTGAAGGCATAGCATTTCCTGGTCGACTCCTTACGGGACGCCTCAACGACGTTGAGGACCTCGTCGGAAAGACCCAAGGCCTGGAACTCTAGCCGCTCAGGAACCAGGCCATCAGGTGCAGGGATTGAAGGTCCGGATGGAATACCTTCCCCTGGTTGACTGAGATCAGGTCCGGGCGGGCTGAAAGCCACCTCGGGAGCCTGGAGCTGAGGCTGAGGAGATCTGGATACCAGAACTGGCAGGGCCAGTCTGGGGCTACCAGAATCACCTGCGCCTTGTCCCTCCTCGCCTTGAGAAGCACCTTGTGGATCAAGGGAAATGGGGGAAAGGCGTAGAAGAGGCCCGGGGTCCACGGCCTCGAGAAGGCATCCCCCTGCAGCGAGCCCTGCTGAGGGGGGCGGGCATGGAACAGACTCAGCTTCGCATTCTCCCTGGAGGCAAATAGGTCCACCTGAGGCGTGCCCCAGTGGGAGAACAGATTTTGTACTACCTCTGGCAGGAGAGACCACTCGTGAGACGCAGCCCCTATCCGGCTTAGTGCATCGGCCAGGGTGTTGGAGGCTCCTGCCACGTGAATGGCTAGGAGATCCGCCTGCAGGCTGCGCACGAGGGACCATATGCGGAGAGCTTCCTTGCATAACAGCATGGAGCGCGTCCCGCCCTGGCAGTTCAGATAGTACATGGTTGTGGTATTGTCCGTCTGGACCTGAACCACTTGACCCCGTAGAAATGGAGCGAAGGCGGTGAGATCTAGGTGGACCGCTCGGAGCTCCAGCAGGTTGATATGGCATCGGGACTCCCGAGGGGACTAGAGACCATGCGCTCTGTGCTCCCCCAGATGGGCACCCCAACCCATCAGAGATGCATCGGTCGATAGAGAGACTGTCGGCTCGGGGCGGACAAATGGGATGCCCTCCTGCAGATGTGCCAGAATGGTCCACCACTGGAGAGCGTTCCACATCTCCTGGGTCACTGTCACAGGCTGGTCCAACGGATTGCAGCGCTGTGACCACTGGCTGGTCAGTCCCCATTGAAGGGGACACATGTACCAATGGGCCCAACGGACCACGCTGGTGCAGGCCGCCATGAGGCCCAGGAGGTGCAGGAAGTCCTGGGCAGGGCGCGATTGCCCAACCAGAAATGATTGGGCAAAGGAGGAAAGAACCTTGGCCCTGTCCGCCGGGAGCCGAGCTCTGGCTCGAAGAGAGTCGAGCTCTGCCCTGATGAAGAGTATCACTGCTCGCACGAAGTTCTGACTCTGGCCTCGTTGATGAGGAGGCTAATCTGAGAGCAAACCTGGAGGGCCAGATCTCTGGACCGCTCCACCTGCTCTGGAGGGGCTGCAATCAGCCAGTCATCCAGGTAGGGGTACACCCGGACCCTGCGCGCCGCATGAGGAATGCTATCACCACTGCCATGCACTTGATGAAGACCCTGGGAGCTAGAGAGAGCCAAAGGGCATGGCCCGGAACTCGTAAGGGACCCTCCGCTCTGAAGCGGAGGAATCTCTGATGAGAGGACGGATCGGGACATGAAAGAACGTGTCCTGAGGTCCAGGGAACAGAACCACATGCCTCGTTCCAAGGATGGTATTATCTGAGCCAGGTGACCATCCTGAAGGTCCAGACCTTAGGAACCTGTTCAGGTCGTGCAGGTCGAGGATGGGGCTCAGACCCCGTCTGTTTGGGGACCAGGAAATACCTGGACACAAACCCCGGGTCTAGAGGAGGATCCGCCACCTTCCTGATCACCTCTTTTTCGAGGAGCAGGGCAATATCGGCTTGGCGAGCCGACAGCGAGGCAGCGGACCCCGTGGCCCCCGAGGGGCAATGGCTCGAAAGGGAGGAGCCTGCTCGAACTCCAGAGGCAGGCCTTTTCCTACCACCTCCAACACCCAGCGGTCCGTGGTGGTAGCGGACCAGGTGGAAAGGAAGTGGCAGAGCCGTCCCCCCACGGGAGGAACCCAGGGGGGAGTGATGAGGCTGGGGGCGGCACACCTCAACCCGTCACTGGGCAGGCTTGGAGAAGGAACCGGCCGAGGGACCTCCTGGGCCTTTACCTCCTTGCTTCCTGTTGGAGGAAGCCGCCGGCTTGGGTTTGGGATGCCAAGCGCGAGCCTGCTGGCCCTGTTGCTGGTGCTGTTGGGCCGGTCGAGCTGCAGGAGCTGAAGGACGAAAGGACTTATGCTGTTGCTGACGGCGGCCTTTGTCCCTCTGGGTGGAGGAGACCGAGTCCAGAGTGGCACTGGGCTTTTCGATCCGCTGGACGTGTCCCTCCACTCCAGGGCCAAAGAGGTCAGTCCCCAAGAAGGGGACGTCCGCCAACTTGTGCTGGGTATCCACCGTGAAGGTGAATATCCTCAGCCACGCCTTGCGGCGCATGGCCACCGCGGCCGCTACTGACCTGGCACAGGAATCACCTATGTCCAGAGCAGTTTGAAGCTGCTGCTTCGCCACCGCCCTACCCTGATCCTGCACCTGACGGACCATGGTCTGCAGGTCGGCCGGGAGATGAGGGACAACCTCATCCAGGGAGCCCAAGAGGGCGTGGGAGAAGTGTGCCATCAGCACGGCCGAGCTGGCCTGTCGGAGGCAGAGGGAGGAGGCAGCATACACCTTGCGCCCGCAAAGTCCAGCTTTTGGACTCTTTGTTGGGGCTTATCCACGCCCCGAGCATTACCGAACGCCGGAAGACGCTGTCGGTGACTAACCCCTCGGCAGAGGGGTGCTCCAAGAAACCGAGCAAAGAGCCGGTAGGGACCGCATACTTCCTGGCCATCCTCGCCGAGGGCGCAGGACAGGAAGCAGGCCACTGCCAGAGCTCCAAGACTGGGCCGACAATGGCCTCAGCCACCGGAAAGGCCTCCATGGGGGAATCCCCTCGGTCCAGTATCTCCGTCAGGGGATACTTGGCCCGTTTGGACACAGGCTCGAGGTGCATCCTGGTGGACTCCGAGATGAGTCGAAGCAGACCCAAAAAAGGAAGATGGGCTATCGACCAATGACTGGCCCCCGGAGGACTCCAGGTCGACCTGCCTGGAGAACAGGGAGGAGTCATCGTCATCGGATTCCGAAGAGTCTGCGAAGAGCTGCCTCGGCCCTGAGCCACCCTCTATCTGCCGAGGACGGTCGGGAGTGAGGGTGACCGAAAACCTGTGGGGCAGGCCGTGACCCGACCGAGAATCCTTGGTCGGTGCCCCAGACTTCAGTTGTGGAGGTGGAGGTTCCACCACAATCGGTGGAGCAGCCGGTTTCGGCCGAACAACCAGCCCTGGAACGGGCATCTCGACTGGGGTGAGCGGTTGCTTCGGTCGTTCGGGCGACAGCCACTTGATGGCCGGGGGCTGAACCAGAGTCGGTTTAGTCCCGGACAACAGTAACTGCTGCCACATAAGCTCCTCGTAGCGTTGACGTAATTTACGTCGAAGCCTCCCCTCATCCGAGGAAGAGGACGAGGAGGAACGGTGTCACCGCTTATTTCGGTAGCGAGATTGAGACTGCCGATGTCGGTGGGAACAGCTTGACCGAGATGAAGTCCGAGACCGAGACCCTCGGGAGACCGAGGTGGGTCTGGGAAGGGCGGGGACACCCGCTCTTCCATGGCTCGGCACTTTATCCGGGACTGTGGCCCCGAAGGCGAGGCAGATCCTCGGTCTCCACCAGGGGAACCGGTGAAGGTGGGTTGTCGGCTTCACCAGTTGACAGCCCGTCCGACGGGTCGAGAAAATCTCAACTGCGTCGGCGGGAGTCGTCCGCAGGCTGGCCTGGCCAGGGACACTGTGAAGCTAACGGCCTGAGCCGCAACCCAGACCGAGTTGACGGTTGACTTCCGGGAAGGAGACCTCTCCCGCTCCCGAGCCCGATGGTGGGACTTACCCTTCGACTCCTTCTTCTTGGGCCGAGAAGAATGTCCTGATGGCCCCTCTCCCTTCGTGGAAAGGGACTGACAAAGCTCCTTGAACGAAGCCGAGTACGAGGAACTCAGAGACAGAGGGATAAATCCCGTGGCCGAGGAAGAGGAAGATGCGGCCTGGGCTGCCTCCTCCTCGAGGGCGATCATCTGCTCGAGCTGCTCAGCCGAGCCAGCTGCCGCGGATACCGCCCAACGAGCCTCTTGTGATTTATCGGTAGGAAAGCACCGGGCGTAAGCTTCAATGGACATGTGATCATCCAGAACGTTGGCCGAGAAAAACGGCACAATTCGCAGGCCTGCGGCTTGTGATCTAGGCCTAGGCAGTAGACGCATGTGGAGTGCGGATCCATCCTGGACATTTTCTGCCCACAAGGGCACCTCCGAAATCCGGGAATAGATTTGTCCATCGCAGCCGCGAGGGAAGATGAAGACCGAAGTTTAGAAAACTTCAAAACCAGTTTCGGACAAACCGAAGAGTTAGGATACAGTCTAAAACACAGAGCGCTAAGGAGGGAACCTGAGCTTCCAAGCGGTAAGGAAGATCTGGCGTCACGGGGCGGAGCCAAAAGTTTTACCACCCGGGTGGGTGGGAGGAGCCAGCTTGAAGACCTTCCGGCAACAATTAAAGCGGCAAGGAACCTGCCAATAAGTGTGGATTGAACAACATATCCATGTCCCTAGAAGACTGTTTTTCTCCTCAAAGCTGTGCCCCGCTCTTAGCAGCAGTATGTACTGTTCTGTGCAGCCTTTTAAATTACATTTTTTTTATTGTTGAAATGGACCTTGGAGTGGGCCTCTGTCGCTTTATGAATTTACATAGGCTTCCAGCTAACATCTTGTCCACACACAGCCTCTGGTTTTGCTGTTCCTCTGCAGCCTGTGTCAGGCCACACGCAGCGACCACCATCTAAGGAAAGAAGAAGGACCCAGGCATGTGCCAGTTTTCAGTTATTCTGGATGTGTTTACTGCTAAGTGGTGCCCCCCTCCCTTGAATTTTCCATCAGGCCCCTAGACATCGGGGAAAGTGAGGCTACACTTACTTTGCCTTGTTCAGGGAACTCTCCTCTTTTTAAAAAGCTCTTTGCCTGCAACATGTTTAAAAAACTCAAAACTCATGCATGCATGAGTTTAAATAGATTCAGAGACATGTTTGAAGGGCGCACATCGGAGGAACAGACTGCCCAAGATAAAGTCAGGTGCAGGAACTATGCCAAATAATACTAATAACACGCTAAATGTACATTACATGTCACGCAGGAGCTATCTATTCCATTTTAAACAATAAATGTGCCTGCAGGTATTATTTTTAAGAGCAGTCAAAAAAAGTTAACAGCTGACAGTGTCCCTTTAAAGAGTTGCCGACGCCTCAAAGAAAACTTTGGGAAACATAATAATTAGCTACAGTTCACCCTGAATTCCATATATATTCCATAGATTTCTCATTCCCATTATTTATTTTATTTATTTTATTTATTTATTTATTTATTGAAATGTTTCACTAGGAGGGCACACTGAGCGACAAGTCATTCGTCTTCCGGTGCAACCTGGGGGAAGGGGTACAATAGGAATGAGACATTAAACATTCAACTTACAAGATCAACATTAATGTACAGTTGTAAGGCAGGTGTTACAAACAATGTTGCGCATAATAGGTAGAAAGAGTGGACAATAATAAGTGCCAGGTTAATACATAAACAAGTGTTTATGTGAAAGAAAAGGGGGAAAGGAGAGGGAGGGGTGAGGTGGGGGGAAGGGGAAGAGCTGCGTCCCTGGAGACCCCTTCAGGATGCAAGGAACCCTGCAAGGGGACTGGGGAATCAGAGAGAAGAGGATAAAGCAGTGTCCCAGAGAGACCCCTTCAGGATGTGGGGAACCCTGCAAGGGGGCTGTGGGGCTAGATAGAAAGGGGATAAGGCTGTAGGGATTTAAAGAGGGAGGAGGTGTGACTTAATGCTAGGAGGGGGAACAGGACCTAACCCAAGAGAGGGCCCTTCAGGATGCAAGCTACCCTGCAAGAAGGTTGAGAAAGGTCAGTAGATAGGGATTAAGAGAGTGATAGGAGAGGGAGAGAGTGAGAACTGAACCCTTGAGGGGAAGAGAATTCTCACCTTTGGAGGGGATGGGGCCTAATCAATAGTCCATCAGGATGCACTGGACCCTACTAGTAGTCATGGAAAGCCAAGATAGTGGCTAGATAGAATAGGGGAGATATGCTTAGGCTCAGTTGTACCCCTTCAGGATTCTGAGAACCCTGCAAGGGGACTGCAATGGCCAGGGAGAAAGGTAGATGGGGGAGGGGAAGGAGAGGAGACAAGCTTAGGCCCAGTAGCACCCTGTCAGGATGCTGAGAACCCTGCAAGGGGACTACAAAGGCTAGGGGGACAGGTAGATGGGGGAGAGGGAAGGAGAGGAGACAAGCCTAGATGCAGTAGGACCACTTTAGGATGCTAAGAACCCTGCAAGAGGGCCGCAAGTCTAGGGAGCTAGGAGGGATGGTGGGAAAAGGGAATAGATGAGAGATACAAACCCTTGGGGGGTAGGAGAGGGACCCATGGAGAGCTTTCGGGGTCCCTTACATTCTGTGAGAGATCAAGGGAGGCCAGTAAGGGGGAGCAATTTGGGGGAAGGGGGAGGAGAGCTAGAAATGTGGGAGGTGGGGGTGCACAGGGTAAAATGAAGGTGACAGTAGAGGGGCAGGGTTTGTCCAGGGCTTAGAGGAGGGAATTAGGGAGGGACATGGCAGGAGCAGCTAGGTGCAAGGTAATTATTGAGGACAGAGCTGATGAAGTAGGCACAGGATGAGTGCCAGATTTGAGGGGAGAGGGAATTCCAAATCTTTGGGAGGCGGTGAGAGTAACCGGATTGGCCGATTTGGGAGGATCTGCGGGGGACTATCAGGGTGCGGGAGTCGGTTGATCTAAGAGAATGGGAGGATGGGGGGAGTGTTATAAAGGAGGAGGTGAGGTAGGAAGGGAGCTCACCCACCCAGTGCCTCGGAGTGAATTTAGCACAGTAGAAGAGTCACCTATTTGTAAGAGAGGGGAAGGATGGGGCACGATAAAGATCACAGTGATGGGTGCGAGTGGGGCATCCAGGGCAAAGTGGCAGAAGGAACTGAAGAAGGTGTCCAGTCTGGCCAGAGAGGACTTAAGGGCAGCACCATAGACTACGTCACAGTAGTTGAAAATGGGCAGTATCATCTTCTGAACAAGTTCACGCCTAGCCGGAGAGATGCAACTATGGTTCCTGAAGAGGGCACCAAGCTTGGGGCACAGTTTTTTCTGGATGGCATCAATATGTCGAGAGAAGTTTAGGTGTTGGTCCAATCAAACACCTAAGTACCTGAAGGAGGACGTGTCCTCAAGTAAAGTCCCATCAAGGGTGTGGAAAGTGGTCAGGGAGGGAAGCCGAGAGAGTCTCAGCCTTGTGCCAAAGGTCATGGAGACAGTCTTCTTGGCATTGAGGAAAAGTTGATGGTTAGCAAACCACAGCGGAACCTTGTCGAAGTCTTGCTGTAAGCAGGCTGTAACCTCAGCAGTACAGGAGCCAGATGCATATAGGACTGTATCATCGGCATACATATGAATAGCGGAGGAGGGAGAGCAAACAGAGAGAAGGTTGTTTAAGAAGATGGAGAATAGGAGGGGCCCTAATACAGAGCCCTGGGGATGCCAGTGCTAATCAGAGGGGAGGGGAAGTGGCATCTAAGATCTTAACTGATTGGGTTCTGCCAATAAGGTAGGCCTTGAACCAGTTTGTGGCAGAGGGAGATAGGCCTGCTGCCGGGAGTGAGTCAAGGAGAAGGGAGTGAGAGACGGTGTCGAAGGCCTTGGCCAGGTCGACAAAAATGGCAGAGGTAATTTGGCCATTGTCCATCCCGGTTAGGATGGAGTCTGTGAGCCACTGGAGAGAGGTGCTGGTTGAGTGTTTTTTCCTGAAACCGGACTGGAAAGGGGTGAAAAAGGAGGTGTCAGATAGAAAAGAGGTGAGTTGGGAGAGGGTAATGTGTTCTTGAAGTTTGGCAAGGGTAGGGAGGAGAGAAATGGGGCGATAGTTGCCAGTGGATGAGGGGTTACCCTCTTTTGGCAGAGGGAGGACCACACTAGGGGAGCCTGCCTGCCTTGAGATGATACTTCTGACCGTGTACGCGCAACGGCCGCAACTTCGCCCCACTGACTCACCAAGACCGCTCTCCTGGAACTCAGACCCAGATCCCTGTACAAGGGAGCCTGCCTGCACGGATGGCACTACCACCGTTAGCGGTACCCTACAGCCACAACTTCGGACGCTGCGCCGGCCCAACTGACTCGAAAAGACCGCTCTTCTGGAACTCAGACCATGATCCCTGTACAAGGTACAACCGTCTGATAGCCCAGAAACCCGGTACTCTGCCGCTGGAAGCCGATTGGTTCGCTGCTACTGATAGTGGCCTGTGATTGGACCGGATGGCTTCAGGCAGCATGACCACTGGTGCGCTTTTCTGCCCCATTTTCTCTGTCTGCTGATTTCTCGCAAGTGCTTTTCCTACTCAGAATTTTCTGCACCCCTGCCACCCCCTCCCAGGCCCCCATTAAATACACTTTCGCCCATCCCACACTGAGAGTCTTTCTCCCATTGGGTCGGCTAATCCAGCCTTAGCCACTCCTTTTCTTAAGCAGCACATTTTCTCTGTGGCCAGTTTAGCCCAAAATAGTGAATACCCCCAGCCCATTTGTGATTTCTCTCAGAAACAAAACATTCCCTGCCTAAAGATGCATATTCAGTTGACAGTAGTGGTTGTGTTTGTGCTACTCTGTCCCATTTCCCCTGTGAGCACCCCATACCAATCTCTTCAGCAGTAGGCACCTCTCAATGCCATGCACTACACAGAAGGTATGGCCACGGGGACACATAACATTGATAATTTGGCCCTCTGCTCCCCAATATGGCACATTGGCTACTTTCTCAAATTTAATCCGCTCAGCTCCCCGGTGATCCCTCAGCCTATGTTAGTACTCTACAACATATCCTATCAACTCCGGTGCCATGGCTTCAAAAGGCACAGGGGCCTAACAAACAAGCAAGTCTGCAAAATGCTCAAAACCTTTCTGCTGTGAATTCTGCTAATGCTGCTTTTCCTCTCAGGAAATGTTCACCCCAATCCAGGACCAGCTGGGCAGACTGCACATCCACCAAAAAGGAGGGAAGGGTCCCTCACCTTGGCATCTACCAATGCCTGCAGCCACCTCAGCAAGCTTGATAACCTCCAAACATTGATACAGCAACACAATTCTGACATCCTCTCTGTTGTCGAAACATGGCTAAACCCTAAGATCCCAGATACTTCAGTTTCAATCCCCGGCTACTCCATATTCAGGCAAGACAGGATTGCAAAACGAGGTGGGTACTGTGCTAGATACCTAAGGGATACCTTCATGGGTCATGTCATTCCATCCCCTAACCAGGGCTCCACCTCTCAGGTCCTCGCCATCAAAGTTCTCCTTGGTGCCCATAATAAGGAGCTCACTGTAGTCTCTGTTTATCTACCCCCAAAGGACCAGGCCACTGGCTTCAACAGCATCATGGAATACTTGAGGAGCCGGCATCATAACTCGGAGACCATAATTCTGGGTGATTTTAACATTAACTGGCTCTCACCTGAGGCCTGTGTCTATAAGGATGCTGTCATGGTGCAGCACCTCACACAGCTTGTCCTCACCCCCACCAGATGCAACTATTGGACTGGGACTTTCATATTACTGGATTGGATTCTGTCAAACCACCCCGAATGAATCTCTTGTGTTTCAATACTCCCTGACACAATAAGTGACCACTCACCCATCATATGTTCCTGGGCCAACAAATTCAACAAGCCCCTCCCAAGCTAATCCACACCAGGGTACTTAAACAGAGGCACCTACAGCTGCTAAAATCCCATCTAAACTGACTGGACTGAGCTGTGATTGACACAATCAATGACACTAACAAAGCGTTGGACTTGTTCATCAACCACTTTATCGCGGCCTGCGACATCTATGCACCACTGAAAAAGATGAAGGTCAAAGGAAGGTCTAACCCTTGGATAACCGCTGAGCTTGTAACACAGCTCAAACACAGGGACTACCTCTGGCACTGTGCTCGAGCTATTCCGACGCAAGGAAACATACAAAAATACAAAGCAGCCAGAAATGACTGCACTCGAGAGATACAGAATGCTAAAAGCAAATATTACATGGAGGCACTGACCAACTCTTGGGGAGACGGGAAAAACTTCTGGAATAACCTGAAAGACCTCACAGGCAAGGATCCTAATTCACCCCCAACTATGCTCAACATTCATGGAACTCCAACACTTGACCATGGTACTATCACCAATACCTTCAACAATGCATTCTCTAACCTGGGCAGTGTCCTTTCTCCTAATTTCTTCGACTCTTCCTCCAGTATATCCCATGAGACCCCCCCCCCACGCGAGCACACAGCTCCACAGTTCTTCAAAGAGATTCCAACACATGTGGCCAGTACCTATATCCACAAGGCCATCCGCAAACCTGGATACAGTGGTGACTCCCTTGACCTGAAACTGACTGCACAAGTTCTTGAAGAAATCCTTGAACCCCTGAAAAAGATCTTCAACCTCTCTCTAAGACTGGGTCAACTCCCTTCACTCTGGAAACAGGTGACTGTCCAACTGGTGTACAAAAGCGGTGACAGGTCTCTACACACCAACTACAGACCTATCTCACTCAGTGGTGCAAGTGGTAGAGAAGAAGTACAGGAATTCAGACACTGGCAAATATAAAATGCAGAATGAAGATCCTCAATCTGAAGGATAGCTGTGTCAAGACACGTCTGTTTAGACATGAGTAGATTCAGTTAAGAGATATTGAAGTATTTCTAGGAAAATAGAATTGTTGTACAAGTCAAATGTTGTTATGGAAACCCTGATTTCAGATCACAGGCCCAGAAACTGTCAATATGTTGCTGGTTTAAGAATTTCAGTTCCAGTGTCAGTGGAAAGAAGTACAAGAACTCAGTTCCTGCTGCAAAAAGTACAGGAACTGAGTTCCTGTCTGATTCTGTTCACTTTCATCACTGATCTCACTCCCCAGCCCCCACCCCCTTATCTAAAGCATTGGTACAAACAGTATCAGACTAGTTAGTTGAATTCCTGGACAAATACAAAGTCCAATGCCCAGAACAGCATGGCTTCAGAAAGGGCACAGCACCACCACGGCTCTGCTGGAATTTATGGGTTTCATCCACACCATGCTTAACCAAGGAAACTGTTTGGGGGCAGTATTTATTGACCTAACCAAGGCCTTTGACACCGTAAATCACCCACTACTACTCAGGCAACTGTTCTCTATCGGGCTCTCCAATGATGCGCTTCCATGGTTTGCTAGCTACCTCAGGAATCAGGTCCAACGTGTCAGGATTGCTGGTGTCTCATCTGATGAAAAGCCAGTCCTCTCCGGAGTCCCCCAGGGGTCTATACTGGGACCATTACTCTTATCCCTCTTCCTCAACAGCCTCCCTAGTTTCTGCCAGCAAAAAATACTACTCTACGCGGATGATGCAGTCCTGTTTACTAGCCACCATGACTCTAAACTCCTAGAATGTCAGCTGCAGCTTGGCTTCAAGCATGTTGAAGAATGGTTCAGCACACATAAACTCATCCTGAACTACAGCAAGAATAAAGTCATGACATTCTGTAATGCACGGAGCAGGCACAAATCGCTGTCCCTCACCATCAAGAACCACTCTGGGACTTCACTTGAACATGTCCCTGAGTTAAAGTACCTTGGTATCACACTGGACAGTACCCTCGCCTACACGCGGCATATTGACATTGTTGCCAAGGCTGCCAACATACGGACTGGACTGCTCCACAAGCACAAGCACTGTATGACTGCTGATGCCCTTAGATAACTATTTACAGCTCTGTCACCTCTGTCATTGACTACGGTCTTGTCATCTACGGCTCTGCTTCTATAACTGCCCTCTGCAGGATCTCAGTGACACTCAACAAAGCCTGCAGGCTATTAATGGGCGCTGCACGCTAAACACACACCTGCAACCTATACATCCAGGCTGGTTGACTTCCACGCCTCAGTAGAATACAATATCAGACCTGCCACTTAACCAAAAAGGTTCTCCTTGGGCTCATGCCTCCAGGTGTTGGAATGCTCCTTACCGCCCACAGTGGTACTCAGCATACACGTAGTGCCCAATATCAAACCTTCCAGGTTCTCAGATGTCGGACCACTATGGGTCAGCAGTCTTTCACCCACAGGGCTCCACAGTGGTTCAATACCCTCAACAAAGAAGCACTTTCCTCTGCTACGCTTGGACCCTTTAAAAGGAATCTCCGACTTTACCTCACCTCAACCACTCAGTGTGACCGCTTCTCTTAAAAGGACTGCTCCAACCTCCACCCAGTGGCTCCTGACCAGTAATCCGTATTCTACCAGAGCATTCTACTCTTTTGGCTCCTGCTTTTTCTACTTGACCCCTGACCTTCTCCCTCCCTCCCCCCACCTCCCCTTCCCACCACTACGGCACTTCTCAGACATCGGTCCCTCACTGCCAAATTTCCTTGCCATATTTCTAGCCACCCCTCCCTCCCTCTCTCCTTCCCTCTGACAGTGGCCCCTCAGCCTGCCTACTTCTTACTGACCCCCAACCTACCCTGCTCACACTAACTGTCCTTTGCGTCATAATCTCTTACTCTGTTACTTGATCTAGCTGCTTATTAAGTTGCTTTCCAGTAACGTCTGTAATTCTAAAGTGTGTTATGACTGTAAACCGTTGTCAACCTTTGTATGCATATTACCCTCCATCCTTTGACGTGGAACCTTTGTAAATGCGCAGTTCTTGCTCAAAGGTACTTGTAATCTTAGAGTCTAATAAAATAAAATAAAATAAATGTTTCCATGAAGAGGGGGCCGAGGCAGTAGAGAATGAGAGATTTAGGATTACTGAGAAGGGGTGGGCAATGGCAGAAGCGGAGAGGGAGAGGAGTTTTGGGTCGTGGCCATTAGGGGAGGTACCTTTAGAGGGGCTGATGGTGAGGAGGGCACTTAGGGCATAATTTGGGGTTACAATAGAGAAAAAGAGGGAGGTGGGAGGGTGGTGGAGGGGCACACTGCTAGAGGGTGGGGAGGGGCTGGGTAGGAGGGAGGGATTTCAGTAGCTCAGTGGCGCAGGGGGTATAATAGGAGTTAAATTCTGCAGCTACAGTTGGTGGGTCGGACACTAGTGAGCTATTTAAGTACCAGGAGGGGTGAGTGAGATGAGGGGGTAAATAGAGCATGGACCACCTTCCAGAACTTTGAAGGGGAATTTATGTTGCCGATGAAGGCAGATTTGAAATATTCGGACTTGGCTAATCTTGTAGCCCTGTTGCAAGCGTTTCAGAGCATGCGGTAGTTCCCAAGGTCACTAGGATGCTAGGTAGCTTTATGACGCTTCCAAGCTCCATCTCTAGCCCTGAGGGAGGCCACAAGTTCAGGGGTCATCCAAGGTAAGTGGTAACCTCTGACTCTGGTTTCTTTGAGTGGGGCAAAGGCATTCCAGTTTACAAGAAAGATTTCTTTGAAGTAGGCAAGGGCCTTATCAACTGAGGGGAGAGAGGTTAGGGGGGACCAGTCAGAAGTGGCATGGTTACTCAGGAGAGGTTCAAGGTCAAGAGATTTGAAAGAGCGTAGTTGTATGGTTTTGCGTGGTGATTTAGTTCTGTGGACTTTCCTAACTATGAATATTGGGTTATGGTCATCGAGAGCATCAGGGAGGATGCCAGAGGTGATGACTCGGTGGGGGTGAGAGGTAAGGGTCCTGTTGAGTAGAGAGTGTTGTTGCGTCTTGTGGTTTGGGTGGGTGGGTTCAGAGATTAGTTGGGAGAGGTTTTGGGCTCCGATTTCGTTTTTAGTTTTGGTAGTTTTACATGACAACCAATTTATATTGAAGTCACCTAGGATGAATAATTCCCCAGAGCAAGCGAAGGAACTGATGGAGATTAGGAGGTCTAGCGTGACCGAAGGATGGAAATTTGTGCGGCAGTATTTGCCAGCTACGAAGACTGTGAGAGTGAAGTGGAGGGTCACATAGATAGCTAGGGCATCATGGGTCTCAAGATTGGAGGATGAGTAGATGATGGAATATTGGATGGAGGCTAGGACATAAATGGCCACACCACCACCCCTGACAGCACGGTCTTGCCTCAGCAGTGAGTAGCCAGGAATGGAGACTGAGTGATCAGAGACAGTGCTCTTTATCCAAGTTTCTGAGATTATTAGACTGTCTGGTTTTAGAGTGCACACCATGGCCTGAATCTGGTCTATTTTTTGCAACAAGCTGCGATTGTTTAGATGTAGGATCTTTAAGCCCTTTGGGAGGGCTGAGAGAAGAGAGTGGGGGGAGGCAGTAGAGGAGGAAGCACCAGAGGAGCTAGGGGCAATGGGGGGGGGATTGTTTAACCAGGAAAAGCACACTAAGCAGAAGCTTGTTTCCAGGTGCGACCTGGGAGCACAAGGAAGTTAAGTGACTTGCTCAGGGTCACACAGTATGTAAGTGGGGGCTGTGGGATTCAAACCCAGGTCTCCAGGTTTGCAGCTTAGAGCCTTAAATCACTACGCTATACTGCCTCCAATAAGGCCTGTGCTGAGGTGGATATCCCCGGTGGACAGCAAGTATGAGAAAGTGGATCTTTGGGGATTTTGAAGGCGCTGGTGAGGAGGTTGGGAGTTTTGAGGAGAAGGGAGTGGATGAGTGAGGAAGAAGAAGGTGGAGAACTGCAGTAAAAGTGGACACCGTTATCAAAGCCGCATGAGGAATAATGGTAGAGTGAGACCATATTTCAAATGGGGCGGAGGGAATGATAGCATGGATGTGGGTAGGGGATTGGAGATAGTAACTGATGGGGTCCGGAGAGTTATTAGGAATAAATGAGTAGTGAGCAAGTGGAGGTGTTAAAGAGAGGGATATGAGCAGAACAAGGGGGAGAGAGGAGAGTAGGGGATGCATTGTTCATAAAGACAGAGAAATTAATGAACAATTGATTTAGGAACAGGAAGAAATTTGTAAGCAGGGAGCTTTATTTTTAATTTTTTTTTGGACATTATGTTTCTCTCTGGTCACTGGTGGTGGGGCATCTCTCAGGCGGGCCCGCTCAGCTGCTCCCCTACCACCCCACCTGAACTCTTTCCTCTGACCGAATTGGGTTCTGGGCCCCCCCCCCGCAGACCCCATACAGGGAGTTAAGGACCACGGAGAGTCATTTCAGGGGTTTACCGGCATTGGAGCATGTGGGAGCAGCCCTGGAGCATCCGCCATCACCTCCCCACCTACCAGGGTTTTCCACCTTGTGTGTGTTGCCCCTGAGACACCGGACATGCAATGACATTTGTGCAAGGGACGTGCCCTCACTGACGTCCACCGGCACCTCTCCCAAACCTGTACGCTCCCTTTGGTACCTCTCGGTCTCCACTGGGTGTCACCACAGAGCGAGGCATCCCCACAAACCCACCCCAGGAGAGGAGAGCAGTACCTCAGATGCTCAATCCCCTCCTCCCCCTGCCAACCCCCACTCGTCAGCGTGGCGCGAGGTGTGGCGTCCAGCACCTCAACCCTCAGCGCCACTGTACCAGCCCATTCCCATTATTTATTACTGAGGAAATCTGCATGAATACATTATTATAACTCTCAGAGTTCATCTGTCTCTTTAGCTTACTCCTTACATAAAGTCATAATCCTCTGTTGTGACATCACAATTTGTTGCCACGGGAGTAACTGTGATGTCACAAGCAGTACATTATGATGTAAGGTAGAGAGAAAGCAAAATAAATAGATTATCTCTTCTGGAGCAAAGATCCTGTTTTCTTGCGAACGACCTCAGTAACAAATAACGGGGAGGAAAAAATAGAGAATTAATGTGAAATATAAGCTGGAGTGTGTCTAAGTATTATGATTATTTAAAGTTCTCCAGAAGGTGTCAGCTGCTCTTTAATATAACAAAATTTGCCCTATTTCTGGAATGCATCATATGGACTGATAACTGGGTTACAGCACTGCATACATTAAAAATGCAAGCTGTGGAGCCGGCCTGGTGGCACTGAGGGTTGAGGCGCTGAAAGCCACACCTCACACTATCCCCGTGACCCTCGTTCAGGAACGGGCCTGGGTCATGGGGGATCAAGGATCGAGCGTCCCAAGGGATGCTCTCCTCCTCCTCCGAGGGGGGAGTTACTGGGCAGTGGTTGCACCCGTAGCGCCGCTGCTGGTGGAAGCACAGGCAGCAAGGTGCACCGCTCCTCAGGAGTCGGGGTAGGGAGGGTGCTTGATAAAGGCATCTGTCAGCACGCCGTACATCTGGACTTCAAGTGCTTTGTGTCGGCATCCTCGGGGTAGGGACAAAAATGGGAGAAAACGATGGGTAAAAAATGTCCCTGGTTGTGTGCATCATGACGCTGGGTTCCCGGTACATCAGGACCCAGTCAACAAGACTGGAGGAAGGTAGGTTACTCTGGGCTGAGACCAAGGGACAAGTAAAAAAAAATTAAAAAAAATTGCAAGTTGTGGAGCACTGACCTTGCAGCTGCCATCTGGTGCCATTTTATAGTCTGAGTACTTCATGGGGGAATTTATGTCCTGGACAAGGATTATTTACAAATGTTAAATGTGGCAAAACAGCATTAATAATTATGGCAAAAGATAATGGATGGCACAGTTCAAGAGAGCATGGGCTCGATTCTCAAAGCACAGCGCAAGGGGCTTGCACCACAATGAATGGTGCAAAGTGACCCTTGCGCCAAACGATGCACTGGGAGCCATTCTCAAAGGCAGCCTGCATCAACTACAGGCTGCCTGCCCCAGACGGGATTTGCGCTGCACGTGCACCCAAAAATGGGTTGTGACATGGCACTAGAGGGAATGTGGCAGATGCAAGCTGCCACATCCCTGAATGTGGGATTCTCAGAACTATCCCAGAGGGAGAAATTCTAAGTACCCTTAGACCAGCCAGGGCTGGTCTAAGGGTACTTAGAAAATTCTCTTCTTGGAGAGTTGCCTGTTTGAGGTAATGTGCCGCAATCCTCCCCCAATCCCTGATGTCCTCGTAGTCCTATGTAAATATATATACCCCTTCCTGGTGGACTACTGGCCCCCATCTCCGATCCTTGATGTGGCCCATTATAATAATAATTCATATTGCCCCCTTCCATGGTGGTCTAGCAGTCCCCCTTCCCGATCCACGATGTGGCCTGTTATCGTAATAATCAATATTGCCCCCTTCCCTGGTGTGCCAGTGATCCCCCCTTACTGATCCCCAATGTGGCCTGTTACCATACTAATTAATACTGCCCCCTTCTCTGATGGTCTAGTGGCTCCCCATCACCCCACCTACCCCCATCCAGAAACAGAGCTGATGACTGGCACAGCACTCCTATCACCTCCATGGCTGGCCGCCGACTGAACCGTCACTGAGCACGAACTGTAAAGTGAACGCACTCATCAGTGACAGTTCAGTTGGTGACCAGCTGCAGAGGTGAGAAAAGGGTTGTGCCAGTCACCGGCTCTGTTTCAGAATGGAAGGAACAGGGTGGTGGGCACTACCTGCTGGGGTGGGGGCTCTGGACCACCAGGGAAGGGGGCAATATTAATTATTATGATAATGGTTCATATTGGGGATCGGGGAAGGGGGCCACTAGACCACCAGGGAAGGGGCAGTATTAATTATTATGATAACGGCCCACATAGAGACAGTCAGGGGAGACCGCTAGACCACCAGGTATGGATTTTTATAAACCTTTACATATATGGGCATGTGAGAGTGGGGGTGGGGAACGCTAGTCCATCAGGGTCTACCATGGCACATGACCACCCAGCGGCTTGCAGCAAACCCTCCCAGTGCACCATCTGTTTGCCTCACGGCCATGGTTGCTGCAGGCCACAGGACTTTACCGCTGGGACCCTGCCGGACAGAGAATAGGGCACAGGGTCCCTCGCCTATCAGGTTTTAGGGCAAGCTGCCTTTGGTGGCAGCTTGCGTCACCCAAGGGCTCTTTCAGAATCCAGCTCCATATCTTTATGTAATGCACCTCGAGATCCATTTTAATGGTCCTCAACCGGCATTTTTAAGTGTTTAGTTGTCCTTAAAATGTTTAGCTATAATTCAAAACATGATTCTTTAGAAAAGCACAGTTGCGTAAGAACTTACCGAAACAGATCATCTTTGAGAGGAGCTCTGGCAGCAGGCTACACCATAAGGACTATGCTGCCAGACACTAGGACCCCATGGAAAAATTCTTATCTAGCAATACCCAGCGGGGACCAACCCCTGACGTCAAACCGCCTCCAACGTTCGTCAATGGTCTAAAAAGAGAACCAAGGTGAGTAGAATATCCCACCAAGGGTAAGGAACATAGAACATAGAATTTGATGGCAGATAAGGACCGATTGGCCCACCTAGTCTGCCCATTTCCCTACCTAACGGATAAGCTGCAGACCCTAGTTGACCAACAGCCTACTTCCTTCTACCCCCCACCAGAATTGCCTTATGTCTGTACCATGCATTCTTGAATTCCCCCCACTGTTTTTGTCTCCATGACCTCCTCAGGAAGGCCGCTCCATGCATCTCCAACCCTCACTGTGAAGAAATACTTCCTCACATTACCTCTGAGCCGTCCCCCCTCTATCTTCAAATTGTACCCCCTTGTTCTTGCACATCTCTTTTTCTGAAAGATGCTACCCTCTTGGACTTTGTTGATTCCCTTCAGGTATTTGAAAGTTTCTATCATGTCCTCCCCCCCCCTTTCCTCGAGGCTATACATCTTAAGCTCCTTTAGTCTTTCTTCATATGTCTTCTCATGCAGACCCTGCGCCATTTTGCTTGCCCTCCTCTGGACAGCCTCCACCCTGTCTGTGTCTTTCCGGAGATGGGGTCTCCAGAACTGTACACAGTACTCCAGATGTGGTCTTACCAACTGTCTGTACAGAGGGCCAACAACTTCCTGTTTTCTACTGGTGATGCCTCTCCATATACATCCCAGTACCCCAGCCCTCCTTACTGCCTTCTCACATTGCTGGCCCACCTTTAGGTCATCTGATATGACTACCCCCAGGTCCCTTTCCATTTTTGTTGTTGTCAGTATCTCACCCCCCACTGTGTACTCTTCCCCTGGGTTTTTGTTTCCCAGGTGCATTACTTTGCACTTCTTTGCACTGAATCGAAGCTGCCATACATTTGACCATTCCTCCAACCTTGCCAAGTCCCTTTTCATCCTTTGCACCCCACCTTGTGTATCAACCCTGTTGCAGATCTTTGTGTCATCTGCAAAGAGACATACTTTCCCTTCCAGTCCCTCTGCAATGTCACTTATAAAGATGTTAAAAAGGACCGGCCCCAATACTGAACCCTGTGGTACCCCACTAGTAACCCCCTTTCTTCACTGTGGACTCCATTTACTATTACCCTCTGTGTCCTGTTGTCCACCCAGTGTTTTACTCAGGCTACCACCCTGGGACCCACTCCCAGGCTGGCTAATTTGTTTATTAATCTTTTGTGCTGGACTGTGTCAAATGCCTTGCTAAAGTCTAGGTGAGGCCATGTCCACAGCCCCTCTCTGGTCTACTACTTTGGTCACCCAGTCAAAGAAATCAATTAGATTTGTCTGACATGACCTTCCCACTATGAATCCATGCTGCCTTGGATCCTGTGCCCCACTGGCCTCTAGGTACTCAACAATTCTTTCCTTCAGAAGTGATTCCATCATTTTCCCTACCACTGAGGTCAAACTGACAGGTCTGTAGTTTTCTGCCTCTGTCTTGCTCCCACTTTTGTGAAGAGGAATCACACCTGCCCTGCTCCAATCCTCAGGTAACACAGAAACATAGAAGCTGACGGCTGATAAGGACCACAAGGCCCATCCACTCTGCCCGTTTCCTTTTCTACCTTATAAATGTGCCATCGGCCTTTGCTCTGTCAATGGCCTATCTATTCATACTCATCTGTATTGCTCCCTTATGCCTGTCCCACGCCTGTCTGAAGCCCTGCACTGTATTCATATCCACCACTTCCTCAGGTAGGCTGTTCCATGCATCCACCACCCTTTCTGTGAAAAAGAACTTTCTCACATTACCCCTTAATCAGCCTCCCTCTAATCTCATGCTGTGTCCTCTTGTCCTGCTATGTTTCTTATATTGAAACATGTTAGACTCTTTCACCTTGTTAATGCCCTTAAGGTGTTTGAATGTTTCGATCATATTGCCTCTCTCCCTCCTTTGCTCTAGGGTATACATATTGAGCTCCGTTAATCTGTCCTCGCATGTTTTCTGATGCAGTCCCTGCACCATTTTGGTTGCCCTTCTCTGGGCTGCCTCAATTTGGTTAATGTCCTTGTGAAGGTGTGGCCTCCTGTACTGCACGCAGTACTCCAGATGGGGCCTAACCAGTGTCTTGTAAAGAGGGATTATTACCACCCTTCACGACTTCATGATACCTACTAATACACCCTAACATCCCCTAGCCTTACCTACTGCTTTAGTGGTCTGCTTGGACGATTTCAGGTCATCGGTGATGATGATGCCCAAGTCTCTTTCTTCCCTTGTGACTGCCAGAAACTCCCCTCCCAGCCTATAAGTGGCTTCAGGGTTTCTCTTCCCTATGTGCATGATCTTGCACTTCTTTGCATTAAACCCCAGTTGCCACTCTTCAGACCATTTTGCTAGTTTATCCACATCTCTTCTCATTCTGCCCACCCCATCTGGATCATCTACTCTGTTGCAGATCTTGATGACATCTGCAAACAGACAAACCTTACCCTCCAGTCCATCTGCAATGTCACTGATGAAGATACTGAAGAGGACTGGCCCCAGGACTGATCCCTGAGGTACCCCACTTGTGACTTGCATCTCTTCTGACTGTATACCATTTACCACCACTCTGTTTTCTGCCCGTCAACCAGTTTGCCACCCAGCTGACCAACTTCTCACCCACCCCGAGCCTACCCACCTTATTAATCAATCTTCGATGTGGAACAGTATCAAAAGCTTTGCTGAAGTTAAGGTAGATGACATCAACTGCTCCCCCTTGGTCCACCACTCTGGTTACCCAGTCAAAAAAATCTATGAGATTAGTCTGACAGGATCTTCCTTTTGTAAACCCATGCTGCCTTGGATCCTGTGCTCCTATAGATTCCAGGTGTTGTACTATCCTTTCCTTAAGGAGTGCCTCCATAATCTTGCCCACTACTGAGGTAAGACTGACTGGTCTGTAGTTCCCTACCTCTCCTGCTACCACTCTTCTGGAGCGGGATCACATGAGCCCTTCTCCAGTCTTCTGGGACCTCTCCTGTTCTCAGAGACTCACTAAATAGTTCTGATAATGGCTCTGCTAGTTCCACCCTTAGCTCCTTTAGTACCCTGGGATGTATGCCATCAGGTCCCATTGCCTTGTCCACCCTGAGCTTATCAAGCTCTTGTAGGACCCTTTCTTTTGTGAAGGGACTAGTGCTCACCTCCCTCCCCCCTGTGTCCATGGTGCTGAGCTGTGGGGCCCTGCCCTACCTTCTCTTCAGTAAGTACTGAGCAGAGGGGGGCACTGTTGAGCAGCTTTCCAGCAAGACATGCCTGTGAACAGCTTGTCACATCTGAAGAAATAAATCCTAAAAAAAACTATCAACAAGCCAGAGAAAGTAAACCAAAGTCAGAGATTTGGACAGATGATACTAAACTGAAACCAACGATACTAAACTCAACTATGGTGAGAAATCAAAAAATATCTGGAAGAGGAGCACAAACTGTACCCACTGCACCAGAACAGGCCGCAACCGCCTCAACATCTGTGGGATCAGAACTCCCATGGAAAGCCCTCCAATTAGCCATGCAAGCCATTGGCATTAGAGTTGATACTCCAGACATTTGTCGAACAGGATGCCAAAATCGAATCGGCAACTAATACCGCCACATCGGCAGAGAAAGCGGATTCACAGGCTCTAACAACAACTTCCAAACTGGTACAGGAGAACGCTCAGCTGCGCTACAGGCTCGAAGCACTGGATAACTCTAATAGGGCCTCTCACATTCGTATCGTGGGACTGCCTCAGGGCACTGAAGGGGCAGAGCTCATTAGTTTCCTTAAATCTTGGCTCCCGGAGGAGCTAAAACTACCTCCAGACATGTTGGTGGACTATCTTTTGAAGGCCTTTCGGATTACTCCACAAGCAGCTGGACCACGCGGAGATTCGCCACGAGTGATCCTTCTGATTACAGCCAGTTCAACGATCCGGGACATGATACTACAGGCAGCAAGATTAGCAGGTGGACTTTCCTTCGAGGGGACGACAGTTCATATGTTCCCTGATCCGTCATTTGCGACTCGTACATGATGGAAAAAATTTGATTCAGTACGGGCCCGACTCAAAGCCTTAGGGGTATCCCTCTCTCTATTGATGCCTGCCAGGCTTCGGATCCATTACGGTGGTCGCGTGTTTCAATTTAATGACCCTGCAGAGGCTGGGAAAAAAGTGGAGGCCACAGCCAGGGAGTTTCAAGCTTCAGAAGGACAGCGATGCGAGGATTCAGACGAAGAGACCTGAGAAGGACTTCATATCCTGCTTGAACTTAAGTACAATGTTCATTTGTTTTGATTTGCTTTACCTCTACTTAAATGGCTTGAATCTTAGAGCTGACTGATTTCAACTAATCAGAGACATCTACTCAAGTACAGACTATTAGCTTAAAATAAAATAGGTACTGATATGGAATAGGCATTTAGATGCCCTAATCTTTCTCTCTGTTTTGTTGTTGGAGAACTATTAATAATAAGGATGTGAGAGCAGTTTTAGCAGGCACTTATTATTTTAAGGTACTCATTTTGGACCTGGGGACATATCAACACTGGATGCTCAGCATATACTATGTCAATGTGACACATTTTGGATTAGTATCCCAAGCCTTGGATTGCTGTAGCTATTTTGCTAACTATTGTGTAATATCTAATTTTGTTTTTTCCCCTACTTCCTTATGCAATACTGTATTGGCTTTAATTCCTGATGTACATTGGATGTATCTGTAATTTTTTATAACAGATGATGCCTTACAGTTGACTGTATTGTAAATTATTGCATATGAAAAAATGTAATAATAAACATATATTAACAAAAAGTAAATACTGAGCAGAAGTATCTATTTAGGATAGATGCTTTTACATGGTCCTCCTCCTCACACACACCCTTATCTCCTTTGATCTTAGCAATACCCCCTCTGGACTTTCTCCTTTCACTAATATATCTATAGAAAGCCTTGTCACCTTCTTTTACTGCCTGTGCTAGTGTTTTCTTGGTTTGGGCCTTTGCCTGCCTTACTGCCTTCCCTGCTTCCCTTAGGGATGTTTGGTATGCCTCCCTATCTTCATCCCGCTGCTATCTCTTATATTTCCTGAAGGCCAGCCTTTTGGCTCTGACCTTTTCTGCTACTGTTTTAGAGAACCAAAGTGGTTTCCTTCTTCTTCTGCACTTCCTTTTTTCTCTAACACAACAGGATGTTGCTTCAAGTATTGCATCCTTAATGCTTGCCCACTTTGCCCGTACCCCCTCACCTGTATTTCTTTTTGCCAGAACTAGCTTAACTCTGTTGGCCATCTTATCAAAGTCAGCTCCTCTGAAGTCCCATATTTTTGCCTTGGAATGAGATGATTTAGTTGTAGTGGCCAAATTGAACCATACCATGTGATGGTCACTAGCCCCCAGGTGACCTTCTACCTGGAGATCTGTGATCCTTTCCCTGTTAGTCAGTACTAGATCTAGGATAGCCCTGTCTCTTGTGGGTTGTTGTACCAGTTGTTTGAGGCCTTCCCCTTGCAGGGACTCCACCCTGTGTCTAGTTCTGGCAGATGTTCCTGCTGGTATTGACCAATCTGTATCTGGCATGTTGAAGTCTCCCATTATCAGAACCTCCCCTTTAGAATTTATGTTTTGTATATCTTCTAACGGTAATGTGTCTATATCCTCCCCCTGGTCTGGGGGCCTGTAGACAACCCCAGTTCTTATGGCTGTCCCATTTCCTGTTTCCAGGGTGACCCACAGTTCTTCTGGCTCCTTATCGTATTCTGAATTTCTGTAGCTTTGATATTTTCATTGACATATAGGCCACCCCCTTTTTGCACCTTGGTCTCTTCTGTACAGTACATAGCCAGGTACTGAAGTCTTCCAAGTGTGGTTACTGGTACGCCTCTGTCATTATTGCCTGCAGGTCTGGGATCTTGTTTCCCATACTGCGAGCATTTGTGAACATGATTTTCCATTGGCCAATTTGATTTCAGTGTGTTAGTTGTTGGGTGAGGTCTGGCGTTTCCCCTGTGCGACGTATGGGGACCTGGACCTTTTTCCTTACCTGGTGATGCAAATGAACTGCAAACATGCAGTACTCCTGTTTGACCACTAGCTGAGGGGGGAGGGGTGTTCTTCCCATTCGATGTATGGAGTGCTGCACCCCTCTCCCCATTTGCTAGTTTAAATATTCTACAAAGATGTCAAACTTCTGCCCCAATGCACTGACTCCCTCCTTAGTCAGATGCAGTCCATCAAATTTAAAGAACTTTTGCTCCCAAAACTGCTGCCAGTTCCCTACAAATTTGTGTCCTTTTTCCTGGCACCAGCCCTTGAACCACATGTTTAGCTCCCCTATCTCCTCTTCTCGACCTTCCGTCCATATGCCCCCTCTCCCAGACTGGCAGGATCTCAGAGAAGGAGAAGCGGGATGAAATGGATGATAGTATGTCACCCAGCCTGGTCAGGTGTTCCTTGGTTTCCACAACTGACCGGCTGGCGAGATCATTAGTACCTATGTGTACCAGGACCTCAATGTTTTCTCCTGCTTCCTGAACAATTTTAGCAATACAGTCAGTGTCTCTCCAAGCTGATGTACCTGGGAGACATATGACCATTACCTCTGGCTGGAGGTAGGTATCAACTCCCCGAATCATGGAGTCTCCTATGATCAGAAGTTTTTTTGATTTCCTTTTTGCATTTTTTGTTTTGGTTCCTGTTTTGGGCGAGTTTTGTTGTGCTAGCTCCTGTGCTGCAGTGTCCTGCTCTGCAGTGTCCTCTGCCCCTTTGTTTGATTTTGGAGATAGAGGCAGATACCTGTTTATAGTTTTTATATGGTTTGTGGAGGTAATATGTTGGAGAGCACCGAGTGATGGGGCACCCGATTTGCCCCTCCCAACCACCTGCTAACCTCCCGGACCAACTACCCTCTGCGGTCGAGGTGCTTCTGTTGGATGTTGGGGAAATAGCGGGTGGTTCTTATAATATATTTCCTCTTGAATATGAAATTTGAGGTGTGCAATCTCTGCCCATGCTGCCTGGAACTGAGCGCTAAGATCTCCAATGGCTCAGCATGTAGGACAGTGTCCTAAATCCTGTAAAATTGCCCTTCTGAAAAGTGTTCTGCAGTACCTGTAGTTAATGATATCCATTCCAGATAAGTTGCTGGGTTTATAACCTGGTCTGAGTAATTGGAAGGAAGAAAAATGAAAGCAAAAGTTTGATTTTGTGTTTTATTTGTTTGTTTCTGTATAACTTGTTATAACAAGTTAAATTACTAGTGCCCCTGTAAATGAGGTCACCGTGTGGATACCCACTGATCTGCCACTTCCTGCTTTGCCACAGGAAATGTCACGACTGTGCTACCCTATAAAAGGAGCGTAGTGTGGTGTGGTTGTGGATGGGGGTGGGTGGCTGGGTCTTTCCCCTGCCGAAAAAGAAGAACCATGGACAAGGCTCGAAATAACCGGCTGTCCACCTGTCCCAGACAGCCAGTTTTCACAGAGGACAGGCATTTTGTTCCCATTGCCTGTCCCTGGGACAGGCAGTAAGCGTTACTGTACGTTATGGGCACTAGGACCCTGGAGCGCATTAGCAGTCAGTCTGCCTCTCACCATCTTGGGAATACATAGTAACGGAAGCACCACGTCAAGTGTCACATTGTGCATACCATCCCTATCCAGCATAACCTCACCTGATCTGCTCCAGTTCTGCACTTAGTTTGCATTTTGGTGGAAAAATCTGCAGCTGCATATGTAGATCTCACCATTGCACATGCACAGTAGCCAGTCCTTGCTTGCCTCCACTGCGTTTCTAGTTGAAACCGTCAGTCCGAGGAAAGGCAACAACAGGAGGTGAGCATGAAGAGAACACACTTTTCTTTCACTAACGGGTTTGGGGAGCAGTTATTTAAAAACATTTTCAGGGCTAACCAAAAGCAGCATGAAAACACAGAAGAAAATAAAAAATGTCCCTATCTGGGCTAAGGAGTATGCACCCACGAGAAGGAATGGTGCCGAGCCGCAGGTACACTTGTCCATGAATAAGTTTGTCATTTAGTGTCATCAGTATCAGTAAAATATTGCAGTGCCTACCTTGTATAACGCTGATCGAGTGGAAGAAATTCTCATAGAAAAACGAACACCCTAACACATTTAATTTTATTTATGAAAGCTGAAGTCGGGATTCTGGGCACGCGCATTAGTGTCAGCTCTAACATGCATGCCTGGAATCCCGGCTTCAGTTTTCATAAATAAAATAAAACGTGTTAGGCTGCTCGTTTTACCAGTAGAATTACTTCATCTTGATCAGTGTTATACAAGGTAGGCACTGCAATATTTGACTGATACATGACACTAAATGACAAACTCGTTCATGAACGAGTGCACCCGTAGCTTGGCGCCATTCCTGCTCATGGGCACACGCTGCATGGATTTTAATCGGACCACTCTTGGATCAAGAAGAATAATGCATATTCTCGACGTAATTTTAAAATATAATGCCACCAGTGCTTTGAATACTGGCAGTGCTTCCTCTAGATGAATTATTGAGTGCTGACACCATAACATTAACGTCAGAAGCGGACAGCTGACGGTGTCCCTTGAGAGAATCAATGAAAAGGAAAAGCAAATTAAAAACAAAATTCAGGGTTGTCAACACAACAAGCAGCAGACAAGATATACAGAAATTTAACTTAAGCAAAAGGTCAATATAAAAGCCTCTGTCAAGGCTAAAACGGAAGGGCAGGCAGACAAAGGAGGGGAAGGAATTAAAAGACCATTTCTGAGCTGACTGAGCAAACGGGGGTTGGGGTCTCAGACAACACTTCAGTTAGCAGTCTGCTAGGCAGAATGGGTGTGGGGGGGATCAGTTAAAAAACTGAGGGCACTGGTCTGTGTACTCTGAGGGTGCTAGTTACAATCACTGGTTTAGGGCACAAATCTGTCCAGTCATCAGATGCCAGTTACAGTACTTAGCCCTATTTAAGGCACATGTTTCCATTCCAGCAGGCACCAGTTTGAAAGCCCTATTCAGAAACGGATATTTAAAATTACTTGAAAAATTTACAGGACAGATACTTTTTCTGTGGGACAGGTAGAATTTGCACACCACCGGTCCCTTGGACAGCCATCCTCAAAAAATTATTTCTAGCCCTGACCATGGACGAAAGAAACAAGGAGGTCAGAGCAGAAACAATCAGTCAGCAACAAATGCAGTAACCCTGAAAGCTTATCCTAATGATAGATAAAACTGAAAAACCTGTAAAGCACAACCTGTAATAATTTCACAGAAGATATACTGTACCCTGTAAGAAACACTTTGCTACAGAGAAAAATAAAGCAATAACAGAAGATATACCTTGCAAAAGACAATTTGAATCTGAAGATTATAGCAGTAATCTGTTTAGCACACACCTGTAGGCACACCTTGTAATAATGAAGCAGAAGGTATACCCAGCAACAACAATTTGAATCAGAGAAAAATAAAGCAATCAAATGTTAGCAACAAACAGTAACAATTCCTGTGAGTACAAAGTAAAAATAACAACACACAGTAAATCTGCCTAGCCAAAAGAAGTCTTAATCCTTTCCCTTGCTCTGGTAAGGTTCTTTGCTCTGTTCTTTCAAGCAACCTAGAAAGAAAGAGCTCAGGTGAAGCTAGGTGCCTTGGCCAGCAAACTTAGGCTTCCACACTAACCTCCCATGATTTATTAAAAAGGGTAGTCAGTGGTGTTACTAGTTCTTCCCATAGTTCTTTTAGAATTCTGGGGGAAGGAGGGAAGAAAATAACACCTGCTGCCTGCTGAAAGAGCTCCTCTCAAAGATCTACTGTTACGGTAAGTTCTTACGTAACTGTACTATCTTACTTCAAGTGGGAGCTCTTGCAGCAGGCTATACCATAAGGAGTGAGTATCAAGCAGCACTAATTGGATCCTGAACAGACTGGGAGGTGGAGACTTCAGTAGCGGGAAGCTTCAAGACAAAAGGCCCTGAAGCACCGCTAACCCGAACCCAGTTCTCTGACAGGGAAGCAACGTCCAGGATGTAGTGCTTCACAAAAGTGTGCACCGGGCCCCAAGTAGCTGCTGCATAGATATCTGCTGCAGAAATTTTCTGAAGGGCCGCAAAGGAAGCGGAAACACCCCTGGTGGAATGACCCTTAACTGAGCCCGGTAAGGACTTGTTGTGTTTATTGTAGCAGAAGATGATGCAGTGGAGTAGCCATCTGGACAGAGTTAGCTTTGCCACAGGTGCCCCCAGGGTTCTCGGGGCAAAAGAAACAAAAAGTTGGTCGGGCTTTCTGAAAGGTCAAGTGTGGCTAATGTAGTATCTCAGCACTCAATGTACATTCAGAGTGTGAGGAAGGTCCTCTCCCCGATTAACATACTCCAGATAATAAACCAGAAGGTTGATGTCCTGATTAAGGGTAAACTGGGACACCACCTTAGGTAGAAACTAAGGACTAGTCCTCAAGGACACCCTGTCCTTGTGGAAAATTAAATACAGCTCTTTAGCCATCAGAGCATGAAACTTGGAAATCCTCTGAGCAAAAGTAATGGGCAACTAAAAACAACGCTTTCCATGACAGAAAGCGTAGCTTGCAATCTGCAGCTGGCTCGAAGGGAGGCAACGTAAGCTTCTCTAACAAAAACAAAAGATCCCAAGGAGGGATGAGGTCCCTAGTGGGAGGTTTAGGATGAAGAATTCCCCTCAAAACTGTTCAGGCCAGATCCGTCTGGGCAAAATATTTGCCATCAACCGGTGCATGACAGGCAGAGATTGCAGAAAGGTGCACCTTGATGGAAGAATTGCGGAGGCTCATGTGTGACAAGGAGAGAAGGTACTCAAGGACAGCATTCAGTGGGCACAGGAGAGGGTCCGGACCCCGACTGGAGGCCCACAAGCAAAACCGCCTCCACTTCATGGCATAGGTAGCCCTAGTGTAAGGTTTCCTGGCTGCCACCAAGACCTTGAACACTCTGGGAAAAACTCCAAAATGAGAAGTGGCTACATCTGCAGGTGCCAGGCATGCAGATGTAGGGATCGGAGGTCCGGGTGAATCAGCATGCCCTGCTCTTGCGACAGTAAGTGGGAGGACAAGAGCAGGGGAACTGGAGGTTCCACTGTCAGCTGCTGCAGTAGCAGGAACCACATCTGGTGAGGCCAAAGTGGAGCTATGAGAATCGTCTCCACTCCTTCCGCTTGGAGTTTGAGCAGAACTCTTTGCAGAAGAGGAAAGAGAGGGAAGGCATACAAAAACCTCCCTCTCCAGCAGAGGGACAATGCGTCTCACCAGAAAACACCAGGCCCATGACCTAGCGAGCAGAAACTGGGCAGTTTTGCATTGCACAGGGACGCGAAGAGGTCCAGCTCTGGACGGCCCCATCTTTGGAAGAGGTCATCTGCTTCAGACTGCAGGAGTTCCCATTCATGAGTCCAAGACCGAGACCGGCTTAAGGCATCGGCAAGGCATTTTGGATCCCTGGAACATGAACTGTGGAGAACAACAGGCCATGGTCTAGAGCCCAGAACCACACTCTCATAGCCTCCCGACAGATGGGGTAGGAGTGAGTTCCCCCCTGCTTGTTGATGTAATAAATGACCAACATGTTGTCCGTCTGCACTAACAGAGGATCTGGACAGAGGTCCGGGAGAAACGCTTGTAAACCGTACAGAACTGCCCTCATCTCCAGAATATTGATATGGAGGGTCAGTTCCAGAGAAGACCATGCACCTTGCGTGTGACGATTTTGAAAATGAGCCCCCCAACCTAGGCCTGAGACATCGGTTATGAGAACCTGTGAAGGGGCTTCTCTCTGAAAGGGGACTCCAGACTCCAGATTCTGGGGAGAGGGCCACCAAGACAGAGTCTGTACCACTGCTCTGGAGATCAAGACCGGATGGTCAAGATCGTCCTCCCTCTGATCCCACTGCACTCTGAGGGTCCACTGAGGGACCCTCATAAACAGGTGTGCTAAGGGAATGGTCACTATGGCCGCGGCCATATAGCCTAGGAGCTAGAGCATGGTCCGACCTGGGACCTGGCGAGCAGCTGAAATTTTGTGGGCCAAAGAGCAAAGGCATACTGCCCTGTCCGGTGGGAGGAAGGCCTTCTCTTGCTCCATGTCCAGGATTGCCCCTATGTATTGAAACCTCTGACATGGCTTTGGGAATGACTTGGTCATGTTTAGAGTGAGCCCCAGGGAGCTGAACAGACTGAAGGTATCCTCTAAAGCTGACAGAAGCCCATCCCTTGTAGCAGCAGTCAGAAGCCAATCATTGAGGTAGGGATAAACAAAGTGTCCCTGCCTCCTTAGGGCTGCTGACACCTCCACTAGGAACTTTGTGAATACCCGCGGTGCCGAGGAAAGGCCGAAGGGCAAAGCCTGAAACTGAAAATGTCTTCCCTGAAAGGAGACCCTCAGGAACCTCCTGTGAGCTGGAAGCACCAGAATATGGAGGCAGACATCTTGCATGTCCAGGGAGCAGAGCCAGTCCCCTTGATGCAACATGGGAAGAATGCCCAGCAAGGTGACCATCCTGAACTTCTTGCACTCTATGTAATTGCTCAAGAGACTCAGGTCCAGAATCGGGCGCAGGTCCCCTGTCTTCTTGGGAACCAAGAAGAAATGAGAGTAGAACCCTTTCCCCCACTGTGGGACTGGAACGAGTTCTATGGCCTTCTTGTCTAGCAGGGACTGTACCTCCTCCTGAATGAGCTCAGCATGGGAGGGGGAGTAAGTCATTTGGACTAGGGGATTGCCCGGAGGAATCTGCAGGAATTCCAGCGCGTGACCCTGCTCTATCAATTTGAGGACCTACGCATCGGTAGTGATGGTGGCCCACCCATCGAGGTAAAGTGAGAACCAACCCCCTACTATTTCCCCTGGACTCGGCAAAAGGCTGGGGTCGGGCAAGGAGTCAGGCATTGTAGCCGGGGGTGGGGAGGGAGACCTGGGAGGGTTTGATGTTCCGAGGTCCCTGTGCTCCAGCCGGTTGAGGGGGAGCTTTGCAATTAAAGTTGCCTCTCTGTTGCTGTCCTTTGGGCTTCTGCCCCCCTGGCGACGAAACTGACGACATCTGCCTGGGGTCTGATCAGATCTATACAATTGATGCACAGACTGAATGGCCTTACCTGAGTCCTGCAGGTCGGAGATCATTTTTCAATGTCTGGACTGAAGAGCACGGACTCATGGAACGGAGCATCTATGATGGCATCCTGAAGGTTCTGCCTAAATCCAGAAACCTGGAGCCAAGAGGACCTCTGCATACAGACCCCTGTGGCGGCTGCCCTGGCTGCCGTGTCCGCTGAATCACAGGAGGACCTCAAAACATTCTTCCCACATCCAGACTGGACTAGAGCACGTCCAGGAGCTCTGTTTTGTGATCGGAATCGAGCTGTCTTTTTGCAAGCTCAATGGCCTTGTTCCAGAGTGACTTCTGGTACTGCACCATGTACAGCAAGAAGTTGAGCGACCAAATGGTGCAGGTGGCTGATGAATAGATCTTCCTACCGAACTGATCCAGATGTTTGGACTCCTTGTCCGGCAGCTGGGAGCTCATGTGCCAGGGCTGTTTGGTCCCGCCATGAGCAGCCATCAGCACAACAGAGTCTTCCTTGGGCTGTTCAGCAAGGAACAGCTAGTTTGTCGGGGTATGATACAGCCTGTCCACTTTCTTTGGTATAACGGAGACTGTCAAAGGGTGCCTCCAGGGTGGTACAACTAAGGGTTTAGGCTCACTCATACCTAAGAAATGAGCCAGTCTTTTTCTCTCTGGATCGAGATCCTCAGTTTCCCACTGGTTCAAAAATTGGCTGTGACGCATCACATCCAAGAATGTGGGATCATCCGGGGGAGAATGGGGCAAATCTCCCATAGGGTCAGGGTGGTGGGGAGGAGAGGATCCTGAGGATCTGGAGGAGGCAGAAGAGTCCGAATCAGATGACCTCAAGGAAGATCTGAAGCGAGAATGCCAGTGCCGCCTCCTGTAATGCCTGGAGGACAATCTCAAATGATGTCCGCATCATCCAGAAGACCTGTCATCTGACTGAGGAGGAGATTTTTCCCTGGGGAGAGGTGATGACCGTGGGGCCGTGGAGGCCACTACAGGGACTCTAAAGGGAGAGGCTGAGGCACGGGAACCAGGGGTTCCTTGGGGATGATGTCTTTCCTGACAGTGTCCCACTGGGAACTGAAAAGGTCCTTGATGTTGGCCAGAGAGACCATGGCTGGGGCTGATGGGCCTGGCGTCTCAGACCTGTTGTCAGGTCCCTCGGGCGGCAGATCTGACGGCTTGTCGGGAGCCGACAGACGCTTGGGTGACCTAGGTTTCATCAGTGTCAGTGGCTCAGCAGGTAGCACACTCGCCTCTGAGGCCAGGAGAGCAGAAGACTGTGGATTCTATCCCCACACCAGGCACTTGGGTTAAATCCCAATATTGACACTATAGTGCAGCATGAGGGGGGGTGCTGCACTCCTGAGGTGCCGTCTTTCAGATGAGACGTTAAACCGAGGTCCCAACTGCCTGTTCTGGTGGTAGTTGAGGTGGATGTTAAAGATCCCATGGCACTTCTTGAAAAGAGTAGGGGAGTTTTTATTGAAGAACACATGATACAGAAACACCAAAGAACATCATAAACAATGTTATATACAAAAAAAAAAAAATCGGTAAATATTTATACAACATATATCATCTATATATGAAATATCACAATTATTACTTCAAAAAAACAAAAAAAGGAACAAACCCAGGGTGCTACAATAGATAAACCAACCAACACAAAAACCAGGAGGAGAAAATATAAAGGAAGGGGAAAATATAGATAAAAAGGAAGAAAGGAGAAAAAAAAATACTAGTTGCACCTCCTACCATTCATAATTGTCACCTAGTGGTCATCCTTCATTTGAATTTTATAAGTATGTTAAACCCTTTCCACCACCTATACACTTTTAATGCAGAGTGCTTCATAAAATCATGATAATAAGCTTTATCCATACTTTGTTCTATCAAAGTACTGAACACTTATTGTTCTTATTGTTACCGAAGCCAGCTGCCTACTCAAGCTGCTAGTTATATGAATATTATCTCAAAGCATGTTATAACTGAGTATCTTTATTTTTTCTTTTAGTTGTTTTGGTTGTTTATTGTGCATTCTTTTACTACCTCTGTATGTATGTTGACCCTCATCCTTTGATGTGGAACCTTTGTAAACGAGCAGTTTCTGCTCAAAGGTATTTGTAATCCGAGAATTTAATAAATAAATAAAATAAATAAAAAAAACACATAGTATGACACCCTTTTTTGCTGAAGCACCCACTGGCATCGTGCCTGCCATAAATAATACATGAGACAGCTTTTAAACAGATTGAGTACATCTATATCATATGATGATCCCCCTATAGGGGTCTTACCCAAAACTAAGATTTCATATGTCATGCTAGATAACCAGTTCATCTGCCATTTAAGGGACAAAAATTCCCACAAGGGTTCTGAAAAGGAACAATCTGAAAAAAAAATGTTCTATTGTTTCAGTTACACTGATACATTCTAAATAGGGACAATTCCTTTCTTCTGTGACCTTATGTTTGGCATTTCCCCTCACATTTAGCCTACCATACATTGCTAGCCAGATTGTTTCCCACATAAAGCCTGGGAGTCTGTAATTATTTAATTGTAGTAAAACCCTAGAGTTATTATCAATTAGGCAGTTCTTAAAACAAGGTATTTGTGGGTAAATTGAATTCATGATAAATTTGTATAGTTTAGGTATAGTACCTTGTTTTATTTGCTGCTTTGTTAATCCCCATTTATATAATTTTTGAACGGTGGGTTTAAAATAAACCAGTACTGAAAGATGGTTACCTAATTTAGGGGGAACCACTGTCCATACTTGAAAATATTTATGTAGAATCTTCTCTACCCACTTTGGTGGAGATCTTTAAGATCTATTAAACCACATTTAACAGTCTGGATTAAAACAAGGCATGAAAAAAAATAATTGGATCTAGCATCCCCAGACCTCCTTTCTCCCTTGGCATATATGTATTACAAAATTTAATGGGATTTAATGTATTACCCCACAATAATAAAAAACACAAACCATATAGTTTAGTTTCCAATATACTAGAGGGAGGATAAATCACAGCAACATACTGTAGTTTTGGAATAATTAATTTTTTAAGAATCTGAATCCGTTTGTTTTTAGTCGATTTCCAGTGTTTCCATCTATTGATATTGTATTCTATTCAAGCTATTCCAGTTTCCCAATTCAGTACTGGTAAATTTTGAGACCCAAACAAAATCCCTAATACTTTAAGGGGTTAAGATAATATCTGAATGCCTTCTATGTGGACTGGCTCATGATTGCCAGCTCCAACATGTAGGCCTTTGCATTTTCCTAAATTAAATTTTGCATTTGAAATAGTGGAGAAATTCTCCATAATTCTAAAGGAAACAGGTACTTCCAACTGGTCAGAGAAAAATAAACAGATATCATCTACATAAGCTTGTATTTTAAGCTCTTCATCTGCATCTGCCCACTGTAAACCTTCCCACACGTCTGAGTTATTGTCCGCAGTAAAGGGTCCAATGAATATAAATAAAGTAAGGGACTCAGTGGGCAGTCCTAGCGTACTCCTGTGGAGATATGGAACCCTTCCATAACCTGCCTTCTTATTACTGGAAATACCAATGCATTTTTGTACATCAATTTAATGTATTGCCTGATCACATTTGGGATCCCATAGTATTGTAATGTAGCAAATAAATAGCTATGGGATACTCTATCAAATGCCTTGGCCTGGTCGAGTGAAATAAGGGAACCAGACATGCCATGAAGAGATAAATATTCAATCAAGTCTCTGATTATCATTAAGGAATTCTGTATTTTTTCCCATAATGCCACAATATTGGTGGGGTGAAAGAATTAAACTGGAATATTCCTTAATCCTATTATTGAGGATACAGGCCAAAATTTTATAGTCTGTATTTAAAATTGTAATAGGTCTCCAATTATTGATGTTGGATTTATCCCCCGTTTTATATAAAAAGACCAAAAGGCCTTCTGAAGAGGATAGTCTAATATCACTGTGAGCCAAGAAATACCGAAAAACATGTGCCAGGTTGCCTGCTAATAATTCAGAAAACAATTTATAAAATTCACCCGGGAGACCGTCTAAACCTGGAGATGTCCCAGATTTTAAGGATTTAATAGCCATTAAGAACTCAGCTTTACTGATGTCTGTTTCCATTATAGAACTGTCCAGTGAAACTATTGGGAGTTCAATGGTGTGCAAATAGCTTTGTACTTCACCTTCTGCCGGGGTTATAGAGAAACAGGGCTAAGTCACCCACATATACGGCACATCGACTTAAGTCAGAGAGACACTTCCTGCATAAGCACAAAAAAATATGTTGCTCACCTAGCAAGAAGCAGCTCTGATGATGACATAATGTTGAAACGTAACCGAGTGATTCTCCACCCAGAAGAGACGCAGATACTGCAAGCACTGGCAACTAAGGGCTAACAATATTTTTTTAAACTGTCCTCAGCATTGTTTGGATATTAGGATTTGCACACTCATGAGGTGAGGAATTGGAGTTCGGAGTTGAACCATGGATCTGAAGCTAACTGCGTGGACTTTCTTACCCTGCGGCAGCTATGTGGAAATGAGCAAGCTGCTTCTCACTAGGTGAGCAACATATGTTTTTGTGCTTATGCAGGAAGTATCTCTCTGACTTAAGACAATGTGCCATATATGTGGGTGAGCTACTGTAGCCCTGTTTCTCTAATCGGTTTTTGATACACAAATAAAGGTTTTCTATTGTTGAGACATGTCTACGTCCGTTGTTTTTTAAGTGCTGATCTTGCTCCACATAGTGGAACCCTGTGCTGAGGGATCACACTATTGCTTACGAACACCATCAGACACTCAACATGAACACTCGCTCAGACCACTAGACACTCGCACTATCACCCACCCACACCACTAGACACTCACACTGTCACTCATCCCCACTACCAGGCACCACACTATCACTGACCCATTTTTAAAGCTGGATGGACTAAAGCAATAAGAGGAAAGGCATCTTGTTGATGGTCACAGAGTGAGAACAGTAGAGGGCACTGAAGGGATTTGAACCTGGGACTTCTGGTTATAAAACTTGTGCTCTAAATGCTAGACCCTAGTGTGTCTATTATCTTTAACCAACCCCAGACTGAAGCCCCTCAACCCATGTCAGCTAGCCCACCTGTCCACTACTGTTTAAAAAGTGTTTCTGCAGGGCCCCTTCCCCAGGTGGTGAGGGACAGTCCCACAACCCTACCCAGCCCTACCTGGTCCTTCTGTGTGCTAACACAGTCTGACATCCTGCCGGCCTTTTCCCCCTGCCCTGCAACATCTTTCCCAATGCACTAATCAAGCCCCCAGCCCCAAACCCCACTCCAAGATTACAGAAGTGGCATTTGTGGTAATTCCTGGTGTCCCTCCCCCGCCCTTACACACAATTGTGCTCAGGCTCACTTATTGTCCCAAAGAAGGTAAAGGAGTAGTTACATTTATGCACAGCCCGTGACTGGGGAAGGGTGAATATGTATGCTATCCCAGCTGTTCAGTTAGTCTCCCCTCTTGCCACAGTGCACAGCAGTAGATGACTGGTCAGTCTCAGACATGTGGCGTGAGGGGCACCCTTTCTGTTTAGTATTACTGAGTAATTTTTGGGCAGACTTTCATAGAGGATCCCAATGGAGCTTACTGAAGGCCCTTGTTAGTCCTGCAGTGGCCTTCGTTAATCTCCAACTGGCCACTCTTGTGCACAAAAATAGCAGTGAAAATGACTGAGCCCCATTCATTTCAATGGGACGCATCCCTACACTCTCCTGGTCACACGTCAGTACGTGCCTGAGCACGACGGCATGTCAGCACTATCAGGAAGTGGAAGGGATAAGCTGGCCTTCTCGTAGGGCCAAACTACAATCCCTTCCACAAACTTAAGGACTGCAACTAAAATTTTGAAAACCAGCTACGATGACAATCGTGTTCATCAGCTGCTGGAATGCGTCAGTAGGGGGGAAATATTGGAGAATCCCTTTCACACAGAACAAAGTGACACATGGATTTGAAAGTACATAATGGGTCAATATTTTCTGTATACTCAAGGATACTGACAAGGTTAAACAGACTGAGATGTTTGATCTGGGACATCCCAGAAGGAGGTGAGGACATGCCATGAAGCTCACAGGTGGTTCATTTAGAGGCAACATTAGGAGGCACTTCTCCCGAACTGTGGTGAACCTGTGAAACAGCCTACCAAACAAGATGGATATGAAGATATTACAAGTTTTTAATGTAAGACTGAACAAATGTCTGCTTACCAAGGGGTCACAGGGTACCCTGGGTAATACTGTGGGTACAGAATCCCAACGAAGTAGTACGTTTGCACAGCATACGTATTCATACCTGCTTATAAAGCCAGGGAGAACATGATGAACCTGGAACCCCTTCTGACCTAAAATGTCTGTGTTACAATGTAATAAAATGCATCAAACTATCCAATGACTATTACAAAACAGACTTTAGAAATCCAGCCTCCTCATTTGTTGAGTACACTATTTACTGTCTGAAGTGAGGCATGCGCACGTGGTGAGAGCCATGAGCTACTTTTTCTTTTAAGTTTTATTTTATATTCAAAAAATGATAAAAAATCCTTACAGCATTCCATAGTAACAGTAAGGTGGTGGCTTACCATGTAGTAACCACCCACTCCCAGTGCGAACTACACTTATCAGACACACTGGACTGCCACCTCACTTACCCCATTTTCCTTCCCACACCTTTGCTTCACCCTCCCTTCCATCATCTTACTCTTGCCCTGATTCTCCTCTCCTAGGGCCACCGACCCCCTAAGTTCTCCAAGTATAGCCGCCACATGAACCAAGTATATCTGCGGCGGTGCCCCCGAAACCATTATCTGAAATTTGTCTGAGCGGCTCATGCTCCCCTAGCTCCAAGTTCTTCCAGGAGTCTAGACTGGATGCCGCTTGTCTCTGGGCTGCTGAAGCCTCCCTGTGCCATAACCAGGTTTTTCATTCATCTCTCCTCCTCTGCAAGCCACGAACCCTCTTGCTCCACAACAAAAACTTAATGCTTGCGAACTGGGCTGCCGGCGCCTCCTGGTGCCACAGCTGGTCATCTCTAATCCTTTCCGTTCCTGTAAGCTATGTACCCTTTGCTTTGCTCCATAACAATAACCTAAGTTTTGCAAACTGGGCTGCCGGCGCTTCCTGGTGCCATAGCCGGTCTTCGTTAATTCTCTCCACTTCAGTGAGCTACGTACCTCTTTGTCCTATATGAAGAACCTAAGGCTGCGAGCTACTTTTGTCATTTGCCCCCTCCTCCATTGCAGCCGCACCAACTTGAGGTACCTACAATTACTGCTTAACAAAACCCCCTTCGTCCCTATCAAAACCCCCTTTGTCCCTGTACTGAATATACCTTCAAACTGGGCTCCCTGTACTGTATATACCTTCAAAGATAGAATAGATATTCAATTTTCCTGTTCCACTGAACACACTTATTACTGTTTTACAATTTGTTCTTTTAGCTATGTTTCAACTGTGTTTTAATGTCTGTATCTTTGCCAATTATGTTATTCTGTCTTTTGACCATGTGTAATGCAGGTCCACCTTGTAAATAAGCTTGCTCAAGGGTGTCCGCCTGGATAAATAAAGATTTGATTGATTGATTGATTGACTGGGATGGGATCTACCATCATGCCTTACAATAAAAGTGAACCCTGATGCAATCGATGGATTGGGGTGAACTCCTCCTTTCCTCAAACAGCATGTCATTTGGCATGGGGGTGATTTCTGGAGCCCAGATTCTAACAACAAAGAACATGCACTAAACCCTACCATGCATGTATTTCTTGGATGAACAGGTCTAAATGTTTCAATCTCCCTAATTCAGGATTATCAAACTCTCCCACTCGAGTCACTGTTCACTCCCAGTTATACATTTGTGCCTCCAGTTTATTTATTTATTTAGTTTTTGTTAACTGAGTAGGTACACTAGACTGCATAGCTGCCCATTTCGGGTACGACCCGGGAGATTACAACAAAGGGTATGCAAACAATAGTAAATACAAGAGACAGCATGGGAACAAGTAGAGGTCAAACAGTACACCTATATAAAATTTTCAGCAATGACAGTACATTTGCAGGAATCTATATGTAGTAACAAAACAGGAATACAAGTGCAAATAACTAACAGTCAAAGGTCATACAAGAGACATGTCCTGTAAGAAGGGACAGGTTGAAAAGTCTAGTCACTGGAGAGACTATAGAAGGGGCAACAGTTCTTAGGAATTTCGGTAAGAGGCCATCTGCCCCTGCCGATCCAGCAGGAGAGATGGATTTAGGTAAGCATAAGATTTCAGTCTCAGAGACTGGGCAAAGGGTGAAAGATGGGTTGGAAAGTTTAAGGCTGCCCTGTGGAGCAACAGGTAAAGGCCCAGGAGGTGCAGTATAGGAGGAGAGGTCAGTGAATCTGGAGTTAAGAGCCTTGGTGATACTGAGCAGGTTATTGCAATTACAACCATCCATGACCATATTAGAGATGGTATTGCACTTGTTTTTCCCCATGATGGTGTTAACATGACTCCAAAAACCATGAGAGTCACTAGAGGTACTAAGGAGCTGACGGTGGTAATTCCCAGTTCGCCCCTAAATTCTGGATCTCCTTACCTGCCAATTTAAAGGGCTCCTTATCTCACTCTGCCTTTAAATCTGCACTTTTTTCCCACCTTCATGCACTTGATTCTTGTCACTGTACCTTATTTTCCCTGTACTCTTTCCTGCTTATCCTTATCCTGCTCTACCTGATCTCACTGAACTGTACTGTACTGTACTGCCTGACTGTGTCAAAGGTCCTATCTATCCCTGCGTGGATGGCTACTGCTGGATGTTATACCTTGACTCTACCTGTGGGGGGCAACATTGTTATGTAGCAGCTATTTGTGATTGCGTGTTATGATTTATTCAACGTAATGACTGTTTCTATTAATGCCTGTAATGCTAACTATTTGTACCTGTTTTGTGTTAACTTTCTTGTCTATGTACTGTATTCATCTGAGTCATGCTAGAAAATAGGCAGGTCTATTGCCTAATGCACTTACCCGGTTATCAAAAGCAAATAAAGAAATTCCTCTTAGCAGATCTGATGGAAACCTTGCATAGGTTTCGGAGTCTTCTGTACTCTGCCCAATCCGATGGGGACTGGGTTAGCTTAGCTTTGTTCCAGGCTTTATCCCTCTTTTTAAGAGAGAACAGGAGTGAAGAATTTAACCAGTGGGTAGCAGATCCCCGGATATGGCACCTTTTTACTGCGATATATTTCTCTTGAAGGTTCAAAAGCATGGCAAGGAGGTATTGAGCAGCACGTTCCATATTACAAGTATTATATAGAGGTGCCCAGTCCGTGTTCTGTAGCTCTAAGGTTAGGGATCTCTTATCCAGTTTCAAAAAATCCTTGAAAAGAATTTCTCTGGAAGGTGATTTAAGGGCCCTAGCCTTCCAAACACAGTCAACTGGGGAGTGGTCACTGACTGAGTCTGGTAAAACTCCAACAGCACTAATCCTCTCAAGCCTGTTGGAGTCAACCCAGTCTAGAAGAGACTGGAGACTGCTCTTACTAGACTGTCTGGCCGGGAGAGTGACCAACTGAGACAGGTGTAACCTGCTGAGTTCAGTTACTTCTTTGTACCTCAGGTCACATCCCTGCACCCACGACCGCATCCCTGAACACCTGAACCACATCCCTGCAACCCCCAACCACATCCCCGCAACCCTCGACTACATCCCTGCATCTCACAGCTACATCCCTCCAACCCTCAACCACAACCTTGAACAACAGGACAATGTCACTGCACCCCCCCCCCCCAAGCCACATCTCCAAATGCCCATTCACAGCCAACTACCCCTGACCACATTCAAGTACCCCATGTCACATACTTGCACCCCCCTCCAGATCTCTGAACCTCCAGCCAAATCCCTGCACCCCTAGCAACACCCTTGAACCACAGGCCACATCCTTGCCCTCCCAACAACAGTCACTGCATCCCCAACCACATCCATGCACCCCAGGCAATAACACTTATAACCCATAGCCAAATCTCTGCTCTCCAGCAACAGCCCTTGCACCCCATGTCACATCCTTGCATTGTCCGCAACAGCTATTACTCCCCAAAGCCATCCTTGTTCCCCCTACCATAGCCTTGCACCACAGGCCATAACTTTGCACCCTTGGCCATACCCTTGCACTCCAGCCACATCCCTCACACCCGTGACTACATCCTTGCAACCCAGGCTTCATCCCTAAACTCCTCCAGCTACTGTCATGTTCAGTCATTCATATGCACTTACTACCCACCCCCACCCCGTTGTACAAGAATGTACTTCATAGAGGCAAGTCATTCACTCCCCTGGGGAGGAGGTCCTGCTGTATATTCAGTTCAGTTGTATGAGGGAGGTTAACTACTGAAACAAGCTCATTTGCAGTGGTGTCCCTTCAAACACAGCAATTACAATATAAACGTTTCAGTTACAAAAGCAGAAGTAAAATTCAGTGCGTCCCAAACTGGGAAAAGGTACCTCGTTGTACAGTTCTTACCAGCCCATCTTCCTCTTAAACGTGGACGTGAAGATATTCACATCCATTTTGGCAACCCATTTGCAGAAATAAGGGATCCCTGGTTCACCTGGACCAAATGGGTTTTATTGATGGAAGACTTATTCATGATAACATCAGGAGACTACTTAATCTTCTAGCGGTACAGAAGTCCTCTGCTGACTTCTCCACTGTGGTGTTTATGGATGGTGAAAAAGGGTTTGATCAGGTGAGTTGGGGATTCCTTCGCAGGACATTGAGGGAGATGGGGGTTGGGGAGTTATTTGGGAGGTGCTTAGGGGACATATATATGTTTTCCCATGGGCAGCAGTCCAAGTTAACCAAGTACACTCGGAAAGATGTTGTCTCTCAAAGGGGACCAGACAGCGGTGCCCCCTCTCCCCTCTTCTGTTTGTGCTTTGTATTGAGCCACTGGCTTAAGTTAACAGATAAAACTCAGAGATTAAAGGGATTTGAGCGTGGCACAGAGAATACAAGACTGCTCTCTATGCGGATGACTCGCTGTTTTTTTCTTACCTCACCCTCGACTTCAGTACCAGCCCTGCCTCGTGAAGTCATGGATTTCGGGTTTTCATCAGGGTATAAGGTTACCCTAGACAAGTCTGAAACAATCCGACTCAGTGGTTCATAACCTGCTAGCCTCCAGGACAGTTTCTCTTTAAAATGGGTCCCGAATAACATAGTGAGGTATCTTGGGGTAAGGATAGCCCCAAGTCTGTCATCCACATTTAGCCTAAATTATGACAAGCCCCTGGCAGACGTTAAGGCAGACACAGCAAGATGGGAGCTGCTCCTGTTGAGTCGGGGGGGGGTGTTGCCACAATGAAAATTAATGTGTTGCTGAGGTTCCGGTTTATGTTCCAAGCCACACCAATTTGGATCCCAGAAAGCTACTAAAAAGCCTTACAGAAAATAACCCTGAGATTTGTCTAGGCATCTAGTAGACATCATATTAATAGACGAATCCTCACTCTGCCAAGGGAACAAGACGGGCTGGTGATGCTAGACTTCAAGCTATATTATACTGTAGCACATTTGGAGCCGATAATTTCATGGATTAAACAGCAAGAAGACAACAGTTGCTACGAAACAAAAGATAAAGCACTGCCTCCGGTCCCATATATGTGCTCCCATCAGTTAAGTTGATACTTGGTATGTTGTCCAAACTAGTAAAACCCTGGACGAAACATAGTCGTAAGGTTTTAATCAAGGCCAGAACATTAACGGGCACTCCAAATAAAATAGATAATTGGCAACCAAGAGTTCCTGCACCCCAGCTTAGATTTGGGCTTCGAGAGATAGAACAGACAGGTGTTGGTGTGGTACTCACAGCTAAGTGGGAGTGGGGGCAGTGTCTCCCATTTGCGGAAATCTAGCAGCATTTTGGACTAATGAGACAAGATTTGTATAGGAACCTACAAGTGAGACACTACATACTTTGCTGGACAACATTATTGCCTAGTGCAGACCAAAAAGGGGAGAGAATGGTATTGATGGGGGGATCTTCATATGCCAGGGACAATCTGGGGAACCATGTCCTCTAAGGTGTCCAAGGAGCAGAGGCTGCTAGACAGTTTCCAGCATGTGTTCTTAACAGAATGTGAGGGAGCCCACGAGGGACGGCCATGTTCTGGACGTGGTTTTGGCGGATGGGGATCTGGTAAGGGACCTGGTTGTAGAGGATCCCCTGACTGGCAGCAACCACAACACTGTCTGGTTTCAAATTAAAATGGGGGGAGTGGGGAGAGATCTAGGACACTGGCAGTGGATTTCAGGGGAGCAGACTTCATGGGCATGGGAAATATTCTAAAGGATCACATGAAAGGGATTACAACAATGACGGACGTGGAAAAGAGATGAGAGGTCATAAAATGGGGACTTCATGAGGCAGTCACAACCTGCGCTAAGGTGAAGTGCAAGGCAGCAAGGTCACATAAACCGTGCTGGTGGACCAGTGAAGTTCAGGGAGTGGTTAGGGAGAAGAAGACTGCCTACAAAAAACACAAAACATCGATAGGGGAAAGGGAAAGGGAAACGTACTGTCTTGCATCTAGAAAAGTCACCCAGATGGTGCGGGGAGCAAAGTCCAACAAAGAACAGAGGCTGGCACAGGGGATTCGGCGAGGGGAAAAGGTTTTTTTCTGGTACATCGGGAGGCGGAGAAAACTAAGGGCAAGTTTGTAGATGAGATCAGATGGCGGTGGTGGTGGTGGGAAGAGGCGCAGGGAGCAGGCGGAGGTATTAAATTCAGCACTTCATCTGTGTTCACTAGGAGGGGATGGGATATTTGCTACAAGGCACAAAGGGATAGAAGCAAAACTGAGTGGGATCGGGGGAGTAACAGAAAGGGAGCATAAGGGAGGGAGAGGCAGCCCTGGGGTTTCACATCAGGACAAGGATAGAAAAGCCAGCGGGGGAGGGAACAAACGAAACTATCTCCACTGAACGGGTGTGGCAAGCCCTGAAGGGCCTGAAGAAAGATAAATCTCCTGGGTTGGATGGCATTCATCCGAGGGTACTATGGGAGTTGGCGGACATACTGGCCGCACCCCTGGTGGGGCTCTTCAACAGGTCGCTTGAGACAGGGACGGTACCTAGGGATTGGCGTGAGGCGATGTGCTTCCAATTCATAAAGGGGGGGGTCGAGGGAAGTACCAGGTAACTAAAGACCCATCAGTTTGCCCTCGGTAGTGGGAAAAGTAATGGAAAGTATACTGAACGAACGACTGGGGGTGTTCCTGGAGGAGGAGGGAGGGCTGGACAGAAGACAACATGGGTTTGTGCCAGGTACTGTAGATCGTGTCAAACCAACCTTGTGGAGTTCTACGAATGGGTAACATTGGAACTGGATGGGGGAAGCCTGTGGATATAATATTCTTGGACTTCAGCAAGGCGTTTGACTCAGTCCCCACAATGGGCTGGTGGAGAAATTGACGGGGTTGGGAGTGTGCCCTTTGATGGTCAGATGGATAGGAAACTGTGGGTATAGAGTGTGAGATGAGTCTCTTCGCTGACGATTCCAAGGTGGGAGCAGTAGTTGAGGGGGAAGACGGGAGGTTGGCTCTGCAAGGGGACCTTGACACCCTGGAAAGTTGGGCTCTCACATGGAAGTAAAATTTCAATACAACCAAGTGCAAAGTGTTACATCTTGGGTGGGGAAACACCAAACACAGGTATACCCTGGGGGGGTGCTGGAGGCCTCGTCTGGGGAAAAAGACCTAGGGGTCATGGTGGATGCGTGTGTGAATAACTCTGAGCAGTGCAGGAGAGAGGCTAGCAAAGCAAACAGGATGTTGGGATGCATTGTAAGTGGGATCACCTCTAGGAGCAGGGAAGTGATTCTGCCGCTGTACAATGAGCTGATGAGGCCACACCTCGAGTACTGTGTACAGTACTGGAGGCCTCACTTAAAGAGGGACATACAGCTTCTGGAGAGGGTACAGAGGAGGGCTACCAGGATGATTTGAGGACTGGGGGAGTTGATGTACGAGGACAAACTTGAGGAGCTCGGCCTGTATACTTTGGAGGAGAGGAGAGACAGGGGGGACATGATCGAGGTCTTCAAGTACCTCAAGGGAATAAATAGGGTAAACACAGAGGGGATCTTTAGACTAAAGGAGGGAGGTATCACCAGAGGGCATGGTTTGAAGTTGGAAGGAGGAAGGATCAGGGCGGAAAAGAGGAGGAGGTTTTTCACGGAGAGGGTGGTAGATCCTTGGAACGCGCTGCCTGGAGAGCTGGTCCAGATTTCCAATGTGGAGGGCTTCAAGAGAGAGTGGGACAGATACAGAAAGGGGTATCGGAACACAAGTGGGGGGAGGGCCTCGGTTCCCAACAGGGGATCTGAGGTTCGAGCAGACTCGATAGACCATAAGGCCTAATCTACTGGCAATTAGTATGTTAGCGAGTCAGTCGAGAGCAATGAGGGTGGCCAAAAATCACACACCCCTAGAGAACTTCCTCTATTGGGAAGCCATGCCGCAGGCTCGGGGAGATGTGATCTCTAGTGCATATCAAGCACTGCAAGGGGATACTCACACTGACATTCACAAGCTCACAGCGATCTGGGAGGAGGCCAAAATAATGTTCTCAGAGGAATGGAAAGGCCTAAGGGAGAAGGCATGGAAGGTCACCTTATCTCCAGGATGGAGTGAGTTTTGGTGGAAGTGCCAGGTGCAGTTTTTCCACACTCCCACAATAACTCAGTACTTCAAGCAGGGCTCTAGCAACCTGTGTTGGAGAGGGTGTGGGCAGCTAGGAACACACTTCCATATATTTTGGGAAGTGTCCCCTGCACCAACACTGCTGGACTGAGATTCATGACACACTAACCTGTATGTGGGATGGGCCTATCTCATTTTCCATCTAGTGCTGGGAGTGCATGTACCCAGGATCAGAGACAGTAAGGCACGAGATCTCCTGCAAGCCTTCTGCGTAGCAGCATTGAAGGGGCTAACAGCCTCCTGGCTGCAATTGCCCCACGTACACGTGCAATATGACTAGGGAGCATGGAGGAGCTATATCACATGGAGCAAATCATAGCCATGTTGAGACTAGCAACAGAAAAGCATGAGACCCTCCGGGCTGGCTGGAAAGGCTGCTGAGACAGAAGTGAGTGGAGGGGGGGAAGCAGGGCTGGCTGTTCCAGGCTCTTTCTGAATAGGAGCTGACACTGGCTACCATAAACACATAGAAATAGACCAGGGTACCGAACTACAGGAACAGCATGGGGACCTGGACCAAAGGGGAGGGAGTAGATCTCCTCCATGTAACAAACGCGCCGATACTGTGGGACTAACAAGATTGCAGAGTTATGTGTTCTGGTTTTCAAACAGTTAGTTGCAGTTTGGTTTTGTCTGTTACAATGCATGAATACTGAGTAGCTCAAAACTAATTGTACAGGTAATTATAAAATGGGACTACCAAATAAACACTAGTGACTGGCCAAAAAAACAGTGTCCTATATGTATTACACATAGGGAAAAAAAGGAACAGGCAAACAAAGCAATGCCCTAAACAGAATGTTGAGAAATAAAACAGAATGTTCATAAAGCTTAAGTTAGCCATCTTTCTTTCCCCGCATAGCGAGACCCACATAAGCAACCATGGCAGGTGACAGCTTTGTAAACTTCAATGTTAGCATAACAGAAGAGGAGCTTGAGGAAATATTTAAAAACGTCGAAAATAATGAAACAAAAAACAGCAGTAATGCTCCGATAGCAAGAAACAACAGCAGCACAGTTCCGATAGCCGCAGTGAGTACCGAGTCAGAGCTGTCATTTTTAAAACCAGTGGCGGGAAAAAGCAGGCACCAAATACTAAATGAAAAAGATCTTAACATAATAGAAAACTCCCGTAATGAGCTAAACACAAAGCGTTCGACAACATAGGAAGTGAAAGTTTTCGAGGATTGGGCTTCAGCAAGGCACATAAATTTAAATTTTAAAACTGCTTCACCCAAACTGTTGAATGAGACATTCCGCAAATTCTACGCGGAAGTCCATAACACAGATGGAAAAGAATATGCCCTCAGCAGTTTCTGTAGCCTGAGGGCTGCTTTAAATAGGCATTTAAATTGTACAGCAATCGGGAGGAAAATTAACATAATCACAGACCAAGCCTTCACATCAAACAACAACGTATTTGTTGCTGTTATGAAAAAATACAGAAGACAGCAAAAAGACTGTTCCAAGCATCATCCTCCTATAAGCAATCTTGATCTACACATATTGCGTACCTCTCCAGCACTGTCACCTAACACGGCGCCTGGCCTTGTCCACAAAGTGTGGCTGGACATCCAACTGTACATGGCCAGGCACGGACGTGAAGGGTTGCGTCTTTTAAAACCGGACAGCTTTAAATTCCACCACGATGAAGCCGGAAATGAATTTGCAACCCTGAGTTTCAATGAACATACCAAAAATCATAACAACCCTAGAGAACAGAACAAAGAATCCTACCGTGGCTTCATTTATGCCAATCCTGGATCCCCATCTTGCCCAGTACAAAGTCTAAAGAAATACATATCCAAACTACCTTTTGATGCAAAATCCCTGTACTGCCACCCTCGCAAATTGGCACAAGAGTTCCTGGATACACAAGAAACATGGTATAGTCATGAAGCGATAGGGTTAAACTTCCTTTCCAACATGATGACTTTTCTGAGTAAGGAGGCTGAGCTGTCACAAATTTACACGAACCACTCAGTTCGTACTACTGCAGTCCGTCTATTGTCTGAAGCTGGCTGCGAGGACCGAGAAATTATGTCGGTGACGGGCCACTGAAACTAAACCAGCCTCTGGTCCTACTGTTCCACCAATTGCTCCGACCGCAGAAAATGGAGCAGCATTCTGGGGTAGGATGAAATAACAGTGCAGCCAGCTAAAAAAAAATGAACCGAGTACTGCTGCCCAAAAACGAAGAAAACAAAAACCCAAATCATTCCGGTTGTGATGCAGTAAACTCACCTCAATCACCCGTGACATCAACTCATTCAGCTCCTCACTCAAGTCCGTGGCAAGAAACTATGAACTCTGCAAGTAGCGCTTGGGGTGCATATTCATTAGAGTCACTTCAGTCAGCCGTGTAGTCACCTAAATGCGCTTCACCTATGAATTTCCCAAGTAGAGGATTCCATTTCAATGGTCCAGTCACTTTCACTGGCACTGTTAATTTTATAAACATGAATGAATACGTTCTACTTTTCAGTAGCAGCCGTTTCAGTGAAAAAAAAAAAAGTCACGTTCTTGTTCTGTCAGTTTAAAATGAAAATGTCACGTTCATTGTTAGTTTTACTGCCTTATTGATTCTTTAACAAAAAAAAGAAGTTTGCTGCCTTATTCATTGTTTACTTAAACAATAAGAAACTGTCATTTAAAACTAACTGTTTTCATTACAAAGCCTCAGTTTAAAGGGACTATTTTTCCTTGCATAGGGACACTGTTCAAATAAAGGAATATTTTAATGGAAATGCAATATTTTCTCTCTTTTTTTTTTCAATTACAATCACATTTCTCCATTTTATAAGTGCAATTAGACACTCCGGGGTATGTGCTGAACATATATTACCGCACAGCTGGGGCTGAAGTCACTCGGCCTGCGGCCTCGGGACTTACTACGCATCAGCCGTGTGGTAATATATGTTCAACACATACCCCGTCATGTCTTATTGCTTACCTAACTTCTGTAATATGCCTGGCTGAAGCTGTAACTTGGGGCAACGTAGCCACAACCCACATCTTAATAGTAAATGCTGAACTGATTTAATGTAATGCTGTACCTCTTGCTGTGTGCTGTATTTTAAATAAAGCTGAGTTTCCCAAAAAAAGTAGAAGTACAATATAAATACATTGTCACTTAATAAATGCCCTTCACGTGGCACATTTAACATACACGCATCAGCATCTTATAACTTAACCTCTGTCACATTCAAATAAGTATGTGATCCCTCTTATTCCAGGGCAACAAGTACAGTTCTTTGGAGTTGTCTGATCAAATCATGCCTTTAGGTCACTAACATACCCAAAACCAAGAGGGAACTAGAAGAAATGTCCTTCTCCTACTCTGCTCCCACACTTTGGAACTCCACCCCGAGCAAAGTCCGTCAGTGTCCCTCCAGCCAAGCCTTCAAAAGAGAGTCCCGCACTCTTCTTAACCAGGCTTCTGTATATACCTGCCCTTCGTCTGCTAGAAGTAGCATCACCTTGCCTATTTTGGCAGAACGCCATACCAATAAATGTAACCTCTCCCTGTATCTTGATTGTGTGTATACTGCTGTACATAGTGCTGCAATGTACACAATGCCCTCCATATATTATATCTTGCGTATACAGTTCTATATTTTACAATGGCCTTATTTTACTATTTTTTATTATAATGTACTTTTTGCTGTATCACATTTTATTTTCTTTCACTATTGCTGCTGGATTATTATCTTCATTTTGACATTCTTGTATTGCGCACCTCTCCATCCCCCTTCCCCGCAGGATGCATCTGGAAACCAGCTGTTACTGGCTCAGTATGTCTTCTTTCCTGGTAATACTTTTGAAATAAATAAATGGAACTTCCCTATACTCCCAAACCTTATCATTTTCATCTCATCTTACTCCATCCCTCACAAATGGACCTCCCTATACCCCCAGACCTTATCATTTCCATCTCCTCTCATTCCATCCCCCACAAATGGACCTCCCTATACCCCCAAACCTTATTTCCATCTCATCTCATTCCATCCCCCACAAATGGATTTTTACAATGAACTCTGACAGCCAACTTTTCAGCAGCCTTGCACCACGTCCCCTTCCTAAGAACATGATCTTTCACATCTCATCATCTCTTTCCATCCCCCACCCTACTGGATTTTTACAATGAACTCTTGACAGCCAACTTGTCAACAGCGGCCTTAGATCAAATATCCTCCTTAAGAACAAAAAAATGCTGAAGCGCCAAACTGCAAGGGGAATTCCAGGACTGGTAGGCAGTTGTATACAAATTCTAACTGATCAACTCTTGCGTAATCCTTCGTGAAACTGCAATGTATAATGCATGTGTTGGGAGTAAACAGCACTAATACAAGAGGCTAACTTTATTACATACCAGTTCAGTTTTATAGTTGTTAAAGAAGGAAGAGCTTGATATTTCAACACTGACCGACTTTCCTTGAGAAGAGCAGGCAGCACTGCAAATTCAGTCTCCTGATAAAATAAACAGGACTGCGTGTGTGTGTGTGTGCAGGGCGGTGATCATGAAAAAAAGTACCCAATTGCTGGGGGAATGACAGCAGTTGATGTATGCAAGCTGCTGGAACTCCACCGTTTTCAATTGAAGTTTTTTATTCAGTTACTTCAAGGTCCAGGGCAAACTTTTCATGACCAGCACTGTACATGTTTATGTCTTGTATAAGTGAGTGAATGTGTGTGTGTGTGTGTCTTGGGGTCTCTGTATGCATGTGTATGTGTGTGCCTCTTTATTTTTTGTATTTATTTTTAAAAGTTTCACCAGGACGGCATGCTGAACGGAGAACAGCTCATTTCTAGAGGCAGCGTTAGTGAAATGCATAGGGAAAACTCAGTGATACAAAAACTGTGCAAAATAGAAGGTAAAAAGAGCAGACAAATGTAAAGCAAGACCAGTTTTGCAAAAAGAGACAGGTGCAAATTTAAAGACATGCTGAAGTTCAGTGACATGGGACCATAATGTATTAAACAAAAGTCGAATACACAAATTGTAAAGACCTTGTACAGGCAGCCAAAAACAAACAAACATAAAACTAGATTGACAGTGGCCAGGTTGAACAAGGTAGTAACAGCTGTGAATTGTAAGGCTATAGTCTGAGGATAGGTGGGGCAGTGGTGACAATTGCTGAGGCCCCATTCAATCTTCCTGTGGAAGTTAATTTTCTTTGCTACAGTCCTGCTACCCCCCAGGCTTCCCTCTTGTCTGGTGGAGTTTCTCCGTAAGTTTTGGGGGGACATCTAATCCGTATCCGTTGCCTTCAGCAGTTTCCTTTGGTCAGTATCATTTTTCCTTTGTTTATACTTTTACCTTTAGTAGTAGCTACACTAACATACTCTATTAATGTTTTTCACCCCAGTTACATTTTGCTTTAAGCGTGTACTTACTGGCCTTGTTCAGTAAAGGCTTTTCCATTCTTAAAATTCCTCATGCTTTTCTGGAAACAGTTCTGCAGTAATGTTCCCAACAAATACAGTATACTCAGAGCTTAGTTTTAGCCAATTGTCCTGTTTCTGGTATAACTGTTTCAAATGTTGGTCACTTTGGCTCATGCAGCCATCTGCTTATGTAAGGAACATGACACGCTTTTGCCTATGCTGCCCTTTCCTATGGAACAAACTCCCCAATGATATCTAGAGCTACCCTCATGTGTTGATCTGTAGACAACTGTTGTTCACAAACCTGTTTACCAACTGTTTATTTATGTAGTTGGTAGCTGGGAAAGGCACACTGGACCAAGGGTCATTTCCACGTGGGGGGTGGGGGAAGGGGAGTACAAACAGAACAAGATTTCAGTGACACATCAGTAAGCAAATACAATAACAACCTGAAGTGCAAGAGCAAATGACGCACAAAGAGGCAAACTATTGCTCAAACTATAATGCCTTATACCTCCATTTGTTAATAATTGTACTGTTTTGTTATGTTTTCCCTTACTTTTGTTTACTGTAATTAAAGGAAAACTGCACCCTTACATCTTCTAAATGCTGTTTTCATGTCAACAGACAACTCTTTTCATTTAGCTGTTAAAAGGCTCGTTCACACAGCATAATATGAGTCGGTGCTGGCGGTGCACAGCGCCCAGATTGGTGCCCAGTGCACATGTGAATGCCACCGTTCTGCCATTTTCCACTTGCATTCTGTTGTGCCCACGATCTCTGTTTTCTTGGGATCGTGCAGTGGAGTAGGAGTATTGCACTGGTTTTTTTGGCTGTGTGAACAGCCAGCACCATCCAATATGTTGCCCAGTGTCACGGCTCCACTATGGGACTGTGTTTTCTCAACTTAAGCCCTCGGTTTTTTAAAAGAACTACTTGCCCGAGTTCAGCTGTGCTTAATGTACCTAAAACTATCTTTGGCTGAACTCGGGTCTGAAGACCCCCTACACTGCAGTATTGTTGACTGCACCCCCCACCGTAACCCTCCTCAAAACACCAGAACTTCTCTAGCAGCACCTGCAGTGTTCTAGAGCTATGCCGTGTGAACGCTGCTCCACAGCATTTCAGATCGCTCGTCTGCATCCATCTACACAGCGGCGATCCAACTTTCTCACCATGTGAATGAGCCTAAAGATGTATGCAACTGCTTCAGTTAGTTTTCACACTTCATACTAGGTCCTGTCACTGACCTGGGAAGGTCCATTTCGTGGCTGTTGAAATCTCATTGCCCCCAAGAGCTGCATTAGCATATGAGAACATGATGTCAGATCAGCCATTTATATCATGTATCTCTATGCTGAAATAGTAAATACCCTGCAAAAAATTCTCTGGAAACTTATAAACCGAATGGAATTTAATGGGGAAAAAAAAGCTGCTTTACAACTCAGATAGCTTGTAAAACTCATTAAAGGTAAATGTATTTTTTTTTTTTTTTTAACTTTCTCTTTATACCCCCCTCGGCCATCGACTTTCCTCTCTTCTGGAGTCGCTTATGCCTTGTACATCCCCGCTCTTCTACCTGGCCCTCTAAGTGGTCTCATCCCTACAGAGCCTTGGTTTACCCCCCAGGTGGGATCGAGGTGGGGGCCTTTTTACCCCATGCTTCCTTGTCTCGTCGGGATGCCAGTTCGGTGGCAGGTAGGAGGCTTTGAGGATCGGGGCTAGCGCTCCGTCTACCGGAGATGCCGTGGCCATTTTTTCCGTTTTTCTGAGGATGTTGCGTGATCCCCAGACGTCAGGGAGCATATCGCAGACGCCCGCAACATCCTCTCCTCGTTGTACTTCAGTGCATGTTGTGCGCCAGACCTTCGTCTGGGGCCAGTCTTGCACCAGGATGTCGACTTCTTCGAGAAGACGAAAGCTGTCCTTGGGACGCCAAGTTTTCCCCAGCTTCCCAGCTCATTCCCGGACCCGGGTTGCTGGCATCGAAAGCAGAAATCCAACCTTGTTTCTTTTAAAACTACATTAGCAAACAGGCATACTAGGGAGTTTAAAGGTTGATTACACATCACATTCTCATATGCTAATGCAGCTCTCAGGAACAAATGAGATTTCAACAACCACAAAATGGACCCTCCCAGGACAGTGACAAGGCCTAGTATGAAGTGTGAAAACTAAATGAAGCAGTTGCATACATCTTTAACAGCTACATGAAAACAATTGTCTGTTGACATGGAAACAAATTACATTTAGAAGACACGAGGGTGCAGTTTTCCTTTAATCCCGGGTCGCCCCTAAAAAGGCACACTGTCTCAGTTGGCTTACCCGGTTACCAAAATCCAATAAATAAAAAAATAAGTTGCACAATTAGTTTAGACATATCCAGTATCTGTTAAATAATGCCTATCTATCTGCATTCAGCATTCCCAATTAGTTCAAACCCAGATTCCTTGAACTACAGCTTGCTTCAAGTGCTACCCAATCCTTTTGTCGCACAAACCAGACTTTTAGGATTGGGAAAATACCTTTTCTCAACTGAAGCTCCAAATAAATTCTAGCCTAAATTTCCTATTTTGTCAGCATGGACTCTGCACATGGCTATTACAATGCTCTTACTTTCACTACACTCCGTCAGACTCAGCCTTTCATATTTGGGACCTTTCTGAGCGTCTAGCCAAGACTCACAGGTCATTCACCAAGACATCATCGGACCCTCTCACTACAGGATCCACACCCTACTATGCTTTTGGGACCATGTCATACTGCTAGTAGACATGCCCACCAGAATGCCCAGGCAGTTGTCTAGTTCTCTCCTTGGGGTTCAACACTTACACTACTTCTACTACTGTCAAATTAAGCATACCTATGATTTCTGCTTCTCTACCACTCCATCTTCTACAAGGCAAAAACCCCAATGCCTACCTGCAGTTAAATGAAATTTATGCCAGAAGGGATGGTATCTCAACGTCTTGGACCCTCAAAGGTTTCCCCCACAAGAGGGGGTTTCCCCTCCTCCGTGCCAAAGTTCACAATAACAATATTTATATGGTCACGGTATAATTAAAAATTCCACTGTGGATTGAGATTGGATGGTGGCTCCTTCATACTATTCATTACCTCTGCTCACCATTGTCTGCCGTTCCCACTCTTCTTCCAAGAAGTCATGTCATATTCACTGAACATTTCAAGCCCACCTTCCGCTCTGATCTTTTGGGCTCCTTCCCTTAGGTACCTTCAACCTTGTTCCTGCGGCACCTCTTGGAGTGAAACCTTCTTCAACAGGGTTGCTCTGCCTCCCTGGTACCCCAAAAAGGTGGTAATCCCAGTCCGGGATAAAGAGTGAAACAGCCAAAACAATGTAGCACAAGCATTCACACAAACTTTAGGAAATGGGCTTGAAAAATAAAGTATCCTGATTGGCTGAAAGCCATGTCCAGGCATACATTTATTTTTCAACAGAGCCTGGCAAAATACAAGTGGCAATTCGGGGTGATACATTACTTAGGGTATCCTTGGGCCACCCCAAATTTTTAAACTGATTAGCTGCCATTTCTTTTCCGCTCAGTAAGCGAGGGCCGTGACAATCCCCCACTGGTACTATCAACTGAGCATTTCAACAAACAAATATGTCTTTCATTTTAAGTTTTAAAAAGTAAAACAACAACTTCCTCTTCTATGAGCCCTGCTGCCATCCCTTTCCACTCACTTCCACTGCAGAGCCAACTGTCATTATACCCCAGTCTGGCCAGTATCCCAACCGCATATTCGGAGCAATTCCATCACATTCACGACGCTCTGAAGTAAATTAAAAAAAATCATTCAGCCACAGGTCCTCCTTATTTTCAGTAGTGGCCTTCAAACATGGAAATGGGAGCTTCAAGCACACTCCCTCCCTGGTCCAGCACTATGCTCTGCCCCACTCCACCTCTCACAGCCATACACTAGCACCTCGGCCCCAGTGGCCGTTACACAGTACACAACGACAATGTCCATTTGAGTATGTTGCCAGTGACGGTGTGGCGGGGGGTGGGTCTTAGTGCCGTCTATCTGTTTACTTACACTAGCCCCTGTTATAGTATGCCTTTAAAGAGCAACTGTCATGGTATTAGGTGGGAGTCAGGCAACACATATTGTGAAGTTGCCTGCCCCAGGAGTTATTTCATTCATATTTCACCTTTTTTTTATAATTTTTAACAAAAGTTATAGCCTTCGTAAACTCTGTCTAGTAATCCCATGCCAGCCAGAGTGTGCTGCAGCCCCACCCCTATAAAGTGCAGTTTGATGACGTGATATCGGGAACGAGGTTGCAGGCACTCCATAGATACAGTGATAGGATAGGGGAAGGGGGATGCCTAAAATATACTTACATTATCTTTACCGGCAGGTATACATGTATGGGGCTACAATATATGATAGGATTGGGGAGGGGGCCACCTAAAATATACTTACATTATCTTTAACCAGCAGGTATACACGTATGAGGCTACTACATAGCATATATTATAATCCCATACTTGTATACCTGCCGGTAAAGATAACGTAAGTATATTTTAGGTGGTCCCCCTTCCCCTATCCTACCACTGTATCTATGGAGAACCTGTAGAGCCGTTCCCGACATCGTGTCATCAAAATGCACTTTTTAGGGCTGGGGCTGCAGCATTCCCCAGCTGGCTCAGTATTACTAGACAGAGTGTACGGAGGCAAACATTTTTATTTAAAAATTACTAAAAACAGCAATATGTAAATGAAATAACTCCCAGGGTGGGCAACTTTACAATACGGGTTGCCTGACTCTCGCTTTATACCATGACAGCTGCTCTTTAAATGGGCTACAAATAAAATGAAAAAGGAGTGCTGGCCACGGTACACCTTTCGCTTGAAGAGAAATCATGTGATTTGTTTCAGACAGAGGCCAGTGTTGTCCAGTACTTGTTTGCAGTTGTCTGGGAACCAGCTGGTGACAGAGTATGCTCTGCTTTTCCCTTCTTCAGCTGGTTGATAAGATAAGAGAAATTGTTTAACCAGGAAAAGCACATTAAGCCAGAGCTTGTTTCTAGGTGCAAGCTGGGAGCACAAGGAAGTTAAGTGACTTGTTCAGGGTCACACAGTATGCAAGTGGAGTCTGTGGGATGCAAACCCAGGTCTCTAGGTTTGCAGCTTAGTGCCATAAACCACAGTGCTATATTGTTGCTTTAGACTCTTCAGCTGCAAAATACACAATAGCAAAACAGAGAGTATAGACTCCCTTCAAGAAAGAAGGGTGCAGTACAAAATAAAGGAGTTTTAACATATAAATATAAAAATAATGTTTTCAAACATATATAATATAGTGGCTATCTTGATTTTGGGTTACATAAAAAAAAATATATGTATACATATACATATATATTTATATATTTATATATATATATAAAATTAAAAAATATTTTGTGTAGAACTAGCCTTTACCTCACGGATAGTGCTTTGTGACAGCGTGCTGATGAGCCGAGTTCGATGGTGAGTTCACTGACCCAGCTGGATGCGCCGAGGCTTGGGGGATGGTGCTGTCATGTACACCACCTCCCAGCCTGGGAAGGGTAGGGCCAGGGTTGTCCGGGGGAGCCCCAAGTACCAAATAGTAAAGAAAACTCTTCTACTGGCATAGGGCCCTGCACCCATGGGTGCCAGAGGACCCTGTGCTCCGGCTGAGAGAGGGACTCTTTGCCTTGTGCATTTGTATCTGCAGCCATATTGAAGCACAGGGTCCAGAGTGTCATGGGTTTCTGCAGCCCACTAGAGAGCCCCATGAATTCTTGACATCCATTGCTGCACAGACGTGCAGGGCCCTGCAGTTATCTAGGTGGACTGAGTCTTCCTTTGGGCTCTGCATGTCATCTGTTCAAGCAAGTCCCAATGGGTACGATTCCATTGTCTCAAAAAGAAAGGAAATTCTTTGCAAAATACTGTGTTAATGTACCAGCTGGGGTGCAACTTAATGCCACAAAAGTAGGGAAATGTAGCCTTAGAGTTTCCAACCCTAACTCCCAACCCCCCTCCCAAGCAGCAAAAGGACAAGACCACACAAGCAACCACAGATAGCCATCATTAGGCAAGACAAACAACATACAACTGTTTCGAGATGACACAAATGCAATACCACTGATGTGCTGCCATTGTGGATCTGTATCTGCATAAGTACAGGCCCCACAGAGGCCTATGGGTATGCAGCCACATATGTATGTATGCTGTACAGCGTGCATGAGTATGTGTGGCTGGCTGAAATAAGGCCTGATCCTCTGTAGACAGAGGTCTCCTTGCATGCTGTATGAGGTACCTCACTAGATAGCATACATAGCAACATAAGACGGTGTTGGCGGATAAAGGCCACCTGGTCCAACCAGTCCGCCCCACTTATCCTGTCTCCAGTATCACCTCAGACCCCTTTAAGCCCTCAGATTTTCCCCTTGTTTGCCCCGGTGCTAGGATTCCCTTATGCCTATCCCACGCATTCTTGAAGCTTGTGATAGTTTTAGCCTCCACCACTTTTGCTGGTAGTCTGTTCCAGTCTCCCACCACCCACTCCGTGAAGAACTTCCTGACATTCCCTCTGAACCCCCCCCCCCCAAAGCTTCACTGCATGACCTCTAGTTCTTGTGCAACTTTTTCTCTGGAAAATACTCCCTTCTTGTACCCTTTTCACATCTGTGAAATACTTACTTACATGTCTCTACCATGTCTCTCTTCTCCCACCTCTCTTCCAGACAGTACATGTTTAATTCCCTGAGTCTGTCTTCGTAGGTCTTCAGGTTCAGGCCCTGCACCATCTTGGTTGCCCTCCTTTGGACCCTTTTAACTTTTCGGACGTAGGGCCCCCAGAACTGTACACAGTACTCGAGGTGAGGTAGCACTAACAAATTTTAAAGGGGTACTATGACCTCCCTCCTTCTGCTGATGATCCTTCTGCCTATGCACCCCAGCATCCTGCTGGCCATCCCCACCACTTTGTCACACTGCTTAGCCACCTTCAAATCCTCGGAAATAATCATCCCCAGGTCCCGTTCCTGTCTTGTGACCGCCAGTCCACCCCCCGATGGTATTTAGCTGCGGGATTCCTGTGACCCAGATGCATGATTTTACACTTCTCTGTGTTAAAGCCCAGTTGCCAAACCCTTGACCCCTCTTACAGCTTGCTAAGATCCTCCCTCATTTTTTCCATCCCAACTGGTGTGCCCACACTGTTGCAAATGTTGGTGTCCTCTGCAAACAGACATACCTTCCCCACCAGCCCTTCGGCAACATCACTGATAAAAATATTGAAGAGTACTGGTCCTAGCACTGACCCTTTGGGACCCCACTAGGCATTTTGGCTTCCCCCAAGCGTACTCCATTTACCACCATCCTCTGACTTCTATCATCTAGCCAGTTTTTCACCCACCTAACTACCTTCAGTCCCACCCCCAGGCTATTTAGTTTGTTCCCTAATCTTCTGTGGGGGACAGTGTCGAAGGCTTTGCTGAAGTCCAGGTACACCACGTCTTCCACCCACCCTAGTCACCCAATCAAAGAACTTGATCATGTTGGTCTGGCAGTATCTCCCCCCGTGAACCAAAGCTGCCTTGGATCCTGCAGCCCGTTGGCCTCCAGATACCCCACCAACCTTTCTTTCAGCAGTGTCTCCATAACTTTACCCATTACCAAAGTCAGGCTGACCAGTCCGTAGTTCCCTGCCTCCTCTCTATTCCTCTCTACTCCCACTTGTGTGCAGTGGAACAACACCAGCCCTCCTCCAGTCTCTTGGAACTACCCGTTTCCAGAGACTTGTTAAAAAGGGATGTCAGAGGTGAAGCCAGCTCCTCCCAGAGTTCCCTCAGCACCCTGGGGTGTACTCCGTCAAGGCCCACTGCCTTATCCACTCTTAAATGTGACAGTTCCCTCAGGACCTAACCTACTGTGAAAAGGCTTGTGTCCACCTCTGATACCCTTGCGCCCTTATTTACTAACACTGGTCCATGACCTGAACCTTCCACCGTAAATACTGAGCAGAAATGTTTATTTAGCATGTCTGCTTTCTGAAGATCTTCCTCGACACAGACTCCTCCTTCCCCCTTCAACTGTGGCCTTTCTCCTGTCCCCTATGTATTTGAAGAATGTCTTATCCCCTTTCTTCAAATGGGGAGAGGGGTGCAGCACCCCATACGTCAAATGGGAAGAACACCCCTCCCCCCTCAGCTAGTGGTCAAACAGGAGTTCAACATGTTTGCAGTTAATCTGCATCACCAGGTAAGGAAAAAGGTCCAGCTCCCCATACGACGCACAGGGGAAACACGCACAGGGGAAACACAAGACCTCACCCAACAACTAACACACCGACATCTGTCCAATGGAAAATCATGTACACAAATGCTCGCAGTCTGGAAACAAGATCCCAGACCTGCAGGCAATAATGACAGAGGCTAAACTGGACATAGTAGCAATTAGCAAGACATGATTTACCAGTATCCACACTTGGGACACTTCAGTACCTGGCTATGTACTGTTCAGAAGAGACCGAGGTGCGAAAGGGGGGGGTGGAGTGGCCCTGTATGTCAATGAAAATATCAAAGCTACAGAAATTCAGAATACACATAAGGAGCCAGAAGAACTGTGGGTCACCCTGGAAACAGGAAATGGGACAGCCATAAGAACTGGGGTTGTCTACAGGCCCCCAGACCAAGGGGAGGACACAGGCACATTACTGTTAGAAGATATACAAAACATGACAGCTAAAGGGGAGGTTCTGAAAATGAGAGACTTCAACATGCCAGATACAGATTGGTCAATACCAGCAGGAACATCTGCCAGAACCAGACACATGGTGGAGTCTCTGCAGGGGGAAGGCCTCAGACAACTGGTACCACAACCCACAAGAGACAGGGCTATCCTATATCTAGTACTGACTGACAGGGAAATGATCACAGATCTCCAGGTAGAAGGTCACCTGGGGGTCAGTAACCATCACATGATATTGTTCAGTTTGGCCACTACAACTAAATCATCCCATTCCGAGGCAAAAATATGGGACTTCAGAGACGCTGACTTTGATAAGATGGCCAACAGAGTTAAATTAGCCCTGGCAAAAAGAAATACAGGTGAGAGGGTACAGGCAAGGTGGGCAAGCATTAAGGATGCAATGCTTGAAGCAACATCCCATTGTGTTAGAGAGAAAAGGAAGTGCAAAAGAAGAAGGAAACCGCTTTGGTTCTCTAAAACAGTAGCAGAAAAGTTCAGAGCCAAAAGGCTGGCCTTCAGGAAATATAAGGGAATGCAGCGGGATGAAGATAGGGAGGCATACCAAACTTCCTTAAGGGAAGCAGGGAAGGCAGTAAGGTAGGCAAAGGCCCAAACCAAGGAAACACTAGCACAAACAGTAAAAGAAGGCAACAAGACTTTCTGTAGATACATTAGTGACAGGAGAAAGTCCAGAAGGGGTATTGCTAAGATCAAAGGAGATAAGGGTGTGTGTTAGGAGGAGGAGGACCATGTAAAAGCATCTATCCTAAATAGATACTTCTGCTCAGTATTTACTGAAGAGAAGGTAGGGCAGGGCCCACAGCTCAGCACCATGGACACAGAGGGGAGGGAGGTGAGCACTAGTCCCTTCACAAAAGAAAGGGTTCTACAAGAGCTCAATAAGCTCAGGGTGGACAAGGCAATGGGACCTGATGGCATACATCCCAGGATACTAAAGGAGCTAAGGGTGGAACTAGAAGAGCCATTATCAGAACTGCTTAGTGAGTCTCTGAGCACAGGAGAGGTCCCAGAAGACTGGAGAAGGGCTCATGTGATCCCGCTCCACAAGAGTGGTAGCAGGGAGGAGGCAGGGAACTACAGACCAGTCAGTCTTACCTCAGTAGTGGGCAAGATTATGGAGGCACTCCTTAAGGAAAGGATAGTGCAACACCTGGAATCAATAGAAGCGCAGGATCCAAGACAGCATGGGTTTACAAAAGGAAGGTCCTGTGAAACAAATCTCATAGACGTCTTTGACTGGGTAACCATAGTGGTGGACCAAGGGGGAGAAGCTGATGTCACCTACCTTAACTCTAGCAAAGCTTTCGATACTGTTCCACACAGAAGATTGATTAATAAGCTGGGCAGGCTCAGGGTGGGTCAGAAGTTGGTCAACTGGGTGGCAAACTGGTTGGCGGGCAGAAAACAGAGAGTGGTGGTAAACGGATACAGTCAGAAGAGATGCAAGTTACAAGTGGGGTACCTCAGGGATCAGTCCTGGGGCTAGTCCTCTTCAGTATCTTCATCAGAGACATTGTAGATGGACAGGATGGTACGGTTTGTCTGTTTGCAGATGACACCAAGATTTGCAACACAGTAGATGATCCAGATGGGGTGGGCAGAATGAGAAGAGATCTGGATAAACTAGCAAAATGGTCGGAAGAGTGGCAACTGGGGTTTAATGCAAAGAAGTGCAAGATCATGCACATAGGGAAGAGAAACCCTGAAGCCACCTATAGGCTGGGAGGGGAGTTGCTGGCAATCACAAGGGAAGAAAGAGACTTGGGCATCATCATCACCGATGACCTGAAATCATTAAACAGACAAATAAAGCAGTAGAGGTAAGGGTAGGGGATGTTGGGGTGTATTAGTAGGGGCATCACAAGTCGGAAGAGGGAGGTAATAATCGCTCTTTACAAGACACTGGTTAGGACCCATCTGGAGTACTACGTGCATAACGGGAGGCCACACCTTAACAAGGACATTAACCAAATTGAGGCAGTCCAGACAAGGGCAACCAAAATGGTGCAGGGACTGCATCAGAAAACATATGAGGACAGATTAACGGAGCTCAATGTGTATAACCTAGAGCAAAGGAGGGAGAGAGGTGATATGATCGAAACATTCAAACACCTGAAGCGCATTAACAAGGTGAAAGAGTCTAACATGCTGCAGTATAAGAAAAATCGCAGGACAAGTGGACACAGCATGAGATTAGAGGGAAGCCAATCAAGTGGGAAATGTGAGGAAGTTCTTTTTCACAGAAAGGGTGGTGGATGCATGGAACGGCCTACCTCAGGAAGTGGTGGATATGAATACAGTGCAGGGCTTCTAACAGGCATGGGAGAGGCATAAGGGAGCAATACAGATGAGTATGAATAGATTGGCCATTGACAGAGCAAAGGTCTATGGTACATTCATAAGGTAGAAAAATAAATGGGGAGACTGGATGGGCCTTGCAGTCCTTATCTGCCATCACCTTCTATGTTTCTATGTTTCAGTGATTTGGCAATATTTTCATCTGCTTGTGCTTTAGCCTTCCTGACTGCCCTCACCGCCTCCTTTTGTTTTTCCTGATAGACATCTCTGTCCTCATGCTTCTGAGTTATTTTGTATCTCGTAAAGGCCCTCTTTTTTGCTCTTACCTTTTCCGCTGCCTCTCTTGAAAACCAAAGCGGTCTCCTCTTCCTTTTACCGTTGCTAACCTGCTGAATACAAAGACCTGTGGCCCTTTTGAGTCCCTCCTTAATTTTAGCCCACTGGCTCTTCACATCCTCAAGTTCCCCTATCCCGACCAGGGCATGCTTTAGAGATTTCCTCATTGCCTCTAAGTTAGCTCTTCTGAAGTTCAGAACCTTAGTCCTGGGGTTGTTTACTTCTCCTGTCATCCTTATGGTGAATCATACTGTACATGATCGCTGGTTCCCAAATGGTTTCCCACTGTGATGTCAGCAATGCTGTCCCCATTTGTCAATACCGCGTTAGCATTGCCCCTTTGTGGGTGGGTTCCACTACTAGTTGCCTGAAGGAGGCACCTAGTAGAGAGTTGAGTATACTCCTGCTCCTGGTAGCTGCCACTGTAGGCAGACTCCAACCTATATCCGGTAAATTGAAGTCTCCGACCAGTAGTACCTCCCTATTCTGAGCCATGTTCTGGATTTCTTCCATTAACTCATTATCCACTTACTCCTCTTGTGCAGGGGGTCTGTAGACCACCCCTGTGTGAATAATGTCCCCTTTCCTCTTTTCCATGGTGACCCATTACACGTATGCTCCCCCCCGCTTTCCTCATGTTTCTATTGCTTTTATATTTTCCCTCAAGTAAAGAGCTGCTCCCCCCTTCCCTCCCTGTCTCTTCTAATCAAGGAGTACTCCGGTATAGCCAAATCCCAGTCCCCATTTTCTTTGCACCAGGTCTCTGTGACTGCTGTTAAGTCCAGGTCTGCCTCCACTATGGCAGTCTCCAGATCTACAATATTGTTCCTAAGGCTACGAGCATTTGTACACATGGCTTTCCAGTGTGGGCCATTGCTCCTTTCCTTATATGCTTCCCTGTTCCTATTAGTCCGCCTCCCTCCCATTACCATTCCTACTACCTGCCCTTGGTTTTCCCTACTCCGTGGTTCTATTTGTTGCTTGACTCTCGCCTAACTGAAATAGTTATTTTCCTGTGCCTGTGGGGGGAAGGGACAGACAATGTCTTCCTGCATTATTCTGCCACCACCACCCCCTAGTTGGTTTAAATGCTCGCTAATGAAGCAACTAAACCTCTCACTGAGGACATCGGAGACCCTCCTGGACAGTTATAGGCCATCCCCGCTGTACAGGCCCGCCATCCCTCCAGGCGCCACCCTATTCCCCAATGAAATCAAACCCTTCCCTAACACAAAAGTCCTTCAACCAAGCATTAAATTCATTGGTGTGGCGAATCCTGTATTCTCCCATGTCGCGGACCGGCAGCACTTTCAAGAAGACAACAGACCGTGCCACTTGCCTTAGATCCCTCCCAAGTTCCTTAAAATCCTCCTGCACTACTGCTGGCTCACATCGAGCTAGATCATTTGTCCCCAGATGACCAATGATGTCAAGCTCCCCCTCCCGTCCTACTGCCCCAACGATCCTTTGGATCGTCCTTCCATCCCTCCACACAGTGGCACAACATAGGCACTGGAACTCCCCGACCTCATGGCTACCTTTCCCTAGCCTAACTCCCTTCACAGTGGAGTCCCCCACCAGGATTCATTACCTCCTCCTCCTGTGGGATCTCCCATTTCTCCCCTTGGGGTCTACACCTTGGAGGCTCCCCTCGTCTCTTCCAGCCACTGTTGCAGGTTCCTCTGTTCGGCATTCCTGCTCAGCCAGGCCGGAATACGGGTTTTGCAGTGGAATCGGTTTCAGGATGCACCTGCATTCCACTTCCCTAATCCTCCCCGAGCCCACTGTCTTCCATTTGCCCCTCCTTCTAGGTAACCTCTAAGGCAGCTGTGGTAGACTACTTGGTCTCTGGGTGGGGGTGGGAAGGTCTCCCTCACCCAGCTTAGCTTGGCTCTGAATCTGGTGACCTCCTCCCTTAGCCCGAAAAGGTGTAAGCAAACAGAGCAGCACAGCCTCCAGAAGGTGCTCCAGAAGACTGCTGACCCACAAGCACTACCCTGCACCACTCCCCACACTGTATCCTGTCTACCAGCTCCTCTGTCTGTATGACTGTTCCTGTCCCTCACTGGGGCTTGGTGCTAACCCCCACTGATTTTTTTTTTTAAATCGATCAGCCTTCAATGCACCCAGTAGATGCTTCCCACAATACATGCCCCCAGTGCACACAGTAAATAAGCCCCCCAATTTACACAGTACACTGTGCTCCTAATGTACACAGAATCCCACTTGTATGCAGCAGATTCCCACAATGAATCAGGAGTAGCTCCCTGATCAAATTCAGCCTTCCAAATAAAAACTAGATAAGGAAATATAAATGAAGTACTTACCTTTGTACTGGTGCTAGTCCATCTGACCCCTGACTGCTGCTGCGTGCCCAGGATGTTAACGTCCTTTCAGTTCTGTGGCAGGCAGTTCCAGAATAAATTAGGTAATTGCAACAATAAATGTGTAGGAGACACAGGTGGATGGGGGGAGCGGGAGGAGGTAGTACAACTGTGCTGCCGCCACTGCTCCGCTGAGCTCACCTGAGCCCCTGTGCTACTGCTCGCTTGGCTCCCAGAGTAAAGAAATCCAACCTCTCAGTCCTCTGACTCTCTGGACTGCCAATTCACTGAGCTGAGCAACTCTAAGGGCTATTTAAGAAGCCCTTGAATTTGGCGCCTTTTCCCCAGCGCCTGGTGATTGGTAAGCATGATCCACTACTGCATGGGCTTCTATTTGCAGCCGCATAACTGAAAAACTCTACCCCCTTGAAAACTTTCGAGATCTGCAGCTGAAACCATGCTACCCACAATGCAACAGTACTTCCATCTGTATAACTGCAGGCCCCACAGGGGCCTACCCTTCTGGAGCTAGAAGTTAGGCTGTATGTCTTACACCTGTAGCTGAAGAGACGCAGGACTCTCGGGGACCTCTGCTTTTGCAGACAGAAGTACTGATACTATGACAGCATAACACTGCATTTCTGCGAAATTAAATACTGTGACACTGTGACAGTATGACACTGTATTACTGCGAAACTACAATGCTGCATTACCGTAACCCTATGGTAGCTTAACACGGAGCGGCTGAAATTTATGGCGGACAGGAAACAGTATGGCTGACTGGAACACCGTCACAGACAGGAACACCGTCAGTGTCATAACTGTATATCTGTCCATCAGTAAAGTTAACAAAAAAGTCAAAGATTTTTTTTAGCAGAGGCAGTGCCCCCGCAGCCCCCATACTGGGGGCTCTGCCTCCCGCACTACCCATAAATAAATATAATCAACTACGAGGTCGCACAATATTGAAGAAAAAAAATATTTCAAACCATTATTTAGTGTGCAGCCTCGGAGTTCATATTGTTTCTAGTGATTTATTTATTACTAGCACACATCGCAATTGCAGTCTGTCAGAATAGAACCCCTGTCTCTTACCTACCCCCACCTCACAGCCTATCACCCTAACCACTATGCAAAATGAACCACGTTGCCAGGACACTTTCGCTTCACAGCTTCCTACGCTGAGCGGCGCACAAGTAGTCCCGAGCACTACTCTCAAGTAGCATGAGACTCTCATCCGTCACGCCACTTCCGCTGCAAGGTGTCCGCCATGTGTCTGCCATGACACCTGCAGCATAAACTATAAGCGAGCCTAAAACTACAATACTGCATTACTAACACTACTGATAGCATAACTCTGCATTACTGCATAACTACAGTACTGTAACACTGCGATAATATGACACTATATTACTGCAAAACTACAATACTACATTACTGTGGCACCACAATATCATGGCACTACATTACTGCAAAACTACAATACTACATTACTGTGGTGCCACAATATCATGACACTACATTACTGCAAAACTACAGTACTACATTACTGTGGCACCACAATATCATGACACTACATTACTGCAAAACTACAATACTACATTACTGTGGCACCACAATATCATGCCACTACATTACTGCAAAACTACAATACTACATTAGTGTGGCTGCACAATATCATGACACTACATTACTGCAAAACTACAATACTGCATTATTGTAGCACCACAATATCATGACACTACATTACTGCAAAACTACAATACTGCATTAGTGTGGTTCCACAATATCATGACACTACATTACTGCAAAATTACAATACTGCATTACTGTAGCACCACAATATCATGACACTACATTACTGCAAAACTACAATACTGCATTAGTGTGGCTCCACAATATCATGACACTACATTAGTGCAAAACTACAATACTGCATTATTGTAGCGCCACAATATCAAGACTCTACATTACTGCTAAACTACAATACTACATTACTGTGTCACCACAATATCATGATACTGCAAAACTACAATACTGCATTATTGTAGCGCCACAATACCAAGGCGCTACATTACTGCTAAACTACAATACTGCATTACTGTAGAGCCACAATACCAAGACTCTGCATTACTGCTAAACTACAATACTGCATTATTGTAGCGCCACAATACCAAGACTCTACATTACTGCTAAACTACAATACTGCATTATTGCAGCGCCACAATACCAAGACTCTACATTACTGCTAAACTACAATACTACATTACTGTGTCACCACAATATCATGACACTGCGATACTACAATACTGCATTACTGTGACACTAAGACAGCATGCCACTGCTTTATTGAAAAAACAGAATACTGCGACACTATGCTATCATGACACTGCATTACTTCAAAACTTAAAATACTGCAATACAGTGACACAATAACAGCATGACACAACATTACTCGGAAGCTATCACACTGCAGCAGGCATTATAATCATTTTAACTCCTACCAAATCAGTGGGAGTTTTTACACACTGTACTTTATTGCTGGCATAGAGAACTTGGGGAATCTGTATATTTTTCACTAACTCTTCTGACTCACAGTGTGGTGTATGCTGGGGGGTTGGGGGCTACCAGCTTCTGGTTTGGCCATGGCTGAATGCTAAATGGGTACTGGAGAGCTTCTCATGTGTATTGCATGTCTTCTGTTAGCACTGTTGCTGACTTATATGGGGGAAGGGGGAGTATCTGGGCTGGGGTAGTTTTATGCTGTTTGGTTAAATGTTGTTTGTGCTTTGTTGCCATGTATCTTCGTTCTTACATCGACTGTTGCATATAAATACTCTTGAATTACAGAAAGCAACAAAAAAATTCCTGTTTCAGCCGTTCACAGTTTTTCCACATTTGTTCTGTATTCGTCAAACACAGCAGTTTGATAACTGCACCCAGGTGCCAGGGGACGGGAGTGCAGCTCCCTGTGATATGATTTTGCTTCATAGTTCAGGTATTTTTGCTAACCTAATGGAAAAAAACGTACTTTTTTTGGCTCCCACCAGCATCACTTTACCACCAACCTTTCCTTGTCCCTAGATGCCGGACTGCTCAGGGACAAAGATCTTTCACATACCATGCCCCTACCTGGTACAATGCCCTTAACCTGCCCTCCCTATCCTCCACAACACTGGGAGCTTTCAAATCCATACTTTACGCTCACCTCACAGCCTCCAGCTCCTGTGACTGCTTTGACTAAAGTCTCATCCCACTGAGTGCACTTACATTTGTTTCACTCAACCACCATAGTCTCCTCTTTGACAAAGACAACCTGAGTACCACTAACCTGGTTCTGTCTGCTCCTAAACTTCTTATTTCTCCCTCTCTTCCCTCTCAAGCTCTCCAATCCTTATTCCTTGCCCTTGACACTGCCTCCGAGTTCCTTTTTCTTTTCTGTACATAAATGTTACTGTTTAAGTTGTGGCCTTGTTAAACGGCTTACTGATTGTAACACTGTCTACTGTGTTTTTGTACTTAATGACGTGGAACCTTTGTAAAAGAGCCTTGGCTCAAAGGTATTAATTCCTAGAACAATAAACTTCAAACTTCAAACTACACACCCTTTATAACACTTCATTAGTAGTAGTAGTTTATCCATAAACATATATGAAAAGCAGTTTATTCAATCAAGCCATAGCTCATTTTCGATGGTTTCCTACTTTTAATCATTGACAAAGTTACAAACAGTAAATATGTCTAAGTAAGTACACAAGAAGAGCACGGGGTTACAAAGTTAAAATAAACATCAATAAATGACAAAATTTACCCCCAGGAAAATATCCAGACTAGGTACAGTACAGTTAAGTACCAGCAATTCTTCTCATATTACTGTATAACGCAAAATATCTGCGTAGGTTAAATTCCGTGCGATGGTACTACAAGCATACTTTAGCGTAATCTCATATTCGCGGTATTACGGTACCCGTAAGTCTACAAAATGAACACATTATAAGCAACTGTATTCCAACTGTATTCTTTCATTTGCTGACTGACTACTGACTACTGAGATGTCGCTCTTATCCTGGATACACAAAAAGCCTACTGTCAAGCGAGACTTGTCCGATGAGCCCTTGAGTGCCGAAGGCCTTAGGCAGACTGCTCCAGTCCCACTGCAGGTTGCCGAGGCAGTGATTACCAAATTCACTAGTGACATCTCTGATCCTGTCCCCAAGAAGCGCCGGACAGAATACACCAAATACAATGCAAATGTTCGATCTGAGGTTGGCAAGTATGCAGTGGAGAACAGTGTTATGAATGCACATGCTCAGTGCCTAAACTACTAAGAAGAGCCAGATTTTTAACTTCAATAAAGTTTAATAAAATGTGAATAAAAGCAAAAAACAGGGCACAATCACTTGACATCACTACCCTCACAGCATAAGCACACAGGCTTCCCCCCTACCGCTCGCTGTTCGTTCAACCACACATGAACAACATGAACTCACTCTTTTGAAGTACTGTGTGCCCACTTGGTGTGTTCTTTAGTCAAGTCCATGTCCATGTCCATGTACTGTACTTTGGTACGGTTCCCCGAAATGGAGACCGGAACAACCCTCACAACCCAGAGTCAAGGCATATGCACACAGGCCCCCCCAGTCGTTGTTCGTTCAACCACACATTAACACAGGACTCACTTTTTGAAATACTGTGTGCCCACTTAGTGTGTTCTTTAGTCCATCCATGATCTGTAGTTATGTACGGTTCCCCTACACATGCCACAAATGGAGACCGGAACGGAACAGACAGCATGTAGAATCACGTGAACTACTAGAGTATCACGTGATTCGATTTCAATTTAGACGCGGTTAATAAATGTTCTCTACCAGTTTCACCACATCGCATGGCGAGTGCTTACAGTAAGTAAGTAAGTACTAACTTAATATATGCTGCTACTTAAGGTTCGCGTAAACTCTGTGACAAGCGAATAGTGCGAAAATAAAAATACAGCGGAATAAAGGGGTTATACAGTTCACATCAGCCCACACCCGCACAAAACCATGATCTTAAGTATCCAGTGCCAATTTGAGGTCCCGGTTCTGGTCTAAGGTTTGTTGGAACAGAGTTCCAAATTCTAGGGCCCGTGCAAAGAAAGCAAAATTGACCAAAGATTGTCCTACTGTGGGGAACCCGGTATTCTACACCACAGGCTGACCTGAAGCCTAATCTTACAGAACTTTTCGAACTACAATTACAAATATAATCAGGTACTTGTCTTTTATGGAATTTAAGCATAAAACGTAAAATATGCATTCACCTGCAATCTTGCAGTCTCAGCCACTTTAGGTTGCCATACAGTGAGCGGTGATGGTTAGTAAGCAGTATCAAGGAGGAAGCAAACAAACCTATTCTACGACAAATCTTGTTTCACAAGCTCCGCCCCAGAGGTCCCTCCATGCTAAAGAGCCCCATAATCAAATGCTGGAATAATCATGAAGTCAACTATGTGTTGTTAAGACTTTACTGGAACACAGCTCCTTTGCCTATACATCAGGTTTAACTTACATCCCAATCCCTTTACTAATCCACCAATACGTACATCCTGTTTACATTGGTGGTCCAGCCACAAACCCAAATATTTATATGACTGAACCAATTGAAGGTATGATTCATTAAGTTAAACAATGTTTAAAGTATCCTGAGTTTGTTTAATCTGTTTATCTAGACTAAATAACATTGCTTGTGACTTGGCAGCGTTGAGGTGTGCTTAGAAGAATATTGCTGAACAGTGCCACATGCCCTCTAAAGCACAGCCTGGATGCAACTAACTGAATTTCATGAAACATAAAGAATGGCATCATCCACATAGAGATGATATGAAATTTAGGGCTCAGAGGAAATATTATTCAGATACAACTTAAATATATGTGGACCCAGTAAGGATCTGGTTCACCACAAATAATGGGTAAATGGACCCGTCTCTGTTAAACAGCAACTGTGCACTTCTGTTTTTTCAGCCCCCCCAAACATATATGACAGCTCACCTGCTCCAGTGTTGAGGGGTAGCAATAATTCCATAAGTTACAGTTTCGTTAAAAGTTTATCACTCGTAATTTTACTCCATAGCGGAGCCGCTTCCTGAACCACTTCAGCCATAGCCCCACACGAGTACTCAGCCCCATTTTGTGATGTCATAAAATGAAGGCTGTGTGCTCGTCTCTGACTAGAATGGGGCAATTTTGCTACAAATTTTAGTACTATTTAGAGTTGCGATTTCATGAAATCAAAGCGAACGACTGAGTAACACGGTCTAAAAAATTAGACATGTACAGAAAAGTGACATATGCAGATCTCAGAAACCACACAAGCTGCCATCACAAATTTTTCCACAGATTTAGATCTTGTCTCCTAGACAAAACATTCAAAATTTCACTTGATTTCATCAAAGGCTGCCAACGCTATTAAGAGTTTATTTATTTATTGCACATATTGGACATACCTTTGAGTCAGAGACTCATTTACAAAGGTTCCATGTCAGAGAAGGTACAGTCAGACAATAATACAGGAACTGTTGAACAGAGAGGGTAACAGTGTGGCACAAAAGCATCACAATAGGGTATAGTATTCATAAATTACACAAACAGGTTGGCGAGGAACACGTACACAGGCATTACAGATCAATAAACATAAAACCACATGTTTGTTATACAGAGTGGGTAACATTTTTGCATTCAATAACACCTATGGTAAAGCAGTTAAAGAATACCCTGGACTGGAAATCGAGAATCCCGGAGGGCGGGGGGGACAGCAAGGTCAGCTCCCAGGGTGGGGGCTGACCAAACGAGCAGACACGAAAAACCGTTAGGCTTACTCTGCTGGCATTTTAGTATGTTGGTACTCAAGCTAACTGGCGAGACCACAGTAACAGAGGCAGGATGAAAATCCATTGTCGGGAGAGAAGGGAGATGGGGGATAATAGGGAGAAAGGAGGAGGGGGGATAAGGAAAGGATGGGGAGAAGACAACCAGGGCTAGTAGCAGTCACAGGTACTAGAGGATAGGAGGTGATCGCTGAGGAGAGATTTGAAGTGGCCAAGCTTATTTTCAGAAGCTACGGTACTGGGGAGGGCGTTAGTCCAGAGTGGGGTTCTGTAGCTGAAAGTTCTTTGGAAAAAGGGAGGTTTGTCCCTGGGGAATCAAGAAGGGGGACTTAGAGGAACTGCAGGTGGTTTTTACTACAGTGGCAGGTTGTAGAAGGAGGGAGAGACCAGGAGGGGGAATAGCCCTGAGAAGATCTTTTTGGTGAGGAGGCAAGTTTGATACTTAAGCCTGTCATCAAAGCTGAGCCAGCTCGAGAGACTGTAAAGGGAGCAGTGTGTGTGGTACGGTCACAGCTCAAAACTAAATGTCAGGCTTTGTTCAGGGCTATTCGTATTCGGTGGAAAGGGGAGTTGTCGGTGATGCCATAGAGCAGAATACCATAATCAATAAGGGAGAGGATAGAAGAGGAGATAGCCAGACAGAGGGCCTCAGGGTTGAGGCAGTGCTTGTGCCGGTAAAGAAGACCAATTCTGGTACTCACGGCCATGTTGAGGAGATGGATGTGCTCCTGGTAGTTAAGGGAGAAGTCCAAGGTAATACTTAGGTATTTAAAGGTGTCTACCTGGTTAAGGGGCTGTAGCTGGAAGTTGACAATACACAGGGGATGGCCTTTGTGCTTGCTCTGATGGTGAGCAAACACCATGACTTTGGTTTTCTTATAATTTAATACTCAGCGGTGCGCAGAAAACCAGGATTCAGCATCAGAGAAGGCATTTTGGAGGGATAGCTGGAGCATAAGTGAGTTGGAGTGGGAGAAGAAGAGGACCGCGTCATCAGCGTAAAGGAGCACGTTCCCAGAGCAGGCACTGGAGAGAGTATTTAGAAATAGGCTGAAAAGAAGGGGTCTGAGTGTGGAACCCTGGGGCACCCCTGATCTAACTGGAAGTCTGGAGGAGAGGGTGTTGCCAATCTTAACTTGTTGAGACCTGTCAGTAAGATAATGACTGAACCAGCAGGTGGCATCTTGTGAAAGAAGGAGTGGGAGAGGATGGACAAGAGGAAAGAGTGGTTCACGGTGTTGAAGGCCTTTGACAAATCCACAAAGACCGCTCCTGCTAGGTGTCCCTTGTCTAGGGCTGTGGGCATGGCTGAGGTGAATTCCAGCAGTGCCGAAGTGGTGTTGTGGGCTTTATGGTAGCCGTGCTGTTCTTGATATAGGAGAGTGTACTTAGTGAGGTGCTCAGTGAGTTGGTCTGAGATGAGCCTCTCCAAGGCCTTGGGGGAGGGGGGATAGAGAAGAGGAGGTAGTTCCCAGCAGAGGTGCCGTCGCCACCTTTGTGAATTGGGGTAATGATGGCGGCTTTCCATTTGGCAGGGAATTGGCTAAGGCAGACGGAGCGGTTGAGTGGGGAGGTTGGGGGTGAGGAGTTTGTCTAGCATGATGGGAGTGGTGTAGTGCAGTGGCTGTGGAGCAGCAGTCTTCCAGGAGACGTTCTGGAGGATGCAGTGTTGTCCCATCTGCAGGCACCTCTCTGGGCTGAGGGAGGAGGTTGATCATCTCCAAGCTGAGTTGGCCAGAATTTGTGGGACCTCCTCTCCCACCAAGGGACCACCAGGGTCACTGCCGTTGCCTCAGAATTTGCCAAGAAAGAGGAGCAATTGGACCACAGTGGGCTTAGGGAGGGTGAGGGTGGTGGAACAGAGGCGCATCCCTCCAGTTGTACCTCTCCACAATTTCTATGCCATTCTGGAAAAGTGTGGTTCCTCTATGGAGGCACCCACAGTGGAGACCAAGGAGGATGCTGGGAACCTCCCCAAAGGAGACCCACAGGAGGGTGGCATGGGACCCCACAGGGGAAGGAAACAACTCCTGGTGGGGGACTCCATTGTTAGGAAGGTACAACTGGGGGAGGAAGAGGATAGGGAGATAAAGTGCCTGCCTGGCGCCATGGCTTGGAGGGACAGGGAGCAAATCCTCAGGATCGCAGGAGCAGCTGCACAGGGGAGGGAGCTGGATGTCATTGTCCACCTAGGGACAAATTACCCGGCTAAGAAAGGGATCAGAGCAGTGCAAGAAGCATTTGTGGAGATGGGGAGGAGCCTTAGACAAATAGCACACACGATAACCTTCTCGGAGGTGCTGCCTGTCTATGGCACAGGTGAGGCTAGGGTGCTCCATACCATGAGATTCAATCAGTGGTTGAAAAACTGGTGCAGAGCTCAGGGATTTGGCTTCATTGGGGACTGGGGGTCCACCTGGAGGGATGCAGGCCTATACTGGTGTGATGGTCTGCATCTGTCCAGGAGGGGAACCAGGATCCTAGGTGATAGGTTTAAATACTTCATTGGCAAGCATTTAAACTAGCCAAGGAGGGAGGCACTGAAAAGGAGCAGGGAAATCCTAGCCCTTTCAAAAAATCAGGGTACTAAGTGAGGTAGACACCAACATAGAGATGTCGATAGGGAGAAGCACAGGGGTAAATGGAGAAAGTGACAAACACAGTAAGGACAGGGATGGGGCAAAAAGGGGTAAGGCCATCAAGGAATGGAGGGTAATGAGTACCAACGCCCGTAGTCTGGGCAACAAGCTCCCTGAACTGGTGGCCTTGATGGAAGAGGGATGACTGGATATCGTAGCAGTCACAGAAACATGGTACACAGAGAACAATGACTGGGATGTTAACATACCAGGGTACACAACCTACAGGAGAGACAGGGAGGGCGGGGGAGTAGCTCTCTATGTAAGGGAAGGGATAAAAGCAACTGAACAAAAGAGTAAACAGGGAGGAGAGGAGGCACTGTGGGTCACCTTAGAGACTAGAAATGGCACCATAATCCGAACAGGGGTTGTATACAGACCCCCATGTCAGGGGGAGGGAATGGACAAGGATATCAAGGATATGATAGAAGGCATGCTTAGGATGGCAGAGAAAGGGACGATACTGTTGATGGAGGACCTTAATATGCCAGATGTTAACTGGAGCACCTTTGCTGCAGCCACATCCAAAAGCAGGGCCATTCTTGATGCCCTTCATGTGGCATGCCTCAAACAGCTAGTTTTGGAACCTACTCATGAGGGAGCAATCTTAGACCTCATATGCTCAAATGGGGACAGTGAGAGGATCTCAGATCTAGAAGTGGGTAGCCATTTGGAAACCAGTGACCACCAAACAGTGTGGTTCACGATAAACTCAGCTACAGTGTCAAGCCATACAAAAGTGAGGGTTCTGGAGTTCAGGAGGGCTGACTTTAGCAAGATGGGAGAGTGCCTTAGAAAAGCACTAGCAAACAGGCTAGAAGGAGGGGTGGAGCAACAATGGGGAAATATCAAAACTGCCATCACAGAAGCAACAAGCCTTTGTGTGAAGCAAATAAACAAATCAAAACAAAACAAAAAGCCACTATGGTTCTCAAAAGAGGTGGCGGTGAAGGTTAGGGAGAAAAAGATAGCATTTAGGAAGTATAAGGAAACACAGAAGGAGCAGGACAAAGAACTGTACCAGTTAAGGCAGAAGGAAGCAGGGAGGGTAGTCAGAATAGCAAAGGCACAAACTGAGGAAAAGATAGCCAACTCAGTTAAGAAGAGGTATAAAACCTTTTATATGTATATCAGGGAGCGTAGAAAGACAAAGTGAGGCTGAATAGAATGGATGGTGGGTGGGCAGAGAGTGACAGTGAAAAAGCAGGGATACTGAATGAATACTTCTGTTTAGTATTCACAAAAGAGGAAGTGGGGGAGGTGCCTAATCCAATTAACAAAAGCACTCTGGAGAGGGGGTCAATCCCAGTCCTTTCACAGAAGAAAGTGTTCTGAAAGAACACCTGAAACCGAAGGTGGACAAAGCAATGGGGCCAGATGGAATTCACCCCAGAATTCTAAAAGAATTAAGCAGAGAACTAGTGACACCACTGACCACCCTTTTTAACAAATCATGGGAGGATGGTGTGGTACCTGAGGACTGGAAGGCTGATGTGATTCCCCTTCACAAAAGTGGGACCAAGACAGAGGCAGGAAACTACAGACCTGTCAGTTTGACCTCTGTGGTAGGGAAAGTGATGGAATCACTTCTAAAGGAAAAGAATTTTGAGTACCTAGAGGCCAGTGGGGCTGGGACCCAAGGCAGCATGGGTTCACAGTGGGAAGGTCATGTCAGACGAATCTGATTGATTTCTTTGACTGGGTGACCAAAGTAGTAGACCAGGGAGGGGCTGTAGACATGGTCTACCTAGACTTCAGCAAGGCATTTGACACAGTCCCACACAAAAGATTAGTAGTCAAATTAACCAGCCTGGGAGTAGGTCCCAGGGTGGTAGCCTGGGTAAAACATTGGCTGAACCACAGGACACAGAAGGTAATTGTAAATGGAGTCCACTCTGAAGAGAGAGGGGTTACTAGTGGGGTACTGCAGGATTCAGTACTGGGTCCAGTCCTTTTTAATGTCTTTATAAGTGACATTGCAGAGGGACTCCCTCCAGGAGAATACTGAGGACATCCACAAGGAAGACCCACAAAAGGGTGGCTAGGGACACCACAGGGGAAGGAAACAGCTACTGATAGGGGACTCAGTTGTTAGGGGGGTAGAACTGGGGAAGGGAGAGAAGGAAGTAAGCTGCCTGCCTGGTGCCATGGCTTAGAGGGACAAGAAGCGAATCCTCACAATTGCAGAAGCAGCATCACAGGAGAGAAAACTAGATATCATTGTCCACCTTGGGACAAATGACCTAGCTACGTATGGGATCAGTGCAGTGCAAAATGAATTTGTGGAGTTGGGGAGGGGCCTCAGACGGGTAGAAAGCACAGTAACCTTCTCAGAGGTGCTACCAGTCCATCGCAGGAGTGAGGCTAGGGTACTGCACACCATGCAGTTTAATGAATGGTTGCAAAACTGGTGCAGAGCACAGGGCTTTGGCTTCATTGGGAACTGGGGATCCACCTGGAGAGATAAAGGTCTATACTGGTATGACGGTCTGCATTTGTCCACAAAGGGGACCAAGCTCCTAGGTGACAGGTTTAAATGCTTTCTTGGCAAGCTTTTAAACTAGATAAGGGAGGTACTGATAAAAGGCAGGAAAAGTCAAGCCTCCCCACAAAACATCGCAGGTAGTAGGGTAAACACTGAGATACAGAGCTCAACACAGGACACACGGGGTAAATGGTAAAATAGATAAGAGCAATAAGAGCAGGGATGGGGAAAAAGGATCAAGCCAACATTAAATGGAGGGCAATGACTACTAATGCCCGTAGTCTGGAAACAAGCTTTCTGAGCTAGTAGCTTTGATGGAAGATGAACAATTGGATATTGTGGCAGTCACAGAAACATGGTACCGAGAACCATGAATGGGATGTCAACATACCAGAGTACACAATCTACAGAAGGGACAGGAAGGTAAAGAGGAGGTGGAGTAGCTCTATACATAAGGAAGGGATCAAAGCTACAGAACTAAAAAGTAAAGGGGAGGACAAGAGGCACTCTGGGTTACCTTGGAGATGGGGAATGGCATCCCAATCCACAGGGTTGTATACAGACCCCGTCTCAAGGGAGAAATGGACAAGAAATGATAGAGGACATTCTCAAAATGGCTGAAAAAGGGAAGATACTGTTGATGGGGGGCCTGAATATGCCAGATGTTAACTGGAGGACATGTACTGCAGCCACATCCAAGAGCAGGGTCATTCTCGGTGCCCTGAAGGGGCAGACCTTAGACAGCTAGTGCTGGAACCCACTCGGGAGGGAGCAATACTAGACCTGGTACTCTCAAATGGAGAGAGGATCACAAATTTAGAAGTCAGTAGACATCTGGGAACAAGCGACCACTGCACAGTGTGCTTCACAATGAGCACAACCATGGAGATAAGCCATACAAAAACAAGGATACTGGACTTTAGAAGGGCTGACTTTGGCAAAATGGGTGAACACCTGAAGAATGCACTAGCAAATGGCCAAATAGGAGGGGTGGAAGAACAATGGAGAAAAATCAAAACTGCCATCATAGAGGCAACAAGTCTTTGTGTAAAACAAATAAAGAAAACAAAGCGGAGTAAAACACCACTATGGTTCTCAAAAGAGGTGGCAGGGAAGGTTAAGGAGAAAAAGGCTGCATTCAAAAAGTATAAGGAATCACAGAGGAGCACGACAGAAACTGTATCAATTAAAGCAGAAAAGAAGTAGGAAAGGCAGTCAGAATAGCAAAGGCACAAACCGAGGAAAAATAGCCCACTTGGTCAAGGGGATAAAACTTTTATAGGTACATTAGGGAGCATAGAAAGGTTAAGGAGGATAGTGAAATTAATAAAGGAGAGGGAGGGGGCAGAGGGAGACAGTGAAAAGGCAGAGATACTGAATGAATACTTTTGCTCAGTATTCACAAAAGAAGATGAGGAGCAGTTACCCAAACCCAGACAATAGAAGCACTCTGGGTAGAGGGGTTGATACCAGTCCATTCACAGAAGAAAGAGTCCTGAAAGAACTCCTAAAACTCAAGGTGGACAAAGCAATGGGGCCTGACGGGATTCACCCCAGAATCCTAAAAGAACTAAGGGGGACCTAGTGACACCACTGACCACACTTTTTAACAAATCATGGCAGGATGGGGTGGTACCTGAGGACTGGAGGAGGGCAGATGTGATTCCCTTACAAAAGTGGGAGTAAGGCAGAAGCAGGAAACTACAGACCTGTAAGTTTGACCTCAGTGGTAGGAAAATGATGGAATCACTTGAAGAAAAAGAATTGTTGAGTACCTAGAGGCCAGCGGGGCACAGGACCCAAAGCAACATGGATTTACAGCAGGAAGGTCATGTCAGACTAATTTAATTGATTTCTTTGACTGGGTGACCAAAGTAATAGACCAGGAGGGGCTGTGGATATGGCCTACCTAGACTTTAGCAAGGCATTTGACACAGTCCCACAAAGATTAATAATCAAGTTAGCCAGCCTGGGAGTGGGTCCCAGGGTGGTAGCCTGGGTAGCGAACTGGCTGCACAACAGGACACAGAAGGTAATAGTGAATGGAACATTCCAAGAAAGGGGGTTACTAGTGGAGTACCTCAGGCCTCAGTACTGGGTCCAATCCTCTTTAACATCTTTATAAGTGACATTGCAGAGGGTCTGGAGGGAAAGGTATGCCTCTTTGCAGATGACACAAAGATCTGTAACAGAGTTGATACACAAGGGGGGTAGAAAGGATGAGAAGGGACTTGGCAAGGTTGGAGGAATGGTCAGACATATGGCAACTTAGATTCAATGCAAAGAAATGCAAAGTAATGCACCTGGAAACAAAACCCAGGAGAAGAGTACACAATAGCAGGAGGTACTAACAACAACAAAAATGGAAGGGACCTGGGAGTAGTCATATCAGATGACCTAAAGGTGGGTAAGCAATGAAAAAGTCAGTAAGGAGAGCCAGGGGATACTGGGATGCATAGGAAGGGGCATAACAAGTAGAAAAAGGGAAGTGGTTATCCCTCTATACAGACAGTTGGTGAGACCCCATCTGGAGTACTGTGTGCAGTTTTGGAGACCTCATCTACGCAAGGACATAGACAGGATGGAAGCAGTCCAGAGGAGGGCAACTAAAATGATGCAGGGTCTACATCAGAAACCATATGAAGAGAGACTGAGAGAGCTTAATATGTATACCCTTGATGAAAGGAGGGACAGGGGACATGATAGAAACGTTCAAGTACCTCAAGGGAATCAACAAAGTCCAGGAGGGTAGCATCTTTCAGAAAAAGAGATGTGTAAGAACAAGGGTGCACAGTTTAAAGATAGAGGGGGGACGGCTCAGGGGTAATGTGAGGAAATTCTTTTTCACGAAGAGAGTGGTGGATACATGGAACAGCCTTCCAGAGGAGGTCGTTGGGTCTAAAACAGTGGGGGAATTCAAACATGCATGGGACAGACACAAAGCAATTATAGTGGGGGGTTGCAGGAAGCAGGCTGTTGGTTAACTAGAATCTGCAGCTTATCCAGTAGGTAGGGAAATGGGCAGACTGGGTGGGCCAAGTGGTCCTTATCTGCCGTCAAAGTCTATGTTTCTATGTTTATGTTTCAGGCGCAGGAGTATAAGGTCCAGGGTGTCACTGCTAAATCGGGAATTCCCTAAGGCTTTTAGTAAGTAGGGTTTGGCTTCTCTGGGGAAACAGTTTTGAAGCAAAAAGGGGAGGGTGGGGGTGAGGGAGAGATTAGAAGATCAAAGAAGTGAGAGGAGAGCACACTGCTAAGATCTGAGAAGAAGGTGTTAAGGGTGTCGGTTACGTGTTTGGGGTCAGCGGTAATACTGCCATTGGAGTTGATTTGGGAGGGGGAGGCACCGTTTTCCCATGGAGTTCCTTTAGACTGTCCCAAAACTTTCTACCCAAGCCCCAGGATGAGGTGAGGGACACCTTATAGTGTTCAGCCTTGGCTTTACGTATTTCCCACGTACACTTATTACCAGCAGCACAGTAATGTTGTCTGTTTGCTGGTTTGCCCATGTCAATGGCTATTTGCCAAAGGGAGTCATGGTGGCGCATCGGGTCAAGGATAGTTTGGGAGATCCATGGTGAGGATCGGCCCTTGACAAGGCATTTAGTGAAGGGGGCAAATACTGTAGGTCAGAGGCATAGCTGAAGGAGTGGATAAAGTAGTTGAGCGCCGAGTCAATGTCAGGAGCATTGTTGATGGGGGACCAATCCAAGAGGGTGAAATGGCATTTTAAATGCTTAAGATTGTCAGGTTTTAGATGACATAGGAAGGTGACTTTGAGTGTTTTTTTTAACCCTGCAACACCATGTGCAAAGCACAGGAGAGTGATCGCTCAGGGCATTGGGAAGTACTGAGATGCTAGTAAGCCTAGTGCGGCGATTGGTAAGAACCAGGTCCAGATGGGAGGCAGACCCGTTCTTAGGATTATGTCCAGTGGGTGTAGGGACAACTTGTGTGAGGTCCATCGTGGTGACAGCATCTTTGTAAGAGGCAGAGGAGCTGGATTGCCAATTAATGTTGAAATCTCCAAGGGTTATGCATTCGGCTTTAGAGGGCAGGTGGGAGAGGTAGTTCAGAGTAGAGTGAAATGCAGGTTTTTGGTTTCAAGGGAGGGATGTAAACAGAGGTGACGAGGAGGGGGGCAGTGGCAGTATCGACTGAGACTTTCAGGGTGAAAGTTTGGGCACAGTGGTCCAGCTGGGCAGCTGGAAGAGGTTGGGCCTGAAGAGTGTCTCGAAGATAGAAGGCACAGCCACCGCCATGTTTTCCAATCCTATCTGCACAGAACAGCGAATACTCAGGGATGGAGACAGCGGAGTCAGGGGTAGCTTTGGAAAGCCAGGTTTCCACAAGGGATAGTATGTCAGGTTGGTGTCGGACCATCCAACCCAGAAGAAAGTCAAATTTTTTCTGCAGACTACAGATGTTGATGGAAGCAATGCGCAGTCCATCCGATGCTAGACAGGAGGAGTGGGGTGAGAAGATAGGGCCCAGGTTAGGATGTATGTTACCGCTGGATAACAGTAGGTGCAGGAGAAGAAGAGCCCTCAGGAAAGTTTGCAGGGAGTACTTGCGGAAACTGGAACCGAGTGGGGATAGGCAGTTGTGAGTTGGAATGACGTCTGGAACGAGGAGGCAAGGACAAAGGGGCAGCAGGAGGAATGGCTGTATGTTGGAGGGAAGGGGTTGTTGGTGAGAGGGGTGAGGGTAGTGGGAGGCTGTGGTGGTAGAGGGCAAGTGATGGGTTTGGCAGGGAGGGGTTAGTCCTGCTAGAGTTGAGGTGTACCTGGGCAGGGGTTTGGGTCGGGGGTGAGAAGAGTGACATAAGAAAGGACAGGAGGACAAAGTAAGCCATGGAACAGGGGCAGGATGGTGGCTAGAGGAGAGGGCAGAGATAGGAGGTAATAAAGAACAAAATCTAAAGGGCTGCTAAACTAGCACAATGGTAGAGTCACGGACTGTGGTGCATAAGGTGTAGGGTTTGAGGCAGGTGGCAGGAGACTAACTAGAGGGGATAGAGAGGGCAGAAAGACTAGATGAGAGGATGGAAAGCAGAGTAAGGTGGCTAGAAAGGGCGAAACAGGGCAGCAGAGGAGAGGAAACAGCGACTCCTAGTGGCCGCTAAATATAATGAGCAAATGGAGAAGTGGGCACTTAGAAATAGGACTGGAAGGTCACATGACCAGGCAGGGCTAATAAATTAAGAGACACCCGAGTGGGAAGGTGGCTGTGCCAGTCGAGGCAGTCGATGCGAAGCGTCGATGGGCTAACACCCCCTGGAGATAGCAGCAGGTCAGGGAGTAGTTACCTTTAGGAGCTCCGAATATCCCCCGATGTGAGTGCTTGTGAGCTGGGCTGGACAGTGAGAAGGGAGGGATAGAGGGGGTTCCAAAGTTACCTACGAAGAAGACAAAGTAAACATTAGTATGAGGCAGGGAATCTCAGCCTCACACAGCCTGGAAGGGGAGGAAGGTACTACGCATGCGTGAGCACTCTGGGAGGCCAAGATGGAGACTGGCTGGAATTCAGGAAGAATGCTTCCACAGAGCAGGAGGCCTCACAAAGATCCGCGGTGAAGCAGGCAAGTGAGACAAGCAGGCAGATATCACAGCAATGCTCTATGTGGTAACCTAGCTAGCCCCTCCCTAGCACAAAAGTAGTAACTTAGAACAGGCCTGTAACAAGTATGTGAAATAACCAATAATGCTCATGAAACTTAGCAGCTAACACCTCTCTAGCACAGTGATGGCAAAATCTGTACCTAGCTAGACACGAGCAGTATAAAAATGACACAGAGAGGATCAAGTAGGCAAAAGCAGTGAAAGGCATCCGAAACAGTATCCCAACAACATTCTTAAAGTGTCCGATGGTATCAGCAAGCTAGTCCCAGTTTGAGAAGCCGAGACTCTGGCTGAAAACAGTAGAATCAGAGGTCATAAAATAGCCTTTAACACCCCCTGGAGATAGCAGCAGGTCAGGGAGTAGGTTACCTTTAGGAGTTCTGAATATCCTCCAATGTGAGTGCTTGTGAGCTAGACTGGAGAGTGAGGAGGGAGGCGGTTCCAAAGCTACCTTTAGGAGCTCTGAATATCCCCCGATGTGAGCGCTTGTGAGCTGGGCTGGAAAGTGAGGAGGGAGAGGGTTCCAAAGCTACCTCCAGGAGCTCCAAATATCCCCCAATGTGAGCGCTTGTGAGCCGGGATGGAGAGTGAGGAGGGAGGGGGTTCCAAAGCTACCTTTAGGAGCTCCAAATATCCCCCGATGTGAGCACTTGTGAGCTGGACTGGAACACTCTACTCAATCCTATCTATTGGGGTGTTGCTGTGCCCAATAATACTGTTGAAATGAATGCAGACAGTTACTTGGGTTTGTTAGAAAAGTTAGCAATTTGGAACACAGGGGACAGATCCTGTGCTTGTGGCAGTGGTGGAGCGATGGGGGTCAGTCGGACGGCACAAAAAGCATAGTTAATAAACAAAAAAAAGAATTGTCAGCAGGAAATCAGCCCTGGGACAGAATTAGTTGCACCTGTTAAGAAGACTAATATACTCTTCAAGCTGGTCACAGAAAGGTCAATGAAAAAAGTCTTGCTGCATCTTGTGAAAAACAAGAGATGAAACTTACAAGATCAGGATGCAGAATTTAATTGACAGGAAAAGACATCTTATAAAAAGAGAGCAATGTTTTGTTTAAACATAGAGAGAGCTGGAGATTTTAAAGAGAGAGAGAGAGAGAGAGAGAGACTCAGAGGAAGGATTTTTCTTTCTACCATACACACTTTATCCTCCTCCTAGAGACTCCTGGCAGGCAGCTTTGGCCTTCCTGACAGAGGGACTCTCTCTCCAGACCCTACACCTACGCCAGAGACCCAATCCATAAGCAAGAGTCAGCCCTCAGATTCGGTGGCCATCATTGAGTGCTGCCAAGGCTCTTGTTCTTTCTCTGCTTTCTCCTGCCCCTCTCCCCACTGAAATAGGCATGTCGGAACATGCCTCCCGACCCATACTGCCCTCTGGCCATCGCCAAAGGGTAGTCAGCGAGCAGGATGACAAGTCACCCTCCTCCCAAGAGAGGGCAGCAGTCCTCCAGACGCCTGATTCTCTCTCCTCCGCCAACCACTGGCGGCCCGAGCTTGTTCCCAAACCTGGATCACTGGCATGGCACAAGGTGTGGTGTCCAGCGCCTCAACCCTCAGCGCCACCGGGCCGGCCCAGAGGAAGGATTTTTGTTTGCACTGCCACTGTGAAGAGTTATCCTGTACATTTTTTATTTTATTGCTATTGATAATAATAAAATGCTGCTTGCAAATTTTATAACTTATCCTTGTTTGCCAATGCTTTCTGACCTATGCCTCTATGACAAGCATGACCAGGGGTTCTGTTAATGGTCTGTTAATTACCTTCTAAGGGTGTAATGTGGCACAAGCAAAGCTGAGTGCCACTTGCCCCTAAAGAGTAATTAACAGACCATTAATTAACAGACCATTAACAGAAAACCCCTGGCCATGCCATATTGCTATTATAATAAAAAATATTTTTAAATAGTGTTAAACCTTATGTATGTAAATGTATGTATTTATTTAAAGAAGTTGGTATCCAGGAAAGGCACACTATCGGAGCTCAAGCTTGAGTGCGAATCTGCAGGAGGAAAGTACAGGAGAAATAAATACAAACATTGTTATCACAATACAACACACAGAATGTGCCAATAAATGTTGAGGGCAAATATTATAACACTGTGGGCTACTGAAAAGAAACATGGATAAAGGTGCAAGAACACAATCAAATGTGCTTTGCCTATTGTGATAGGAGATAATACTAAACCTTGATAGAAGGGGTATCAGAACAAGAGAGGGTCACAGGAGAGGACAGGATGTCAGGGAAGGGGTAGACAGGAATAGGAGGCAGGCGGAAGATTCCTTGGTTGATGTCTGAAGGTAGGAAGAGAGGGGGAGAGGCGAAGAGGGGAGGTGAGCAGATTCCAGAGGGAAGGGAAGCAGTAGGAGAAAGTAGCTTGTCCAGCAGAGGAGTGTGAGTAGGGAATGGAGAAGGTGTGGGAGTCCCTGGAGTGGAGAGAGTAGGAGGAGAAGGGAATAGGGAGACTAGTGAGGAAAGGTAGGAGGGGAGGACCTGATCCAGTATTTGGTGATGAAGGCAACACAGTGGGACTGGTGACGTGACGGTAGAGGATGAAGAGGGAGGAGTGAGGAGTATGGAGGGAAGAACTAGCGGCAAAATGACAGAAGGTATTGCAGAGGGTGTTCAGTCTAGAAAGGGGGGTGCCACAGACTACATCCGCACAATCAAAGAGAGGGAGAACCATCTTGGTTATCAGCTCCCGACAGACCTAGAGGGAGAGGCAGTCTCTGTTTTGATACAAAGCGCCAAGTTTTGGGCAGAGTTTGGCATGAGTAGCATCAATATGGGCAGAGAAGTCAAGTTTACTGTCAAGCCACACTCCAAGATACTTGACGGCAGGGACAACCTCCAAAGGGGTACCATCTAGTGTAGAGAAGGGGGGGGGGCGAGAGCCTGAACAGTTTCTGGCTGGTACCAAAGGTCATAGCCACCGTCTTCTTGGCGTTAACCCGGAGTTGGCTGGTGTGGAACCAGCACAGAATGCTGTGGAAATCCTGCTGTAGTGGACTGACCATGGCTGAGGCCGAGGGACCAGAAGGGTAAATGACTGTCATCCGTGTACATGTGGACATGCAAAGAGAAACAAGCAGAAGGGAGGTAGTTTAGGAAAATGGAGTACAGAATGGGACCCAGGATGGAGAGCATATGATTAGCCTCTACGTGCATGTTAATCAAAGATTTAACATAAGGGTAATAGAATGTTTGCAGCCAATCAGAAAGCACTATTTCACAGAACCTTTTTATAGTTCTTTAGGGCAACCAACTGCTGATGTCCACCGTTATAATCTGAGAACCACATAGAAACATAAAGGGATAATGTATGGCTGATTATAAAAAAAAAAAACAAGCCTGTTGTAGACATCAAGAGGTTGCCCAAGCAACCAGTGAATTTCGACAGTGACGCTTAAAAGGTTTTTGGTTGCCAGGGCAACATCGAAATGCCTACTTAGGCTTGTTGTGTATAGATGGCCACACACCGTCTTTTTTAGTGTATGGCAAGTCTTACACAAAAAAGCTGGAGTCAGCTGCACTTTAGAAATGTTTATTTTTTTATGTTAACTAGACAGCATTGCCGTGAATGGGGGTACAACAGATGGTGGCAATGAGAAATGGAGCGGGTGTATAATCTGCACAACAATCAGTTTCACAGTAAATCATAAAGGGTCAGTACTACTTGAATGGCCGCTTTGCTCATGCATTAACTGTGACTCCAACATGTCCCACTAGTAAAAATGGTTCTGCAGGGAAATAGAAAAAATAAAACAAAGAATCACCATTCTGTTTCATGTCCATTATGGGTTACAGTGGCGTGGGGGTGGGGGTGGGGGAGCACAAGGAAGCATCCGATCTTTTGCTGCAGAAGTGACGTACCTAGTGCAGCACATTAACCACTACTGCAGCACAACAATGGTGTTCTAGGCATGGATTTCCATGCTTAACAGTATTTACCATACACTATACAGAATTTGCCAACAGATAAGGACTGCTTGGCTCACCCAGCCTGCCCATTTCTTCCTGCCTGTACGCTCACTGGAGACCCTACCTGATCTCTGGCTACCTCCCCCCCCCATCCAAATAAGATTCCCTTGTGCCTATCCCATGCATGCATGAAGTCCACCTCTGTTTTCACCTCCACTGGAAGGCATTCCAGGCATCCACCACTCTTTCAGTGAAGAAGTACTTCTCACAGTCACATCCCTCCTAAATGTTCCCCCTTCCAGCTTCACTGCATACCCCCTTGTACTCATTCACCTTCTACTCTGAAAAATAGTCCCTCCCTGTACCTTGTTCTATCCTGTGAGGTATATTAATAGGTCTCTATTATACAGTAGCGTAATTTCACTAGAATCATAGGGGCTGCAAAGTCCCATTTCAGTAGTATCAGAGCAGTTGCAAGGATCCTCCACCAACCAAATTTTAAATGCATGGGAAACAATGTTTTAGGGGTTTATAGGGGTCGCAGAGAAACCACAGGGGTCTCAACCACAACCACTGGCTACCCCTAAATGACGCCCTGATATCAGATGTCCCCTCTCCCTCCTCTTTTCCAGGATGTACATATTGAGATCCCTTAGTCTCTCCTCATAGGGCTTTTGATGCAGCCCCTGCACCATTTTACTAGCCCTCTTCTTCACAGCCTCCATGCTGTCTATACCCTTCTTGAGAGTTGTAGTACAGAAGGAATGCGGCCATAATATCACGGGACACAATTTACAATTTTAGGGAAGGAAATACAGAACTAATGCTAGGGGATCATACTACATGCAAAGAGTGATGAAACTCTGGAACAAACTGGCAAGCGAAATGGCAAAGAATATGAATGGTGTTAAACTACAGTTGGATAAATGTACGCATAAACGATTGGAAAAATCCACTATGTAGTGGGGGACTGGGCTAGAAGAACCATAATAGGTCTGTTCCCAATCCGCATCATCCTTAGTGGTCTCCAGAACTGGATGCAGTACTCCAGGTGGGGTCTCACCAGCAATCTATACATAGGCAACACCATCTCCCTTCTGTGAAGATATCCCTCCCTACGCATCCCAACATCCCACTGGCTCTACCTACTGCCTTGTCGCACTGCCTGGCCAATTTGAGATAATCAGACATGATTACTCCGAAGTCTCCTTCCTGTTTGGTGACTGTCCATACCGCTTCCCCCAAATTATACTCTGCTTCTGGGTTTCTGTGCCCTAGGTGCATGATTTTGCACTTTTTTTGCACTGAAATCTAGCTACCATACCTTTGATCACTCTTCAGGTTTTCTATCCATCCCCTCTGGGATGTTCACCCTATTGCACACTTTGGTGTCACCTGCAAAGAGGCATACTTCCCTTCCAGCTCTTCAGCAATGTCACTTATAAAGATATTAAAGAGGACTTGACCAGTACTGAGACCAGAGGTACCCGCTGGCCACTCTCCCATCCTCCAGAAATGTTGTTTACCACTACCCTCTGTCACCTCTCTATCAAACAAGTTCGTGCCCAGTTCACCACCTCAGGACCCACCCAAAACTGCTCAATTTCCTAATGAGCTCTCAGTGTGGTATGGTGTAAAAGGCCTTGCTGAAGTGTAAGTAGGCCAAGTCCACCCCCCCAATCTATTGCCCTGGTCACCCAGTTGAAGAAATTGATCAGGTTCGACTGACATGACCTCACACTGTGAATCCATGCTGCCTTGGGTCTTGTAACCCACTGCATTCAAGATACTCCACAATCCTTTTCTTCAAAAGTGACTCCTTTAACTTCCCCACCACTGATGTCACACTGACCAGTCTACAGTTGCCACTCCAGGGCACTGAGGACATACCTAGTAATTCCAATTTATTTAAGAGAATACTATAGTCTAGTGTGTTGAAAGCCTTTGACAAATCAATAAACAAGGTGCATACGTGTAACTTTTTTATTCAGTCCATTTTGTATATCTACTTTTATTAGAGTCTTGGTTGTACTATGCTTTGAACTAAATTCCAATGGAAATTTATGTAGTTTGTCACTGTTCTTCAAAAAAGCTTTCAAATTTCTCATTAACAAGTCTTTCGAGCCGTCCCGTCAGTGCAGAGGTTGGATTTCCACTTGTGACGCCAGTGACCCGGGTTCAGGAACAGACCCTGGATGCTGGAGGGCCGGCCGGGGAAAGAGGGCTTCAGCATTGGATGACTGCTTGCCTTTTCTTGGAGGGAGGGCAGGAAGGCAACACGGCACTTGCTGAGTCCTGGCAGAGGCTGGGAGTATGGCAATATGCTGGGTCCCAATGACTAATGGGGCATGGTGAACGTCAGTGTACGCCTTGACATTAGTGGCACACCACACCCCTGGGGAGCAAATGAGAAACGAGCTCCGCAGTTGACCATATGATGGTCGCTGGCTCCCGCAAGACCCAGAGCAGTCCATGGACCACCTTAGCAGAACCCAGGCCAAGAATGAATGTGCTGGCCTCCCCCAACGGTGCCTTCCACCTCGGAGGAGAAGGACCCATCTGATGAAGGGTTACGCTGGGTTACCCAGGGGGGGCTGCAATGAAGGGTGATGGGTGGCTGCGACGGGGCAGTGTGGCAGCAAAGGGCATAGGTAGGCCCGAAAGGGAGGCCCACCCGGAGCTGGAAGAGCGAGCAAAACAAAAAAAGTCACTCACATATTTTTAGTACAACTGGCAATAAAGATATTGGCCTGTAGTTACCAATCTCAGATTTGGAACCTCATTTGTGACTCTCCAGTTTAATGGAAAAAGGAATGTCTGTACATGCTTGTGATGTATGCGGCACAATGTAGACGTAGTATTTGTACTGTATGCTCTTACATTTTTTAATGTTTTGTATTGTTGTGATTTGTTATTTATCAGCTTGTCACTGGTAAAAAGGGGGCATTTACGGTCATCAGCCTACACGTAAAAAAAAATAAAATGAAAATTAAAAAAATTAAATTAAACTTTGTTTTCAAAATTTTCAAAACACAACAAACATAAAAACAAGTACAATACAAAATATACATGGAGAAAAAACAGAAATTTATAATGTCTAGTGGATCTGTAAACAGTACAGACAGAGTACAGATAACTGTATAGCTGGCAGACATATAACTGTATTAGTGTCAGGTATTTACGAGGCAGCCAGAAACCCGGGCCAAGTGTACACCCTTGGTGGGGGGATACTACAAGTATCAACGGCTGAGATGGACCTGGGGGTGGTGGTGGATGTCAAGATGAACAACTCGGAGACTTGTAGGAGGGCAGCGGCAAAGGCCAACAGGATGCTGGGATGCATCGCTAGGGAGATCACCTCCCGAAGGAGGGAAGTGATACTCCCACTGTATAACTGCTTGGTGAGGCCGCACCTCGAGTACCGCGTGCAGTTTTGGGGCCACATTTAAAGACGGACACTGAACAGCTGGAGAGGGTCCAGAGGAGGGCAGCCAAAATGATTTGGGGCTTGGGGGACAGGACCTATGGGGAGAAGCTCGAAGAGCTAAATATGTACACACCGGAAGAGAGAAGGGACCGGGGGACATAGAAACAGAATTTGACGGAAGATAAGGACCGCTTGGCCCACCCAGTCTGCCCATTTCCCTACCTACTGGATAAGCTGCAGATCCTAGTTAACCAGCAGCCTACTTCTTCCTACCCCACCCCCTAGAATGGCCTTATGACTGTCCCATGCATGCTTGAATTCCACCACTGATTTTGACTCCACAACCTCCTCCGGAAGGCCGTTCCATGCATCCACAACCCTCTCTGTGAAAAAATACTTCCTTAAATTACCTCTGAGCCCCCCCCCTCTATCTTCAAATTGTGCCCTCTTGTTCTTGCACACCTCTTTTTTTGAAAGATGCTACCCTCTTGGACTTTGTTGATTCCCTTGAGGTACTTGAACGTTTCTATCATGTCCCCCCTCTCCCTCCTTTCCTCGAGGCTATACATATTAAGCTCCTTTCGTCTCTCTTCATATGTCTTCCGGTGCAGACCCTGCACCATTTTAGTTGCCCTCCTCTGGACAGCTTCCATCCTGTCTATGTCTTTGCGGAGATTGGGTCTCCAGAACTGCACACAGTACTCCAGATGGGGTCTCACCAGCTGTCTGTACAGAGGGATAATAACTTCCTGTTTTCTACTGGTGATGCCTCTCCCTATGCATCCCAGTATCTCCCAGCCCTCCTTGCTGCCCTCTCACATTGCTTGCCCACCTTTAGGTCATCTGATATGACTACCCCCAGGTCCCTTTCCATTTTTGTTGTTGTTAGTATCTCACCCCCCATTGTGTACTCTTCCCCTGGGTTTTTGTTTCCCAGGTGCATTACCTTGCACTTCTTAGCATGAATCTAAGCTGCCATACATTTGACCATTCCTCTAACCTTGCCAAGTCCCTTCTCATCCTTTCCACCCCACCCTGTGCATCAACTCTGTTGCAGATCTTTGTGTCATCTGCAAAGAGACATACTTTCCTTCCAGTCCCTCTGCAATGTCGCTTATAAAGACATTGAAGAGGACCCGCCCTAATACTGAACCCTCACGGTACCCCACTAGTAACCCTCCTTTCTTCTGAGTGGACTCCATTTACTATTACTCTCTGTGTCCTATTCTCCAGCCAATTCTTTACCCAGGCTGTCATCTTGGGACCCACTCCCAGGCTGGCTAACTTGTATATTAATCTTTGTGTGGGACTGTGTCAAATGCCTTGCTAAAGTCTAGGTAGGACATGTCCACAGCCCTCCCGATCTACTACTTTGGTCACCCAGTCAAAGAAATCTATCAGATTAAGTCTGGCATGACCTTCCGTTATGAATCCATGCTGCCTAGGGTCCTGTGCCCTCTGGCCTCTAGATACTCGACAGTTCTTTCCTTCAGAAGTGATTCCATCATTTTCCCTATCACTGAGGTTAAACTAACAGGTCTGTAGTTTCCTGCTTCTGCCTTGCTCCCACTTTTGTGAAGGGGAATCACATCTGCCCTCCTCCAGTCCTCAGGTACCACCCCATCCTCCCATGATTTGTTAAAAAGGGTAGTCAGTGGTGTCACTAGTTCTACCCTTAGTTCTTTTAGAATTCTTGGGTAAATCCCATCAGGCCCCATTGCTTTGTCCACCTTCAGTTTTAAGAGTTCTTTCAGAACCCTTTCTTCTGTAGACGGGCTGGTATCAACTTCTGTATCCAGAGTGTTTCTACTGTTTGTTTTATGTACCTCCCCCTCTTCATTTGTAAATACTGAGCAAAAATATTTGTTTAGTATCTCTGCCTTTTCACAGTCTCCCTCTGCCCACCCTCCCCCTTTATTAAACCTCACTATCCCTCCTTGGTCTTCCTTCGCTCCCTGATGTACCTATAAAGGTTTTATCCCTTCTTAACTGAGTTGGCTATCTTTTCCTCGGTTTTGGCCTTTGCTGTTCTGACTGCCTTCCCAGCCTCCTTTTGTTTTAACTGATACAGTTCTCTGTCCTGTTCCTTCTGTGATTCCTTGTACTTCCTGAATGCTTTCTTTTTCTCTTGAACCTTCGCTGCCACTTCCTTTGAGAACCATAGTGGTTTCTTACGTCGTTTTGTTTTGTTTATTTGCTTCACACAAAGGCTCGTTACCTCTGTGATGGCAGTTTTTATTATTCCCCATTGTTCTTCCACCCCTCCTTCCTGCCCATTTGCTAGTGCATTCCTTAGGCACTCACCCATTTTGGCAAAGTCAGCCCTCCTAAAGTCCAGTACTTTTGCCTTTGTATGGCTTGACTCTATTGCTGTGTTTATTGTGAACCATACTGTTCGATGGTCGCTAGTTCCCAGATGGCTACCCACTTCTACATTTGTGATCCTCTCTTCATCTCCATTTGAGAGAATCAGGTCTAAGATTGCTCCCTCTCGAGTGGGCTCCAATACTAGTTGTCTAAGGCATGCCCCCTGTAGGGCATCTAGAATAACTCCACTCTTCGAAGTGGCTGCTGCAACTGCACTCCAGTTAACGTCTGGCATATTCAGATCACCCATCAGCAATATCTCCCCTTTTTCTGCCATTCTAAGTATACTTTCTACCATTTCCTTGTCCATTTCCTCCCCCTGAGAAGGGGGTCTGTATACAACCCCTGTGCGGATTGTGGTGCCATTGCCTGTCTCCAAATTTAACCACAGTGCTTCTTCTCCTCCCTGTTTACCCTTTTGTTCTGTTGCTTTTATTCCTTCCCTTATGTAAAGAGCTACTCCTCCTCCTCTTTTACCCTCCCTGTCCCTCCTGTAGATAGTGTATCGTGGTATGTTTACGTCCCAGTCATGGTTTTGTGTGTACCATGTTTCTGTGACTGCTACGACATCCAGATGTTCCTCCTCCATCAAGACCACTAATTCAGGAAGCTTGTTACTCAGACTATGGGCATTGGTACTCATTGCTCTCCATTTTGATGGCTTTACCTTCTGTTGCAGCATCCCCACTGACCTTTCTACTCGGTCTTTTTCTCATTTAGTACCCGTTTGTAGGAGAGGCTGGGATTTTCCTGCTGTATCAGTGCCTCCCCTTTGACTAGTTTAAAAAGCTTGCAATGAAGCATTTAAACCGATTGCTCAAAGACTTGTTCCTTCCTGGACAGATGCAGACCATCCTGCCAGTATAGGCTGGTGTCCCTCAGGTGGAACCCCAGTCCCAATGAAGCCAAACCCCTGTGCTCCACACCATTTTTCAACCATTCATTAAACTGCATGGTGCTAATTACCCTCGCTTCCCCATCCATTGACAGGCAGCACCTCTGAGGAAGAATACTGTGTGTGCTACTTGTCTTAGGCCCTCCCCAACTCAGCAATGTCCTCCTGCACTGCTCTAATCTCATGATGAGCCAAGTCATTTGTCCCTAGGTGGACAATTACGTCCAGCTCAGACTCCCTTGCAGCTGTTCTCGTGATCCTGAGATAAGCTTCCTGTCCCTCAAGCCATGGCACAGGCAGAGCTGCCTTACTTCAGTTCCCAGCTCCCCCAGTTCTATCCCTATAATTGGAGTCCCCAACCAGGAGCTGCTTCCTTTCCTGTGGTGTCCTCTGCCTCCTTCCTGTGGGCCTCCCTTGTGACAGTTGTCATCAGTCTTCTCTGCGGGTGCATCCATAGGGGAGCTATGCTCCCCCAGAATGGTGTATGGATTGTGGAGTGGAACAATTGACTGGGTGTGCCTCTGTTCCACCCTCCTCACCCTCCCTGAGCCCACTGTGGTCCAACTGCTGTGCTTTCTTCGCAACCTCTGAGGTAGTGGTGGTGGCGCTAGTGCTCCCTGGATGGGGGAGGTTCCCTTCCTACTCTCCAGTGTGGCCTGGGGGAAGGTTTCCTTACTACTGTCCAGTGCGGCCTGAAGACGGGCAACTTCCTCCCTCAGGGCAGAGAGTTGTCTGCAAATAGGGCAGCATCTAAGCCTCCAGAAAGACTCCCGGAAGACTGCTGCCCCACAGCCATTACATTGCACTACTCCCCACATGTTCATCTACTTTTCTTTTGTTTGTTTTTGTATGTGTGTGTGATAGGTTTGTTATATAGAAATATATATCTTATACAATGTGTATGCTTATATTGTCAGTGCAGTGTGCTAGAGAGGATATGACAGTGATATGCACCTTGCACCCTTGAGGAAATGATGTCAGAACCTCAGGTATAAAGGAACTATTTCCAGGGTGGGTTGGGTGAGGGGTGGGAAGGGTTGGGCCTAAACTGTGCCCTCACAAACAATCAGCTAAGCTCTCACCCACCACCGCTGCGATGAGAGCCTTCCTGTCAGCAAGATACCCTACACAACAATTTGACAGAGAAAATACCCTGCTAATCAAAACAGAAAAATCCAGACATCCAAGTCAGACACAGGTAAACCTCTCCAGCCCCAAAACAGCCTGGTGGTTTGTTAGCCACAAAGGAAAATCAAATATGCAGTTATTTCAGCCCTTCTGAAGATGCTGACAAGATAAGCAGTTTTGAAAACCCCCTTCCTGAATTAAAAACTAAAATAATTAAACACAAAGCAATACCGATGTAAAAGTAAGGAAAACTTCTCTCAGATGTGAGCAAGAGAGAGATTAGTTACAGATATCTAGTTCAATATAGTATATCCCATGCAGCTTCTCAGTTGTTTCAAAGCACACCCAGTACACAACTTGGAAGAAGATGGACTTCTCATGACATGATAGAGGTCTTCAGGTATATGAAGGGGGTAAATAGGGGAGGAGCAGTCAGGGTGCTCCAAAGGAAGGAGGGGGAGGGCAACTAGAGGGCATGGGTGGAAGCTGGAGGGGGAGAGATTCAGGGGAGAAAGGAGGAGGTGCTACTTCACTGAGAGGGTGGTGGAGCCATGGAGTGCGCTGCCCAGGGGGCTGGTGGAGGCAGAGAAGGTGGAGGGGTTCAAGAGGGGGGTGGGACAGGTACAGGGGCCGGGTTCTGGAAGCAAAATCCAATGCAGCAAGAATATTTGGGACTGGGAAGGGAGAAGCCAGAGAGAGAGAGGGAGAGGGGGGCAGCAAGGTCTGCACCCAGGGTGGGGGCTGACCAAATGAGCAGACACGAAAGACCGTTAGGCCTATTCTGCTGGCATTTTAGTATGTTAGTATGTTAGATATAGTACATCAGACCAATTTGTGAATCTGTATGATTTGGGTGAGGTTCCACGCCACCAGAGATTCACCTAGAGGTAATGACAGATTAGAAATGTATACTAGGGCTGGCCTGGTGGTGTAGAAGGCTGAGGTGCTTGCGCCTTACCTCTTACCACGCCAACGACCCATGGTCGGGAGCAACCTCGGTTGTCGGTGGGTCAGTGGATCGAGCATCCCATGGACTGCTCTCCATCTCTGGGGAGGTTGGGAGGTTACGACCACTGAGCTGCTAGCTCCTGGTGGTGACTGGGGACTTGTGTAGGCTCAGGGGGCACAAGTGTGGCTTGGCACGGGCCAACGTCAGACATGCAGTACATGGATGTACGCACAGCAGCGTTCCTGATGCCACTGCACACCTGTGCCGTGGGGGGAACTACTGCAGGGAAAAACAATCTTCCAGCGTACAATATGAAGGCCAGCCCAGGTGGCGCCAAGAGCGGATGCATTCAAGACAGCTCCCGAGCCCAGCCCCCAGGTCTTCTGCGTGCGGGGTACCTGTGAAGGGCATGGGAAGGAAGGGCAAAAGGGTCAGAGCTCTGACTGTAACGGTGCAGCACTGAGGAGTCCATGCTGGATGGGGGGGAACCACAGCTACATCCCCCTAGCCGAGGAAGTATAAACAGAATGATTAAAATAAATAAATAAATGTATACTAGGGGAGCAGCAATGGTGGTGTGGTAAATTTCAAAAACTTAGCTGGAATGTTATCCAGCCCTCATTAAAAGAGCTAGAATAGCCTTTTAAATTATTTGGGCTCCAGTCAGCATCTGGGGGAGAACAAACAGCACTGCTAGAGGTATGCCAAGAGACACAGATCAGCCCACCAGCACGGAGCTACAGTCAACAGAGGCATTGTGAGTTTTCTCCAATGGTATAAGAACACTATCTTGCATGGTTATGGCAGACAGAACCGCTTGGCTTCACTATGCCGCCCTGTCACCTAAACTGCAAGAGATGCCACCATAAAGGTATAACACCGTAAGTGACATCTCACATAGCACCAATAAACTTCTAACGTTTGGGAAAGTGTTTGGGAAAATACAGCACAGCTGAGAAGGGGGTTAGCACATCAGTTACAGTAGTTGCAAAATAGCAATATGTAGAAGCCACTTCATAGATACTTGAAACATGAGATGTTAAGGCTAGGAATTAATTAATGTGGTCAGGGGAATCAGGGAATGGGAAGGGGTGATTGTGTGAATTATTTTCCTGTCTGCAAATATGACCAGCAACACCATTTTGAGCGGTGATGTTATCAGGTTGAAGGGGGATGATCAAAAACACAGAGAAGGAGGTGATCATAACACAAAGGGAATTTATGGTTTTATATTCATATTGTTAGCTGCTCATTGAGCAAGATTTCTATGGATTTTTGCTGTAAAATCCCAGTGTCCAAGAGGCAGCCTTCCTCTTCATGTGGAACAGAGGACTTCTGAGGGATGGTCCCTTGTAATGTGGACCAGCTGAAAAGTACCCACACAATTCTAGACTGGTATTTATTCACTTTCTGCCCTGAAGTAAGCAGAAAGGATAATATGCACAAAGCCATGAGCACTAGCCTGGCACTCCGTCCTGGTTTTTGCTTCCTTTGAGTTGGCAGGTATCCTCCTCACATGTGCAGCTGCCTGCAGGGGAACTTTTCCTTGGGCATGTGGGAGACAGCATCTCTTAATGCAATCAGGCAGGTGCTACAGCCCAGAGGTCAGAGCACCAAGCAGACCTGAATCTGGAATCCATGGCCACCACCTGCATACTCTGTGACTATAAACAAGACACTTAACCTCCCTATTCTTCCAGGATGTACCGGGAAATAAGCTTTGGCTCAGTGTACCTTTAAAGGCCAAAAGAATTCTAAGCTAAAAAAAAAAAAAAACACAACGTATTGGAGTAGTTCCGCCGTTGTGCTCTACACCCACTCGGTATTATGTCCGCTCAGCGCTGCTGCTGGCCACCAGGCTGCCTTGCTCCCTGTAGCTGCTCTCTCCCTGCTGCTTTTTGGCTATCATGTCAAGGACCACAACCTTTCCCTGCTTCTTCTTCTCAGTGAAACTTTCTCCCTCACCACTGTTGCTGCTACTTGCCTTCTCTTGTCCCCACTACCTTCACCACAGCTCCTTCTCTTTCGTAGAGTTTTGATCAGAAACAGGCCAAGTACACTTGCTGCCTTCTTCAGCCACACACAGCCATGGATGGGCGAGACAGGAAAATAATGTGCACACCATGGCAGTCAGTGCCATACCCAGGGATCATGAAAGCTTGTGAGCTGATCATCAGAATGCTGGTCTCTATTTATAATCGCTTTGGAGGTTCAAGACAAAACAATTACACAGCTCCCTGCCCGGAAGACATTTCTCAGTCCACCTATGGACACATCCACGTGTACCTCACTAAGTTTGCTATGTCTGTAGAGGAAGACCATACAACGAAGGCAGCAGAATAAGGCCATCAGATCTATCAAGTCTATTCGTATTGCAGGGTCCTCAGTGTCAGCTACTGACCCTGCCCCCCTTAACTAGCCCCTCCTTCCTCCACCCTCTTGACCCTTATGTTCCCTTTAACTTTGTCCCAGCCCCTCTTGAAACTGCACACCATTTTAATGAAACCACCTCCTCAGGAAGGCCATTCCAGCCTGTAAGGGTTTAAATTCTTCTACCAGAAATTAGTTTTTTTTTAAAGTCTGTTGCAACAGCATTCCTTTTCTTCCTTTCTTTCTAAAACACTATTGTTATATAGGCTGGCCACCTATATAAAATATCTGTTAAATGCTCTCTTTTTTATCTTGTGTATTTCTGATACTTGAATTAAACCCCCGAGGTTTGGGTTAGTTGGGTACGATACCGCATAGAAATATAAGAGAATAGCTTCGATTGAATATCTAAATATATTATTGCAGTAGCCCAGCGTCTTCTTTCTGAATGCGTACTCTAGTTTTTACCTGTTGTATTAGAAGAGCTTATTGTACTGCATGGATGTGCGAATTTTCCTCGCGCACTTACCAGGAGTTGTAGTAACCCCCCCCCCAAACATGAATGTAACTAGCGTTTCCCTTCCTGTGTATCTATGTAATTATTAATCCTTTTCCCTGGTAATCGCGTTTTCCTGAAAACCGCCTTTTATTTTGGAGTCTCACTCTGCAGTATGCCTATGAAAACTTTTAGGCTATAATACTGCTCGACGGTCCGAACCTTCGCTCGCATTCTTGCGAGCTGCTGTAACTTCCCTTCCTTTTATTTCCCTCGTTTCTGAATATGTCCGTGGAAAGTGAAAACTTAACACACCGTACAAAGCATACACTGCTGGTAACTTGTATAAAAGAGCAGAATCTGAGTTTGTAAATGGTATCTGCACTTCCCGCTCTCCTTGCTTGTTTGAATTTTTCCTCTGGCGTCTCCACGTAAACAAATCTACTGTACTGTTAAGCTCTGGCATCCGGCTGTATTTCTGGAACGACGCTTCTGCCCTTTGATATGTAAAATTTCACATCATGTTTTCTTTTTCCTTTCAAAATCTTCCCTAAACCCAAATACTAAGTCGGGTTTATAGCTAACGTTAGCACCATAGATGTTTGCGAATTTTATACAACCTATAGTTAGCTGAGCTGTATTCTGTTAGGTTAGAAAAACCCAGAATGTTACAAATCTGTACAAATTAAGCGACACTGAATTATCTGAGCCCCTTTACAAATCCCTCTTGAAAACTCAGATTAGGTAAACTCCCCCATTTATGCAGTATTTTTTTACGCTCTATGTTTATTTTAGGTTTTACCTTTTGCTTATGTGAACAGTCCCTCCAATGCTAGACTGTTTTGTGAGCCTTTTCTTTAGAGCCAGCCGGCTGGATTCTGTCTATATTTAAAGGTATACACCGGGGGGTGGAGTTATGTTTGGACACTTTAGAATTTATTTTAAAATAAGTCTCTATTTTCAGGTCCTGAACCTGTGATAGGCTAAATGATGTAAAGACTGTATTATGAATGTGTTTCATATAAAATTACTATTTATTTATAAACAAAGACTGTTTAATCTAACTAAAGAGGGGACTTAGATGTCACATGGTTAAAGGGTATATAGACATCTTTGGTTCATTTAGACAGATAGTTTGGTGAGGTGCAGGCGTGTTCTGTCCTCATAGTAGGCAGATGCACTAGCAGTATTCTGGTGTTTGTCTTGAAGTATTATCATTGCAATTTTATTTTCTTTTTTTTGTAAACGCCAGAAGTTCGATTTTGTTTTATTTGTGCTTATAAATAAATTTTTTGTTTGAAGCACCAATTGGTTGACAAGACATCCTCCTTTATGATACCCACACCTTCACACGTGGTTTTAGAAGTGGGATATCTGGAGGTACTGCTTTCAGTATCGGAAGGAGGTCGTGGATGTCCCAGAAGGTACCTACTGGAGTACTGACCAGAACCATGGCAGAAAAACTTGAACAACCCTTGATGACTGGACTACCAGATGTCAGACGAAAAACCATGAAGCCTGAGGAAGATGCCGATGAAGAGAAGGAGGAGTTGGAGAAGGAGCCCCCTACTGGTGATTCACATGATTTGCTGCAATGGTTGTGTATGCAACAGATTGCCATGGCAAAGCAGAGGGAGAAAGATATACAGCGGAATGAAGATAGGTGGGCGACACCTTACGAGGCCATACAAGCCCTTGGCATGGTAGGCCCCCTCCACCTCGAGGGGATAATCCTAAGGACATTAAACTAGCAATTGAGTGAAACTGGCGGGCATTGAAACACTACCTTACACAACTTATTCGAGGCATTATGCGAGGCATGTCAATGGCGAGAGATCAGTGGGTTATACGTCTGGCCCCATACCTAACAGGGAAGGCACAGCTGGCTTATGGTAATGTAGACAGTGCTTTGAGTGAGAACTATGACACTGTTAAAGAAGCCATCCTTAAGCGGTATGATATTTGTCTAGAGACATATCGACAAAGATTTCGAACATTGTGGTTTCAAGTATCTGATACTCCACAAGAAGCATATACTAGGCTAAAAGATCTCTGTACTAAATGGTTGCACCCAGCCACTAATACAAAAGAACAGATGCTAGAGACAGTTGTGTTGGAACAATTTATTCGTATCTTACCACATGATGTTCAGATGTGGGTACGGGAACATCGCCCAGAGACGTCCAAGAAAGCAGTCCAACTGGCCGAAGACTACTTAACTGCCCGACCTAATAGGGCTAAAGGACATTCTGGAGCTGGTACTGTCCAATCTATGGTAAGAACGTATACGCCTTCTTCACCAGCCTCTAGTAATACTGTCAAACCACTGAATATGTCTAAAGTACCCCATATTGATATAACCTGTCACTACTGCCAAGGGAAAGGACATATAGCTAGGTTTTGTCCCAAAAAGAAGTCTACTTCCACACATCTGGCCTTAGCCAATTGGGGGCAGTATATAACACCTGTTACAATAAATGGCAGAGAAACGTTTGGTCTGTTGGACTCTGGCAGTAGGCAAACCTTAATCAAAGCTGATATGGTACCTACAATCACCGATAAAACTGCTCAAACAACAGTGACTTGTATACATGGTGACACACATAGATACCCAGTACAACAGGTGGAAGTACAAATGCAATCTAATGTGCGAAGAATGAATGTTGGAGTGGTTCCTGATCTTCCAGTGCCAGTTATTATGGGACATGACCATCCAGATTTTGCACAGTTACTTTCTAATGCTACAAATATGGGGGCTGTGACAACTAGGGCACAGAACAGAATAAATATAGAATTATCACAATCTTTCCCTTTTGAGGATGAACTATTTGGGCTTCCCGGAAAAACAAGGAAGACAAGAAGGAAAAAGCGCCAAGAGAAACAGGTGTGGCAACAAATCCAGAAAGATATAAAGGACAATAATGACTTTAAAGTATTAGAATTTATAGAGCTAAGTTCTCAAGCAGAGTTTAGAACAGCCCAGTTGCAAGACATTACTTTAAAACCTTTTTTTTTTCCCTAATAGGTGCTGAATCAAATCCTAAACAGAAATATGTTCTACACAATGGGTTGTTATACCGAAAATGTTTTAATGAAAAAAAAAGGTGATATGGTATTACAATTGTTAGTGCCCACTGGATATCGGGAACAGTTGTTGAACCTTGCTCATGACTTACCAATAGCCGGTCACTTAGGCCGGGAACCTACATTACAGAGACTACTGTACAGATTTTTCTGGCCGGGAATACAGGAACAAGTGGCTGAATATTGTAAGTCATGTGTACAATGTCAACAAGTGAGACCAACATTGCAAAAAGATAAGGTGCCCCTGCAGCCCATACCATTAGTGGATACCCCATTCACTCGGGTTGCAATGGATATAGTTGGTCCTTTACCTAAGAGTGCTAAAGGGAACCGATTTATTCTAGTAGTGTGTGATTATTTTACAAAATACCCTGAAGCAATTCCTTTACGGACAGTCACGACAGATAAAATAGCGGAAGAACTAATTAAAATATTTTCCAGAATGGGCATACCAAAAGAAATACTGACAGATAGGGGCAGCAATTTTTGTTCCCAGGTGCTGAAACGCCTCTATCATGCCTTAGGGGTACATTCTATTCTTACTTCTCCTTACCATCCACAATCTGATGGTCTAGTGGAGTGCTTCAATAAAACATTGAAGCAAATGTTAAAGAAATTTATTAGTGATGAAGGCAAGTATTGGGATAGGTATTTACCCTATCTAATGTTCGCATACCGTGAGGTTCTCCATGCATCTACAGGATATTCACCTTTTGAACTGCTGTATGGGAAGAATCCAAGGGGAATACTAGATATTATAAAGGAAAAATGGGAAGGGTCTAAGGTAGATACTATCCCTGTATCCACTTTAGAGTACGTCAACACACTACATCAAAGGTTGACAAAATATGCAAAAGCCGCCCAACAATGTAATAGAGAACATCAAGTAGGACAGAAACAATATTATGATCAGAAAGTGGGCAATAAAACATTCCAACCTGGTGATAAAGTTCTCCTATTATTACCTTGTACTGAGAACAAACTCTTAATGAAGTGGCAGGGACCTTATACAGTACACCGTCAAATAGGGCCAGTGAACTATGAGATCATTTGTCCCGACAAGAAGCAGTCGCTAAAGATTTATCATGCTAACTTACTGAAAAGATGGCATGATCGGAGTTCACATACCCTATTTGTACACCCCGAGATAGCTGATAGTGAATTAGAACTTGCCTATGAGCAGTTGGAAAGCCAAGGGAACATAAAAGAAATAGCTATAAATGATAAATTAGGTACTGAACAACTGCAAGAGGTACAAGGTTTAATACACACTTTCCAAGGGATATTTACAACTGTCCCTGGGACAGTGGAGGGAACTGAACACCACATAGAGTTGTCTGATCATAAACCTCTGAGACACAAGTCCTATAGAATTCCAGAGAGTTTAAGAGAAGAGGTAACTAAAGAATTGCTAAAGATGCAACAACTAGGGGTAATTGTTCCTTCTAAAAGTCCGTGGAGTTTCCCCATGGTTGTTGTAAATAAAAAAAAAGAGGGAAGTGTACGGATCTGCCTGGACTTTCGAAAACTAAATGAGATATCAAAGTTTGACGGGTATCTAATGCCACGTATTGATGACATTATAGATAGACTGGGCAATGCCCAGTACATCAGTACGTTGGATCTTTCGAAGGGTTACTGGCAGATTCCTCTAGATACTGATTCACAGGACAAGATGGCATTTAGTACCCCTATAGGATTATTTCAATTTACAAAGATGCCATTTGGGTTGCATGGAGCACCCGTAACCTTCCAGAGATGTATGGACCAGTTATTACATTCCCATCTAGATTATAGCGCAGCGTATTTAGATGACGTTATCATCTTCAGCACCTCTTGGGAGGAACATGTAAAACATTTACATAATATATTAACGGTAATAGCACAGGCAGGACTGACTATTAGCCCTGCAAAATGTTCCATGGGCATGCAGGAAACTAAATATCTTGGGTTTATAATAGGAAATGGAAAGGTGAAGCCTGAAATAAATAAGTTAGATGCTATAGCTAGTAGTCCAAGACCACAAACAAAAAAACAGGTACATTCGTTTTTAGGACTGGCCAATTACTATCGCCGATTTGTAAGCGATTTTGCTGATATTGCTACCCCTCTAATTAATTTAATGAAGGAACATAATCCTGACAAAATCCATTGGACTGAACAATGTGAAGAGGCTTTTACAACATTGAAGGCCAGATTATGTTCGTACCCAGTATTATACAGCCCTGATTTCCACAGACCCTTTATGGTACAGACAGACGCCTCTGAACATGGTCTGGGAGCTGTTCTCTCTCAAATGGACGGGCAAGAGGAGCATCTTATTTTATATATTAACCGAAAATTACATCAAAGAGGGACTAAATACTCTAATATTGAAAAAGAATGCTTGGCTATTCATTGGGCGATAAATGCGTTAACATTTTATTTATGGGGAAGACCCTTTACAATCATAACAGATCATAATCCATTGTGTTGGTTGCAGACTATGAAAGATAGAAATCCACGCATTATGAGATGGTATTTAGCTCTGCAGCCATACAAATTTGAAATACGACATAGAGCTGGGAAAATGCACCTTAATGCTGACTATCTTTCACGTTATGGAGCAGGTACTGATACATGATTACAGACCCCGGAGTAAGAAAGATGGAATTAAAAAAAAAAAAAAAAAAAAAAAATTTTATATATTAATATAATTCATTATTACTTGTATAATAAATATTGGGACTCCGGGGTGGAGCTTTGGGAGTGGGTGGGTCAAAGCTCCATCTCCCCTTTTGCGCTTTATAAAGGGGGAGATCTGTTATTTAAAGTAAACCAAAGGTGGTATTTAGGATGTAATACACTTTGGTTTCCTCTTAAAGGGGGAGGAGTGTAAGGGTTTAAATTCTTCTACCAGAAATTAATTTTTTTTTAAAGTCTGTTGCAACAGCATTCCTTTTCTTCCTTTCTTTCTAAAACACTACTGTTATATAGGCTGACCACCTATATAAAATATCTGTTAAATGCTCTCTTTTTTATCTTGTATATTTCTGGTACTTGAATTAAACCCCCGAGGTTTGGGTTAGTTGAGTACGATACCGCATAGAAATATAAGAGAATAGCTTGACTGAATGTCTAAATATATTATTGCAGTAGCCTAGCGTCTTCTTTCTGAATCAGTACTCTAGTTTTTACCTGTTGTACTAGAAGAGCTTATTGTACTGCGGATATGCGAATTTTCCTCTGAGCTAGAGAGTTGTATAACCCCAACATGAACGTAACTAAGCGTTTCCTTCCTGTGTATCTATGTAATTATTAATCCTTTTCCTGGTAATCGCGTTTTCCTGAAAACCGCCTTTTATTTTGGATTCTCACTCTGCAGTATGCCTATGAAAACTTTTAGGCTATAATACTGCTCGAACGTGTGCACCTTCGCTCGCATTCTTGCGAGCTGCTGTAACCCTCCCTTCCTTTTATTTCCCTGCGTTTCTGAATATGTCCGTGGAAAGTGAAAACTTAACACACCGTACAAAGCATACACTGCTGGTAACTTGTATAGAAGAGCAGAATCTGAGTTTGTAAATGGTATCTGCACTTCCTGCTCTCCTTGCTTGTTTGAATTTTTCCTCTGGCGTCTCCACGTAAACAAATCCCCTGTACTGTTAAGCTCTGGCGTCCGGCTGTATTTCTGGAACGACGCTTCTGCCCTTTGATATGTAAAATTTCACATCATGTTTTCTTTTTCCTTTCAAAATCTTCCCTAAACCCAAATACTAAGTCGGGTTTATAGCTAACGTTAGCGCCATAGATGTTTGTGAATTTTATACAGCCTATAGTTAGCTGAGCTGTATTCTGTTAGGTTAGAAAAACCCAGAATGTTACAAATCTGTACAAATTAAGCGCACACTGAATTATCTGAGCCCCTTTACAAATCCCTCTTGAAAACTCAGATTAGGTAAACTCCCCCATTTATGCAGTATTTTTTTACGCTCTATGTTTATTTTAGGTTTTACCTTTTTGCTTATGTGAACAGTCCCTCCAGTGCTAAACTGTTTTGTGAGCCTTTCCTTTAGAGCCAGCCGGCTGGATTCTGTCTATATTTAAAGGTATACACCAGGGGGTGGAGTTATGTTTGGACACTTTAGAATTTATTTTAAAATAAGTCTCCTATTTTCAGGTCCTGAACCTGTGATAGGCTAAATGATGTAAAGACTGTATTATGAATGTGTTTTCATATAAAATTACTATTTATTTATAAACAAAGACTGTTTAATCTAACTAAAGAGGGAAGGACTTAGATGTCACATGGTTAAAAGGGTATATATAGAAATCTTTTGGTTCATTTAGACAGATAGTTTGGTGAGGTGCAGACTTGTTCTGTCCTCATAGTAGGCAGATGCACTAGCAGTATTCTGGTGTTTGTCTTAAAGTATTATCATTGCAATTTTATTTTCTTTTTTTTGTAAACACCAGAAGTTCGATTTTGTTTTATTTGTGCTTATAAATAAATTTTTTGTTTGAAGCACCAATTGGTTGACAAGACATCCTCCTTAATGATACCCACACCTTCACACAGCCCACCACCACCTTCTCCTTGAAGAAGAGCCTCCTAGCCTCTCTCCTAAAATGCCATTGCTCATGTTTCAATTCCCACTGAGCTTGAAGAGACCCTCCTTGTTTACCCTATTTATTCCACTGAAATACTTGATGGTCTCAATCATGTTCCCTCTCTCTCTCTCTCTCTCTCTCTCTCCTCTAGCAAGTACATGTTCAGGGCCTCAAACCTCTCCTCGTACATCTTACCCTGCTGGCCCATGATCATCTTAGATGCCCTCCTCTGGACCATCTCCAGCAGGTTTATGTAATTTTTAAGGTATTGGCACTAGTACTGCATGCTGTACTCCAGGTGTGGCCTCACCAATGACCTGTACAAGGATAGTATAACCTCCTCCTGCCTACTGCTGATCCCCCAGTAATGCAGCCCATTTTATTTGCCTTAGCTGCCATGTTCCTACATTCTGTGGAGTGCTTCAGGTCACTAGTAATCATCACCCTCAGGTTCTTCTCCTCCTCGGATGCAGCTACCCAGACCCCCCCCACCCCAGGCTGTAGTCATTCCTTGGGTTCTTGGCTCCAGTATGCATAACTTTGCACTTCTCTGCACTGAAGTCAAATTGCTAAATCCCAGACTACCCCTCCAGCTTTTCCAGATCTTCCCTTAGGTCTAGTACCCCTTCTGCTGTGTTCATCTTCCCAAAGAGCTTGGTGTCGTCCACGAATAGGTAAATTCTGTCCAAATGCCATCTCCAATATCATTGATGGAGACAGTGAAAAGCACAAGTCTAAGCACTGAGCCTGTCGGACCCCACTGGAGAGCTCACCTACAACCACAACATTCTGGGTCCTGCACCTTAGCCAGTTTTCCACCCACCTGGTCAATCCCTAGATTCCAGAACTTTTTATCAACCACTTGTGAGGTACAGAGTCAAAGGCCTTGCTGAAGTCCAAGTAAAGGATGTCCACCACAGAGGGACACCATGGCATCCAGAAACATAGACGATCATGGCAGAAAAAGACCAATGGTCCATCCAGTCTGCCCAGATGATAGTATCACATTCCAGAACCTGTTGTCCCTGTGGGGTCTTCACTGACTCTACTCTCCCTACTGTTCTCCATGTTTCTGCCTCCCTCATCCTTCTGAGTAGCTGCTATATTCATGGCTCTATCCAAGCCATGTTTGAAGCCGTATAAAAGGAGACCTGTGCATGTTATTCAGATCATTAGATGATAGCATTTTAAGATCTGAGCTTGGACTAATATTCAACCAAAGTAGATTAAGTGATAGGAAACACTCAAAGCAAATGTGTTTGGACAAATGGAATCTACTACCCAGGAAAAACTGGTTTAGTATCAGGGCTATAAAGGCATGGAATGCTTTACCAGAGGTGGTAATTGCAAGCAAAGATATGTATGCATTCAAACATAACTTGGATATGGTAACGAGTAATGAGATCAAATTCAGGGGTCAGTTTTGAATTTGAATTTAAACTGACTAGAAATTATAAAAAGGTAAGCATGTGGACGAAAGTCTTTTTAAGCTTGAAACATCTATGAAATCTACGGTTTTGGCATCCACTACCTCTGCCGGCAGGCTATTACGTGGCTCTACCACTCCCCTAATCACACCCTCCTGGACTGGGGCTCTCTCCTCCCACCCCCACCACACTGTTGCTGCAGTACTCTCCCAAACACCTTCAGTAACAACTGAATGACGCTCTGTATCAGGAAAGTATGGCACCCTTTCTCCTCCCGAAGCACATTTTATCTAGGTCCCTCCACTCACTTAACATCAATGCTCTCCTGAGCGACCTTGCTGGAACAGATGGACAGTCATTTTCTCCGCCCCTAACACTGACGTGGGTTTCGCTCTGTTCCATTCCAAATTTTCCTTTGTCTGGGACAAGCATGCCCCTCTCAGAAAGTCTAGGGTTACATCTTCACACCACCCCTGGATTACTCCCAAACTTTCTGATCTGTGCAAGTCCTGTGATTACACATGGGCGTTACAAATTATCTCACTCCATGTCTAACCTCCTATCCTACAGGGCGCTTAGAAATTCTTGTATGAAGGCTGTCCACCCTGTCAAATCCCTCTCATTTAAGGCCAGCCTCCAGAATATCCTTAACTCCCCAGCCAAATTTTGGAAGGTGATTCACTCCCTTTTTGACCCTCCACCCTAGTCTGCTCTCCCAGTTCTCATGGTTAATGGTTCATCTTTCTCTGACCTTCCCTCTGTAGCAGCTCACTTCAAAGAGTTCTTCACTGTTTGTTTTCCCTCCTCTCCCCTTACTCCTAGCTCCTCTCCTCTCCCTCCCTGCTCCACTCTCCTCTCTGCCCCACCCCTCCCTAGAAACATAGAAGCATAGAATTTGACGGCAGATAAGGACCACTTGGTCCACCAAGTCTGCCCATTTTCCTACCTGATGGATAAGCTGCAGATCCTAGTTAACCAACAGCCTACTTCCTCCTACCCCCCATTAGGACTGCCTTATATCTGTCCCATGGATTCTTGAATTCCCCCACTGTTCTTGACTCCACAACCTCCTCAGGAAGGCTGTTCCATGCATCCATAACCCTCTCCGTGAAAAAATACTTCCTCACATTACCTCTGAGCCGTCTCCCCTCCCTGGGTTTTCATTTCCCCCGTTACTACTCAGGAAACCTTGCTAGCTCTTTCCTCTCTCAACCTGTCTAAATCTAGCCCTGACGGGTTGGATCCTAAACTTATCACCTTTTAGCTCCTCTGACTACTCTCCTCTTCTCATCTCCTCAACCTCTCCTTCTCCTGCAGTACTGTTCCTCAGTTATGGAAGACTGCCAAAGACTCCCTCTTCATAAAGGGGGGTGACCCTTCCTCCCCTGGCAACTTCCATCCTATCTCCCTCCTCCCTTCTCTTGTAAAGCTGCAACAGAAACATGCCTACTCTAGGCTTGATGACTTCCTTTATTCATCCAATTTCCCCTCCCCTTCCAGTCTGGTTTCTGGAATCACCACTCCACTGTCTCCTCCTGCTGCACGTCACTGACTTCATCCTCAATGGGATGGATCAGGGGCACATCATAGTGGCCTTTTTCATCTATCTGGCCAAAGCCTTTGACTCAGTGCCCCTCCACTCCTTCTGGACATTCTGAGCTTGCTGGCCTCTCAGCTCCCGATGTTGACTGGTTCCGTTCCGACCTCATGGGCCATCAACTGTCAGTACAGGTAGGAAGCTTCCTGTCACCTCCCCTGCCCATCCAGGCTGAAGTCCCACAGGGCTCCATCCTTGGTCCCGTCCTCTTCTCCATTTTCCTGAATGACCTTCCCTCTTCTGTGCCAATTCACATTCATGTATGTACGCAGATGACTGCACGTTTACAGTTCTCCTCATTTAATTTTAATCTCAAGTAGCAAATCACACTTATATATGAACAACTGTGCTGGGCCCCAATTATTTTCAGCTTAATCCATTAATTAGTTAATGGGTCAGTGTGAAAAAACAATGGGAACCATCACAGCTATCCCCAGCTGCCACTCTTAACTTAGAGTGCGGCAAAAGGACTCAGGAGACAGGTGAATTTTGCGTGGATGCTACAGCTGATCAGAGGATGGAGTGAGTGCCTGGGTTTTCTTTTGGCAGTGGCAGAATGAAGTCGGGTGGGGTGAGAGGAGCTGCGGTGGCACTCCAAGATTGGGGGCAGATGGGTTGAAGTCAGTTCAGCTCCATTCATCGCTGTCTCCCTACTCCATAAATTTGCCTTCAAAGCTTATGACTTACATTACTGAATCCCTAAAAGCCTGTGACACATTACTGGATGGGATCCTTAAAAGCCTGCATTTACTAGAGTACAGCCTGCCACCTATGTACATTTAACTCAGACATTATTAAATTGAAAATCTGGGTCTGTGTTAAACTGCTCGTGCTATCCTCTTGCAGGTTGCTCTATCAATACCAGTTGGTAGCTCCCATGCTTGTAAGCTGCATAGAGCATGAGAACGGAGAGCCAGAATGATTTCTAGTGACAGGCCAACCTCATTTTTTCTTTTCAGCCACAACTGCACTGCACCTCTTGTTATAGTGAACCCTCATTATAACGAACTTCAAGCATGGAGCTGAAGGTATTTGCTATAACGAGGGAATACTGGATCTACATCTCCGGCCCTTGGACCAGTGCTGTGGAAGGCTTGCTCCAGCAAGACTTCCACAATGTCCTGCATTGGTTCCTCTCTAACCATCTCCAGGTCAACACACACACACACACACACACACACACACAAAAGTGTCCATGACCTTTGGCACCAGCCAGAAACTGGCTAGGCTCTCCCACTCTCTGTCTTCTCCCCCTCAAGATGACTCCCCCCTCAAAGTGGTTTCTTCCTTCAAGTACCTCAGTGTGTGGCTAGACAGTAAGCTTGACTTTTCTGCCCACACTGATGCCATCCACTCCAAGCTCTGCCCCACCTGGTGCCCTGTACAGCCCTAAAGACTGTTTGTTTCCTCAGATCTGCCAGGAGCTTTTTGCCAAAATAGTGCTTCTTGTTTTCGACTATGCAGATGTGGTCTATAACACTGCACCTCCTCCTTCCCTGCCAGACCTGACATCCTCTGCAATGTCTTTTGTCTCTTCGCTACCAACCTCCCCCTCCATACTCACCACTGTTCCCGCTACTCCTCCCTATTCTTCCTCCCCCCACATTCACGTTGCCAGTCCCACTGCCCCCTTCATCTCCAACTTCTAGTTTGGGACCCTGCCTCTTACTTGTCCTCTCTTCCCATTCTCTCTGCTTCATACTCCCTCCACTCCAGGGATCACCGCATCATCTCCGTTTCCCACCCTCACTCCTTTTCTGGTCAGTCAGCCTTCTCCTATCCCTTTCCCTTCCTTAGGAACCTGCTCCCATCCCCTCCTCTCTCTGTCTCTCACCCTCCCTTGTCTCCTTTAGGTGCTAACTAAAGCTTCTTCCCAATCCCTCCTGCTCTTGTCAGTTGGACCTCCTCCGGGGTTCAACCTCAGCCTGTATCAGGCTTCTTCCTTTTATTCATCTGCGCTGGCACTCAACTTTTTATGTGCACTTGTACTACATTAAATTGTACTCTGTTTATACTTTATTAGCACCAACCATTAATTTATTTGTACAAATCGGAACTACAATCCTTTGAGTCAAGGACTCATTTCCAAAGGCTCCTCATCAGACAAAGTACAGATTACTTACAAACAGAACACCATATAGTTACAGAGGAATATAATAACATAGCTTCATACGGTTACATAGATACAGGAGCAGGCAACGCGTAGAAAGGGTATTGCAGATTGCCATATGACTGAGGTACAGTCCAGAGGGGAAGCAACAGAGGGCAGACAAGTAGGGTACTTGGTAAAATAGTGGGATTTTTGCTCGGGGGGGGATATATAGAGTGGTAGTACTGAAACAGACACTCTTCAGGGGGTGACGGTTAGCTGTCCAAGGGACATTGTCGGGTTAATACTGCGTATAATTTTATTATTTTATTTCCTGTTACCTTCCCCCGGGTTGCACATGGAAATGAGCCTTGGCTCAACGTGCCACTCCCAGTTACCAGTTTTCAAATATAAGGAATAACGTATGAGCGACCATATTCGATAAGCCCGTTTGCCCATCGAGGGGTAGAGATAGCAGCATGTAGACCTTGAGAGTGACACTCGAGAGGTCCATGCTGTTATCTCAGCCCCAAGATGGAAACACAAGGTGAGTTGTGTATCATTGTACATACTTTATTTTTCACAGTACATGGAAGTAGCGAGCAGGAGCTGCGAGCAGCACTGAGCACCGGTACAGAGAAAGAGAGCGCAGAAAGCAGGCTACCATGCGGGAGTAGGCGCAAGCAGGGAGTTCTCCATGAAAATGTAAGTGGGCTGCCAGGCAGGAGTCAGTACTAGTCGGGACACAGAAGCAACGTATGGCAGACTGTGCACAACAACTTTACAACATGCACTATTTTGAAACTGTTTTGAACAACAACTTTTTGAGAGCCACTGAATTCCATACACAATAAGCCCTAACCATATACTATGTAAGCAATAAGGCATGGTGGGGTGTGCGTGAAACACATTGTGCCGCACGGCCAGGGGCGTAATAAGGCATGAGGCTGAAGGCTGAGTGGCTTTAGCCACTGACTGTGATAAAATGTGTACCATGCACATCCCAGAATGCCTTATTGCACTTATAAAATGGGCTCCTTTCTTTAAAAACTTTTTACAGTCGGAAAAAGCATATTTATATGTAGTAACTATAGATTTACTTGTGTGCAGTTATGATAAAATAGTTCCTTCCACCCACTACAAATGATGTAATTGATGATGTCATTGTGTTGTTACCTACTTTCTTCTTCCTTTTTTCCTCTGTTTTTCCCCACATTCAAGATATGGAACGTTTGTCATGGAATGTTTACCATGGAATACATGGATTCAAAATTCTGCTCAGTTCCACTAGCAGAATGTTTCTCTCCTAACACACTGTACACACTGACAACATAGAGGATAGTGGCTGGGCAACAGTGAACAACAACAATGTTGTTCACCTTCAAGAGGTTGTCATGGCAACCATGTAAACTTCGAGAGCGAAGCTCGAGAGGTTTTTGGTTGTCATACAACCTTGAGAAGTGAACAACTGTTGTTGTTTACTGTTGCCCATCCATTATCTTGTGTAGTGTATGGGGCAACAGTAAAATCAACAGCTGCTTGTTTCACAATTTCTGTCCCCCCAATGCAAGGACAAGTCCCACTCTATCACGGCCTCCCCCCCTCGCTTTCACATAAACATTTTTTTAATGAAATGATATCCCTTGCTCTCACAAACATTTTTTTAAATAAAAAGTGGCTGCTGCCCTTTCTCTAAGGGATTTGCTCCACACAGTTCTTCTTTTATGCGAGCGCTCTCGGCAACGGCCATTTCCCTGAGTCCAGCGCAATCGAGATCTGCACAGGCGCAATCATAATCAATGCTATTGTACCATCGATGTGACGTACTCAGAATGGCACAACAACATGTTGACGTCACATCGATGGTACAACAGCATTGTGTTTCCATCGATTTTCATACACAATAGCCCTTACCCATACACTATAAAAGCCTTCGATACAGCCAGAGACTCAATTATCTCACTGTCAGGGCAAGAAGAGAGTTCCCTGACGAGCAGGTAAAGATAGAAGGGGATTTTTTACTGCCAGCAAACAAACAGTTGTAGTGAAAACTATAAACAACACTTATTGTTTCTAATTTGTTTATGTATGTAAGGAGAGTGTGATAATCAGGAAAACAACATTTAATTCATTATTTTTTCTTTTTTAAGGTAGTTTTATTTTTAGGGCCCAGCTGAAGTGTTTTTTTTTTTTTACAGTGTAAAAGTAGCAGCCATGTTTGTGGTGGAAGATCAGTTCTGGCTGTAGGGGGCTAACTAAAATGCCTGTGTCCCAAATGCCCATTAATCTGGGTTTCAGACTCTTCACTGCTGAGCAGTCCTTTTTTTAACCATTTGTAAACCATTCTGTACACATAAATAAGAGCCAATCAGATTACATGATTTTACCCTGCCATTTTATAAACAGAGAATAATGCCCGCAGAGGTGTGTGTGCTATGAGGGTTTTTCACACACCGAGACTATGTGAAATTCTCATACCACAAACCTTGCACTGGCATTAGTTTTATAATAACTGGTACAAGGTTTCAATAGAAACAAAACCCGTAAGCTCTATTTGTGTTGGGAGCGAGTGTGTCCCTGAGCAGCCCCTGTAGACAGACGCTTTTGCTTCAGGTTTTTCTTTTCATTAAAAAATGTGTTTTAGGTGGCTGGTCAGATGGAGATGGTTTGCCCGGGTATAGAACGCAGCAGACATGTAGGTGTGGTAGTGCACTTTGTTGTGAGGTCAGAGAGCGAAAAACTGGTCTCCAGCTACTGTGCTTTCTTGCAGGCTTCAGTGAAGTGAGAGTGTGAGGAGGAAAAATGCTGCAATAACCCGCTATCGAGTTATTATGGAGTTTAGCCAGTTATTACAGCATTTTATCAGGAATGACTGGATATCCAGTCATTACAGGGGATCACCAATTATAAATAAATAAACCACTCTTTCTGTAATTTAATACTTCCTTGCATCCTTTTTAACTGTAACAGGGAAAAGTGGCGCACCCAAGGGAAGAACAAATGGTGGAGTGGAGCAAAGCAGCTAGCCTAAACAACAGCTGAAGAGACAAACAGCTTGGCACTTGCAGAGTCAAATAATCCAGGCGAAAAAACATTTGAAAGTATTTATTTCAAAACCACAGAGGTCCGGACTAGCACCCAAATGCCCCAGCGCTTTAAACCCAACAGGGCCTTCATCTGAGACCCCCATCCCCCCCCGTGGTGTTGGAATAAATACTTTCAAACGTTTTTGTCACCTGGATTATTTGACTCCGTGAGTGCCAAGCTATTTGTCTCTTGGCTCCATTTTAAACCTTCACCCTGGTAACCTCCACTCATGACCCCGTGTGTCCTAGCTTCTCTGTTCCTGGTAAATAGAAACATAGACTTTGATGGCAGATAAGGACTGTTTGGCCCACCTAGTCTGCCTATTTCCCTACCTACTGGATAAGCTGCAGATCCTAGTTAACCAACAACCTACTTCTTCCTACCCCCCACAAGAATTGCCTTATGTCTGTCCCATGCATTCTTGAATTCTCCCACAGTTTTAGACCCCACAACATCCTCAGGAAGTCTCTTCCATGCGTCCACCTCCTTCTCTGTGAAAAAATACCTCCTCACATTGCCCCTGAGCCGTTCCCCCACTATCTTCAAATTGTGTCCCCTTGTTTTTGCGCGTCTCTTTTTCTGAAAGATGCTACCTTCTTGGACTTCGTTGATTCCACTGAGGTATTTAAAAGTTTCTATCATGTCCCCCCTCTCCCTCCTTTCCTCAAGAGTATACATACTAATCTCCTTTAGTCTCTCCTCGTATGGCTTCTCTTGCAGACCCTGCACCATTTTAGTTGCCCTCCTCTGGACTGCCTCCATCCTGTTTATGTCCTTGCAGAGATGGGGTCTCCAGAACTGGACACAGTACTCCAGATGGGGTCTCACCAACTGTCTGTACAGAGGGATAACAACTTCCTGTTTTCTGCTGGTGATGCCTCTCCCTATACATCCCAGTATCCCCCCAGCCCTCCCTACTGCCTTCTCACATTGCTTGCCAACCTTAAGGTCGTCTGATATGATTACCTCCAGGTCCCTTTCTGTTGTTGTTACTACCTCCCCCCCCCATTGTGTACTCTTCCCCTGGGTCTTTACAATTCACCTTGTTTATTCCTTTCAGCACCTTTAAAGTCTCTATCATGTCTCCCCTGTCTTATCTGGTTTCAATGAATACATGTCCAGCGCCTTTAGCCGATCCTCATAGGATCTGCCCTCCTGGCCCTGAATCATCTTGGTCACCCTACTCTGCAACATCTCTAGCCTGTCCCTGTCCTTTTTTAGGTGGGTATTCCAGCACTGGGCATGATACTCCAGGTGTGGCCCCTCCAGTGATCTATCCAGAGGTGACAGTACCTCCTGTTTCCTACAGTCAATCAATGCATACTAGCATCCTGTTAGCCTTGCTGAAGACATTGTTATATTGGCTGGTTTGTTTAAGACAGTCACTAATTATGATTGATGACTCTTGGGTCCCATGCCTCTGATGTGTCAAGCTGAAACCCTCCCATCCAATACTCTGCTCTGGGGATTTTGTTCCCTAACTGCATCACTTTGCACTTCTTGCCATTAAATTTCAGTTACCACACTTGAGTCCAATTTTCCAGCCTTTGCAGTCTCTCCGCAATTCCCTTATCTCCTCACCACTGTCAACTCTACCACAAAGTTTAGTTTATTTATTTATTGAAACGTTTCACCAGGAAGGCACACTGAGCAACAAGTTGCTATCTCCCAGTGCGACCGGGGTACAATTAGAATGAGACATTAAACACTCAAGTTACAAGATCAACATTAACATACGGTTGTAAGGCAGGTGTTACAAACAGTGTTACAACAGTGTTCTTGTATAACATGTAGAAAAAGTGGACAATAATAAGTGCGGGTTAATAAGTAAACAAGTGCTTATGTGAAAGAAAATGGGGAAAGGGGAGGGAGGGGTGAGGTGGAGGTAAGGGGAAGAGTCGTGACCCTGGAGACCCCCTCAGGATGCGAGGAACCCTGAAAGGGGACTGGGGGAACCAGTGAGAAGGGGATAAGGCAGTGTCCCAGAGAGACCCCTTTTGGATGGTGAGGAAAGGGAGGCCCCTTTAGTGTCATCCAGAAACAGACACAACCTTCCCTGGATTTCTTCTCCTATGTTGCTGACGAACACATTGAAGAGGACTGGTCCAGGGTCAATCCCTGTGGTATTATGCTGGTGACATCTCCTTCCACTGCTCTGAAACCGTTCACAACTCTTTGCTGCCTAAAAACATAGAATTAGACGGCAGCAAGTACCGCTTGGTCCACCTAGTCTTCCCATATCCCCTTCCTACTGTAGTACTGCAGACCCTATTTGATCTCCGCCTTAACTCCCCCTTCACAAGTCACTAAGGTACCCATATGCCTATCCCAAGCATTTTTTGAATCCTGCTACAGTTTTTGCCTCCACCACCTCCACTGGGAGGCTGTTCCGGGCATCTACCACTCTTTCTGTGAAGTACTTCCTCATGTTTTCCCAGAGATCTACCCCCCTCCAGCTTCACTGCATCACCCCTTGCTCCTGGGCATCTTTTCTTCTGAAAGAGGAATCCCTCTTGTAGCTTATTCATACCAGTGAGGTATCTGAAAGTCTCTTATCACTCTCTGGCAAGGGCTCACAGTTTTCCCTTGTGAATACTGAGCAGAAGTAGTTGTTCAGGATTTCCAGTGACGTCATGCACCAGTGCAGAGCCTAGCCTCAGAGCTCCAGCTGAGATCATACATAAACCTCTAATTACTGCTTCAAATATAAAGAATCGTGGTAAAATAATGCAGCGAGAGTTGTAACATGCCGAGAGGAAGGGAAAGAGCTAAAATGAAGCAGCTGGCAGTTCCAAATGACAGTGGATTGTCGGGAGGAGCAGCTCGGAAAGCAAGGGCTCACAGGCCTCCTCAACCTCAGCCCAGTAGTGCAAAGGCTTATAACCACATCACCAGAGAAACCTACAAAGACAAATTACCCAGATATTAACGAGTTTGAGAATTCCACAAAAGATATCGTTCCTACCACAGCTCCCTCCGGACCGACTTCAGCAAGTTGGAGAGGCGACAAGAGGCCCTGGAATTCCAGACTACTGACACTGATGGTAGGGTAGACTACGCTGAGTGGGCAATTGTACAACTACACCAGAATATCAAGCAGCTACAGCAGAGGCGGAGGGGCGCTGAAAGCAGAAACCACGTAACAACATACGCACGCTGGCACTCCAGAAGGGGCAGAGGACAGAATATCCTACAATTCCTACAAAACACCCTGCAAGAGATCTTTGACCTACCAGCTCATCTCCCTTTCTCGAATTTGAGCGGCCCACCACACACTAGGCCCCAAAACCAGCCCTTGGGGCTCGTCCTCAAGCAATGCTGCTCAAATTCCTGCGTCACATGGAGAAAGAGAGCGCCCCTACATAGTGCATGGAGGAAGGGAACAGTGTTATTCCAAAATCAGTGACTATACTTCGAGAATGACTATGCTCCCAAAATAATGGCAAAACAGAAGGTATTATGAAAATACTCAAAGTGGCGGGCATTCGATTCAGGACCCCATACCCAGCGAGGATGATAATCTTCTTCAAGGAGGGCAACCTAACTTTTGACACAGCTGCAGCTGCCCTGGAGGAGCTTAAGGCCAGGAAGATGGATGTCCCTCCTTTGAGTGGTGATCTCGGCCCGCCTAGCTCCTCACTGGCCTCCAGGCTCTCTCAGAAGATGTGGAACAGCGGCCAGCGTGAGGCGAGGCGCAGACAAGGCGTGGAAGCAATACAAAATATAGTAAGCACCCTGAAGGCCCGTCAGACGTCCTCTCAGCCTGAACAACTACACCCCGCACAGTCCCTAGGATGAGAACTGCAAGTATTACCGGCTGCAAGGCATCTTTAATCTAGCCAATAGGTGAAACAGACTCTTCTATGGTGGACTAATTTTCAATCTCCCATTAGTAGAGATTGTAGATACACCTGATCTTTTTTAATATAAATGACCCAGCTTTTGTTGCCTGGAAACAGGCATCTTGGGCCTCCCCACGTTTCACACTGTCCCTCCTAGCGATCCCCTAACCCCTTACTACCGCAGACCTGGGTGTTGGGGCAGAGGAAGGGCTTCACTATCGACCCCTGTAGCCCTGACCCTCCCATTGTGACAGCTCCCTGAGGACTGGTTGGTGTTTGGGCCCTTTGCCTCACTCCGTTCCTCACGTCCGTTTTTCTTACTACTGCTGATTTCAGCACATGAGGCCTCCTACCCATTCCAGCAACCACACCTTACGATGTGGTGTCTGATAAAGACACACCTGTCGTTCCATTCTCTTCCCTGGTTTCCCTCTGGTGCCTTCTGTTCCCCGCAATTTATCTGCTGGAGTGGGTGAAGAGCAGATATTATCTTACCACTGCTCGGGCGAGTCAGGGGCCTCGAGGGTAGCTATCTTAACTCAGCGACTGCTGAGGAGCTGGAATCGATCAGGGAATTTGAATCCTCTGGGCTTGCAAGCGAGCTGTCCTGACATTGAGGTCTCAAATTGCTTGTAATTATGTCCCAGTCCCTAGGGGTCTAATATAGACAGTGTTACACTGCCTACTAGGATTCTGGGAGACTGGGGTAGTGGGGGTTGCCTGGCACGACCCTGCTGTTGCTAGGGTGGGTAGAGGAGAAGCAAATTCACCCCTGATGCCCACCTCTCTCAGGTTACTGGCAATGCCGGAGCTTGAAACAGGACCTCTCCGGAGACCCAGAACTGGGATGACAGAGACTGCTACAACGAAGGGAATGTCTGTAGCCCTCCCTCCTGACTCCCGAGTAGCAGAACACCGCACACTAGGCAAAATATAGCAGCTAACGCTGGCTCAGATGCTGCTTGGTCGGGAGTGAGAGTTGCTGCTCATTAGTGGGGGGGGGGGGTTTGTAACTAAATATCAGAACAACAGGACAGCTTATTCAGACCGTCTCTGAATGAAATTCCTTGGAATGTTCTTGAGTTTCCATTAGGTACAAACGTCTGCTGTTCAGAATAACATCAATGCTTGGGAGGGGGTCTGTGTGTTGATGTCAGATATAAACTAGCATGAGATCGCAGTGGTATTGACATCTTGGGAGGAGAGGCGTGGGAAGAGGGCTGGTGACCGGCTATGCACTGATTTCGTGCCTTGGTCCTCCCCGCTCTCCCTCCCGCCCCCTCCTCCTTTTCTCCCGCCGCGCCGTTGTTGCATGGGGCTGCCTTCCTGCACCCCAATTGGACAGCGGGGTAGCACTTTTGGGAGCAGTGGCTCGACTGAACTAGTAGTTTATCTGGGACTGTTGAGGGACGGACCACCCTCCGGCCACCCTCCATGCCCATAGTTGTTTGTTTTCTGGGGGAGGGGCATCCTGCCCCTACCTCCCCTTCCATTTATATTCAGTTGGAATCCTCATCAGTACTCCACAACTGAATTCATCCCATCACAGCACAACTTTTGCACTGTGGATCTTGGCTCTCAACCTGACATCCCACACCCCACTTCTTCTCCCATTAACCCTTTGACACTGTATGTGTCAGGAGGTCCCCTGTCATGAATTTACCTCCCAGTAGGACACAACCTTACTTCAGGGTCAAGCATTCACCCTGCTCTTTGGAAGCACCAGTTATAGTTCCTTTGCTGAAGGTGCCCAGTTGGCCCCACAGCAGAACATGTTATTAGTTAACTGTGTAGTTGAACTGTATGTTGTGACAGGTTTGTATATATGTGCTGTTTTATTCTCTTAACATATGAGTTGACAATAGATGTGACAAATGAATTGGAAAACTAGTGTGAAGGGGTTAAGGAGGGCAGACCCTGCCGGGGTGTGGGGGGGGCTTTCTAGCAGCGCTTCTTCCCGTTAAGACAATGACCTCTCAAAACCTTAAACTTCTCTCCCAAAATATAAATGGCCTGACCTCTTCAATTAAAAGAGCCAGAATCTTAGCACATTTGAAGAAAAGTAAATCTGATTTGATTTAGTTAAAGAGACCCATTTAAACTCTGCAGAGCATGCTAACCTTGCCCACCTGAGTTGCGGTGAGGTCTTTTACTCCTCTGGCGATAGGGGCAGACGTAGGGGATTGGTAATTATAGTACCACCTCACACTCCTTTCTCCCCAGAATTGAGTTGGGCTGACCTTGAGGGCAGACTAATCTTGGTACAGGGTACAACTGGCTCTAGACAAGTTACCCTGGTGAACGTGCACTTTCTCCCAGGTCTCCCTGTTCCTCAACTTAAAACACTCCTAGACAAGATGGTTCAGTTGACCGTTGGGACTCTCCTAATGGCAGGAGACTTTAATCTCCTTCCAGACAAAAGCTAGACTCCTCCAGCCCATGCCCATCAAGACAAGCAGACGAGTCACAAATTCTTCAAGAAGTTTATACAGGAGGTGGGTTGGTGTGATGTTTGGCATCACATGCACCCCAGACAAACTACTCTCATTATTCCATGATTCACCACACTTATTCCGCATAGACCAAACTGACACCAATCGAAATTTATCTATATTGCAAGAAGCCGGATGTGTGATATAACCCTATCAGATCACGCTCCCTTAGTCACTCTCTGGGACATGGGTTTGCAACCCAAAAACACCCGCTGGAGACTCAACCCATATTACCGCCGCTCAAAACAATTTCAGGAATTCCTCATAGATAAAATCATAGAAATTACAGAAAATAATCCACCAGAAGATACATCCCTTGCAACTCACTGGGATACAGTGAAGTCATTCCTCTGTGGGCACATAATTCAGCACACCGTAGAATTAAATGGGCAATGAAGGGCACAGAAAGCCACCCTAGGCGACACTTTGCACTTTCTGCAAATGGCCCACAAGCAGGGGGATACCTCTGTTTTCCCCCAATTACAACAAACTAAGTCAGAACTCGATCACTTATCCCTACAACAAACCGAGATCACTTTAACATTTCTAAGACAAAGATATTATGAGGTGGGACTCAGACCGACAAGGCTTTTGATTTATCAGATTAGAAAACAAAGGAAGTCTGCAGTTATAACTACTATCAACCACCCTTTGCTTGGCTACCCCTTAACCAAACTGCATGATATTACCGAGGCCTTTACCACCTACTACTCCAATCTATACACTCAGGAGCAATCCCCTACCCCACAACAAATAGCTAGATATCTCCGGCCAGTCAACATGCCCAAACTAACAGAATCCCAGAGGGAAATTTTAACCACTCCAATAACAGAAACTGAACTTGCCTTGGCCTTAGCTCAGGCGAAAACCCTCAAATCCCCAGGCCCTGACGGATATGGAGTAGAACTCTGTAAGGTAACTGGACTGCAGACTTTTAACGAACTTCTCTGACTCTTCAACATGATCCTAGAAGGTGACCCCCCCCCCCAATGGTCCTATGCGACCATCTCAGTAATTCCTAAACCTGGAAAAAAAAAACAATTATGTAGCTCTTACAGACCAATTTCAGTCTTCAATGTGGATTACAAATTATTTATGAATATTCTAGCCCATCGCCTGGATACATATCTCCCCAACTCATAAACAGAGATCAGACAGGTTTTGTGAGAACCGCTCTACTAGGATAACATTAGGACTCTCCACTTATCACATCAAATGCACACCGCTAACTCACCCTCAGTTCTAGTGAGCCTTGACGCGGAAAAAGCGTCTGGCAGGGTGGCCTGGCCATTTCTGTACCAGGTTCTACATAAAATAGGGATCCCACAGACACTGATTAGGGTTATTCAGGACATATATTCTGCCCCCCAGGTAAGTGTAAAGATAGATGGGCATCACTCCAAATATATACGATTAGAGCGAGGGACCAGACAGGGTTGTTCTCTTTCCCCACTCCTATTCACAAAATTTATTGAACCGCTTGAACAAAGCATACGTGACTCACAGAACATTACTGGGGTCTCCTTGGGAGGTACAGAGCACCGCACTGCATTATATGCAGGTGATGTGCTGCTTTATCTCCCTGATCCTGAAAGGTCATTACCAGCAATGAGACATTGTCTGGATGATTTTGGCCAGGTTTCTGGATACAAACTTAATCTATCCAAGACTGAGATCCTCGCATATCACCATTCCCCCTTCCCTAATACACAAGAGATATTCCCCCGTAACTGGTCCTTAACTAAGCTGAAATACTTAGGTATTTACCTCTCCCAATCACCGTCAGATTATTATAAAAATAACTATATCCCGTTTTCCACCCAACTTAAAACTGATCTAGCCACCTGGAACACTCTCTAGGTGAACAGAACTACTTAGAATGGTGGTTCTCCCCAGAGCCCTTTATATATTTCAGAATGTCCCCATCCTCTTAGCTGAGAAAACATTTCAGGCGTGGAACCGCTCCATCTCTAGATTCATATGGTCGGGGCAGAGACCTAGGGTCCGTATGAAGTTTCTTACTCTTCCTAAAGCAGAAGGGGGCCTATCACTTCCTGATCTCTACTTTCATTATAATGCAGCCTTTCTAATGCACCTGATGACGAGGCAGAATGTTACAACCAACCCACACTGGGTGGAAATGGAGTAGTCCCTTATGGGTAACAACGATTACTTTGGGAAGATATACGGACAACACAATGACCCCTCCCCACCCCACCTTACAGACCCCTGGGTAATTCACTGTTTGAATGCCTGGAGTGCTATCAGGAGCTCACAATGCTTAGAGCCATCTCTTCCTCATATGTCCTATAGCAAACCTGGCTCAGTTCCTACCCAACAGGATGGACCATGGTTTCTTAATATGGGAATGACTAGGCCTACGATACCTCCCACAGATAATGTCACAGGGAAACCCGTGGGCCTTCACGGAAATTCAAACCAAATACAACATAGTCGGAGGGGATTTTTATAGATAGTTGCAGCTACGCCACTACTATGAAAACCTACCAACCCCTACCCGAACCCCTGCACAACTCCCCCCTCTGATTAACCTCTAAATATGCCTGAACACCTCCCATGAACAGAGACACCTACTGTCAATGTATTATCAAGCTCAGAAATCTCAGCAAACACCCCTTACAGATAATATAAGGCTTCAAGGGCAAGAGGAGCTCGAGCTCCCTATCACATTAGAGAAATGGCAAAAAGCGTGCCAGTATATTTCCAGGGTGACCAGCTCTCATCAGTGGAGTGAGTACGCCTGGAAAAATCTCATAAGATATTTCTTGAACGCCTATAATCACTAACCATTATACCCCTAACAGCACATCTGCATGATGGCGTCAATGTGGAAAGGTCACAGCCACTCACACGCACATCATGTGGGTTTGTCCCAAACTCCAGCCCTTTATTATGGCATTGCAAACTCATTTACAAGAACTCTTTGGTCCTCAGCTACAACTAATGAGTGGAATGTTCATTCTACTGCTAATCCCCAGAGAATTCCGTGACCTCACCACTAGATATCTTCTCCACCTCCTCCTCACAGCAGCCAAGAAGGCGATAACCAAGCTGTGGCTGACTACAAAACTTCCAGCTATCCAAGACTGGTGGTACATCACAAAACAGATATATTATATGGAACAGATAACTCATAACCTAAACGACCAGAGAGATACATTTAATGCCGGATGGACCAGGTGGCAACTACACTACATGTTGCAAGATAACACCTTTATCCCTTAGTCCCCTGCTAGACCCACCTATCCTCTCTCTGAGCCCCCTCCCCACCCTTTCTCCCTTACTTCCCTTTGATTCTGTGATGGGCTGGGGCGCTGCTGGGTACGCCTTCCCCCACTTACTTACTCATACATACTTCCTTTTACTCCACCTTATCCTCCAGCCCCCCCCCTCCCCCGAGTGGGGAAAAAGCCTGGGACTCTGGATTACCCTTGATTTAAGTGGGATGAGAGGTTAAACCCTAACTAAGTTGCACCATATCTAAGAGTGAGCCCAGTCTCAAAGATTTTAGGACAATGGTGAATCTGAATAATTTCCACTCAATGGTTTTAGATCCGCTTGGACCTACTATTAGGCCTCTGCAAGTGTTTCTCTAGGCTTCTTGATTAAGTAATCATTTACCCCTCTACACAAGACAAGCCAAGCTGCTGATTCTCAATGAAATTTTTCCAAGTTTGTATGAAATACTTGAACACTTGTAAGCAATGGAAAACTGTCAACTATGTATGTCTGTTTGAAAACTTAATAAAAATGAAAAAAAAAAAGTAGTTGTTCAGCATAGCTGCTTTTTCCACGTCTTCCTCTATTATCCTGACCCCTCCTTTAGCCTGAAAATTCCCTCTCCCATCTTTCTTTTTTCCCTAATGTGTTTAAAACACTGTTATCCCCTCCTGCGACCCCTTCTGCAATACACTGTTCAGTGTCTGTCTTTGCCAGCTTGACTGCCCTTTTGGCCGCTCTAGTTTTTTACCTTATACTCCTTCCATTCTTTGTGTCCCCCCCAATTTTCTTTGCACCTTATAAGGCCTTCTTTTTGTCCCTCACTGCCTCATAGACCTTTATAATCCCCCATCTTTCTTCTGCTCCCCTGATGCTGTCTACCCCAGCTAACGTGCCTAGGACGGACGAAGGAAGGAATTCAATGGGGTCCATTCCTTGCTCCGGGAGTTGGGCGTCAATTATTATATGTTGCTGCTGGCCCAGCTGAAGGTACATTATCGGGGTAAGACCTTGCTTTTCTAAACCTGCTGATGCTGGCAAGTTGGCTGAAAAAATTCATAAGGAATGTTCAGCCACGGTGGAGGATGCACTTTTGGAGGCTGACTCAGACAACTAACTTGGACACCACCCAGCATAAACTAAAACTTTTATTTTCATTTGCTTTCATTACCTGCTTGAGTAAATGCATGATTTTTTTTCCTATATAGATTTTTATAGTGTTATTTCCATTTCTCTCTGTAACCCCTCCCCAGGCGGCGCATGAGCATGTGGAGCATGCTGCACTACGGCGTCTCGATTCCTCCCACTACATGTCACCTCTCAGCCTACACTGACCACCGGACCTCCACCCGGTGGCAGCGGGACTATGGGGGGGAGGGGCAACCACCCTGGGAGAGGAGAGCTGCCTTCCAGCTGCTCAATCCTGCTGCCACCCTCCCACCCCAATCCCGTAGTGGCTCCCCAATGATCAGAATCCTTTCCCGAATCCGGGTCGCCCGCATGACGCGAGGTAAGGCTTCCAGCGCTTCAGCCTTCTGCGCCACCAGGCCAGCTAAGTAAATGTATGATTTAACAGTGCTTGAGATATGGTGGCCTGGGTGGCCTTGCCTTTTGTAGAGTGGGGTTACAGGTGCTGGAGATGGAAGAAGGGGTTGAGGGTAGGGGTGTATATCTCCCTTTGGGATGCACTTTGTAGAGTCTGGCCACACAGCCATCATAGCGCCAGGATCGCTGTCTTACTGACTCTGCTCTCCTCTCCTCTTCTGCATAAGTGTTCCTTCCAAAGCAGGTAATATATACAGCATAACATGAAGCTTAGCAAATGAGTAAGTAGAGGTCCTATGACTTGCTGTCCTATTAACTTTAAATGTTATACTGTCAGCAACATTTTTTTTTTACAATATTCACGAGAACGTTGCAGGGTTGTAATTCACAGTCTAGGTACTGTTGTTGTTGTTTGCATATTGTTGTTTCTTTTCCATAGGCTCAATATCATCGACTGCTGAAGGCTATTCTGCTCGGTTCCAGCTTGTAGTAAAAGTAAGACTGTTTAAAATGGACCTTCCACAACGACTATAACATTTTTTTTTTTTAAGTCTTTGGTAACTGGGTAAGGCCCACTAGGCACAAGTGCCTGTTTTCAGGAGTGACATGGGAGCACTGGGGGGGTTATGTGACTTACTCAGAGTCACACAGTACACAAGTGGAGGCTGTGGGAATCAAACCCAGGTCTGCTGGATGTACACTAAAAAAATACCACCAACAGCTTAATCTGGTTCAAGGTCAGTTGGCATTCATCTGTATCCCCCTCCCCCGGGTCGTGCCTGAAAATAGGCAGGATTTGTCTAGTGCAATTACCCGGTCAACAAAAAGCTAAATAAATGAATAAAATGTACCAAGTTCATTCACAGCTCGTTACTCTAACCTCTAAGTTATACTTGCCAGCCCAGTCCATAACCAGTCCATTCAAAACTAACACTTACTGTAAAACTGGGGCACCAAGCCAATTTTGTTGGCAGGAACTCTTACAACATAACTTTTTGAACAGTTTTTGTGCCTAAGCCATGTGCAGTTAATAGTTTCTTGTAAAATGTAATGAAGTGTTTTTTTCATAACAGTCATGACACTGATGCTTTAATGCCTACAGTACTGTAACAGAGTAGAGAGTGCTGTAGTACATGTTCAATCACAAGAGCGTGGTGTGCACATTTATGGGACCCACACGAACAGATGAGAGAAAGCAGTAAGTGCCCTAGCCTTACCTTGGGACGCTGTAGTATACCCTATACCTGCCCTTATTCTTGTATCAGTTCTCACCCTCATACTGGTGAATCCTTTGTTATTTTCTGAAATGCAATAAATAAAAAAAAAAAACCTGAAAAAAAAATAACATGTCCAGGACTAATTCCCTCTTTTTTTTGTTTGAGTGTTTGTTAATACCTTTTCTATCCTGGCTGGTTCCCCCATCACGACTCCCCCTCAGCCTTGTGACTCTGGCTTGCCCCGGGACTTGCGTGACCTTCGCTCATACAACTTAACCTCCCGCAGCAGAGTGGCAGGTCACATCCTTGACTCGCCATCTCAAGGATCCAACTGCAGTGTCCATGTCACAGGCTGCAGGGCCTGCAAGGGGCAACGGTCATCCAAGTCAGCCAGGGGTGTTTCTCCCCTTTTCTGTGCATCCCTCCACCGCTTTGTGGTCCAGAGGAGCTGTGTTCAATGAAATCAATGGAGGCACCAGGTACACTCCTGTGAGTGATGCGCTGGACATCTGCAACTCCTCCACTGCTTGGCACACTTGTCCGCCAGCCTTTGCTTGGGGGCAGTGTAACACAGAACACTGCACTACTCCTCCCCCGGAGGACAGAAGTCCCTTGGATGTTCGATCCTCCCCCCAACCCCCACGGGTGACCCTCTGACAACTCCAGCTCATTCCCGAACTCAAGTTGTCGATGCTGCAAGCAGCAGTGCTACTGCTGTACCAGTGGACCAGCACAAATTCCCTCATTTGGCTGAAAGCTGCCCTTCTGAAGTCTAGCACCTCAGCCTTAGATAAGGGTGTGCTGGTGCCCAGGGCCAACTTGAACCATATAGCACTGTGTTCTCTGGACCACAGTGGTTCCCTAACCTGTCCTCCACCTACTCTTTCCAGTTGGTGAGTATCATTTCGAAAATGGCAGACTGTCTAGTAGGATCCCTGATCTGCTGCTGCACCAACATGCAGTCTTGCAAAGTATCAATCAGGGCCTGGCTTCTGGGTTTACCTAAGCCAACATGACAACATTGTTGTCGATGTTCAGCACAGAGACATCCCGATGTAAAATGTGAAATTTCACCTGTCTGACATCGGTCCGTGTTTTCTATGAGAATACGGCCCCAAACCCCTCCATGCAGGGCATGCCCCCCCTTCCATAGTTGTGCTCTAGGTTGGAAGTTAACGTGAGGGGTGTGCGAATCCAGTGAACAGGCGAAATTTCACCAGCAGGTCCCTCACAGCGAGATTTTGAAACTTGTCAAAATGTCAGCGGGGATTCTCATTGATGGGGTTTCTCAGCCCTTCCGTCAGCACACCGGCTTCTGGCATGTCCCAGTCGATGCCTAGCAGACTGAGATCCCCCTACTACTACAAACTCCCCTCTGCGCCCCTTTTCTACTTCTGTGTTTAGTTCCTTATCTCTCTCTTCCTGCCCTGTTGCCTATAAACCACCCCAGCTGTGTTTCTACCCAAAGTATCTGTGAGCTGTACCCCATGATTCTACCTCCCTTTTCCTTTCAATGGCTGCATCTTCTACTGCCTCTATTTGTTCCTTGACGTAAATGGTCACCCCTCCACGTCTACCCATCCCTCTGTCTTGCCTGTATAAGATATACCCAAGCACCACCAGGTCCTAGTCATTGTTCTCACTAGCCCACGTTTCTTTTTTTTGAAATTACTATTTTCCCTCCTTCCTGCCTGCCATCCCCGACCCTTCAGGAGCCTCAAGGTAGACATCCCTCTGCCTTTCACCCTGCCCGTATGACCCCACAGGAACCCTATACAGCTTTGGTTTACCCCCTGAGCGGGGATGGGGCAGAGCCCTCTTACCCCAACAATCAACTTTCATCGGTCCGGGGGCCATCGGGCGGGCGAAGGCACATCGAGGGCACGTCTCCGGAGGCTCCATCTTCAGCGATGGCAGGCGTTTTCTGTTTTTCTCCACCCCCTCGGCGAGGACCCTGACGTCAACGCAGAGCGCCCGGCGCCGCGTATGTCAGCAGCCCTTCCCCTTAACATTGGGGCTTGCAGTACTCAGCCTCCGCCGGAGTCAGACAAGTGTTCCTGGCCAGCCTAACCCCTCCCCAGTACGCAGAGCTGTCGTGGGACGCCAAGCCTAACTTCCCGGCCGCCCACCAGCAACCCGAGTCCGCCTCCCAAACCCGGTCGCCGGCGTGGAGTGAGGTGTGGCATCCAGCACCTCAACCCTCAGCGCCACCGGGCCGGTTTGGCCCACGTTTCCGTAACAGCCACTAGATCCTGCCTAGAGTCTGCCCCCATTGCTTGAAGTTACTAACATACTAAACTGCCAGCAGAATAGGCCTAACGGTCTTTCATGTCTGCTTGTTTGGTCAGCCCCCACCCTGGGAGCTGACCTTGCTGCCCCCCTCGCCCTCTCTGGCTTCTCCCTTCCCAGTCCCGGATATTCCCGCTGCACAGGACTTTGCTTCAGAACCCTTCCCTGCACTGTCCCACCCCTCTTGAACCCCTCCACCGTCTCTGCCTCCACCAGCCATCCTCCGGATGCTCAATCCCTCCTCCCTCCAGGCTCCTGGCGGCGATTCCGTTCTCAGGTCACCTGTGTGGCACGAGGTGTGGCATCCAGTGCCTCAACCCTCAACACCACCAGGCCGGCTCAGATATTAGGTTTAAGTGAGTCTGGTGTCAGAGTGGTACAACCCCCTGGAATGCAGTACCTCTCCATCTCCCCACAACTTCTCCACACACATGAAATGTAACAGTGCAATTTCAAATTCTACAAAATGCAATCAGTGACACTACTAGCTGCCACCTGCCTGGCTATTCCTTGCTCAAGTATAATAGACTCAGTACAAGCAGAGGCGGAGGGGTACTCCTGTACTTCAGAGACCCCCCTCAGGGCTTCCCCATCCCTCTGCTCAAATGCAAACTCTCCCAGTGAGTGGCTTATCTCAGAACTCATGTTAGGGTCTACCAAGAAGGCCTATACTGGTTGCTGCTACAACCCCCCCAAAGGGGGGCATAGCAGGCCTATCCCACCTTCTGTCAGGCCTAGGTCAGCTCTCCCCGCACCGGGAGCTCATTGTATTGGGTGACTTCAACCTAAACTGGCTAAGTTCCACCTAGACTGAGTGTAGTGACCTACTCAAACAACAAAACCTTACACAAGTAATTACATTAGCCACAAGAACACCAGGTCACCAAATCACTCCCTACTGGACTGGATTATAACTAACCGGGAGGACAGGGTCCTTCAAACCGAATCCTGTCCGACTCCATCATTGACCACTCCCCCATCTACTGCGTCTGGTTATCCAAACCCATACACCCACCCCCAAAATATCTGACTTTAAGGGTTTTCTCTAGCTATGACACCAGCTGCCTGTCTGCTGAAATCAGGGCAGTAAACTGGTGTACTCTACGCTCCCTAACCAATATTAATTCTGATATCAGCTTCCTCATTGATGCCCTAGTAATCATCCAGGATAGGCATTTCCCGCTAACCACCCACTGTAGAAGAGGAGGGAATACCCTATGACTCACTAAAGACCTCTCTTATGAAAGCAAAGGACTCTATATGGGCTGCCTTTAAAGCCTCCCTTTCCCCCTCACAATGGAATGAGTACAGGTGACTGTGCAATCTGTGCAAACAGCAGACCAAATCACAAAAGACAAAATATCTTCACCAACTCCAGTGCAATAGCAATGGTAAACCCCGACTTTTCAGTCCACCATACACTCCATCACTGCCCGTAGACTGGATATCCAGTCATTACAGGGATCACCAATTATAAATAAAATAAACCACTCTTTCTGTAATTTAATACTTCTTGCATCCTTTTTAACTGCTAACAGGGAAAGTGGCGCTAAGGGAAGAACAAATGGTGGAGTGGAGCAAAGCAGCTAGCCTAAACAACAGCTGAAGAGACAAACAGCTTGGCACTTGCAGAGTCAAATAATCCAGGCGTAAAAACATTTGAAAGTATTTATTTCAAAACCACAGAGGTCCGGACTAGCACCCAAATGCCCCAGCGCTTTAAACCCAACAGGGCCTTCATCTGAGACCCCCATCCCCCTTGGTGTTGGAATAAATACTTTCAAACGTTTTTGTCACCTGGTTATTTGACTCCGTGGTGCCAAGCTAATATCTTAGCTCCATTTAAACCTTCACCCTGGTAACCTCCACTCATGACCCTGTGTGTCCTAGCTTCTCTGTTCCTGGTAAATAGAAACATAGACTTTGATGGCAGATAAGGACTGTTTGGCCCACCTATTCTGCCTATTTCCCTACCTACTGGATAAGCTGCAGATCCTAGTTAACTAACAGCCTATTCTTCCTACCCCCACAAGAATTGCCTTATATGTCTGTCCCATGCATTCTTGAATTCTCCCACAGTTTTAGACCCCACAACATCCTCAGGAAGTCTCTTCCATCGTCCACCTCCTTCTCTGTGAAAAATACCTCCTCATTGCCCCTGAGGCTGTCCCCCTCTATCTTCAGATTGTGTCCCTTGTTCTTCCATGTCTCTTTTTCTGAAAGATGCTACCCTCTTGGACTTTATTGATTCCACTGAGGTAATTAAAGTTTCTATCATGTCCCCCTCTCCTCCTTTCCTCAAGAGTATACATACTAATCTCCTTTAGTCTCTCCTCATATGGCTTCTCTTGCAGACACTGCACCATTTTAGCTGCCCTCCTCTGGACTGCCTCCATCCTGTCTATGTCCTTGCAGAGATGGGGTCTCAGAACTGGACAAGTACTCAGATGGGGTCTCACCAACTGTCTGTACAGAGGGATAACAACTTCCTGTTTTCTGCTGGTGATGCCTCTCCCTATACATCCCAGTATCCCCCCAGCCCTCCCTACTGCCTTCTCACATTGCTTGCCAACCTTAAGGTCGTCTGATATGATTACCTCCAGGTCCCTTTCTGTTGTTGTTACTACCTCCCCCCCCCATTGTGTACTCTTCCCCTGGGTCTTTACAATTCACCTTGTTTATTCCTTTCAGCACCTTTAAAGTCTCTATCATGTCTCCCCTGTCTTATCTGGTTTCAATGAATACATGTCCAGCGCCTTTAGCCGATCCTCATAGGATCTGCCCTCCTGGCCCTGAATCATCTTGGTCACCCTACTCTGCAACATCTCTAGCCTGTCCCTGTCCTTTTTTAGGTGGGTATTCCAGCACTGGGCATGATACTCCAGGTGTGGCCCCTCCAGTGATCTATCCAGAGGTGACAGTACCTCCTGTTTCCTACAGTCAATCAATGCATACTAGCATCCTGTTAGCCTTGCTGAAGACATTGTTATATTGGCTGGTTTGTTTAAGACAGTCACTAATTATGATTGATGACTCTTGGGTCCCATGCCTCTGATGTGTCAAGCTGAAACCCTCCATCCAATACTCTGCTCTGGGGATTTTGTTCCCTAACTGCATCACTTTGTACTTCTTGCCATTAAATTTCAGTTACCACACTTGAGTCCAATTTTCCAGCCTTTGCAGTCTCTCCGCAATTCCCTTATCTCCTCACCACTGTCAACTCTACCACAAAGTTTAGTTTATTTATTTATTGAAACGTTTCACCAGGAAGGCACACTGAGCAACAAGTTGCTCGTCTCCCAGTGCGACCTGGGGGGAAGGGGTACAATTAGAATGAGACATTAAACATTCAAGTGACAAGATCAACATTAACATACGGTTGTAAGGCAGGTGTTACAAACAGTGTTACAACAGTGTTGCGCATAACATGTAGAAAGAGTGGACAATAATAAGTGCCGGGTTAATAAGTAAACAAGTGCTTATGTGAAGAAAATGGGGAAAAGGGAGGGAGGGGAAGAGTCGTGACCCTGGAGAACCCCTCAGGATGTGAGGAACCCTGCAAGGGGACTGGGTGGACCAGAGAGAAGGGGATAAGGCAGTGTCCCAGAGACCCCTTTTGACGGTGAGGAAGGGAGGCCCCTTTAGTGTCATCCAGAAACAGACACAACTTTCCCTGGATTCCTTCTCCTATGTTGCTGATAGAACACATTGAAGAGGACTGGTCCAGGGTCGATCCTGTGGTATTATGCTGGGCATCTCCTTCCACTGCTCTGAAACCATTCACAACTCTTGCTGCATAGAAACATAGAATTAGATGGCAGATAAGGACCACTTGGTCCACCTAGTCTGCCCATTTCCCTTCCTACTGTAGTACCACAGACCCTATTTGATTCCACCTTAACTCCCCTACGAGTCACTAAGGTACCCATATGCCTATCCCATGCATTTTTGAATCCTGCTACATTTTTGCCTCCACCACCTCCACTGGGAGGCTGTTCAGGCATCCACCACTCTTTCTGTGAAGTACTTCCTCATGTTTTCCCAGAGATCTACCCCCCTCCAGCTTCACTGCATCACCCCTTGCTCCTGGGCATCTTTTCTTCTGAAAGAGGAATCCCTCTTGTAGCTTATTCATACCAGTGAGGTATCTGAAAGTCTCTTATCACTCTCTGGCAAGGGCTCACAGTTTTCCCTTGTGAATACTGAGCAGAAGTAGTTGTTCAGGATTTCCAGTGACGTCATGCACCAGTGCAGAGCCTAGCCTCAGAGCTCCAGCTGAGATCATACATAAACCTCCTAATTACTGCTTCAAATATAAAGAATCGTGGTAAAATAATGCAGCGGGAGGTTGTAACATGCCGAGAGGAAGGGAAAGAGCTAAAATGAAGCAGCTGGCAGTTCCAAATGACAGTGGATTGTCGGAGGGCAGCTCGGAAAGCAAGGGCTCACAGGCCTCCTCAACCTCAAGCCGTAGTGCAAAGGCTTATAACCACATCCCAGCAGAAAACCTACAAAGACAAATTACCCAGATATTAACCGAGTTTCGAGAATTCCACAAAGATATGCGTTCCACCACCACAGCTCTCCGGACCGACTTCAGCAAGTTGGAGAGGCGACAAGAGGCCCTGGAATTCCAGACTACTGACACTGATGGTAGGGTAGACTGCGCTGAGTGGGCAATTGTACAACTACACCAGAATATCAAGCAGCTACAGCAGAGGGCGGAGGACGCTGAAAGCAGAAACCACCGTAACAACATACGCATCGCTGGCACTCCAGAAGGGGCAGAGGGACAGAATATCCTACAATTCCTACAAAACACCCTGCAAGAGATCTTTGACCTACCAGCTCATCTCCCTTTCTCGAATTTGAGCGGGCCCACCACACACTAGGCCCAAAACCAGCCCTTGGGGCTCGTCCTCAAGCAATGCTGCTCAAATTCCTGCGCTTACAGGAGAAAGAGAGCGTCCTACATGCGGCATGGAGGAAGGGAACAGTGTTATTCCAAAATCAGTGACTATACTTCGAGAATGACTATGCTCCCAAAATAATGGCAAAACAGAAGGTATTATGAAAATACTCAAAGTGGCGGGCATTCGATTCAGGACCCCATACCCAGCGAGGATGATAATCTTCTTCAAGGAGAGCAACCTAACTTTTGACACAGCTGCAGCTGCCCTGGAGGAGCTTAAGGCCAGGAAGATGGATGTCCCTCCTTTGAGTGGTGATCTCGGCCGCCTAGCTCCTCACTGGCCTCCAGGCTCTCTCAGAAGATGTGGAACAACTGACCAGCGTGAAGGAGGCGCAGACAAGGCGTGGAAGCAATACAAAATATAGTAAGCACCCTGAAGGCCCGTCAGACGTCCTCTCAGCCTGAACAACTACACCCCGCACAGTCCCTAGGATGAGAACTGCAAGTATTACCGGCTGCAAGGCATCTTTAATCTAGCCAATAGGTGAAACAGACTCTTCTATGGTGGACTAATTTTCAATCTCCCATTAGTAGAGATTGTAGATACACCTGATCTTTTTTAATATAAATGACCCAGCTTTTGTTGCCTGGAAACAGGCATCTTGGGCCTCCCCACGTTTCACACTGTCCCTCCTAGCGATCCCCTAACCACTTACTACCGCAGACCTGGGTGTTGGGGCAGAGGAAGGACTTCACTATCTGACCCTTAGCCCTGACCCTCCCAAGTGTGACAGCTCCTGAGGACTGGTTGGTGTTTGGGCCCTTTGCCTCACTCCAGTTCCTCCGTCCGTTTTCTTACTACTGCTGATTTCAGCACATGAGGCCTCCTACCCATTCCAGCAACACACACCTTACGATGTGGTGTCTGATAAAGACACACCTGTGGTTCCATTCTCTTCCTGGTTTCCCTCTGGTGCCTTCTGTTCCCATGATTTATCTGCTGGAGTGGGTGAAGAGCAGATATTATCTTACCACTGCTCGGGCGGTCGAGGGCCTCGAGGTGCTATCTTAACTCAGCGACTGCTGAGGAGCAGAATCAATCAGGGGGAATTTGAATCCTCTGGGCTTCAAGCGAGCCGCTGTCCCTGACATTGAGGTCTCAAATTGCTTGTAATTATGTCCCAGTCCCTAGGGGGTCTAATATAGACAGTGTTACATCGCCTACTAGGATTCTGGGAGACTGGGGTGAGTGGGGGTTGCCTGGCACGACCCTGCTGTTGCTAGGGGTGGGTAGAGGAGAAGCAAATTCACCCTGATGCTGCCCACCTCTCTCGTTACTGGCAATGTCGGAGCTTGAAACAGGACCTCTCCGGAGACCCAGAACTGGGATGACAGAGACTGCTACAACGAAGGGAATGTCTGTAGCCCTCCCTCCTGACTCCCGAGTAGCAGAACACCGCACACTAGGCAAAATATAGCAGCTAACGCTGGCTCAGATGCTGCTTGGTCGGGAGTGAGAGTTGCTGCTCATTAGTGGGGGGGGGGGGTTTGTAACTAAATATCAGAACAACAGGACAGCTTATTCAGACCGTCTCTGAATGAAATTCCTTGGAATGTTCTTGAGTTTCCATTAGGTACAAACGTCTGCTGTTCAGAATAACATCAATGCTTGGGAGGGGGTCTGTGTGTTGATGTCAGATATAAACTAGCATGAGATCGCAGTGGTATTGACATCTTGGGAGGAGAGGCGTGGGAAGAGAGGGCTGGTGACCGGCTATGCACTGATTTCGTGCCTTGGTCCTCCCCGCTCTCCCTCCCGCCCCCTCCTCCTTTTCTCCCGCTGCGCCGTTGTTGCATGGGGCTGCCTTCCTGCACCCCAATTGGACAGCGGGGTAGCACTTTTGGGAGCAGTGGCTCGACTGAACTAGTAGTTTATCTGGGACTGTTGAGGGACGGACCACCCTCCGGCCACCCTCCATGCCCATAGTTGTTTGTTTTTTGGGGGAGGGGGGCATCCTGCCTCCTCCCCTTCCATTTATATTCAGTTGGAATCCTCATCAGTACTCCACAACTGAATTCATCCCATCACAGCACAACTTTTGCACTGTGGATCTTGGCTCTCAACCTGACATCCCACACCCCACTTCTTCTCCCATTAACCCTTTGACACTGTATGTGTCAGGAGGTCCCCCGCATGCGGGAATTTACCTCCCAGTAAGGACACAACCTTACTTCAGGGTCAAGCATTCACCCTGCTCTTTGGAAGCACCAGTTATAGTTCCTTTGCTGAAGGTGCCCAGTTGGCCCCACAGCAGAACATGTTATTGGTTAACTGTGTAGTTGAACTGTATGTTGTGACAGGTTTGTATATATGTGCTGTTTTATTCTCTTAACATATGAGTTGACAATAGATGTGACAAATGAATTGGAAAACTATGTGTGAAGGGGTTAAGGAGGGGCAGACCCTGCGGGGGTGGGGGGTGGGGCTTTCTAGCAGCGCTTCTTCCAGTTAAGACAATGACCTCTCAAAACCTTAAACTTCTCTCCCAAAATATAAATGGCCTGACCTCTTCAATTAAAAGAGCCAGAATCTTAGCACATTTGAAGAAAAGTAAATCTGATTTGATTTAGTTAAAGAGACCCATTTAAACTCTGCAGAGCATGCTAACCTTGCCCACCTGAGTTGCGGTGAGGTCTTTTACTCCTCTGGCGATAGGGGCAGACGTAGGGGAGTGGTAATTATAGTACCACCTCACACTCCTTTCTCCCCAGAATTGAGTTGGGCTGACCTTGAGGGCAGACTAATCTTGGTACAGGGTACAACTGGCTCTAGACAAGTTACCCTGGTGAACGTGCACTTTCTCCCAGGTCTCCCTGTTCCTCAACTTAAAACACTCCTAGACAAGATGGTTCAGTTGACCGTTGGGACTCTCCTAATGGCAGGAGACTTTAATCTCCTTCCAGACAATAGGCTAGACTCCTCCAGCCCATGCCCATCAAGACAAACGGCGAGTCACAAATTCTTCAAGAAGTTTATACAGGAGGTGGGTTGGTGTGATGTTTGGCATCACATGCACCCCAGACACGAAACTACTCTCATTATTCCGCAGTTCACCACACTTATTCCCGCATAGACCAAACTGACACCCAACTCGAGAATTTATCTATATTGCAAGAAGCCCGGATGTGTGATATAACCCTATCAGATCACGCTCCCTTAGTCACTCTCTGGGACATGGGTTTGCAACCCAAAAACACCCGCTGGAGACTCAACCCATATTACCGCCGCTCAAAACAATTTCAGGAATTCCTCATAGATAAAATCATAGAAATTACAGAAAATAATCCACCAGAAGATACATCCCTTGCAACTCACTGGGATACAGTGAAGTCATTCCTCTGTGGGCACATAATTCAGCACACCGTAGAATTAAATGGGCAATGAAGGGCACAGAAAGCCACCCTAGGCGACACTTTGCACTTTCTGCAAATGCCCTAAAGCAGGGGATACCTCTGTTTTCCCAATTACAACAAACTAAGTCAGAACTCGATCACTTATCCCTACAACAAACCGAGATCACTTTAACATTTCTAAGACAAAGATATTATGAGGTGGGACTCAGACCGACAAGGCTTTTGATTATCAGATTAGAAAACAAAGGAAGTCTGCAGTTATAACTACTATCAACCACCCTTTGCTTGTCCACCCCTTAACCAAACTGCATGATATTACCGAGGCCTTTACCACCTACTACTCCAATCTATACACTCAGGAGCAATCCCCTACCCCACAACAAATAGCTAGATATCTCCGGCCAGTCAACATGCCCAAACTAACAGAATCCCAGAGGGAAATTTTAACCACTCCAATAACAGAAACTGAACTTGCCTTGGCCTTAGCTCGAGCGAAAACCCTCAAATCCCCAGGCCCTGACGGATATGGAGTAGAACTCTGTAAGGTAACTGGACTGCAGACTTTTAACGAACTTCTCTGACTCTTCAACATGATCCTAGAAGGTGACCCCCCCCCCAATGGTCCTATGCGACCATCTCAGTAATTCCTAAACCTGGAAAAAAAAAACAATTATGTAGCTCTTACAGACCAATTTCAGTCTTCAATGTGGATTACAAATTATTTATGAATATTCTAGCCCATCGCCTGGATACATATCTCCCCCAACTCATAAACAGAGATCAGACAGGTTTTGTGAGAACCCGCTCTACTACGGATAACATTAGTCGCACTCTCCACTTATCACATCAAATGCACACCGCTAACTCACCCTCAGTTCTAGTGAGCCTTGACGCGGAAAAAGCGTCTGGCAGGGTGGCCTGGCCATTTCTGTACCAGGTTCTACATAAAATAGGGATCCCACAGACACTGATTAGGGTTATTCAGGACATATATTCTGCCCCCCAGGTAAGTGTAAAGATAGATGGGCATCACTCCAAATATATACGATTAGAGCGAGGGACCAGACAGGGTTGTTCTCTTTCCCCACTCCTATTAGCAAAATTTATTGAACCGCTTGAACAAAGCATACGTGACTCACAGAACATTACTGGGGTCTCCTTGGGAGGTACAGAGCACCGCACTGCATTATATGCAGGTGATTGCTGCTTTATCTCCCTGATCCTGAAAGGTCATTACCAGCAATGAGACATTGTCTGGATGATTTTGGCCAGTTTCTGGATACAAACTTAATCTATCCAAGACTGAGATCCTCGCATATCACCATTCCCCCTCCCCTAATACACAAGAGATATTCCCCCGTAACTGGTCCTTAACTAAGCTGAAATACTTAGGTATTTACCTCTCCCAATCACCGTCAGATTATTATAAAAATAACTATATCCCGTTTTCCACCCAACTTAAAACTGATCTAGCCACCTGGAACACTCTCTAGGTGAACAGAACTACTTAGAATGGTGGTTCTCCCCAGAGCCCTTTATATATTTCAGAATGTCCCCATCCTCTTAGCTGAGAAAACATTTCAGGCGTGGAACCGCTCCATCTCTAGATTCATATGGTCGGGGCAGAGACCTAGGGTCCGTATGAAGTTTCTTACTCTTCCTAAAGCAGAAGGGGCCTATCACTTCCTGATCTCTACTTTCATTATAATGCAGCCTTTCTAATGCACCTGATGACGAGGCAGAATGTTACAACCAACCCACACTGGGTGGAAATGGAGTAGTCCCTTATGGGTAACAACGATTACTTTGGGAAGATATACGGACAACACAATGACCCCTCCCCACCCCACCTTACAGACCCCTGGGTAATTCACTGTTTGAATGCCTGGAGTGCTATCAGGAGCTCACAATGCTTAGAGCCATCTCTTCCCCTCATATGTCCTATAGCAAACCTGGCTCAGTTCCTACCCAACAGGATGGACCATGGTTTCTTAATATGGGAATGACTAGGCCTACGATACCTCCCACAGATAATGTCACAGGGAAACCCGTGGGCCTTCACGGAAATTCAAACCAAATACAACATAGTCCGAGGGGATTTTTATAGATATTTGCAGCTATACCACTACTATGAAAACCTACCAACCCCTACCCGAACCCCTGCAACACCCCCCCTCTGATTAACCTCTAAATATACCTGAACACCTCCCATAACAGAGACACCTACTGTCAATGTATTATCAAGCTCAGAAATCCAGCAAACACCCCTTACAGATAATATAAGGCTTCAAAGGCAAGAGGGCTCGAGCTCCCTATCACATTAGAGAAATGGCAAGCGTGCCAGTATATTTCCAGGGTGACCAGCTCTCATCAGTGTGAAGTAGCCTGGAAAATCTCATAAGATATTTCTTGAGCGCCTATAATCACTAACCATTATACCCCTAACAGCACATCTGCATGATGGCGTCAATGTGGAAAGGTCACAGCCACTCCACGCACATCATGTGGGTTTGTCCCAAACTCCAGCCCTTTATTATGGCATTGCAAACTCATTTACAAGAACTCTTTGGTCCTCAGCTACAACTAATGAGTGGAATGTTCATTCTACTGCTAATCCCCAGAGAATTCCGTGACCTCACCACTAGATATCTTCTCCACCTCCTCCTCACAGCAGCCAAGAAGGCGATAACCAAGCTGTGGCTGACTACAAAACTTCCAGCTATCCAAGACTGGTGGTACATCACAAAACAGATATATTATATGGAACAGATAACTCATAACCTAAACGACCAGAGAGATACATTTAATGCCGGATGGACCAGGTGGCAACTACACTACATGTTGCAAGATAACACCTTTATCCCTTAGTCCCTACTGAGTCCACCTATCCTCTCTCTGAGCCCCCTCCCACCCTTTCTCCCTGACTTCCTTGATTCTGTGGATGGGCTGGGGGCGCTGCTGGTGCCGCCTTCCCCCACTTGCTTACTCATACATACTTCCTTTACTCCACCTTATCCTCCAGCCCCCCTCCCCCGAGTGGGGAAAAAGCCTGGGACTCTGGATTACCCTTGATTTAAGTGGGATGAGAGGTTAAACCCTAACTAAGTTGCACCATATCTAAGAGTGAGCCCAGTCTCAAAGGATTTTAGGACAATGGTGAATCTGAATAATTTCCACTCAATGGTTTTAGATCCGCTTGGACCTACTATTAGGCCTCTGCAAGTGTTTCTCTAGGCTTCTTGATTAAGTAATCATTTACCCCTCTACACAAGACAAGCCAAGCTGCTGATTCTCAATGAAATTTTTCCAAGTTTGTATGAAATACTTGAACACTTGTAAGCAATGGAAAACTGTCAACTATGTATGTCTGTTTGAAAACTTAATAAAAATGAAAAAAAAAAAGTAGTTGTTCAGCATAGCTGCTTTTTCCACGTCTTCCTCTATTATCCTGACCCCTCCTTTAGCCTGAAAATTCCCTCTCCCATCTTTCTTTTTTCCCTAATGTGTTTAAAACACTGTTATCCCTCCCTGCGACCCCTTCTGCAATACACTGTTCAGTGTCTGTCTTTGCCAGCTTGACTGCCCTTTTGGCCGCTCTAGTTTTTTACCTTATACTCCTCCCATTCTTTGTGTCCCCCCCATTTTTCTTTGCACCTTATAAGGCCTTCTTTTTGTCCCTCACTGCCTCATAGACCTTTATAATCCCCATCTCTTCTGCTCCTGATGCTGTCACCCCAGCTAACGTCGTTAGGACGGACGCTGAAGGAATTCAATGGGGTCCATTCCTTGCTCCGAGTTGGGCGCCAATATTATATGTTGCTGGCCCAGCTGAAGGTACATTATCGGGGTAAGACCTTTGCTTTTCTAAACCTGCTGATGCTGGCAAGTTGGCTGAAAAATTCATAAGGAATGTTCAGCCACGGTGGAGGATGCACTTTTGGAGGCTGACTCAGACAACTAACTTGGACACCACCCAGCATAAACTAAAACTTTTATTTTCATTTGCTTTCATTACCTGCTTGAGTAAATGCATGATTTTTTTTCCTATATAGATTTTTATAGTGTTATTTCCATTTTCTCTCTGTAACCCACTCCCCAGACGCGCATGAGCATGTGGGCATGCTGCCTGGCGTCTCGATTTCCCTCCCACTACATGTCACCTCTCAGCCTACACTGACCACGGACCTCCACCCGGTGGCAGCGGACTATGGGGGAGGGCAACCACCTGGGAGAGGAGAGCTGCCTTCCAGCTGCTCAATCCTGCTGCCACCCTCCACCCCAATCCACGTAGAAGCTCCCCAATGATCAGAATCCCTTCCCATCCGGGTCGCCTCGATGACGCCAGGTAAGGCTTCCAGCTCAGCCTCTTCACCAGGCCAGCTAAGTAAATGTATGATTTAACAGTGCTTGAGAATATGGTGGCCTGGGTGGCCTTGCCTTTGTAGAGGGGGTTACAGGTGCTGGAGATGGAAGAAGGGGTTGAGGGTAGGGGTGTATATCTCCCTTTGGGATGCACTTTGTAGAGTCTGGCCACACAGCCATCATAGCGCCAGGATCGCTGTCTTACTGACTCTGCTCTCCTCTCCTCTTCTGCATAAGTGTTCCTTCCAAAGCAGGTAATATATACAGCATAACATGAAGCTTAGCAAATGAGTAAGTAGAGGTCCTATGACTTGCTGTCCTATTAACTTTAAATGTTATACTGTCAGCAACATTTTTTTTTTCAATATTCACTCAGAACGCTGGTAGTACATTCACAGTCTAGGGTACTGTTGTTGTTGTTTGCATATTGTTGTTTCTTTTCCATAGGCTCAATATCATCGACTGCTGAAGGCTATTCTGCTCGGTTCCAGCTTGTAGTAAAAGTAAGACTGTTTAAAATGGACCTTCCACAACGACTATAACATTTTTTTTTTAAGTCTTTGGTAACTGGGTAAGGCCCACTAGGCACAAGTGCCTGTTTTCAGGAGTGACATGGGAGCACTGGGGGTTATGTGACTTACTCAGAGTCACACAGTACACAAGTGGAGGCTGGAGGAATCAAACCCAGGTCTGCTGGATGTACACTAAAAATACCACCAACAGCATAATCTGGTTCAAGGTCAGTTGGCATTCATCTGTATCCCCTTCCCCCGGGTCGTGCCTGAAAATAGGCAGGATTTGTCTAGTGCAATTACCCGGTCAACAAAAAGCTAAATAAATGAATAAAATGTACCAAGTTCATTCACAGCTCGTTACTCTAACCTCTAAGTTATACTGCCAGCCCAGTCCATAACCAGTCCATTCAGAAACTAACACTTACTGTAAAACTGGGGCACCAAGCCAATTTTGTTGGCAGGAACTCTTACAACATAACTTTTTGAACAGTTTTTGTGCCTAAGCCATGTGCAGTTAATAGTTTCTTGTAAAATGTAATGAAGTGTTTTTTTCATAACAGTCATGACACTGATGCTTTAATGCCTACAGTACTGTAACAGAGTAGAGAGTGCTGTAGTACATGTTCAATCACAAGAGCGTGGTGTGCACATTTATGGGACCCAACGAACAGATGAGAGAAGCAGTAAGTGCCCTAGCCTTACCTTGGGACGCTGTAGTATACCCTATACCTGCCCTTATTCTTGTATCAGTTCTCACCCTCATACTGGTGAATCCTTTGTTATTTTCTGAAATGCAATAAATAAAAAAAAAAAACCTGAAAAAAAAATAACATGTCCAGGACTAATTCCCTCTTTTTTTTGTTTGAGTGTTTGTTAATACCTTTTCTATCCTGGCTGGTTCCCCCATCACGACTCCCCCTCAGCCTTGTGACTCTGGCTTGCCCCGGGACTTGCGTGACCTTCGCTCATACAACTTAACCTCCCGCAGCAGAGTGGCAGGTCACATCCTTGACTCGCCATCTCAAGGATCCAACTGCAGTGTCCATGTCACAGGCTGCAGGGCCTGCAAGGGGCAACGGTCATCCAAGTCAGCCAGGGGTGTTTCTCCCCTTTTCTGTGCATCCCTCCACCGCTTTGTGGTCCAGAGGAGCTGTGTTCAATGAAATCAATGGAGGCAGCAGGTACACTCCTGTGAGTGATGCGCTGGACATCTGCAACTCCTCCACTGCTTGGCACACTTGTCCGCCAGCCTTTGCTTGGGGGCAGTGTAACACAGAACACTGCACTACTCCTCCCCCGGAGGACAGAAGTCCCTTGGATGTTCGATCCTCCCCCCACCCCCCACGGGTGACCCTCTGACAACTCCAGCTCATTCCCGAACTCAAGTTGTCGATGCTGCAAGCAGCAGTGCTACTGCTGTACCAGTGGACCAGCACAAATTCCCTCATTTGGCTGAAAGCTGCCCTTCTGAAGTCTAGCACCTCAGCCTTAGATAAGGGTGTGCTGGTGCCCAGGGCCAACTTGAACCATATAGCACTGTGTTCTCTGGACCACAGTGGTTCCCTAACCTGTCCTCCACCTACTCTTTCCAGTTGGTGAGTATCATTTCGAAAATGGCAGACTGTCTAGTAGGATCCCTGATCTGCTGCTGCACCAACATGCAGTCTTGCAAAGTATCAATCAGGGCCTGGCTTCTGGGTTTACCTAAGCCAACATGACAACATTGTTGTCGATGTTCGCCAGGGAACATCCCGATGTAAAATGTGAAATTTCACCTGTCTGACATCGGTCCGTGTGTTTTCTATCGAGAATACGGCCCCAAACCCCTCCATGCAGGGCATGCCCCCCCTTCCATGGATTGTTAACTCTGAGTTGGAGTTAACGTGAGGGGTGTGGCAATCCAGTGAACAGGCGAAAATTTCACCAGCAGGTCCCTCACAGCGAGATTTTTGAAACTTGTCAAAAATGTCGCTGTGGGGGATTTCGCTGATGGGGTTTCGCCCTTCCGTCAGCACACCGGCTTCTGGCATGTCCCAGTCGATGCCTAGCAGACTGAGATCCCCTACTACTACAAGCTCCCCCTCTGCCGCCCCTTTTCTACTTCTGTGTTTAGTTCCTTATCTCTCTCTTCCTGCCCTGTTGCCTATAAACCACCCCCGCGCTGTGTTTTCTACCCAAAGTATCTGTGAGCTGTACCCATAGTGATTCTACCTCCCTTTTCCTTTCAATGGCTGCATCTTCTACTGCCTCTATTTGTTCCTTGACGTAAATGGTCACCCCTCCACGTCTACCCATCCCTCTGTCTTGCCTGTATAAGATATACCCAAGCACCACCAGGTCCTAGTCATTGTTCTCACTAGCCCACGTTTCTTTTTTTTGAAATTACTATTTTCCCTCCTTCCTGCCTGCCATCCCCGACCCTTCAGGCCTCAGGTAGACATCCCTCTGCCTTTCACCCTGCCCGTATGACCCCACAGGAACCCTATACAGCTTTGGTTTACCCCTGAGCGGGGGATGGGGCAGAGCCCTCTTCCCCAACAATCAACTTTCATCGGTCCGGGGGGCCATGGGCGGGCGAAGGCGCTCGAGCGCACGTCTCGGAGGCTCCATCTTCAGCGATGCAGGCGTTTTCTCTTTTCTCCACCCCTACAGCGTAGGACCCTGGCGTCAAGGCGCAGGCGCCGGCGTCACGGTATGTGTGCAGCCCTTCCCTTAACATTGGGCTTGCAGTACTCGAGCCTCCGAGCGCCTGAGACAAAAGTTGGGGCTATAGCCTTAACCTCCTCTCAGAGAGCTGTCGTGGGACGCCAAGCCTAACTTCCCCGCCGCCCACCAGCAACCCTAGTCCGCTCCCAAACTCCGAGTCGCCCGTGCGTGGAGTGAGTGTGGCATCCAGCACCTCAGCCCTCAAGCGCCACACGGGCAGTTTGGCCCACGTTCCGTAACAGCCACTAGATCCTGCCTAGAGTCTGCCCCCATTGCTTGAAGTTACTAACATACTAAACTGCCAGCAGAATAGGCCTAACGGTCTTTCATGTCTGCTTGTTTGGTCAGCCCCCACCCTGGGAGCTGACCTTGCTGCCCCCCTCGCCCTCTCTGGCTTCTCCCTTCCCAGTCCCGGATATTCCCGCTGCACAGGACTTTGCTTCCAGAACCCTTCCCCTGCACCTGTCCCACCCCCTCTTGAACCCCTCCACCGTCTCTGCCTCCACCAGCCATCCTCCGGATGCTCAATCCCTTCCTCCCCTCCAGGCTCCTGGCGGCCCGATTCCGTTCTCAGGTCACCTGTGTGGCACGAGGTGTGGCATCCAGTGCCTCAACCCTCAACACCACCAGGCCGGCTCAGATATTAGGTTTAAGTGAGTCTGGTGTCAGAGTGGTACAACCCCCTGGAATGCAGTACCTCTCCATCTCCCCACAACTTCTCCACACACATGAAATGTAACAGTGCAATTTCAAATTCTACAAAAATGCAATCAGTGACACTACTAGCTGCCACCTGCCTGGCTATTCCTTGCTCAAGTATAATAGACTCAGTACAAGCAGAGGCGGAGGGGTACTCCTGTACTTCAGAGACCCCCCTCAGGGCTTCCCCATCCCTCTGCTCAAATGCAAAACTCTCCCAGTGGTGGCTTATCTCAGAACTCATGTTAGGGTCTACAAGAAGGCCTATACTGGTTGCTCTACAGCCCCCAAAGGGGGCATGCAGGCCTATCCACACCTCTGTCAGGCCCCTAGGTCAGCTCTCCCCTGCCGGGAGCTCATTGTGATTGGGTGACTTCAACCTAAACTGGCTAAGTTCCACCTAGACTGAGTGTAGTGACCTACTCAAACAACAAAACCTTACACAAGTAATTACATTAGCCACAAGAACACCAGGTCACCAAATCACTCCCTACTGGACTGGATTATAACTAACCAGGAGGACAGGGTCCTTCAAACCGGAATCCTGTCCGACTCCATCATTGACCACTCCCCCATCTACTGCGTCTGGTTATCCAAACCCATACACCCACCCCCAAAATATCTGACTTTAAGGGTTTTCTCTAGCTATGACACCAGCTGCCTGTCTGCTGAAATCAGGGCAGTAAACTGGTGTACTCTACGCTCCCTAACCAATATTAATTCTGATATCAGCTTCCTCATTGATGCCTAGTAATCATCCAGGATAGGCATTTCAGCTAACCACCCACTGTAGAAGAGAGGAATACCCTATGACTCACTAAAGACCTCTCTTATGAAGCAAAGGACTCTATATGGGCTGCCTTAAAGCCTCCCTTTCCCCTCACAATGGAATGAGTACAGGTGACTGTGCAATCTGTGCAAACAGCAGACCAAATCACAAAAGACAAAATATCTTCACCAACTCCAGTGCAATAGCAATGGTAAACCCCGACTTTTCCGGTCCACCATACACTCCATCACTGCCCGTAGATCCAAGCAGGCTGTCTTACATCTTAACACATCTATAGGCCCCAAAACTGACCCCACAGAACTGGCAAACACCCTCAATGCCAAGTTCACAGACTTGGCGACACAACTTGGAAATCTGCTCTCTTTCAACCCAAAAAGCCATCTCCAATACACATCAAAAGCAGCATCTAACCTGCCTACTTTCCACTTTAAGGCTCTCTCCCCCCAAGAAACTTACTAATTACTAACATACTAAAATGCCAGCAGAGTAGGCCTAGTGGTCTTTCATGTCTGCTCGTTTGGTCAGCCCCCACCCTAAGGCTGACCTTGCTGTCCCCACCCTCTCGGGATTCTCCTTTTTCCAGACAAAATTATTCCCTTGCATTGAACTTTGCCTGCACAACCCTTCCCCTATACCTGTCCCAGCCCTCTTGAACCCCTCCAAAGTCTCTGCCCCTCACTAGTCCCCTGGGCAGCACATTCCATGGTTCCACCACCCTCTCTGTGAAGTAGCACCTCCTCTTCCCCCCACCAGGTCTCCCTCCTCCAGCTTCCACCAATGCACTCTGGTTGACCCCCCTCCTTCCTTCACAGCACCCCGACTGAGCCTCCCTTATGTACCCCCTTCATGTACTTGAAGACCTCTATCATGTCTCCCCTTTCCCTTCTCTCTTCTAACGTGTCCATAATTAGCTCCTCGAGTCTCTCCCCATAGGTCCTTTCCCCCAAGCCCCAGATCATTTTGGTTGCCCTCCTCTGAATCCTTTCTAGGAGTGCAATGTCCCTTTTTAAGCTCGGCCTCCAAAACTGCACACAGTACTCAAGGTACAGCCTAACCAAGCAGTTATACACAGGGAGTATCACTTCCCTCCTTCTGGAGGTAATCCCCCTAGTGATGCATCCCAGCATCCTGTTGGCCTTGGCCGCTATCCTCCTACAAGTCTCAGGGTTGTTCATCTTGACATCCACCACCACCCCAGGTCCCTCTCAGCCATCGGGGCGTGTGACATTCCCCCAGGGTATGCCTTGGCCGAGTTCTGATTCCCAGGTGCAGTACCACCCTTCACTGAATCTCAGTCCCCACTTCCTTGACCACCTCTCTAGAGCATCTAGGTCCCCCTGTAGTGCCACTCTCCCATCCACCCCCACGCCCAGCTTCGAGTCATCCGCAAAGAGACTCATTTCACTACTGATACACTTCCTCATGTCAGAGACATAGGCATTGAACAGGAGGGGCCCTAGGACCGATCCCTGAGAGACCCCACTAATGACCCTCCTTGGTGATGAGACTATCCCCCCAACCATGACCCTCTGGGTCCGCTCCGAGAGCCAGTTTCCTATCCATCTGATCATCTGTTTCCCCACCCCATTTCCCCCAGCTTATCCAACAGGCCCCCGTGAGAAACTGAGTCAAACGCCTTGCTGAAGTCAAGAAAGAGGACATCCACCAGCTTACCCAGGTCCAGGGCACTCGTCACACAATCGTAGAACTTCACAAGGTTTGTCTGACACGATTTCCCCTGGATGAAGCCATGCTATCTATCGTCCAAGTAACCCGACTTTTCCAGTACCCCCAGCCCTTCCTTAATAATACCCTCCATCACCTTGCCCACCACCGATGTCAGGCTAACGGGCCTGTAGTTCCCTGCCTCCTCTCTTGATCCTCCCTTGTGGACAGGCACGATATGCGCCACCCTCCAATCCTGGGGCACCCACCCTGTCATCAGAGAGATGTTGAAAAGCTCCGCCAGGGGTTCCACCAGTTTCCTCAGTACCCTGGGATGTAATTCATCCGGCCCTGGTGCTGTCTCCATCCTAAGAGACTTGAGGGCTTCTCTCATTCTCGCTACGGTGATTTCAACTTCCTCGGCCCTGTTTTGCCTTCCTCCTCCTGCCAGTGATGGCTCCCCCCTCTCCCCAGACCCGATCGGTGAGGGTCCCTGCTCCTCCTCAGTTACACTGTCTCCTCCCATGCATGGTGCAACTCCCCCATTCTCCCTGGTAAAGATTGAGGCAAAGTACTTATTTAGTACCTCGGCCTGCTCCCCTGTGTCTTGTGCCCATCCCTCCCCTGTTCTAATCCTGTTAATCTGCCCCATCACCTTCCTTTTTTCCCCAATGCATCTAAAGAACCCCTTGTTCCCCACTCCAGATTTCCCGGGCCAGGTTCTGCTCCTTTCTTGCCTCAGCCGACCTCACCACCCTAGTGGCCCTTCTGGCCATCAGCTTATACTCCCCCGATCCCTTTCACTCTTTGAGCACTTGGAACGCCTATAGGCAGCCTTCTTTTCCCTCATCGCCTCCTGAACCTTCTGGGTCCGCCAACAGGGTTTTCGGACCTTACCTCATTTGTGCCTTACTCTTGCACAGGTCCTGGTAGCCTCCTGCACCCCCCTCCTGATGATTTCCTACCTACTGTCAGCATCCATGTCTGGCCTTATCCCATCCAAATGCTCCTTGAGGATCCTTCCCATCTCCTTAAAATTCACCCCCCTGAAGTCAGTTACCGCGGTCTTTGTGTGGCCTTCCTCCCCTCCTAGGTCCAGGCAGAACCAGACCGTGGTATGGTCACTCCCCGCCAATGGGTCCCTTACCTTCAGGCCCCCAATCTGGTCACTATCCGCCTGGACTATATCCGGAATACGGGCCTCCCTCATCGGCTCCCCCACCTGCTTGGTTAGGAACGTATCCTGGAAGACATCCAGCAACATCTGCTCCCTGGCCACCGAGGACGTCATAGTCCCCTAGTCTGTCTCTGGCATGTTTAGATCACACAGCACCACCACCATTCCCTTGCCTAATCCACAATGTCTCCTAACATCTGCCACCAGACTCTCTTCCAGTTCTTCCGCCAGCGCAGGGGGTCTGTAAACCACTCCTATTTTTACACTCTTGCCCCGGCCCCCCCCTTCATTTTCAAGGTGACCCAAATCATCTCTGCTTCCTCCACCCCTCCTATACCAATGCCATTTCTGACTAGCAAAGCTACCCTCCCTCCCCCTTCCCTCCTCCATGTCCCTCCTGAACATAGTGAGCGCCTCCAGGTTCAGGTCCCAGTCATGCCCTGGTGTCAGTGACAGCTGCCACATCCACCTCTCCCTCAGCTAGCATCGCGTGGAGCTCAGGCCATTTTATTTCCCAAGTTCCTGGCATTTAGCAGGACCACCCTTCACACCTTCTCTGCCCTCCCATTTCCCCTCCTCATGCTCCGTTTGATCACATGCTCTCCCCCCTGCCCCCTACCTGTGGGCCTTTTTCCATATTCCTCCGCTCCATGGGGGGTGGAGACCGAGTCCCTCTTTTATCGGACCCCCCGCAACAGCCTCTTCTCCCATCCCTCGCCCCTTCACAAGTTTAAACCCCACCTTTCACTGTCGAACCCCTCTATTTTCAGCTTGAGGATTTCCCTTCCTTCCAAATTGAGGTGGAGCCTGTCCCTCGAATACAGCTCCTTATCCTCCCAGGTTGCCCCCCAGTCCCCCATCAACCCATGCCCCCTAGCCTCACACCACTCCCAGAGCCACTGATTTACCACCCTAATTTTCTGCTTGTTCTACCCACTAGCCCTCGGCACTGGCAGAATTTCTGAAAAGAAAACAGAGCATCCTATGGAATGACAAACTCTGGCTAGCTCCCAAATCCTTGCCTGTATCTCTAGTTCACTATTTCCCTCTATGTCGTTTGTACCCAGGTGAACCAGTACAGTATGTCGAGGGTACCTCCTCCCGCCGCCGATGTGGGGTACCTTACTTATGAGTCTCCCCACACAAGGATGCCCAGGAGTGATGGCTCTCTCCACACTTCCTTAAAACTATAGCTCCCCTCATAGCAAAACCCCTGACCACAGTTTTTAACCTCTCCCTCTCCTCATCCTCTGTGCCCACTGTCTGAAAAGAATGCTGAGGTTGTCCCTATTTTTAAATCTGGTGATCCCCAGTCAATGGAGGCACAGGGTCATAATGTCGCAAGACGTTATGCCCCAGCAATATACCGTGCTGCCAGTAAACAGCAATATATTGCCTGCGGCATAAGTCTTTGTTTTGTGGGCGGGGCAAACCCCCCCAACCAATATAACTAACTCGGGGTTGGGGGGGTTAACAGTTAATATCGCACAAAGTGCGAAAAGGAAAAAATTCCATGCGTCTGGGACTGGGAATCAAAACCCGGTCCCAAATGCACTGCCTGCCTCCCTTGCTGTCAGTTGCTCATCCCATCAAGCCACGGCAGCTGCTCGGTGGACCCCTGTCCCAGCAGGATTCTTATCCTATACTGGGAAGAGTGAGAGGGTGCACTACCGTGCATACATCCTTTCATGGTTTTGCACCCTGCTCTTCCCTACCGCACTGTTGGGGTCATGTTGTGCGCTGTACAGCATATGACACATTGACCCGGTAAGGTCAATGGACAACTATAGACCCATTTCTATCCTGCCACACCTTAGCAAACTCCTCGAGAAGGTAGTTCACCACCAAATCTCTGAGCATGTCACTAGGTATAATCTCCTCTGTCCCCAGAAGCACGGCTTTAGGAAGCACCATAGCAATACCATTGCCCTCGCCCACTTTACTAACCATATTTTTAGGAATATGGACACTGGGAACCTCATGGATGCTGTTTTTGTCGATTTGACCAAGGCCTTTGACCTGGTGGACCACAACATCCTACTGGCCAAGCTCAAGGGCCTTGGTTGTTCCCAGGGTACAGCTACCTGGTTTCAAGGCTACCTCGCTGGCCACTCCCAAACAGTTAGTATTGGGGGAGCCAGCTGCTCAGCCAGGGCAGTGACCACAGGTGTTCCTAGGGCTCTGTCCTTGGACCCCTCCTTTTCTCCCTCTTCATCAACTCCCTCCCCAATGACAGCCTTACATGTAATGCCATCCTCTACGCCAACAATCTAGTATTGTTCCACAGCGACAAATCTCTTGCTAGCCTCTCAACCATACTCACTTCTAATTACAGTGGCGCCCATGATTGGTTCCTGGAAAACAGGCTTCTGGTCAACATAAACAAAACCAAAACCATGCTATTAGGATACAAACCAAAGCTAGTCAAACTTGCTAACACTTCAGCCATCCTCCGTATTTTATCTCCTGGTGGTCCCCCTCTCAAATCAGTATTCTCCTTTTAATATCTGGGCATCACCCTGGATCCCGCATTGACCTTTGCTGAACACACTGGGAACACCATCCGGTGCATCAATCAAAAATTGGCTGTGGGATACAGACTCAAACACTACCTAACTCCAGAGGCCCGTCTTGCCATAGCCAAGGGAAATCACCTTCCACTAATGGATTGCTGTGCTCCCACCTACATGCAAACTACCACTCAGCAGCTTGCCAGGGTATAGACCACATACAACAATATCTGCAGATTTGTTCTGATGGCACACTACAAGACCCATCACTGTTCCCTTTACCCATCTCTTGGATGGCCCCCCCCCCAGGCCCTCAGTGACTATTTCCTCAGATGCACCATCGACAATGCCATCAGAGATAAGGACCTATCGCCCTCTTCCCCTGCTCAAACAAAACATTTCCCCCACCTTCAACTCCTTCAGCCTCCTGTTGGATGTTCCTCAAATCACCACTGGACTGGGTAGCAAAGCTTTCACCTCAGTCGCCCCTAAACTATGGAACAGTCTGCCCTCTTCACTTCGCTCTTTTGACTCCCATCTCCAATTGAAATCCCGCTACAAAGTTGCCTTAATGGCTGCTGCCACTTGTACCTAACTCCCTGGGTGACCACTCCCGAGCAACTTCAACAATCTCACTATGAACCCTGAGGTTATCCAACAACTCAGTCACAGTAAACTAAGTGCATGCTACAAGTACTGTCACTTATGGATAACAGGGTCTCAAAAGTAATGGGGGAGGCAAAACAGGGGGCCGAGGAAGCGGAGGTGGAAATCACGGTAAAGAGAGTGAGGGAAGCCCTCAGGTCCCTTAGGACAGAGAAAGCACCAGGGCCAGATGAATTACATCCTAGGGAACTGGCAGATGTCCTGGTGATACCCCTGGGGGAGCTTTTCAGCATCTTTCTGATGATGGGGTGGGTGCCCCAGAACTGGTGGGTGACGCATATCGTGCCTATCCACAAGGGAGGATCAAGAGAGGACACAGGGAACTACAGGCCCGTCAGCCTGACATCGGTGATGGGCAAGGTGATGGAGGGTACTGTCAAGGAGGGGCTGGGGGGTACTGGAAAAGTCGGGGTACCTGGATGATAGACAGCATGGCTTCATCCCAGGGAAATCGTGTCAGACAAACCTTGTGGAGTTCTGTGACTGGGTGTCAAGTGCCCTGGACTTGGGTAGGCCGGTGGATGTCCTCTTTCTTGACTTCAGCAAGGCGTTTTACTGTGTTCCTCACAGGGGCCTGCTGGATAAGCTGGGGAAAATCGGGGTGGGGAAACAGATGATCAGACGGACAGGAAACTGGCTCTCGGAGCGGACCCAGAGGGTCGTGATTGGGGGGGATAGTCTCATCCCCAAGGAGGGTCATTAGTGGGGTCCCTCAGGGGTCAGTCCTTGGGGCCCCTCCTGTTCAATGCCTATGTCTCTGACATAAGGAAGTGTACCAGGAGTGAAATGAGTCTCTTTGCAGATGACTCAAAGCTGGGAGCGGTGGTGGATGGGGAGGAGGGGAGGGTGGCCCTACAGGGCGACCTAGATGCTCTGGAGAGGTGGTCAAGGAAGTGGGGACTGAGGTTCAATGCAGGGGAAATGCAAGGTACTGCACCTGGGTGTCCAAAACCCAGGCCAAGAGTATACCCTGGGAGGGGGAGAATGCTACAAGTCTCGATGGCTGAGAGGTACCTGGGGGTGGTGGTGGATGTCAAGATGAACAACTCTGAGACTTGTAGGAGGGCAGTGGCCAAGGCCAACAGGATGCTGGGATGCATCATTAGGGGGACCACCTCCTGAAGAAGGGAAGTGATACTCCCTCTGTATAACTGCTTGATGAGGCCGCACCTCGAGTACTATGTGCAGTTTTGGAGGCCACACTTAAAAAGGGACATTGCACTCCTGGAAAGGGTTCAGAGGAGGGCAACCAAAATGATCTGGGGCTTGGCTGAAAAGACCTATGGGGAGAGGCTCGAGGAACTAAATATGCACACATTGGAAGAGAGAAGGGACGGGGGGACATGATAGAGGTCTTCAAGTACATGAAGGGGTAAATGGGGGCTCAGTCGGGTGCTCTGAAGGAAGGGGGCAACTAGAGAGCATGGGTGGAAGCTGAGGGGAAGACTCAGGGGAGAAAGGAGGAAGTGCTACTTCACTGAGAGGGTGGTAGAACCATAGAATGCGCTGCCGGGGGCTAGTGGAGGCAGAGACTGTGGAGGGGTTCAAGAGGGGGTGGAATAGGTACAGGGGAAGGCTGTGTAGGCAAAGTCCAATGCAAGGGGAAATACCCTGGGCTGAAAATGGAGAAGCTCAAGAGGCCGGGGGGAAGGGACAGCAAGGTCAGTTCCCAGGGTGGGGCTGACCAAACGAGCAGACACGAAAGACCGTTAGGCCTACTCTGTTGGCATTTTAGTATGTTAGTATTAGCTATACTTAGCTATCACTACTGTGATCTGTATTTCGTGCACTTCGGATGGAATATGCTGTACAATAACTACACTGTTTGCACTATACGTCTTTTGTAATTCTTGTTTGGTATTCTCCTATACTGTATTTCATAAATTGTATTTGTATTTCTCTTGTACTATAATGTTTAACTTGTGCTTGCATTTACCAGTTTGTGCCACCTTCATGGCCTGGGTTGTGCCCTGAAAACAGTCTACTGGATCAGTGCACCCACCTGGTTAACAAATATATACACACATACTAACACAAATAAATAAATATGCAGAAAAATCAAAAGTCAAATAAATATCAAGATACAGTATTTATTGGGGAATATTCACAAGGGGATGTGGAATGCAAATGAATCGGTTTTGGCAGAAAACTCTTGAACTGTAATAACCATCGCCAAAGTTAGTTGCTCGACCGGGCTCAGCCTAATAACAAACTTTTCATCAGTGCCTGCCTCCACCAGACAGTGCAAGTAGATGCTGTCAAACCTTTTTCTCTCTCAGTTTTCCTGTATCTCTGGTACCAATATCAGTCCTTTGAGCCTTTTATGGTGCTACTGGTGCTTCGCTGGGTACCTATCCCTAAAATGGTGCAGGCCCACTATAGTTGTAGCTAGTTGGCCAGCACTGGTGCACCTTAAACCAATAAAACACTTGTTAAACCAAACATCCAGAAGCCATGCAACTGCTTAACTCATTATTACCTGGGTGGCCATTTTGTATCGAGTAAACAATGGACAGTTCGGACTTCATACGAAGCTACTGGAGATAACCTCAAAGCGAGATATTTGTAGATCCTGGCCGAATAGCCAGATCTGAAGATTTGGTGGCAAACTATGTACAGCCCCAACTGCGGACTAGTACTTCAAGTCATGTTAGCGATCTCATGTTAACCTACATAATTTCCGTGTTTGTTGTGAAAATGTGACCGTCAAAGACTGAACAAACTGTATTACATCAAATCTACAGAATTGCTGTGTTTTGTATACTTTGATTATGGCAAAATAGTCCTGTGTGTGTATGTTCACTTGTACTTGTATTTATTGTGTTGTAATCATTAGCCTGTATGTTTTTTAGCAACCCAGGTTGAGCCAGTAAAAGAGTCATGTGGCCCAGTGCTGTTTACCTGGTTAATAAACAAATTCACTTCAATTCTCAGTGGTAGGGTAAGCTCTGAGAGTATTCATGGTGCTAGTGTTACCAGCTTCCCTTACAACTACAGCTCCTCTTCCTCCATCTCTGGCCCCTCTCTCCTTCTCCTCTGCTGGTCAGACCGGTCTCAGAATGAGGGGCCACGTCACGTATGCATGTCCAGGCTTCCAGACCCTTGTGTGAGATACTAGCCAGTGCCTGGCTGTAGCACTGTCAGGCCAGTTCCCCTAGCTTGTCTGTGGTCTTGATGCAGGCTCTTTCAAACAGCAGCACAAACAGTCTCTTTCCACACTGTAGGCTGGCAGCTGTGGCACTAATGCTAGTTTTTACCACCTTAACAGTCTCTCTCTCTCTGCAGCTGTCATTCCGACACAGGCAACAAACACACTTCTAGCAATCTGCCCTTTTTGGTTGTAGAAATCTCTAATTCATCTCCTGTGAGACGGCAGTAAAACCCCAGGAAGGCTTCCTAGGTTGATTCTGACCAGCAGCTGCTAGCCCTCCTCACCTTTTGAGAGCTAACTGCCAAATACCCAGTTCTGGGACTACCCTCAGAACTTATCTGGGTAAGGGCAGCTTCCGACTGGTCCAGGGGCTGTCACTCAGTGAAAACAGTCTCTTTGGCTTTTACTCAATGCCCTACTGACTGTTAGTAATGGTGTCAAAAGGCCTTCACAAGATCCCTGACCTCTGAGCGGCTGGTGGTGAGGTCTGGGGCTGACAAGAAGGCAGTCTCCATACTTTACAGGAGCACTGGCTCCAACAAACTTATTTATTTAAGGCTTCTGTCCTTATTCCAAGCAACTGACCTCCAGAATTTGTAAGCACAATGTGCCCTATTAACTGGTCAGTGGTTTGTGGCTGCTGGATAATCAGACCCTGTCGCGAGTGCCAATGTGCTCTCTCTCCACAGACAGAGTGGTCCCCTTTGAAGTGTGGCAGGGAATCACACTGATTACTGGTGCCTCCAGTGCCAAACAACAGTTTCTTCCTCTCTCCACTCCCTGTGTGTCTCCAGGCCCCCGATGCCTGCTGAAGCCCCTGGGGCACGAGCACACTGGTAGGGATTTAATGTCAGCTGTGGTTGTAGCACTGAGTGGATGGCATGAGGAGCATCAGAACAATCTTTGCCACTGTTTGTGAGGGTTATACTAGGAAATATTTTCAAGTTTTCAGCCTTATCGGGGGGGGGGGCACAGGAAGTACTAATTTATATTGGACCAGGTTAAGTGGTTGGCAGTTTAGTCAATGTGGGGGCAGCAAAGTGTCCCTCTAACACCACACTGGGGTACTGTCACTTCTAACCAAGGGCAGCGTGCTCCCTGCAGAGCTATCAACAATGCTTCCTGCATCACCTGGTGTTTACTGGATCTGACTACACACCAGGCCCGATCCTGAGTAGCTACTGAGATCTGCCAGGATCAGGCTCCGCAGGGGCAAGGCTGATGGCTTTGGATCCATTTCAGACTCATCTGCCCTAATGATCAAGTGTTCTGACTGTGTCCGTGTAAGTACAGCAGCGCACAAACTACAGTCCATGTTCATGTTACTGAGACTAGCAATGATTTAAACTTGCATCTCTCTGTGCAGAGTGAGGCATAACCTGGTTTAATACCAATCAGTTTTTTCTGCAGCCACCCGTCCCCATCACCCCGACAATGATGAACATAGAAACGGTTTCCTAGATCGTATTTACGGTGAATAAAAACAAACAGGATGACTCTGGGATTATGGATGTTTAACGCACACACTCAAGGTGCAACACAACTTACAGATGTTTGAGTGGTGATAAGCTCCATGGTTGTCTCCCTAGCAGAAAGCAAGAGGGGTAACAGAAACTTTTCAGGGCAAATTAAGAAAATAAAGAGAAGTTTGTTTGCACCTTAAAGAAGCCTGATCTCTTTGGATGAATGTTTTCTCATTTTTATGCAGCTCAGTTTTTGTTTCGGAGCACCTCTTCTCCCTGGAGGTAGCCCTACCACTTCTGAATGCACTTGTTTTAAACATCTAGTGCCACAACACAACATCACAGCATTAGTCAGACAAAAACAGTTAAAGACAGGAGTCGTGCAATGCTGGACATTTAGAACAAGTAATATACATTTTTTTTTAAACTTTTATTTATCACTTTTGCAAGCAAAATATTACTCACAGTTGATCATAAAGAACATGGAGGCATACCATATTAATTTTTTCAATAAATCAGCACTTAAAAAGGATATATATGACATCATCCAATGAAATAAACCCATAGGGGAAGTTACATACTAGGGAAAAACTTTGTGTAAATAAAACTTAGCATGCTTCAAAGGAACTTTTAAGGGAAATGCCTAAGGATGTTAATTTGAATATCATTTTACCATTTGGGGCTAAATGCCTCCTTTTTCCCCTCATTTAATTTTGGAAAGCAGACCTGTCTCAACAGGCTGTGCCCAAGAGAAAAAAATTATATTCAAAAAATTATTATAAGAATGTGGCATATTTCATCAAAACATTCTATAGTAACGTTCAAATCAAGTTAACCAAACTGGGTACAGCTATAACATGCCCTTTGCGATAACGGAACCCCTTGTGGACAGAACGATGGCAAACTGCTGTCAGGTTCATTCATTAGGGTTATCCTTCCACCCGCGGTGCAGTGGACAGGCATGTTGCAGCTGAAGCCTCGTGGCAGAGCAGCAATCACCATTTTCAAACATGTTTTCCTCCGTATTTTTACTTTCAAAATTCAGAGGCTCATAGCGAGGACATTACCCTTAATCCGCCACATGCATAAATTGTCCCCACGCCCCATTTGTATATGCAACAACATACAATTAACAATATATTTATAACTTAGTAAGCTACTCGAACGCCTTCGCATTTCTGTCAGACAGAGACTACCCAAGTACCCGATCAAAGGAACACTTAGCTGGATCTGAAAACTGCCAAAGGCGATATATTTCAGATTAGTCCAAGAGAGTTACCCACTTTGGGAACAGTCTTTCAGGCAATAAACTTGCTGGAATTTCAAGTGTTCACGGAAGTGTTTTTGTGTGTCTCCCTCCCCCAGCAGTCCTCAGCCGGCACCTAGCTGCTTTTAAGCTTGAGCTGCCCGCCGACTACAGTGGCGAGACTTGGAGCCTGCCTGCTGCTCTCCACGCACAGGCAAGTGCCGAAACCAGATCTTCAGCCCTCAGCGGCTGTTGCAGCGAAGATCCTGGATTGTTTTTCCGAATTCCTGGCGCCATCTGACTGCAGTGCCTCCATTGGCTGCTCATCATCTTGGTGAACCACCTGAGTGGCTAGCTCTGGAATCCTGCATGGCTGCTTTCCCTGGACTAATTGCATGCCCGTGCACAAATTTTGTAGTCTGTGCTGCCTGGCCCTCGCTACTACCAATACTACTGCTAATACCAATTACAACTAAACTGAAAACTGGGATTCCTACTGCTGATTTTTTGTTTGTTTAAGGACTGTTACTAGCCTGTATTTGCTCATTCTGGTAGAAAAAAAAAAGAGAGTAAAATGCTGTTTGTTTGCTTTGTTTTAGCCTAGCTAGACCCCTTATTCTTCCCATTCTCTCCTTTGTGTGTCTCTTTGTGTGATTTTTTTTGTCCCCCTCCCCTGACACGTTCTTAAATACACCTAAACCATTCCCCCTTCTGTGCACCTCCTCCCATTGACCATCTTGCCCTACACAAATTTAAAGCTGCAGAACACTTCCTAGAGTACAGTCCTGCCCCATAGAACTACATTTCTAACAGCCCCTTGCCTCACCACTCCCTCCCCTCCTCTCCCCCTTCATAAGGCTCACCACGCTAATTCTCTCCTACTACTTCCACCAAGAACCCTCCAGGGCTCCCAGCTCATCCGCCACAAGAGCCTCGGCCACCGGGCGGTCGGCGCTCCTGAAGCCGCCGCCCGAGACCATTTGCTCGGACTCCAGACCCAGAGAGGTACGGCAAAGCTGCAAAGATGATAGCCTGGGTGAAGAATTGGCTGGAGAATAGGACACAGAGGGTAATAGTAAATGGAGTCCACTCTCTGAAGAAAGGGGGGTTACTAGTGGGGTGCTGCAGGGTTCAGCATTAGGACCAGTCCTCTTCAATGTCTTTGTAAGCGACATTGCAGAGGGACTGGAAGGAAAAGTATGTCTCTTTGCAGATGACACAAAGATCTGCAACAGAGCTGATGCACAAGGTGGGGTGGAAAAGATGAGAAGGGACTTGGCAAGGTTAGAGGAATGGTCAAATAGGTGCAAGGTAATGCACCTGGGAAACAAAAACCAAGGGGAAGAGTACACAATGGGAGGTGAGATACTAACAACAACAAAAATGGAAAGGGACCTGGGGGTAGTCATATCAGATGACTTAAAGGTGGGCAAGCAATGTGAGAGGGCAGTAAGGAGGGCTGGGGGGATACTGGGATGCATAGGGAGAGGCATCACCAGTAGAAAACAGGAAGTTGTTATCCCTCTGTATAGACAGCTAGTCAGACCCCATCTGGAGTACTGCGTGCAGTTCTGGAGACCCAATCTTCAAGGACACAGACAAGATGGAAGCTGTCCAGAGAAGGGCAACTAAAATGGTGCAGGGTCTGCACCAGAAGACATATGAAGAGAGACTAAAGGAGCTTAATATGTATAGCCTCGAGGAAAGGAGGGAGAGGGGGGACATGATAGAAATGTTCAAGTACCACAAGGGAATCAACAAAGTCCAAGAGGGTAGCATCTTTCAAAAAAAGAGGTGTGCAAGAACAAGGGGGTACAATTTGAAGATGGGGGGAGCGGCTAAGAAGTAATGTAAGGAAGTATTTTTTGACAGAGAGGGTTGTGGATGCTTGGAACGGCCTTCCGGAGGAGGCTGTGGAGTCAAAAACAGTGGCTGAATTCAAGCATGCATGGGACAGCCATAAGGCAATTCTAGGGGTTGGGGGTAGAAAGAAGTAGGCTGCTGGTTAACTAGGATCTGCAGCTTATCCATTAGGTAGGGAAATGGGCAGACTGGGTGGGCCAAGCGGTCCTTATCTGCCATCAAATTCTCTATTTCTATGTTAAACCAATCACAGTGCGAGCGCCTTCTCCAGGCTTGCTCCAACTGGACCTTCACCCCTTCTTATCTTTTCTCTGTCTCCTGAGCTAAAAAGGCGCTGTTTTTTTTGTTGTTTTTTTTTTTACTTATGCTTGCTAATGTATGCCTATTTTGTTAGAATCTACCTGTAAACTGCCTAAAAAAAGCTGTAATACTTGCAAACTGCTCTTACTAGATTGATTAAGTGAAACAGCCCTTTCCTTTGCCTCTGTAACTGCCGCCCAGACTTCAGGGCACCAAGGAAATCGACCCCTTTCATTTGTAAATTTGTTTTGTCACTGGGTAGCTCGACCATTGTCTGGGACCAGTGCTAATTGGCTTCACTTTCTCTTCCCCTATAGCCAAGAACCCTCTGGGGCTCCCAGCTCATCCGCCGCAAGAACTGCGGCCACCCAGTGATCGGCGCTTCAGCCGCCGCCTAAGACCATGCTCAGACTCCAGACCCAGAGAGGTGCGGCAAAGCACATATTTTATGCCCACCCACCCATCCCCTCCCTGATAGACCTCCTTGCCCCGCCCTCCCCTGCCATTGGCTTTCCTACAAATCTATCCTCCCCGCCTCCTTAGGATGCCCACAGACATATAAATGTTTGGCTGCCACTTCAGATTCAAGTGTCCCACCTTAACTAACCCACTGCAATCTCCCCTACCACTCGTCTCAGATCAGATCTGTGACTTCTTATTACTGTCCCTAGTTGCTGTGTCACAGTAAATTCTCCTTGCTCCCTACAAGTGGTTTCAGCGCCTACGTCCCTTTGCTGACCCTGTAGTGTGTAGCCTTAGCTGGTGATACTTCTTAGATCAGGTTTACGACTTCTAGTAACTATCTCTAGTCAGTGTGCCATAGAAACATCTCCTTGCTCCCTTCAAGTGGTATCGGCACCTATATCCCCTTTTCAGACCCCGTGGCACATAGCCTTACCTGGTGATACCTTGCCCAGATTTAGCCATTACAACTGTTTCTCTTTCTGACCCCCAGACTTTAACCATGGAACCTGCAATCTGGCTCTACCTATTTACCACCTTATGCACCCTACCCTTATTAGGGTACACGCCAGATGGAATTTACCCCAAAGAGGACTCGTATGCCCTACCACAAGAATGTCTACTCATGGAGTCCCTATACAACTCGTGCTATGCCCCCATGTTGTCATACCCACTTTCAGCTGAGTCTCCCTCTCGGACAGCCACCAGCATCTTGTTACCTACCCAAGGAATGTTATCTACTCAGCCCAGTACCTGCATCTACTGGTGTCATGCAGCTAGGGTCTTACCATGTGTATCACTAGGACTGAAGAGTACAAAGAATAGGTCCTTGCATTCCTACGCCAATACTTCCACTTGCCAGAGAAGGTTTAGTTCTTCCAAATTACCACTTGTTGCCCTGAGGAAAGTTGTACTCCTCCTCTTGCTATGCTCAGGTAATGTTAAACTTAACCCTGGTCCTATACAAGCAATTCCTTCACCATCTGAAGTCACGAAGTATAAAGGTATCAGCTTTATGCATGTTAATGTGTGTAGCCTCTTAAGAAACTCACCTCAATACAGGCTTGGGCTATCCACACGGAGCGGATGTACTTGTCATATCTGAATCCTGGCTTCGTCCATCCACGTCAGACAAAGAGGTCAATATCCCCAACTATCTGTTATTCAGAGCTGATAGACTAACCAGAGGCGGTGGTGTAGCCATCTCTGTTAAGGACAGGTTTATGGTCGCTACCTTCGGCACTACATCAATTGCCAATGTCTTTGAATGCCTGTCCTTAAAAATCGAAATACCTACATCAATGGCCCTCCATGTCATAGGATGTTATAGACCCCTGTCCTCGGGGTCACAGCTCCTGTCCCACCTATCATCTACTATGAGTACCAACACAATGGAAACAATTATACTAGGGGACCTTAACTATGACTGGCTGCCAAGCGCAACTCTTCCACTCTCCTAATCCTTCTGTGACTCCTCATGGGCTCATTCTACTTATTAATGAACCTACTGTATCAATAAGAAAAACCCTACAAAAAGTACACTATTAGATGTACTTCTAGTAAGCAAACCCCATTTCTTCTCCCATGCTGGGATCTTTTCTGCTGATGTTAGTGACCATTGCTTTACTGCTGGCATAAGAGCAGTCCCTAAACCAACAGCCTCAGCAAAGTTCTCTACCAAAAGATCAAAATGGAATTTTGACCCGCTTGCATATATCAATGACCTGAAAGCCTCCCTGCTTTGGCAGATCTTTTATTTGGCCAAATCAGTAGAAACAGCATATGCCATTTTCCATAAAATTGTATCCAGCGCTCTTAACACCCATGCAACCTTAGTCAAAACCTGCATAAAGGCTAGAAAGTACCGTTGGTTCACAGCAGACATCAAGGCAGCACTATTAAAAAGAGACAAGCTCTGCAAGCTAGCACGCAAATCCCACAAAGCCGAAGACTAGCATCTTTTCAGAACAGCCAGAAACCACTATACAAAGCTAATTCGGGAAACCAAGTCCAACTTCAATCGCTCTGAACTTGACACTGCCTCCAACTGCCCTACCAAGTTCTGATCCACAATAAAAGAACTTTCTGGTAATACCACAGGAAACACCCTCCCCTCAAAAATAATTTCTGACAATGTAACTATCAACAACAATAAAGAGATACTACAAGCCTTCAACAATCACTTTGCTACTGCAGGGCTAGCTTTTGATAACTCACCTGCATGCAACCTACATTCCCAGCTTACCACGCAACCTTCAGAATCTAGTCCCTCAGATGCAGTCTTTTCATTCTCTCCTGTCTCACTAAAAAAGGTCGAAGATCTCCTCCTCCAGTTGGACACCAGAAAAAGTGCTGGCGCTGACACCTTCGATCCATACTACCTACAGATTACCTATCATGTCTTGGCCGTACCTATAACGCATCCATTTAACTTGTCCCTTTCTCAAGGGACCCTCCCCAAACAGTGGAAGACCGCACATGTTATTCCGTTGTTTAAATCCAGAGACCCCTGTAATCTAAACAACTGCAGGCCCATCTCCCTTCTCCCAGTACTATCAAAACTTCTGGAAAAAATTGTGAATGCCCAGCTGAAATCTTTCATAGATGATACTAACCTGCTAAACCCAATGCAATCTGGTTTCAGAACTGAACATAGTACAATCACGGCCCTGGCCAAGGTGACAAATGACTGGCAGCGCGAGCTAGAGAACAAAAAATTTGTCTGCACCGTTTTTCTAGACCTAAGTAAGGCCTTCGACACTGTCGACCACAGCCTCCTTCTTTCTTCATTAAAAGCTACTGGTCTAGATTCTACCTCCTTGCATTGATTCCACAACTACTTTTCCGATAGGCACCAACAGGTCAAGGCCGAACGTGAACTCCCCCCCTCAAATCTGTTAAAAAGAGGCATCCCGTAGAGATCCATCCTGGGGTCACTCCTATTTGCCATCTACATCAACAATATAGACTCAGGCATCAATGAGGTGAAAAAGCATCTGTTCGCAGATGATACAGTGATCTACCTAAGCCGTACAACTCCTGAAACTGCCTGTGAGCCCTGCAAGCTGACTTCAACATACTTCAATACCAGCTCCTTAGTAAAAAATTGCTACTTAACGCCAAAAAGACAAAGGCGATGCTATTTTCACCTATTAATCATGCAGCCTACCCTGCTCTACCCCTCATCACCATCCTCCTAGGAGAAATCCTGGAATTTGTGCCGAAATTCAAATACCTGGGGGTCTGGCTAGACTTCAAACTCTCCTTTGCAGACCACCTGGAGGATTTGTTAAAAAAACTGAGGCAGAGACTAGGTCTCTTCTTCAGGTTAAACTGCCTACTAACTACAGAGGCTAAGAGACAGCTAGTTCAGTCTACGTTCCTTTCCCTAATTGATTATGCGACTTTATATACAGCCAATGTGCTACTTCATACCTCGGTAGATTGGACATACTTTACCACAGAGCCCTGCGCTTCATCACTGGTCTCCCCTTCTCCACCCATCACTGCTCTTTATGTGCGGCCGTAGGTTGGACCTCCCTACACTACAGACGAAATAAAAATGCAGCTGTCTGGACATACAGAGCTATCACTGGCAAATTTCTGCAGTAGACTGTTGATTGCCTGACTCTCAATATGCCTGTAACCTATGCCCTAAGAAGCTGTTCACTGATTTCTCTGAAAGTGCCCAAAGCCCTAACGCGTTTTGGGACAGCTGCCATAGGATTCGTTCTACTGTCACTCTGTAATGTGCTACAGAAATCACTGAAACTGAGGACTCCTGTTAGTCTCACTGTGTTTAAGACCTTATATTCAAAATACATATCAGACGCCTGCAACTGCTTCCAATGATCCTAGCTTACTTACACCCCCCTTCGACATCCTCCATTTTTCCCATCCTCCTTCCTTCTTGTATCAGTGCATAACTTGTCCCTGAGCCACCTACTATCTACCACCCTAAATCTCACCCTCCCTCACCCACCTATTCCTTGTATACCCACAGCATCTCATTCCTTCACTCCTAGTATTATCACAGTTCCAGACCCCCCACTGGCTGCCCACTTCTCCGACCCGTCTCCCCTTGATACACCTGGGTCTTTTTAAACTGACTATGTATGTCTCTTCGCTTGTAGCATCCACTTCAACTAATCTCTTCGCTGGACTATAATGCCTCTACCTTAAAGGAATACTAAACCATGTATGTTGTTGTATCTGGTATAAATTTTTACTGACTTGCTACCCTATTGTTATGTATACCCTTACCAACTGTTTTATCTGAACCTAAAAGTATTTTTACTTATTCTGTCTATTGCAGGCCTACCTGTACTGTTGTACTCTTGCATCTACTGTCTATTTGTCTGTATATAAATGCATTGTTACTTGACTTGTGTAATGCAGGTCCACCTTGTAAATGAGCTTGCTCAATGGTGTTCGCCTGGATAAATAAAGAATTTGATTGATTGATCGATTGATTGATTGATTGATTGAAGTGACTGATTCCCAGTCATCCTGGGAACCCCGCTCAGTCTCTATTTTCAAGATAAGTCTGCCAAGCCTCTTTTGGCTTATTGTATAAGTAGGTTTGGCCATTCCATTGTTCCCGAAGACGAGCAGACAACAGCAGTTGATGCATAATTCTCAGGGTACACAGTGATCCACGAATCTTACTGAAGGCCTTCCTTTTGAGATGGGTGCTGTATGACAGATTGGGGAAGATCAAAATCTTGGCTTCTCCATATCACAGGGTCCATTTGTTCCTGGTACACGCCGGCACTCTGTCATGATCCCCAACTCCCATACAGATAATAATGAAGGTCCTTGGAGCCAGATTGTTTGCTGGGGCCCACTGGGGAGCAAGAATGTAGGTTTTTTTTCAAAGAAGAATGCTGGATCCTCTACAGTAGCCCCCAAAACACTAAGCAAAAACATCTGAGCGAACCCCACAGGGTCTTTTCCCGTCACTGCTTCTGGAAGGCCAATAATTTGTGAGTTACGTTCCCTTGCTTGATTTTCTAATATTTCCAGTCTCTGTTTCAGCTGTTGGCTTTTTTCACAGGAGTCACCGCTGCATCTTGCAACTTTGCAGAGGACGTTTCTGCCTGGTTTACCGTTTGCTCTACTGAGTCCATTCGGGTCTCTAAAGTGGCCACCCTGGGCATTAGGGTATCCAACTTATGATCCATTTCTTGGACCGTTCTGACAAGTTGACTTAGCGTGGTGTTAGCAGTTATTAGAGTCACCTTGTTGTTGGTCCCCTCACTGGAGCCCGATGCTGCCTCATGGTGTGTTGGGCTTCCATTCTTCTTATTGCATTTTGAAACAAAAAAGTCTCCAGACAGTGCAGTGCCCTGAGGTTTACCCACCTTGTGCTCTGTAGTCATCTCTCTTGAGTCGGTGAATTAGTTTTAAGAAATATCCAGAGAAAAACAGTTTGCTTGCTGAAATCCACAATCTCCCTCAGGAGCTGATGTGAGGAATGTCTATTCCTGTCTGAAGCTAAGCCACGCCCCTGTGATGTACATTTTTAATAAACTTAGCAAACTCCTCTTATTGTTTGAGATGCCCAGTGGGTGGGTACTGACTGAGCAGCTGGGTGAGGGAAGTTTGGTTTTTCAATTAATGAAGATCAGTACATATCGCATAGTACATAATATCACATAGTATCATAGTACAAGCACAGTGGCCTTCACGGAGGTGCTACCTGTATTCAGCCGGGGGATTATAGAATACCACACCAGTGTCTTCAACCGCTGGCCGAAGGCATGGTGCAGGCAGGAAGGGTTCTGGCTACATCGGGGACTGGAGCCCTACTTGTGGGGCCAGAGGCCTGTACAAAGGAGATGGTCTTCATCTATCTAGCAGAGGAAAAGCAGTCATGAATGGAAAGTTTAAAATGGCACTTCAACAGGTATTTAAACAAGCTGAGGGAGGCGAAATAAATTCTCCAAGGGTTGAGTGGTGCAGGGAATGAGAGGAGGAGGAGGAAACAGGAGGGTCAGGAGGTGGTTCTAAGGGTGATGGAAGAGTTAAGGAGGGTGGGAAGAGGGAAAAGGAAAAAGGGGACGACAGTAACAGGGATAATGGAAGGAGAATGATGGAATAGGGAGGGAAAGGTGGTGGCAGAGAGAGAGACACAAGGAGTAGAATGCCATGTGCACCAATGCAACGGGCCTAGGAAATAAAATACCTGACCTGGAAGCAACCATTGCCGAGGCAGACCTGGAGCTGATGGCCAAAACAGAATCATGCTGCACCAACAACCATAGCTAGGATGTAGCCATCCCAGGGTACATGTTCCAGAAAAATAGGACAGGGAGGGAGAGTTGTTTTATATTTGAGGGAAGGCATAAAGGCCACAGAGATACAAGGTCACAACGGGGACATGAAAAGCCTGGAAGTTCTATGGGTTGGCTCTGAGAGAGAGTCTGTAGCCTTTATCCATGTGGGGATGGTGTACAGGCCACCAACACGGGGGAGGAGTTAGACAGAGTTCTCGAGGAGACCACAGGAAAAATGGCAAGAAAAGGGGAGGTGCTGATTATGGGGGATTTTAATCTACCAGATGTAGACTGCAGCATTCTTGCTGCAGCTACAACAAGAAGCAAAGCCATTCTTGACTCCCTACAGTTGGCATTTCTCAGGCAGCTGGTAAGAGAACCACTAGGGATGGGACAGTGTTGGACTTTGTTTTCTGCAAACAAGGACAGCATTGCAGAAGTCTCAATGGGTAACCCCCTGAGTACAAGTGATCATCGTACAGTGTGGTTTTGAGTGCATATTGAGCAGAAGAAAAAAACACACCAAGACAAAGGTCATGGACTCCAGAAGGGCAGATTTTAAAGAAATGATAGACTGCTTTAGTAAATACCTTGAAAGGGATTCTGGCTTGAAGGGAGTGGAGGCACAATGGAAAAGGATAACGAAAGACTAAAGGAGCTTAATATGTATACCCTTGAGGAAAGAAGGGAGAGAGGGGACATGATAGAAACTTTCAAGTACCTCAAGTGAATTAACAAAGTCCAAGAGGGTAGCATCTTCCAGAAAAAGAGATGTGCAAGAACAAGGGGGCACAATTTGAAGACAGAAGGGGGATGGCTCAGAGGTAATGTGAGGAAGTATTTTTTCACTGAGAGGGTTGTGGATGCATGGAACTGCCTCCCTGAAGAGGTCGTGGGGTCAAGAACAGTGGGGGACTTCAAGAATGCATGGGACAGGCATAGGGCAGTCCTAGTGGGTGGTAGGAGGAATTAAGCTGTTGGTTAACTAGGATCTGCAGCTTATCTGTTAGGTAGGAAAATGGGCAGACTAGGTGGGCCACGCGGTCCTTATCTGCCGTCAAATTCTATGTTTCTATGAAAGGATTAACTTTACTAAGGCAAAACAGATAGTTGTCTGGAGGATATAAGCAAGGGTGGGGGGGAAGAGGCTACTGTGGTTCTCAAAGGAAGTGGCTAAGGCAGTAAGGGAGGGGAAAAACAGCTTTTAAGAACTACAAGAACACAGATGGGTGGGAGGGTGACATGGATGTACATCCAGATGAACAAAGGGAGGCAGGAAGAAGAATGAGAATAGTTAAGGAACATACAAAAGAGATTACAGCCAAGGAGTTAAAAAAAAAAAAAGTGATACGGCTTTCTTCAGGTAAGTGTGTGAAAAGAGGAAAGCAAGGGATGGGATAGTGAGGATCAGGAGAACGGAGGGAAGCTGTGTAGAGGGAGACCAAGAAAATGCTAACAATTTTAAATGAGTACTTCTGCTCAATCTTCACAGTGGAGGGGGGAGGGGTCAGACAAACACATATCAGCAGGCACCGGGGAGTAGACACAAGTCCATTTTCGAAGGAGAGAGTCTGAAGGGGACTGGACGCCCTTCCAGTCCACGGGATCAGATGGGATCTACCCAAGGGTACTAAAAGAACTGAGCATGGTGCTAGCCACCCTCTGTCAACACTATTCAGCAACTCACTAGAAACAGGCATAGTTCCTGAGGACTGGAAGAGGGACGGCGTGCTCCCTCTGAACAACAGTGGCAGCAAGGAGAAGGCTAGCAATTAGAGCCCAGTCAGGAGAAATTAATAAGAAGAGACTGATGGCATACCTCGAGGCAAATGGGTTGCAATACCACCAGGAACATGGCTGCTCAGGGGGGAGATCATGTCAAACAAATCTCTCAGATTTCTTTAACTGGGTGACTTAGGATTGAACCAGGGAGGGCAGTGGATCTGACCTATCTGGACTTTAGTAAAGCCTTTGACACTGTGCCACACAGGAGGCCAATTAAGAAAATTAGCTACCTGGGTTGTTGGAGGAAATGCGTGCAACTGGATATCACACTGGTTGAAGGATAGGAACCAGAGGGTGGCGGCACACTGAAGTCACTCAGGGGATGGGACAATAAACAGTGGGGCACCACAACGATCAGTACTGGGTCCTGTCCTTTTCAATGTCTTCATATGTGACACTGCAGAGGAGTGGGAGGGGAAGGTGGGTCTCTTCGTGGATGACACAAAAATCTGCAACAGAATGGATACTCGAGAAGGGGTAGAGAAAATGAAAATGGAACTGGGGAAACTTGAGGAGTGGTCTAGGGTGTGGCAGCTGTGTTTCAATGCCAAAAAGTGCAAAGTCATGCACCTGGGAGGGGTGAATTGGGAGGTTGTGTATAAAATGGGGGGGGGAGTACTTGCAGTCACCAAGCAAGAAAGGGACCTTGGAGTAATCATCTCTGATGATCTCAAGGTGACAAGGCAGCAAGCAAGGCTAGTCAGATGCTGAGTTGCACAGTGAGGGAGATTTCTAGCAGGAGAAGGGAGGTAGTGTTGCCACTATATAATTCGCTAGTAAGACTCCACCTACAGTAGTGTGTCCAGTTCTGAAGGTCGCAACTCTGCAAGGACACTGGCAGAGTGGAGGCAATCTAGAGGACAGCTGCTACCAAAATGGTGCAGGGGCTGCACGAGAAGCCATATGAGCAGAGGCTGTGGGAACTTAACATGTCCTCCCCAGAGGAAAGGAGAGTGAGACGGGACATGGCTGAGAATTTTAAGTACCTCAAGTGGGTGAACATGGTGCAAAGGGTAATCTCTTTCAACTGAGGAGGAGTACCAGAACACAGGGACATGCAATGATGTCTGGGGGGGGGGAGTTTAAGAGGGATGTGAGAAAAAGAACAAGGGGGCACAATTTGAAGATGGGGGGGCGGCTCAGAGGTAATGTAAGGAAATATTTTTTCACAGAGAGGGTTGTGGATGCATGGAACGGCCTTCCGGAGGAGGTTGTGGAGTCAAAAATGGTGGAATTTCAAGCATGCATGGGGCAATCATAAGGCAATTCTAGGGGGTAGGGGTAGGAAAAAGTAGGCTGCTGGTTAACTAGGATCTGCAGCTTATCCATTAGGTAAGGAAATGGGCAGACTGGGTGGGCCAAGCGGTCCTTATCTGTCATCAAATTCTATGTTCTATGTTTCTATGTTTCTTCACAGAAAGGATGGTGGACGCCTGGAACAGCCTGCCAGAAGAGGTTGTGGGGGCGAAGCCAGTGGAGAGCTTTAAGCATGTGTTGGACAGCCACATGGGCATAATAACTAGAGATAAGGGGGGAGGGAGTGGCACAAGTGACCAAATAGGATCCAGGGTGTAGAAACGGGCAGGAATAACAGGGCATACTAGAAAGGCCTACTGGTCCTTTTCTACCAACAAATTCTGCGGTTCTATGTTTCTATATCTGTTATGTACAAGTGGGGAAGAGGGGTGGCGCTCATCTAAATACACAATAACACCACATACTTATAAATAGGGACAATATTTTTTTCTTTTTCAACCGAAAACACCAGTAAAAAATGGAATTCGCCATTTTTTGCACCACTTTATCATGCCAAAAAAAACACTTTGCAACAGCTTTTTGGCAAACCCCTACATTTTGAGAAACATTTCTGTTAAAAACATGCCGATTTGTCCTCATTTTGGGGGGGGGACAAAGGAAAAAACAGATTTTAAGATTTTGCCAAATGGAACTGTCCATTTCTGAAAACTGAAAATCATTAGTCTCTACTATAAAACATACTATTAAAAAATACAGATGGATAACATCTACAAACAAGACAATTTTCCTGTCTTGGGTTTCTGATGACATCTGAGACCCCTCGAGCTTCTCTCTCAAGGTCTATGATGTCATCAGAAACTCTCAATGGAAACACAGCTTTGTTGTAGATGGTTATCTATACATTGTACTGTATAGAGTGTAGGCACCATTCCACTCCCATAGATGTTTTTTGTTCTTAATGCAACTGTCTGTGGGTAAGAGTGGGATGTTGAGTGCACAATATCGAAGGGCTGCTGCATTTGTCTGCATACAGTGCTACACAACCATAAAAACCAAGAAACATAGGAACATAGACAATGACGGCAGAGAAAGACTGACGGTCCATCTAGTCTGCCCATATTATCCTATCATACCATGAGACCAGCACCTAGTGCCGGCTTTCTCAACCAGGGGTCTGTGAAGTTTCACTTGGAGGTCTTGGCAAGTAAGACACAAACAAGTACAATCTACTCCTTAACTCATTACCTCCAATAGCTCTGTATGAAGTCTGAACTTTCCGTTGTTTACCTGACACAAAATGGCCACCCAGGTAATAATGAATTAAATAACATTTTAATATGTATAAATATGGTATGTGACTGACACTTTCATTCCTGCGTACTACAGAATGAAGTGAAAAATGTACAGTTCAACTCTGATTTTGGGTAGGGCGTCTTTGGGCATGTGTGGTCTAGCCCAGGGGGTCCTTGTCATATCTGGACATCTGGACATGAGCCAGGGTCCACAGTGTCAGAAAGGCTGAGAACCCCTGACAGTCACTTTGTGATTTGCTTTGAGATACTCTGTGTATGCTGACATGCATTCAGTTTTATTTACTGATTTTAAATTGTTGTCCAGAAAAGGCAAGATAAAGCTAGTTTCCTGGTGTGACCGGGAGTGGGGTGGGTTGGGGCGGGGTGCATGCAGAGAAAACAAAAAAGGCAAAAATTAGAACGTCAAATTACAAAAGCAAAACTGCAAGTAGAAAGACTACACGAGGCTAAAGCTGACAGAGGAACCCTAGGAAGCAGGTACAAAGTCAGCGATAAACAAGACAAAAGCGCCCAACCAATAATAACAGATTACATATACTGGTGTGGTGGGTGGGATGGGTATATATATATATATATACTAGGGTGGAGGGGTGCCCAAAGGGCCGGCAGTACAGATTAAGGGACAGGAGTGGGAGCAGGGAGACCTAGGCTGTAAATGTAGCAGTGGCACAATTACAGGAGCAACTAGCTGGGAAACAGTCTGTATCTGTAAAAACACATTTTTTATTCTGTAAGTTAAGGCAAATGTAAACAAAAACCATGTCTGGACAGAGAACAAATGACTGTCTCTTGCCGGTTTCTACAATAACTACAAATAGCTTTTGTGTTGACAGTATCATGATGTGATGAAAGCTGCATACCAGAATGAAGGTAACTGTAATTTGTAGTGGAAGTGTAACTGCCTTTCATCAGAGACTGACTCAGTGATGTGGCGCTCAGGGCATTGATGTTGTATTGTATCAACCCTACTGCATCTTAAAAAGTGTGCATCTGAAGCCTTGTCGTCAGTGAGAGTGAAATCAGTCAGGGTCAGACAGAAGCTACACTCAGTATTGGCCTTAAGGATAGTGGAGGGGAGTGAAATTTGCCATGGTCAGACAGGAGGAGCACTCCTCGCAGTAGGCACCACCCAAGGTATGGGTAAAGGAAGCAGAATTATAGCGAGCCCAGTGGCACTGAGGGTTAAGGCGCTGGATGCCACACCTCGTGCCATGCCAGCAATCCATGTTCGGGAACAAGCACGGGCCGCTGGGAGTCAGCCGGGAAGGGAGAGGATCGAGCGTTCGGAGGATAACCTCTACAAACAAGGCAATTTTCCTATCTTGGGTTTCTGATGACTGCTCTCGCCTCCCAGGGAGGGACACTTGGCTGCTCCACTGCATTACTACCCCCAGGTGGAGACCTAAGGGCAAGAAGGGATGGAGGCGCCAACAGTGGGAGTGTGCTGCGGGACTCTGTGCACATACCTCCGTCTGGCGTCCTAACGTGTGCGCCCCAGCAATGGGAGGGAAGAATTGAAAACACCTTAGTGGCGTTAGGGTGAAGACCAACCCCCCCATAAGCTCTGCACTGTTGGGTGGGCAGCCTTTCCAAGTCATGGACGGCTAAGGTAAGATCCCGGAGGAGCCAGGTGACAAGGCTGGGATGGTCAGTTGGATGGGGGCCGCTGTGGGGAGAATGGGAAGAGAAAAAAAAAGGAAGCAGAATTTGCCAGTGCAAGACAGGAGAAGTACACCTTGCAGTAGGTAGATAGATTCCAAGGGATGGGGGAAGAGAGCAAGATTTGCCAGGGTCAGACAGGAGCTGCACTCCTTACAGTACGTGCCTTCCAAGGGATGGGAACAATATTTACCAGGGGCAGATAGAAGGGGCACTCCTCACCAGTAGGTACCTTCCAAGGGATGGTGGAAAGGACTGGGATTTGTCAGGGACAGAAGAAGGGGCAGTCCTCACAGCAGGAGAATTCCAAGGGATTGGAGTAAGACTTGCCCGGGTCAGACAGGAGGGACACTCCTCAATGTAAGTGTCTTTCAAGGGAAGGGAGCAATATTTACCAGGGACAGATAGAAGGGGCATTCCTCACAGTAGGTACCTTCCAAGGGATGATGGAAGAGACTGGGATTTGCCAGGGACAGAGGAAGGGGCAGTCCTCACAGCAGAGGGCTTCCCAGGGATGGAAGTAAGATTTGCTAGGGTCAGACAGGAGGGGCACTCCTCATAGGTGCCTTCCAAGGGATCGGGGAAGAGAGCAAGCCTTGCCTTGGTCAGACAGCAGCTGCACTCTTCTGCAGTAGCTGTTTTCCAAGGAATTGGGGAGGGGAGTGAGACTTGTCAAGGACAGGCAAAAGGGACACTCCTTACAGTAGGTGCCTTCCAAGGAATGGGAGGGAGAGCTGCCAGGGACAGACAGAAAGGGCAGTCCTCACAGTAGGTGTCTTCCAATAGATGGAGCAGGGGATTGAGATTTGCTGTAGTCAGACAGGAGCTGCAGTCCTCACAGTAGATGCCTTGGGATGGGGAGGACAGTGAGATTTGACAGAGACAGAACACAGCTGCACTCCTCACGGTAGGTGCCTTCTAAGGGGTGACAGCAAGATTTGCCAGGGACAGACAGGAGCTGCATTCCTTATAGTTGGTGCTTGGGATTGGGGAGGGGAGCGAGACTTGCCAGGAACAGGCAGGAGCTGCACTCCTCACAGTAGGTCCTTACGATGAGGAAGGGGAGTAAGATTTGCCCGGGACAGACAGGAACTGCACTCCTTGCAGCAGGTGCTTAGGACAGGGGAGAGGACTGAGATTTGCCAGGGAAAGAGAGAAGCTGCACTGCACTCCTCACAGTAGATGCCTAGGACTAGGAGGGAGATCTGCCAGGGCAAGACAGGAGGGGCAGGTTTTGCAGTAAATGTCTTCCAAGAGTTGAGGGCACGATTAGCCAGGGTTAGACAGGTGGGGCAGTCCTTGCAGTTGGTGCCTCCCATAGCCAGTGTCAGACAGGAGGGGCACTCCCAGCAGTACATGCCTTCAAAGGGACGAGGAGCAAGATTTGCCAGAGACCGACAGACGGGGCACTCCTCATAGTAGCTACCTTCCAAGGGATGGGTGAAGGGAGGGTGAAGGGAATGAGATTTGCCAAGGACAGACAAGAGTTGCACTTCTCACAGCTGGTACCTTCCAAGGGATAGGGAGCAAGATTATCCAGGATCAGATGGGGTGCACTTCTCGTAGTAGGTGCCTTCCAAGGAATGGTGGAGGGGACCAAGCTTTACCAGAGACAGAAGGGGCAAGGGATGAGGAGTGAGATTTTTCAGGGTCAGACAGAAGGCAAACTCCTCAAGATAGGCACCTTCCCAGAGAACTGGTGAGAGAGATTAAGCCAGTGTCCCTCTGGAGGTGCTCTCCTTGCAGTGTGCGTCTCACAGTGGTGAGGGTTGCAGGGTTTCAGCACCTTTCAGCCAGTCATAGTTCTGAAGTCTTTGCCAGAACATGTAGTGCACTGCTATGAGAAAGCTTGCGGGGGGGGGGGGTTGCCATCACCACTACTGAGAGATGTTGCAAGCACCAGAAATGTGCACCAGATACCTGGAAAGTGGCTGTAAGTGATAACTAAGTGAGGAAATGTTTAGGAAGAGAAGAAAAAAAAGGCAAAAATGCCATTACAGTATCCCATACACCATTCTCCCTTTTGTTTCATTTTGTTCATTTTTCGTTGGGAAGTTTAGTGCTCATGACAGCACTGCAGTACTCAAAACGGGCACCGGCCCACTAACCAAATGCTGGTAGATTTTCTTTCGGGGTAGTAAGAATTTCCTTTAACTAGTACGCCATGCTTGTCCTGGAGAAGATAGCATTTCAGTAAGTACACTGCTGGGTCAGTAGAAAAGTCTGTGAGGCTAGTGGATTTTTCTAGTCACTAGCCATGCCAGCTAGTGGCTGCAAAACTTAATTTTGACCCCTGCACTGAAGACCAAAGTTCTCTGTTTAGCCACACTGAAGGCATAGGGTGGCTGACTGCAAGATTCCTCACACACTGCCCCACCAATGTGCCTTAACCATGTGCCGGAGGAACAACCTTGAGTGGGTTAAGAGGGTAGTTCATAAGATGACAAGCCCATTCAGTCCTTGGCATCGTATGTGAAACTGACAAAACAGGAGAATGCCAATTAGTGCAAATGATGATGGTTGTTTTGTAATGGGGACTGCTGCCTCCTAGGCACTAGTCTAAGAACCCTGTTGCCTTTTGTGTAAAGGTGGGCAAGCAAAGGATGACTTCAGTCTCTAGGACCCAAAACCTGGTTCTGACTCGACTCTACATCCTTCAGCCATCAAGATCCACGCTGGAGTTAACTAACTGTAATCAGCTCAAGTCATTTCTTTTAGCATGAGCCCAATTAGTGCAGTAGTATTAGTAAATAATGTTTATTTTGAGAATAGGCCAGTTAAGCTAATCTCTCATTTTAAATAGCTTTCATTCCAAGATCACTGTTGGTACTGACATACACAATATATAATAGTTAAAAATAATTTTTTACATATAGGATTATTACATATTAGACATTTAAGTACTATTATACAAAGGATAGTCTACATATAGGATTAGTACGCAGCAGCAGTACACGATGGATTACCTACATACAGGATTAGATATATCAGCTGTAGTGTGCACAGCATTGTCTTCACATAGGATTATTACATATGAAACATTTCAGCACTAGTACACAAAAGATTTTCTTCATATGGGATTATCAAATATTAGATATTTTAGCAGTACTATATTATAAAAAGGATTGTCTGCAAATAGGATTACATATAGGATAATACATGGGGTGCTGTGTTTAATGAGCAATTAACACCCCCCCCCCATGGTGCTGGATGTTACATAAACCCCGAAAGTGAAGCTCAAGGGGTTTATTTAAGCATTCAACACCGAGGGTGAGTGTAAAATTCGAGTTTTACACACCACCCCATGTTTTATTTTATATAATTGCTGGGGAGCATTTTTTTGCCACAGCAATTATGTAAAACAGAAACACATTATTGTGCAGCTGCAGTTGGGTTCAAGCATAGTTCGTGGTTGGGTTCAAACAGCTATTGAAATATTTAATTTTTTTTTTTGTAAAGCGGTTCCTCACAAAAGTGTACTTAAAAGAGCTAAGTTCATTTTTTAACATTTATTTACGGCAGAGTCCGACTGTGAGAGGTGGTGAAGTGTCCGGCACAATGAAGCAAAGATGGCGGCTGGTGCATATGCGGAGCGAGGGAAACCCAGCACACGTTCACCATTATAACAGCAAATTACAACTGGGTTTCCCTATGGGCAAAACACTCATCATTCATTATATGTTATTGTCAGTAGAAATGTACAAAGGGTTGTCATTAGGATTAATGCATACTAGGTATTACATTAATAGTGTACAAGGATCATCTACATGTAAGATCATTACATATTAAGCATTTCAGTAGTAGGAATATTACAGATTAGACATTTCAGCAGTAGTGTACAAGTAAGCATTAAACCACGACAGAGCATGCATGGTTCTACTGTGGAATTAATCCATGGTTGGGGAGGGGATTGGGGCACGAGGCCACACCCCTATTGGCAATTTCGTCAACAGTATACAAAGGATTACCTACAAATAGGATTATTACATTTTAGGCATTTCAGTAAAAATATACAAAGTGTTATTTATATTATTTACTATATTATAGTGCCAGTATAGTTAGGGTTCAACGGTCACTTCTATGTTAAACCCAAAATTCTGCACTTTAAAAACTTTGCAACTGTTTGACCGATTTGCACTAAATTTTGCATGCGCTGTTGAGTACCACAGATCTCTGGATTTGTCAAGTTTTTTTCTGGTCAGATGTATGGGTGCAAAGATACGGAATGTCAAATAATTAGAAAACTACCACTTTTTTGCCAACTTCTTTGTCATGTAACTTCTCCGAAATGGCTTGGGGGTTTTGTCTGAAACTTTCCGTGTATATGGGGTTTGGGCCACAGATGTGCCTTTTGAGGTTTGGTGAAAGAATATTAATCCGTTCAAAAGTTATTAAACTTTGAAGTTTCCCATTATATCCTATGGGGAAAATTAAATGTGCCATGCAAAAGCAGTAGTTGCTTTCTCAAATGCGGAATGTTGTATCAGGATTCCACCATCTTGTTTTCAGTTTGTGACAGGGAAAAAAACTACATAATTCAAAAAATACTGCCCCTTAGTGTACACCAACACTTGTGTTTACCTAATCGGGGCCCCAAGGAACACGATTCCATGGTTAGTTTTACAAAATAGTGCCCAGAAATAAGTTTATTTCAATAGGTCTGTTTTTAATGCCATAAATTACATAGAAACATAGAATTTGATGGCAGATACGGACCGCTTGGCCCACCCAGTCTGCCCATTTCCCTACCTAATGGATAAGCTGCAGATCCTAGTTAACCAGCAGCCTACTTCTTCCTACCCCCACCCCCTAGAATTGCCTTATGACTGTCCCATGCATGCTTGATTCCACCACTGTTTTCACTCCACAACCTCCTCTGGAAGGCCGTTCATGCATCCACAACCTCTCTGTGAAAATACTTCCTTAAATTACTTCTGAGCCACCCCCTCCATCTTCAAATTGTGCCCCATGTTCTTGCACACTCTTTTTTGAAAGATGCTACCCTCTTGGACTTTGTTGATTCCCTTGAGGTACTTGAAAGTTTCTATCATGTCCCCCTCTCCCTCCTTTCCTCAAGGCTATACATATTAAGCTCCTTAAGTCTCTCTTCATATGTCTTCGGTGCAGACCCGCACCATTTTAGTTGCCTCCTCTGGACAGCTTCCATCCTGTCTATGTCTTTGCGGAGATTGGGTCTCCAGAACTGCACGCAGTACTCCAGATGGGGTCTCACCAGCTGTCTGTACAGAGGGATAATAACTTCCTGTTTTCTACTGGTGATGCCTCTCCCTATGCATCCCAGTATCCCCCCAGCCCTCCTTGCTGCCCTCTCACATTGCTTGCCCACCTTTAGGTCATCTGATATGACTACCCCAATTTGCGGCATTACTTTTGTGAAAGTGCTGCAAATTGCGGTACTATTCCGTGAAACACCTGCGCTAATGCCACAAACTGCGGCACAGTTTCGGGAAACTACTGGGGGGTTGTGCCTCAATTTACGGCACTACTTTTTAAAACATTTTCTGGGCATTTTAGGTGAAAATAGACCCCAGAATCTGATTCCTCGGCCCCCTCAATCCAGTCTTTCCCCCTTTTACTGCCTCTAAGGGGAAAGGGGCTAAGGGCCATTAATACCTGTACATACATATGTGCATCTATGGAGGGACTAGAGCACAGGGCCCCAGACACACAAGGATATGATTATATTATCTGAAAAAGTAAGGACATTCATTGCAAAAAACTTTGTTAATGTATCAGTTAGGGTTCTTATTAAAGAGACAAAGGCAGGGAAATGTGGTGTTAGGGTTTCCAACCTTAACACCCCACCCCCCCACCTCAACCCTGCAGACACTGACAGGCATCAGTGGTGTGCCTTGGAGTCGTTGACCCTAACGCTCACCCCATTCTCCTATACTGTCCCATCCCAGCTTATTTACTTGTGGAATGGGGTGGCGTTAGAATCGACGACACAAGGCGTACCTCCAATGCCTGTCAGTCTGCAGTAAGTAAGTGTTAAACTTCAAACCCTAACAACATATTTCCCTGCTTTTGTTGCTTTTAGTAAGAACCCTCGCTGATGCATTAACGAAGTTTTTTGCAAAGAATATATTTATTCATATTATTACTATGATATATTATTTATTATTTATATCTACATAGAAACATAGGAATCGTCAGCAGAAAATGTGGCTTGACCCACCCAGTTTGCCCAGATGTTTCCTGTCTATCCTGTCTCCACTGACTCTAACTGGTGTCTGGCGATCCGCCCCCTCCCTGCTTATTCACTAATATTCCTCTCAGTCTATCCCATGCATGCCTGAAGCCCCCCACTGTTTTTGTCTTTACCACTTCTGCTGGCAGTCTGTTCCAGGCATCTACGTCCCTTTCAGTGAAGTAGTACATCCTCACATCCTGCTTAAACACCCCCCTCCAACTTCATAGCATGCCCACTGGTCCCGGTGCTGGAGCCTCCCCTCCTGAACCCTGTTCACTCCTGTGATGTACCTGTAGGCATCTATCATATCCCTTCTCACTCTTCTCTCTTCCAGGGAGCACACATTGAGATCCCTCAGTCTCTCCTTGTAGGGCTTCTTGTGCAATCCCTGCATCATTTTAGTGCCATCCTCTGGACTGCCTCCACCTTATCCTTTCTATGAGGTGTGGCCTCTAAAACTGGACACAGTACTCCAGATGTGGTCTCACCGGTGAGCACATAATGCAACGCCACCTCCCTCCTCCTGCTGGTGATACCCCTCCCTGCTTACCCCAACATCTCACTAGCTCTACCCACAGTTTTGTCACGCTGCCGTGCCACTTTGAGGTCATCAGTTATGATAACCGCAAGGTCCTTTTCCTGCTTTGTGACTGTTAGTACTTCCCCACCATGCAGTACTCAGCTTCTGGGTTCCTATGCCCTAGGCACATGATTTTGCACTTTTTGGCACTGAACCATAACTGCCATGTCCACTACTCGAGTTTCCCAAGATCCCGGCACATTCTCTCTACCCCCCCGAGTATCCACCCTATGTGCAGTCTCCTCCTGCTGCCCTCCTAATCCTCACTATCCCTCCCCTTGCTTTCCTCTCCTCACTTATATATGTGAAGAAAGTCTTATCCCCATTAGCTACCCCCTTTGGTTATATTTTCCTCTGTCTGTACCTTTGCTCCCCTCACTGCTCTACCTACTTCCCTCTGTTTTACTTGGTATACCTCCATGTCATCCTCCCTCTGCGTTTCCTTATACCTCCTCAATGCTACCCTTTTTACCTTCACTACCTTGGCTGCTTCCCTACAAAACCATAACAGTCTATTTTTTTCCTTCTGCTTTTACTCACTTCCTTCACGGTGAGGCTGGTTACCTTAACTATTCAGTCCCTTACTGTTTCCCACTGTGGCTCTACCCCTCCCTGGAAATCCCTCCCATGATGCAGTTTCTCAAGTAGGCTACCATTTCTTTAAAATCCCCCCACCTAAAGTCCAGGACCTTCATCTTCATGTGGTCTGCATCTGCTCCTATCTTTATGGTAAACCACACTGTATGGTGATCACTGGTACCTCGGGAATTTCCCATTGTGACGTCTGCAATACGGTCTCTGTATGCACCAGCTCCAGCACTTCCCCATCCACAGTGGGTTCTTTGATTAGCTTCCTGAGAAAAGCCCCTTGCAGGGTGTCGAGGATGGCCCTGCTCCTTGCTGAAGTTGAGGCTGAAAGGTTCCACTCCACATCTGGCAGACTGAAGTCACCAACTAGCAGTTCCACTCCTCATCTAGCAGACTGAAGTCACAAACTAGCAGCACCCCCCACACACACACACATACCTTACTTGTCATTCTGATGACGGCTTCCTTAAGTGCCTTATCCAACTCCTCTCCTGGTGCTGGAAGTCTCTATACTACACCCATATGGCTACACGGGTCGCATCTGGAAAGATCTTCGGCTCACGGTGCTTTTCCCGATTATCAACTTTAAATAAAAAAATTAAAAAAAAATAGCAGCCCCAGAGCCTGTCTCCAGGATGATCCACAGCACATCCAGCCCTTCCTTTTCCTCCAGGTGACACTGCACCTCCGTGGCCTTTATTCCTTCCCTGACATACTGTACAACCCCTCCTCCCTGCCTCTCCTGAACACAGAGTAGCCAGGTATGGCTATGTCCCTGTCTTGGTGCTCGGTGCACCAGAACTCCATTGTGGCCACTAAATCAAGACTAGTCTCTGCCACGATGGCCTCCAAGTCTGGAATTTTATTTCCCAGACTCCTTGAAGTGTCGCACATGGTTCTTCTCCATACCTTGCTCCCTCCCTGCCTGCCTCCCTTCCTCCTGTCTGTGCTGTCCCCTGAAGCTCCAGCTGCTCCACCTCTTGCCTTTTTACCTTTTCCGTTCCCTCTCACCTTTACTCCTTTGTTCTTGGTTATCTGATTTATAAGTCTATTTTCTTCTGCCTTGTCCCCACCATTGTCTTTTTGTGCCCCTGCCCTAGGGGAGTTTACGGTCCTTGGTCCCTCTCTCCCTAATGCTACATCATTTGGGGGGGGTTGCCTTCCTTGGTTTTACAGCTTCCCTTCCCCACCCAGCTAGTTTAAATACTCATCCAAGTAGCATTTAAACCATCCCCTTCCTGGAAGGATGCAGGTTATTTTCCCTAAGTGGCTCATATCCTCCCTGGTTGGTCCCCGGTCCCCAATTAGCCAAAGCCCTCTCCATGCACCATGCCTTCAACCAACCGTTAAAGGTCCAAGTTTGGAGTACCCTTTCCTCTCTCCAGCTGTGCAAAGATAACACCTTGGCTAAAGTGAGCTACCTGTCTGAGGTCCTAACCTGTTCCCTGAAATTATCTGGCACTACCCTAACCCTGGCCCTTGCCAGGTCATTTGTCCCCAGGAGGACAGTTATATCTAGGTCCTTCCCATATCCTGTCATCCTAGCAATCCTCTGGATCCACATTCAGTAAGGATTAATTCGTATCCGGCATTTCATTAGTAGTGAACAAAGGATTATCTACATACTGTGTAGGACTATTATATATTTGATATTACAGTAGCAGTATACAAAGGATTATCCACATAACGATTATTACATATTAGACATTTCAGCAGCACTATACAAGTGATTTGCTGCATATAGGATTATTACATGTCAGACACATCAACAGTACAATCAGCATTCAGTTATCCGACCCCATCCATTCCCATTTTCAGAGATGATATTTGAGTGTGATGGTTACCAGAGTGCAGAGTCCATGGAAATAGAGCAAAAGGTTAACTCAGCCACATGGATGGAAAACAAGTGTGATGGGTAAGTGAGAGGTGATAGAAAAATAGAAACACAGATTTTGTCGACGGAAAGGAACTTTTAGGCCCTTCCAGTCTGCCCCTGTCTCTCCCAATTCCATCACCATTGATCCTAGCTGGTCATAGGTGTCACTCCCTCCCCCATTCTTCTACTTAACATGCCCCTGTGCTTATCCCGTGCATGCTTGAAGATCCACACAGTCTTTGCCCCCACTACCTCCTCTGGCAAGCTGTTCCAGTCATCTACCACCCTTTCCATGAAGAAGGATTTACGCACATCTCTCTTAAAATTTCCCTCTCTTAGCTTCACTGCATTCCCCCTTGTTCTAGTGCCCTCCTTTCTCTGAAACAGACCCTCCACTTGCACTTTGTTCACTCCTGTGAGGTACCTGTAGGTTTCAATCATGTCCCCTCTTGCTCTCCTCTCTTATAGGGACTACATGTTGAGTTCCTGCAGCCTTTCCTCATATGGCTTCTTGTGCAACCCTCTCACCATCTTGGTTGCCCTCCTCTGTACCAATTCCACTCTTTCACTGTCCTTGCTGAGGTGCGGCATCCAGAATTGGACACAGTACACCACGTGGGGCCTCAACAGTTAGCGATACAACAGAAGCACCACCTCCCTCCTACTGCTAGAAATCTCTCTCTCAATGCACCCCAGCATCCTGCTAGCCTCTCCCAATACGCTGTCACAATGCCCAGCTACCCTGAGGTCAGTAGATATGATGACCCCATAGGTCTCTTTGTTCTTTGGTGACTGTAAGCGCTCCAGTCCTCCCATCTTATACACAGCCCCTGGGTTCTGTAACCCTAAGTGCATAATCTTGCACTTTCTGTCACTGAAACCCAGCTGCTACCCCCTAGACCATTCCTCTAGTTTCCTCAGATCCTTTAGCGTTCTCTCTACCCCTTCCAGAGTGTCAACCCTGTTGCAGATTTTTGTATCATCCACAAAGAGACACACCTTACCCTCAGGCTCCTCTGCAATGTCACTTATAAAGACACTGAAGAGGATCTGCCCAAGCACCACACCCTCTGGCACACCACTAGTCACTCTATCACCTGAGTAGCTACCATTTACTGCCAGTCCACCCTTTGCCTCCTGTCCCTTAACCAGTTTGATACCCAGCTTCCCCCACCCCAGGCTGCTTAGTTTCATAACTAGCTTCCAATGCGGCACAGTGTCAAAAGCCTTACTTAAGTCCAGATAGGCCATGTCCACTGCCCTCCCTTGATCCACCTCCCTGGTAACCCAGTCAAAGAAATCTATGACATTAGTTTGACATGACTTCCCTCTTGTGAAACCATGCTGCCAGTGGTCCTGCAGTCCTTTTGCCTCCAGGTGCTCCATGAGCCTCTCCTTCAGTAGTGTCTCCATTAACATCCTCACCACTGATGTGAGACTTACTGGCCTGTAGTTGCTAGCATCCTGTCTAATGCCATTTTTGTCCAGTGGGACCACATCATCCCTCCTCAAGTCCTCTGGAATTTGCTCCATCTCCACTGAGGTGCTAAAAAGCACTGCCAGAGAGAGGCGGCCAGCTCTGTGCTCAGTTCCTTTAGAACTCTTGGATGAATCCCATCTGGCTCCATCACCTTATTCTCCTTTAAGGCGTCCAATCCCTTCCAGACCCTCTCCAGCAAGAATGGACTTGTGTCCACTCCCCCCCCCATTGCTTACTGTTGCATGCTGGTCCATCCCCCAACTCTCTACCATGAAGACCGAGCACAAGTAATCGTTCAGTATTTCTAGGCTTCAGCAAGGCGTTTGATTCGGTGCCACATGTTGGGCTTCTGGCTAAACTAGGGGATAAGGGGGTGGGGGAAAGGACGGTCAGGTGGATAGGAAACTGGTTTGTGGGGCAGGTTCAAAAGGTGGTAGTCAGGGGGGAGGTTTCATCTCCAAGGAGGGTCATCAGCAAGTCCCCCAAGGGTCAGTGCTGGGCCTGCTACTGTTCAATGCTTACATTTCAGACATCAGCAACGGTATCAGGAGCGAGATGAGCCTTTTTGCAGATGACTCGAAACTGGGTGCAGTGGTGGACAGGGAGGAGGGCAGAAGAGCCCTACATGGGGACCTGGTGACCCTGGAGGGGTGGGCATGCACCTGGAAACTGAAGTTTAATACTAAAAAATGCAGGCTACTCCACCTAGGGCGTAGAAACCCTAGGTATGAGTACCTTTTGGGGTGAGATACTGCAGGTTTCTGATGGGGAAAAGGACCTTGGTGTAGTTGTGGATACCAAAATGAACAACTCTGAAAACTGTAGAAGGGCTGCAGCCAGGGCCAATAAAATGCTGGGGTGCACAGACAGAGGAATAAAAGAAGGAGGGAGGTGGTTCTCCCTCTGTATAACTGCCTGGTTAGACCGCACCTTGAATACTACTTGCAGTTTTGACACCCATACTTCAAAAGGAACATCATTCTTCTGGAGGAGATCCAGAGGAGGGCAACCAGGATGATACAGGGGCTGGGGGACAGGTCCTATGAGGAGAGACTGAAGGAGCTGAACTTGTACTCCCTGAAGGAGAGGAAAGGAGAGGAGAGGAGGGACTGAGGTCTTCAAATACCTTAAGGGGCTGAATAGGGTTATCCTGGATAAGGTGTTCAAACTGAGGGAGGAGGGTGTCACCAGAGGGCATACAATGAGGCTGGTGGGCGGGAGGCTAAGGGGGAAGACAAGGAAAAGATACTTTACTGAGAGGGTGGTGGATCCTTGGAATGCACTGCCTGTGGAACTGGTGGCTGTAGATACGGTGGTGGGGTTCAAGAGAGGATGGGACAGGTATAGGGAGAAGGCGAAACTGATTAACGCCAAAATTAGAGGTGTAGATCAGTAGGGGGTTGCGGTGGGGGGGGGGTTATCGGGGGAGGATGGAAAGGTCGCGGCAGTGCCCTGTATGGGTGCTGACCCTTGAACAGACTTGATAGACTGCATGGTCTATTCTGCTGTCATCTTAGTATGTTAGTATTTCCACTTTCTCTTGATCTTCCTCTGCGCAGTCCTCCCACGCCCTCCTGATTCTCACTATCTCTCCCCTTGTCTTCCTCTTTCCCCCACATACCTGAAGACGGTCTTGACCCCTTTTTTGACCTCCTTAGCTATCCTCTCCTCTGTTAGTGCTTTAGTTGCCCTCACCCTCCTTCCTGCCTCCCTTTGCTTTGCCAGATATCCCTCCTGTCTTCATCCTTCTCGGTCTCCTTGTACTTTTTAAATGTTGCGTTCTTCTCCTTCATTGCCTTTGCTGCCTTCTTACAGAACCACAGTGGCCTCCTCCTCCGCTTTCCCTTGCTCACATCCTTCAAACAGCATGCCATTGACTGGGCTATACCTTCCTTAATTTTTTTCCACTGAGTCTCCACTCCCCCTCTGCCTCCCCCCCCCCAGGCATTCTCTAAGACAGCTTCCCATTTTTTTAAAATCCACCCTCCTGAAATCTAGGACTCTCGTCTTAGTGTGTTTTTTTTCTGTCCTATCCCTATGCCAAACCACACTGTACGGGGATCACTTGTACCTAGGGGACTACCCTCTGTGACGTCAGCAATGCCGTCTCTGTTTGTAACTACCAGGTCCAGCACTGCCCCGTCCCTAGTGGACTCCAAAACCAGCTGCCTGAGAAATGCCCCTCGTATGGAGTCAAGGATGGCTATGCCTCTTGATGTAGCTGCAGCAAGAATGCTCCGATCTACATCCGGAAGATTAAAGTTCCCAATTATCAAAACTTCACCCTTGCTGGCCAGTTTGTTAATGGCTTCCCCCCAAGGCTCATGAATAAACAAGTGTAAGCCCCCTGCAAAAGCGGGGCTTGTATTCCCACATTTAGGCATCCCTTTCCCCCTCCTACCCCCCCAAGAGCTAGAAAAATGGGTTAGTGCTCCACGGGATATTGCTTTGGATGCCTCAAGGTGGCGGCCGAAGGCAGAAATAGGGTCTATAAGGGAGCTGATAGGAAGTATCGTGGCCTTTTCCAGCCCAGGCATTCAGCCTGGGGCTGGGGGGGAGGCTGGAGAGTAGAACCAGGACCAAGATAGGTGGGCAGAATGAGGGAGCTCAGCAGTTCAGGAGGGCCAGTGGGGGAAACCCCCAAAGAAAGTGCAGTCAGGAAGATTATGCGCCATGGCCGACGAGGCATGGGGGAAAGGAGCTCCAGTGAGGACAGAGGTAGTCAGGTTCTGCATCAAGGGAGCTAGGGCGTTAGGGAGACTTTAGCAAGGCCAGCCAATAGAGAGCCCGTTTGGTGTTATCCCAGGTCACCAGGCCTGGGAGGGCTGTAGCAGGGCCCTCTCAGGAGGGGAACCAGTGGCAAGGGTTCCCCTCAAACACGGTGTGGCAGGGCAGCCTGGGGGGTCGAGGGAGCCGGGGAGCCTTTCACCCATGTAAGGGGCTTGTTTGGAGGGACAGGTCTTGGGGTGCCATATGTTAAGGTGCGGGGTGGGTTGCAGACCCAAAGAAATGGTAGACCTTGAAGGGCGGTCCCCATGCTGGTGCTTAACTCAAGCCCAGGAACTGTTGTAAGCGATGTGGGCCTGGCAGGAACTCCCCATAGGAAGGAGGAGGTGACAGCGGAACAACTCCAACATGAATTGGGGGCCATGGAGGACTGAGGCGGAGGCAAGCAATCAGCGTAGCAGTGGCCTCAGCTCGAGCATCAGAGCCAGCTGTTTGGCAAGTGGTCCAGGGCCTGGGTCATCAGAAAAAAATACAGGATGCCCTGTGGTTTAAGTCGTTTTGCACAGGGGTCCAAGTGGGGAGGGCAATTCGCTTTCCCATACCGGAAAACAAGGGGGACAACCAGCACTAAAGAGGAAAAGGGACCCACAGGTAAAAGTAAGAGGAAGGTTTGTCTTACTGGATCCTTATATGCCAGCAGATTGCAGGGATCTGGGTAGCTCACCCAAGAGTAGGAATTGTAGGAGACGAGAATCCTTCTGGTGTCTGCTGAAATTATGGTTCTCCTGTTTGATATATCAAGCCAATGTGTATAAAATGGAGCGGATTATTTTCTATGCAGAAATGGTGACCCCCGTATAGCTGGAATCATTTGCCATGCAGGTGAAAATAAAGTCAGTTGGGGAGAAACAGTGGTTTGCACTTTATTTGATTATAGAAGGGGGGATCTAATGAAATGAAATCCTCTCCCCTTCTATTTGCAGTCTGATTAATTTTGTCACAAGTTATATTCAAGGGGAAAGAATCTAGTCTCTGGGGGCTGCAGGGGCTCCGCAGGACCTCCGAGAGAGAAGAGGGAGGTCCAGATCTGGTTGGTCAGTTTGGGAGTGGATCCGTTGCTGAGAATGAGGAGGTAATCCAGCATCTTCAAGACAGCAGCAGGTAGGGACCATCAGTTTTCCCCTGGTCCAGTACAGGCAATGTCTTGTATGTTAGCGCTTTGGGAGTGCTCCTTTCTTCCTGCTCGGACCACCTGCGATGTTTTAAGTTAACCCCTAGATGGGGCAGGAAGGGGGGTTACACTGTGGGGGCTACTTCTCTGGGATGTTCCCCGAACCTCAAAAATCACTGCTGGACCCCGAGCCTTGCGGACCATGGTGTGTAGGCTTCCTGGCCTGGTTGGGCGCTGTTGTGCACTTTAAATTGCTGTGGGGTAGGCCTGGAGCAGGCATTAGGCCTGGCCTGCTAGTGTGGTGTGCGCGCGTGACTTGCTGCTCACGTGACCCTCAGGCAAGGTCCTGACTGGAGGATGGGTAAAAGGGAGCTATAGTAGCTGCACGAGGAAGCGCCATCTTGGGGATCAGAGCAAGTGAGCCGTGGGAGTGAGACCAGCATTGGCAGAACAGAAAAGGGGAATAACATTAATAAGAACAGAGCAAGAGAGGTCACTGCGGGAGAGTTATTCAGTGGCAGGCAAGTGAACTGGACTGCATCATTTTGGAGCAAAAGAACTGTGGGCTCCAAGTGACTGTGGGACTGGGAGGGAAGGAAAAGCAAGCACAGGCATCCACACGGATTGGCAGCAAGTGGTAGCAGGGGAAGATGCAGAGAGGCCTGAAGCAACCCCTCAGGAGGAACCCCATGACTGCAGTTCCTGCCTCCCTGCTCTCCTGGCTCTGGAAAGCTGGGGGAAAATGCAAGGAACACAAATGTTGTGTGAGGTGTGGATTTATGGGGGAGGCAGTGACCAGGCTGCCCATAAGCCCTTATTGCTTAAGTAGTCCACCAGTGCCATGTAGGGGGATGTATGCTCTCAGTTCCACTGCCAGCTTATTTATCCCGTGGTCACCAGCCAGTGGGGATTCGAAGGGGTTTGAAAGGTTGTCCCTTGGAGAGAGTACACGTGTCCAGGTGGATAAGACCTGCAGTAGTCCCTGGATGTGATAGTGGAGGCTCTTGAGGAAGAGAGTGCAGGTGCACCAGAAAGGGACAAAGACGACAGGAAGGGACAGTCATCTGCCCAGCTCTCTGCCACCTGCTACCGGCTATCCCACTGGCAGAGGGAGGGGCAGGGGCCTCAGACAACTGATAGGAGACCCTCCAGGGCCTGAGGGACCCTCACCATGGCCCCTGTCCGGCGATAGCCCACAGGCATTATTCAACAAATTGGAGTCTGTCTCAGGTGCCATAAGCAAAACGAGATCTATAGAAAGTGGCCCAGAGTCTGTGCCTGCACCAGGTTCAGCCAATGGAAAGGTTGGTGACCCACAAAACCAAAGGGAGCTGAATGAGGAGAAATATGTTGGCAGCCAGTTCCAGTTTCAGGACCGTATGGTGGTCAGGGCAATCCCTAGGCCCTATCACCGTCCAGTTATCACCTTCGGTGATACCATCCCACCCCACAGCTCCTGGTCCGGGCTAAGACCCTCCAGACCTGGATGGATGGATTAAACCCAAATGACCCGTTAAACCTTAAATATCAGAGCCAGCCCGGTGGCGCTGAGGGTTGAGGCACTGGATGCCACACCTCGCACCACACCGGCGACCAGGGTTCGGAAGCGAGCTGGGGCTGCCAGGGGTCGGCGGGAGGAATAGAGATTGAGCATCCACCGACTGTTCTCTCTTCCTGGGGGTGAGGTGGGAATGTGCTCGCTCTAGGAGCGACCTCTGGCGGTGGCTGGACGGTCACCAGTGTAGCGGCATGGCGTAATGCCTGGGGGGGCGAGCCACAGCAATCCGTAGCCTTGCTGGCTTGGCTCCATGGGGGGGGGGGACAGAAAAAGCAAAGAAAATACCTCCTGCACGTCGGGAGATGACGGTGGCCCCAGTGGACCTTCCCACATCCCAAACATTGGCCCCAGACGCGCCCAGGCTCTCTCTCTCTCCGGAGGACCCGACGACTTACAGGTAGGCCCCTCATACTTAGGAGGTAGCCGCCAAAGGGGAGTGGAATCGGCCCCGGAGATGGTACCGGGGGTCGGGTCAGCCTGCAGTCGTTCGGGGGAGGAGAGGCCAGGGGAATGCGGGGGATCAGGTTGGGAGTAGGGTGGAGATCCGTGTGGGAACTCCTAAAGGATGCCCGGGGTGCCAGGAAGATAAACAAAGTTAAAAAAAAAAAAAAAAAACTTAAATATCAACAGGGTATATGGCTACCCAAGGGACAAGCCAGGAGAACCAGTGTGAGGGACCTGCCTGAATGAAGTCAGGCCAAAAGGTGGGTTCATAGGAGGCTGAGGGTAGAATATCAAAACCTGAACTATCCATACATACAGGAAAGAATTTGAGACATTATTGAGGAGATGCGGGAGGACTGGATTTTCAAAGAGCAGTGGGAGGGGCTGAAGAACCATCCAGGAGGAGAAAGTGCCCCATCTCAACAGTCGTTCCAGCAGACATGGTCAATGTGGTGCACAGGGACTTGGTCCGGACTAACCATTTTCAAACATTTTGCTATGGTTCAGGACTTAACTGGGACTTGGACCAAGTATTACATTTTGGACCAAGATTTGTTTGGAGAGGTGACCACTAAGCTGGACCCAGCATATTATTTCCCTCCAGGTGGGGGGGCCTGCAACCTAGGCTTCTTTGACTAAAAACTTGTGGCAGGACAATTGCTCTATGGAGCAGATATGCTGACTCTAATCTCATTTATTGATCAAGCTCTTAACTTTGAAAACAAAGGGTTTAAACTGTTATTGTTTTATATATTATGATAAAATATGTTTCAGAGAGATTGGTTTAAGAACGTGTGTATGCATGTGTGAATGAGTGGTCTGGGGTTGTACACAGAGAAACTTATTTTAAAATTTTGGTGGGAGGTATCTAGGGGAATGTCTACTACCTCATTAATAATGTTAGCACAAAGCTTAAGAAACAATCTTTTTGAAATGTATAATCATTATAAAAAAGTGATTGTTGTTGCTGTTTAAAAGAAATAATGATGGTGCCGGCCTGGTGGCGCTGAGGGTTGAGGCGCTGGATGCCACACCTCGCGTCAAGCCGGCGACCCGGGTTCAGGAACAAGCCGGGGTCATCGGGGGTCGGCAGGAGAGGGAGAGGATTGAGCGTCCGAGGGACAGCTCTCCTCTCTCTCCAGGGAGGGAGGGGCATTCGCCTGGTGCTTATTGGCCTCCATGGAAGCCAGAGGAACAGCAAGCGAGCACGACAAGAGACAGCTGGGGGTATCGGTCGTCGGCGTAATGCCTTGACGTCAGGGTGCCGGACACTTCCTCAGAAAAGGGGAAAAACACCACCGGAGCACGGGTAGCTGGAGCGCCAGAACACCGACCCTAATAGCAACTGCCTGCTTGACCACCGGGGGACCCTGACGAGATAATGAAGCATCAGTACGTTCGAGTCCCATCCCCTACCCACCTGGGGGATATAGCCATGGCTCCATGGGGGGACCTCCTGGGGAATCAGGTAAGGCAAGTCATGGGGTGGTGGTTGGTGTCTCCCGAAGAAGCGTAGCTCCGGGGGAAAAGGTGGATAAATAGAAAGTAAAAAAAAAAAAAAGAAATGATAATGGTTGTGACTAGCACTTTAGATTTATCTACTGGTGCAGGTAGGGTTTAGGAATTAGGTTTTAGGGTATAGTTTTGGGCTAGGTAGGTAGGCTGGATGGTGTCTGCTGGCCAGACATGATGTGTTTACCACCAGAAGGCTGGGGAATGCGCATTCTCAGCCTGATGGGAGTGGAACATTACTGGACCCTTGCCATCGTTCCCAGGAGGGAATAATTTACTGGGTGGGGGGAGGAGTGTAAGCCCCCTGCCAATGTGAGGCTATATTCCCACGTTTAGGCATCCCTTTCCTCCTCCTATCCCTTTCCCCCCCCGAGCTAGGAAATGAGTTAGTGCTCCACAGGATATTGCTCTGGACACCTCAAGGTGGCAGCAGAGGGCAGAAACAGGGTATATAAGGGAGCTGACAGGAAGTATTGTTGCCTTTTCCAGCCCACGCATTAGGCCTGGGGCTGGAGGGGGGAGGCTGGAGAGTAGAACCACGACCTTGACAGGTGGGCAGAATGAGGAAGCTCGGCGGTTCAGGAGGGCCAGTGGGGAAAACCCCCAAAGTAAGTGCAGTAAGGATGGTTATCTGCTGTGGCCGATGAGGAGTGAAGGTGTGGCGCTCCAGTGGGGATATAGGTAGCCAGGTTCTGCGTTGCGGGGGCTAGGGCATTAGGGAAGCTTTAGCAAGGTCAGCCGATAGATGTTGGAGCCCTTAGAAAGCCCTTCTGATGTTGTCCCAGGTCGCCAGGGCTGGGACGGCTGTGGCAGGGCCCTCTCAGGAGGAGACCTGGTGGCAGGGGTTCCCCTCGTACCCAGTGTGGCAGGGCGTCCTTGGGGGGGGTCAAGGGAGCCGGGGAGCCTTTCACCCATGTAAGGGGCCTGTTTGGAGGGACAGGTCTTGGGGCACCGTACGTCAGTGGCGGCTCTACACCAGGGCCCACCAGGGCACGTGCCCTGGTAAAAAAATGCTGTGCCCCAGTTGGTGCCCCATATGGTGCAGAGCTTCCCCCATAGTAACAATATATCAGTGCCCTGGCTGCCATCTGTTGTGCCCCAGCTGTGCCCTGGTAACCATTTGTGGCTAGAGCCGCTACTGCCGTACGTTAAGGTGCAGGCAGGTTGCGAACCCAAAGAAATGGCAGACCTTGAAGGGTGGTCCCAGTACTGGTGCTTAACTCAAGCCCAGGAACTGTTGTAAGGGATGTGGGCCTGGCAGGGACTCCCCATAGGAAGAAGTGGTGACAGTGAAACAACCCCCGGAGTGAACTGGGGGCCATGGAGGACTGAGGCAGAGGCAAGCAATTAGGGTAGCAGTGGCCTCAGCTTGAGCATCAGGGCCAGCCATTTGGAAAGTGGGTCAGGGCCTGGGTCGTCAGAAAAAAATCCTGGATGCTCTGTGATTTAGGGCGTTTTGCACAGGGGTCCAGGTGGGGAGGGCAGCTCGCTTTCCCACACCCGAAAAAGGAGGAACAACCAGTGCCACAGAGGAAAAGGGACCTGTACGTAAAAGTAAGAGGAAGGTTTGGCTTACCAGATCCTCATATGCCAGGAGACTGCAGTGATCTGGGTTCCAGGGTCCTGGGTAGCTCACCCGAGAGTAAGAAGGGTAGGAGACGAGAATCCTTCTGGTGTCTGCTGAAACAATGGATCTGCTGTTTGATATGATCCAACGGCTGTACTATAAGCTCAACTGTATTATTATTTGTATGTCGCAGTTCTACCCTGTAAATGAGCTGCTCGATGTTTGTTCCTATGCCTGTTTTTTATACGTTCAATTGTATAATTGTTGTATGTCGCAGTTCCACCTTGTAAATGAGCTTGCTCAATGGTGCCCGCCTGGATAAATAAAGATATTGATTGATTGATTGATTGATATGTCCAGCAAATGTATATAAAGTTGTAGCCCCGTGGAGCTGATAAATTATTTTCTGTGAAGAAATGGTGACCCCTGTATAGCTGGAATCATTTGCCATGCAGGAGAAAATAAAGTCAGTTGGGGAGAAACAGTGGTTTGCGCTTTATTTGATTGTAGAGGAGGGATCTAATGAAATGAAATCTTTTTCTCCCCCCTTCTATTTGCAGTCTGACTAATTTTGTTGCAAGTTATATTCCAGGGGAAAGAATCCAGCCTCTGGGGACTGCAGGACTTCCGAGAGATAAGAGGGAGGTCCAGGCCTGGTTGGTCAGTTCAGGGAGTGGATCCATTGCTGAGAACGAGGTAATCCAGCATCTTGAAGACAGCAGCAGGTAGGGACCATCAATTTTCCCTGGTCCAGTATATGCAATGTCTCGTATGTTAGCGCTTTGGGAGTGCTCCTTTCTTCCTGCCCAGACCACCTGCAATGTTTTCAAGTATGCCCCTAGATGGGACAGGAAGGGAGGGGGGTTACACAAGTGCTGACTATAGTACACAAAGGATGAGCTGTATGTACGGTTAGTATATATTACACATTTCAGCAGTAGTATACAAAGGATTAACTGCATATGGGATTATTTAAATACCAGACACGTCAGCAGAAATACACAAAGGATTAGCTGTATATAGGATTATTACATGTTATACATTTCAGCAGTAGTATACAAAGGATTTCCTACATATTGAATAATTACATATTTAGTGGTGGGAACCTGTAACTCATGAGAGTGAAGCAGGCACACTGCTGTCTGCTCTCTACACTTGATTCAGATTCAGCCTGTAGAGCCAAACCAAACCCCTGACTCAGCTCTGGCTTGGCGCTAGTTAAAGGCTGCCTTGCTTGCCCATCTCGACTTTCTTATCTTTGGCTCCAAACCCTGCCGCAGAGCACCTCCTCCCACCGGTTGCAGCCAGACTATCATGTTGATACTGGCCCTCCCAGCTATAGTCCTGGTAAAGTTCCACTTTTCAGACTGCGCACTGATATTGATAATAATATAATTGGAACAAACATTTCCAGAATTGATCACAAAATGTGGCTACACTTTCCTCCTTGCAACAACTTGCTCATTATGAAAATACAAGGCTTAAACCAGGCTGAAACAGGACACCTTGCATTTTATGGCCCATGGAACCTCTCTTGAAAGTTACACAGAGCTCTGTGGTGTGGCAATTGGCCAAATAATGATCCTTTCATCCTTACAGCTCACTATTAGTCAGGAACCAAAGATCATGGGAAGCAATCTCTCTCCTTCTCTCTTTCTCTTTCCTTGTTTACCTCTCAGTACCATCACAGGTGAACTTTTTGGTAGGCAAACATCTGTGAGTCTGGTAACGTGTTTTCTGACCACAAAGTTCACAACAGCAAATTGTTTTTCCCAAAGTGTCCATGCTGACAGCCAAGTTGATCGAGAGCTTCAATAAAGAGACCTGGCACTGGGCTGCCACATGTTCCAATTGCAGCACATCGTGTGGTCGTGCCAGCTATTAGAACAGACTCAAGAGGCTGATAGACTAGCAGCCAGCTGGGAAAGGCATCGCCATCATCCCAGCTGGGAAGGGACCACTGGCGTGTCCCGCCACTGCAATGACCCCCAAGGGTGGGAGCTTACTCCACCATCAGGGCAAGCTGTACGCACCTCAGCAGATCTCGGGGTCTTGTATTCCACCACGGAGTGCTGAGAAGGATTAGGTGAGAAAACCTCAGCGCTGATCAAATGAAGATTGCCAGCACTCTTAGCTAGGTGTGCTGTAGTGGCCCTTGTTGGCACTGACAAGGGGGATAGCGTCCCACTGGACAGTGAGGTTACCAGTGGGACAGACCTGAAAATCCCAAAATGCTGATGAGAAGCTGTGGACAGACAATGAGGCCAGGCATGATGGGGAGCGTTCGATTCAGATTTCCAAAACACGAAGCTATATACTGTGTCCAGAGGTACCAATGTCGTAACACGTTATCTGTCGGCATATAAACGCCCATTGGTCCATCTTGTCTTCCCATTCCTACCTAATTAATGTTGCATGAGACAGCCCTAGAGGCTCTTCACCCCCCCCCCGTGTGATCTTTACCGAGCACTCGTATCTGTCCTATTAAATATAGAGTTCTGTGATATGAGAAGTCCAGCAATACACAAAAAAAAACAGCTCTCAAAATAAGTCAATAAGACATGTGGCAAGAAATATTCTGTATGGGAGCTATTTTTATGGATAACTACAAAGCAAGCCATCATTTTTCCATGAGGAGAATAAGAAAATCTATGAGACAAAAAATTTTTTCTATAAATAACTAAGTCCATGATGTGAAATCTTGTGAAAATTCCCAACTCATTTCCTGAATCTTTTCGTGGTGCGGAAAATGGAGGATATCTTAACAGAGGGGTTCTGAGGGTAAAATGAGACACTTACCTCCTTATAAGAGAGAATAGAGAGGTATAGCCAGAGAGGTTGTGAGTGCTAAAACGATGTATGTACATTCTGATGAGGGACAGTTCAGAGGTACGGACAGAATGGTTGTAAGAGGTAAAATGGGGAGGTTCTTGTAACTGTGCGATAGTTGAGAGGCAAGGGCACATGTATGCTGAGGGATAAAATGAGGAACATCCCTCCTAGTGTGGGATGGTTGAGAGGTACGGCTAGATGGGTTCAGAGTGGGAGAATGAGGGACATCTCCCCAAAAAGGGTCAGTTGAGAGGTATGAACAAAGGTGCCCTGAGAGGTAGTGTGATGGGATCTATACTCCACTTTCTTTGTTTATGACTAAGCATGCCATAGGCATGACTCTGAGAAGGAGGGTAACTGATGTAGTATATATCCCCACTCACACTTTGGCAAACATCTTGCACATCAGCGTGTGTTGGCAGGGGCTCTGGGAGGGAATAGAACAAGCTGAGCCATAGTTTAGCTGGACAGTCCCCTGGACAGCAGTGCAATGAAAAACATTTTGCCCCAAAGTCAAGATTGTTTCAGCTACAGTTAATAAAAATATTAACATACCTGTCAAATCTACTTTTCTGTGCACTGTGAGTTTTTTTATTTTCTCATTCTTAAAGGAAAGCTGTCAAAATCGGAGCACCCCCTTCCCCAAAAGCCTTCCCCGATTAAGCGTTTACGTAAGTGAAATGCTATTTTTCACTTACTGGAACGTATTTATTTTTATTTGTAGAAGTCCGTGGTTCTACAAAATGTCAGAACATACACTGTTCCATTTCTGCGGAAAGCACAGCACCGAACCACTCACCTCAATACACCTGTATTGCGGCGAGTGGCGTTATACTATATGGTGAAATAGAACTGTACAAGTTCCGATGTTCTGTAGCACCATGGACTTTAAAATAAAAAGGATTCAATGGTGTAAAACAGTGATTCACTTACGAAACGCTTAATCGGAGAGGGGGAGGGTAAGGCTTTTGGGGGAGGGGGACTCTGATTTCGACAGCTTTCCTTTAGCCTTTGCCAGGTCTACAATGCTATTTCTAAGCCAAATGTGTTAGCTACCTTTTTTTCTTGAGAAAACAACTGAATTAAAACATTTATGAAACGCTCATATTTTGCTGGAACTAGAACATTTTACCACACATAAAACTGGGAGGTGCCTAGAATATTTTTATGGTAAAAAATGTAGGTTCACATTTTATGTCCAATTTTGTTGCACTGCTGCTTTAAGAGGCTACCTGGCTGCTTTAGGATGATTCATGGTTGTCAGGACAGAAGAAGCAACAGACTGAAACCAGAGGCCCTGATTGAAGGGCTAATTCATGATGTGCAGCAGCTGGGAGTATGTTCCCTCAGGGAAGTTTGTCTCCGTTTCAAAAGAAAAACACACTAAAGTGCACTTATAATCTGATTGAAGGGGGAAAAAAAACCTGCAGTAACAAAAGAGCAGGACAAATTGTGGCCGTGGCTTCCCAGCGTTTTCCCTCCGCAGGAGACTTTGTAAGGATGCTGTGCAGTTCTGGCTGACAGACTGCGAGCCAGGGTTCCAGGAAAAAACGTCTCTGGAAAAAATGGCACATGGAAGAAATGGCAGTAGGAAAAAAAGGCACGAAACACAAAGGAGGAAAAAAAGGCACCCACACATATCATCATGCACAGACAAAACTGCGCATCTGAACAACAGGTACAGAAAAACAGCGCACACTTCCCTCAAGAGCAGATTTACTATTACAACACCACACCACCATGGATCACCACTCCAGTGCAATTTGAGGGAAGTGCAGATTTATTATTACAACACCACGCTGCCGTGGAACACCACTCCAGTGAAATTTGAGGGAAGTGCAGATTTATTATTACAACACCACGTCGCCGTGGAACGCCACTCCAGTGAAATCTGAGGTCACCTACAAAACTCTTCCCTCAACACCTTATTGCAGCACCACTTCACATAGCCAGATTCACTTCACAAGGCACAAGGTATCGGAACCTTTTTCTCCCCCGTGTCTCCCCCAACCCCCGTGCCATTTTTACGTGTGCTGTTTTTTCCGGAGACTTTTTTTCCCCGGATACCATGAGCCAGAGAAACTAACAGACTGAGAAAGTTTGAGACTACGAGAAAAGCTGCATGTGCAATTAACAACAAACGCTGCTGCATGTTCAGTGTTTGGCTGAAGAAACCCTATTACACTGCAGTCTTAAAGAAACTGTATGCAAATAAAGACAACATATTTGGAACTTTAAAAACCATTTGGTGTCCTCCTGAGAGTACCTATCCCACCTCAGCCACCTGCACCTGCTACACTGCCACAGATTCTTGAGGGATATCCATCCTAATGTTGAAGAGTTGGGAAGTATGGATAGAGGGATTCTAAAGGGTAAAATTAGGGACATCCCCACAGCAGCAGATCCATGGAGGTTGTGACTCCCAGTATGGTGCCCTGGTCAGACTGTACTTGGAGTACTGGAGTACTGCGGGCAGTTTTGGGCTCCCATAAAAAAAAAAAAAATGTATTATTCCTTCCATTGCATGACTTCCCCCTGGTGGCAGGGGAGGGCATGCTGCATGGGAAGGAACAAGTGGTCCCTCTGGAATGGCTTCATGTCACCATGCACCCACTCGCCTGACGAGTGATGCAGAGGCGTCACACGCCACAGAGGGGCCGGCAAGGGAGTTCTGGAGGTAGGGCGAGGCATACCCACCCTTCCGACAGCCCCAATAGGCACTCTGCTGGGTCACGTGTCAGGATCATGCCATGGAGAGCGATAAGGGAGAACTCAGCAGGGAAAAATACCCCAGCAGCATCAAGCAGATAAAGCCCCCCCCCATGCCACAGTAGGGTCCTTCAGACTCCTCCATGTGCCTCATCGGCTCCTCCTCCTCCTGAGTCTCGATCATCGAGTGAAGTACCCTTCTCCCGTCTTAGTGAACCAGGGGGTTCCACCTGCAGAGGACAAGCTGTGGGTTACGATCAGCGTGTCTAAAGAAGCTGTTGAGCAGAGCCTGGTGATGGGCTGGAGTATCGGAGGACTCTGACACGGGCAGAAGGGCCTGAGTAGGTGGAAGGAGGATCTGGCAGCTGGCAAGGAGATCAATGAGGACAAAAACAGAAAATAAAAAACAGGTTGCATTAGGAGATTGTAGGGAGTGCAAGGGAGGGCCACCAAACTGGTCACAAGAAAAAGATCTAACGTATGAGGATAGACTTAAAAACCTGACTATGTACTCACTGTAATACAGAAGGCTACAAGGGGACTCATGTCTGGTTTTTAAGGCTTATAAGGAAGAAGATTTATGGGAATGCATAGGTCTTGAAAGTAAGGAACAGAACAGAGGCACAAGAAATCATAGCCTTCAGCTAAAAGGCGAAACATACAGGACAAATTTAAGGGAAGCTTGAGTAAACCAGAGAGTGGATTCAGTATGGAACAGTCTCCCAGAGCACACAGCATCTAGCACAATTATGAATGAATTCAAAAGCACACTAGATCAGTATCTAATAAGTAACGGAATTATAGGATATTTCCACTGAGTAATGGCAAGTCATTATGGCTAACATTAACTGACTCATACAATTCCTATGATAACATGGAACAGTTAAGAGGTAAGACTAGAAGGGTTCTGTGAAGTAACATAGAGCTGGGTATCAGTTGTATTGTCAGTGAAAGGTCAAGCAGCTCACTGGGCACCCAGTTTGTAACTGGGTAAGCAAGGCACTGTGTATGCGTCCTGTAACAGGGCAAGTGACCCATTAGGCACGCGGTCTGTAATAGGGCAAGTAATTCACTGGGCATGAGATCTGCAACACAGCAAGCAGTCTGTTGGGCATGCGGTCTGTAACAGGGCAAGCAGGTTGCTGAGCAAGCCATCTGTAAGAGGATTAGCAATTCACTTGGTGTGCCATCTGTAACAGCACAGTCAGTTTACTGCAGAAACCGTCTATCCCAAAGCAAGCAGTTCTCTAGGCAAGTGGCTTGCAATGTGGCAAGAAGCTTGCAGGGTACCCATTCTGTAACACGGAAACAGTTTATGGGTATACATTATGTAACAGCAAAGAGTTTGTTGGACATTGGGGGTGGGATATTCAAAGGGGTTGCGCATGGCGCAACAGTGTTGCACCATGCGCAACCCACTGATGCACCTGGTGCGATATTCAAAAGGGGAAGTTGCGTTGCACAATTCCCAGTGCACTGGAGCGCACCAGTAATGTATGCGGTACAAGTGCAGGGGGCGTGCCCATGCATATTCAGCACATCCCGATATTCAGCAGAATGGTTCATTCACATTTCGGGACTGTGTAGTGCAGCCATACTGTATGCTGTCAGTTGTCAGGCGGCTTGCAGGTGGGCAGCTGCCGCCCGCCACTGACCGAGGGGCAGGGTGGTGGGTCTGAGTGGGCGGGTGGGAAGGGGTGCGATGGCCACGGGCATTTAATTACAACAAAAGCCTACGATCGGGCTGGGGATCGGGTCTACTGGACCACCAGGGAATATTTTATTTTACTGAAGTCTGTGATCGGGCTGGGGAGCGGGTCCACTGGACCACCAGGGAATATTTTATTTTACTGAAGCCCACGATCGGGCTGGGGAGCAGGTCCACTGGACCATCAGGGTATATTTTAGTTTACTGAAGCCCGCGATCGGGCGTTGGGGCGCATTGCTTACTGAGGGGCAGGGGGCGTCGGTCCCCATCAGCTGCAGCCTGGCAGGGTGCCAGGCGCAAGTCGCCGGGGATCGGTGCACCTGCATGCAAATGGGGCCATAATGACATGCAAATGGCCTCATCTGCGCCAAATGGCCTCATTTGCATGCTCATGTCTGAATATCGCTCTTGCTGTGCCTAGCACAGCTGCACTTGCGCTGGCGCAGACCCCTGCTCCTCTCCCGCCACTTGCGCTGGCACAGTGCCACTGTGCCGTGTGCAGTGAGGGTGGCCCCAGTGCCATATTCAATGGTGCTGAGCCATGGCGCAGCACTGTTGAATATCATCCGGGCCATGCCCTGGTGCATCCCAGTTGTGCTGCGCCAGGCTTGCGCCCATGCCTGGCACATGCCTGAATATCCTACCCTGGGTCTATAACAACATAAGCAGGTCACTGTGTATGGGGTCTTTAATAAGATGAGCAGGTCACTGCGCATGGGGTCTATAACACCATGAGCAGGTCGCTGAGCATGGGGTCTATGGCAAGATGAGCAAGTCACTGTGCATGGGGTCTATAACAAGATGAGCAGGTCGCTGCGCATAGGGTCTGTAACAAGATGAGCAGGTCACTGTGCATGGGGTCTATAACAAGATGTGCAGCTTGCTGTGCATGGGGTCTATAACAACATGAGCAGCTCGCTGTGCATGGAGTCTATAACAACATGAGCAGGTCACTGCATGGGATCTATAACATGAGCAGGTCGCTGCGCATAGGGTCTGTAACAACATGAGCAGCTCGCTGTGCATGGGGTCTATAACAACATGAGCAGCTCGCTGCACATGGAGTCTAAAACAACATGAGCAGCTCGCTGTGCATGGGGTCTGTAACAACATGAGCAGGTCGCTGTGCATGGGATCTGTAACAACATGAGCAGGTCACTGCATGGTATCTATAACAAGATGAGCAGATCACTGAACATGGGGTCTGTAACAAAATGAGCAAGTCACTGCGCATGGGGTCTGTAACAAGATGAAGAGGTCACTGAGCATGAGTTCTATAACAAGATGAGCAGGTCACTGTGCATGGGGACTGTAACATCAGCAGGTCACTGCGCATGGGGTCTATAACAAGATGAGCAGGTCACTGCGCATGGGGTCTGTAACAAGATGAGCAGGTCACTGCTCATGGGGTCTGTAACAAGATGAGCAGGTCACTGCACATGGGGTCTATAATAAGATAAGCAGGTCACTGTGCATGGGGACTGTAACAAATTGAGCAGGTCACTATGTATGGGGTCTGTAACAAGATGAGCAGGTGACTGTGCATGGGGTCTGTAACAAGATGAGCAGGTCACTGTGCATGGGGTCTGTAACAAGATGAGCAGGTCACAGCACATGGGGTCTATAATAAGATAAGCAGGTCACTGCATGGAGTCTGTAACAAGATGAGCAGGTCACTGCACATGGGGTCTGTAACAAGATGAGCAGGTCACTGTGCATGGGGTCTGTAACAAGATGAGCAGGTCACTGCACATGGGGTCTGTAACAAGATGAGCAGGTCACTGTGCATGGGGTCTGTAACAAGATGAGCAGGTCACTGTGCATGGAGTCTATAACAACATGAGCAGGTCACTGCGCATGGGGTCTGTAACAAGATGAGCAGGTCACTGTGTATGGGGTCTGTAACAACATGAGCAGGTCACTGCACATGGGGTCTGTAACAAGATGAGCAGGTCACTGTGTATGGGGTCTGTAACAAGATGAGCAGGTCACAGCACATGGGGTCTATAACAAGATGAGCAGATCACTGCGCATGGGGTCTGTAGCAAGATGAGCAAGTCACTGCACATGGGGTCTGTAACAAGATGAGCAGGTCACTGCGCATGGGGTCTGTAACAAGATGAGCAGGTCACTGCGCATGGGGTCTGTAACAAGATGAGCAGGTCACTGCGCATGGGGTCTGTAACAAGATGAGCAAGTCACTGCGCATGGGGTCTGTAACAAGATGAGCAGATCACTGCGCATGGGGACTGTAACAAGATGAGCAGGTCACTGCGCATGGGGTCTGTAACAAGATGAGCAGGTCACTGCGCATGGGGTCTGTAACAAGACGAGCAGGTCACTGTGCATGGGGTCTGTAACAAGATGAGCAGGTCACAGCACATGGGGTCTACAATAAGACGAGCAGGTCACTGTGCATGGGGTCTGTAACAAGATGAGTAGGTCACTGTGCATGGGGTCTATAACAAGATGAGCAGGTCACTGTGCATGGGGTCTGTAACAAGATGAGCAGGTCACTGTGCATGGGGTCTGTAACAAGATGAGCAGGTCACTGTGCATGGGGTCTGTAACAAGATGAGCAGGTCACTGTGCATGGGGTCTGTAACAAGATGAGCAGGTCACAGCACATGGGGTCTATAATAAGATAAGCGGGTCACTGTGCATGGAGTCTATAACAAGATGAGCAGGTCACTGCACATGGGGTCTGTAACAAGATGAGCAGGTCATTGTGCATGGGGTCTGTAACAAGATGAGCAGGTCACTGTGTATGGGGTCTGTAACAAGATGAGCAGGTCACAGCACATGGGGTCTATAATAAGATAAGCAGGTCACTGTGCATGGAGTCTGTAACAAGATGAGCAGGTCACAGCACATGGGGTCTATAATAAGATAAACAGGTCACTGTATGGGGTCTGTAACAAGATGAGCAGGCCGTGTGAACGTGTTCTGTAACAAGGTGATCAGGTGGTGGTGCACATGGTCTACAGTATTCCAGGACAGGCAGGTTGCTGGGCACCCAGGCTGTAACAAGTAACAAAGTTTGTTAAGCACAGGCTCTGTAGCAAGGCAAGGAGTTCACTGGGCAAAGGGTCTATAACAGGGCAAGGGGTTCACAGGATACAGGGTTTGTAACAGGACTAGAGGTTCACTGGTACAGGGTCTGTAACAAGTCATGGGGTTCACTGGGCAGAGCGTCTGTGTATCAAGGTGAGGTGTTCCCTGAGTACAAAGGTCTGTAACAAGGCAAGTGGTTCATTGGACACATGGTCTGGAACAAGGCGTGGGGATGGCTGGGCACCAAATGTATAACCGGAAAAGCAGCTCACTGGGCTGGGTACAGGGTCTGTATCAAGGCGAGGGGTTTACTGGGAACAGAGTCTGCAGCAAGGCAAGGGGTTCACTGTGTACAGGGTCTGTAACAAGGCGAGGGGTTTACTGGGAACAGAGTCTGTAGCAAGGCAAGGGGTTCACTGTGTACAGGGTCTGTAACAAGGCGAGGGGTTTACTGGGAACAGAGTCTGTAGCAAGGTGTTGGTTCACTGGGTACAGGGCCTGTGACAAGGCAAGGGGTTTACTGGGCAAATGATCTGTAATAAGGCAAGTAGTTTACTGGGAATAGGGTCTGTAACAAGGTGAGGGGTTCACTGGCAGGGGTGTGCAAATCCTATTGCCCCCTGTCCAGGGTAAGTACATTTCTTTGAAGGGCACATAGAAAAAGAGAGCTCATTTCATTGTAATGAATGGGGCAAAATAAAATTCAGCTATAGTCATGGCTGGGCAAGTCCTAACATTTTTGGTTTGAACACCCCTGTTCACTGGGCACAAGGTCTGTAACAAGGTGAGGAGTTCCTGGGCATAGAGTCTGCAACAAGGTGAGGAGTTCCTGGGCACAGGGTCTGTAACAAGCCCAGGGATTACAGGCACAGGTTCTGTAACAAGGGTTGGGGGTCACTGGGCACAGGGTCAGTAACAAGGCATGGGGTTCACTGGGCACAGGGTCAGTAATAAGACATGGGGTTCACTGGGCACAGGGTCCGTAACAGGGCATGGAGTTCACTGGGCACAGGGTCTGTAGCAAGGCATGGGGTTCACTGGGCATATGGTCTATATCAGGGTGAGGGGTTCATTTGGCACAAGGTCTGTAACAGAGCAAGGAGTTAACTGGGCTCAGGGTCTGTAGCAAGGCAAAGAGTTAACTGGGCAAGGGTCTGTAACATGGCAAGGATTTCACCTGGAACAATGTCTGTGACAAGTCCTGGAGTTCATTAAGCACAGGTCTGTAACAGAGTAAGGAGTTTGCTGGGCAAAGTGTCTGTAACAAGGTCAGAGGTTCATTGACACAGGGTCTGTAACAAGATAAGGGGTTCACTGGGCACAGGGTCTATAACAGGGCAAGGAGTTTGCAAGGCACAGTGTCTGCAACAAGTCGTTGAGTTCACTGGGCAGAAGGTCTATAAAAAGGAGATAGGTTTACTGAGTGCTGGGTCTGCAACAAGGTGAACTCTTCACTAGGTGTTGTCTTAACATGAGTGATCCTTTTACTAAGAATGTGTTCCACAACAGTGCAAGCACTAAAACGCTGCTGGTATCTCCCACGACAAACCAGGCAGTGCGAATAGTACAAGTTACTTTTTTAAATCAAAGCTGAAATCCCGGGCATGCGCCAGAGAGGCATGCACATGTAACCCCTAGATGGCGCTATCCCAGGGGCTACTACCCCTGCCTGATTTGCCACTAACAGGTTGAGGGGCCTGGATCCAATGGCGGGTGCCTCCACCCAGAGGTCAGGGTTTGCAATAGTTAAACTAACTTGGTCACAGCCCTCTGGGACACTGCAACCCCCCTTTCTTCCCACTAGTGGCCCACACAATATATCAGAATTACCTTCACAGTATACACTTACCCCAGGTCTGGTTCCGGCACTGGGACCTCCTGTGAAATGAGATACAGTGCAACAATCACAGTACAGTACTTTAACATAGACAAATACCTCAGGCAGTATAACTTTGCTGAAACAAGCAGCTCTGATTTATTTAGGGATATAACAAGGACAGGGAAATCAGGTTAATTAGCTTATCACTCTAATAATCTACCTATGGCTCTGTGCTGAGGCCTATCCCTATCAGTTACTGTCCTGGGTACCCAAGCCCTAGTGGCTAGTCCAAACCGTGGCAGCTGGTAGGGCCCTTTCACACAGAGAAAGGAGAATTAAACAGTCAGCAGTACAGTAATTCCATTTGGATTTAATGTGGCAATTCAACAGGGAGCAACCCTGAATTAGTACTCACGACCTCCAAATAAGATAGGGTCCTTCAATGTCAGCAGGGCTCACTTGAGGTACACAAACCTCTTCACACATCCATATAAAGAAAGCACTATACCAGGCAGGCTGCATCTGTCCCGATCGCAATTACTGCACAATACCGGAGAACACACAGCAGATTCAGTTCCTGACAGACCAGTGCAATTTTCAGCAATTCTTCCAGTCTTCTACAGGGTGAGCCTGGTTTCTACTCTTCAGAGATCCTTTGATTCTTTTCACAGGACGATTCAGTCCTAACAAGCTGTTACACAAGCTGCAGACCGGAACTCTGGGCCTTACACACGTTTTTGACTAAAACTGCACACTGAAAAGCACAGGGCTCCTTCCTTCTTCACTGCCAAAGCTCAACTGAAACTCCAACCGACAAAACCGGGCACTTCCTTTGAGTTCCTCCCAGTTCTTGACTGGATTGGCTGTCACTCACAATAGACTGCTGCTGTTGGTCCAAAAGGTGCTGAAGTCTAAACTACATCTCCCAGAGTCACTGCTCATACAATCCTCTTGTGGCTGGCTCAGATTATGAGTCCAAGTTCTGATTCGTCCAAGGCACCATTTTAGAGCTAGCTTACCCCACACTGATTGGTCCAGTTCAGCAGTTCAAAACTAGAATGGGGAACTAGCAGACACAGTTCTGACTGCAAAGAAAGCAGGTTAGACAAACTGTAATTTCATTATTACTCTAAATAATTTCTGGCAAACAGTTACATCTTTCAGATAGGTTCCCTTTGCACTCCTAGTGACTGCAAAAATGAAGTGAATTGGCAGCAGCTCAGTGGTACTCAGAAGCACACAGTCCCCCATACAAACTAATTATGTCTGCAAAGCAGACAGCTCTTAAAGAGACAGTACCAGAGGCTCTAAAACACTCACTGATAAATGGCTTAAATGCCAAACACCATTCAGGCTTGGAGCATTCAAGCAAGCTCCTGAAGTCTTTTGGGAACCCCATTTGCAGGGGTTACACCCTTCCTGGCCTGGGAAAGCTTGGCGTCGCGTCAAGCAAGTACCCCATAGGTTTCAACTGCAACCATATACATTTGCATTAGGCTCACATGTAATCATCAGTCAATATATAATTTTACCAAACACATTTCTGAAACATTGCAGTCGTCCTCTTTACACAGTATTACATACACATTGTACCATAACTCAAGTTATTACCTCTTGTACATGAAACCTGAAGAGGGGCCCTTCCTATCAGTTACCTTGGGGCTGGATGGGGCAGGGCACCATATAGAGGGCAACACAAGTAACTTGGAGTTAGCACTGATGCTCAGTTTGGGCAATGAGCTCGGGGACACATACACTCCTTTATGGACAACATTGAGAGGCAAGTCCACAGGCCTCCCAAGTGAATCATAACTGAGGTGCACCACAGGCTTTACAGCTCGACCAGTCTTTCTAGGGGAACTGTTATAGTCTCTGCACTCTGAGCCTCATTTTCAGCATTGTCCTCACTTGTCAGGGGAGTCTCCATGGGGGTAGAGGGCTAGAACTTGGGGCACTTTCAGCTCCAGGAGTTACAGTTTCTGAGTCCACAACATTTGGCTGCATGGAGAGCTTTCGGACACTGGCAGTGGACTGTCAGGGCACTCAAAATACTCTTCTTGTTGAGTGTATCACAGTCTGCCCCAATCTATCATTTTCCTCCTGAAAGCTCAAACAGTTCAACCATGCACAATGATTCCATTTCATCTGATCTGATGCTTTGCACTTCACTTTCTGGGAGCATTGGCTCCAGGGATGAAGCTGAGGGCTTAGACAGTCCAGAAGGCCCAGCTTTGTCTCAGTATTGACTAGGGGATTGCCCGAAACAATTGACTCAGTTCGTAAGAAGGATAGTATTCAAAGTCACTCTCACTTTCTTCCGATATGGACTGACAGTCATGCTCAACTGGGACTTGTGGAGGGAACACTTTAACTTTGCTTCTGTAGGTGCAGACTTTCTTGATCTTTTCTTAGCAGCAGCTCTAGTCACTGGTCCAGAGGGCATCTTCTAGGGGCTCAGACTCAATTAAGATTTGTCCAATAGGCAGTAAATGATTTCTATGCATTGTTTTTACATCTTTGAATTATTCTCAGGCCTTACTTTGTACACTGGCAGATCATCTAGTTTGCCCACTACAATGTGAGGGAGATGGTGCCATCTGTCAGCAATCTTGTGCTTGCCATGCAATCCCAGATTTCTTAGCAATACCCGATCTCCTCCTGGAGTTCCTGTGCTTTCACCTTTTATCATACCTTTCTTTGTTGGCCAGATTTCTTTTGGCAGCCATGGTTTGAGCCAGTTAGTACGCATGAGTTAGCTGGGCCTTTAACTTTTGCACATACTGTAAATAGTTGTCAGCTTGAACCCCATCAGGAGAGACCCCAAAACACACATCTACTGGTAGTCGAGCTTCTCTTCCAAACATCAGGCGGTAGGGGGAGAATCCAGTGGCATCACTTTTGGTGCAGTTATAAGCATGTGCCAGGGTGCTAATTTGTTGGCTCCATCTAGGCTTGTCCTTTGGGTGCAGGGTGCCTAGCATATCTAGCAAAGTCACGGTTGAAAGCGTTCAGGCTGTGGGTCCCCTGGGGGTGGTAAGGAGTGGTTCTGGACTTCGCACTCCCCACAGAGAAAGCAACTCTTTGATCAGGCGACTCTCAAAGTCTCTCCCTTGATCAGAATGGATTCTTTGTGGGCCCCATAGTGAACAAAAAGTTTTCTACAAGTACTTTGGCCACAGTGGAGGCTTTCTGGTCTTTAGTGGGGAAAGCTTGGGCATATCTCGTGAAATGGTCAGTGACCACCAGCACATTACTGATATTTCTTTGATCTGACTCCAAACTTAGAAAATCAATACAGACCAGCTCCATGGGTGCACTGGTGGTGATGTTAACAGAGGGCAGCCCTCTGGGGCAAAGCTTTCCTCTGTAAGCAGCGACTACAAGTTCGAATGTGTTGCTCCACATCAGCCCCCATCTTAGGCCAATAGAATCTGGATCTCACCAAGTCAAGTGTTCTGTCTATACCAAGGTGCCCCATGTGGTTGTGCAAGGACCTCAGTACTGAGTCTCGAAAGGCAGTGGGCAGCACTAGTTGTTGTTTGTCTACTTGTCCCTCTGTCTACTGTTTCTCTGTATAACAGTTTATTGATCAGTTTCAACTTAGGACCTTCTTTGTATAACAGTGCAGTTCTCAAATCAGTGGGCGTAATTTGGACACATCTTTTCCTGCATAGAGGGCTTCTAAAGCTGCTTTGATCATGGGATCGCGAGTTGAGCCGCCCGAATACTGTCATTGTCCAGCTGAGGCAGTGCACCAATGTCTATTGCAGAAAAGTGGCAATAAGCAGCAGGTATGCAATTCTCAGAGCTCCCAAGCAATCCACCATGCAGTCCACTGCGTCCGTGGACATTGTTCCTCCTGTCAAACTTCCGCAGAGTGCCGAATGTCAGGTTCTGCCAATCGGACCCAATCATTCTGGGGAACAGGCCTCTGGGAGAGAGCATCAGCATCTATGTGGTTCAGACCTGCTCGGTATTCAGAGCATAGTCATATGTAGATAATGCAGAAAGCCACCTATGGCCAGTGGCATCCAACTAGCTGAGGTCTGCACATAGGTCAAAGGATTATTGTCAGTTTTACTAGTATTTTAGCCCCATACAAGTACTCATGGAATTGGTCAACAATAGCCCACTTCAAAGCTAGGAACTCTAACTTATGTACAGGATAGTTCTTTTCGGATGGGGTCAGGCTTCTACTGGCAAAGGCCACTGGTCTCAGGCCATTCTCGTGCTCTTGGTACAACACAGCCCCCAACCCTTGCAAGCTAGCTCAGTGTGCAGGGCGAAGGTTTTCTTGGATCGGCATAGGCCAGCACTGGAGCATGGGTAAGTTGATATATGATCTCATGAAAAGCAGTCTCACAATCAGAGTCCAGCGGGCCCCAAATACTTCACTCGGATGAAATACACTCTTTCAGTCTTGAGGGACGCTGACTTTTGGTATTTTTTGTGGGTTGGGGGATACCCTTGAGTAAGGTTAAGTAAAGGGCGGATCACTCTTGAATAGTCCTTGATGAAGCGCCGATAATAACCACAGAATACCAGGAATCTTTGCAGTTCTTTTAGATTTTTGGGCTGTGGCCAGGTGGTCAAGGCCTCAACTTTACTTGGGTCGGTCTCTATTCCCTCGGTGGATACTATGTGTCCCACATACTTTACTGATGTTTGAAAGAATTGACACTTATCAATGGACAGTTTAAGGCCAAAGTCCTCCAGTGGTCCAATACCTTAAATAATCTGCTCTCATGTTCCTCCAGTGAGCTGCCAAACACAATAACATCATCTAGGTATACCAGGCACTCTAGTAAGTTCATGTCCCCCACTGCACGCTCCATCAAGCGTTGAAAAGTGGCTGGGGCACCTGAAATCCTGGAGGCATCCTCATGAATTCATAGAAGCCAGCGGACAGATAAAGGCTGTCTTTTCACGGTCCTCTGGGCCATCGGGATCTGATAGTACCCACTGCGGAGATCCAGCACAGAGAACCACTTGCTCCCGTTTAGGCAGTCAAAGAGCATCCTGAATGCGGGCATTGTGTACTGATCAGGGATAGTCTGCGGTTTAAGGTGGATAATCCACACATCCTTACTGTTCCATTCTTTTCCTCACTACCACAATGGGGAAGCATAAGGGCTTCTGGATTCTTGTATTACACCAGCAGCTAACATCTCTTGCAGATGCCGTCTCACATCATCTATGTCAGCAGGTGCCAGGCGTCGAGACCTCTCACGAAATGGTCTTTCGTCATGCAGCGGATATTGTGCTCAGCTCCTTGCACATCCTACATCCCATTCCTTTAAAGAAAACACCTGGTCTCTCTGGGCAAGCTTCTCACTGATCTTCACTTTCCATTCAGCTGGCAGCGGGAGTCGCCAAAATCAAACAAGTCAGGCGTTACTCTGTCATTCTTCCTTGAACTCTTGCTGCTGGGTAGCACTGCAGTGTCTGCACAATGCACATTAGCCAGGATGCAACTTCTGTTTACTCGAATGTCTCTTTCAGACACATTATGAACTTGGACCATTACCCTTCTGGCATAAGCATGGGCTCTAGCGGGCAAAATACTAGGCTTGACCAGCAGTCCCTCTGGCAATTTTCCATCGCCTGGTGCATCCAACATTAATATTTTATTCTTAACATCCTTTCTGATACGGACCTCTCCTGTAGGTACACTGGGCATTTGGCGCCAGGATCAGAGACTCAGGATCCTTCTTCCATACAATTCCGACCGGTTCCTCTGGTTCTGTTTTTCAGCATCTCTCTGTGCCTCATAGGCCTTCTTAATTAAGCCGAACTCTTAAAGCTCTACTAGTCTTTGACCCCTGTTTTCATAACACAACTGTGCCAGCCTTCCAGACATATGAGCATTTGTTCCAATCAACAAAGGACACCATCATACAGTCCAGTGGGGGACACACTAAGGCTAGGGTCTCTACTTGTTCGGCCACTCCAGCCACGGAGGTGGGGAAAAGACAGCAAATTTGGATATACCCGAATAGGGGTAGGCCTTCTCACTAACCCCATACATGCAGTCCTTCTAATGGTTGTAAGAGTACGTCTGACAAATGCTTCTGATACCAATCTTGGAACATAATTGTCACTTGGGAGCCACTGTCTAATATAGCTCTTGTAGACACTCCGTTCACCTTTACAGTGGTCTCCATGGAGGGACCCACTATTCTGGACCAGTCTGGAGAGGCGGTGGTAGGGGCCTGGGCAGCTGACCTTGCCACAAAAGGGCGTGAATTAGCATTTTGGTGCCCTCACTGGGATCATGTCGTGCACCTCTTAACCACTGATTTCTTCTCCAAGCTCTCCTTGTAGCCTATATGCAACTTTGTCAGTGTCTTTTGGGGACTGGCATTCCCTTTTCATGTGCCCATCTTTCCCACAATTATAGCAAAACATACTTTCTGGAGTTTGAGCTGGCGGCGCCACACTGGGAGCCAGGGCGGGGGTATTACTAACTGGAAGCCTGGTGCCATCTCTGTCTCTGGCGTGATAAGCATTTGGAGACATCTCGTCAGTTTCTCCACTTCCATGGTCAAGGAATCGAGTTCGGAGCTGTTATCAGCAGGAGATACATGGTGGGTACCCCCACCCCATGCAGATGCAGTCGGATATAGGTCAGGGCCCGTGCCTGCAGCGTGGCCTTCATAAAGGACTGTTTTGAATTCCCGGATCTCTCTCAACAGTTCGCCCATTGTGACATATCTTTTCCTTGTCAGAGCACTCATTGACTGCCAACCTCTGCCCTGAACTTCACTTGATGGGTCACCCTCAGTCACTCGGGTCGTGGCCGCAGCTATTGGTGCAGGTCCTCCCGAGGTCGTCTTTTCTCAACTCCTCGAATTTCTCTCATTAACTCATCATAGGAGGGTGGGGATTCCAGTCGATCTGCCAGGCGTAACTGAAGCAACAGCAGTTCTGAGAAGGGGCAGACTAAGGATCCTGTCCAGCCTGGTTCGGTCCAGTTCAATCGCTGGCAAACTACCTTTTCTGAGGCATTCTTGCAACAATTTTTCCAGCCGAGATACATACACAGACAACAACTCCCTTGGTACTGTTGTGCATCTCTTACTCTCCACCATAGGTCCTCATCAGAATCTGGGCTCCCATCACACATTCTCCAAGGCCTCAAGATAGGCCTGTGCAGTCGCTTCAGGGTTACTGGCCCGTTTGCTACGGATGGTAGCCAGGGCAGGACCTCGGAGGCTCTCACTAACCCTCTTTGCTTTTCACCTTCCGAGCATTGCCATTCTAGCACTTGGGGGCAACATAGTCTATCCAGGTCTCCCAGTCATCCTCCCTTGGGGGTGGGAGGTGCCAGAGAAGATCCTCAACCTTGGTAAGAGTCATGACTAATGGCAGGTGCAGAAATAGAGTCTGCATTGGTTCAGCCACCATACGGGCACTGGAGCAGAGAGGTGTTGGGGAGGAACACCCCCAGGTGGCAAGAATAGTTTCTTCAAGTCCTCCACAGTTTTCCCCTCTCCCAGCAACCATTCAGCAAATTTCTTCTCAAAAGTTTCAGATAGTGGTGGGGGCTGATTCCCCCCCGGGTCTTTACTGTCCTTAGTTATCACTCTCCAAGCAGTGAGGGCTCCCTCTGGGGTAATGGTCTGTGGCACTTTGGAGCTATCTATGGGATCCTTAAACTCTACTAGGGCCAGGAAAGTGTGGGTGAGCAGATTAGCATGCCGACCCACCACCACAGGGTTTTGTAAACCTTCCACCTGGAAAGTACTCCCTGCACAGTGTCCGTATTGATACAGGGGATGTCAGGATAAGCATAGCATTTTGGAGGTCGATCTCTCCCCAGTACACCACTCCACCAGCGGTGCACAGCCACTTCTGTCGGGGTACCCATTTTTTTCTTAACAGTGGTTCGTAAATATGGCCACTAGAGGACACACAATCCCAGCGGTGCCTCCAAGATGTAACCCCTAGATGGCGCTATCCCAGGGCTACTACCCCTGCCTGATTTGCCACTAACAGGTTGAGGGCCTGGATCCAATGGCAGGTGCCTCCACCCAGAGGTCAGGGTTTGCAATAGTTAAACTAACTTGGTCACAGCCCTCTGGGACACTGCAACCCTTTCTTCCCACTAGTGGCCCACACAATATATCAGAATTACCTTCACAGTATACACTTACCCCCAGGTCTGGTTCCGGCACTGGGACCTCCTGTGAAATGAGATACAGTGCAACAATCACAGTACAGTACTTTAACATAGACAAATACCTCCAGGCAGTATAACTTTGCTGAAACAAGCAGCTCTGATTTATTTAGGGATATAACAAGGACAGGGAAATCAGGTTAATTAGCTTATCACTCTAATAATCTACCTATGGCTCTGTGCACAGGCCTATCCCTATCAGTTACTGTCCTGGGTACCCAAGCCCTAGTGGCTAGTCCAAACCGTGGCAGCTGGTAGGGGCCCTTTCACACAGAGAAAGGAGAATTAAACAGTCAGCAGTACAGTAATTCCATTTGGATTTAATGTGGCAATTCAACAGGGAGCAACCCTGAATTAGTACTCACGACCTCCAAATAAGATAAGGGTCCTTCAATGTCAGCAGGGCTCACTTGAGGTACACAAACCTCTTCACACATCCATATAAAAGAAAGCACTATACCAGGCAGGCTGCATCTGTATCCCGTCGCAATTACTGCACAATACCGGAGAACACACAGCAGATTCAGTTCCTGACAGACCGAGTGCAATTTTCAACAATTCTTCCAGTCTTCTACAGGGTGAGCCTGGTTTCTACTCTTCAGAGATCCTTTGATTCTTTTCACAGGACAGATTCAGTCCTAACAAGCTGTTACACAAGCTGCAGACCGAACTCTGGGCCTTACACACGTTTTTGACTAAAACTGCACACTGAAAAAGCACAGGGCTCCTTCCTTCTTCACTGCCAAAGCTCAACTGAAACTCCAACCGACAAAACCGGGCACTTCCTTTGAGTTCCTCCCAGTTCTTGACTGGATTGGCTGTCATTCACAATAGACTGCTGCTGTTGGTCCAAAAAGGTGCTGAAGTCTAAACTACATCTCCCAGAGTCACTGCTCATACAATCCTCTTGTGGCTGGCTCAGATTATGAGTCCAAGTTCTGATTCGTCCAAGGCACCATTTTAGAGCTAGCTTACCCACACTGATTGGTCCAGTTCAGCAGTTCAAAACTAGAATGGGGAACTAGCAGACACAGTTCTGACTGCAAAGAAAGCAGGTTAGACAAACTGTAATTTCATTATTACTCTAAATAATTTCTGGCAAACAGTTACATCTTTCAAATAGGTTCCTTTGCACTCCTAGTGACTGCAAAAATGAAGTGAATTGGCAGCAGCTCGAGTGGTACTCAGAGAAGCACACAGTCCCCCCATACAAACTAATTATGTCTGCAAGCAGACAGCTCTTAAAGAGACAGTACCAGGGGCTCTAAAAACACTCACTGATAAATGGCTTAAATGCCAAACACCATTCAGGCTTGGAGCATTCAAGCAAGCTCCTGGAAGTCTTTTGGGAACCCCCATTTGCAGGGGGTTACACACAAATATCCCATGCATGCGCAAGAGTGTGCCACTGGTGCATGCCTGGGATTTCAGCTTTGATTTAAAAAAGTAACTCATAGTACTCGCAGTGCTCAAGTTTGTTGTGGGAGATACCAGCAGCATTTTAGTACAACATAAGGGACTGGACTATCATTCTTTTACTCTTGGTATGTGAAAAACTCGCACTTCATGACCGCACTCCTCGCAGATCCGCGTTCCCGATCTGGATGTGCTTCTGGGACGCGGGTCACTTTCTGTCGAGCTGAATGCATAAGAATTGCAGCTGAAAATGCATAAAATGGTAAAAAGACTTATATTTCTTACATATGGGGGCCTTGTACAGTGAATCTTTAATAGGTGTGTGCCAGGAGGCACATTTTTCAGATCTGGCAAAAAACAAAGGGTCAAAGCTGACAGTGCCCCTTTACTGAAAGGCAATCTTTCGTACATATCTAATCAGAGTGGCAAACGATTGTCTGAATATGCAAATTCAAAGGCCCATCAATATGTCAGATCTGGATTTCACGTTCTGGGCGTTTCACATCCCATCAGAATGCAGAGGTAAAAGACACTGAAGATGACGTCACACAGCTTTGCTGTTCTTGTGTTGTCCAACTCTCCTGCACTGTGACATATATTTATGTGCTCCTCATAAATATCACAGTCGCCACACTCCAATTATGAAACAAAAAAGTGGGTCTGTAAAAGCTGCATGAAGTACACCTGCAAACAACCAAGACATTATGTACAGTACATAAAGCTAGCTGCTGTGTCACCACGTTGTGCGGTGTAAGGTATTGTAATCACCCATGACACACACATTAGTGCAAAATCAAATTTCTAGAGTATTTACTGGGAGGATCTCCAAACAGACATTGAGAGATTGCTTGAGTCACCTGGTCTACGGACCCCCTTCATTGGTCCTGCTGGGTATCCCCACAGTGGACAGTAATCTTGAGGCAATGTTCACTTAAAGTATTGCTGCTATTGATTACCGTAGCTACACGTTTATGGTTGTCTCAAATCATACCAACAGTAGGAGGACGGAGAAAGCTCATGGCAGAAACATATAACTCAATATGATTCACCCGTACTACACAACAGTATTCCCTCCTTCGATGAGATGTGGCATAGATGGATACTCCTGTCATATGGAGGTTGATCCAGACTTTGTACCATATAAGATGATATTATGGTTTTATACAATCTGAATTATTACTCGAGTCATTTATCGGAACACAGCTTAATGTAACTGGACTCCGTCCACTCGGAGTCTGTTTTATGTCTACTGTTCTTGTTTTCCTGACACTGACACTAATGGTATGTCTTTCTTTTCTGTACCTGTCTATGGAAAAATAATAAACATAAATTACAAAAAAAAAAAAACATTTCTGGAATTTGTCAGCTGAACCAGAGGTACATCAATAGGGCCCTAGGGGTATGAGGAAGTCATGTATATACAGTATGTCAGGACCAAGGGTTGTAAGTGGGAGGGGTCCCATGTTTATAGATTGGGCCCCAGGGGTGTAAATGGGGAAAAGCCCCATTTATGTGTAACCCCTACTTGGTTTACTTGGTATCATAGGACAAAAGTAGGCCAATGGCCCATCGTGATTGTCCCCCACCACTCTAGTGGGAAAATGGTTAAACCCAGGAGGTATTAGACTCCATCCATTGGTCCAGACTTTTTTTTAAAGGAACAAATGGTTGGACTATCCACTAAATATTGCAGAAGGGTGTTCCACAGTCTTGGGGTTCTTACTGTAAAGTAATTTAATCTTTTATTAGTATTTGATTTTCTCACTTCAATCTGTTTGTTGTTGAGCAGTGGGGAGCTCCTTCTGTTAGAGAATTTTAAGCCACACTGGTCCATTTGGTCCTGGGAATTGAGAATTTTGTATAATAAAAGCAAATCGCCTCTAGTTCGTCTGCTATGCAGAGAATGTATGATTTCCTCAGTCTTAGCTTGATAGTTACTGTTAGCCAACCGGGGTACTAGTTTTGTTGCCTCCTCTGGATTCTCTCAATTCTATCAATATTATGTTTCAGATAAGGGTTTCAAAAGGGGGAACTGTAATCAGAATGGGGCCTAACATGAGTCCTAAAAAAGGAGATAATACATTCCTGTGTCCTGGAAACAAATGTTCGTTTAATGCGAGTAAGTAAAGCATTTGAGGTTTTGGCTACACGAATACATTGATCAGTGGAAGACAACTTCTTATTAACAATGACTCCAAGATCTCTCTCAGATGTGGAAGCTTTAAGGGGCAGGTTGTTTAAGATGTAGCTTTGTTTGGGGTTGCTCTTTCCATAATGTAACACAGTACATTAATCAGAGTTGAGTAACATCCGATTGTTAACTGCCCAGAATTCTATAGCTTTTAAGTTGTTGCTCATAATAGTTGTACCTGCAGCTATTGATACTGCCCCCCCTAGTTTAGTGTCATCTGCAAATTTAGAGAGAAGATTTTCAGCACTGACCTGCATGCCACTAATGTACACATTAAACAAAGTGGGTCCAAGGACCGACCCCTGGGGGATCCCACTGGTGACATGCCCCACGTCTGATAGGGAACCGTTTATTCTAACTTGCTGTTGTCTATTCGATAGCCAGCTAGAAACCCATCTTACTAGGACCTGAGAGAAACCCAGATTTGACATTTTAGGTGGCACTATCCTATGGGCTACTATCCCTGCCTGTGGGAACTGGCACAAGTTGAGGGGCCCCCCCTGAGTTCTGTGAACGGGTGCCTCCACCTGGAGGAATGGTACTGTGGTAGCTTGACTGCTTTGGTATAGCCCTCCGGGATGCTATAACCACCCACCAAACCTTCTAGTGGTCTAAACCGTAATACCATAGAATAATTTGCATATGCTGAATAACAGTAAGAATATGCTCACACCCCTTTCGCTTACCACCAGGGCTGGATCTGCTGCAACTGCCCTGGAGATCCCCTAGAAAATAAGATCAGTAACACACAACGCAAAACCTTTCAGTGTGACCCAACTAAGAATATGCACACTAGCCAGGTTAAACATGAAACAAACGATCAGGTTTATTCAGAGGAAGTAAACAAGGAAGGGGCATGAATTTAGTAAAAAATAGACACTCTGATTTACTTTAGGCTGATTCAGCATGCAGTGTAAGTCCCTGATGATTAGTCTTGCACCCCTGGTACCCAGATTGTATACATGCTAGCCTGAAATGCTGCCCAGGGTGGCTGGCATTGCAGCTGTTGTTGGGGCCCTTTAGGAAGAAAACAGCATGTACACAACCCAAATATTTGTAATCCCAAGCCAGAGGGCTCAGTCCGTTAGCAATAACCCAAACAAAGCAATCAGATGACACACAGTGATTTACAGCTATTGCAGGGAGCAACCCCCATTTGTACTCACACAACCCAGCCCAGTATGTAGGACAGGCGAGATGAAGACCTCATGGTGTTGATGCGGTGTGCTGGGGGAAGCAGGGCCTACACAACTCACCTGCGTGTGGTCACTAACTGTTTGATGGTGTTGAGCAGGGGGCCGAATCCCCAAGCTGGTCTTTCACCAAGATGATCTCTGGATTTCAGACAGCGGCTTGGGCTGGGATGGCAAGGCCCAAGCAGGCAGAACAGTCCTGGAAAAAGTTTGTGATCTATTGCTGGAAACTACTGCTGGAAAGCCTCCAGCTGGCATAACAGGATTTACCGTGGGGAACCAAACTGCAACCCACGAAACACATTCAGCACACTTAAATCAGTTAGTTCTGTAAGCCACAATCTAGATAAAGTCTGTTTGCTAATTACAGCTTCACTGTGCAAACCTTTCAACCCAAGGCTATCCTCTCTCATTCAGGCAGGCCGATCGCTTCTGGAGCAAGTCTTTGGTCCCACTTGCAAGTAGTACTGACACACTTTCTTTCCTCTGCTGCAGATCTAAGTCAGCAGTCGGAACAGTCTGACCATTGCAGGGGTTGAAATTAAGTTTTGCAGCCTCTAGCCAGCAGGGCTAGTGACTGGGAAAATCCACTAGCCCCACAGACTTTTCCACTAGCCCAGCTGATGTACTTAATGAAATGTTACCTTCTCCAGTACAAGCCTGCAGGGCTAGTTAAAGAAAAATCTTACTAGCTGGACACAAAATCTACCGGCATTTGGCTAGTGGGCCGGTGCCAATTTCGACCCGTTTTGCAACAGACATTCTCTGTAGGACAGAGAACGTGGCAGGCAGGCCAATGGAGCCTTCCCACCAATTCTCCTACTCTCCTCCTAGGAGCCACTGCTCAACTGCTCGAGCTGTTCACTCTCCAACTTCCACTCTCGACTGACACACTGCTTCAGGCAGTTCTAGGTATTTCCCTGTAATCCACAAGGTTCAGCTGGCTGATGGAACTGTCCGTCTCAGGAAGGGCTCCCCCTCCAGGTTCATTTAGGCGCCAAACATCCAAAACTACAAATACTACAGAATTTCCTTCCCATACAACCCCTGGGGACAGTCTCCATTTTAGGCTCACAGAGATCAGATTGGTCCAATACTGGCAGCTCAGAACCAAAATGGTGGCTCCTATTCAAATGTTCGAGCTGCAAATAAAGGCAGGTTAGACAAACTCCTTTTTTATTTTTACCCTTATAGATAATCAGTAAATAACTACATTTCCTAAAAGGACTCCCTCTGCACTATCAGTCACTGCAGAATGCAGCAATATAACAGGCTGTCTGGGTGGCCGCGAGCCTTAATTACTTGAACCCAGCCCACACTGATCTGCAACACACTGACCAGATGCTCTCTTAAAGAGACAGAAATCGAGGCTTACTAGGGCACTCTCATGCAAACAAATAGAACTACTGCAAAACAGGACACCATTCTGACAGTGGGCATTTAAGAGGCCCAGGAACACATTTTAGTAAACCCCAATTGATAAGGGGGTTACACTCTTCCCTGCCTGGAAAAACTTGGCATCCGCATCAAGTCTATACTTACTATCTAATTCTATATAAAATACATGCATGTTTCACGTGGTATATCACAACATAAAGCTGATGCACTAGTAAAATAAACTGGTTCTAAGCATTACTATACTTTTTCTCTTTATCAATGACATTTACACAATAACACATTTGCATAGTTTCACAAACATATTGGCATGTTCAAACAATTTCAAGCAATTAACCACATTACTATCACCATTCTAGTTTGTATCACCTCCTGCACTTTAACCCACATGGCTTGGGGCCTATCCTTATCGGCTACATTGGGGCTGCATGGGGCAAGGGCATTAGTTCTGTCACTCGAAGGTTTTACTATCAACTTTGAGGTAGAATAACTTAGTTTGGAGAGAGAGCTTTCAGAGATATAGACTCCCTTGTGAACAACATGTAGAGGAAGGTCTCCCTGGCGGGCCGTAACTGAGATGTATCACTGGTTTAGTAGGTCTCCCTGACTTTCAAGGAGGGACGGGCACAGGGTCTGTTTTTTCAACACTTACAGGGGGGGTTTCCAGTCCTGGCTCACTGATTTCCAATATGTCTGTTTCTGTAAAAGGGGTTGCCTCTGCACTTGTGGTTTGTCCTATATTAGGAGCTCTTTCAGCCCTTGACTCTGTTTGCTCTGGCTCAATAATATTATTTTCCATACTTGGCTCGGAAAACGTCTCAAGCTTGTCGTCCAAGGGAAATTCTATTGAACGGAGATCTTGCAACCCTTGACTAATATTTTCAGCATCATCCTCCATAATATTGTTAGCTTCATTGCTCTCAAACAGTTTGGTGTCTACTGGTATATCACCAGTGGGGCTTCCTGTCCCTTGTTCTCTGTCTTGTGGTTCAGTTGTTTCAGCAATCACACTTTGCACCTCACTTTCAGGGGGCACATAGTTTGTGGAGAAGGCTGGGGGGGTTAGACAGTCCTGACAGTCCAGCTTCATCTCCAGAATTGTACATGGGGTTACCCTGGAACAACTGACTCAGTTCAAAGGATGGAGAGTAGGGTGCTTCACACTCGCTGTCATCAGATTCAGACTGGCAATCGATGTCCCTTGTGGCCTGCCTAGGGGAAGGCCTGGAATCCTTGACAACTGACGAAGAGGTTGACTGTTTCTTTTTGGCTACAGCCCTGGTTATAGGCCCAGGAGCAGGAGGGGCAGTGTCTGGTGGTGTAGAATCAATGATGATTTAACCAACTGGCAGTAGATGATTCCTGTGCATTATCTTGACAGCCCGTGGGTCATTCTCAAGACGCACTCTATAGACCGACAGATCGTCCAGCTTACTGACAATGATGTAGGGAAGGTGGTGCCACCTATCAGCAATTTTATGTTTTCCATGCAGTCCTAAATTTCTTAACATAACTCTGTCTCCAGGTTGCAGTTCCTGGGCCTTAACTCATTTGTCATGTCTCTCTTTACTTGCCAAATTCCTCTTTGCTGCCATGGTGTGTGCTAGGGTAAGCATGTTTTTTTTTTACTGAGCCTTTAACAGCTGGACATACTGAAGGTGAGTTTCAGCTCTGACTCCATCTGGGGACACTCTGAAGCAGATGTCTACCACTAACTGGGCTTCCTGACCATACATCAGGTGGTAGGGCCAGTGGCATCACTCGGTGCAGTTATAGGCATGTACCAAAGAACTTATCTGCTGGCTCCATTTGGACTTGTTCTGAGGATGAAGAGTGCCCAGCATATCCAGTAACATTCTGTTAAACCTTTTGGGCTGTGGATCCCCTTGGGGATGATAGGAGGTAGTTCTGGACTTCCGGACTCCCCAGAGTGAGAGCATTTCCTTGATCAAACGGCTTTCAAAGTCTCTCCCCTGACTGGAGTGAATTCTCTGAGGGGCACCATAGTGAACAAATAATTTTTCAATGAGGACCTTTGCCACTGTAGATGCTTTCTGATCCTTAGTTGGATAGGCCTGGGTGTAGTGAGTAAAGTGATCAGTCACCACTAGCACATTCCCAATATTTGTTTGATCTGGCTCAAGACACAAGAAGTCAATGAACACAAGCTCCACTGGTGTGCTGGTAGAGTTATTGACCAAGTGGGCAGCCCTTTGGGGCTGGATTTTTCTCTGTAAACACCGACTGCAAGTTCTGATGTGGGTTTCTATGTCAGCCCCCTTCTTCGGCCAGTAGAACCTAGCCCAGGCCAAGTCAGTAGTTCGGTCACAACCTAAATGTCCCATTTGATCGTGAAGGGCCCACAGCACCACCTGTTTGAAAGTTGTAGGTAACACTAGTTGCTGTTTGATAATTTGCCCCTGCCGGTCTGTGGTCTCTCGATACAATACTTGGTTATACAACTTTAGCTTGGGCCCCTCTTTGAACAAGGCCGTTCGTAAATCTGAAGATCAAAGTTTGGACACACTCTCTCCGCATGAAGGGCATCCAGCACTGGCTTGATCATCGGGTCTTGAGCTTGAGCCCACTGTATATTATCAGGGGTGAGTTGGGGCAAAGTGCTGAGATCCAAGGCGGCCAGGAGACAGTAAGCTGCAGGAACACAAGTGTCAGGGGGCCTATCCAGTCCACCAGGCAATCAGCTGTTTCAGGAGAGGGATGTTCATCTTCAAATTTCTGACAGAGGGCTTTGACAGACTGTTCGGACATTTTCACCCAGTTTGCATTATGGTCAGGCCTTCAGGAGAGGCCGTCAGCATCAGTGTGGTTTAGGCTTGGTCTATATTCTACTGAATAATCATAAGTGGACAGTGCAGATAACCAGCGATGCCCAGTGGCATCTAGTTTAGCTGACGTCTGAACATAGGTGAGTGGACTGTTGTCAGTTTTTACTAGTATCTTTGCATCATAAAGATATTCATGAAATTGTTCCACCACAGCCTACTTCAGAGCAAGGAACTCAAGTTTGTGCACGGGGTAGTTCCTCTCAGATGGGGTTAGACTCCGACTAGCAAACACCACGGGGCGCAAACCTTCCTCATACTCTTGATGTAAGATAGCACCAAGTCCCTTCAAACTGGCATCTGTGTGTAACACATATGGCCTAGCGGGATCTGCATAGGCAAACACAGGCGCATGGGTAAGTTGATGAATGATATCGCAGAAAACTGTCTCACATTCAGAAGTCCACCTGGCTCCAAAAGGTTCATTAGACCGAAAGTAAACCTTCTCCTCTTCTCTAACTGCATTTTTCTTACATTTCTTGTTGGTAGGAGTGTAACCTTGAGTTAGATTGTGTAACGGTCAAATTACTTTGGTGTAGTCTTGTATGAAATGGTGGTAATAGCCGCAGAACCCCAAGAATCTTTGCATCTCCTTTAGATTGTTAGGCTGAGGCCACGTGGTCAACGATTCCACTTTGCTTGGATCGGTCTGAATCCCATCGGCTGACAGTGTAGCCCACATATTTCACAGATTTTCTGAAGAATTTACACTTATCTATCGATAGTTTTAGTCCAAAGCGCTCTAACCGGTCAAGAACCTTACACAAATGAGCTTCATGTTCCTCAAGGGTCTGGCCAAACATTTATTTATTTAGTTTTTGTTGACCGGGTAAGTGCACTAGACAAATCCTGCCTATTTTCAGGCACGACCCGGGGAGGGGGATACAGATGAATGCCAACTGACCTTGAACCAGATTAAGCTATTGGTGGTATTTTTTTAGTGAATGAGGGAAATTTGGCCAGGACACGGGAAATTCCCTACTGTGCGAGATCGCTGGTGGCAGAGACGAGTGCTGATTGCAGCACTGTGAGGCTGCGCAGTGTTCTCCTCCTTCACGATGGAGGTGGAGGGCTCTGTAGCAGTTGGCGTTGGCAGAAATAAGAGAGATTCGGATGGAATGGAGGACATTTCTAGAGTAATACCCTGTGAATTGGAGAATACTCGGGCTACATTTACAGTCCGACTTAGGGTGACTTCAGCCTGGATTCGCTGCAGCCGTCTTCTCGGAATGAGGAGGAGCAGACAGTGCGAAGATTCGGTTGTTGGGCGACCGATTGGGAGGACTGCTCTGCAGGAAGTCGCGGGAGAGAGCGCTTCGAGGTGCACAGATGCAGGACACGCTAACCACGGAGGCGTGGATGTGGAAGATCTCTCACCAAAAGGCCCACAAGTTTTACGTGAACAATTTGGACTTTCACACGAAAATCTTCTTTTCCTTCAATGGACTGGTCATCGGGAGGCGTTAGGAGATTCGGGCTGGATGAAAACGGACACCGGACACTGGATTCCTGATCCAGATTGGACTGCTATATCACCACTACACCTCACGCATGCCAACGCTGCAGAAACCCTGAGCTCAGGTAGGGACTTGGAAAGGGAAAAAAATAATGCTGTACAGCCTGCTAGTCAACGTCCTTTGGCCTCCTTGAAGCCAAGCTCGTTGGGGGAAGATGATGTTACTGTAATTGGAGTTAATGTTACTGAGGAAAAGTCTAATACAAAGCAACACAAAATACCTATGTCGGAGCTGTTTAAGAATCAGTTGGAGCAAGCTCCTAGAAGAAATGCTGAACGGCTTGCGTACAGGGTGGCCTACCAACCCATCCTGATAGGTATTATGTTGCCAATTCATTGCTAAAAGGTTCAATGAATTTTTTTCGAAGATATTTTCGACTCATTCACATTTCAGGTGAAGACACTTTGATGTAAGTTTTAAGACAGCTAAAGGTATGGAGAGATTCTGGGATAAATATTCCACTTTGAAGTCATCTCCACTTTGGTGTACCCTTTTCACTTCCCTTACTAAACCCTGATTCAGTTATGTTACTGTAATGTTTAGAATGAAGGGGTTAATGTTAGTAACATTTACCACTGGTTATAAAAGAAGTGTGAGGTTTGGGACCTCCTGAAGCTATTTTGGACTTGGAAGGTATCTGGACTGGCAGTTGGAGATTTAAGGTGAAATTGCCACAAGTGAATGGGGAGGTAGTCCATTTGCCTAACAGTTTTTTTTTAGGAAAGGACAGAGGTGTGTGCTTTTATAGTGGGCAGCCCCGTGCGTGCTACAAATGTGGAGCTAAAACACATCTTAGTAGCACATGCGATCTTTTGAAATGTCCACTGTGTGGAGGTTTTGGACATTCTGTGGATAGGTGCCAGAATATTTTTCAATGCAATTTATGTGATGAAAAGGGTCACGCCTTCCATCAATGTCCATGGGCCTCACACAATAAAGCCGGGGGGTGGGACCCAGAGGACTTGGTACATAAAGCACAGGTTAAAAAAGGAGATGGGACTGTATCATCAGTGTTAGTTGCTGAGGACGATATTCCACACAGCTTACAGAAGCCTGAGGATAGGCCCATCATTCCTGATGAAACAGCAGGCCCTTCCAGTTCTGATGCGCTATTCAGCTAGGAATTCCTTGACTAAGTCTGACTCTCCACAGGCATCTCCTTCTATGCCTCCCCTTTGAAATAGTTAAGCCCAGACGGTTTACTAGAGCTTCTAGTAAACCTTTATCAATAAATTCGATTTGATTCGACAATTTTTTTCTCCTTTGCAGAAAGAGGGAGGATTCAGATCTGAGTCTGATACATCACACTTGTCGAATTTATTTCAGAAGAGGAGGTTAGTAAAACAACTGAGCTAGCAAAGGAGAAGAAAGGAAAAAGGAAAGAAAAGGAAGCTACTTTTCTCAGAAATCTGGGTCTTAAACTTTTACCTCACATCATGGCCTCTCTTAAAATAGCATCTCTTAATGTGTGCAGCATTAAAATTTTAAGAAACGATTATCTCTTCTAACTGCCCTTAGCACATTACAGGTAGATGTTATTTTTTACAAGAAACCAGACTTTCCTCATTGGCTGAGATTTCCCAAACACAAAAAGGTGGGTATGGGGACCGTCTTATTGGACATTTACACGGACGTGGCAGATGGTATAGGAATACTGTTTACCTCCACATTTCCGGATCTCTAAGCTAGTAGATATTTGTCTAGGCGCTTTGCTCTTAGACTGTGCCTGTCGGGATTTTGAATTTCGGCTTATAAATATTTATGCCCCTCAGTCGAAGGCTGCAAGAATAAAATTATTGGAGGACATTAGGCCTTTTTTATATACCAGAAGGCATGTGATTTGGGGAGGAGATTTTAACTCTGATATTGATGTTAAATTTAAAGGAGATTCTCAAATGAAAAAAAAAACTATATTGTGACTCTCTTGCCTTACGTCAGATGGTCACTTCTGCAGATTTAACTGATGTATATAGATCTTTACATGCTACTGGGGGTTTTTCCTATCATAGGCATACCTTCTCTTCTCGCATAGATTTCATTTTGTTTCCAAATATTTGAAGCCTTCTTTTTATAAGTTCAACCATCTGAATTTTCAGATCACCAAATTCTAATTGGTTTTAAATCTAGAAAGTATTCATAAAATTCCAGCAGCAAGCCCTAGGTGGCGTCTTAATGTTTCCTTTTTAGAAAATATTGATAATGTTACTGAGTTACAGACTTTACTTGCTGCAAGAAACTCGGTCATTTGTCTTTATGATGATCCTTTTTCTTGGTGGTTGGATACTAAGCAAGAGATTAAGTCCTTTTTGATAGCTAAAGGAAAAACTAAAGTGAATTTACAATACCTCACATATCTACAATACCGGAATCAGCTTTACAAATTGATGTCCTTTCCTCCAAAGGACAGGTCTCTTTTTCAGTCCCAGATTGCTGAAATTAAAAAGCAAATGTTACTTTACCAATATAATAGAGCTAAATCCTTAGATATGGAGTTTCGATTTGGGATGAAATCACATCCAGCGGACCTATGCAACCTGTAAACAGCGCTTAGATAAGACATTAATGGGAAGCTTATTATCTTCGGATGGAACTGCAGTTACTTCGATATGGATATGATGAAAATAGTACAATCCTTTCTTTGAATTCCTTTGAAGGACAGTTGGGAAAACAGGACAGTTTCCCAGCTAAATTTTTGTCTGGTTTGCCTATCTTGGATACTTCTTATCATACCTCCTTATTACAGCCTATTTCCTCTTTAGAAGTGGAAACGGTGATAAAATCACTTAAAACAAAAACATCACCGGGCTTAGATGGCATTCCAAATGAATTTTATAAAATTTTCTTCCATAATGTGTTTTTTCTCGATGGTCTTCAATTACATTTGACCTCGGGTTTAAGCTTTCAGTTTTAATATTTCTCTCTTAAAGTTTTTATATAAAAGAGATCCTAGGTTACTATCAATTGGAGGCCCATTAGTTTGCTAATAGCGATTATAAAATTCTTGCCAAAATTCTTACAAATAGATTATCTCTGGTTTGAATACTCTTATTCATCCGCCACAGTCTTGTGCGATTCCTCAAAGACAGATTCAACAGAACTTATATATTTATAGAGAATTGTTTGAGTCTAGTAAAATGGACAAGGATCAGGATTTATAGTGGCCTTAGATCAGGTTAAGGCATTTGATAGTATTTACCATTCATATTTATTTACTCTTTTATTGGCCTGTCAGATCCGAAACCCTTTGTACAATGGTTTCTTTATTATACTTAGATGCGGAAGTTCACCCATTAGTGAACAGTCTTATGGGGTCTGCAATCCCAGTCACTAGAGGTGTCAGGCAGGGATGCCTTTAAGCCCCTATTATATGCCTATGCTTTGGATCCCATTATTGGTATATCCATAGCAGTAATGACATTTAGGACTTGCTCCAGACATTTCCTGCAAAAGGTAAAGTCTTAGCATATGCAGATGATGTCACTCTGTTTATGCAAATGAGCTTTCCCTGCAGAATGCTTTGACTAGTTTTAAGACATGGGGTCTGTCTTCAGGGTCTGACCTCAATATATCTAAAGTTTTATTTTCTCTTTAAACCCTGAGCAGGATTGTTTTTGATACCAATGGCATACCCTTGCTTCCACACCGTAAAATTCTGGGTCTGTGGTTTGGGCATGGTGATATAGCAACCTTTAACTGGGAACAACGACTCAGCATAGGTGAAGCTAAAGTTAATGTTTGGAAGCAATGGAAATTTGGGAAAAGAAAGGTTTCCATTGTTAAAAAGTTTTTGATTCGGTCTTTTTATACTTGAGTTATATTTTTCCACCTCCGTTTTCATTGGAAACCAGACTTTTTAGTGTGTTTTCCAAATGGTTTGGGGAACAGATTGAATCCGGTCCACTGAGGGACTTTACTTACTTGCCAGTTAAAAGGAGGTTTGGATATGATTAATCCACTCATCTTTTCACTCAATATTTTATTTAATTCCTTAATTTTCTTTGGGATTTACAACAACAGATATGGCAGGTTTGGTCTCGCTTTATCTGGGACCCTTTCTTGCAGACATGGAAAATTGTTCCTCAAAAATCTCTTAAATATGATCAATTGCCATCTTATAGAGTGCCGACTTTTAAGAAATGCAAGCAGTGGAATGTATCATTCCCTATCCTGGTATCCCATTCTGGGAAATCCTTTTACAATTATATTGTTTTCACTGTGCAAGGTAAGATCTTAGTCTTCCCAGAATGTGTTCCTCTGAAGATGAATTTTGCCTTGCACAAACTGAGTGACTTTAGAATCCCGCCTTTGCATGGGATATTGTTTGATATCTGCCCATGGCAGGCTAGGTGTCCGTGGTAATCTTAAATATAAGCCATTGACTGAAAGATATTGTTTGAGAGCAAATTGTATTTCCATAGAGGAAACGCTTTCCATTTTTTTGATTGTCCTTTTGCTAAACAGTTTTGGACAGATGAATCTGTTTATTGGAAACTGCCTGCTTTGGTACATATGACTTATAATACTTTAGTTTTAGGGGATTATACAGGGTTTTGGCAATCCTTTCATTTTAGTACATTGAACGTTTTTTTTTCACTTATTCAGTTTCACTTATGGCAAGCAAGATGTCAATTGATTTTCCAGCAAATTTCTGTGTCTTCTCTTTCAATTATTTCTCAGATAGAAACTGATTTAGCAAGTGTAAAAATCAAGGATAAGAAACAATTTTCTGAGGTTCAATTTTTGTCTTTTTGGAATCATTTTTTTGTCTAAAAGCCTTGCTGTATTGAAATCTTTTTGTACACTGTATATTATGATTGTATGGTGATGTTATGTTTTGTTTTTCAATAAACTTCCCCTACTCTTTTCGATAAGTGCCATGGGATCTTTAACATCCACCTGAACTACCACCAATCCAGGCAGATGGGACCTCGGTTTAACGTCTCATCTGAAAGACGGCACCTCAGAAGTGCAGCACCCCTCTCATGCTGCACTACAGTGTCAGTACTGGGATATTAACCCAAGTGCCAGATGTGGGAACTGAACCCACAGCCCTCTGATCTCCCGGCCTCAGAGGCGAGTGTGCTACCTACTGAGCCACTGACACTGCACATAATGACATCACTGAGATATACAAGGCACTCTAGCAAATTCATGTCTCCCACAGCTCGCTCCATCAACTGCTGGAAAGTGGCAGGTGCTCCCAAAATACCTTGAGGCATGAGTAAGAACTCATAGAAACCCAGGGGACAAATGAAGGCTGTTTTTTCTCTGTCTTCTGGGGCCATCGGGATTTGACAGTACCCGCTCTGAAGGTCAAGTACTCAGAAGCACTGACTTCCATTGAGGCAGTTGAGGGCATCCTGGATGCGGGGCATGGTGTATTGGTCTGGGACAGTTGTCAGATTTAATGTCCGGTAGTCCACACACATCCTCACCGACCCATTCTTCTTCCAGACTACCACAATCGGGGAGGCATACGGGCTTCGAGACTCTTGAATAATCCCTGCAGCCAACATTTCCTGAAGGTGGCGTCGAACATCATCAATGTCTGCAGGTGCAAGGCGACGAGACCTTTCTCCGAACGGTCTCTCATCATGAAGGCAGATGTAGTGTTTGGCCCCTGTGACACAATCTACATCCCACTCTTTCAAGGAGAACACCTGGCTTCTCTGAGCCAACTTCTGGTTGATCCTAGCTTTCCATTCTTCAGAAAGGGGGGGATTCTCTAAAGTCAAACAGGTCAGGGGTCACCTACTCACTCTCCCCAGAGCACTTTTTGCTGGGCAGCACAGCAGTGTTCGCACAATATATAGTGGCTAAGGTGCACCCTCGATTCACCCGAACCTCTCGATCTGACATGTTCTGAACTTGCACCACTAACAGCCAAGTGTAGGCATGGGCCCAGGCAGGCAGAATGCTGGGCTTGACCAATAGTCCCTCAGGCAGTTTCCCCTCTTCTGGGGCGTCCAGTATAAGAATTTTGTTTTTGACATCTGTTAGTAGGCGCACTTCATCACTGATGGTACACTGAGTGTTTGGGGGTAATACCAATGAGTCAGGCTCCTTTTTCCAGACTACTCAGACAGGTTCGTCTTTCTCTACCTCTTGGGCTTGCATCTGTAAATCACAGGCTTGCCATACCAAGGCCGGAATGTGCAGGTCCCTTCCAGTCCGCTTAGCTTGTTTCTCCTGACAGAGCTGGGCTAAACCAGCCGAACATATGGGTGTTGGTACCAATTAACAAGGGGACACCATCATACAGTCCAGTCAGTGGGCACACTAAGGTCTCTACTTGTTCATCTACGTCCGTTACAGCAGTAGGGAAAGACAGCCAAATTCGTACATACCCCCGGCAAGGATAGGACTTGTCACTTAACCCCCATACATGCAGTGCCTCGAGGGGTAGGAGTGGGAGATCGGATAAGTGTTGGTTGTACCAAACTTGAAAAATAATGAAGGCCCAGGAAGACATTTTAGTAAACCCCAATTTGTAGGGGGGTTACATATATAAAGCGGACCCCAGAGATGAGTGGAGTGGAACCCATGTATGTAAATCAGGGCCGAACCCAGCTTTTACACTGTCTTGCCCAGGATAGCACATCTGTGACGCAGTATATGTTTTCAATGGGGCCCTGCTTTTACCCACTTTTATAATGTATTTATCCAGGAGAACCCAGCTAAAAGGCTTTACATTTGCAGTGGAGTCCATCTTTTACAATGTTTGTTTCCCAGGATAGAGCAGCATAGATGCATAGTTCAGCAGGGAGCCCTGCTGTACTGGGGTCCTGCTTTTATGCACTTTTACTACACAGTTACCCAAGACAGACCAGATGAGATGCAAAGACTCATTCTCATTAGTGTCCTGTCATTACACATTTTCAGACTGTATTTATCCAGGACAGGCCAACTGAGAGGCAATGTCTAATGATCAACGCGCTCCCACATTTTGACCCCAAATTTACAAATAGTCTTTTTATGACCTGACATTATGATCATGACAGGTGGAATTTTATAAATCTCACCCAAAATGTGATGTTGCAGTGCGACTGCAAAAAAAAATGTTTCGGCGGGGATCTGAAAATTGACACCTGTCATGCTCATGAGGTGGGTAACACAAGGGATATGCTGAACATGGGGCCAAACTGCAAAAATAAAATTATGAGTAAATGTTGGAACACGTCAACATTTCTTCATAACTTACTTGTTTTTTTTTTTCACATTTTGACCCCCCAAAAAAGTCTTTTTTTTTTTTACCCCAAGTTATGGTCAAGACTGGTGGATTTTTTTAAATCCTGTCTGAAAGGTGGTTTCACAGAGGGACTGCAAAAATATGTTTCAAAGGGGATTTGAAAAATGATACCAGTCATGTTCATCAGATGGCATAACAAAAGGACTATGATGTGCACATTCTAGCCAAACTCTGCAAAAATCACTAAGTTGAGTAATGTTAAAAAAAAACAGTCAAGATTTCCTCATACTTTAGTTGTTTTTTTACATTTTGACCCACATTTTCAACACAGACTTTTTATGACTCCACCTTATTATGATCACAACAGATGAAATTTTTTTTTTAAATCCCATTCGAACGGTGACTTCGCAGAGCAAATAAGAAAATATGTTTTGAAGGAGACTTGAAAAAAATTACACGTCATATTCATCATGTTCATGAGGTGGGGTAACAAGAGAGCTATGTTGAAAACTGAAGACCAAAATCTGCACACATCTCAAAGTTATGAGTAACTTTGAAAACAATTCAGTGTTTCTTCATAACTTTGCTGTTCTGTGATGTTTTGACCACAAATTTTCAACAGTCTTTTTATGACCCCTCCTTCTAAACATGACAGGTGTCATTTATGAAATATTGGCCACAGCATCATCTCACACCACAAGTGCGAAAACCAATTTTGGTCAGAATTTCAAAAAATGACAGCCGACATGTTCATGAGGTGGTGTGAAAAAAATCTCTATGTTGAAAATTTGGGTTTAAAATATTGAAAATTACCAAAGTTATGAGCGAGCGTTGAAAAATTTAAATGTACCTTCATAACTATTCTTTTTTAAATATTTTGACTCCAAATTTTCAACATATTCTCCTTACACCCCATGAACCACGTAGGCAAAACTGAAATCCTGCCTGTAATGTGATTTCATGGAGCTACGACAAAATCGCCTTTCGGGATGGATTTGAAAAATTTCACCTACCTTCCTCATGAGGTGGGGGTCCCAAAAAGGCCATGTTGAAAATTTGGGGGGAAATATTAAAAAGATGATTAAGTTATGAGTAACAGTTCAAAACACACTGAAATGCATTGACGCACTTACCTGATTTCCTCATAGAAACATAAAAGTTGACAGCAGATAAGGACCATGCAGCCTACCTAGTCTGCCCATTTTACCTATCTATTGTAAAAACCACTGACCCTAGTTGATCCGTGACTTACTTTTTCTTCTCCATCTCCAGGGCACCCTTATGTCTATCCCACGCACTCTTTAATTCCTTAACCTTTTTCGACCCCCCCACCACCACCTCCACTGAGAGGCTGTTCCAAGCATCTACCACCCTTTCTGTGAAATAGAACTTTCTCACGTTGCCCCTGAGCCTACTCCCTGTAGCCTCCTCTCATGCCCCCTTGTCCTCATACATCTTTTCTGAAAGATGCTACCTTCTTGTACCTTGTTTATACCCCTGAGGTACTTGAACGTTTCTGTCATATCCCCCCCCCCTTCTCTCCTCTCCTCTCCTCTCCTCTCCTCCACGGAGTACATACTGAGTTCCCTCAGTCTCTCCTCAGGGCTTCTCATGCAGACCTTGCACCATCTTTGTAGCCCTCCTTTGGACTGCCTCCAGTTTGTCTATGTCCTTCTGGAGATGTGATCTCCAGAACTGGACAACAGTACTCCAGCTGAGGTCTCACCAGTGATCTGTACAGTGGCATAACCACTTCCTTTTTTCTGCTGGTGAAACCCTCTCCCTATGTACACTAACTCTCCATTGTCTTTCCTCACTGTCTTCTCACATTGTTTGGTCACCTTCAGGTCAACAGATATGATTACCCCCATGTCACGTTCTTGCTTAGTGGCTTCCAGCACCTCTCCTCCCCTCCCATCTGGTATTCCTCCATTGGATTTCTGTGCCCCAAGTGCATGATTTTGCACTTTTCTGCATTGAATCTAAGCTGCCACTCTTGACTACTCCTCCAGCAAGCTTAGGCCATTTCTCATTCTCTCCACCCCTGGAGTGTCTATCCTGTTGCAGATCTTAGTGTTGTCTGCAAATAGGCATACCTTCCCTTCCAGCCTCTCTGCAACGTCTCTTATGAAGACATTGAAGAGAACTGGCCCTAGTACTGATCCCTGTGACACACCACTGGTTACCTCCCTCTCTTCAGATTGCACCCTATTTACCAGCATCCTCTGTGTCTTGCCACCTAACCAATTTCTTTTTTTTTTTTATACTTTCTTTTTTACGCCCCCTTCTCACCCCGGTGCTTCCTCACCTTCGGGAGTCTCCTACGGCCTTGTGCATCCCTGCTCGTCTGTCGGCATCGGGTGCAGTCATCCCCCCACGCTGCCTTGGTTTAACCCCCAGGCGGAATGCAGGCGGGCCCCCTTTCCACCGCCTTGAGCGACTGAGTTTCATCGGGATCCGCTATCCATGCCGGGTAGGGGCCATAGGATCGGGCTTCAAGCTCCGTCTACAGGGAGCACCGGGGTATTTTCCTTTCCGCCATCCCGTAGAGGATGTCTGTGTGCTTCTAAGAGCCTGGGGTGATGCCGTCTGGCCGTGCCTAACACTCCGGCTCCCGGCAGACATCCTCCTCCCTGCTACATGCAGTCCTCGCTGCACCACCACCCGTGGTCACCCAGGTGGCGGTATTGCAGCGGACCGCAACTCAACCCCCCTCCGGAGGAGGCAAGCCTCTGGGTGCTCGATCCTCCTCCCCTGACAGCGCTCGGGATTCCTGAGTCGTTCCGAACCGAGGTCGCTGGCGCGTGGACAGTAACCCTACCGCTGCACCGGCGGGCCGGTTTGCCACCTAACCAATTTCTGATCCAGTTTACCACTTTTGGGCATGCCCCCAGGCTGTCCAACTTGTTTCCCAACCTTCTATGTGGGATGGTGTTGAAAGCCTTGCTGAAATCTAAGAAGGCCACATCCACTGCCCTTCCCTGATCCACCTCCCTGGTCGCCCAGTCAAAGAATTCTGTTAGATTTGTCTGACAAGACCTTCCTGCTATGAATCCATGCTGCCTTGGATCCTGTGCCCTGCTAGATTCAAGGAATATCATAATCCTCTGCTTCAATAGACACGCCATTAATTTTCCCGCGACCGCAGTCAGGCTGACTGGTCTGTAGTTGCCTGTCTATTCTCTGTTTCTGCTTTTGTGAAGAGGGATCATGTTTGCCCTCCTCCAGACTTCTGGGATCTCCCGTCTCTAATGATCTGTTGAATAGGGTGGTCAGTGGGGCTGCCAGCACCTCTCTGAACTCTTTTAATATTCTGGGGTGAATACCATCAGGCCCCACTGCTTTATCTATTTTCAGTTTCCCTGAGTTCCTCTAGCACTCTCTCCACCGTGAATGGACTGGTGTCTACCTCCCTTCCATGGCTGCCTTTATTGTTGAGTTGTGGTCACTTCCCCTTCCTTGGGTAATACTGAGCAGAAGAATTCGTTCTGTATTTCTGCATTCTCCATGTCCTCCTCTGCACAACCTCCTTCTCCCTTTCTTATCCTGATAATCCCACTCCTGGTCTTTTTTCCCTCGCTAATGTATCCGAAGAAGGCTTTGTTGCCTTTCTTAATAGCCTGGGCTATTCTTTCCTCTGTTTGCACCTTTGTGCTCCTAATAATTTTCCCTGCTTCCCTGTGCCTCTCTAGATACTGGTATCTGTCTTCCTCCCTTTGTGTTTCCTTGTATCTCCTGAAAGACCTTTTTTTCCTTTTACTTTACTGGCCACTTCCCTAGAGAACCAAAGTGGTTGCTTTTCTCTTGCTTTGCATTTTAACGCAGAGGCTTGTTGCCTCTGTTATGGCCACCTTGAGAATAACTCACTGCTTCTCAATGTCCCCCCTTTTATCCTTTTTTGCCAGGGCTCCCTTGAGACATTCCCCAATTTTGTTAAAGTCGGCATCGTGATCAGCCTGCTGGTCAACATCCTCCCAAAAACCTAAAAATCACTTCTTGGTACGGCGCTGAAGAGTGAAGACATGTCTCCAGTCCAGAAGGGGTTATGGTGCTGGACCCCTAGTTGGCAAAGAAGGGGTAGGAGTGGTGCTGAGTGGGTGGGTCGGTGGCAGTGGCGGGGGCGGCGTCAGTAACAGACACTGATGAACCATTTTTCTTTTTTACAAGGGGTAAAAATAATTAAAAAAAACAAAACAGGGATGGTTTTCCTTATTTCAGGTACGACACTGGGGACTGGGCACCACAGTGTCAGTTTTATATTTACAGGAGCATGAGAAGCAACATGGAGGTGGAAAGGCTACTTGGCAGGTGGTGGGATCTGTTTGAAAGAGGCATGGATTATGGGAAGTGACAGGGAGGTGGGAGGAAAACGTGGCAGAGAGTGCGATGTAGGGAGGGATACCTGGCAAAGGATGTGGTCGTTTTTAGGTTTTGGGGAGGATGATGACCAGCAGACTGATCATGATGTCACTCAGCTGGCTGCTAGAACAGATGACAGGATATAGCTGCTCTAGACTGAAGTGGCTCTTTCCTTTCCGCTACATCAAGTTTCCACCTAGCAAGCTAAGAACTGTGTCATGATCAGCCTGGCTGATCACTGGTCTGTCACTGTCGAGCCCAGCACTGCAGTCCGAGTGCCACTAGACCCAACAGTGACACACCTCTGAAATGCCATTCTCCTAACAAGATGTTGCTTGTGCGTCTAATAGAATAACAGAAATTATAACAGATTTCCTCTTTGAAGCCACAATTGAAAGTGGAATATTCAGAGCACAGTGGCATCTGTTGTAACAGTTCCAGAATGTTACAATAAATACACTGATGACACCCCTGTGATGAGAAGCTTTGGAACCTTCGGATTTTTATTACACTCTGACGCCCCTTCCCCCCATAGTGCAAAAAAGACATATGTAATAATTTTTACAAATAAAACTTCAAAACAAAATGGGCTATAGGAACTACAGATCAAGCTGCTAAATGGGAACAGAACGGTAAACACAGAGTCTTATAAATACCTTGGGGTTCAAGAAGACCATTCTTTAACACTTGGCTTCCACATGAAAATCATGGTGAATAAAGCAAACACCAGGTTGGTGTGCTAAGATGCAAGGCATATGCCACCCCAAAGGGGGCAAGGAAATCAACAGTCCATCACCTTCTAATGCCAGTCTTAGAAACACAGAAACATAGATGTTGACGGCAGATAAGGACCGCAAGGCCCATCCAGTCTGCCCATTTCTTTTTCTACCTTATGAATGTGCCATCGGCCTTTGCTCTGTCAATGGCCTATCTATTCATACTCATCTGTATTGCTCCCTTATGCCTATCCCATGTCTGTTTGAAGCCCTGCACTGTATTCATACCCAACACTTCCTGAGGTAGGCCGGTCCGTGCAGCCACCACCCTTTCTGTGAAAAAGAACTTCCTCACATTACCCCTTAATCGGCCTTCCTCTAATCTCATGCTGTGTCCTCTTGTCCTGCTATGTTTTTTATATTGAAACATGTTAGACTCTTTCACCTTGTTAATGCCCTTAAGGTGTTTGAATGTTTTGATCATAACACCTCTCTCCCTCCTTTGCTCAAGGGTATACATATTGAGCTCCGTAAATCTGTCCTCATATGTCTTCTGATGCAGTCCCTGCACCATTTTGGTTGCCCTTCTCTGGACTGCCTCAATTTGGTTAATGTCCTTGTGAAGGTGTGGCCTCAGTACTGCATGCAGTACTCCAGATGAAGACCTAACCAGTGTCTTGTAAGAGGATTATTACTCCCTCTTACGACTTGTGATACCCCTACTAATACACCCAAACATCCCCCTAGCCTTACCTACTTGCTTTAGTGGTCTGCTTGGATGATTTCAGGTCATCTGTGATGATGATGCCCAAGTCTCTTTCTTCCCTTGTGACTGCCAGCAACTCCCCTCCCAGCCTATAGGTGGCTTCAGGGTTTCTCTTCCCTATGTGCATGACCTTGCACTTCTTTGCGTTAAACCCCAGTTGCCACTCTTCCGACCATTTTGCCAGTTTATCCAGCTCTCTTCTCATTCTGCCCACCCCATCTGGATCATCTACTCTGTTGCAGATCTTGGTGTCATCTGCAAACAGACAAACCTTGCCCTCCAGTCCATCTGCAATGTCACTGATGAAGATACTGAAGAGGACTGGCCCCAGGACTGATCCCTGAGGTACCCCACTTGTGACCTGCATCTCTTCTGACTGTATACTGTTTACCATCACTCTCTGTTTTCTGCCTGTCAACCAGTTTGCCACCCAATTGACCATCTTGTGACCCACCCCGAGCCTACCCAGCTTGGAACATGGCAGTGTCGTATACAAACTCCCTCGTATTAATCTACTCCAAACCCTCTATTTACTTATTGAAATCTTGGTATTAACTCTTGAGCTAGAAGCTCGTTTACAAAGGTTCCATATCATACAAGCAAATACAGAAAGAACAAGAATACAGGTAGTGAGTCTCAATGTAACATACAACAAGTTGGTCAGCTTCATGTTGGGATTCTCATTTGACACCCACTGATGCAAAATGTACAAACGTTTAAACTGGGACTCACTAAAAATGAGAGGAAACTAAATGTGCATTTTGATGGCCTTCAAAAGTCTTAAAAAAAACAAAAGAATGCTCCCGTTGGTAAAATCACAATTGCAAAGGAGCATGGCCACAATTTAAGGGCCATTAAAATAGAGGTCTGACTGTACCAAGAGAACAGACCTCTTACAGTAAACTCTTCTCCAATTACTGCATTTCCAAAGATCTAGAATGAACTGCCTCCAACAACCCAAAGTATAGACAAAATTACAACATTTAAGAATGCCTTAGATACCAAGCTAATGGAAGCATGTATCTGTGATTAATACACATTGGGTACACAGACGCAAACTTCATCTCCTTGCACTAGCACCACCAACTTATGTAAAAGAACAGTATAAAGTACCATTATCTCTTGTTTCACATTTAAATCTTTAAACGTCTAGTAACCTGCTCAATGTAGGTATGTCTATACAAACTCTACTACTGTGTTATTACAAGTGTCTGTCTGTATAATGTTTTTTTTAAGTTGGAATAATGTAATGTCACATACTTCCAGGATGAACGTACTTACTATGTAATCATGTCTTTTCTTTTAATGTAATACCCTCCCACAGGACAACTTTGTCAAACAGGGCTCTTCTAGTCCTAAAGTTATCTCCTGTTAGAGCTATCCCTCATGTGTTTGTAGGCTAACCCACTCCACACCTCCAGCAATCACGCTGCACAGTGACCCCTTGGCAGTTAGTTGCACCAATACCCTACTATAGCATCATCAGCAAAGCAACTGCTTCACCCCTACTTCCTGGTTATATGGCATGTTGCTCAAGTGCTTTCCAACAATTTTACTGAACCAGGCATGCTGTGGGAGGGATGCCAACTGGGCTAGTCAGATTTCAGACTACTAGCCTCACCACCACCACCGCACCAAGCAAATCAAAACATTTGGGGGCATGGCAGCATCGAGCAACTCCTTTACTAGTAAGAGCTGACAGCCTGGCCAGAATTTTTACCGGCTCACACAAGCACAGATGTGTAGGGCTTTTGTCTATTCCCACCATTTTAAGAGTCTGGTCAGAAAGCTTCTTGATACGTCCAGAATGTGAAGTAAAATGGCGGTCTCCCTAAGCAGAACTGTGTACAATTGGTAATAACGTTTACATTGAGAAACACATTTTTATGACAAACATAATGTCTGAACACTTTTCAGCACAGTAATGCTCAAGCAGTGCTCTGGTGGAAACTTAAAATAACAGACCCAAGCAGCATACCATGCGTGTTTACTTGCAGATCAGGTGGACAAAGACCTGCTGGGGTGAACCAGTTGTATGTGTGTGAGTGTGCATGCGTGTGCGTGAGTGTGTGTATGAGTTTCAGCTGTCTTACTGCTTAGGTAACTGCACTTTATACCCTCTATGCATTTCTACAGAGAGACCTGTGGGCTCGCTCACTGTCAGCGTACATACTGAATGACAGAGAAGGAGAGCTGGATGAAGAAGTTACCTGCAGCCCCAGAAACTGATAGCGAATTGAAATATATTATCATTCACAATGATGGTGCCGGGGGGGCACATGCATGTTACTGCTGCTTACTTTGCAACTGCAGCTCATGTAGGTTGACACCAGCTCAGATTGAGCAGTACTCCCATGCTGCAGTCTTGGCAGGCAAGAGTGTAGGTGGGAGGTGTAGGGAAGCAGAGTAGAGACACTGTCCAGAGATGGAAACTGTGACACAGATGACAGCAGCGGTGCCAACGAGCCATTTCACCATGCGTAGTATAAGGCCCAACAATTAGGAACAACAAACAGTGGTGAAGCAAAAGTTCACAGTGGAATTCCTATGGAGCAGTGCACTTAATACAAATACAGTGCTCCCTCACTATAATGAACAGAATCTGAGCCATAACATGTGTTTGTTATAGCTCCCTGTTCATTACAACAAGGGACTAAAAGACAAGTAGGCACATACTGTTCCCAGGGGTTAAATTGGAAATGTTTAGGAGGTGGAACTGTAATCTCTACATTTGTAGGAGGTGGAACTGTCATCTCTAGGAGGTGGAAGTCTCCAATAGTATTCAGTGGAGAAAGGTGTCGGAGGAGGTGGAACCAAGTTCTTGTGCGTTATTGTCCAATTTAACCTCTGCGTTCACCTCATTCCCACTCCAAACCTGTTCCACACTAAGAGAATAAAGGAATGGTGCCTATCTACAAGGGGGGGTCCAGAGAGGAGATGGGAAATTATAGACCCGTTAGCCTAACGTCTGTGGTAGGCAAGGTTATGGAGGGCATTATCAAGGAGAGGCTGGGGGGGGGGGCAGCTGGAAAGGCTGGGGCACCTGGATGACAGACAGTATGATTTTGTTCCAGGCAGGTCGTGCCAGACTAACCTGGTGGAGTTTTATGACTGGGTGGCAGGTGCCCTGGACCGACATAGGCCGGTGGACATCCCCTATCTGGATTTCAGTAAGGCGTTTGATTCGGTACCCCACAATGACCTACTAACAAAGCTGGGGAGGGGGATGGGGCAGTTGCTCGGGTTGGTGGAAAACTGGCTTACGGGGCGAATACAGCCAGTGGTGGCTGGAGGGATAGTCTCCTCCCCCAAGAAGGTCATCAGTGGGATCCCCCAGGGTTCGGTCCTGGGGCCACTTCTGTTCAATTCCTCTGTCTCGGACATAGGGTGGGGTGTTAGGAGTAGGTTGTCTCTCTCTGCAGATGACTCAAAACTGGGAGCACTGGCAGACAGGCAGGAAGGGAGAGACGCCCTGCAGGGGAATCTGGATACCCTGGGAAGTGGGCAAGGAAGTGGGGTTGAAGTTCAATGCAGGGAAATGCAGGATGCTGCATCTGGAGGCCAGAAACCCGGGACATGCATACACCTTGGGGGGACCACACTGCAAGTCACATCAGGCAATAGGGACTTGGGGATAGTGGTGGACAGCAAAATGAATAACACAGAGAATTGTCGAAGAGCTGCAGCAAAAGCAAACAGGATACTGGGCTGCATAACCAGGGGGATTACCTCCAGGAGGAGGGAGGTGATTCTCCCTTTCTATAATGCCCTGGTTAGGCCACAGCTTGAGTGCTGTGTGCAGTTCTGAAGACCCCATCTTAAGAGGGACATAGCGCTGCTGGAGAGGGTCCAGAGGAGGGCGACCAGGATGGTTCAGGGCATGGAGGGTAGGACCTGTGAGGAGAGACTGGATGAACTCAATCTGTTTGCACTGCAGGAGAGGAGGGGCAGAGGGGACATGATAGAGACTTTCAAGTATGGAAAGGGGATAAATAAGGGCAGAGCCAGGGAAGTGTTCAGGCTTAAGAAGGGGAACTACCAGGGGACGCAGTGGAAGCTGGAGGGAAGTACAGGAGGGAGCGCAGGAGACACTTCTTCATAGAAAGGGTGGTGGAACCATGGAACGCACTGTCCAGGAGTCTGGTGGAAGAGACCACAGTGGAAGAATTCAAGAAGGGTTGGGACAGGTAAAGGGGGAAGCTGAGGTCAGGGAGGGCCACATCTGGGGTTGCGGGGGTAGAGTAGTGAGCTCCCAGTAGGGGGCTAGCTTCCGAGCAGACACGATCGACCATGAGGCATATTCTGCTGGCTTTTACTATGATACTATGAATTATACACTGTATATTATACAATAGTATGGTGTTTTTTTTTTGTTAAACTTAGTACTACAATACATTACATTGCTTTACTAAACAAACAAATATTAGTTTGCTGAACAACAACGCACTCTGCCTCCTGCCTGTCCCCACGTCCCACAAGCCCCCTCACTCAGTTGTCCAGTTGTTGTTAATTAGTGCAGTACACTACAAAGTTTACTGGTGCCAGTCTGCCCAACTAGTAAAATTCACTGTCACTACAGTAAAGTACCTTTATTAATTTGTGGTGTCAGTTTGACCAAATGCTAATCCCACCTCCCACTGCCAGTTCAGTCACCCGCTTTTCCCAAGTCAGCTAATTTTTTTTCCTTAATTCTTCGGTAACCAGGTAAGGCCCACTAGGCACAAGTGCCTGTTTTCAAGGGTGACACTAGAGCACTATCACCCCATTCCATGTGTAAGGAAGCTGAGATGGTACAGTATAGGAGAATGGGGTGAGAGTTAGGTCCGATGACCCCAAGGCACACCCCGATGATTGATGGCATGTGGAGGGTGGGGTGGTAGGGTTGGTAAACCTAACACTGAATTTCCTTACTTTTGTCACTATAATAGAAACCCTAACTGATGCATTAACAGAGTTTTTTTTGCAATGAATTTACTTACTTTTGAGTGTGTGTAATCTTACCTAAGTGGTTATCCCACCAGTCTATAGTGTGTTGTGGGAGCACATGCATATTGTAATTGTCTCTGATTTTCATGTGGGAGCGCAGGGCTCCTACGTAACCATAAGTGTAGAGACACTGTAATTAACCCTCATCTCCCTGTGGGAGTGCAGGGCCCAATCACGCTCCCATCACTCCATAATAGTATCCATTTTTGGGAGCGCAGGGCCCAGACCCATAAGTGTAGATATATGGTGCAGGCCTGGAGACATTTCAAGTAACCCTTGTGCTGTAAATGGTGCAATATCACAGTAACCATAGGAACACTGGAAACAATTCCACCACCATTGTAATCATGGCATGGCGACCTGCATACTTGCTTAAAGGTGTACTAAGCTGCATTTAGCGAAAAATCCGTAACTCGAACCGTTTTCGAGATATAGCCACCGAAAGGTACAGCGACCGCCACAATGTTATCCTATGGGGAATTTCTAAACTTCAGAATGTTATAACTGTGGAACTGATGTAAATTGTGTGACCAAACCAGCAAAAGGCATAGCTGTGGAGCAAGCCCTTTTTATCCTGCATATTTTAGCCCAAAAGTCCTAACCGTTTATTTGCAGTGACGAGGCAAAGAAACAGCTATTTTTTTTAAAGTAGTGTCGAAAAATTGTGAACGGTTTTCATGAAAGTTTTGCAAATTTTGTGGCACTATGTTTGTGAAAGTGTCACAATGCGCGAAAGTAGTGTCGCAAATTTGCGACACTTCCAATGGCCAAATTGAATAAACATATTTCCAACATTATTTTTAAAATCTAACACCAGAATCATGTTCTTCTGGCCCTGATTAGGTAAACACAACTGTTGGTGTTTACCAGGGGGCAATATTTTTTGAATTACAGCAGTTTTCCCCGTCGCTAACTGAAAACAAGATGGCAGAAACACGACGCTACTTTCCCATTTGCGAAAGCAAAAAGTACCTTCGCGAAAGTAAAAAAAGTGTTTTTGGGCCAGATATCTAATTTTTCATATAGGCTATAATGGGAAACTTAAAACTGCAATAACTTTTGAACGGATTTATATTTTTTCACCAAACCTTCAAAAGGCACATCAGTGATCCAGACCCTATACACCCTAACACTTTCAGACCAAACCACCAAACTGTTTCTGACTTACGCCTGAGCAAAAAATTTGCACCTAAATAGTAAAGTTCACATTTTTTGGCACTTCACAGCTCTGGAACTGCACCACCGACCAGAACAAAGCTTGCCAAATCCAGAGATCTGTGGTACCAGATGGTGCATGCAAACTTTCAGGCAAATCGGTCAAACAGTTGCAAAGTTATTAAAGTACAAAATTTAGGGTTTAACATAGAAGTGTCAGGGCAACCCTAACTATAGTGGCACTACCATGCCACTATAATATTTTTTTTTTGTTGTTATTGTTGACTCTTGTTTATGCGCCGCTTCCTGGAACTCTTTCTGGCTGCCCCTACTCACTGGCACCGCTCTAAAGCCCACCTGATGCCCTGCCTCCTCAGAGGGTAGTCGCCCTCCACCAACCTCTTGCCAGCAGACCCCCCAGCTCTGAGCCCCTGAGGTAGGGCCACCTCCACTCCGGCGATCTATCTAGAATCTAATTTGTCAGCCGAGGTGGTGGAAGGACAGAGGGGGAGGAGACAAAGGCCCGGTGTTGGGCATGTGGCGACGTGATCCTGAGGAGAGCCGTCACCTATCCAGGTACAGGGTATTTTTTGTTTTCCCCCAGGAGCATGAATGTGCAATGACGTCTACACAGCTAGGCTCCAGATGTCTGCTGCACTCCTCCCCTTCAGTTGCTCAGTGCTAGTTGTACCCCCGGTGGTCTCTACTGCACCGGAACCCTCCCCAGAGAGAGGAGAGAAGTCCATCGGACGCTCAATTCTCTCCCTCCCCTGCCGACCTCCGGTGTCCGAGCTCGTTCCCAAACTCAGGTCGCTGGCATGGCGTAAGGTGTGGCATCCAGTGCCTCAACCCTCAGCGCCACTGGGCCGGCTTATAATATTTATATTATAGTGGCATGCTAGTAGTTAGGATTGCCCAGCCACTTCTATGTTAAACCCAAATGTTTGCACATTAATAACTTTGCAACTGTACGACTGATGTGTCCAAAAGTTTTCATGCACTGCCTGGTACCATAGATCTCTGGATCTGGCAACTTTCGTTCTGGTCAGTGGTGTGGTTGCGGAGCTGTGGTGTGCCAAAAAATTTGAAATTTACCATTTAGGTGCAAATTCTTTGCTCGGCTGCATCTCCGAAACAGCTTCAGGGTCTGGTCTGAAATTGTTAAGGTATATGGGGGGTCTGGGCTACAGATGTGCCTTTTGAAGGTTTGGTTAAAATATTAATCTGTTCAAAAGTTATAAAACTTTAAAGTGTCCCACTATAGCCTATGGGAAAAAATATATGTACGCCTCAAAAGCACTTTTTAGTGCCTCAAATGGCTTCAGTAGTGTAGTACTGTCACCATCTGGTTTTCAGTTAGCGACGGGTAAAAAACGCTGTAATTCAAAAAATACTGCCTCTTTGTAAACACCGACAGTTGTGTTTACCTAATGAGGCCCGAGGAACATGATACTGGCATTATTTCTTTTAAATAACGGCTGGAAATATGTTTTTTGCATTTGTCCATTTGCGAAACTGCCACAAACTGTGGCAGTTTTTATGCAACTAACAGCACTATTGTGCGAAAACTGCTCCAAATTTGCAGCACTACTTTAATTAAAAAAAAAAATAAAAAATTTGCTCCTGTAAATGGCCAAAATCTTTACTGGCCATTTTTGGGCCAAAATAAGGCCAGAATCATACTCCTCGGCCCCCATTTAGATAAACACTGTTGGTAATTTACCTAATAAAAGGAGGTTTCTCCTTTTACTGTCTCCAAGGGGCCAAAGCATATTTTAATAATAAAAATGTTTTGCCGACATCAGGGTGCCCAATCCCTATTTCAGCATTTACCCTCCCCCAGTAGTGCTTTACTGTTTATTTCTGACACCAGGATACCCACTCCCAGTGTCAGATCCCCCCAAGCCCATTGTAATTACTGTTTGCCGACAGGTGCCCAATCTCCGTGTTGGCATTCCCCAACAGTGTGGCACACTGGGAAGCCCACCCCAGTGTCCTTAAATGCTTATTATTTTTACTGTTTTACCCAACACCGGGATGCCCACCCCCCAAAGCCCATTCTAACCTTTCTGTTTGCTGACATCGGTGTGCCCAATCCCTGTGTTGGCATTATGAAGGCCCCCCCAGCAATGTTGGACACTGGGGAGCATACTCCCAGTATCCAGAAATAAATATATATATATATATTTTTTTTATACTTTATTTTTTATTTTATCATATATCATTACAATATATAATACATATAGCGAACAGACAGGTTATAATCCACTGGGGGAACAACCCCCTTAATAAAAGGATACAAGATCTGTAAATGCATCCACTATATAGAGTACAGCAATGGAGGGAATCTGTAATTTAAAACTAAATATAGAAAAATCCCCAGTTATGCTGTGTTCGTGAGTCCAAGAGCAACATGGCTATTCAAGTCAATGTAAGGACAGTCCAATAATGTCCAGCCTTATTCAAGGGAACATGTCCCCACAGGGACTAGTGGCGCCATGCATTAACCGAAATGCTATAGAAAAAAACGACTGCAATTTTTAACATTCAGCAGCAGATTTTAAAATAAAGGAATTGATTTACATAACCAGAGATTTGATTCATCAAATAAACCCCATCTAGAAGAGCTAAAGTACAGTTCCATTTATAGAATTTACCCAATCTTGTTAAACTAAGCAAGATAAGCAAGTCACTTAGCTGACTAAAACTTCAAGGAAAGTCCAGCGATAGAATTCAGGCATTCAAGTGTTCCCTTCGGTATCCTTAATCATGTCAGTCGCATCTAGCTTCTTGGAGATTGCAGCCATGTGGTCGGCCCATTTACCCACCTCAGCGGGATCTGAAAAAAGGAACACCTTCCCCTGGTGTGTAATCCGCATTCTCGCAGGAAAAATCATGGTGTGAGTGATGTTCGCCGCTCTCAAGGATCTGCGGACTCCGAACCTTTTTCTGTGCTGGCAGGTCGAATAACTTAGATCCAGAAAAAAGTAGACTGGATTATCATCCTGGATAATGGGACTAGCTTTCCAGGTCCCTCTAAGTATGCGGTCTCGGGAGCCGATCCCCGCTGTGACGATCATGAGGGTTCTGGGTTCCTCCGAATTGTGGGGCCTCCCTCGGGGGGTGATACCATATGTTTTTTGTATGTCCCAAGAGACATCTTCACCCATGGGCATCAGTTTGTCAGAAAACCACTCTTGAAGGAATATTATCAGGTGATCTCCCTCACTCCCTTCGGGGAGACCAATAATACAAACACTGCCTGCCCGGGCCTGGTTTTCCAAGGCCTCAAGTCTAGCATGTAGGTGCTGGCTTTCCTTAATCATTAGGGTGCTCACAGTGGTGTTACTGTCTGATTGTTTTTTAATCTCCTGCAATTCGTTTTTTAGGCCATCCACAACGTTTTCAACCACCACTACACGTCCACTGAATTCATCCACCTTTTGATTAAGGGTGGAAATGGAGGCAATTAAACTCTGAAGCTTGTGTCCCAAGGTCGCCATAGTCTCAATGGGTGCAGTTTCTACTTCAGCTGGCTGGTTTAAGAAGGAACACGAGGCTCCAGCAGTTCCTTTGAATCTCTCAGTCTCACCTTTCATTTTTTTTGCAAGGATAGTCCAATAATGTCCAGCCTTATTCAAGGGAACATGTCCCCACAGGGACTAGTGGCGCCATGCATTAACTGAAATGCTATAGAAAAAAACGACTGCAAGTTTTAACATTCAGCAGCAGATTTTAAAATAAAGGAAGCGATTTACATAACCAGAGATTTGATTCCTCATCAAATAAACCCCATCTAGAAGAGCTAAAGTACAGTTCCATTTATAGGATTTACCCAACCTTGTTAAACTAAGCAAGATAAGCAAGTCACTTAGCTGATTAAAACTTCAAGGAAAGTCCAGTGATAGAATTCAGGCATTAAAGTGTTCCCTTCGGTATCCTCAATCATGTCAGTTGCATCTAGCTTCTTGGAGATTGCAGCCATGCGATCGGCCCATTTACCCGCCTCAGCAGGATCTGAAAAAAGGAACACCTTCCCCTGGTGTGTAATCCGCATTCTCGCAGTTTTCAACCACCGCTACACGTCCACTGAATTCATCCACCTTTTGATTAAGGGTGGAAATGGAGGCAATTAAACTTTGAAGCTTGTGTCCCAAGGTCGCCATAGTCTCAATGGGTGCAGTTTCTACTTCAGCTGGCTGGTTTAAGAAGGAACACGAGGCTCCAGCAGTTCCTTTGAATCTCTCAGTCTCACCTTTCATTTTTTCTTTTTTAGGGTTGCCCATTACCCCTATTTCTGAGACGCTCTCTCAAATTCTGGTGTCTAAAAGCAAATTCTACCACCCGAAAATAGCTTATTTTAACAATTTTAGAAAGTTTGATCAGGAGCTACATAAATCTGCTGCGCTGCTTCACTGCTCAGGTTCTGGCGCCCCTCCCCGAAATAAATATTTTTTGACCTTGTTAAAAATGAAAACTATCACCCAAACTCTTTTTAAATCCTGTAAAAAGCGGTCCCTCGATGTCTCCCGTCCCCTCCCCCATCACAACCCTCCCACTAAACCCCACACTCCACCTTGCCCTATACTTACCACCAGAGATCGTCTTCTGTCATCTTTTGTGAACCGGGACACGTCTGCACTCTTCAAAGCCGAACCGTGAACTGAAGAATAAAGGTTAGTGCCGTACAATGGCTGTCAATGGCGTTTTGAACTTATGTTGAGATCTCGGCCATTTTTTGGTATTTTTTCACCAAACTTTCAACATGGGCTTCTTGAGACCCCACCTCATGAACACTGTTACTGTCATTTCGTTAATCATACCTATAAGGTGATTTTGTGGTTGCTGTGCAAAATCACCTTTCGGGACTGAGTAACAAAATGACAGTGCCAGTATTCATGAGGTGGGGTTCCAAAAAGCCCATGTTGAAAATATGGTGCAGAAATACCAAAAAATACACAAATTGCACATGGTCATTGACATTTTTCTATGCACATTTGTAACTTCAGCAATTTATTATATTTTCACTCCAAATTTTCAACATTGCCATTTTTTCACACCACCTCATGAAATGTATAACTATCATTTTTCACATCCTGCCTGAAATGTGTGTTTGCACCTGTGGCGCAGAATGGCGCGGTCACTGTACAAAACCACCTTTTGGGACCAATGAATGAAATGACAGTGCCAGTGTTCATGAGGTGGGGTTCCAAAAAGGCCATGTTGAAAATTTGCTGAACAAATTCCTAAAATTGCCCGAGTTATGTGCGTCCATTGACTTTATTCTACACATGCACGTAACTTAGGCACTTTTCAATATTTAGCCACCAGATTTTAAACATAGACATTTTTTCACAACACCTCATAAACAGTACAGCTGTCATTTTCCACATCCTGCCTGAAATGTGTTTTAGCACCTGTAGCGCAGAATGGCGTTGCAGTTGCACATAATTACGTTTTGCCTTGCATGTCACAAATTTTATGTACCGGGGTACACAAGGTGGGGTAATAAGATGGCTATGCTGACACTTTGGTCACTGTTGTTTGACACATGGAAGGCCCTATGCTTCCACGCCTACACACATATGCGCATCTATGGAGAAACTGGCCCTGCGCCCTCAAAGTAAATTACGGATACTATTATACTATCTCAAAAAGTAAGGAAATTCATTGCAAAAAACTCCATTAATGCATCAGTTAGGGTTCTTATTACAGCAACAAAAGTATGGAAATGCAGTATTAGGGTTCCTACCACCCCACCCTCCACAAACCAACAGGTGTTGGGGTGTGCCTTGGGGTCGTTGGGCCTAACTCTTATCCCATCTCCTATACTGTACCATCTGGCTTTCTTACACATGGAAATGGGTGAGAGTTAGACCCAATGACCCCAAGGCACACCCCACCTGTTGATGTGTGCGGGGGGACCTAACACTGAATTTCCATACTTTTGATTGTAATAAGGAACCTAACTGATGCGATGTAGATTTTGCAATGAATATACATATATGTGTATCTGTATGTATGTATCGTGTGTGTGTACATGTGTGTGTATATACACACATATATATATGTGTGTGTGTGTGTGTCTATAGACACACACACCGCTATATATATACATATATGTAATAGATAACCCACTCAGAGGTGTCAGGTCACTCTCTCTGATATCGCGCATGTGATTGTGCATTATTCACGGCCTCGTGCATCAACCACCTAAAGCGTCAGTATATCAAACTGCGACTGCACACCTCAGAGTAATATCTATCTTACAAAATAGCAAAATTGTTTTGGAGAGGAAAAAGTGCAGATGTGCGGTTGTGCTCTGATATCGCACAGTCATGTGATGCTCATCATCCAATAAATTCCAAGCAATTTCCCTACCCATTTTATATATACATATATATTTATACACTATATAGCGATATTATATATATATATATATATATATATATATATACACATATATAGAGGGGGGAGAGGAGGAATGAGAATAAATACCAATATACTAACGTACTAAAATGCCAACAGAGTAGCCCTAATGGTCTTTTGTGTCTGCTCGTCAGTCAGCTCCCATGCTGGGTGCCGATTTTGCTGTCCCCCCCACCCCCTTGGGTTACCCCTCCCCATACCTCTCCTAGCCCCTCTTGAAGCCCTCCACAGTCTCTGCCTCCACTAATCCCTTGGGCAGAGCATTCCATTGTTCCACCACCCTCTCAGCGAAGTAGCACCTCCTCCTCTCTCCCCTGAGTCTCCCTCCTCTAGCTTCCACCTGTGCCTCTAGTTGCCCCCTTCTTTGGAACACCCTACTGAGCCCCCTATTTATCCCCTTCATGTATTTGAAGACCTATATCATATCCCCCTGTCCATCCTCTCCTCCAGAGTGTACATGTTAAGCTACTCAAGTCTCTCCCCATAAGTCCCTTCCCCCAAGCCCCAGATCATTTTGGTTGCCCTCCTCTGGACCATCTCCAGGAGTGCAATGTCCCTTTTTACATGCGGTCTCCAAAACTGCACACAGCACTCGAGGTGCGGTCTAACCAAGCAGCTGTATAGAAGGAGGATCACTTCCCTCCTTCTGGAGGTAATCCCCCTAGTGATGCATCCCAGCATCCTATTGGCTTTGGCCACTGCCCTCCTACAAGTCTCAGAGTTGTTCATTTTGACATCCATCACCACCTCCAGGTCCCTCTCGCACATCAAGACTTGAAGCGTTTCTCCCCCCAGGGTATACACTTGGTCCGGGTTTCTGGCCCCCAGGTGCAGAAACCTGCATTTCCATACATTGAACTTCAGTTTCCACTTCCTCGACCATCTCTCCAGAGCCTCCAGGTCCTCCTACAGGGCCACCCTCCCCTCCTCCCCATCCACCACTGCTCCCAGCTTCGAGTCATCTGCAAAGAGACTCTTTTCATTCCTGATACCCTTCCTTATGTCACAGACATAGGCGTTAAACAGGAGGGGCCCTAGGACCAATCCTTGGGGGACCCCACTAAAGACCCTCCTTGGAGATGAAACCAGCCCCCCCAACCACCACCCTCTGAGTACGCTCCGAAAGCCAATTTTCTATCCATCTGATCATTCACTTCCCCATCCTCATTTCCCCCAGTTTAGCCAGCAGGCCACCATGAGGTACCGAATCAAATGCCTTGCTAAAGTCGAAAAAGAGAGCGTCCACCGGCCTACCCTGGTCCAGGGCACTCGTCACCCAATCATAGAACTCCACAAGGTTTGTTTGACATGATCTTCAGGGACGAAGCCATGCTGTCTGTCATCCAGGTACCCCAATTTCTCCAGTACCCCCTAGCCTTTCCTTAATAATACCCTCCATCACCTTGCCTACCACCAACATCAGGCTAACGGGCCTGCAGTTCCCTGCCTCTTCTCTTGATCCTCCCTTGTGGACAGGCATGATATGGGCCGCCCTCCAGTCTTGGGGTACCCACCCCGTCTTCAGAGAGATGTTACAAAACTCCACCAGGGGGGCCACCAGGATATCCGCCAGTTCCCTCAGCACCCTGGGATGTATTTCATCCAGCCCTGGTGCTTTCTCCATCCTAAGGGACCTGAGGTCTTCCATTTCTCTCTCTCTCTCTCTCTCTCTCTACCAGGATTTCAACCTCCATGTCCTCCTCCTTGGCCCCCTGATCTGCCTTCCCCTCTCCTGATGGTGCTGGCCACCCCAGACTCATCAGGGCTCCTGATCTGTAAGGGTCCTGCCCCCTCCGTAGGTACACCATCTCTTTCCCTGAGTGATGCAGCCCCCTTCCCCCATCCTTCCTGGTAAAAACTGAGGCAAACTACTCATTCAGTACCTCGGCCTGCTCCCCCACATCCTGTGCCCATCCCGCCCCTGTCCTAATCCTGCTAATCTGCCCCCTCACTTTCCTTTTTTCCCCCAATGTATCTAAAGAACCCCTTGTTCCCCCTCCTGATTTTCCTGGCCAAGTTCTGCTCCTTCCTCATCTTAGCCGATCTCACCACCCTGGTGACCCGCCTGGCCATCAGTTCACACTCCCCTGATCCCTTTCGCTCCTTGAGCACTTGACGCGTCTATAGGCAGCCTTCTTTTCCCTCACTGCCTCCTGAACCTCCCGGGTCCACCAACAGGGTTTTCTGGCCTTACCAAATTTGCACCTTGCTCTTGCACAGGACTAAATGATAGCAAGCTGTGGTCTACAAGGAAATAATACCATTGATGGTCAAACAAGCCATGAGCTTGTTTGACCCCGAGATGGTATTATTTCATGACTTTGCCATCTTTTATTTTATATAATGCATTAGATTGGACACTTTTTGCTGTGTCCTGTGTTTTACTATAATGGGGGTTGGGGGGTAGGGTGGCTGTGGCATGCGTTATTAAGGGGCCTGTTACATGTGTTATTGGGGTGGCTTATAGTGTGTTTATTACTAATGTGTTATTAATCTGTTAATAACACATTAATATAGTAGTAGTATTTATAGGTAGTGCGTGTGTGTGTGTGTACACTGTATATTTTTACAAAAAACTTCATTACTGCACTAGATAGTGTTCCAGCGTCAACAGCAGGGAAATGTCATGTGAGGATTCAACCCTAACACCCTCCCTGCAGGCAACAGGCATGGGGTGTGCGTGGGTTATCCCAGCCTAACGCTCACCCCATTCCACGAGTAAATAAGCTGAGATGGGTACAGCATATGAGAATGGGGTGACTGTTAGGGCTGACAAGCCCCTAGGCACACCCCACACCTTTTGCTGCCTGCAGGTTGGGGGTGGGGTGTTAGGGTTGGAAAGAAAAACTTACTAACCATAGTAATGTTTCTTCTAATGGAGTCTTGCTGTATTCTGACTATATGCAGTTAGCCTCAGCACTTGAACTGCTCTGGAGAGGAAAGAGTTAACTCTGTGCAGAAGCATAGAACGTTGAGCTCGAGCTCGGTTTTCAAACCTCTGTCCCTGGTACATTCTAATGTAACCGTCAGAGTCTTACGAGCACTATACTAACTAGCTAATAGCTATAGAAATTGTTTTAAAATGTTGCCATAGGCCACAAATACTTGGGTCCAGAAAGACTCAAGTTGAGAATCCACGAAGAATATTACGTAGATAGTGAAACTAACAACAACAGTAAAAAACAACTCAAAAAATACCAAAAAGGGGTACACCTCTGTGGTGCAAAACTGTACCTGCCAACCCACATCCCAAAAAAACTAGGTTCTGAGAGGGGAGGCAGGGAAGGAGATCGGAATACAGCAAGACTCCATTAGAAGAAACATTACTACGGTGAGTAACTTTTTCTTCAAACAATATGAAGTCTTGCTGTATTCTGACTACATGCAGATTACCAAGCAGCCCCCCCCCCCCCCGAGAAGGGGATACAGAACCTACTTTGGGAACAAGCTCTGCAGTACTGCTGTGCCAAATCTAGCATCACTTCTAGACTGGGTGTCCAGAGAGTAATGCTTGGTGAATGTGTGAAGAGTTTTCCAGGTGGTTGCTTTACAGATTTCTGACAGAGGAATATCCCTAGCAGCTGCCAAGGAGACAGCTGTACCCCTGGTCGAGTGTGCCCTCAGGCCTGAGGGAGGCTCTTTTCCCAGTTTTGTATAACAAAACTGAATGCAAGAAACAATCCACCTGGCAATAGATCTTTTAGTGACAGGTTTACCTTTTACCACATCACCATAAGTGAGAAACAACTGAGTACACTCCTTCCTGTGGACCTTAGTATGCTCTATATAATAGCTAAGTACCCTTTTCACATCCAGACTGTGCAATCTTTGTTCACCTGAAGAAGAATGGTCAGTGAAAAAACACAGGTAAAGACATAGATTGGATATGATGAAAATCTGAAACCACCTTTGGAAGAAATATTCTACTTGTTCTAAGGACCACCTTATCCTTGCGAAAGAAAATAAAGTCAGGGTCCACTGACAAGGTCTGTAATCTACTAATCCTCCTGGCAGAAGTAATGGCTACCAGGAACACAGTCTTCCAAGTCAAGTACTTAAGCTCAGCTGAAGATGAAGGTTCAAAGGGGCGCAGCATAAGCTGTGCAATATAGATATTCAGGCGAAGGCTCTCCCTAAAGGGAGGGTTGAGATGAACCAGACCTTTGAAAAACTTAGTGAGCACAGGATGAGAAGCCAGGGAGGGAATCTTCCTTGCTGAAAGAAAAGCAAACACAGCTGCCAAATGAACTTTAAAAGTAGCAGGCCTGAGGCCCAAGCTATTCAGATGAACCAGATAGTCCAGGGCTGTAGCAATGCCTGCACTGTTTGTCTGAATATCCCTCTGAGAACAACAAATAGTGAATCTTTTCCATTTGGAGTTGCAAGTCTTTCTAGTAGAGGGTTTCCTAGAAACTTTGAGAATATCCATAACACCTTGAGAAAGATGTATCCCTGCATATTCTAACTCTTCAAGAACCAAGCTTTGAGTCTGAGGGACTGGAGACTGGGGTACCAAATCCTCCAGAGAGGAGGTCAGGAGGTCGTGCCTCCTGGGAAGAATCAGAGGAAGTGTTACTGAAAAAGACAACAGTAGTGGATATCATGGTTGTCTGGCCCAGACTGGGGCCACCAGAATCACTGTGCAGGGCTGAGACCTGATTTTGAGCAGAACTCTGAAAATCAGAGGAACGGCATAAAGGAACCTGCCTGTCCAATTTAACGGGAGAGCATCTAGGGAACAGACCCCAGGACTGGAGGTTTGCAACAGAACAGGGGAAGCTGGTGATTGTTTGGGGCTCCACAAAGATCTATCTCTGGAGTGCCCCATCTGTTGAAAATGATCTAAAGAACATGATGATTCAGAGACCACTTGTGGTGACCTTGTGAAATCCTACCAGTACACTGTCCTTCCCTGGGAGATGCACTGCTATCAGGGAGTCTGGAGAGAGTAAGCCAACAACCATACCTTCATGGCTTCCGTGCACAAGGCCATGGGCCGAGTGCCCCTTGCTTGTTTATGTACCACATGGTGATGATGTTGTCTGTCCTGACTTGCACCACTTTCCCTGGAACTGACTCTGAAAATGCCTGAAGAGCTAGGAACACAGCTCTGAGCTCCAGCAGACTGATATGAAGAAGAGACTCCTGTTGAGACCAAGTGCCCTGTGCAGTTAAGTCTCCCAGATGGGCTCCTCAACCTAAGAGAGAAGCATCTGTGGTGAGAACTACTGAGGGTGTCTAATGCAGAAAGGGAACACCCTGTCTGAGACTGTCCTCCTCCAGCCACCATTGGGGAGTCTGGACAAGAGTCTGAGACACTGGAACTAGCTTGGTAAGAGGATCCTTCCTCTGAGACCAGAAGGACCTGAGGTGAAACTGAATGCCCCTCATCTGAAACCTGGCTCCTGCAACCACTGCAGTGGAAGCTGCCATGTGGCCTAGAAGTTGAAGAAAGTGTCGGCTGGACGAGAAACCAAAGGTTTGAAAGAGAAAGCAAAGCCGGATCTGTAAGAGCCTTTACCCTTGAGTGAGGCAGAAAAGCCTTTGCCTGAATGCTATCCAGCTCTACCCCTATAAAAGTGAAAAGCTGAACAGGTTCCAGAACTGATTTGGCCAGACTGAGGAGAAATCCTAGAGAACCCAGAAGCCTCTGGGTAACAACAAGAGCTGACTTGACTTGGTCTGGTGACTGGCCTATGATGAGCCAGTCATCTAGGTAAGGAAATACTGAGATGCCCTGCCTTCTGAGGGAGGCTACCACAACTGCCAGACATTTTGTGATCACCCTGGGTGCAGATGTCAGGCCAAAAGGCATTGTTCTGAACTGGTAGTGACCTGAAGGCAACTCAAACCTGAGGTACTTTCTGTGGGAGCACCTGCTGGGGATGTGGAAATAGGCATCCATGAGGTCCAGGGAGGCTAGCCAGTCTCCTGGCCTCAGAGAGGGAAGAATGATTCCCAGAGTCACCATTTTGAATTTTGGTTTTGTGATATGTTTGTTCAGATATCTTAGGTCTAGGATGGGTCGCCACACCCCTGTCTTTTTTGGGGAAGGAAGTATCTTTGATAAAAGCCTTTCCCTCTGTGTGGCAGAGATACTTGCACCACAGCCTTTAGGAGCAACAACTGAGAAACCTCTGCCTCTAAAGCAAGTTTTTCCAATGGGGGAGGCAGGTTTGAAGGACCTTGCCCTGATTTTGTAGAATATTTTGAAGCTGAGAGCAAGTCCTTGGCTTATTTCTTCCAGAACCCTCTTGTCCAAAGTGACAGACTTCCAAGCCCGAAAGAAATAAGTCAACCTGCAACCCACTGGAAGTGAGGAGGCGACCCGGTCTGACACATCAGGGTGTCTGTTTGGCAGGAGCCCTAGGCTGAGAAGAGGATGCAGCCCTGCTCATCCCCCTTCTGCATCTCCCTCTGAAAAACCCCCCTCTGCTGGAAAGAAGAGGAAGCCTGGGCTTGGTAAAAAGGCCTCTGAAAAGGCCTACCCCTGCCAGCCCTAGACTGCGGCCTTTGAGGAGTGGCCTGCTTCTCCTTGGCCACTGCACTCCTGTAAGTGGTCCTGTTTTCGTCCATCTTCTTCATGTATGTCTCTGTTTGCTCCCCAGAAAGTTGTTTGTGACAGGGAAATCCATGGCCTTAGCCTGGGTATCCTGTGATAGGCTAATACATCTGAGCCAAGCAAACCTCCTCAAAGAGACAGATGTAGCCATGACTCTTGATGCCACATCACTGGAGTCCACAGCAGCAGCATGGAATTGTACCTTGGATGCCTCTATAGCATCTGCAGCCACCGCCTCCAGCTCCTTGGCCAGCTGGGGAGGAGCATTTTTAGCTAGTTCCAGAACTGTATCCCACGTAGATTTCTGGTCCCTAGCAGCATAAGCCATATAAGAAGCATGTCTGAGTCCCAAGGAAGATGCCAAGTACTGTTTCTTTGCCATGGCATCCACCTTCTTGGAATCCTTATCTGGGGGTTGTGAAGTCAAAGGGATGTTAGCCTTGTCACAGGCTGCAGCCTGCACTACCCTAACATGACTGCAATGAGAATAAAGAAATTCCATCCCAGAACCTGACAATATATACCTCTTGTTCATTCTCTTATCCACAGGCGGTATGGAAGATGACATCTCTAGCAATTTTTTAGTCTGCTTCCCCAAAGATTTATGCAGGGGAATAGACAGTCTCTTTGACTCTGGGACATCCATCATCTCCACACAGTCAGGTTCTTCTGTCTCCTCAACAGCTTCCACTGCTGGTTGCTGTAGAGTCTCTGCCACCTTTTTATAAAATAAAAAGTGTTAAGGGGACTCAGAAAGTCTGAGAGGAGAAACACTAGTAGGCCTGTCTGGGGAGATGTCAGGCTCTACTGGCTCATCTAGGCCTTCATAATCATCTTCATCTTCATTCTCAGCCTCGGGATCCCCCCTCCCAATCCAATTCATAGTACTCCTCCGGTTCATATTCTGAAGGAGCTGGAGCCAACCGAACCGATCGCCTGCCAGGTGGTGTCGGTTTGGGCGGAGCATTTGCACTATATTTATCACTCTTGCAATCTCTTCCGCGGTTGGGATCTGAGGAGCAGGATCCGAACCGGTCAATTTCTTTTTTCTTTTCAATGGAATCGATCCCTCAGAGTCTGATTTCCTTTTGCCCAAGGAGGTATCGCCCTGGTTAGAAGCCACCTCCTTAGGTTCAGTTGGAATCGAACCGGGCTGGCCATCCGGATCAGTGGATTTCTCGGCCTCCCTTTCCCTAAGCCGAGCTAATCTTTTTTCTAAAGTGGCGTTAGGGAAATTAGCACATATTTGGTGGTCTGTTTTGAGATGGTCAGACCCCAGACAATAAACACAGATGAGGTGGGGATCAATTTTAACAAAAAGCCTCCCCACACTCAGTACAGTGTTGAAACTCAGTGGGACCGGTATTCTTCTTGGGTTTCTCAGACATTGCCTTTTCTCACAAAAATTACCCCTTAACAGCTTTTTTGGCAGGTAATAAAAAACTTCGTCTTTTTTTGAGACCGAAAAGTACCGGACCATACTTTTATCACAGAAAAAACAAGTTTTAGAACAAAATTTTGTTTCCCAACTGGACAGACCGATAAGGAACTGCAGAAAAACAATTTCTATCACTATCTACCACTATCACACTACCTGTAACATAGACAGAGATTTGATGACCGAAAAATGAGAAAGGGATTAAATTAACCGATCGAATAACTGTACCGAACCGAAGCAGTGAGGAGAAATTCTCCAGAGCGTCTTCACAGTTAGATGGAGTAAAGAATCTGACGGTTACATTAGAATTTACCAGGGACAGAGGTTTGAAAACCGAGCTCGAGCTCAAAGTTCTATGCTTCTGCATACAGTTAACTCTTTCCTCTCTGGAGCAGTTCAAGTGCTGGGGCTAGCTGCATATAGTCAGAATACAGCAAGACTTGATGTTGTTTGAACCCTAACACATTTCCCTACGTTTGATGCTGGAACCCTAACTAGTGCATTAACTAAGTTTTTTGCAAAGGATATACTGTATGTACACATAAAATATATATATATATATATATATATATATATATATATAAAATTACCGTGCCACTGTAGTTAGGGTTGAGTACCCCATTTAAGGTTACAGCGTGAAATTTGGCAGCTTAATCACTTTGCCATCGTATGACGTACAGTATTTGCTTGACATTTGGCAAGCATGGAGCAGTACCATAGATCTCTGGATCTGCCAAGTTTCATGAATCGGATATCTGGTTCTGCGCTCCATAGCGTACAAAGAATGGTAAGTACGCACATTTTTGTGCATTCTTTGCTTCCGCACCTACAGGTCGCATTCTATGCCCAACCGGTCCGAAACCTTCAGGGAAGATGCAGCCGGAGTCCCCGATGTGCCTTTCGAAGATTTCGTGAAAAAATATTAAACAGTACAAAAGTTATTCAAAAAACAATTTTCCCATTATAGTCAATGGGAAAAGTTAACAAAAAGTTTGACAGTGTCGCAAATGACCCCTGTAGTGTCGCAAATCCACCATCTCGTTTTCAGCTGGTGGTCACAGAAATGCTTGGCATTTAAATTTGGGACCCTCTAGGGACATAATTATTTTTGTGTTCACCTAGTCGGGCCCTGAGGATGCTAGCCATATCTTTTTGGGGGTTAAACATCCCAGAAATATGTTTTTAAAATTTTTGGAAACAGTGTCGCACATTCGACACTTTCGTGATATTTTTTTTTTTTTTGAAAGTGTTGCAAATCACGACACTACTTTGCGACACCATTCCCAAAAGAATAGGAAATCTTTGGCACCCTGCTGCAAAAGAACAGTTTGGTCTTTTGTGTTGAAATTTGGAGGGAAGAAAGCCAAGATGCCACAGATGTGCCTTTTGGTGGTTTGCGGAAAAAATATTATAGGGCTGCAAAGTTATGGCACTCAAGTTGACAATTTTCCCATAGACTAACATTACAGCGTCCATGCACCTTTTGAGGGCCCGTATCTCAAAAATGCTTGAGATAATGGACTTCGCTCTGAAAAATGCTTAGCTCCCCACAAGGGGGCTAAGTGCAAATCTAGCCAGGAAAGTCATAAATAATATGAGATTTTAATTTTTTTTCTACGTTGTACGGTTCCTGAGATATAAGCAATTAAGTATTCCAAGTGTTCATTTTCTGCTCCGAGGCCCATTATTATGCATACATTCTTTGTATTCACTGTGTTTCTCAATGCCGCTTTTGGGGGAAAAAAAGGGTGTGCATTTCCATTGCTGTTACAGTTAGCATTTCCACTTGCGTTTCCGTAACTGTTACCATTAGCGTTCCCGTCTACACCACCGTGTGCGTTACCCTTTGCGTTTGCGCTTGCGTTACTGTTAACATTTGCGTTTCCATTAGTGTTTTTGTTTGCGTATCCTTTTGCGTCATTGTGTGCATTACCATTTGCGTTTGCGTACGTGCTTCCGTTTGCATTTCCGTTTGCAACTGTGTTTCCTTTGGCGTCATCGTTGGTGTTATCAGCGTTTGCGTTTCCAAGTGCATTATCGTGAACGTGCGCGTTGCGATTTGCATTTGCTTACGCGCTTGCGTTTCTGTTTTCATTAACATTTCAGCTTGCGTTTCTATTACCGTTTGTGTTATCGTTAACGTTTGTGTCACCATATGCGTCACCGTTTGCACTTGCATTTGCGTTACCATTACTTCACTATTTATAGTGCACATTCTCAAAAAGAAGGGAAATTCATGGCAAAAAAATCCATTTAATGTATCAGTTTGGGTTGTTCCACAGCGACAAAAGTGAGGAAATTCAGTGTTAGGGTTGAAAACCCTAACTGCGCATCCCCCCCCCACCTCCACCACCACCACCACACACATACACACATATACATGCAAGTAAGGGAAGGACCAAGGCAACACAACCAATCACACAGAACCACCACTTTTGTCTTTAGTGTATGTTTAAGCTTGTTTGTATTCTTTTTTTTCCTATATTGTATCCAGGTATGTACTTTATAAGGTGTCCCTTGAAAATGAGTGTGTTTGTGTACTCAGTGGGATTGTTTTACCTTGTTCATTATATGAATAAAATCATTACTACATTACTACTACTACCAGAATGTAACAGGAATAACAGACAACTATCTAAACCACAAAACCACACACCCATGCTCCCATCGGGCTGTGGCATGGGGTCATCACTGCTATTATCCCGGACATTCCATGCACCACTAAACACATATCGTGCTATGACACTTTCGTGTTTGCAACAGTATTTTGTGAAAGTATGTTCCTAATGACTGCACATCTTTGCCATCATCCTGCAAGCAAACGGTTGGGTCCTTTTGGGCTGACATTTGCAGGGTGGCAACACCTGGTCCCACAGATGTGCTTTTTCCTGCTATTCTGCTACAATACTTAAGGATTACAAAGTTACACTGTTCCAAAATTGAGCAATTTGCCATAGACTAACACTGCGACACCCATGACGCCTTCCCCCACCCATATGTTGAGAATGAAGCAAGGTACACCATTTTCGCTACTGCTAGCTTGTTCACATTTGTGTGAACTAACCTCGAAGAACAACTTTGCAAATAATGTATCATATCTGAAGTTGGATTTCTCCACTTCCTACAGTGACACAGCTATACACCTCCTGCTGCATGTGTGTAATTGGTTGTGTTGCCTTGGTCCTTCCCCTACTTGCATGTATGTGTGTGTGTGGTGGTGGTGGTGGTGGTGGAATGTGCAGTTAGGGTTTTCAACCCTAACACTGAATTTCCTTGCTTTTGTCACTGTGGAACAACGCTAACTGATGCATTAAACTGATTTGCCATGTCATATATGTATATATATATATATATACATATATACATATATATATATATATATATTATATATATATATAAATACTCGCACATATATTTTGGAGCAGCGTTGGCAGTCGGAAGAATGGTTTATGGTCTGGAACAGCATGTGTCGTCGGGACCTATGGAACTGTTGGATTTATTTGTGCCTGGAGTTTGGAGATGGTGGTGGCAACATTAAGGGTATGGTGTTCAAGGTAAGCGCTGGATCATCAACAGAAACGGTTGTTGGTGGGTACAAGGGGGAGTTGCTTCTTGTTGTTGCAGGTTCTGCACATGTCCTGGGAGTGTTTCTTGTGTATGCCTTCCAAATGTTTTTGTTTTTGCAGGTTCTCTATGTGTCGGGGTTCTTGTGTGTCCTCCAACTGTTTTGTTTCACAGGGGTTTGCTGGCGGGTTCTTGTGTGTGCCCTCCAACTACTTTTGTTTGCAGGGGTTTGCTGGGGAGAAGTCTTGTGTGTGCCCTCTGTTTTTTGCAGGTTCCCCAGATCTCTTTGTGTGTGTGTGTGGGGGGGGGGTTAGAGGGGGTTTTCCCATGGGGAGTTTTTTTTTTTTTCAGGTATGTTCTTCCCTGCAGTGCTGTAGGTCTCCGAAGGAGTGGACAGTTCCTCCCACCCACGCAGCCACACACATAGTTTACAGGCTGCATACCTCTGGTCCCTCTGGAGGTATAAAGCCTTAGTTGGGAGGTATACAAACTTAACGTGGTGGCATGCAGGGAAGTAAACAATAATGGTTCCTATGGGAGAAAACCCAACCATGTTTGTATGTATATTATTTACATTATATACGTAGTAATATTATACACTTATATACAAAGTCGCATGTATATTGCACATAAATACAAATTCACAAGGATATATTACATTCTATAACTTCATATGTACTTATAAAATGGGTCTGAAAATCCATCTCTATCATTGGTGCAAACACATCACATGATCATGCATTATTCCCCAACATCCATGCATGTGCTCTCCCTATATATTAGTTTTATACTCAGTTATAAGTGAAGGGCCAATAATTTTCCATTTTCAGCTGAAAACACAAGTAAAACATGGAATTTGAGATTTTTAAACTAGCACTTGGGAATCAATTTTTCATGAAAAAACTATTTTTTCACTACTTTATCATGCAAAAAAAAAAAAAAAACACTTTACGCCAGCTTTTTGTGAAAACACCTATTTTAAGTAAAATTTCTGTAGAAAACAAGATATATCAGGAGTGAGATGAGTCTCTTGCGGATGACTCAAAACTGGGGGTGGTGGTGGATGGGGCGGAGGGGAGGGTGGCCGTACAGGGGGACCTGGAGGCTCTGGAAAGATGGTCTAGAAAGTGGAAGCTGAGGTTCAATGCAGGGAAATACAAGGTACTGCACCTGGGGGCCAGAAACCCAGGCCAAGTGTACTCCAGGGGGGGAATGCTACAAGTCTCAATGGCTGAGAGGAACCTGGGGGTGGTGGTGGATGTCAAGATGAACAACTCGGAGACTTGTAGGAGGGCAGCAGCCAAGGCCAACAGGATGCTGGGATGCATCGCTAGGGGGATCACCTCCAAAAGGAGGGAAGTGATACTCCCTCTGTATAACTACTTGGTGAGGCCGCACCTCGAGTACTGCGTGCAGTTTTGGAGGCCACACTTAAAGAGGGACATTAAACTCCTGGAGAGGGTCCAGAGGAGGGCAACCAAAATGATTTGGGGCTTGGGGGACAGGACCTAAGAGGAAAGGCTCGAAGAGCTAAATTTGTACACATTGGAAGAGAGAAGAGACTGGGGGGACATGATAGAGGTCTTCAGGTACATGAAGGGGGTAAACAGGGGAGGAACAGTCAGGGTGCTTCGAAGGAAGGAGGAGGGGGCCACTAGAGGGCATGGGTGGAAGCTGGAGGGGGGAAGATTCAGGGGAGAAAGGAGGTGCTACTTCACTGAGAGGGTGGTGCAGCCATGGAATGCACTGCCTAGGGGGCTGGTGGAGGCAGAGATGGTGGAGGGGTTCAAGAGGGGGTGGGACAGATACAGGGGAAGGGTTCTGGAAGCAAAATTCAATGCAGCGAGAATATCCGGAACTGGGAAGGGAGAAGCCAGAGAATGCGAGGGAGGCAGCAAGGTCAGCTCCCAGGGTCCCAGGGTGGGGGCTGACCAAATGAGCAGACTTAAAAGACCGTTAGGCCTATTCTGCTGGCATTTTAGTATGTTAGTAAGATGATTTGCTCTTAATTTGGGAGGAAAAACAGATCTTAGGAGTCTGTCAAACGGAACTGGCCATTTTTGAAAATGGAGAATCACTGGCCCTAGACGTGCAATAACACACTTCAGAGAGTGCAGTTATACTGATACACAAGCTTCTTGTATGACTGAAGGGCTTTCTCTCGTGCCTCACAAGCAATGTACCCAAGGTGTGCATATATCACTCTGCAGTGTGTTATCACTTACATATCACAGACTCACATGCAGATTCAAATGCATACGAAGGCCGAGGTATTTATTTAACCTCCTTGGTCCGGTTATTACCGGGAAAACCCAGACCACTATTGATATTACTGCTATTATAATGAAAAAATGTAGAAATTTAAAAAACTACGATAATCTGTTTATCACTCTACAGTACGTCTGTACGAAAACTGAAACTGTTTCTCACAGATGTGCTGTTGTATTACTAGATGTCTCTGACTGGCTGCTGCATGCAGAAGTGGGAGGGAAAACTGGGCCTGTTCTCCAACTGGCTAAATACACAAGCCACTGCTAACCAGAATGCAGAGTCACTATTCCATTATAGCGTATACTAGTGTTGTTCTGTAAAGAATTCCATCCCTTTCAAAATGCTGTTGTATCACAGTTCAAAGGTCATGGATCCTGACTGTATCCTACTGTAGTAGAACAGCATTCTGAAACCTCTAAGAGATTGCATGTGTCAGATTCATTTTGAAAGCGAAAGAATTGGCACGTACATATTTCACACAGTACTATACAATATAAAAAAATACAGGATGAGCAACTCTATGCACAACCAGTGCGATCTGCCACCTCGGGGTTCTGATTCCCATGGACCTCTTGAGCTTTGACCTGACAAAGGCCTTCGACACTGTTAATCACCCTCTACTCCTTAGGCAACTGTCTTACATTGTGCTCTCTAATGATGCCCTTCCATGGTTTGCCAGCTACCTCAGGAATCGGACCCAACAGGTCAGGATAGCAGGTGTCACGTCCGAAGTCAGGCCAGTCCTCTCTGAAGACCCCCAGGGGTCCATCCTGGGACCTCTACTCTTCTCACTCTTCCTCAATAGACTCCCTGCTGTCTGTCAGCAAAAGATGCTACTCTATGCAGATGATGCAGTGCTTTTCTCTAGCCACCATGACACTAAACTCCTTGAAACACAGCTGCAGCTTGACTTCAAGCGTGTTGAAGATTGGTTCACAACGCATAAACTCATCATGAACTATAGCAAGACCAAAGTAATGACCTTCTGTAATCTATGGAACAGGCACAGATCCCGGTCCTTCAGTATCATGAATGATGCTGGGAAGTTACTCAAACATGCCCTGGAGTTCAAATACCTTGGTATCAGACTGGATAGTACCCTCTCCTACATGCGGCACATTGACACTGTTGCCAAAGCCGTCAAAATGTGAATTGGTCTGCTACACAAGCACAAGAACTGTATGACTGCGGATGCCCTCAGGCTGGCCATCTACAGCTCTGTCACCTGTATCATTGACTACGGCCTGGCTATCTATGGCTCTGCTTCTCCAACTGCCCTCCATAGAATCTCAGTCTCGCTCAACAAAACCTGCAGGCTCTTAACGGGCGCTGCCCAAGACATGCACACCTGTGACCTCTATGCATAGGCTTGTTGGCTACCACTCCTCAACAGAATTCAATATCAGACCTGCCTACTTACCAAAAAGATTCTCCTTGGTCTCATGCCCCCTGGTGTTTTTAAGGCCCTCTCTGCCTTCTGTGGTACTCAGCAAACGCGTAGTGCCCAATCCCAAACCCTCCAGGTTCCTACATGTCATACCTCCTTGGGTCAGCAGTCCTTCACCTACATGGCTCCTCTTTGGTTTAATACCCTCAACAATGAAGCACTTTCCTCCCCAACACCTGGACCCTTTAAACAGAATCTCCAACTTTATCTCACCGCTACCTCAAAATGTGACTGTTTCTACTAAAGGACTGCTCCATTTCTCCACCTAGTCGTTTGTGACCTTTGGCCTTCATGCCTCCTGGCTTTACTCTCTCTGGCTTCTGTCTTTCCTTGTGACCCTTTTCATTCCCCTCTCTCCACCCTCCTCCCCCAACCCCCCTCGCTCCTCCACTCTTCAAACTTCATTTTCTTTTCCCCTGTACCGTTCCCCACCCTCCGTCCCTCTCCCACCTCACAACAAAGGCCCCTCAGCCTGACTACTTCTCTGTGGCACCCTACTACTCATTTTAAGTCTAACAGTCACCTTCCTTCTTTATCCCCTCAGTCTACTTCATCATCTATCTGCCTGTTCTTACGTTGCTTTCTAATGTTATCCTTTATCTATAAATTGTTTTACAGCCACATAAAAATGTCGATCATGTCTGTACTATGCCTGTTTACCATTACCAACCTTTGTTTGTATGTTTTCCCCTTCCTTTGACGTGGAACCTTTGTAAATGAGTAGCTCCTACTCAAAGGTACTTGTAATCCATGAGATTAATAAATAAAAAAATAAAAAATAAATCAGGAGGGGGATCAGGAGTGAGATGAATCTCTTTGCAGATGACTCAAAGCTGGGTGCAGTGGTGGATGAGGAGGTGGGAAGGGTGGCCTTGCAGGAGGACCTGGAGGCTCTAGAAAGGTGGTCAGAAAAATGGAAACTAAAATTCAATGCAGAGAAGTGCAAGGTTCTGCACCTGGGAGTCAGACATCCAGGCCAGGGGTATACCCTGGGAGGACACATGATTCAAGTCACGGAAGGTGAGAGGAACCCTGGGGGTAGTGGTAGATCTCAAAATGAACAACTCAGAGACCTGTAGGAGGGCAGCGGCAAGGGCAGATAGGATGCTGGGATGCACTGCCAGGGGGATTACCTCCAGAAAGGCAGAAGTAATCCTTCCACTGTACAACTGTTTGGTTAGGCCACACCTCGAGTGTTGTGTACAGTTTTGGAGACCACATTTAAAGAAGGACATTACACTCCTAGAGGGGATCCAAAGGAGGGCAATCAAAATGATCTGGGGCCTGGGGAAGAGGACCTATGAGGAGAGGCTCAAGGAGCTCAACATGTACACCCTGGAGGAGAGGAGGGATGGGGGGGGACATGACAGAGGTCTTTAAGTACATGAAAGGGATCAATAAAGGAGGCCCAGTCAGGGTGCTCCAAAGGAAGGAGGGTGGGGCCTCAAGCGGTCATGGGTGTAAGCTGGAAGGGGGCAGGCTCAGAGGGGAGAGGAGATGTTATTTCACTGAAAGGGTGGTGAAGCCATGGCACGCACTGCCCAGGGAGCTGGTAGAGGTGGAGACTGTGGACAGGTTTAAGAGGGGATAGGACAGGTACAGGGGAAGGGTAAATCTGACCAGGCCCAATACAGGTAGAATATCTAGGACTGGGGACAGTATAACCCAAAGGGGAGGGGGACACACCAAAATCGGCCCTCAGTGCGGGTGCTGAAAATCAAGCAGACTCGAGAGACCATTAGGCCTATTCTGCTAGCATTTTAGTATATCACACACATACATTCAAATTTATATGCATACATTAAATTACACACTTACATAATATACATTCGCACAACTGTATGTTACAAACATATGCAAATTCTCATGGCTGTTATGCTCATGCAAATTCACATGTATGACACACACTCAAAAATTAACATGCGTAGGTTCCACACTCACAAATTCATATGCACGTTACACACTTGCATAAAAATTCGCTTGCATGTTAGACACATATACAAATTCACATGCATATCTTAACACACTCGAATGCAAATTGACGTGCATATATTACACACAAATTCACGCCTATGTGTTACACGTGCACAAGTCATTTCGGTCCCCTGTACGGAAGGATGGAGATGCAGTGAAGGTCTGTGTGCAGGAGAGACTGAGTTTACATTTTTTCTATTAGGCAGCACAGCTCAGAAGCAACATCCTTCCAGTGGAGTCCAGCTGCTACCCATTTCTACAGCTCGGTGGACTTCAGCACTGATTTGACTCTAGGGGGTTTGAACGTGCAATTACCTGGTTCCCAAGAGGGTGTTCAAACCACAGACACGATTTTAAAATGCCTTACCAAATCCTTAAGGCGCTTGCTTGCCTTCTCAAATTCAAAATGAAACATAAACAACATTAGCAGCAATACAATATACACAAGACAGAAACCATAGTATTGTATTTTACCATTAATCACAAAACATTAAGTAACAGTTCAACTAGTATTTAATCCATCATAGCTAATTTCTTCAGAGATCAATTTCAAAAGTTTTCAGCTTAGCTTTGAAACAGTGTACAGAAGGGACAGTATGAAGTGTTCCAGCCTCTGACGGTACAAGTAAAGGATCAGTACTAGCCTTATGTGCGATGTTATGGGTAAATGATCAGTACAAGCCTCTGTAGGGATCAGTATGGCTAAAGAATGGGAACAAGACTGACTGTATCTGCAAAGAATCGGTACAAGAGTATGGTATGGCATGGATCAGAGCCTCCCATGGCGTTTGTTTATATTGGCTGCTGTCTGCTTCCCACAGGTAGGTGCAAAAGGGGTTAAGTTTTCCAGGCAAAAAATGCGGAACTGATTAGTTGGAAAAGTTGGATTAAAAACTTAAGTTTTTCCCCAGCCCCCAACAGAGCCAACAAACATTATTTAACAGAGCCAACCAACATAGCTTGGTTTAGAAACTCAATCCTGCAGAGAACATAAAAGCGAACCCAGAGCACCAACATATAATCACTTCCAGCTGCACTTGGCTTTCTCCCCTGGCTTTCTGGCGATTGTATATATACATATATCTCCAGCCAGTTGCTGTGCTTTAACGCGCACTATGAGTCTTATGGTCATGACGCAGTGACGTGCTAATGCTCTTACCTCGCAACAGCAGTGACATTCAATTTGAAGTAATACAAACCAAGCAGAATTTGTTAAACCAATCATTTTTTACTTGCAAAAAAAGCAGCAATTGCAGAAATCATCATAACATCACACAGCAGCAGAAATACTTAATTGCACTCATTATAATAACATTGTAGCACCCGGGGTGTGTGTGGGGGGGGGCAGAGCACACCCCACAGAAATACTGATTGCACTATAAATGGTAAGCCGAACAAAAGACTACTGCACACATCATCATATTAGCACCTGGGGGGTGTGGGGCGTGAAGCGCCCCCACAGAAATATTTACTGCACTATAGATGGTAAGACGAATAAAAGACTGTTGTGCACATTCTCATATTAGTACCGGGGAGGAGGGTGGAGCACCCCACAGAAATGATTATTGCACTATAAATGGTAAGACAAACAAAAGACTATTCTTGCACATAATCATGTATTAGCACCGGAGGCAGAGCTCCCCACAAGAATACTTATTGCACTATAAATGGTAAGACGAACAAAAGACTATTGTGCACATTATCATATTAGCACCTGGGGGTGTGGGGGGTATTATATTAGCACCTGGGGTGTGTGGGGGGTGCAGCGCCCCCACAGAAAGAAGTAAAATAAAGTTATTACCTTATGTGGGGGCGATCCGCCCCCCCCCCCACACATCCTGGATAATTACAGATATGACATTACTACAAACCACTGTAGTGAATCTGTCACATAAGGTAATAGCTTTATTTTATTTATTTCTGTGGGGGCGCCCCCTGGGTACTAATATGATGTTGTGTGCAATAGTCTTTTGTTTGTCTTACCATTTATAGTGCAATAAGTATTTCTGAGAGGGCGCTCCGTCCCCACCCCCACCCCCAGGTGCTAAAATGTTGTGATGAGTGAAACAAAGACATGGGCTCCATTCTCAATTGGAGCACACCATCTAAACTGTAACATGATTGTTAAACACTGTACTGCACTTAATTAGTGCTGCATTAATATGTTTCTCTGCCAAGTATGGTCCTGTTTCTCCTTACTCCTGCTTAATGTTGTAACTGCACACAAATACCATTTGTTAGTTGATGTCTTTCTGTTCTGCAATGTTTCATCACCTGTAAATGTCTTATATTCCTTGCTGACTTGGAGCCTTTGTAAACGAGCCCCCGGGCTCAAAGGTATTAATCCGAATTCGAAATAAATAAAAAATGAATTTAAAAAATCGTGTTTTTCTGAAGGTCTGTGCTACTCTGACAAAATCGCTCCTTTATATCACAAAATACAAGTTTTCCCACTGACACCTTACCTTTCACTGATTCAATGGCATAGGTACTGTATACCTGGAATTCGTATTAGCAAGCCTCAGAACAATGCTTGTTTTTCAAGTGTCGCGGAGGTGTACTTGATACATACTTGCTAGTAAATCAAGCGATTGTTTTTTCTTCTGGGGGGCTAGTTTTCAAACTGAGCAACGGAGTGGCCAGTAAGCCTCGACCAAGTGTGCACTTACAGTATTTCGTCTAATAGGCGCAACATGGCCGGGGATATACACAATCGCCGGTTTTCTTAGCCCTCTCCCTGGCTCAAACTCACCTCTTCCAAGGCCAGCACTGTATTCCTGCACTCGCCCAGTCTGAGGCCGAAGCTGGAGGCACTGCTGGGTGTGCAGCTCAAGTCATCGGTGGTCACAGCCAGGAACTCGGACACACTCATCTGCTCCGGCATGGCGAGGCGGATAGGTGGGGATCCCGGGTGAGGTGCGATCGACTGACAGTAACAGCACTAACCGGAGCCTCCGATAATCCCTGCAGGCGATCGCTAAATTTTACCATTCCAGCTGCAGCAGTGACTGACCAGCCGCGTGAGGAGTGCGGGACCCCGCGCGCGCCGACTCTGCTGTCCGTGAGCGTGTCGCGAGCAGAAGAGCTCAGCCTGCTGAATTCCACTCCAATCCAACAACATGCAACACAGGCAGCAGTAACTCCTTTCCCTGCCTTTCGCTGCTCACCCTCCCCGGGCCAATACCATGTCACGTGGGTATATTGTTACTCTGTAACTTATACAAAAAAAATGCTTTCATCTCTGGATCGCTTCCAGACGTACTAAGTTCCGCCCAGCAGTACTGGACAGTTACTGGGGGGGGGTCGCGATGGGTGAAAGACAGGCTGGGGCATACCTGTCACCCCTTATCTGTTTTCCTATTGTACCTTTATGATCACAATCATCGTGACTTTTTAAACACCAACACGCCATGCTAAGTTTCCTTCCTTGCTTTGCTCGCCTGAGGAAAACTTGTTTACATAATAATAGGGGATCCTGTTACAACATGTACTAGGAGTAAGGCACAACTTGCAATTCAAAATACTGCACTGAAGTTGAGCCAGGATTTGGGAATTCAGGAGGGGGCAGGGGTGCAGCTATCTGTACTGCACATTATAGCCTCATAACCTGGAGTTAAACCCTTGCTGTTTGCTGTAATGTGCATCACCTTGCAGGCGCTGTCAAAATGTGTATGTATGCTATGTTTAACAAATAATTAAATAAAATGATTAACAAGGAAATCCTATAATTTAGGCTTACTATGCACATTTTTTTACAAGAAAACATAAAGGAAGCTAGATGAGAGAGTACAGCTTATTGGCCCACACCCTTACAACATTGTAATGGTACTCAGTATACACAATGGCACCCATGTGTGTGCGCTTTTGGAAAATGAATACTCATATTTTAGTGTCACATAAGCAATTCTGTATCAACTGCCAATTTTAATCACCCCTTTCCTTGACTGACCAAATGAAGATTTTTAGTCTTTGGTAACAAGGTAAGGCCCACTAGGCACAAGTGCCTGTTTTCATGGGTGACCTGGGAGCACTGGGGAGGTTGCTCAGTCACACAGTATGCAAATGGAGGTTGTGGGAATCAAACCTAGGTCTGTTGGACATACCAAGCTCATTCACAGCTTGTTACTCTAACCTCTAGGCTATACTGCTAGCACCACGATTTATTTATTTATTTATTTGAATTTTGATGGGGGTCATGGAGACAAGTGGCAACCCAGAAATCTAATCATTTCTCAATTAAAGATATTGGAGTTAGACGATGGTATATTCAACATAGTATCAAAAAGTGGCACAGAAAGTAGTAACAGCAGTTTGGCTCAGTAAGTACATCTGACAGAGAAGCATCAAACACATTTGGTATAAACAACTTTCAGATATTAAACATAGTACCAACAGTGGTACAGACAGTAGCAGCAATAATAATCGGCGATACATAGCAAATTGATGCAGACATGCGTTTGACAGATAACACATCATACACCATGGGCATAAAACAACTGTCAGTCTAGTTGGCATCATAGGGTTCAGAGCATGTCACGTGATTAACCCCTGCTTGTTTGGCAGGGGGTTAGGTACAGTTGCACATGCCCATAAGGAATATTTCCATGGACTGTTTTTTTTTTTTTTTTTTAGCAGCAAGAGAGATTTCCAGAAGAGAAGTCTTACTGGCAGATTGTTCCATATATGTGCAGCTGCATAAGAAAAAGGTTTCTTACCAACTGCAAGATGAAGTTTTGGTAAACTTAATAGTGGTTGGCTGGATATTCTAAGGGACCTGGTGGAAGGTTTCCTGGTCAGTAGGTTAGACATGCTAGGAGGGAAGGGGAGGGAAGGTGTACTAATTTGAACATGGTACAAAGCAAGAGGTAGTCCAATTTCGCCTCAAAGCCTAGCCAGTTTAAGGTACTGAGCACATCACAATGCTGGGGCTGAAGTGGCAAATCTGGCAATACAGTGATATGCTTGCTTGACTCTGTTCAGAATTGTTGGCTTCACAGTGGTAAGTAAGGATGCTTCAGAGAGGAGACCGGGAAGTAGGGTTGCCGAAGAGATGGTCTTTCTGGATTGGGAAGTGAGGTAGGGAGCAGTACGATACAGTAACCCTAGTTTATAGTGGGTTGTTTTTATAATTCTATTGATATGATTTTTGAAGGACGGAATTTAGTCTACGGTGACGCCCAGGTATTTAAAGCTTTTGACACAATGATGAGAAACTCACTAGTCATTAGATCATTGAGCGCACCACAAGACTCTATACTTGACCCTCTGCTGTTGTCCAGTTTAATAATTGATCTTCCATTGCATAGCTGGACGTGTCATCTGTGCATGTAGGGAGACAGTACTTTACTATCGTGTACCATCTATGTCCCAGGTCAAGGCAGTCCTCCAGTCTGACTTCAATAAGATCTCATGGTTCTTCAGCAGTCACCTAACCCTAAATGCAGCCAAAACTGAAGAAATGGTATTTGGCTCCTACAACCTGTCATTATCAAGACACTCGACTGCAACAGCTGAGAAAATAAATGTTTTTCTATATCTGGGGGTATGGCTCAATATCTCACACTCATACTCAGAGCTAGCACATACAGTAGACTACATTCTAACCATTGTGGGGACCACGTTCAGCTTTCTCTTTTGTTCTCTCTTGCCATTTTCAGCCTAAGCAGGATCAGACATTCAAGCTGGCTTAAGCAGTGCTGTTCTGGCGATACTTTGTCAGCCCAACTTGCACAAGAATTTGCATACCTATGCTGCCTTGCTGTGGAAATGAGGCATGAGAGCATGCGTATGGTTTGGAGAGGTCCACAAAAAACAGACTGTTCGGATACTAATTATCTTCTAGCATCCTTTAATGGATCCCTCCCATATTCTGCTTTCCCTGCAAAGTGACTCTTAAGTATATCTATTCCGAGTACCGTATTCTAAATGGACTTTCTCTTCAGGACACATTGCCTTACTGCACATGCAAGGCAGGCAGGTGATTTGCCAGTTCCTACTCCTGACCATCGACTATGGGAACATCATATACAGATCAGTGAGCAAATCCACTCTTCTAGCCCTAAAGAATCCTTTAACAAGCTATGCAGGTGTTTATCATGGGGCTTGCCAACCCACCACTTTACTGTCTTTGACATGCTCCATTAGTTAAGGCCTTTAAGCAGCTGTAACTATTATTGGTTCTGTTTGTTGTAAACTGGGTACATGTGAGAGCCCCTGATGCTTTACATAGTCAATAAATGCCTACTCGCTCTACTTGTCTGCAGCACCCATCTCTTAACTCCCAGAATGCAGTGTGATTCTGATCAAAAGGCCTTTGCATAGTCCACCCCAGATTCTTGGAATAAGCTGCTCCTTAACTTGAGAAAGTGTAACCCCATCTCATGAGCCATCAGTATATAATGCATTTGCTGGAGTTGCTAGTGGAGGGGCAGTGGGCACCTAACTTTGAAATACATGGCTGTGGCCATGTTCTCCAAAACTCATTGTTGTCTTAGTCTGTTCAGGTGAACAAAAGTATGTGCCCTATAAGACAATGAAGGAGCCTACAAGGCATTGCAAGAGGTGTGACTTTGTCTGCTGGGCATGGCTGGAGGATGCCTGGATGGGCAAGTATGCTAAGTAGGTGCCACCCACTAGGGGCAGAGGGAAGGAGGTAGGTGTTCCCAGAGGAAAAGGGGGTTGCGGCCAGGGGGAGAAACAAAGCCCATAAGAGGATCCACACAGGAGGGATTCCTCCTCATTCTTCTCACCTCAGGTTGGAACACATGCAAACCTCACCCTTGTAAAAGCAGTGGGAATTTGAGGGAGGTATAAGGAACTTGCTGTCCCACTAAGGGAGATCGCCTTAGGGGTCAAGAAGGAATTTTCTTTTTTTTTTTCCCACAGGGTTTTCCATTTTTTCACCCTCTCCAGCAATAGGAGGGAGAGTTGGCAGCAGATTAGGCTAGGATAGGGTGTCACAGTCATGTGAAGATGTACAGTAAGTGGTGGCTTGGTAGTCTTGGAAGGCTGTATGGAGGAGGTAAAGAGGTTACGGGTCTTGACCAGCCAGATCTCTCTGAGGTGGGCGGGGCCAGATGGCTGGAGTTCCCTCCCTTCAAAGGGGGGCAGTCGGAATGGCAGCCTCCTTTGGCATCTGCCCACGGCATGACGGTCCTCTGGTGGGAGAGGATTAGGCCCAGCTAGTCAAGAGAGCCATCCCTCATGCCCCAGAGGTGGTGCCCTTGCAGGGTCATGTGATTGATGGTATGGCGGCAACCCCCCCCCCCCCCGGAGAGAGGAGGGTTGACCACCAATAAATTTAAGTGATTGATGATTACCTACCGAGGCTACCTAGCTGCGCACATCATACTGGTTTTAATGTAACTATTGATAATTGATTAATAAATACATGGCTGTGGCTATTTTCTACAAAGCTCGTTGTCTCAGTCTGTTCAGGTTAACGAAAGTATGTGCCCTGTAAGACAAAGCCTAGCATGTGTGTTTTCTCTTCACACATAGTGCAGCAGTGTGGGTAGGTGGAGGGAGGAGATTTTTAGTCAGTGTTTGGGGCACTTTGAGACTTGTCTTTAAATTTGTAACAGGTAGTATGGGGAACATAGCTAAGAAAATTAATTTTTGGGGTGAGCAGACTGGAAAAGCCTTGTGGGTCAGCTGTGTGGTTTGGGGGTGGAGCTGCTGGAGGCTTAGGCCCTGTCCACACTACACCAAAAAAACCTCTGTAACGTTACAGAGGGTCCAAACCGTTACTGTAATGGTTTGCATTTACACTGGTAACGTTACAGAAGGCGTTCCTGTAACCGTTACAGAAATCTGTTGTGAGATGGTTTCAACAATGGTTTCTGTAACAGTTTAATTCCTGTAACATTACCAGTGTGTGTCTAAACGCTCCACCGTGTAGCCTCTAGTCTCCCACTATACCTGTATGCATTGTGGCACTGTTTTAATGCATGCTGGGAGGTCAGAGGCTATCAGGAAGTAAACAGAAGGCAGCATGGAGTCTGAGTGTAGACTGCAATACTGGGACGCCCATTAGAGAAGTGGCATCAAAACTACCTGCAGAGCAGTGCCAGTAGTTTAACATACATTATTTGAGCTCCTGAGAGCATCATGGAGCACTGCTGAGGTGGCCAAAAGACTCATGGCACTATTTAAAGTGGAGCAGTGGGAAACACTGAAGGCAGTAGTAGAGGGTCTAGGTCTGCCTGCAGCCATACAGCAGCAGTACATGAACTTCTGTTTTGCCTTGGTGCCCTACTGCTGTCAGAAAAGATGCCATGTTCTGCCATGCTATATGTGTACAATGACAGCCGCTTAGGATTGTGGGAAGGCGTCTCTCATCGCAGCTGTCATCACCAAGTGCACCATGGGATGTGCTCTGCTATTAAGGGGTTGAGACCACACACACTATCACACACAATGCGGACAGGCTGTAACATTTTCAAACCGTTACCAAAACTGTTCAGTGGCAGTGTGGACACACTGTAACGTTTACAGTCTGTAACGTTTTGAAACCATTACATATTTTTCGAGTGTAATGTGGACAGGGCCTTAGTACCTTCCAGCAAGAGCACTATAAAAGACTGTCCTCAGCAATAAAGTGTTGAGGGTAGCTTTATGCTTCCCAGTTAGGCCCCGTCCACACTACACCGCTCAGGCCCGGTAACAGATGCAAGCTGTTACAGCCGGACAGCGGTACAGTGTGTCCATACTGCGGCTGTGTCCGGTACAGGACTGGTACCGCTGGTCTACACTGTGGGAGCCGGGCAACCGTTACGGCAGTACCCAGTCCCACAATGCAGCTCGTGCTGTGCTACGGGCCCTGCAGTGGACCATTATCACGTGTCCACACCACGGCCGGTAATGGTACCGAGGCATAACCAGTTTCATAACCGTTGTTGAAACCACCTCAAATGTGGTTTCAACAATGGTTACGAAAACACCTTCTGTAACATTACAGGTATAAACGCAAACCATTGCAGTTATGGTTTGGGCCCTCTGTAACATTACAGAGGCATAGTGTGGACAGGGCCTTAGGGCCAGTCACTCACAAACAGCAAAGTGTTTTCTTGTTTTATTTACTCTCCCACAATGTATCACTCAAACTGAGCTTTTTCAAGGGTATTTAGTTCATCTCTTTTCTAAATGAAATAGAAATGATAATTACTTTACGGTACATACATTTTAAATAAATTTTCAATATGTCATTATTTTTTGTAGTTAATCTTTTTATTGAAGTATTTATAAGATAAACAAACAAACAAGTATACTCTATAACTATACTATATAAGATTATATAAATAATGAACCAAGCAGCACATTATCTAACAAATAAAAAAAAAAGAAGACTATTCAATAGTAGTATAATACGTTTTGGGTTACAGACCTAAGCTAGACAGTTACAATATTATAATAAAGGAAGGCTTAACACTACACAATACAGAGTGAAAGTAAGAGAAGTAGAAAGTGAGAGAGGAGGTATGAATAGTCATAGTTGTACGTTATTGTGATATATAACATTGTTAGACTGCTGCTAAAACCTATATAGAAAGGATTATAGAATAACAAAGAAAAAAAGGTCATCTGAAGGAAAAAATCAAAAGAGAAGACAAAATTAAGGGAAGAAATAGAGAAGAGAGAGAAAGTATAAAGTGAGGAGAGAAACAGCGAGACCACAACCTGAGGCTTGGGGGAAAAAAAGAATATCAATAGGAGGAGAGAGAAAGATAATATGTAAAGTATTTCAATCCATACATTAAGTGCCAGAAGGGCTAGATGAATCCAAATATTTAAAATAGTCCTGCCAACATTTATTATAGATATACTGAGTTGGTCGAAAGAAATATGTGTCATACGATCCAGGGAGGCATATTGAGATAAATGATTAAGAATGTCAGGGAGAGTGGGGATTATATTAGATCTCCAATGCATAAGTATACTATGTTTAACTAGAAGGAAAAGTATGGTTAACCATCTGTTCAGGGAATGGGGGATATTATAGGGATGCAAAAAGTCATTATTAATACAAAGCGTTTCCATATGAGAGTTTTAATGCTACAGCGTATGTCTTATTTGCTTGAAAATATTTTTTCTTTTGGCAGTTACAGATGGTCCTAAAGAAACCAATAAATGTTTTTAGTACATTTAACACTCATATTTAAATAAGTTAACTACCACCGCTGTTCAAGCTTTTTTTTAACTTAAGCTATTGCCTTCACCGTGGTGATTCTAGTGACTTGGGTACCCGACTGCAGAGTTCAATAACATTTCTGATTCTGTTATTTTAGTTTTCTGGGGACTTTCTATCCTACACTCTGAAAAGATAAGGGTAATAAAGTCCTGCTGAGTATTTTAGAAAATGTAACTTTGTGCTTGCTAGGTTTGTGGCATTGTTTTTTGAATGCATTCTATTTTTATTGGGTTGTACTCTTCCCAGGTCATGCCCAAAAATAAGCAAATATTTGTCTAGTACACCCTACCTGGCAAGCAGAAATGAAATAGATTAATTAATTAATCAAATAATTAAAAGGCTGAAACGTGTCTATACCTTGAAAAAAATGTTTGGCTTTCCTCGCGGGCTAAATGGCATTCTGTGCAGAGAGGACACTGTTCTGACATTGATGCTGTCTTGACCCCAACTGTTCCTCCAGTGTTGACATGGTGTGATGACATCACATCAGTGTCTGCAAGCTCACACTGTGATGTGTGTCCTGTTTGGTAGGCAACCGGTTACACCGTCGATCTATGATTACACCAAGGTTGGGAGGGCACACTGTGTGCTCATAGCATTAACAGTGTGTCTCAGGAACTAGACTATTGTATAACTTGATTACAAGCAGTAATTGTTGCTTTCACAGTAAGTTTACAGATTTTTAGTACCCAGTTGTGAGACACACTATGCTTTTTACCTTATCAGGAGGGCTAGCAACCAACAATCAACCCAAACTGGGAGGGGCAGAAAGTGTTAAGGTGGGGGGGGGGGGGTCTTGTAACAGGGAAGTATTCCTCACATCTGGGTTTCCAGAACTCACTAAATACATTTTTTACACCGAATACGATTACGTCTATGCTTGATACTAGTACCAAAGAATCCTGATTAAAAAAAAAAACCTGCATGGAAATATCGAACCAATGGTCTACATCAGTTATACATTATATATACTCTAGTTATTATATATATTCTTACTATATATTACCTATGTAGAGTCCTTTGATAGCTCATGGTTCAATGAATGTTTATATTTGTAGTTCCTATAGGAGCTCATGATTCAGTAATTTATGTATAATTGTGAGCTGACTTTAGAGGTATACTTTACTTCAGTGTACTCATGTTCAAGCACCAGCATTTACCATAGAAACATAGAATCTGATGGCAGATAAGGGCCGCTTGGCCCAACCAGTCTGCCCATTATTTTTCTACCTTAATTTCTGCCACCAACCCTTCCTACTTGAGCTACAGCATTGTCTCTTCCCCGTGATCTACAATCATCATGTGGTCCTTGTAGTACAATTACAACTATCCTGTTCCACCTCAGCACTCTCCTATTACCAACATGCTGGCCAGTTGGTATCAGTGTTCATGCCAATATTTGAATTTAATACCTTGAAATTAAAGATCCAGCACATCTCTGTCTGGTCTAATTTCTTTGTATAGTAGCCCTCACTTGATGATGGGGAGACTGCCTCTAGTCCTCATAATCTGAATGCAGTGTCCTGGTGTCCTGCCACTTTTAAATGTACTGCTACAGGAGATCTTTCATCCAATCCCCTGATATCCCCTTATGCACCTGTATTTGTATTTTTTAAGGCTCTGCTTGTTTTTTCTGCATATAGCAGGTCACAGGGACTCTGGAGTATGTATGCAACTCCCTGTGTTGTGCAATCTATGTGCTGCTTGTACTCAAGTTATAAAATATGTTAGCTCCTGAGTCACACTGTTCATGCTATGAGCCCATTGTGCACCCTACAGACCATGGTCTAGTCATAGACTGGCAGTGTAACTGGTTGCCTAGCAACAGGACATGCGCCACTGCGTGAGTATGCAGACACTGACATGACATTATCACGCCATATTGACGATGGAGGAACAGCAAGCTCAAGAGGGAGCCAGGGTCAGAACGGCGTCCTCTCAACACAGAACATCATTTAGCCTACGAGGAAGGCTACAAACTTTTTCAAGGTGTTGACTAGCTTTAGCCTTTAAAAAAAAATGCTGCAGCCTAGCAAGCACGAGTTACATTTTCTAAAAATACTCAATAATAAGACTTTATTATAATTATCTTTCAGAGCGTAGGATGGAAAGTCCACGGAAAGCCAAAATAATGTATCAAAAATTTAAATCAAACAAACTGTGCAGACAGGTACCCGATTCACAGGAGTTACCAGGGTGAAAGTGATGGGAACAGTCACCACCAAGGGCCCCCACACTCAAGTGTGGGGCTGGTCTCAATGTGCACCTTGTGTGCAAAAACATTTTGGTTTACTTACTGTTTACTGTAGTATAGTACATTGTTTCAGACTAATTTTGTTTAGTTGCAGGCTATCATCTTCTGTTGCTACACATCCCAGAATCCTCTACAGATGACATCTGAGCAGTAGGCAACAGTGAGAAGATTCAATAGCCTGCAGTGCATGTTAGAGTTCATATGCTCTGATCTTTTGTTTCCTGGTCCCACTATCCTGCATGAGCTAGTGTACAGTCACAGAGGACTGTACTTAGCCCCTGGAAAAAGCAGTCCCAGAAAACATCTGATCGGAGATTATGAAAGCTCTAACATACACTGCCGGCACTGAATCTCCCACTGCTGCCTACTGCTCTGATGTAACATGCCAGGGATTCTGGGATTTGTAGTAAAAGATGTCAGCCTACAACTAAGCAAAATTAGGCTGATATAATCTATTATACTACAGTAAACAGAATGTAAACAAAAATGTTCTGGCCCACAAAGTGCACATTGGGATCAGCCTCATACCTGAGTGTAGTGTCCTTTGTGCTGCTGACTGCTTCCCTTTAACCAGCCTCACTCTTTAACTGTAATATGTTGGGTCATGTTGACTAATAGATTTGTTCGAGTACCAGATGACTTAAAGAGACGCTGATGCTGGTGTAATAACTTTGGAATAAATGTAATATTTCGACACAGTTCAGCTTATATTTAATTATTACTAAGGACATTTGCATGTAAACAGGATGGCTGCCCTGTATGTTCTGGCTCTTGCCTACACCTGACATAACAGTTCTGTTTATTTATTATTTATTTCGATTTTGGTAACCGGGTAAACCCACTGAGACCAGAGGTCCCTTTTTCAGGGGTGACCCAGGATTAGTTACAGCAGAAGAAATACATACAAGCATTGGAAGCTATTTACAGTAAGATACAGTGGATACATACATTGAAAGTAATTTACAGCAGATACATACATTGGAATAGGCATGGGGCACAATACAAAGTGAAATGGCAAGTTTACAGTATGTTAGACAGATACCCAGTACATTAGATGCCACAATGTGTTGCTGTGGAGATAATCTACTTGTTCCCATGATGTTTTCTTGTATCTACTATTGCCTACATACCCTTTGTTGTAATCTCCCAGGTCATACCCGAAAATAGGCAGCTTTTCTGTCTAGTGTACCTACCCAGTTAACAAAAACTAAATAAATAAATTATGATGCCATAATCAGGGGTTTATGATGTTAGGTGTGGGCAAGCAGAAGGAGCAGATAAAGTCCAAGGGACAATAATCCTCCTTCATACAACTGCCATCAGTAATGAAGAAAAAAGGGAAACAATCATAGAAAATATATGAAATATAAACAGAACTGTGTCTAAATCACATTTTTTTTCAAGTTTTTTTTTTGTAATGGTGTCAGTGGCTCTTTAAGGGCAAACCATCAGCCTCACAACTTCTTACCTGGGATGCTTGTTTTATAAAAAACAAATCAAACCAAGAATGGCCACTCCAGTAAGGCTGAATAGGAGGAGGCATGGTGGTTATGGGCACTGAGCTGCAAAACTAGAGACCTGGGTTTGAATCCCATCAGCCCCCACTTGCATACTGTGTGACCCTGGGCAAGTCACTTAACTTCCTTGTGCTCCTAGGTCACACCTGGAAACAAGCTCTGGCGTAGTGTGCCTTTCCTGGTTAAACCGGAACTGCCTCCGTTTCCCGGCTAGGCATGAACTTATCCAGAAGATGATCCTCTCCATTTTTGACTACTGCGACATAGTCTACAGTGCTGCAACTAAGACCTCCCTAGCCAGATTGGACACCCTCTTTAACTCCTTCTGCCACTTCGAAGTCAATGCTCAAATCCTCACTCATCACTGTCAACTTTGCCACACTTTGAAAAAGTGGAAGTAGGGGTATCGGGCTTTACAAACGTCCGGACCCCGAGAAGACGACAGGAGAACCAGAGACATTTATAAAAGTCAATTGAACGATGTGTTTGAACGGAATATTAATTGTTGGCCCTTATGATGGGTAACATGGGGAAAGTCGAAGCAATGTTTGTTAAATATGTAAAATGTAAAAAGTGGCGTAAGATGATAATGTGATGTTTATAAATAAATTAATTGCCAGTCGAGCACCCACCAAGAAGTTGTATGTGCTTTATTTTTCCTGGGCACCTCCCTCTGACAATGCGACATCACTGACTAAAGCAGAATGGCAAATGGGGGATGTGGGTGCACATTCATCTTCATGTATGGTGTGTTTGGCAGTTGCTGACTAACCACTCAGAGTCCCTTGTGTGTCCGCCTACCTCACAGTGATTGGAAGTCTTCACCTGCCTCCAAGCAAAAAACGTGATCCCTATGGACTCATCCTAACTCCCAGTGCTGCTCATGGCCAGATCTAGTTAAAACCAAAAAAAAATAAAAACAACACAGCCTTGATGCACCAGAACTGGGACACAGCCAAGGCATGGTATAATTCTACAAGGGCAAGTACCCTGTCTGGCCTCTCTTGGTGTTATTACTGGAGGAAAGTATATGCACTTTTCTCAACTGTTTCGAATTAAACAGGTAAGTCTTTCTGAGACATCTGAACCCAAAGCATAAAATCTATACCCCCTGGGTGGTTGCATCTTCACAAGCCGCCTTCCGAGACCACTCACCCAGTATCTTCTCCAACAAATTACAGCTAAGGCTGCCAACCAATCGGATCGCGAGTGCCTTCCTGCCCATGCTCCCGACTGGCTCCTGCAGTTCTCTTCAGCGATCCTTCTAATGCCGGCAAAAAAATCGAATGGTCTGCCGTACTCCGCTAATACAGCTGTAACCGCTTCACCCCTGACCGATGTAATCCTTCCACATGGCTAAAGTGCTTTTATCGGAAGTATGAGTGATTAAGCCCCCTTTAGAATCATTGACCGTGACTGGCCACAGAAGCCTCAGTGTATCCATTCCGTCCCTGTCCTGTGACCTTCCCGCGGCCCGACGGTATGTTGAACCTGGACAGCTAGCAATAGCACCTAGCCCTGGATTAAATATGTGGTAGGTGCTGTTCCACCTGTGCCCAGTACCTTGCTCACACCTTCCTCCAGTACATCACGGTACAGCCGCCCACAGCCCCAATGCAAGTGCTCCCTGGGGATGCGGTATTAGTGCCTAGCAGGCTGCCTGCATCCTGCTTCCTCCAAGCGTAACTACACCTGCTTTACTCATTTGTGAACCGGTCAAGAAAAAGCTGTATCACTTACTTCTGTTTGTCTGTCTGTCTTGATAGTGATACCTGGGGCTAGCCTGTCCTTTTTTTCTATGAAAATTACTGTATCAATATCCATCACTGTATCTCTGCGGATTTGCCTGTTCCCACTGCGCACTGGTCTTATTGATGCTCTAGAATCAACTGTAATGTTATGTAAGTGTGTTTCCTGATCTGCACGTCCACTATGTTTTTATTCCCAGTGTAAATATTGATGCTTGTTTTGTAATATAATCTGGACTTAACCAGGTCCTTCTTGCAAATGAGCTTGCTCAATGATGTTCGCCTGGATAAATAAAGATTTGATTGACTGATTGATTAAACTATTTCATTTATTTATAACATTTATCATAATATTACTGAAAGTACAAATGACTGACCATGGCAGTGTATGGTGATGACACTGTAAATATGTTCATTCAGTTAATTCACAGTGTATCTGCTATCTATCTGTATGAATGTATCTATATGTATCTATATATATATATATGTATAGAGAGGGAGAGGTAGTTTTATTAGATTATTTTGTTTACTAAAACAAAAATTCAGGCTCAGGAATGAGCCTGGGCCACCAAAGGGCCAGCCAGTGGGGTAGGACTGAGTACCCCAGAGGATGCTGATTGCTGCCTCTGCTGTGCTGCTGCCACCTGGGGAACCACTGGTGGTAGCGCAGCAGAAGGCAGAGTGGGAGGGTTGATGACCGCTGGACTCCTGGCAGGTGGTGTTGCATGCACCCATGGATTGAGCCCCATGCATGCTGATGTCCAGGTGGCAGGGAGAAACTTCGAGAAAGGTACATTCGGGCCCCACACCACCACCAGCAGTGCCTCCTGATGCTACGAGAGACTTGTGGTAAATCCTCCAATTTCCTGTCCCCGCCTGCTGATAGAGCAAAAGCTCAATGGAAGACTGCATTGGCAGGTAGGAGTATCAGAGGTTGGATTTGTCTTGGTTGTTCCTGAGGGATGCAGGTGCTGGAGATCAGAAGGGGGGCATAAAATAGAAAGCAAATAAAAAAAAACACTTGATTCTAGTTTTGGTTTAGGCATTTTTCCTTGAGTCTCCTACCTATGGTCCAGAAGGTAACTTATGGAAAGAGTAAACTTAGAACATTGTTCCTTGTGGCTCAGATTTTAATCAGAAGTAATAAACAAGCCTTTGTCAATGCCGAATGTTTGGGTGTATGGTGTGTCTGGTAGGCATGTGTAGTGAGATGAGTAATTTGTGGTAAATCCTGACTTCCTATGGTCTTCTCTCACTAAATCTCATGCCTCCATAGCCACACCACAGGGGAGAGTTTTGGGTGTGGCATGGCCCCCAAAGGGGGAGGGAAAGCACAGTCGGGGTTGGATGGGGAGGAGTAAGTGCCAGAGATGCAGAAGGAAGGGACCGGTCCTGGGGGGAAGAGGCAAACCTGAATCATTCATAGCCTTTTCTTACCCCTAATCCAGGGTCCCCATCCCCCAGAGTGAACCCATCAGCTGTTTGCTGCTCTCTGGCTGGGGAGCATCGTCTTCAGCTTGTCGCGGGCTCACTAGCAGGCTAGCAGACATCCTTGGCTCAGACAAAGCTGAGCCACAGCACCATTACTAGCCAGTAACAACCATCATTACAGCCTCTGCTGGCAAGCGTGTCACAACAATCCCGACTGGTCATGTCATGAGAGTAGGCTGGAGATCAGTTCAGGCATTGTTCAGTAACACAAACAGTAGCCAGGGAAGACTGGAGGAAACAGCTTTTTAACACCTCCTCATGCCATTAGCACCTTGCTGTTTGCAGTCAGGTAGGCTAATTAATGGCTCCACCACAACCCTACTCCTGCCATGATAGGGGCACCACAATCACCACTCCCCCACCACACGCGCATACCACAATCAAGGGAAAAAAAAGTCTGGTGTGAAAACATCTATGCCCACAAAAAGCCCTTTATCTTCTGAACATCAAGCTAAATAAATGTGGTAACATCAATGCTGATTAGAGTAGGAGGAAACTGTTTTTTTTAACAGTTACTGTGGAGCGTGGACTGACTGTCACACGCCGGTCCACCATATGCTGTATGCCACGTGGAGCCCTCCTGCATAAAGTGAATACCCTGTTCAAAACTCATCACTGATTCTACCACCTGAGTCCCAGACTTACAAACAAGAAGCCAGGCTGTTTGCAATGGGGTAGAGTGGTGTAGTTAGGTGTAACAGTTGTGGTGTGTATCGGCTGCAAGAAAAAAAAACTCTTTCATATAAAACACCCGCCGTCGAAGCACAAGATGCAAAATAATGTCAGCACACATCTTTAGCACATCAACATTATTCTGCTACATTTTTGCTTTAAGAGAGCAGTGGGGGTAGTTTGTTTCTGCAAGCAATTTGTTCTGCCCAGCAGGAAAGCACTACATTAACGTTTCTATGAGCCCAGGAGTCATACCTCTCAACCAGGTAATGTGAAACAGAGGGCAGATCAATGTGTGACAAATGACCAAAATGTGTAACACCTGATTTTTGTAGCATACGACTCAGTCAGTCATTTTTTGGTGCAGCAATAAAAGTTATTTTAAACCAGCTGTATTTTTTCTGCCGTATTTTTTAAAATAAACTTTTTCTGGTGTTGTTTGGTCATTAGCTCCACACTCATTACATACACACACACACACACACACACACACACCAAAATAAAGTCTTTATTTTGTACAATTAAAAAGTAAAACAATGCAAAACAAATGCAAAATTAGTGTAAAACACATTACACATTTATTAACAGTGCACAAATATCCTTTGCTCTGTATTGCTTTCTAGACTGTTGTATGGCCTCCAGTGATATAGCACTTCTGATGCACTGTATGTATTACTGGCCGCTTACATTTGTACCTACTTAAGCTGTTCCTCTGTTGTACTGTTTATTCTAAATACCCATGTCTTGTATTTTCTATTTCACTGTACTGCACCATCTTTATGGCCTGAGTCGTCCCTGAAAACGGTCCCTGGGATCAGTGTACCTACCTGATTAGCGAATAAATGAATGAATAAACAGATAAATAAACACAGAATGAATACAGGCCTTAGTTTACTTTTTGCAACCCTAATCTAAGACAGTGCAAAAAAAAAAAAAACATTTGTGCGACCACAATATACAGTGCAAACATGTAAAACCACATTTACCATTTATGTAGTTACAATAAAAAAAAGAGTGCAAGAAATGCAAACAAATCTAACATTTGCGCAGTCACATCCGAAAAACAATTTAAATTATCCCCAGGCACCTACCTGCAGTTGCATTCAGCTCCTCCTCCTCTCACTTCCTTTTGTTCATGGTGAATACCAGCATGGTTGGTTCTTTACTTGTTTCGGGCACTGGGTTACTGGTGCTGGAAGACCCTGGCTGGGTTTCGCTTATGATAGGTACTTCGCAGCTGGGCTCCCTCACAATGGCAGGTCCCTCCAGGCCTGACTCCATCAAGATGTCAGGCCTCTTCTGGGTGGGCTCTCTCAAGATGTCAGGTTCCTCCTAGCTGGGCTCCTTCATGATGGCAGATCCCTCCTGGCTGGGCTTCCTCACAATCACGAGTCCCTCCTGGCTAGTCTTCTTCACAATGGCAGGTCCCTGCTGGCTGGGCTCCTTTAGAGTGGCATGCAGCTATGTTGCTGGCTCCTATAGAACGGTAGGAGATGACTGACTGGGCAGCCTGAGATGTTTTAGGGAAGCAGGAGGGATGGGAGCACAAGCCGGCATTTAGCAGAGTCAGGAATCGGGATTAACAACTTTCACTGTCACGCTCCCTCCTGCTTGGCCACCACGGTGATTGCAATCTGACTTGTAGTGTACTCTACTGGCTTAGTCCTCTGGCTTCTCGTCATATTGTTACAAGGGTTTGATGGAAATCGGAAGGGATACCAGCAGGGTATAGGTACCCCAGTGCTGAGTATAGGATAGGGAGGGGGGAGGTACTGACAGTCACTAGACAGGAAAGGGCCCTTGGGGATATCATCTCATATCGGAGGCCCCCCCAAGGTAGCAGCACAGAGTGACAAGGCTGTGAGCAGGGCTAGTGGGATGCGGGGGTACATAGGGAGGGGCATCTCTAGTAGGAGGAACGAGGTGGTGCTATTGTCATAACACACCATGGTATGCCCCCACCTAGAGTACAGTGCCCAGTACTGGAGACTGCATCTCAGAAAAGACACAGACAGGGTGAAGGCTGTTCAGTTAGGATGAGCACCAGGACCGGGGGGCATTAAATGAAACTGGAGGGTGGGGTTCAGGAGAGGAAATATTTCTTCACTGAAAGGTGGTAGATGCCTGGAACAGACTGCCAGCAGAAATGGTGGAGGCCAGAACAGTGGGGAGCTTCTACCATGCATGGGATAGACATAGGGGTATATTAGTGTAACCCCTAGGTGGTGCTATTCTAAGGGCTACTGCCCCTGCTTATATAGCTACGCACAGGTTAAAGGGCCTGAGTTCTCTAATAAGGTGCATCCACCCAGAGAAATGGTATTTGGGTTGCTTGCCTGCTCTGGAATAGCCCTCTGGGAAGCTATAACCACCCACCAACCCTCCTAGTGGCCCAGTATCTAACACAGTAGTAAATTCACAATCAGTAGGACACAGTAACAATATGCTCGCACCCTCCACACTTACCACCAAGGGTAGGACTGCAGCAACTTCCCTGGAAACCCGCTGGAAAATAAGGCTAGCAATACAGCAGTACAGTCTTAATACTGTAACACAACTAATAATATGCACACTAGCCAGGTTAAGCATAAAACAAGACAATCAGGTTTATTTGGGGGCAGTGAACACGGGAGGGGCATGAATCTAGTTAAACGATTTGTAATCTGATTTAATTCAGGGATTGCATGCACTCTTTGTCCCGCACTGACAGTCACACAACATTGGGTACCCAGGATGGTAAGTCTGGCTACCCAGAGGCATTGCCAAGGGGTGACCGGCGTTGCAGCTGATGTTGGGGTCCTTGTTGGAAAGAAAAGCAGTTAACATGCAAAACACCCAGATTATTTATAATCCAAGCCAGTTGGTTCAGTCTGTTGTAACCCAAGAACAATGAAACAATTAGTTGGTACCACAGATGATTTAAATCCTTGTTGCAGGGAGCTACTATGATTGTACTCACGCTACCAGGAATCTGCTGCAAGGCAAGCAATATGTAGATCTTGTGGTGACCACCGATGGGCATGGGGAAACTGGGCCAACACGACACACCTCCTCTTCACGGTCTTTCTTCCAGTTGGCTGCAACTTGCGTGATGTTGCTGCGTAGGGGCTGGATCCCCAAGCCGGTCTTTCGCTGAAACAGTCTCTGGTGCAGGGGTAGTGGCCTAGGCTGAATTGGCAGGGCCTAGGCAGGATGGGCAGTCTGGCAAGTTTGTGCTCTTCTGCTGGTGAAGCCTCCAGCTGGTGTAACAGGTTCGTTCGTGGTAAGCAGGTCTGGACCCATATAACAGATTCAGCACATTTAACCCAACAGCTAATTCAGAATACAGTTGGATATAATCCGGTTGCAGTTCAGCAGCTTTACTGAGCAAACCTTTTGATCCGAGAATGTCTCACGCACAAGCTGGGCGGATCGCTTCAGAAGAAAGTCTTCGGTCCAAACTGGAAGTAGTACTAACAAACTTCTTTTCGTCTGCCGCAGTTCCAAGCTGGAATCGGACAAGTCCGAACTTCTGCAATAGGCAGTCTCAAGCAGGAGAAAGGTGGCAGGAAGGCAAGTTAGGCCTCTTCCGCCAATTCCCCTATGCTCCTTCTGGGAGCAACTGCTCGACAGCTTGAGTTGTTCACACTTCAACCTCCAACTCTAACTGATCCACTGTCTCTTTGCACATAGAGCATTTCCCTTGTTAATCCAAAGGTTTGGTTGGGCGAAGGAGCTGTCAGTCACAGAAAGGGCTCCCCCTTGAGGTTCATTTAGGCACCAATTGAAACACTACAAAACAACAGAATTTCCTTCCCACAGAACACTGGGGTTCGGATCCATTTGAAGTCCCCAGGTGTTCTGCAGGTCCAGTTACTGAAAGTCCCGGACCTAACATGGTAGCTCCCATCCAAATGAATGAGCTGCAAATAAAGCAAGTTAGACAAACTTCTCTATCTCTAATATAACAGCACATAAACAGTAAATAAGCACAGTTCCTACATAAGCTCCCTCTGCGCAAGTAGGGACTGAAGATTGGAGCAAAACAGAGCACGGCCTGGCTGTCCACAAGTCCTAAATCACTTGGACCCAGCACAGACCATCTTCTAAACACAGATTAGCTATTCTCTTAAAGGGACACGCACAGAGGCTCAGCATGGCACTCTCACGCAAATAACAGGATCACACAAATGACAGGACGCTGGCCTGACACTGGGCATCAAGGAGCCCAAGAAGACATTACGTAAACCCCAAATTGGTGGGGTTGGGGGGGTTACATTAGAAAAGAGGCAGGGAGAGAAGAGAGCCACTGGAGACCAGCTAGGGTCTGCGAAGATGGAATGGGCAGGGAACACTTTGGCAGACTGGATGGGCCTAGCAGTCCTTTTCTGCCAACAAATTCTATGTTTCTGTGTAATTTCTATCACATAAAAGTTAAGTGCTTGTCATAATCTTGTGATTATTAAGCATTTCACTTTCTATAATATTGACTGAAATGAAAGTGCTTAATATGGCAGGATCAGCACCTGATGCTGGACTGTTCTAGGATCAAAATTAAATTTACAGACTTTTACAAGTTAAATGGTGCAACTCTGGATACTGAGTGGTTAGTAAGCAGCTGGGTGTAGGGTGAATGAGGAATTTACAATTTTATGACCACTGAACTGTGAGGAGCAACAGTTTGGAACATGCACAGCAGCACTTTGGAATGTACACAACAGCTTGGAATGCGCATAACAAGGATTTTGAGCTGGCTGATGTTTATACAGAACAATGTCTAACCATATACTATAATAACATTTATGGGGTGGGCTAATTTTTAATAGTTGCTACACATCTGAAGAGCAGACCTCCCCTGCAGTATGTCCTTTCATAGAGGAGATAGGAAATTACAGGCTTGTTAACCTGACATCGGTGGTCAGCAAGGTGATGGAGGGTATTGTCAAGGAGAGGCTGGGGGAGGGATACTGGAGCAAACTGAGTACTTAGAAGATAGGCAGCGTGGCTTTGTCCCGGGAAGATCGTGCCAGACAAACCTTGTTGAGTTCTATGACTGGGTGACGAGGGCCCTGGACCAAGGTAGGCCAGTGGATGTCCTCTTTTTGGATTTCAGCAAGGCGTTTGATTCGGTACCCCACAGTGGCCTGCTGGCTAACCTGAAGGAAATGGGGGTAGGGAGACAGTTGTTAAGATGGATAGAAAATTGGCTCTCTGAACGTACTCAGAAGGTGATGGTTGGTGGGTTAGCCTTATCTCCAAGGTGGGTTACTAGTGGGGTTCCCCTGGGGTCAGTGCTGGGGCCACTCCTGTTCAACGCGTATGCCTCAGACATCAGGAAGGGGATCAGGAGTGAGATGAGTCTCTTTGCAGATGACTCAAAGCTGGGTGAAGTGGTGGATGAGGAGGAGGGGACAGTGGCCTTACAGGAAGACCTGGAGGCTCTAGAAAGGTGGTCAGGAAAATGGAAACTAAAATTCAATGCGCGGAAGTGCAAGGTTTTGCACCTGGAAGTCAGAAATCCAGGCCAGGGGTATACCCTGGGAGGAGACACAATTCAAGTCATGGAGGGTGAGAGGGACCTGGGGGTAGTGGTAGATCTCAAAATGAACAACTCAGAGACCTGTAGGAGGGCAGCAGCAAGGGCAAATAGGATGCTCGGATGCATCACTAGGGGGATTACCTCCAGAAAGGTGGAAGTGATCCTTCCACCGTACAACTGCTTGGTTATGCCACACCTCGAGTATTATGTGCAGTTTTGGAGACCACATTTAAAGAGGGACATTACACTCCTAGAGAGGGTCCAAAAGAGGGCAACCAAAATGATCTGGGGCCTGGGGGAGAGGACCTATGAGCAGAGGCTCAAGGAGCTTGACATGTACACCCTGGAGGAGAGGAGGGATGGAGGGGACATGATAGAGGTCCTTAAGTACATGAAAGGGATCAATATGGGAGGCCCAGTCAGGGTGCTCCAAAGGAAGGAGGGCGGGGCAACAAGAGGTCATGGGTGTAAACTTGAAGGAGGCAGGCTCAAAGGGGAGAGGAGGAGACGTTATTTTACTGAAAGGGTGGTAGAGCCATGGAATGCACTGCCCAGGGAGCTGGTAGAGATGGAGACTGTGGACGTGTTTAAGAGGGGATGGGACAGGTACAGGGGAAGGGTAAATCTGACCAGGCCCAATACAGGTGGAACATCTTGGACTGGGGACAGTATAACCCAAAGGGAAGGGAGGACACCAAAATCAGCACTCAGTGTGGGTGCTGAAAATCAAGCAGACTCGAGAGACCGTTAGGCCTATTCTGCTGGCAGTTCAGTATGTTAGTATAAGCACAATAATTCGGCTAATATTGATTTACTTACTAAAGAGCATGTTTTCTTGAATTGACAGTTTTTCTTTTCAGGGTTTAGGACACATATTGGTAGTCTGTCTCAGACAACTGTATAAAATTCCTTAGACTGTCCCCAACAGTATTTGTTTATGACATCATTGTACTTGCCATAACAACAACCTGTGATGTCACAGACAATAATGGTGGTGAGGATAGTCCAATGACTTTTGAAAGACTCAGACAAACTATGGGCTGCACCATCTGAAATAGTTAGTAGACCACTAACGAGAAATGATGGCAAAAACTATAAAATATTAAACATAATCATTGTAAATTAAATAGTTTTTAGCCTTTTATTTTAGTAAATACCTGCCTTTTTTTTACACTTTCTTTCTAGTATCCATTTTACACTTTCTTTCCAGTATCCCCAGACCTGATCTAGGAACCTCCTTCCATCACCTTCAGCGTTTTTTCCTGCCTAGGGAGCCCCTAGGGTCCAACACTGCTTTCCTGTCTTTTTTTCACTGCCAGCTCTGGCCCTGGGCAAGCAACCTGTGGTTTGCCTCATGCAGAAGGGACCTCAGTGAGGAAACAGTCCTCTGAAGGGGTTACTTCCTTCGACAGACTTGGGATACCAATGGGAGTAGTTGTTAAGGAGGAGGCAGGCCTGGCACTTCAGTTGGGGGTGGTGGGACAAAGGGACTTCATTTGTCCCATGTCCGCTCCTATTTTTTTTTGCCTCATAGCCCCACCCCTTATGTCATCCACAAGGCATACTCCTGTGAAGTGACCCAATCTTGCACCTATCAGGACCATCGGAGGGATGGAAGAGTCCATCCCCTGCTTCCTCCAGCCCCTGATCTGGGAATGCAGTGCCTCTGCATCACACAATAGGCAAGCGGATGTGTGCAAGCTTAAAGCTGTGCCGTAAGGGAGCACTATTCCTTCTGCACAACACACCTTCCCCTCGAACCACTAGGGGAGGGGACAGTGATGCAATCAAAGGAGTTGTCCTACCTCCCCAAAGTAAGAGGTGCCCAAGGCGAAAGCCAGAAGTGGAACCCTGCCTCACTGGTCGACACCCCAGCTGGCCATAGATACTTGTTCTAGTGCAAGGAAGCCCTTTCAAACTGTGGTTCATCAGTGGAGTGGCATGGTAAAGATAAAACGCCATATCTACAGTACAGGTTCTGACCTCCTGCCAGGGTTTTCATAAATGCTGCAGTTTTCAACATGAGGACTCCAGCATTGCTGCCCCTCCCCAAGACATCTTTTTCTTTGTTACAGGGAAGTGGGGTCTCCAGTACTCTTCAGTAGCAGCTCTAGAAATTAGGATGAGTGTGGCACAGGGATATGATAGAGGGGCATTATAACCAGGCAGCTGAGCAAAACTTAAATTTAGACTGCGCTGTTGGACATGTATCACTGCCGGAACACAGGGTGGGCACAGCACATTTTTACCAAGCATGTGCTCTATCTGATCCTGGCCTGAAGCTGCCTCTGGTGCTCTGACTCTCTACTTCCAGCTCACCTAACAGCTCACACATATGACATTAGGAGTCTCTAGCTTTCCAACCCATCCTGCGGTACTCCTGCCAGCCCCCCTCCCTCACACTGTGCTGAGTCTCCAGTTTTCCAAACCCACTTGCTGTTCTTTGCCATAGAAAACACGAGGAGTTTTATTTTTCCACCTGCACAGGAAAATAAAATATTCACTCAGCACTGACTCAGTTTTTCTCTTCAGCATTCTGTAATGCAGCAGCTACATAGTTTAACAGGAAAAAAAAATGCTGTTCATGTCAAATAGTCTTGCAAGTGGAACAACAGTGGCCATGCTGCACTCAGATTGTGAGAGCCCAGCCGATTGTACAAAATACAAGCGTGCTCAATAACAAGCCTTAAATGGCCAGAGAAGTTTGAAGATGGGGAGCTCACTTCGTGGTAGAGACGTCATACTTGAGAGATAATCATTTCAGTTTTTCTTCTGCTCATTTAGATAATCTTATTTATAGCCAACCACCATGAGGAATCCACACCCTGTGGTGAAACATTGTTGGTGACGCAGGCCTGGTTATGTTATCAAAAATGGTATAAAATGCCAGCTCAGTGGCACGGTGGCAACACTACTGATTGAGATGCTTGTGACCCAAGTTCAGAAGCAAGCTCGGGTTGCATGGGGGGGCAGACCAGAGGAAACAGAGGATGAGCATCCCATGGACTGTTGTCCTCTCTCGGGGGGGGAGTCACTCCATTGGTTCTCCGCCACCTCACAGATGCCAGGAGGCAGCACAGTCAGAGAATGCAGAGCACAGACTTGCCAGCGGATGCCTCTGCAGGCTTGCTTGCATGCTCATGCACGGTTCATCATTGCATGGCTGGCAGCCTCTGGGAGAAAATGGCAGGGGTAAAATCCCCAACTGGCAGGATGAAGCTCCGTTCCCCCCACAGGCCCCGCACCACAGACTGGACCCTCCTCCAGAAAAAAATCTGGATTCTTCTCTGGAGGGGCCCGTACAGCCCGACAGCTCCACCATGGGGGTATTTAATGGGAGCCTCAATGGGGCAGCAATGAAGGAGGTAAGTCCCAAGAAGGTGGGTGATAGGGCTGAGGGAACCAGAGCAGATGGGGACTGGCTGGAGACTAGGAGCATAAATATAAGATGAAAATAACTAAATAAAACATTAAAAGAAGATTCTTTCCAGCTGAGTGAGTCTGTTTGTCCACCTCAGCAGTCACTGTTTAGGATTCTAGCTGCAGTTGAAATCCTCACAGCTTTTCCCTTTACAGGTCACAAGACCAGGAAGGGGTCTTTTGGATTACTTGTGGCAGTAAGTGCAACAATAGTGAAGCACAAATCATGTTCATAGCAGGGGAAGGTGGGATCATGTTTTGAAAATGAAAGTACCCATCCTCATTGGGGGGGGGTGCACTATTATCACCTCACACCACTGATAATGGCACACGATTGGTACCAGCAAATGTAGTGAGTAATTTTGATGTAGTCTATGGTCTCTCCAGCAGTTGTGTTAGGGTGGCAAAAGGACCAGACCCGAGTCCTGCAAAATCAATCTGTCTGTCTCTGTCTATCTATCTATCTATCTATCTATCTATCTATCTATCTATCTATCTATCTATCTATCACCACCCCACTTCCCCATATGTCTAGGGGAAAGGAACCCAGACCAGAACATCAACAACCATGAAGAAATAAGATAATTTTCTCTTATCATGGCCCAGGTCCTACTGCAGATAAAATGAAAACTACTACCCCTCACAACTTCTTTGGAAAACTCAGGATGGACACCGGAGAACTCCTCCTTTATCTCTCCTTGGAAGTCCCCTATCAGCATCCTGGCCCAGGAAGCAGTTTTCAAGAGGGCTGAAACTTTAAAATTCTCCCCAAAGAAGTCATTAATCACTCAGCCTTTCATCAATCAATTAAACTTTAAGAGACACTCTCAAGCATTCGAAGTTAAGCTACCAAACCAATTTATTGCTCCTGGGATCCCAGTAATTTGCCAGGACCCAGGGATTCCCATTGCTTGCTTAAAAACATGTTCGGCAACCAGCTCTGTGGAGCACAACTATTCACAGAATTTGTAGGCACATACAATGGGAGACAAGATGTCTTAAGCAGCATTCCACTTCAAGCAGCTGATGAAACCTTGGATGATATACTGTACCTGAAACCTCCCCGGAACCTGCACTGGGCCCTCAGAGCCAAACCTAGCCTCCGGCACTGGTAAGTTGGTCACTGACTTATCCCTTTCCTTTTCTCTCTCCCTGGTCAGTCTCTAGCCTTGTGGAGAAGCGAGATGCTACTCCGACTTGGTCCCTTGCCACAGGATCACAGGAATTTTCCTCCCTGGCCAGTCCTTTGATTGTTTTTTTTTTCCCTTTAACCACATTCTCCCGGGTATAGCCGCTAACTGCCAGTCTCCTTTCTCCGGCTACAGGGGTGGGTTGGGGTGGAGATCTCAGAAATGCCTCTAACCCGCATCCTTTTTCAGCCACCACTCCTGTGCTTGACTTAAGCTTACTGGGTCCGGAGCACTTCCCAAGGCCTGTCCTTTGACCTGTGGCCTGCCCGAGCAGATTGTGCCCACCCCAGGACCTGCCCCTCCAAGCAGGCCCCTTAACTGGGTTGGAAACCTCCGGCACCCCCCTTATACAGGCCTGGACCACTCTGCCACACCGGGAAAATGAGAGGGAGCTGCCACCACCCCTCTTCTGGATTCCTCTGGAGGAATCCTGCCACAAATCCTCCAGCCCTGGCGGTCCAAACCTACTTCCTATAGGCCCGGGACCCCCACCAAACTACCTCCTCAGGCACTCTCACTACCCCTTCTCCCACTGGAACCCCATTTACCCTACTTGACACTGGCAGACTGAGGCCCTCCCCACAGAGCACCCATTAACGGCGCCACATACTTGAAAATCACAGCTCTATCTCCCACTTACAAAGAGGGGGGGTCCCCCTCAAATCAGGCCCAACCCAGACTGACCAGCTCCTCAGCTCCTCCCTGCCTGCCTTCCTGCCATCTGCCAGCCAGCCTCCTATGTCTAATCTCCCCCAGAATCACATGCGCTGACCTCCTTTTGTGGACCATGAGACTGCCCCTAGTGGCAGTCTAATAACACTGCCCAGAACTGTGCCTTCCCCCAAATACCTATCAAACCCTTAAACCAAGGGGAGAGGGACAAGAGCGGGGTCCCTAAAGGTAAGTGTAAGACCCTCTCAAAGAGAGGGGGCTTACATATCAATATTTAAAAGGACTAATTTCAGCAATGGCGTTCAAGCAAAGGTTCCAAGCTCATAGCAACATATCCAGGATACGAACCCTGAAGCCCAGCGCTAACAACGCCAGGAGCAGATCTAGAGTTTTTCAGGGGGATAGCACTTTTGTCAAGAAGGTCACAGTTTTCCTGAAAAAATTTAACATTTTTCCTGTTTGAAGCTCAGATTAAGCTACTGTTTGCTGCTCTAAGGTGATAGTGGATGCTATTTTGCTACACTACCTGCTCTGCACTCATCTGTCTTGGGAAGAGTTTAAGACAGTTACGATGGAGGAGGTCTGTAGGAGGATCTTGGAGTTGTGGCCCACATTCTGTAAACTGGACCCAAGTTCAATGCAGCTACTAGTGAGCTGCATGGGACGTTTAGGTGCAGTGTTTGTGGGGATTGTCCATTGCTCCTTGCTGGAAACGGTCATACCAATTGCACTGAAAGATGCATTGGTGAAGCTTCCACTGAAAAGAATGTAGCCCCTATCCGGTGCCATCCTGGAGAAGGCCACAACCCCTGCCATGCAGGCCTGACAAATGGTCAAGGGTCTGAGTTCCCATAGCTGACCTACGGGGATTCTCTCCCAAAAGATAAAAATAAAATGGCGGTGCTTCCACCCAGAGTACATACTAGTGGGCCTGACTGCTTGCAGTGCAACCCCCTGGGATGTTGTACCAAACCCACCTCCCCAACAGTTACCCCAGGCATGGATTTACTATGTTCGAACCTCCCCACATTCCATTACACCATTTACATTTCCCATTTCAGATATGGTCACTAAAATTAGGCTCTGGAGTCAGTTCTACTCCAAAACAATAACATCTCAGTTTGTTTACAGGGGGGAGGGTTTAGGATGAGGGAAGTGGAATAGAGTTCAAGCATCTAAAGCTTTGTGTTTCCCCAAAATCACATTTCCCATTTTGATTTCAATCACATATTTCAATCATTGCAGCCACCAGATCTGTCTAACTAGTTAACTGCTGCAGGTGTAACCCAAGCCCAGACCCACAGGTCCCAGACCAATCTAAACCCAAAGTCCTGTCACTGGGTACCCAGATTTTAAGTTGCAGGCCTGAGATACAGCTGGCAGTCGGCGTTTGCGCACTTAAAGAAGTTAACTTTTTACATTCCTTTCTTTTGCTTTTCCTCCAGCCCTAGGGGGCATACTTAAACTATATACAATTCCCAGGGATTGCAGGGCAATTCCTGCCTTTACTCACGGTTCAGCGGGATCAATCCATGGATGGCACAGTTCGCTGAATTCCTAGGAATTGATGGAACACAGGCAGAACTGGGTTCCGATGCTTGAAACAGGGGGCATAGAGGCTGCAGCTTGCTCTTTCTTCCTTTTGCTTGCAGATCTTGCAGCTTGTCCCCTTCAGCCCAATACAGGCCCATTGCAGGGCACGTGTGCAAGGCCTGCCAACTACAGAGGACCCAGACCCCGGAGTGGCCCCACGGCCTGGCTCCCTCCGATCAGAATGTCCTAGCACTCAGGTACAAGACCCATGATCCCCTGCAGCGGCAGACCCCACTTGCAGTGGCGACTCTACGCCAGGGCACGTACCCCGGTAAAAAAATGCTGTACCCCAGTTGGTGCCCCATATGGTGCAAAGCTTCCCCCATAGTAACAATATATCAGTGCCCTGGCTGCCATTGGGTGTGCCCCAGCTGTGCCCTGGTAACCATTTGTGACTAGAGCTGCTACTACCCACTTGAAGGGGATTAGTGAGTTCCCCACCTGTCCCTGGGTGTCAGCAGAAACATTCAGCACATTTTCTTCTGCTTCTTCTCTCTTTCTTTTGTAAGCCCCAGGTGGCGCTATCCCAAGGGCTACTACCCCTGCCTGCTTGACTACTGACCGTCTGAGGGGCCTAGGTTATATGGCAGGTGCCTCCACCAAGAGGTCAAGGTTTGTAGTTTTTAGACTAGCTTGGTCACAGCCCTCTGGGACACTGAGACCCCCTTTTATTCCCTCTAGTGGCTCACACAATACACAGAAGTTACAGTCCCAATACTCCACATATACACACTGTTCATTCATAAAGTACCACTTACCCTCAAGACTGATTCTGAGGTTCGTCTCTGGGAACCCCCTGTAAAATAAGGTTAATCAACATACACAAACCAATACAATGCTTGATATGTAGGTACTGACACTTCAGACAGTTTAAAGTTTAACAACATCAAATCTGGTTTATTTAGAGGGAATAAAACACGGGAGGGGGAGATCAGGTTAATTGGCAGAATTAAATCACTGTACTGTGCACACATACAGAGTCTGAAAAGTCGCACTCTGGGTACCCAGGTGTGGGGGGGGTGCTAGCCAGGTCCATTGCCCGGGGTTGGCTGGCAGGTGCAGATGCACAGGGCCCTGTAGAAGAACATATATGCACATCACCCAGTTGTAATCCAGAGCCGGATGGCTCAGTCCATGAAGAAGTGAAACAACAATAATTAGATGACACACTTGTAATTGAAAACAGGCTGCAGGGGAATACCCTGATTTGTACTCACAATACCCAAGCTGAGAACCAGATGGTGGATGTTCTTCTAGACTGTCAGAAACAGCAGGGCATGGAGACAATGTCCTTGTGACTGGACCCCACTGCAGTTTATAGCAAACAGATTTAGTCCGAGACAAGCTGAGGTTTGCTTCCAGCTTCAACACACAGCACAGGGGATTGGAAATAGTGATTCCCCATAAGCACCACGCACATTCATATGTAAAAGGAAAGTACTATACTAGGCAGGCTGCTCGCACTTACTGCAAAATACCCGAGAGCAACACATAGCAGCTTCAGTTCCTGACAGACCTTGCGCGATTCAGCACTTTCTCCAGTCTTCTACAGGGTCAGCCTGGTTTCCATACTTCTGGTGCTTCTTTCTCCTCACAACTTGGATTCAGTCCAAACTGGCACTCACAATGGCTGCAGGCCGAAACTCAGGGCCTCACACGCGCTTCCTGCGCGAAACTATACACCGCAGAAGCATAGAGCTCCATCTCTCTTCACTGTCCCAACTGATCTGATCTTTCCAGTCACAGAGCAGGGCATTTCCTTTAGCTCCACACCATTCTGTTGGCTGGTTCTGCTGTCACTCACAGTAAGACTCCCTCTGTTGGTGAAAAAAGGCGCCAAGGTCAAAACTACATTTCCCAGAGTCACTGCTCATACAATCTCCCTGTGGCTGGCTCAAAATGGAGAGTCCCAAATTCCGATTCGTCCACATACTTTATTTTAAGGCCTCCCTATCATCCTGATTGGTCCAAGTCAACAATTCAGGACCAAAATGAAAGAGCTACACTGAAACAGTTCGTACTGAAATAAAGACAGGTTAGACAAACTACATTTTCTCAGTCACTCTAAATGATTTCTAGCAAACAGTTATATCTTTCAACAAGGCTCCCTCTGCACATGTAGCAATGGCAGGAACGAAGCGAATTGGCAGCAGCTTGGGTGGGATTCAAGCATTAAATACACAGTCCCCCCCCATACAAACTAATTAAGTCTGCAAGCAGACAGCTCTTAAAGAGACAGTACATGGAGGCTCAAATAGCACTCACTTGGAGCCACATTTAAACAGCTCAGACGCCGAACACTGCTCAGACTTGGAGCATTCAGGCAAGCTCCTGGAAGACTTTTGGGAACCCCCATTTGCAGGGGGGTTACACTTTGTCTGTCTTTTCTGCCACAGTGTGTAGCCACAGTAAACTGTCTTTTTTCCTTGCTGTATCTCAGGAGCAGACGGCAGGTACCAGACCCGGAAAGGCACCTGTCCATCTTTCTGCTCTCGCAGTCTGTCAATTTCAACACAGCCACATTTTCGGTCTGGCTCACACATATCTCCTGCACTCAAAGTCCCTTTTCTCACTGTGCAGGTACATAACAACTCTCCACGTGAAGAGGCTCACTCTTACTTTCCTTCTCTCAGCACATTTATATTGTCTTGTTCCTCATCATTCCTCTGTATTCCATCTTTTCCGAGGCTTGGACGCAACCTCTGTATTTTCCCATTCTTAGACACAACCTTTGTCCCTTTTCCAGGCTCAGGACACAACCTCTTTTTCCCTTTTCCCACCATGCGGGTGCATCTTCCATTCAACACAGATTCTTGCAACCTGCAGCTTTCCCTTTTCCATTCAAGCTGCCTTTATCTCACCACTGTGTGGTGTGCAACTTTAGAACAACACAGAACATCCAGCAACCTGCAGCTTTCCCTTTTTCTCTTCAAAGCTGCTTTTCCCTTTTCCTGATGGGGGCAGGTACTCCCTGCCCTGGGGGACAAATTGCTGGCAGCCCCCAGGCAGACCCATCCTGCAGTCCCATTTTCTCCAGGAGGGTCTCCCACCGAACTGACTCAAAGTCCAACAGTCCTTCTCTTTTGGGAGCTCTTTGGCAGCTCCCCGCTGGCTGGAGTCACTGTCCTCAAGGAAAAATTAATATGTATGAGGCTCCCTCAATGGTTCATTGGTGCTGAAAAAGGCACCTAAACTTTCCCTGGTATTTTCCCCAAAAAGTCCTTTCAAACAATCCCAGAGTCCTTGGCAAGAATCCTGGCTTGGTGGTTGGCTGGCTTGTGTCATGTGGCTGGTACAACATGGTGGCTGAAGTAAACAGTGTGCGCAGTTTACACAGAGTCCCAGATTTCAAGTGTCCCTGCAGCCAAACCCTTTACTTTTATTTATTTGTTTCCCCAGCATTAAGTAGCCACCCCTGAGCCCTGTAAAGCGACTGCACATCTTAACATTTCTTTTTACCCTGTTCCTTGTCGCTGCTGCCATTCTCCATAGCCCCTAGGCAGCTACACATCTCCCATTACTAGGTAAACCATTTCCCTTACTGCAGTTCATGTAGACATTTCTATTTATCTGATTTCCTACAGGACCACAGTATCCCCTTTTTTCTTGCGCACCCATACACTCTGTTTTCTTTATTCTTTTCTGCCTGTTGCTAGCACTGAGAACGTTTCCTCAGGTGCTAGACAGGCTTCCGGCTTTTCAAAGGGACACGGCCTCATTAATATTCATGAGGCAGCTCCTACATCCAGTGTGATCTGCACTCACAAAAACTGCTCCTGACTCTTTCCTGCTTCCTCTCTGGTTCTGGTAATGGTCCCGGTCCGAAGGACAGCCAAAATGGCTGCAGAACAGGCAAAAGAAAATGTGCTTCTGCACATGTGTGGAGCTTGCTGGCACCGCAGTGCCATTTTTTTTTATTTGGGGGTTGTTTTTTCCGGTCCCTCAACCCACCAGTTGCTCCCTTAGCCTCCAGGCTCCTCCGCCTCGGATGGGGCCTCCGGGCAGGAGACCCCTCCGCGGGAACACGGGTCATGAAGCCCTGACTTGCCCCCCTGGGTGGGGTCATGGGAGGGAGACCCCCCACTCGGTGGACTATGGTCTGACGAGGAGCGGCAGGGCAGTGACCATCATTTGCAGACAGCTTTTTGCTGCTTTTTCCCTTGGGGAGGGGACATGCAATGACACCAGTGTCTGCCTCTGCCAGGGGTCTTCAATGCACCAGGTACACTACCCCCTTCCCCCTGGAGAGGGACAGCAGTCTGTGGGACACTCAATCTTTCTTTCCCTGGCTGGCCCTCCAACTTCTGTCTTAGAACCCAGGATGTTGGCGCCGCAGACAGACGCCTTGTCACTGCTCCGGTGGGCCGGCCCGCAGTGCCATTTATAAAACTGGCAGCTCCACAAACTTGTTCCTCCGGCCCAGCTCTCACTTAAAAAAACATGCGGGGGCCGGAGGAGAGGACAGAAGACGGGGGCAAGCCAGGAAACTGGAAAAAAAAGAATGGGGTGGAACCAAAACCCCATGGAAACTAGCCTTTTTCAGGGGCTCACAGGTAAGCCCCCAACATGGGTGTTACAAGAAAATCTTTGGACCCAGATAACCTTTCAAATTTTCTACCTGTCTCTAAGCTTCCCTTTTCAGGGAAGGTCATTGAGAAGATTGTGGCACTGCAGCTTGAGGTGCACCTGGCAGCCTTCAGCATATACGAGCCATTTCAGTCCAAGTTTAGTCCAAGTTTAGGTCAAGGCACAGCACTGAGACTGCATTAGTCAGAGTACAGAATGACCTCCTCAGAATGAGAGATGGAGGGGAATAGTTCGCATCCTCTCTTTCTCTTCTCAGCTTTTGACACTGTAGACCATGGGTTGTTGGTGGATTGGCTGAAGGAGTATGAGTGACTCACTGGCAAAGTCATCTACTGGTTCGAGTCTTACCCCAGCGATAGGTCGCAGAGGGTGGTAATGGGAAGTTTCCTCTTGTGCTCTTTGCGCCTGTCCTGTGGGGTACCCCAGGGGTCAGTCCTATCTCCCATGTTGTTTGCAGTATACATGCTGCCTCTGGGGAGGATCATTGATGGTACAGCGTGAGTTTTCACTGCTATGCAGATGATATCTAGCTGTACTTGTCTTTTGCACCTGGGACACCTGACATGGTTGATGTGCTAAATGTGTGGCAGGTTGAAATCCAGGATTAGATGGCCTCTAGCTGGTTGAGACTTAGCCCACATAAGACTGCGGAAGTGATAACTAACCCAGGCTGGGAGTGTGTGTGTGAGTGTGTGTGTGCTGCCAAGAGGGGATTGGGCTTTGGCTCAGTCCCTCGAGACTGGAAGCCTACACTAAGGTGAAGAGTCTGGGGGTTCATTCTGGATGAAGGGCTGACACTTGAGGTGCAGGTGTTGGCAGTAGTCCAGAGCAGCTTTCACCATCTGGGGAACATCAGCCGGATCAAACCCCGTATCCCTCTGAATACCTAGCATCACTGGTGCATGCATTTGTGATATCCAGGCTCAATCATTATAATGCCCTGTACCTTGGTGTCAGTAGCTGTATGCTGCATGGCCTGCAGTTGGTGCAGGATGTTGGGCCCAGGTTGCTGATGGTCCTTCCATGGTCTTGCCGTGTGACCACGGTCCTGCACGAACTGCACTAGCTGCTGGAGAAATGGTGTATCACCTTTAAGGTCAGGTTACTGACCTATAAGGCCCTACATGGGTTGGGCCTGGGCTATCTGACAGATCTCCTGACTCTTTCCGACCAGCCTGCTCTCCCCACTTCATTGAGATGGGCCTCCTTTCAGTGCCCAGGGCGCGATTAAAATCGTCAGAGGATCGGTCTTTTGAAGGGGCCAGTCCCCTTCTGTAGAATTAATTTCCCAGAACCATGAGGGAGGCCCAATTGGTGGAAGTCTTTAAAAGAGATTGCAAAGAAAACTCTGTAGAGAGGCTTTTAATAATATTTGATAGCCCTCGGTTATATATTTATGACCGATGCAGTTGCTGATACCATTTTTATTGTAAATTTATTTGTGCTATAGTTTATCTATTTTTGTTTAATCTCCGTTTATAATGTTTTAAAATTTGTTGCAACCATATGGCACACTGAGCCTCTGGGGAAGGGCACCACATAAATGAAATACTACTACTGTACTACTAAAAGAAAATACCTTTTTAGCATGAAATAAAGATGACGATGCCCTTTGACTCCTGTGATGTCAGGACTGTCTGGATATGTTCCTAAGAGAAAGTTACAGTCAGTACAGGGGCTTTGATACAGTAGTGTGCCTGTATGTGATTTCTACTGGTTTGGTTTGCTCAAGTTTTATTTTTGACCATATTTGGACTTTACAGTCTGTTACAAAGTTCACATTACTGTTAATAATAATAATAAAAATTCCATACTACACAAGGACAATTAAAATAAATTCCCATGAAATAACATACAGCAAAATTTAAAATTTTAAGTGTCATGTTATGCCCCTAGATACTCACCACTTTCCTGTTCTCTCTTGGTGTACTTACGCCTAAGAAATCTGCCAATCTATGGACAATTATTGTAGCTTCAGACTCTAGCAAACATGTGATGAACTGATCTATTGGAGTATGTATATTTTTAACACTGGTCCCAACCATTTGTTTCTTCCTTCATTATACCATGTGCAGTGTAGTAGCTGATGGATATTATACAATGGCAAGAAAATTTCCAGGGCTCTGATTGGTCAGTGGGTGCCTGAGACAGTGATGTTATTACACAATAACATCACTGTGAGGATTAGTAGGATTGTTTGGATCTCTCTTCAGAAACAAAGATATAAATCTACTAAAACCTTTTTTAACTATTTTTTTTTTATTTTGTATAACATTGAACCATTGTATAATTGCAATAGCAGATTTCCAAGGTGTGTTATTGTGTAACATCACTCCTGTAGGGAAGCACTGGCTTTGCCTCGTGCTTCAACCCACCCCAGGAGTGACGTTATTCCACGATAACACACACCTTGTCATGCCTTATTGCTTAATTACTACCTGCTAGACTCCAGCAAAGCCTTCAGCTCAGTCCCACGTGGGAAACGGATAAAGAAGTGGGATGATCTGAGGGTGGAGGACAAGATTATGGGGTGAGTGAAAAATTGGTTAAGTGGGAGGACTCAGAGGGTGGTCCTAAATGGAGAACCCTCAGTGGAAAGGGGAGTTATGAGTGGGGTGCCCGAGGGATTGGTTCTAGGACTGATTCTCCTTAACATATCTATTTGTGATATGGGGGAAGGAAGTTCGGGGAAAGATATGTCTCGTCACGGATGACACTAAGATCTCTGAAAGAGTGGTCACCAAGGAGGGATAAAGACCAAAAAAAGCAGAAAAAAGATCTGGAAAATCTTGAGAGGTGGTTGAGGGTGTGGCAGTTGAAATTTAGTACAAAACAGTACAAGGTAATGCACATAGGGGCCAAGAACCTAAAAATGCAGTATAGAATGAATGGGTGGTAGTGGAGAGCATATCAGAGGAAAGGTACTGGGGGTGTCAATAATGGGAAACATGAAGGTATCGGCACAATGTAGCAGGGCTGTGGGAAAGGCAAATTGGATGCTGGGATGCATAGGGAGAGGGATCACTAGCAGAAGGAGAGAGGTAATACAGCTCCTGTATAGATCCTTGGGTTGCCCACACTTGAAATATTGAATGCAGTTTCGCAGCCCACACTTGAGAAAGGAAACAGGTTGGAGGTGGTGCAGAGGTAAGCCCCTAAAATTATATATGGGCAACAGGGTAGGTCCTTGGAGAAGCGCTTGGAGAATCTAAACATGTACTTGCTGGAGGACATGAGGCAGAAGTGCAACATGACTGAGATGTTCATGTACCTCAGAGGAATAAACAAGTCAGACACCATCAAGCTTTTTACCATGAGTGTTGACATAGGTACCTGGGGTAATTCCCTGAAACTGGGGGTGGGGGTGAGGGAGAGGAGGTTCAAGAAATACATCAGGAAGCACTTTTTTTTTTTTTTTACAGCAAAAGTAACAGAAGACTGAAACAAGCTTCCAGAGGAGGTCGTCTGGCTGAATCAGTAGCAGGGTTCAAAAGGAAAATGTGGGAGGGCTCAAAAGGGGAGGGGATAGTCACATGGAAATAGTGTTTGCAACAAAAGATAGCACACACCAATCCAGTATATTCAATCTGTTTATTGCACCTTATACTAAATGTGCAAAAAAGCTGTGCAACATTAAAGTGCAGAGACTCAGCGGTATGTGCCAGCATCACAAACCTTCCCTGCGTTTCAGAGTTATCTATTCCTTATACTGGGGGTGAGGTGCAATGGCCTGAACCAGTATTTAGTTACCTACTGGTCACATGATGAACTTTTCTACAAGTCAAATGACAGTTAAAATGCAAATGGAATAATTTCTAAGACTATTATTAACATTTCCATGAACCAAGATAGTTTCAGTGTACAGCACTGGAATATGTGCTTAAACATAAGCGGGGAGTGCCAAGACTGTGAGTCATGGTGGATATGCAGGTTAGGAGCTGTGGCGCCTGGTGGCTCAAACAAAGTGATTCACTTCAGTCCTTTTTTATAGTTTGCTAATATGGAGTAATTACAGTTTTGGAGTCGAACTGTGATGTTCTGAGTTTGAAAAGTAGCTTTGATATATCTATTTAAGGAGGCAGTATAGCGCAGTGGGTTAAGGCTCTGAACTGCAGATCTGGGTTTGAATCCCACAGCCACCTAGGTGCATACTGTGTGATCCTGAGCAAGTCACTTAACTTCCTTGTGCTCCCAGATAGCATCTGGAAACAAGCTTCGGCTTAGTGTGGTACTCCTGGTTAAACAATGTTCCCTTCCCTATTTTATTTTTATATGTCTCCTACAGCTTGGATTTATCTCCCTTTTTGTACTACATGACAACCAATAACACTGGAATGGAAACTTGTTGAGCACTCCAGTGAGTACACATTATACGTCCCATGTTCAAATAGAACAATGACATTTCCTGATGGTTTTTATTAAGGAAACCCACTGTAGTATATAATGAACTGGTTGGCCTCAATGAATCTGTCTGTTCCTCTCCAGCAGTCCATTCTCCCTCCCAACCCCTCGCCCCCTCCTCATCTCTCATTTGAGTTAGATCAACTTATTTTTATCGCCTTTAAACTGTAAAATTCACCCCACTTATTTTCATCCAGATAAACTGTTAGTACTTGGGACAAATAGGCTATTTGTCATATTATTTCATCATGGTAATTTACCATGTTTGAGTCTGTTTGTATGCTTTTTTACTATAAATGTCTATGTCAGGTTTTCACCTGTTATTTTTGTAATGCATCACTTAAAGAACAACTCTCTATTTTAATAAAAGGCTTAAAAGCACTAGATTTACACCAATTGTGTTTTAACTTTATTGTTTTTTAGTTTTTTTTTTACTTTCTCCTGCTGTTAAGCTACTAAATATTGTAGATAATGCGGCAATTATTTCGCTCAGTGTTTCAAAATATATCTGACTCTTCCCTGCTAACCACACAATTGCTGTGTGTGACACTGCAGTCTATTGCCATGGTGAGCTCTATGATGTTATAAACAAAGCCAAGGCACTGGGAGGCTAACAGGTGAGAGGCAAATGCTTTCTACACAGACATTTTAGATGGACTACCAAGATGTGCCATAAATCTTGGAAATGAACATTGAAAACAAAAAAAAACCTGCTCTCTAGTAAACCATAACAGCTGAAATGTCTTATTTATGAAATCATATGCTGAAGAGCAGAGTTGCTCTTGTAATATTTATGTCATTACATTGTTAAGACTTTAGAATGCTGTACTACCATTTAACTAAATATTACTGAAGTAATTTTGTTTTCCATTTTTGCTTTGTTCCCTGGCTGTCTTGGTCAGGGCTTCTCAGTTGACCCTTGTCGAGCCACTGCCTCCCCTGGCAATCACCTGGATCCAGTGACCCCCAGGGGAGGGCCGTCCTCCCCACACCCAGACATTCATTATCCAATATGGATTGGTGGTCCACGTGGCAGCGATTAGGGCAGGCGGGCGGAACTTCATGGAGCCTGAGTTCACTTTTCTTTTCCATTTTCTCCCTAGGTCCCCTGCCACAGCGGCATGTAAGTGTGAGTGTATAGAGGTGCATGCATGCCACGGAACCGTGGCTCCTCCCTTTTTGGTGCTCAGATGTCGGCACTGCCCCCAGACCTCCACCAATGGGCAGCCAAGGGCCAAGAAGGCAGAACTCCCCACTCCGGGAGAGGAGAGCAGTCCTCTGGATGCTTGATCTTCTGCCCCCCACACGGCCGACCCCTGGCACCCCAAGCTCATTCCCAAACTCGGGTTACCAGCAAGGCAGGAGATAAGGTGCACAGCACCTCAGCCCTCCATGCCACTGAGCCAGCTTCATTAAGGTGGCCGTGGGAAATGTGATTCAATAGAAAAGGGGACATGCAGTGTCTTGAATGCAGCAACCTGTCTTACTGATATAGGGCATGACAATTTAAATCAGAACTTCCTGGTCCAACAGCTCTCTGTTCCATTCATTTTAAAATGGTGATGGTATGTATACAGGACTCTTACTTGAATTAAATGTACTAGCACTTTTCACGTGCAAGCCCTCCCCCTCCCCATGTCTAGGGGTATGTCAGATAAATGTCCTGGGGAGGGGGCACTGTACAGCCAGAAAACACAGTCCAGAAAATAAAGATGCTCATTACCTGGTTCTTGCTTGTTGTGGGATGGCTACGCATTCCTGGGGAGCAGGCACCTTGCATCTGATACTGAGGAGGGAAATGCTGCAGGGGCAATGATCGTTAAAGGCACATACCGTGAAACAGTTATTATTAAGTAAAACCAATGTCCACTCTGGAATCAAATGTGCAAAACTGATTTAATGTAAAGATTTATTTGATGAACCACTCCATGGAGTGTGGGTGTTAAATGCCAACAGGGGGAACATCCTTGCAGGCACAGAACCTGACTATAAATCTGCATGCAATCTCTTTTTCCAACAGATTGGCTTGAACCTATGCAGTAATCCTCTTGATCTGAAGAGGCTACAATTCTTGACAGCAGCATTTAATTGTGGGTCGAAAAGGCCCCACACACATACTTGGACTATTAGCAGCACTTCCATTTTATATTCCTTCCTTCATTTCTTCCCAACAAACAGGCTTAATCTTAATCTCTCTCTCTCTTAGTTTCAATCACATTCAGACCGAGGTAGCACCAAGACAGCACAAATAATTTCTATTGTCCCAATCCCATTCTACATTTGCCTCCTAATCTTGGGGTTACTTCCATACAGGGGAAAACACTTTAAAGCTGAGACGTTCTTGCTTTCTATTACCGATGTTCACATTTAGCATGAAAAGTGCTACCAAACCCCCCCCGCCACCCAATCGCTGATACCACAGACCTGCTTTGGTCCCCTCAGGTGGTTATGCATACCCCTGGCCATCCCAGCAACTTCAGCCACTTTCTGCTTATGCAGCAATTTCAATTTCAGGACTGCTTTCACCCAGGAGACCCGTCTGATGTGCCACGCGGAGCACCCAGGCAGTCTGCCACCCCACCTGGGGTCCCATTCAGCTACGCCCCATGCAGGACTCCTCATGCCACCATAGGCTATGCAAACTAGAGAGCCCCAACACTGCAGCGGCCCCACGGACTGGGGGATAAAGGAGTAGTCTGCCACACTACACCCCCAACGATGCAGGCTGCCACCTCTGGACCTCACCCCAGGCCCCATCTGCAATAACATGCCTGACCACAGAAAACTCAACAGCGCCTAGGCTGCACTTGCCCACGGGCGAAAAGTTTTCTAGAAAAAGAGCCCCCATCAGTGCTTACCCCTACCAAGGTGCCAGAGATCACTTGGCGGGCTCCAGTTTCTTCAACGGGCTCCAGCTCCCATGCACAGCACTGATGGATCCTCAAAACACTAGTGGTCCACTGCTCCCCTGCCATCTATGGCCCGAACTGCCTCACAGCCACTGCGGGTCTTCGAGGGACGAGGGCTGGGGCGGCAAACAGCCCACCTCGGCCCCGCTGTGGCTCGCCAGCCAAACTGGCCGGCCAAACCCCTGACTCTCTCTTTCCAGTTTTCCCTTCCCTGGACTCTCCTTATGGCGCCAAAACCACCCTCCTTATACCCCTGGGGATGGGGCCCCCTGTGGCTACAGGCAGTCCCAACACCGCAGACCTACAGCAGGCACCAAAGCTTTCCTGTCTACCTTCAGGGAGTTAACTAGTAAGCTCCTGAAGGGTGCTTACACATGATTTTTTGAAGCCTCCATTTCCAGTAGAGAATATGGAAATGTTAATAGGAATAATTAAAGGGACACTGTCAACCCTTTTTGCATCATTTTATTTCTCACTGAAAGTCCACATTTTACGATTCCTTACCTTTTCTAAAATTTCTTGATGTTGTTGGTTGTTTTACCTGCTTCCTTTCTCAGTAGAACTGAAATGCACGGTAATGGGGTAATTATACCCGTCCTTGTTTCGTTTCAAATCCTTGATCAGCTCTTATTGTATACTTCCTGAACATTATGGACTCCCCTACAACAGTGTGGCCACGCATGATGCAACAGTCTCCTCTCCTTCTACTGCATCATGAGTGGCTATACTTTGTGGGGGGTGTTCCCAATTTCAGAAAACATGCAATGGAAGTTGATCAGGAAATGAAAACAAACACATTTTTATGCAGCAACACCAGTATGGTGGGTAGTCTGTTTTTCACTTTTAGAAAGAAGAAAGGAATCAAAATCAAACCACCAGCTACATCAGCAACCTTTACAGAATGTAAGCAATCATAAAATTTATTTTTTAAACTAGGGACAATTTGAGACCTAAGGGGGGTTGACAGTGTCCTGTTAAGTCTTAGAAATTAATACAATGCTGTTGCTATTAAAATTGCAATATGACTTGTAGAAAAGTTCATCTTGTGACTAGTATGTAACTATTTAAGACAAATACTGGCTTGGGCCACTAAACCTCACCCACATTAGAAGGAGTAGAGCACTCTAAAATGTAAGGGAGGTTTGTGGCACTGGCACATATCTAGGTGTCTTGGCACATTAATTTAGCACAGCTTGTTTGCACATTTAGCACAGGGTACAGTAAGTAAGTAATATGCCATGACAAGGTATGCATTATATGATTTTAATGCATGCCCTAGGGGTGTAGTAAGGCATGCAGCCAAAGACCAAGTGCTTGTACACCCCGGGAAGTGCACTGAAATCCTGTGATGCACATGCTGGAGTGGCTTAGTACACGTATAAAATGGCTTTGCGTACGTTTTTGGGGGAGGAAAATGAGATTCGACACCTGACCATGCGTTAATAGAAATATAACTGGACCCCCTATAATGACTGGCTATCCAGTCCTGATAAAATACCATTATAACCCACTGAATTCCGTAATAACTCGATAGTGGGTTATTACAGTGTTTTTCTCCTTGTGCTCTCACCTCTCTGAAGCATGAAGAAAGCACATTGTATTTGTGCGACTACGGCAGCTGCTCAGAGACACACTCGCTCACACAAATACACCTTACAGTTTTTGTCTCTGTCTTAGCCTTGCACCAGTTATTGTGAAAAATAATGCCTGTGCAAGGTTTGTCTTATGAGGATATTTCACACACCCCGGTTTTGAGCTTCGCTCTTGGGGTTTATGGATTATCACACACACCTCAGGTGTGTGAAAAATCCTCATAACACAAACCTGCACTGGTATTATTCTCTATTTAATGGTTAGGTGACGTCTCTCAGCCAATTAAGTTTCTAGATTTTGTCTTGCCCTTTATAAATATTTTGAATATAATGGTATAGTGTGCACTATCTTTTGCTGCAAGCACTATTCCTATGTACCTGTCCCATACCCTTTTAAACTTTCCCACTGTTTCATTTTGAATCCTCCCACTGTTTAAGCCCAGAAGACCTCCTCTGGAAGCTTGTTTCAGTCCTTCGTCATTTTTTCTGTTACAAAAAGCATCTCCTGACATATTTCTCAAACCTCCCCTGTCCCCTGCCAGTTTCAAGGAATTACCACTGGCACCCATGTCAAACCACTCATGGTGAACAGCTCACTTATATTCCACGGCAGTACTTGAACATCTCAATCATGTCACCCCTCTTTCTCCTGCCCTCCAGCAAGTAAATGTTTAGATCTTCCAAACGTTTCTCATAGGATCTACTCTGTTGCCGCTGTATTTTTTTAGTTTATTTTTATTTTAGTCTTTGGTAACTGGGTAAGGCCCACCAGGCACAAGTTCCTGTTGTCAGGGGTGACCTGGGAGCACTGGGAGGTTAAGTGACTTGCTCAGAGTCACACAGTATGCAAGTGGAGGTTGTGAGAATCAAACTCAGGTCTGGTCTGCTGGATGTATCAAGATCGTTCACACCTCGTTCCTCTAACCTCTAGGCTATACTGCCAGCCCAAAATGTATTATTTTAATGGCTCTTCTCTGTACCGCCTTTAACCTGCTCCTGTCGTTCCTTAAATGTTGGCACCAAAACTGCATACAATGCTTTCAAGTGAGGGCAAACCAGGTATCTATATAGGAGCTGTAGTACCTCTCTCCTTCTGCTAGTGATCCCTCTTCCTATGCATCTCAGCATCAGATCTGCCTTGCCTGCAGCCCTGCTACATTGTGCCGATACCTTCACGTTCTCTGTTATTACCACCCCAAGGGGAGGCTGCACCCTATGATGGCTGTGTTCCAGCTTTTTTGTTTAAACATGAGGATAATGCATATGCATCATCCCTGTGTTTAAACAGCATTATTCCCATGTTTAAACAAAAAAAGCTGGACCACCGCTGTCATAGGGTGCAACCCAAATGAACCTAGGAACTTCCTTGAGCTCTACTCCCTCTCCCCCTGCCAAGGGACTTAGTATTTTTCGTCTAAATGCCAGAAGCCTCCTCTCTAAATTGGATGCCCTTAAAGTGTGGACAACCCAGCACCCACCAGACATTCTCTGTTACTGAAACATGGTTATCTGCCAAAATCCCAGAATCCTCTCTCTTGCTCCATCCCTGAGTTTAACCTTTTCCGCCAAGACTGCGGTAAGCGAGGTGGTGGTGTAGCCTTGTATGTCAGACATAGAAACATAGAAGCTGACGGCAGATAAGGACCGCAAGGCCCATCCAGTCTGCCCATTTCTTTTTTCTACCTTATGAATGTGCCATCGGCCTTAGCTCTGTCAATGGCCTATCTATTCATACTCATCTGTATTGCTCCCTTATGCCTATCCCATGCCTGTTTGAAGCCCTGCACTGTATTCATATCCACCACTTCCTGAGGTAGGCTGTTCCATGCATCCACCTCCCTTTCTGTGAAAAAGAACTTCCTCACATTACCCCTTAATCGGCCTCACTCTAATCTCATGCTGTGTCCTCTTGTCCTGCTATTTTTCTTATATTGAAACATGTTAGTCTCTTTCACCTTGTTAATGCCCTTAAGGTGTTTGAATATTTCGATCATATCACCTCTCTCCCTCCTTTGCTAGTCTAGGGTATACATATTGAGCTCCGTTAATCTGTCCCTCTCCTGTTTCATCTCTTTTAAAGAATCTTGCCCCTCATCCCACAAACTTATCATCACCCTTCTAGCCCTCCCGTCCTCAACCCCTCTCTACATTGGCGCACAGCCAGTGTAGAGAGTGGTTGCAGACCAGAGGGACAGAAGGGTGATGGCTCCTCTGTCTCTGACCCCTCCTCAGTAGCTGAGATTTTCTTTTTTTTTTCTTTTGCTATCTTTTTTCTCCCATGGCTCCCGGTTGGCTGTACATCCCAACCGACCTCCCGGCTTGCACCCCGATATCAGGCCAACTTCCTCGATTTCCCCACTGCTAATCCCTGTGGCGGGGTGGTGAGGAGCCCCACCCCAAGCTCAACTCACCTTGAAAGGAACCAGACAGAGGAACGTTATTTGAGGTTGGGCCGCGGAGGTCAGAAGCTCACGCTGCCCAACCAGGAGCCAATTTTTCTAGTTCCAGTATTCCCTAGAGGGGGAGCATGCAATGATGCCAGTGATGGCACTGTGTATGCTCCCATACGCGCACCCCATCAAGTGTCTGCTCCGCCTCAACCCCTCTAGGTGCAGCATTGGTGTGCCAGCCCCCAGCCACCACTCAGGGCCAGGCATGCACCGACGTCTGGAACCCCTCCCTCCCAGGTAAGGAGAACTGTCCCTAAGATGCTCGATCCCACTCCTCCTCTGCCGACCCCCGGTGGCCTGCGCTCACTCCCGAACACGGATCACAGGCATAGTGTGAGGTGTGGCATCCAGCGCCTCAGCCCTCAGTGCCACCGGGCTGGCCATAGCTAGGATTTTCAATAAATTCTTTGCCACCTGTGCGCTCCATGATAACCCCACCCCACCTAAAACCTTTCCTGACTCACTAGTCTTCATCATCTCTTCTACCTCCTCCTACTCAGCAGATGGAGAACTCCTGCTTCTAGGTGACTTCAACCTAGACTGGCTCTCCCCTGCCTCTAAGCCTACCCTCTTAAAAACCCGAGGTCCTAAACTTCACACAGCTGATCCTTGAACCCACTTGTATAAACCCCCGCTCCCAAAACCACTCCCTGCTCAACTCGGTGTTATCCTCCCACCCCCACCGCATCACAGTCTCGGGCACCCTGCCAGATGCTCTCAATGATCACTGCATCACTTATTGCGTACATAAGATCCACTGCCCCCATGCTGTCCCTAAATACATTTGGTCCCGCCCTGTCCACACTCTTGACACAGCAGCCCTCTTCCAGGATCTCGACCAGACAGACTGGCAACCATTATTCCTAGCCCAGGATGTTGACTCCGCTTTATCCCTATCTCTAGCATACTTACCCACATCTGGAAGCTCCATGTCCCCTTAAAGAAAGCTAGAGTAAAATGTCACCATCATCCCTGGATAACAGCTGACCAACCTGCCAAATGCAGAGCCGGGGATAAAGCCTGGAGGCACTACAAAGTGTCTCAAACCCAGTCTGACCTGCAAGCTTACAAATCACTCAGAAATAACTGCACCAAAGCCATTCACCATGCTAAGGCTACATCCTTCAGGTCCCACCTGCAACACGGTCAAAACACACCTGCATCATTCTGGAAAGTGGTTTATTCTCTCCTCGACCCCCACCACCACCACCACCACTCAGCAGAACTGATGGCTCCCCTGTCTCTGACCCCTCCTCAGTAGCTGAGATTTTCAATAAATTCTTTGCCACCTGTGCGCTCCATGATAACCCATCTCCTACCCCACCAGACCCCTCTCCCTTCCCTCCTTACTTACCCTCTCCCACCACCAAGTTCTAGTTCCCGCCCTTCACTCCCTTGAAGTCTATACTGCTCTCACTGCCCTTAACCCAGCCAAGACTAGCCAAGACGGTCTCCAACCTAGACTTCTCAATATCTCTGTTCCTGCCATAGCTGTCCCTCTAGCCCACATCCTTTATCTCTCTCTCTCAACCTCCACTGTCCCCAAGGCCTGGAAGATTGCTAAGGTGTTACCTCTCCACAAGGGCGGTGACCCTTCTACTCCCGGGAAGTACCAGCCCATCTTGCTCCTCCCATCCCTAGCCAAACTCCAGGAGTCATTCATTCATTCTAGGCTCTCTGAGTACCTTGCCACAAACAACTCTCTCTCACCTGTGCAATCTGGTTTTAGAAAACAACACTCTACCATCTCCTCCTTACTGAGGGTCTCTAACTCTATTTACACAGCATTGGACCAGAGTCATATCACAGCCACTAATTTCATTGATCTAGTAAAGGCATTTAATTCAGTCTCTCACACCCTCCTGCTACAAAAACTTAACTCTGCTGGATTCGCAGACCTAGCTGTTAACGGGTTCTGCTCATATCTACACGATAGGCAGCAATCTGTCCAAATTGGCGACACACTGTCCTCCCCTCTTCCCACCCTTACTGGAGTCCCCCAAGGTTCTGTCCTCGGCCCCATCCTATTCTCCCTATTTATAAATGACCTCCCCTCCATCTGCAGCACCTCCAACATGCACATGTACATGGACGATTCCGTCATCTCTATCTCCAGCCCCTCCCCGATCAGTGTGCAGTCCCCTCTCCAGCAAGACTTTAATAGAGTGCAGACTTGGTTACAGTCAAACCAGCTGAAACTCAACACAAAACAAACTGTTGCCATGATGTTCAGCTCCAGACAGAAGCTGGCTCCCTCCAGTCCACCCCAGTTTTCTCTACTTTGGACAGCTCCCCTTTAGAGACAGTCTCTGCTTTTAAATACCTGGGAGTCTGGCTGGATAGCCACTTAGATTTCACTACCCACATTGACTCCATCCGTACCAAACTCCAACCTAAGCTCGCAGTCCCACCATAACATAGAAACATAGAATTTGACGGCAGATAAGGACCGCTTGGCCCACCCAGTCTGCCCATTTCGCTACCTAATGGATAAGCTGCAGATCCTAGTTAACCAGCAGCCTACTTCTTCCCACCCCAACCCCCTAGAATTGCCTTATGACTGTCCCATGCATGCTTGAATTCCACCACTGTTTTTGACTCCACAACCTCCTCCGGAAGGCCATTCCATGCATCCACAACCTCTCTGTGAAAAAATACTAGCCTTACATTACCTCTGAGCCGCCCCCCATCTTCAAATTGTGCCCCCTTGTTCTTGCGCACCTTTTTTTGAAAGATGCCCCTCTTGGACTTTGTTGATTCCCTTGAGGTACTTGAAAGTTTCTATCATGTCCCTCCTCTCCCTCCTTTCCTCGAGGCTATACATATTCAGCTTCTTAAGTCTGTCTTCATATGTCTTCCGGTGCAGACCCTGCACCATTTTAGTTGCCCTCCTCTGGACAGCTTCCATCCTGTCTCCAGAACTGCACGCAGTACTCCAGATGGGGTTGCACCAGCTGTCTGTACAGAGGGATAACAACTTCCTGTTTTCTACTGGTGATGCCTCTCCCTATGCATCCCAGTATCCCCAAGCCCTCCTTGCTGCCCTCTCACATTGCTTGCCTACCTTTAGGTCATCTGATATGACTACCCCAGGTCCCTTTCCATTTTGTTGTTGTTAGTATTTCACCCCATTGTGTACCCTTCCCTGGGTTTTGTTTCCCAGGTGCATTACCTTCACTTCTTAGCATTGAATCTAAGCTGCCATACATTTGACCATTCCTCTAACCTTGCCAAGTCCCTTCTCATCCTTTCCACCCCACCTTGTGCATCAATTCTGTTGCAGATCTTTGTGTAACCCCTAGATGGCGCTATCCCAGGGGCTACTACCCCTGCCTGATTTGCCACTAACAGGTTGAGGGGCCTGGATCCAATGGCGGGTGCCTCCACCCAGAGGTCAGGGTTTACAATAGTTAAACTAACTTGGTCACAGCCCTCTGGGACACTGCAACCCCCCTTTCTTCCCACTAGTGGCCCACACAATACATCAGAATTACCTTTGCAGTATACACTTACCCCCAGGACTGGTTCCGGCACTGGGACCTCCTGTGAAATAAGATACAGTGCAACAATCACAGTACAGTACTTTAACATAGACAAATACCTCAGGCAGTATAACTTTGCTGAAACAAGCAGCTCTGATTTATTTAGGGGGATATAGCAAGGACAGGGGGAAATCAGGTTAATTAGCTTATCACTCTACTCATCTACCTATGGCTCTGTGCACAGGCCTATCCCTATCAGTTACTGTCCCTGGGTACCCAAGCCCTAGTGGCTAGTCCAAACCGTGGCAGCTGGTAGGGGCCCTTTCACACAGAGAAAGGAGAATTAAACAGTCAGCAGTGCAGTAATTCCATTTGGATTTAATGTGGCAATTCAACAGGGAGGCGACCCTGAATTAGTACTCACGACCTCCAAATAAGATAGGGTCCTTCAGTGTCAGCAGGGCTACTCTTGAGCTCCAAGAGACTCCTCACACATTTATATGGTAAACAGTCACAGGCAAAGTCACTTAATGGCAGCAGGATTCACTTGAGGTACACAACCTCTTCACACATTTATATGGTAAAAGAACTATACCAGGCAGGCTGCATCTGTATCCGATCGCAATTACTGCACAATACCGGGAGAACACACAGCAGATTCAGTTCCTGACAGACCGAGTGCAATTTTCAGCAGTTCTTCCAGTCTTCTACAGGGGTGAGCCTGGTTTCTACTCTTCAGATATCCTTTGATTCTCTTCACAGGACAGATTCAGTCCTAACAAGCTGCAGACCGGAACTCTGGACCTTACACATGTTTTTGACTAAAACTGTGCACTGAAGGAGCACAGGTTCCTTTCCCTTCACTGCCAAAGCTCAACTGAAACTCCAACAGACAAAACCGGCACTTCCTTCGAGTTCCTCCCAGTTCTTGACTGGATTGGCTGTCACTCACAATAGACTGCTGCTGTTGGTCCAAAAGGCGCCAAGTCTAAACTACATCTCCCAGAGTCACTGCCCATACAATCCTCTTGTGGCTGGCTCAGATTATGAGTCCAAGTTCTGATTCGTCCAAGGCACCATTTAGAGCTAGCTTACCCCACACTGATTGGTCCAGTTCAGCAGTTCAAAACCAGAATGGGGAACTAGGCAGACACAGTTCTGACTGCAAAAGCAGGTTAGACAAACTGTAATTTCATTATTACTGTAAATGATTTCTGGTAAACAGTTACATCTTTCAGATAGGTTCCATTTGCACTCCTAGTGACTGCAAAATGGAGTGAATTGGCAGCAGTTCGAGTGGTACTCAAGCAGAGAAATACACAGTCCCCATACAAACTAATTATGTCTGCAAGCAGACAGCTCTTAAAGAGACAGTACCAGAGGTTCTAAAACACTCACTGATAAATGGCTTAAACGCCAAACACCATTCAGGCTTGGAGCATTCAAGCAAGCTCCTGGAAGTCTTTTGGGAACCCCATTTGCAGGGGGTTACATTTTGTGTCATCTGCAAAGAGACATACTTTTCCTTCCAGTCCCTCTGCAATGTATGCTTATAAAGACATTTGAAGAGGACCGATCTAATACTGAACCCTCACGGTACCCACTAGTAACTCCCCTTTCTTCAGAGTGGACTCCATTTACTATTACTCTCTGTGTCCTATTCTCCAGCCAATTCTTTACAGGCTGTCATCTTGGGACCCACTCCCAGGCTGGCTAACTTGTATATTAATCTTTTGTGTGGGACTGTGTCAAATGCCTTGCTAAAGTCTAGGTAGGCCATGTCCACGCCCTCCCTGATCTACTACTTTGGTCACCCAGTCAAAGAAATCTATCAGATTTGTCTGGCATGACCTTCCTGCTGTGAATCCATGCTGTCTTGGGTCCTGTGCCCCTCTGGCCTCTAGATACTCGACAATTCTTTCCTTCAGAAGTGATTCCATCATTTTCCCTACCACTGAGGTTAAACTAACAGGTCTATAGTTTCCTGCTTCTGCCTTGCTCCCACTTTTGTGAAGGGGAATCACATCTGCTCTCCTCCAGTCCTCGGGTGCCACCCCATCCTCCCATGATTTGTTAAAGAGGGTAGTCAGTGGTGTCACTAGTTCTACCCTTAGTTCTTTTAGAATTCTGGGATGAATCCCATCAGGCCCCATTGCTTTGTCCACCTTCAGTTTTAAGAGTTCTTTCAGAACCCTTTCTTCTGTAAATGGGCTGGTATCAACTTCTGTATCCAGAGTGTTTCTACTGTTTGTTTTAGGTACCTCCCCCTCTTCCTTTGTAAATACTGAGCAAAAATAGTTGTTTAGTATCTCTGCCTTTTCACAGTCACCCTCTGCCCACCCTCCCTCCCCTTTATTAAGCCTCACTATCCCTCCCTTCATCTTCCTTTGCTCCCTGATGTACCTATAAAAGGTTTTATCCCCCTTCTTAACTGAGTTGGCTATCTTTTCCTCGGTTTGGGCCTTTGCTGTTCTGACTGCCTTCCAGCTTCCTTTGCTTTAACTGATACAGTTCTCTGTCCTGCTCCTTCTGTGATTCCTTGTACTTCCTGAATGCTTTCTTTCTCTTGAACCTTCACTGCCACTTCCTTTGAGAACCATAGTGGTTTCTTACATTGTTTCGTTTTGTTTATTTGCTTCACACAAGGCTTGTTACCTCTGTGATGGAAGTTTTATTATTCCCATTGTTCTTTCACCCCTCCTTCCTGCCCATTTGCTAATGCATTCCTTAGGCACTCACCCATTTTGACAAAGTCAGCCCTCCTAAAGTCCAGTACTTTTGCCTTTGTATGAATGACTCTATTGCTGTGTTTATTGTGAACCATACTGTTCGATGGTCGCTAGTTCCCAGATTGCTACCCACTTCTACATTTGTGATCCTCTCTTCATCTCCATTTGAGAGAACCAGGTCTAAGATTGTTCCCTCTCGAGTGGGCTCCAATACTAGTTGTCTAAGGCATGCCCCTGTAGGGCATCTAGAATAACCCCACTCTTCGAAGTGGCTGCTGCAACTGCACTCCAGTTAACATCTGGCATATTCAGATCACCCATCAGCAATATCTTCCCTTTTTCTGCCATTCTAAGTATACTTTCTATCATTTCCTTGTCCATTTCCTCCCCTGAAGAGGTCTGTATCTAACCCCTGTGTGGATTGTGGTGCCATTGCCGGTCTCCAAATTTACCCACAGTGCTTCTTCTCCTCCCTGTTTACCCTTTTGTTCTGTTGCTTTGATTCCTTCCCTTATGTAAAGAGCTACTCCTCCTCCTCTTTTACCCACCCTGCCCCTCCTGTAGATAGTGTATCCTGGTATGTTTACATCCCAGTCATGCTTCTGTGTGTACCATGTTTCTGTGACTGCCACGATATCCAGATGTTCCTCCTCCATCAAGGCCACTAATTCAGGAAGCTTGTTACTCAGACTACGGGCATTGGTACTCATTGCTCTCCATTCTTTGATGGCTTTACCTTCTGTTGCAGTATCCCCCACTGACCTTTCTACCTCAGTCTTTTTCTCATTTAGTACCCTGTTTTGTAGGGAGAGGCTGGGATTTTCCTGCTGCGTATCAGTGCCTCCCCCCTTGACTAGTTTAAAATCTTGCCAATGAAGCATTTAAACCGATTGCTCAAAAGACGTGTTCCCTTCCTGGACAGATGCAGACCATCCTGCCAGTATAGGCTGGTGTCCCTCCAGGTGGCACCCCAGTCCCCAGTGAAGCCAAACCCCTGTGCTCCACACCATTTTTTCAACCATTCATTAAACTGCATGGTGCAAAGTACCCTCGCCTCACTCATGCCATTGACAGGCAGCACCTCTGAGAGGATACTGTGTGTGCTACTTGTCTTAGGCCCTTCCCCAATTCTATAAAGTCCTTCTGCACTGCTCTAATCTCATGATGAGCCAAGTCATTTGTCCCTAGGTGGACAATGACGTCCAGCTCAGACTCCAGTGCAGCTGTTCTCGTGATCCTGAGGATGCGCTTCCTGTCCCTCCAAGCCATGGCACCAGGCAGGCACCTTACTTCAGTTTTCCCTGCTCCCCCCAGTTCTATCCAGCTAATAATTGAGTCCCTCACCAGAAGCCCTCACAAAACAATCAGCTAAAAGCTCTGACCCACCGCTGCAATGAGTGCCTTCCTGTCAGCAAGATGCCCTACACAACAATGTGACAGAGAAAATACCCTGCTAATCAAACAGAGAAAAATCCAGACATCCAAGTCAGACACAGGTAAACCTCCCCAGCCCCAAAACAGCCTGGTGGTTTGTGCTCTGAAAGCAGTCAGCCCCAAACTAAGTCAGCTGTGCTTTAAACTCTTCCTGTACTGAAAATCTTAAGAATTAAGCCAATTGATTGACTAATTACACCTGTGATGTAAGCAGGCCTTTCAATGTAGGCAGTCTGCTATGTCTGATTCCAATACACAAAATCTTTCAGTGAAACCAGGGATAAAAACTTAACATCTCAGCCAGCAGGACACTTTTAAAATGTTGCAAAAATATCCTTCCAAATCCTAGGTCTCAACCCCAACAATAAAGCAAATTCAGTTGTATCTCACTCCCGCTGGTTATATAATTACTACACTTTTAATGGAATCCTGCAATTCTCTGCTTAATGCCAATAAGGAAAAAAAAATGAAACTTTCTGTAGAAAGCGTAGCTCCCTGCTTTATAATATTATGCCTTACCAGGTTTCCAGCTCCTAAATGGAGTTATAGTTTGTTCTTTGCAGTGTAGCAAGGTTCTCAGCTTCCAGATAAATCAAAGTCAGACTGACTGACCATAAAGATAGTCTACCTCTCTCTACCCATTGGGAGCTTGTATCTAAAATGATCCCACCCATCATTGACTATGCCAACGTGGTCTACTGCACCGCACCTGTCACTTCTCTCTCCAGACTGGACACTCACCTGAACTCTTTCTGATGTTTCACCACTGCTACCCTTTCCCTTACTTACCACTGTCTTCTCTACTCTGCGCTCCCTCTTGCTCCTCTATCTCACGGAAGGATGGTTCATTGTGCCTCCCTTGTAGTTAAGTTCTGGTTTGGGACTCTTCCCCCCCCACCTCTCCTCCTGCCTCTCTCAGGCAACCTTCTCAACTTACTCCCTACACCATAGAAACCCTCATTCTTTTTCCTGACCTGCACCTGCATGCAGCTGCTGGCCAATCCACTTTCTCCTATTGTCTCCCACTTCTCTGGAACAAACTCCCCTCAGATCTTCACCTGTCCTCATCTTCCTCCTCTACCAAAAGACTCTTCAGACTTCTCCCTTCACCTGGGTGCCTGCAATGTTTTACTATCCCCACTGTTTCCTGAGCAACCTTTCTCCCTTAGCCCAAGTGTCATGGTCACCACTCACAACTTCCTCCTACTAGGTGCAGGGTTGTATGCCCCACCCCTGCCAAAGTTAATCTGAGTTTTCTTCAAGCCAAGTGTATCTATCCTGAAGTGGTTTAGCAGTTTGTACCTGCACTGTGCTTTATTTCCTGTTTTTGACTGTATATTACCATAACTGGATTTTGTACATTGTGGCTTTCACTTGTTTTGTACCAATGTTGTATATCAATGTTACCTTTTCCCCAGGTCACACCTGGAAATGAGCCTCGGCTCAGTGTGCCTTTCCCTGTTACCAAATTTTAAATAAAAAATAAATAAAACCCAGGGCAGTTTTGTTGGGGACTTCTAATACTCTGCCACCACCTGGTTACACCAGGAAGCCACCTTTGGCCCTGCTCAGGGTCAGGAAGGTCAACACCATAACTACTGATAGAGTGAACTTGGGACATAGACTGCAGACAGGATCCAGCAGAAATAATACAAATTACCTTGTTAATAATGAGACGGTCACTGGTAAATATATTCTTTACTAGAAGATACTACAGGTATTTACAAACAGGATATATTTACAGTATGACAAACGGTTTACACGTTTACTGAGAATAGAAAATAAAGTAAGTTAAACAGACAGATGATTTGTCAGAAAAAACCTCAAACTTTAGCCTCACCTAAAGTCTCTTTACCTGCTGCTAGCTACAGAAGACATTCCCCCTAGGCTGTGCTTCCTTACCAAGCTAGCTTCCGACAGGGTCACTTTCTTTAGTTGTGAAATGTCAGACAGAGAGAGAGAGATGGGTGCCCAGCTCCCCAATTTATGTGCTCAGGGCTGTAGTGGAATGACCTTTTCCTTGAGTGACAGTTCCCACAGTATCCCCACCCACCTGAGTGTGTGTGTTTTTGTGTGTGTGTGTGTGTGTGTGTGTGTGTGTGTGTGTGTGAGACCTCACCTCCTTAGCACTTCCACGCTATCTGCAAGGTTTTACTACACACACCTGGGTCCATTGCCTGACATGGGAACATATCCCAGGAAAGACTCCCCACTGAGATTATGGCTCAATTGTCTCCTCCCTGCTCATCCTATCAGCAATTACTACTAACCTTCCCATGAGAACATCGACACCTCCACAGTGGTTGACCAGCTCTCATAAGTTGCCTGTACATGCGACCTGGCAGCCATCTTGTGTCCAGCCCAAACAGAACCTGCAACAAAAGAATATTTAAACTAACAGAAAGAGAATAAATGAATCTGGTCACATTTTGTTTCACATCCCCCCTCCCCAGAAAATGAAGGCATGTCTCTTTTGGGTGACTCCCAAGAGACACTGCCGTTCATGCCGGGGAGTGCCTAAAGCAACGTGCCATGCACATAGCCCTGTCTTGACAGTCCATCTACATTGACATTCTGTGTACCACTCCAGTCCTGGATGGTCATGTTATAAGACTGTAGTATCAAACTCCAGTGCAATAATTTTGTATTTTGCCCACTAGTCCTATGAAGCAGTGTCAGAGGATTATGATCTGTGATAACAGTGAACTCCCACCTGTACAAATATGACTTCAACTTCTGAAGGGCTCACACTATCCCTAGACACTCCCTCTCAATTGTGGCATATGCCTCCTCCCTGGGCAGAAGCTTTTGGCTCAGATACACCTGGGGTGCTTCCCCCACTGTGGTGTATCCTGGCTCAGGACAGTAACCAGACCATGGTCCGAGGCATCCACATGCATGATGAACCTGAGGTCATAACTGGGGCTAGTGAGCATGGTTGACCCACATAATGACTCCTTCTACTGTCGGAAGGTAGATTCACAGTCCTCTGTCCAGAGAACGTTCTCTGGCACTTTCTCTTTTGTCAGGTCTTATCAGGGCCTTGGCCACATCATTATAGTGAGAAACAAACCTCCTGTAGTACCCAGCTGTCCCCACAAATGCCTTTACCTGTTTCTTCATAGCAGGGGTGGGCCAGGCCCAGATTGCATCAACCTTCACAGGTTCTGGATGAATGCATTCACTGCCTATCCGGTGCCCATGGTAGGACACTTTGGCCATGCTTACTTGCCATTTTTTCTCCTTAACTGTCAGCCCTGCAGTCTTCACTCTATGGAACACCTCCCTCATGTGCCTGCTGTAATCCTCCCATGTTTAGCTGTAAATGGCTATGTCATCCATGTATGCCAATGCATATTCACCTGCCGCAGACAGAATGCGATCCACAAGCTGCTGGAAGATTGCAGTTGCATTCTTCATCCAAAAAAAAAAGAGGAGGAGGAGTAGCTCTTTACATAAGGGAAGGAATCAAAGCAACAGAACAAAAGGGTAAACAGGGAGAAGAAGAAGCACTGTGGGTAAATTTGGAGACAGGCAATGGCACCACAATCCGCACAGGGGTTGTATACAGACCCCCTTCTCAGGGGGAGGAAATGGACAAGGAAATGATAGAAAGTATACTTAGAATGGCAGAAAAAGGGGAGATATTGCTGATGGGTGATCTGAATATGCCAGATGTTAACTGGAGTGCAGTTGCAGCAGCCACTTCGAAGAGTGGGGTTATTCTAGATGCCCCACAGGGGATATGCCTTAGACAACTAGTACTGGAGCCCACTCGAGAGGGAGCAATCTTAGACCTGGTTCTCTCAAATAGAGATGGAGAGAGGATCACAGATGTAGAAGTGGGTAGCCATCTGGGAACTAGCGACCATCGAACAGTATGGTTCACAATAAACACAGCAATAGAGTCAAGCCATACAAAGGCAAAAGTACTGGACTTTAGGAGGGCTGACTTTGCCAAAATGGGCGCATGCCTGAGGAATGCACTAGCAAATGGGCAGGAAGGAGGGGTGGAAGAACAATGGGGAATAATAAAAACTTTCATCACAGAGGTAACGAGCCTTTGTGTGAAGCAAATAAACAAAACAAAACGATGTTAGAAACAACTATGGTTCTCAAAGGAAGTGGCAGTGAAGGTTCAAGAGAAAAAGAAAGCATTCAGGAAGTACAAGGGATCGCAGAAGGAGCAGGACAGAGAACTGTATCAGTTAAAGCAAAAGGAGGCTGGGAAGGCAGTCAGAACAGCAAAGGCCCAAACCGAGGAAAAGATAGCCAACCTAGTTAAGAAGGAGGATAAAACCTTTTATAGGTACATCAGGGCGAAGGAAGACCAAGGGAGGATAGTGAGGCTTAATAAAGGGAGGGAGGGTGGGCAGAGGAGGCTGTGAAAAGGCAGAGATACTAAACAAATATTTTTGCTCAGTATTTACAAAGGAAGAGGGGAGGTACCTAAAACAAACAGTAGAAACACTCTGGATACAGAAGTTGATACCAGCCCATTTACAGAAGAAAGGGTTCTGAAAGAACTCTTAAAACTGAAGGTGGACAAAGCAATGGGACCTGATGGGATTCATCCCAGAGTTCTAAAGAACTAAGGGTAGAACTAGTGACACCACTGACTACCCTTTTAACAAATCATGGAGGATGGGTGGTACCCAAGGACTGGAGGAGGGCAGAAGTGATTCCCTTCACAAAAGTGGGAGCAAGGCAGAAGCAGGAAACTACAGACCTGTTAGTTTAACCTCAGTGATAGGGAAAATGATGGAATCACATCTGAAGGAAAGAACTGTCGAGTATCTAGAGGCCAGAGGGACACAGAACCCTAGGCAGCATGGATTCACAGCGGGAAGGTCATGCCAGACAAATCTGATAGATTTCTTTGACTGGGTGACCAAAGTAGTAGATCAGGGAGGGGCTGTGGACATGGCCTACCTAGCCTTTAGCAAGGCATTTGACACAGTCCCACACAAAAGATTAATATACAAGTAGCCAACCTGGGAGTGGGTCCCAAGATGACAGCCAGGGTAAAGAATTGGCTGGAGAATAGGACACAGAGTAATAGTAAATGGAGTCCACTCAGAAGAAAGGGAGTTACTAGTGGGCCGTGAGGGTTCAGTATTAGGATCGGTTCCTTCAATGTCTTTATGTTTACATTGCAGAGGGACTGAAGGAAAGTATGTCTCTTTGCAGATGACACAGAGATCTGCAACAGAGTTGATGCACAGGGTGGGGTGGAAAGGATGAGAAGGGACTTGGCAAGGTTAGAGGAATGGTCAAATGTATGGCAGCTTAGATTCAATGCTAAGAAGTGCAAGGTAATGCACCTGGGAAACAAAAACCCAGGGAAAGAGTACACAATGGGGGGTGAGATACAACAACAAAAATGGAAAGGGACCTGGGGGTAGTCATATCAGATGACCTAAAGGTGGGCAAGCAATGTGAGAGGGCAGCAAGGAGCTGGGGATACTGGGATGCATAGGAGAGACATCACCAGTAGAAAACAAGAAGTTATTATCCTCTATACAGACAGCTGGTGAGACCCCATCTGAGTATTGTGTGCAGTTCTGGAGACCCAATCTCCTCAAAGACATAGACAGGATGGAAGCTGTCCAAGGAGGGCAACTAAAATGGTGCAGGTCTGCACCAGAAGACATATGAAGAGAAGACGAAAGGAGCTTAATATGTATAGCCTCAAGGAAAGGAGGGAGAGGGGGGACATGATAGAAACGTTCAAGTACCTCAAGGGAATCAACAAAGTCCAAGAGGATAGCATCTTTCAAAAAAAGAGGTGTGCAAGAACAAGAGGGCACAATTTGAAGATGGGGGGGGCGCTCAGAGGTAATTTAAGGAAGTATTTTTTTACAGAGAGGGTTGTGGATGCATGGAACGGCCTTCCGGAGGAGGTTGTGGAGTCAAAAACAGTGGTGGAATTCAAGCATGCATGGGACAGTCATAAGGCCATTCTAGGGGGTGGGGGTAGGAAGAAGTAGGCTGCTGGTTAACTAAGATCTGCAGCTTATCCAGTAGGTAGGGAAATGGGCAGACTGGGTGGGCCAAGCGGTCCTTATCTGCTATCAAATTCTGTTTCTAAATGGCATTACTCAGAATTTGAATACGACAAATGGGGTGATGAAGGCAGACCTCTCCCTGGCTGCAGGGGTTAGGGGTACCTGCCAGTAGTCTTTTTTCAGGTCTATTGTGGTCAAGAACTGGGCTCCCCCCAGCCATTCCAAAGTCTCATCCCTTCTGGCATGGGGTAGGCATATGACTCCATGCAGCTGTTGAGCCTCCTGTAGTTGCCCCATATCCATGTAGTACTGTCCTTCTTGGGGATCAGGACCACGGGCGAGGCCCAGGGGGCTACTGGACTACTGGATCACTCCAAGAGCCAGCATCTTCCTGAGTTCCTCTTGCATGGTCTGCTTAACTACCTCTGGTACCCTGTAGGAGGACTGCCTCAGTGGCACTTGGGTCCCTGTGTCCACGTGGTATTCAGCCATCGTGGTACACCCCGGTTTCCCTGTGAACATGTCCCCAAATGCTCGCAGCATCCTACTCATCTCCTGTGCCTGGGCTGGTGTCAGCTGCCCTGAGAGGGTGAGGTTATCCACTGCGGATCACTCCCACACCTTTCCAAGGAGGTCCACCAAGGGATCAGCCTCATTTGCCTCTTCTGGCATACTGCACACAGCGAGGACCATTTCCTCCCTAATGTTGTAGGGCTTCAACATGTTAACATGATATACCCTCTGCCTGCATCTTCTGTCATGCAGTCCTACTACCTAATTGACCTCACTTACATTCCGGATTATGGAGAATGGGCCCTCCCATGCTGCCTGCAGTTTATTTTGTCAGACTGGGACAAGGACCATCACTCGCAGTCTGACTTTGTACTCCCAGGCTCTGGCTCCACAGTCATACTAGGTTTTCTGCCATTGTTCTGCAGTAGCTAAGTGTCCCTGGGTGAGCCCCATGAGCTCCTTAAACTAGGACCTGAATTTCAGGACATACTGCACAACAGATTCCTCTTGGGAGGCAAGGTCACCTTCCCATTCATCCCTGACTAAATATGGGGGCTTCCTCACCGTGTGACCAAACAGGAGCTTGAAGGATGAGAACCGTGTGGACTCCTTTGGGACTTCCCTGTATGCAAACAGGAAGTGGGGCAAATATTTTTCCCAATCCCACTTGTGATGGTCAGCAAATGTCCTGGTCATAGTTTGAGGATCCCATTGAACCGCTCAACCAGGCCATTTGTCTGAGGATGATTGGGTGAGGCACGGAGCTGCTTCACCCCACACTTCTCCCACAGAGCAGTCATTAATGACGACATGAAATTCGTCCCCTGATCTGGACAAAATCTCCTGGGGAAATTCCACTCTGATAAAGGTTCCCAGTAGCGCATCAGCCACTTTTTCTGCCTCAATGGAGGACATTGCCACTGTCTCGAGGTTCTTCATTGCATAACCCTCGACAACCAGTATGTATCTTGTGCCCATGCAACTTGGGGTGCTCAAGGGGCCCACTATGTTCACAGCTATCCTCTTAAATGGTTCATCAATAATAGGCAGGGAATATGAAGGCGTTGGCACAATCTTAGTAGGGCTGTGGGAGGACTGAAAAGGGCACAGTCCTAGAATTATACAGGCTTGGGAAGACTAGATGGAGCACTATGCCTTTATCTGCCATTGTTTTTTTTTAATGTATACTTTATTAAGGTTTTCCAGTTTATATGTAGAGCTTGAACAAGCTGCATCAGAAACAATCTCCCAACCTGGCCAGAGCAGCTGTGTCCTAGTTGTTCCTTGGATTACAGACTAATTATATAAAACAGAGATTATTAATCTGCTGTCATTTTCTTTGATTCTATAATCACAGTTGGAATCCAACTTTTCACTTGTATTCTTTCTTTTATATATTTTCTGCTAGCTTGTATATATTTATTGTATTGCCCAATGTGCAGTCCCTAGAGCTTGGAAAATGGCCAAGGTCATCCCTCTGCATAAAGGTGGGATTCAGATGCATCCATTCCACCTCCTCCTCCTTGCTTCACCTCTCTAATCATATCCATTCTGCCATGGACAAGGGCCATCTCACATTGGCAATCTTCATTGACCTAGCCAAGGCCTTTGATTCGGTCTCCAACAACCTTCTCATACATACACTGTCCTCCATTGGACTCTCTCCCTCCTCCACTAACTGGTTCTGTTCATATCTGATGGACAGATACTAATGCATTCAACTGGGTCATGCAACACCCCCCCATCTGGGCCAGCATCCTGTAGGGCTCCATTCTGGGCCCTACTCTCTTCTCAGTCTTCATAAATAACCTTCCCTCCTCCTGTTCACCGACCCACCTACACATGTACGCCAATGATACCGTCATCTACACCTCTGGTCCCTCAAACACTAAGATCCAATCATCCTTACATGCCACTTTCACCTCCGTCCTCAAGTGGTTTGAGGCTAACTTACTAAAGTGCAACACAAAAAAGTGGTAGCCATGGCCTTTGGCTCATCCCCAAAACTTGCTAAACTCTAGTCCCTCCCATTGTTCAAGTCCTTGGACAGCACAAATATAGAATCTGTTCAATCCTTCAAATATCTAGGGGTCTGGCTTGACCCCAAGCCTAACTTCTCTCTTCATGTGGACTCCATCCACTCCAAGTTCCAGCCCAAATTGTAAGCATTACACAGGATCAAAGATTGTCTCTTCCTCCCTTTCCACAAAGAGCTTGTAGCCAAGCTAATCCTCTCCTCGTTAGACTACGCCGACATAGCATACAGCTCAGCCCCCAAATCTTTCTTTAGCCAAATTAGACCCCATTTACAATGCTTTCTGTTGTTTCACCTCCAACCTCCCATTTCATACTCATCAGTGCTCCCTTTACTCTGCACTATCCCTCACCTCCCTAGAGAACAGATGCCAAACTCATTGTGCTGCCTTTGTTGGCAAATTCTGGTTTTATTCCCTCCCTCATCTCTCTAGCCTCCTATCCCCTTCCCCAACATCAGGCTACTACCTTCTACCCACGACTCCCGTACATTCTCTCCTTCCCAGCCTCACTCTCAATCTGGTAAGGTAGCTTTCTCCTATAGACTTCCTGACCTCTGGAATCATCTCCCCCACTCCATCTGATTTGCTCCCCCCCTAGCCAAACTCAAAAAACAACTGAAACTTCTCCCTACCCCAACTGTAACTGCCTCCACCTTCTTCATGACTTCCTTCTCCACTTACTCCTTCCTCCCCCCAGCTGCCCCACCTACTTCCCTCTATGACTTCCTCCTCCACTTACTCCTCCCTCCTCCCAACCCCCTCTAAAGGTGCCTCCCCTAATGGCCTTGACCCAAAACTCCTCTCCCTCTCCACTTCAGCCATTGCTTACCCCCTCTCAATAATCCTAAATCTCTCATTCTCTACTGCCTCAGTCCCCTCTTCTTGGAAACATGCTGCGGTCCTTCCTCTACCCAAAGGGGGTGACTCCTCATCCCGTGGCAACTATCGCCCATTTCTCTCCTCCTTACCCTTGCCATGCTTCAAGAACACATTGTCCTCTTCCAACTCACCCCTTTTCTATCTGACACCTCCTTTTCACCCCTTTCCAGTCTGGTTTCAGGAAAAACCACTCAACCACCACCTCTCTCCTATGGCTCACAGACTCCATCCTTACCGGGATGGACAATGGCCAAATTACCTCTGCCATTTTTGTTGACCTGGCCAAGGCCTTCGACACCGACTCTCACTCCCTTCTCCTTGTCTCACTCCCAGCAGCTGGCCTATCTCCTTCCACCACAAACTGGTTCAAGGCCTACCTTATTGGCAGAACCCAATCACTTAAGATCTTGGACACCACTTCCCTTCCCCTCCTGATTAGCATTGGAGTCCCCCAGGGCTCAGTATTAGGGTCCCTCCTATTCTCCATCTTCTTAAACGACCTTCCCTCTGTTTGCTCCCCATCATCCGCTATACATATGTATGCCAATGATACAGTCCTGTATGCATCTGGCTCCTGTCCTGATGAGGTTACAACCAGCTTACAGCAAGACTTCAACAAGGTTCAGCTCTGGTTTGCTAACCATAAACTTTTTGTCAATGCCAAAAAGACTGTCTCCATGACCTTTGGCACAAGGCAGAGACTCTCTAGGCTTTCCTCCCTACCCACTTTTCACATTCTTGAGGGGACTTTACTTGAGGACACATCCTCTGTCAGGTACTTAGGTGTTTGGTTGGACCAACACCTAAACTTCTCTGGACATATTGACGCCATCCAGAAAAAACTGCACCCCAAGCTTGGTGCCCTGTTCAGGAACCATAGTTGCATCCCTCCTATGGCTAGGCGTGAACTTGTTTAGAAGATGATACTGCCCATTTTTGACATACTCTATGATGCTGCCACTAAGTCCTCCCTGGCTAGACTGGACGCCCTCTTTAATTCCTTCTACCACTTTGCCCTGGATGCCCCCTCCTCGCACCCATCACTGCGATCTTTATCATGCCCTACTTTTCCCCTCTCTTACAAACAGGTGATTCTCCCACTGTGCTAAATTCACCTCGAAGCACTGGTTGGGTGAGCTCCCTTCCTACCTCACCTCTTCCTTTATAACACCCCTCACCCTCCCATCCCCTCAGATCAACCAACTCCCATAAATACATAGATACATAGACAGTGTCGGCAGATAAGGGCCTATGGCCCACCCAGTCTGCCCATTTGAGCTTGTAGGTTCAGTTTATGTTTTCCAAGAAGTCTGTTGCCTCTTACCCCTGACCTCCAGAATTCCTTTATATCTATCCCATGCATTCTTAAATCCTGTGATTGTTTAAGCCCCAACCACTTCCTCTGGCAGGGTGTTCCACTTGTCCACCACCCGTTCTGTGAAGAAATTCTTCCCATACCCTGGTTGTCCCCCGCAGATCCACTCAAATCTGCCAATCCGGTTACTCTCACCACCTCCCCAAAAATTTGGAATCCCCCCCCCCAAAAAATAAATCTGGCACTCATCCTCCACCTACTTCATCAGCTCTGCCCTCAATAATTACCTTGCACCTAGCTGCTGCTGCCATGTCCCTCCCTAATTCCCTCCTCTAAGCCCTGGACAACCACCCCCCAAATCTCTAGCCCTCCTCCCCATCCCCTTAATTGCTCCTCCTTACTGGCCTCCCTTGATCTCTCATAGAATGTACAGGACCCCGAATGCTCTCCATGGGTCCCTCTCCTACCCCCAAGGGGTTTGTATCTCTTATCTACTCCCTTCCCCAAATATCTTAAAGGGGTCACTCTGGGACACTGCCTTATCCCCTTCTCTCTCTCTCTCTCTAGTCCCCCCAGTCCCCTTGCAGGGTTCCTTGCATCCTGAAGGGGTCTCCAGGGACACAACTCTTCCCCCTCCCCCCACCTCACCCCTCCCTCCCCTTTCCCCCTTTTCTTTCACATAAGCACTTGTTTACTTATTAATCCGGCACATTATTCTCCACTCTTTCTACATGTTATGCACAACACTGTTGTAACACTGTTTGTAACACCTGCCTTACAACAGTATGTTAATGTTGATCTTGTTGCTTAAATGTTTAATGTCTTATTCCATTTGTACCCCTTCCCCTCAGGTCACCTTGGGAGATGAGTGACTTGTTGCTCAGTGTTCCTTCTTGATGAAACATTTCAATAAATAAAAAACTGCAACTGCCCCACCTACTTCCCTCCATGACTTCCTCCTCCACTTCCTCCTGCCTCCCCCCAACTGCAACTGCCCCACCTACTTTCCTCCATGACTTCCTCCTTCGCTTACTCCTCCCTCCCCAAACTGCAACTGCCCCATGCTTCCCTCCATGACTTCCTCCTCCACTTCCTCCTTCCTCCCCCAGCTGCAACTGCCCCACCTACTTCCCTCCATGACTTCCTCCTCCACTTATGCCTCCCTCCCCCAACTGCAACTGCCCCACCTACTTACCTCCATGACTTCCTCCTCCACTTACTCCTTCCTCCCCCAACTACAACTGCCCCACCTACTTCTCTCCATGACTTCCTCCTCCACTTATGCCTCTCTCCTCAACTGCAATTGCCCCACCTACTTCCCTCCATGACTTCCTCCTCCATTTACTCCTTCTTCCCCCAACTGCAACTGCTCCACCTACTTCCTTCCGACTTCCTCCTTCACTTACTTCTCCCTCTCCCAACTGCAACTTCCCCACCTACTTTCCTCCATGACTTCCTCCTCCACTTACTTCTTCCTCCCCCAACTGCAACTGCCCCACCTACTTCCCTCCATGACTTCCTCCTCCACTTACTCCTTCCTCCCCAACTGCAACTGCCCCACCTACTTCCCTCCATGACTTCATCCTCCACTTACACCTCCCTCCCCCAACTGCAACTACTCCACCTACTTCCCTCCATGACTTCCTCCTTCACTTACTCCTCCCTCCCCCAACTGCAACTGCCTCACCTACTTCCCTCCATGACTTCCTCCTTCACTTACTCCTCCCTCCCCCAACTGCAACTGCCCCACCTACTTCCCTCCATCATAACTTCCTCCTCCACTTACGCCTCCTTCCCCCCTACCTATATCTCTCCCAGTTCTCATCTAACTACTACCACCCTCTTTGTTCTACTTCCTTGCTTCCTTTCCCAGCCCGAATTCCCCTCTAACCCACCTACACCCCTCCTTGTCTACCTCCCCCCATGCTATGCTTCCCTATCCCTTACCCCTACTAACCCTTTTCACATTCTATATCCATCTACTCCCTCTTGTTTCTTCCCTTTCCCATTTTCCAAACACCCCCATAAACCCTCTTGTCCCTACCTCTCTACCTTATAGACCCTGCTGTAACCTTAATTCTTGCCTTGTTGAACTGGCCTAGCCATGTATATCCACCTATCAAATGCAATTTTAAAACTGTCTGTTGCACTTTATTTGTAAATTTATCTCTACATTTTGTAAACTTTGTAAACTAGTAACTTCTAACTATTCTTTGCACTCTGTGACCTGTTATGTTGAAACGTATTTTATCAATCATGTACACGTTTGTTATCAAGTTTGCCAACTGTAACTCCCATTGCCCCCTCCCCCGGGTCGCACCTGGAGATGAGCCTCGGCTCAGTGTGCCTTTCCCGGTTACCAAATTTTAAATAAATAAATATTTGTTCCCAGTCTGAAAGCTGCATATATGTTCCTTTTGTTTGGTTCCATTAGTGCTACTAAGTAGGGTTGCACTCTATGCTGCATTAAGACAACTTCCAGACTAATATTACAATGGCAGGATTTAATGAGTGCTGGATCTTCCTTAATTTGCAGCCTCAAAACATTTTGCTAAAATGAACTTCCCATATTCCATACTTCTCACAATATTAATAATACTGAATTCTTATTATGTTTCCAGATTTATTTGCCACAGTGACCATTTTACTGCCTCCAGCTGTTGCATTTTGCATCCAGAGTCATCCCTTTTTATTTGCTCTCAGAGGCAGAATGCAGGCAGTCATATTTTATTCATACAGTAATCTGCACTCTGTCTTTGCATTAGTTGCTATTATTCCTAATTCTGCTCTAACAACAGGTGCCAAAACACCCTGAAGCAGTCCCCAAATCCTTTGCATAAAGTTTATGGGTCCATAAACCATGTGTCCCACATCTCTGTATGCCCAAATTTGAGCCCCATCCAATGCCTGTGTAACCCCCCTGCAAATGGGGGTTCCCAAAAGACTTCCATGAGCTTGCTTGAATGCTCCAAGCCTGAATGGTGTTTGGCATTTAAGCCATTTATCAGTGAGTGTTTTTAGAGCCTCTGGTACTGTCTCTTTAAGAGCTGTCTGCTTGCAGACATAATTAGTTTGTATGGGGGGACTGTGTGCTTCTCTGAGTACCACTCGAGCTGCTGCCAATTCACTTCATTTTTGCAGTCACTAGGAGTGCAAAGGGAACCTATCTGAAAGATGTAACTGTTTGCCAGAAATTATTTAGAGTAATAATGAAATTACAGTTTGTCTAACCTGCTTTCTTTGCAGTCAGAACTGTGTCTGCTAGTTCCCCATTCTGGTTTTGAACTGCTGAACTGGACCAATCAGTGTGGGGTAAGCTAGCTCTAAAATGGTGCCTTGGACGAATCAGAACTTGGACTCATAATCTGAGCCAGCCACAAGAGGATTGTATGGGCAGTGACTCTGGGAGATGTAGTTTAGACTTCAGCACCTTTTTGGACCAACAGCAGCAGTCTATTGTGAGACAGCCAATCCAGTCAAGAACTGGGAGGAACTCAGAGGAAGTGCCGGTTTTGTCAGTTGGAGTTTCAGTTGAGCTTTGGCAGTGAAGAAGGAAGGAGCCCTGTGCTTTCAGTGTGCAGTTTTAGTCAAAAAGCGTGTGTAAGGCCCAGAGTTCCAGTCTGCAGCTTGTGTAACAGCTTGTTAGGACTGAATCCGTCCTGTGAAAGAATCAAGGATCTCTGAAGAGTAGAAACCAGGCTCACCCTGTAGAAGACTGGAGGAATTGCTGAAAATTACTTTCGGTCTGTCAGGAACTGAATCTGCTGTGTGTTCTCCGGGTATTGTGCAGTAATTGCGATCGGGATACAGATGCAGCCTGCCTGGTATAGTGCTTTCTTTTATATGGATGTGAAGAGGTTTGTGTACCTCAAGTGAGCCCTGCTGACATTGAAGGACCCTATCTTATTTGGAGGTCGTGAGTACTAATTCAGGGTCACTCCCTGTTGAATTGCCACATTAAATCCAAATGGAATTACTGTACTGCTGACTGTTTAATTCTCCTTTCTCTGTGTGAAAGGGCCCCTACCAGCTGCCACGGTTTGACTAGCCACTAGGCTTGGGTACCCAGGACAGTAACTGATAGGGATAGGCCTGTGCACAGAGCCATAGGTAGATTATTAGAGTGATAAGCTAATTAACCTGATTTCCTCGTCCTTGTTATATCCCCTAAATAAATCAGAGCTGCTTGTTTCAGCAAAGTTATACTGCCTGAGGTATTTGTCTATGTTAAAGTACTGTACTGTGATTGTTGCACTGTATCTCATTTCACAGGAGGTCCCAGTGCTGGAACCAGACCTGGGGTAAGTGTATACTGTGAAGGTAATTTGATATATTGTGGGCCACTAGTGGGAAGAAGGGGGTTGCAGTGTCCCAGAGGGCTGTGACCAAGTTAGTTTAACTATTGCAAACCCTGACCTCTGGGTGGAGGCACCCGCCATTGGATCCAGGCCCCTCAACCTGTTAGTGGCAAATCAGGCAGGGGTAGTAGCCCCTGGGATAGCACCATCTAGGGGTTACACCTGTACTTTTGCCTTCATATTAACTGTCCTAATGATTGTTTCAATGCTGTATACAACATAAAATGTAAAAATCATTTTATGCCACCACTTGCTTGATTTGCTTTAATTTTGCTTGTTTCACAAGGTTCATACCATTAAATAGTCCCAGACTTTCAGGGCTGTGGAGTCTTTTGCCAAGGGTGCGCCTTTTGAAGGTTTCGTGAAGAAGTATTAATTGGTTTGTAATGAAATAGATGTAATGTAATGTAACAATTTGCTGGCATTTCCTTTTTCTTTCTTTTTTTTTTTTTTGCTGTTATATATGTAATTCTTCCTGCTGCAAAGAGTTAGGAGGATTCTTATCAATGTCTCTAGAAGGAAATCAGACTAGCTGGGGCCTGGTTGTAAATATATTACTTCAAGGATGTCCAGTTCGGACCTCTGACATATGGCCGAGCACTAGAAGTGTCTCTGATGTCAGAAGGCTGCTAGCAACATAAACATTCCTGTCAATGGGCTCATGTTAACTACCCAACAGACTGGCAGAAGCTGGTTCTCCAAACAGCTGCTCAAGACAAAAGTCTGTGAAGGACCAGTCTGTCACATAGTTCTAGAGTTATAACTTATGTAACCCCTAGGTGGCGCTACTCCAAGGGCTATTACTCCTGACTTGCAGGTCTAAACAAGTTTTAGGGGCCTGGGTTCCCAAAATGTATATTAGGCTGGTTCTGTTCCATGGTTTTACATAATGCGCAGTGCATCCACCCAGAGTTTACCTTTTAAGTGGGCTGTTACCTTGTATAACCCCCCGGGATGTCATACCACCTACTATAACCATCAGCCACCCCAACACAAGACCCAATAGCATTTTCCCATATTTCAGACACTTCTGTAATGAAAGACTCTCTCTAATAATATGCTCACAGCAACACATTTGCAAAACAATAACAACAATATTTATTTGGGGGGCATAGGGACTAGGAACGGGGAAACAGAAGGAATAGAGGTTATGCAGTGATTGCTGATATTTACATATTTACAATTGAATGGATTGGTTGATTGAATTTGGTGCTGGTGAAAACCCCCAGCTAGGTAATTGCCTATTATTAATTCAGCAAATAATTACCTTACACCAATGGATGATATCCAGAGCCCTGGCTATCTAGCTGCCTTAGATCAGATGGAACACAGTTATTTTTTCTCTGCCATTGCTACCAGTTCCCCAGACTCGGTATGAAACCCCGAAGTCTCATTCACTTCACCCTGGGTACCCAGTTGCCAAATCCATTAGATGATTGCAAGCCTGGTGGACATTGCAGCTGTAAGCTGGCCGGCTTGATTTCAAGAAGAAATTGTTAAGCAATTAAACAACAAACCATTTCGGACCCTCTGGGGTGCTCAGGGATTGCCCTGCAAGTTGCAGTTAGAACTTTGGGTTGGATGTAACCAGCCAGTCACACCGGATTTGGGAGCTGAGCATTTCCTTCTGACTGTTTAGCACATTTAGATGATTTTAAGCACAGCACATCCATATGGGTTGAAACACTCAGCCCATTTATATGATTTGAAACACTTAGCATAATTATAGAATGGATAGCGCCTTCTGCCAGAGTCCAGGAGGGACACCCTGGTTAGATTAGTTGGTAGAAGACTGTCATTTCCAGGTTACAGAAAATCAGATTTAAACTTTGGGGTCTCAGTCTGTTACGTGGTTTGCGGCTGTGGCTGGCAGCTCCACTGGACGTCTTGATGAGATAGGTAGCACAATACTGGACCTCTCAGACAAAGACAGGATGAGCCTCTTACTGAGTGCCCCCCTCCCAGTCCGGCAGGCTCCAGCAGACATCACATATCAGCACGTTTCTACTCTGTTCTGGTCTCACTATGGGTACCCCAGAACAGCTACGGTCAGCAAAAGTTTCAATATACGGTCTCACCCACACTGGGCTAAGGTTTTCTGCAGCAGTTGCAAGGTGAAAACCAAATGGACAGTCGTAATCAGTGAAAACAGTTCAAGAGAGGTCCACCTGTGCTGGGCTAAGGTTATGCTCAGCAGTTGCAAGGTGCAAACCAAAGAATGATCTCACATAGCACAGTCACTTGGGCATAAGCAGCCCCAATTTAGCAAGATGTCTTTTTTTCTTGCACTGGGGGGTACAAAAGTACTCACTCAGGTTCTTTATGGTAGAATCTCCACAACCAAGGTTCCTGAATTCTTCAGTCCTCTCACAACTAAAGTTGGATCAGCTCTCTCACAGATGATTTGATGTCATCAGGTTGCAGGTCCAAATCTTTCCCCAATGTGGAAGGGAGGGCTAGCGCCTGGGGGACATTCTGGCAACCTCCCGGCTAGCAAGAACTACAGAAACTAAATAACTTTAACTTTAACTGCTAAAGAAGGCAACACCCCCTCCTGGATGGAGAGGATAGAAACATAGAAGTTGACAGCAGAAGGAGACCACCAGGTCCATCTAGTCTGCCCATTGTCTTTATCCTAGCCTTCTAACTGCCTTTGAGTTTGAGGGCTCCCTTGTATCTGTCCCAGGCATTCTTGAAACCTACCACTGTGCTTGCTGCCCCACCACCTGTGCAACCAGGCTGTTCCAGGCATCCACCACACTTTCTGTGAAGAAAAACATCCTGGTGTTGGTGGAGAATTGCTCTCCTTGCAGTCTTAGATCATGTCCCCTGGTTCTTCTGACCTTCTTAAATTGGAGGAGATCATCTATCTGCACCTGGTTTATGTCGTTTACATACTTGAAAGTTTCGATCATGTCACCCCTCTCTCTTCTCTGTTCCAGGGAATACATGTTCAGTTCTTTCAGTCTATCCCCGTAGGACATCTTGTGCAGTCCCTGAATAATTTTTATTGCCCTTCTCTGCACCCTCTCCACTCGGTCAATGCCCTTTTTTGAGGTGGGGCCTCCAGAACTGGATGCTGTACTCCAAGTGAGGCCTAACCAGTGATCTGTACAGTGGCAGGATCACTTCCTTCTTCCTGCTTGTGATTCCCTTCCCAATGCATCCAAGCATACCGCTGGCCTTTAATGCTGCCTTCTCACACTGTTTACCTACCTTCAAGTTGTCTGACATAATTATTCCCAAATCGTGCTCTTGGGAGGAGGCAGCTAGTCTTTCCCCTCCAAGGTAATATGTCTTATTTGGAGTTCTTTTCCCTATGTGTTTGACTTGACACTTTTTGGCGTTGAATCTCAACTGGGATTCTCCAGACCATTCTTCCAGGTTTTTGAGGTCAGTTTCCATCTTGTCCACTCCCTGCTGGGTGTCGACCCTGTTGCATATTTTGGTCTCATTTGTGAACAGACACACCTTTCCCTGTAGTCCGTTAACTATGTCCGATATGAAAATATTGAAGAGCAGGGGCCCCAGTACTGAACCCTGGGGCACATTGCTGGTTACTCTACCTTCTGATGACAATACTCTGTTTACCTGCACTTTCTAGGTTCTGCCCTGTAACCAGTGTTTAACCCATATAACTACTTCTGATCCAACTCCTGTGTGATCTAGCTTCTTTACCAGCCTTCTGTGTGGAACCAAGTCAAAGGCCTTGCTAAAGTCTAAGTAGACCACATCTAACGCCCTGCTGTCATCTATAACCTTTGTAACACAGTCAAAAAACTCAATCAGGTTTGTCTGGCATGACCCACCCGCTGTGAAACCGTGCTGCTTCGGGTCCTGATGGCCGCTAGCCTCCAGGAATGCCATGATCTTCTGTTTGAGTAGTGTCTCCATTAACTTCCCCACTATGGATGTGAGGCTTACGGGCCTGTAATTTCCAGAGTCCTCCCTGCTTCCCAATTTGTGTAACGGGACCATGATTGCCCTTTTCCAATCTCTGGGTATCTCCCCACTCTTTAGGGATTTGGTGAATAGTTTAGCCAGTGGGGCATCCAACTCTAATCTCAATTCTTTTAAAATCCTAGGGTGCATTTCATCTGGCCCCATGGCCTTGCCAACTTGCAGTTTATTTAGTACCTCCAGTACTTCGGTTTCTGTGAAGGGGCTAGTATCAACCCCGTCCAGGGGTGTTGCGTTTTGCCATTTCTGGGCCATCCCCTGGGTCCTCCTCAGTAAATACTGAGCAGAAGTACTTGTTCAGGGTTTCTGCTTTTTCTGGGTCATCTTCTGTTTTCCCTTCCTGAGTTGTAATCTTGACTATACCTCCATTTGCCTTCCTTCCTTCTTTCTAAAGAAGGATTTGTCTCCTCTCTTTGCCCTCTCTGCTGTACTTGCTTCTGTCTGTGTTTTTGCCTGCCTTATTTTTTTGCTGGCTTCTTTCATTTTCTCCTTGTACGACACCCAGTATTCTTCCTTGTTTGTTACCTGGTATAGCTTGAACGCTTCCATTTTTCTTTCACTAGTTTAGCCACTTCCTTTGAAAACCATATGGGGTTTCATTTTCTTTTTACTTTGGTAACCCTTCTGGAGCGTTGGTCAATGAGACTGTCTGGATTTCTTTCTTAAGCTTCACCCACATGACACTGACCTCATCCACTTGTAGATCAATTAAATCATTTCTTATGTTGGTCCTCATTTGGTTGAAGTCCGCCTTTTTAAAATCTAGTACTTTTATTTTTTAATGGCACGTGTCCTCAGTTATGTTCACATTGAAGCTAACCATGCAGTGGTCACTGTTACCCATATGGCATCCCACGTTGAGTTCCTTGACGATCTCAGTGTTTGTGAGGACTAGGTCAAGTATGGCATCTCCTCTTGTTGGTGTTTTGATCAGTTGACTTAGTCCTGCTCCCTGTAATGCCAATAAGAAATCCCTGCTTCTTCTTGTTACCGCTGTTAGTCTACCCCAGTTTATATATGGAAGGTTGAAGTACCCATTATATCACCTCTCCTCTCTGAGTCATTTTGTGTATTTCTTCTATCAGGTCTTTGTCCCCTTTCTGTCCTTGATTTGGAAGTCTGTATATGACGCAGATCCTAAAGGTTTTTCCATTTCCTGTATCGATATGAAGTAACAGTGACTCGGTGTACCCAGGGTGACTCTGCACCTCTGTGGCTTTTCTGTCTTCTCGAATGTAAATGGCTACTCTTCCCCCTCTTTGCCCCACCTATCCTTTCTGAACAGATTGTATCCAGGTATAGCTGTGTCCCATCCATGGTTTTCCATGAACTACGTTTCTGTCACGGCGATCCAGTCCAATCTTTCTACTACCATGATGGCTGTGAGTTCGGGTAGTTTGGTTGCAAGGCTTCTAGTGTAACCCCCTTACAAATGGGGGTTCCTAAAAAACTTTCCCAGAGCTTGCCTAAATGCTTCCTGCCTAATGGGTGTTCGGTGCAATGCCGCCAAAATGCGGGTGTTGTGAGTGCTTCTAAAGGCCTCCAGTACTGTCTCTTTAAGAGCTGCTTGCTCGCAGGCTCTAGCGGGTTGGTATGGGGGTGTGTGTGTTTCCCCTGCTCGAATCCCACCTGAGTTGTGGTGAACAGTCGCTGTAAGCGAAAAGGGGGTTCTTCTAATTGGTGTAGCTGCCTGGGGGTAATTGCTTAGAGTATTAGTAAAATTATAGTTTGTTTAACATTGCAGATGGACTTTGTGCGCTTGGCCCCTCCATTTTGGACCTAGATTGTGTATAGGGGTCCAATAGAAGTCTGGGGGGTATCTAAAATGGAGTAAAAAGCAGCCAATCGGAATCAGAACTCGAACAGGGGCCGGCTGGCCAATGAGACCCAAGCATGTACTTCTGGGAGGTGAAGCCTGGATTCTGGCACCTTGTTTTGCGCCAGTGGGGGCAGTGTGAAGTGACTGGCATCTGCAGCCCACCTATGGAGTCGGGTATTGCCCGAGTGGAGAGACTGGCCTTAGCTGTCCAGGGGACAGAGACGTTGTGGCTGTGAGTGAGGAAGGAGCTCAGGTCTCCTGCGCCGTTTGAGTGTTCATGCAGGAAGCACCTGTAAGGCCACTTTTGGGCACTCTGAGATGCCAAAAGTATCGGACTAAATCTGCATGGGCAGCGGTCAGAGGAGGCTGTGCAGGAGTGCAGCTACCTAACAGGCTCACCCTGTAGAGGACTGGAGAATCTGCTGAATTGCACTCAGTCTGTCAGGAAAAAGTGAAGCTGCGTTGTCTCCCCATTTAGCTGTGAGTTTGGTCAGGCCCTAGGAGCAGCTGTCTGGTGTGGTACCCCTCTGTTGCTTTCCATATAAATGTGTGGAGAAGTGTCTGAAGTTCAGGCTCAGCCCTGCAAGTGCTGTGAGAGCATTTTTCTTCTGGAGTTGTGAGTACTAAATCAGGGTAGCTCCCTGTTAAATATTTCTAGCAAGGGCAAGATCTTCAGGTGACTTTGCTGACTACACTAACTGAGCCTGCTGGATCCATCTAATCTTCATAGGAATTAAATGCTCATTTGTGTCCGGGCCTCAACCAGCTGCATCAAGGAACTAGCCTTTAGGGCTTGGGTACCCACAGACAGTAACTTGTAGGTTAGGCCTGTGCACAGAGCCCTAGGTAGATATTTATATATTGTAGTGGTAGGCCAATCACCATGATTTCCCCCAGTCCTTGTTATCCCCCCTTAAATAAATCAGATTTCTTCTTTTGCAAAAGTACACTGGCTAGTTTGTGTATTAAGGGTGAAATACTGCACAGTGGATATTGTGTAACTGTACCTTATTTTTCAGGGGGTCCCCAGAATCAGCTGAGTGGTTCGAGCCGGGGGGTAAGTGTATATGGTAAGGACGCAGTAACTGACTTGTGTGGGCCACTAGTGGGAAGAAAGGGAGGTTGCAGCAACCCAGAGGGCTGTGATCGAGTCAGCCTTGACTGTTATAACCTCAACCTCTGGGTGGAGGCACCCGCCAACGGATCTGGGCCCCTCACCCTGTTACAGTTAGGGCAGACAGGGGTAGTAGCCCTTATGATAGCACCCCCTGGGGGTTACAAAGTGGAGGCCCACGCTGGGATCAGCGTCTTCTAGTGGCCGAGTGGATGAAGTGCCTAACTATGGATAAACTGAAGGAAAAGCTGGAAGGGAATATCATGGCTAAAATCAAATTGGACCTCATTAAGACAATGGTATATAAACTGATGGGTTGGGGTGAGGCTGAAGAGTTGGACTCAGAGAATTGTGTTACCGCTAGATGTACCTTTAGGGACAATGAACACTGACCTTATTTCCGTTGTGGAGCGGGTTAAATGTTTGGGTAAGGTAGAGGTGAGAGGGGGTATGGCTGACCTACTCGATCAGACTTTACAGGTGTTACTGTCATGTAGTGTAGCCATTGACCCCGAGAGGGTACCTCCAGTGATTTACCCGGAAGGTGCCCAACAGGGGTGGAGGGTCATCCACATCCGGAGTGGGTCAGTCACCCTTGGGGGGTCCCCCCAGACTAATAGCTTCAAAGATAAACTATTTAAATTGTTAGCCATGGAGGGGAGGACTACTCAAGACTTACTGCAGGCTTTGGATCTTTCCAGTGATCCCACCCCCAAGGCTTCCCCCAGTACCTCTCCTGGGCCCCCCAAGAGTTCTATTTGGGCCCCACCACCCCCCAGTCGTTCCTTCTATACAGCTAGATTCATACCGTAGGCTAAAACTTTTTTCTGGAACAGTGCCCGTGCCTTCAGGGGAAGATGATTTGGAGGCGTGGATGGACTATGCCACCCCCTTAGTCCAGGAGTGGCAATGCTCTGAGGGGGAGAAACAAAAGAGACTGATGGAGAGCCTGCGGGGTCCGGCTTTAGAAGCCATTCAGTTTTTGTGGGCCACTAGCCTGGAAGCTACCACAGCAGAGTATCTTTCTGCTCTAGAGGGAGTGTTTGGGAGCACAGAAACTGGGGAAGACTTATTATGGAAATTCAAGTCTGCTAAGCAGTGGAAGAATGAAAAGCTTTCCGCCTTTATCACTAGGGTGGAAAGGGCTTTACAGAAGGCCTACTGAAAAGGGGGATTACCGCCCCAGCCTTGAACCAGGTCAGGTTGGAACATGTTCTAAAGTCTGCTAGATTTTCCAGTGTGATACTGTTAAAACTTAAGTTACATGATCGTCGAGCTGCCCCGCCTGAATACTGTCAATTGATGAGGGAGATTAGAGAAGTAGAGACTGATGAGATGGGGTGGGAACCCTATGTGGGGACTGTGAATCTAAGCCAAACCCCTGAGTCTAGCAAACCCGATGAGACCCACCCTTCAGGGGGGCCTGATGTATCCCCAGAGTTACAAGGAGGGGTGGGGGTGCGTGCCATTTCCTCTGATCCCCAAGTAGAAAGTGAGTTGAGGGCTGAGGTCAGAAATTTTTGAGAACTGGTGACTTGAAGCAAACCACTACCCACCCTGTTAGGTTTGGGGAACCCGAGTTATCTAGAAACAAATGCCCTGACCCAGGGAAGTCCTCTCACCCCCTGGAGGGCCCCCAGCAGATGAAGTATTCCCCTCCCAATAGAGACCCCCGGGACCACAAGTTCTGTTACCATTGTGGGGAGGATGGATTTCAGACTGAGTGCCAGTTGCCAGAGAATTTAAGGAAGGTCAACAGGAAACTGATCACGTGGCATCGCAGGGCCCACTTCCGACCCCCCCAGGAAGGGCTTTGTGACCCAGGCCAATGCCCAAGCAACTGTCAACGCTGTACCCCCTGAATGGTCTGATGTGGTCGGGCCCTCAATGGAGGTCCCGGTGTGAGTAAATGGGATTCCCTCCCGAGCTGTATTTGATAGTGGCTCTCAGGTGACCATTATGTTTCAGGACTGGTATCAGATACATCTACTTGAGGTGCCACAACAACCCTTGGATGGTCTACATGTATGGGGGCTGAGTGACAAGGCTTATCCGTATTTGGGGTATATCCGGATCTGAAAGACAAAGAACCTCTGTGCGCAAACACTGAGGCAAGGGTTACCCCAAAGGGCATTTGGCTGGGAAGCTAAGTTTCAAGAAAATACAAATTCACACATGCCCACACAATGCAAAGCATCATGGGCTGCATATGCAAATCACCACAGAATGTTAAGCTGGTTCAACTTTAAACAAAATTGCATGGTGCCAAAAGGCCTCTCACACAGTTTGCAAAGGGTCCTACCAGGACTTATCAATATGCCTCGTCTGTTTGACACCCCAGTAGAATGGACCAGCTACCCTAAGACAGTGTGTCTTGGGTATGTTGTGGTGAACCCATTAAAATAAAAAAATATTTAAAAGACAAAGAACCTCTGTTCGCAAACACTGAGGCAAGGGTTACCCCAAAGGGCATTTGGCTGGGAAGCCAAGTTTCAAGAAAATACAAAATCACACGTGCCCACACAATGCAAAGCATCATGGGCTGCACATGCAAATCATCACAGAATGTTAAGCTGGTTCAACTTTAAGCAGAATTGCATGGTGCCGGATCTGGTTGTCATTTTCTACTTCTGTGGCTGGAGTGGACGAACAGGTGGAAACCTTGGCTTTAGTCTGCCCCCCCCACTGGACAGTATGATGGGGTACCCTTGTTGATTGGGACCAATGCTCATATGTTTGGCCGACTAGCACAGTTGTGTTCTGAAAAGCAGGTGTCCAGGACTGGGCGAGTTCTTAGGATACCCGCTTTGATCCAGAAGGCCTACAAGACTCAGAGAAAAGCTAGTCAGGAGGAGCCTGAAGGCCCAGTGGGTGTTGTCTGGAGGAAGGATCCGGAGCTGTTGCTATTAGCCCCAAATGCCCAGTGTGTTTTGCAAGGTGAGGTCCGGTTTAAAAAGGATGTCAAGAATAAACTATTGATGCTGGATGCGCCTGGGGAAGGAAAGTTGACTGGAGGACTGCTGGTTAAACCCAGTATCTTGCCTGCTAGAGCCCATGCTTATGCCAGGGGAGTGATGGTTCAAGTTCATAATGTGTCTGACAAAGAGATTCGAGTAAATAGAGGCTGTACCCTGGCTAGTGTGCATTGTGAGGACACTGCGGTGCTCCCCAGTAGCAAGGGTTTGGGGATGGATGACAGAGTCACGCCAGACTTGTTTGATTTCAGTGACTCCCCATTGCCTGCTGAGTGGAAAGTAAGGGTCAGTGAGAAGCTTGCCCAAAGACACCAGGTATTTTCCCTAAAAGAATGGGATGTGGGATGTGTGCAGGGGGCCGAACCCCACATTCGACTGCATGATGAAAGGCCTTTTCGAGAGAGGTCTCGGCGCCTGGCCCCTGCTGACATAGACGATGTGAGACGGCATCTGCAAGAGATGCTTGCTGCTGGTGTGATACAAGAATCCAGAAGCCCTTATGCTTCCCCCATTGTTGTAGTGAGAAAAAAGAATGGGGCTGTTCGGATGTGTGTGGATTACCGTACCCTGAACAGGTGGATCATCCCTGACCAGTTTACCATGCAGCGCATACAGGACGCCTTGGACTGTCTAAACGGCAGTAAGTGGTTCTCTGTGTTAGATCTCCGCAGTGGGTATTATCAGATCCCAATGGCTCCAGAGGACTGAGAGAAGACTGCGTTCATTTGCCCCCTAGATTTCTATGAGTTTATCCGGATGCCTCAAGGGATTTCAGGTGCCTCAGCTACCTTTCAGCGCCTGATGGAACGTGCTGTGGGGGACATGAATTTGCTTGAGTGTTTGGTTTATTTAGATGATGTCATAGTGTTTGGCAGCTCGTTGGAAGAACATTAATGTTGATTGCTCAAAGTCTTGGATCGGCTGGAGGATTTCCATCTTAAATTATCTATAGACAAGTGCCAATTCTTTCAAACTTCTGTGAAGTATGTGGGCCACATAGTATCCACTGAAGGCATAGAGACTGACCCCAGCAAAGTGGAGGCTTTAACCACTTGGCCCCAACCCAGAAATTTGAAGGAGCTACAGCGGTTCCTGGGGTTCTGTGGGTACTACCGACGATTTATCAAAGACTACTCTCAGGTGATCCGACCCCTGCTAAATCTCACTCAAGGGTACCCCCCGACCCATAAGAAACATAAGAAGACTGCACAATCTGGGACTGAAAAGACTTATTTCCGCCCCAATGATGTGTTTGGTACTCGCTGGACTGCTGACTGTGAGGAAGCTTTCTATGACATTATATATATCAACTTACTCACGCCCCAGTGCTGGCCTATGCTGATCCAGCTAAACCCTATGTTCTTCATACTGCTGCCAGCCTGCAAGGATTGGGGGCTGTATTGTACCAAGAGCACTCAAATGGTCTGAGACCTATAGCTTTTGCCAGCTGCAGTTTGACTCCTTCTGAAAAGAATTATCCAGTGCACAAACTAGAGTTCCTGGCTCTAAAGTGGGCCATTGTTGATCAATTCCATGATTATTTGTATGGGGCTAAGATACTGGTGAAAACTGATAATAATCCTTTGACATATGCTCAGACCCCTGCCAGGCTGGATGCCACTGGTCACAGGTGGCTCTCTGTGTTATCCACCTACAACTATGCTATTGAATACAGAGCAGGCCTCAACCATGTAGATGCTGCTGCTCTCTCCCGGAGGCCTGTGCCCCGAGCCGATTGGGTCAGGTTGTCTGAACCCGACATTAGAGCACTCTGCCAGAAATTCGACAAAGAGGAACAGGTGACTCCTAATACTGTGGACTGTATGGTGGATTGCTTGGGTCCGTCTGAGAACTGTGTGCCTGCTGCTTACTGCCACTTCTCTGCTTTAGACACTAGTATGTTGCCTCAGTTCAATAATGATAGCCTCCAGTTGGCTCAGTCTCGCGATCCTATGATACAACCTGTCTTAGAGGCGCTGCAAGCCGGGAGAGATGTGTCCCAACTGCGGTCCGCTGAATTGAGAACTGCCCTGTTATACAAAGAAGGCCCAAAATTGAAGTTGAACAATAGACTGTTATATAGGGAGACCGTAGACAAAGAGGGGCGAATAGACAAACAGCAATTGGTGTTGCCCACCGCTTTTGGAGAACTGGTGTTGAGGTCCCTGCATGACCACATGGGGCATCTTGGCATAGACCGAACTCTTGACCTGGTACGGACCCGATTCTACTGGCCAAAAATGAGTGCAGACATAGAGCAGTATGTCAAGACCAGTGGCCGCTGTTTGCAAAGGAAAGCCCTACCTCAGAGAGCTTCCCCCATGGTCAATATCACTACCAGCGCCCCTATGGAATTGGTCTGCATTGATTTCCTGAGCTTAGAACCTGATCTGAAAAATATCAGCAACATATTGGTGGTCACTGATCATTTCACTCGATATGCCCAGGCTTTCCCCACCATGGATCAGAAGGCAACCACGGTGGCTAAAGTCCTTGTTGAAAATTTCTTTGTTCATTATGGGGCCCCCCAGCGAATCCATTCTGATCAAGGGAGAGATTTTGGTCAGCCCGGTGGCGCTGAGGGTTGAGGCGCTGGTCGCTACACCTCGCGCCACCCCGGCGACCCGTGTTCAGGAACGGGCATGGGTTGCTGGGGTCGGCGGGAGAGATGGATTGAGCGTCCAGGGACTGCTCTCCATCTCGGGGTGAAAGTTCAGGCGGCGGTGCTTGCTGACCCTAGCGAGCTGAGGATCGACCGCCACAAGCCAAGGGGGCGGGGCGTGGCAGCGTGACTAGCTGCGCACGGAGCGCGTGCGACTCAAGTCGCTAGCGCCATTGCACGCATGCACTACGGGAGGAAAACAAAAAAATGGGAGCCTGGCAGCACGACGTCTTTCCCTGGCACCATTCCTGGAGGGCGCCTCCCTGGCATGGATCCATTGGGGTGGGTTGAGTCGCTCCCCACCACCCTGCCGCAAAGGGTAAGTCGTGGGGTGCAGAAGGAAGGGGGTCACATGTCCGGGGATGGCGCCGGGGGAACGACGGAGTGCAGGGAGGGTTGTAGCCGGAGCTCCGAGGAGAGAAAAAAACAACATCCAAAAAAAAAAAAAAAAAAAGGGAGAGATTTTGAGAGCCGACTGATTAGAAAGATGCTATCCTTGTGGGGGGTGCGAAAGTCCAGAACCACCCCTTACCACCTCCAGGGGAACCCCCAGCCTGAACGTTTCAACCGCACCTTGCTAGACATGCTAGGCACCCTCCACCCAAAAGACAAGCCTAGATGGAGACAACAAATTAGCACCCTGGTACATGCCTACAACTGCACTAAAAGTGATGCCACTGGGTTCTCCCCCTACCGCCTGATGTTTGGGAGAGAAGCTCGATTGCTGGTGGATGTGTGTTTTGGGGTCTCTCCTGATGGGGTTCGAGCTGATGATTATTTACAATATGTGAAAAAGCTGAAGGCTCAGCTAAATCATGCCTACCAACTGGCTCAAACCATGGCTGCCAAAAGGAACCTGGCCAACAAAGAGAGGTATGATAAAAAGGTGAAGGCACAGGAACTCCAGGAGGGGGATCGGGTATTGCTAAGAAATCTGGGACTGCATGGCAAACACAAGATTGCTGACCGATGGCACCATCTCCCTCACATTGTAGTGGGCAAACTAGATGATCTGCCTGTGTACAAAGTAAGGCCCGAAAACAATTCTAAAGATGTCAGAACTTTACACCGAAATCACCTGCTGCCAATTGGACAGATTTTGATAGAGACTGAGCCTCTTAATGCCCTTCCCTCTGGGCCTATAACTACAGCTGCTGCCAAAAAGAGATTCAGGGGGGTTGACTCCGCAGAACTTAAACCCCAGGAACCTTTCCCTCTCCCCCCCTGTTGAAATTGATCCCCCATCTCTGGTTGAAGACAGTGAACATGATGTGGAGTATTACCCCTCTTATGAACTGAATCAACTTTTTAAAGGCAACCCACTAGCTCGCTTTGGGGATGAAATTGGGTTTTATGGACTGTCTGAGCCCCCAGCTTTGTCTTTAGAGCCCATACCCCCTGAGGCTGAAGTGAGTGGCCTCAAAGCCGGCGAAGTAGGGTCTATGAGTCTGGCTGAACTGTCTGACTTTTCAGAAGAGGAAAGTGATGTGGGGGAACCTGCTCGGGATCCGCCTGAGCAAGAAGAATACTTTGAGTGCCCTGATAGCATCCCAGTAGTGTCAGAAGTGCCCTTGACTGATCTGAGTAGTGTGGGTCCTGATATAGAGGGTCGTGTTCCTGAAAGTACTATGGGCACGGGGTCCCCTTCTCATGAGGAGGTTCCCTCCACTAATCTAGCTGAGGCGGAAATGGAGCCAGGACCCGTGGCAGATCTTACTGAGACCCCTAGACGCTCTGGCCGAGAAGTACAGCCTGTGATAAGATTAAGTTATGAGTCTCTGGGTCAGCCTGTGGACCTGCCATTAAATGTCATCCATAAGGGGGTCTATGTATCTCCAAGTTCATTGCCCAAGTTAGTTTTGGGGGACGATGCCCAACTGTTAGTATTGCCCTGTAAGTATGGTACTCTTGTCCCAGTTAGCCCGCAAGTAGCTGATAGGGAAGGGCCCCCTCTTTCCAGGTATCATAGGCAGGAAGTAATGACCTGATCTAAAAAGTGAAAGGTTGTCTGTATGTGTAATATTGCATGAACAATAGTAAACTGTGAATATAGTGCCAATGTATATAACAGAATGTCTAATGTGCTGTCAATTTAAACTGTTTTGCCTTAAAGTGATTTAAGGGTAACTACTTGGTGCAGACGCCAAGTTCTTTCCAGGCCAGGAAGGGTGTAACCCCCTTACAAATGGGGGTTCCTAAAAAACCTTCCCGGAGCTTGCCTAAATGCTTCCTGCCTAATGGGTGTTCGGCACAATGCTGCCAAAATGCGGGTGTTGTGAGTGCTTCTAAAAGCCTCCAGTACTGTCTCTTTAAGAGCTGCCTGCTCGCAGGCTCTAGCGGGTTGGTATGGGTGTGTGTGTGTTTCTCCTGCTCAAATTCCGCCTGAGTTGTGGTGAACCCGCCCCAATGTTACAGTCGCTGTAAGCGTAAAGGGGGTTCTTCTAATTGGTGTAGCTGCCTGGGGGTAATTGCTTAGAGTATTAGTAAAATTATATTTTGTTTAACCTGTTTACATTGCAGATGGACTTTGTGTGCTTGGCCTCTCCATTTTGGACCTGGACTGTGTATAGGGGTCCAATAGGAGTCTGGGGGGTATCTAAAATGGAGTAAAAAAGCAGCCAATTGGAATCAGAACTCCAACAGGGGCCGGCTGGCCAATAAGACCCAACCATGTACTTCTGGGAGGTGAAGCCTGGATTCTGGCACCTTGTTTTGCACCAATGGGGGCAGTGTAAAGTGATTGGCATCTGCAGCCCACCTATGGAGTTGGGTAGGGCCCGAGTGGAGAGACTGGCCTTAGCTGTCCAGGGGACAGAGACGTTGTGGCTGTGAGCGAGGAAGGAGCTCGGGGCTCCTGCGCCGTTTGAGTGTTCATGCGGGAAGCGCATGTAAGGCCACTTTTGGGCACTTTGAGACGCCAAAAGTATCAGACTAAATCTGCATGGGCAGCGGTCAGAGGAGGCTGTGCAGGAGCGCAGCTACCTAACAGGCTCACCCTGTAGAGGACTGGAAAATCTGCTGAATCGCACTCAGTCTGTCAGGAAAAAGTGAAGCTGCGTTGTCTCCCCATTTAGCTGTGCGTTCAGTCGGGCCCTAGGAGCAGCTGTCTGGTATGGTACCCCTCTGTTGCTTTCCATGTAAATGTGTGGAGAAGTGTCTGAAGTTCAGGCTCAGCCCTGCGAGTGGTATGAGAGTGTTTTTCTTCTGGAGTTGTGAGTACTAAATCGGGTAGCTCCCTGTTAAATGTTTCTAGCAAGGGCAAGATCTTCAGGTGACTTTGCTGACTACACTAACTGAGCCTGCTGGCTCCATCTAATCTTCATAGGAATTAAATGCTCATTTGTGTCAGGGCCCCAACCAGCTGCATCGAGAAACTAGCCTTTAGGGCTTGAGTACCCAAAGACAGTAACTTATAGGTTAGGCCTGTGCACAGAGCCCTAGGTAGATATTTATATATTGTAGTGGTAAGCCAATCACCATGATTTCCCCCCGGTCCTTGTTATCCCCCCTTAAATAAATCAGATTTCTTCTTTTGCAAAAGTACACTGGCTAGTTTGTGTATTAAGGGTGAAATACTGCACAGTGAACATTGTGTAACTGTACCTTACTTTTCAGGGGGTCCCCTGAGTGGTCCAAGCTGGGGGGTAAGTGTATATGGTAAGGATGCTGTAACTGACTTGTGTGGGCCATTAGTGGGAAGAAAGGGGGGTTGCAGCAACCCAGAGGGCTGTGACCGAGGCAACCTCGACTGTTCTAATCCCGACCTCTGGGTGGAGGCACCCACCAACGGATCTGGGCCCCTCACCCTGTTACAGTTAGGGCAGGCAAGGGTAGTAGCCCTTAGGATAGCGCCCCCTGGGGGTTACACTAGTGTTTGCAACCATCACCTTCCAGGAATGTGCACCCCCCTTTGGTATGGGGCTGCACCCTCTTCTTGGACAGTGCCAACTTGCTGTTTGTGCCCAAGTGATTTTTGAGGTTGTCATCCTGTTGTGGAATGCTAATCGAGACCTCTGTGGTCAAGATGCCTAGGTTCTGAATTTCTCTTTTTGGGTGTGTAAGTGCTCCCTTGGATTTCCAGGGGGTGGTGACAAGTCCACCGACAGTGGTGGTATGAGCTGTCACCATAGCCTTCCAATCATGGCCTCCTCACTTTGCTATAACCTCAGTACCATCCCCCTTTTTCTGTGTCTGCCCCACCTGTACTTTACATGAGGTCCCTCCTTTTTTACCTATGGCCACTCCTTGCTCATGGCCATGCCTGTTTTCTTTAGTTCAATGTTGGAGAGTTCCCTTCCATTCGCTGATCACCTTACCTTCATATGTTTCTGCTGCATCCTCATTTAGGTCTTCTTCTCTGTGCTGGAGACCTCCTAGTTTAAACACTCCAAGAAGACCTCCAACTTCTGCCTTAGTGCTCTCACTCCTTCTCCAGTGAGATGCAGACCATCGTGCTTGAAGAGCTTCCTGTCCCAGAAGGTCCCCCAGTCTCCAATGTTGAGCATCCTATTGTCTGTGCATCAACCCTGGAGCCACCGGTTGATTTCCCTGATCTCTTTGTTCTTGATCTTGTCCTTACTTCTGCCCTTCCTCCAAATGGGCAGCACTTCAGAGAAGGCCAGATGTGTTGTGTACTACTTTAGGCTCTCCCCTAGGGTCTTCGTGTCTGCCTTGGCTTCTTCCACGGTCCTATTTGCTATGTCATTTGTCCCAAGGTGGACAATGATCCCCGCAAAATCCTGATCTCTTCTCACCAGCCGTCCTAGTCTGTCCTTAGCACTCCTTGGAGATGCTCCTGGCATGCGTTTCACCATGGTTTCAGTTCCCTTTGCATTGATGGACTGTGCCTCCACTTCTCTCAACATAGAGTCTCCCACGACCAGAATCATCCTGTTGCTCTGTGTATTCTTTCTCTCCTTCCTTGTACCTTCTTCCTGCTTTCTTGTATCAGGTTTGTCCAGCTTGACTCTTCCTTTTTCCTCACTTGGTTTCTGTACCTTGGCTGGGGGGGGTGAAACGATTCTGCGTGTGGCTAGCGTGTGACTGGCAATGTCCCATCTTAGCTCTAGGTGCCCCACTGCCCCCTCTCACCACCCTCCAGTCCCCAAGACCCATGGGCCTTTGGGCGAGTGGGTGGGTAAGGGGGTGTGTGGTGGGCATCCCTAATCCAGTCTCCTCTGCAGCCTCGTGAGCTCTTCTCTTGCCTGCGATAGCTCCCTCCGTAGTTCCGCAACTGTTCTGCAGAAGGGGCACCCCAGTCTCTAGAGTGTCTCCTCGCTACCAGCCCTCCACAGCTCTGGCAGATCTGGATGTCCATGTCTGATTTCCTCCCAACCTGTAGGTGTCACTATTTCTTTCTCCCTTCACTGCGTCTTCTCTATCCTCTCTTCTTGTTCTCACTGATGTCTTCCTTTGGGAGCCCTGCAGGAAGTTTCCTTGAGCTTCTATAAATGTAGAAAGAACCTGGGTGGTTGGGAGGGTGGGTAGTACTATTACCAACCCCCCTTAGCAGTAGCTGTTGGCAGTTAAGTGATGGGGAGGGGGAGATTTAGCTGACTCCCTTCTTCCTCTCCAAAATGAGGTACTCTTAAAAGCAAATGCTAGTCCCCTTTTAGTTGCTAGCTTCCCTCTCCAAAATGAGGTGCTTTTAATAGTAAATGCTATCTGCCTTTCAGTTGCTAGCTGCTGCTTCTAATAGCTGAGGCAAGTGTAAAGGCTAGCTCCCTTTCAGCTGCTAGCTGCTGCTTCTAAAAGCTGAATCAAAATGGAGCTTGGGCACAACTGATTCTGCAATTCACAGGTCACAGGCCCCTCCCACTTAGCAGTAGCTTTTAGCAGTTAAGTGACGGTGGATTAGCTGGATGTCCTGGCATGGATGCATGGCTGGGAACCAGAGCCCCCACCCCCCGTGGGGGGGTTCCTGCTTGAATTTGGCTAAAGTCTGAAAAACACAGTCTCTTATAGGGCTCTTCTGAGGCTCCTGATTGGCTGAAGCTTTTGGGTGATTGGCCTCTGATTGGCTGGAGGACCTGTCAATCAAGAAAATACATTATGCATGAACTTCACTCGATGCACAGTTGGTTTGCTGTTTTGGTGCCTGAAATTAGGTCCCTGCAGTTCCCCATGAGTACTTGGAAGTTTCCCATGAGCTTTGGCTAATTTCCCACAAGTCCTGGCTTTGAAGTTCTAGCTTTTAGATTAATTGTGCTGCTCTGTAATGGCTGCTGAAAACACACAGTCTCTTAAGCAGATCAATACAGTTTCAAACAAAATCCTGGTACAGCCAGAATAAAGTAAATATTTGCCCAAATGCACCACAGTTCAGTAGCCCTGGTTGTGTACTCGCTCTCATTGCACAGATTTAGCAAATTGCTCAGTACAGTTTCCTGTCGCTGCTGCCAATATTTAAGGATGCCTTGCAGCAGCAGACAGGCTGTCTCTCTGAGTCCCAATATTTGTCTGGTGCAGCCAGGTTAGAGCATTGATTTATTGTAAACCCCCCATGTAAAACATTTTCCCCAATTACACATTGCACTTACATTATTTATTTGTCAGTGTGCACATTTCTTTTCTTTTTCTATTCCCTGTCGACCGCAGCCGAGAACAAGCTTCCCGAGGGCAGAAACACCATAATTAATATTCATGACGATCGGGGCTCTGGCTCATTAATATTCATGAACCCCGATCATTACTACCTGGTGGGTCTCTCTAAATAGTGAAAGTGACGGCCGCTCGGGGCCCTGTCTGTGGTCACCAGGTTCCACTTAGCTGATTGGGATCCTGGGACCGATGAACTTCCTCTTGAACGACCGCAAGGCAAGTGGCCATTAGATCAAAGGTGCCGCTTACGCCTGCATGATCCCCGTCACGCTGGAGTGCTTTGGCAGTGCGGGCAATCGCAATCTGAACTTGGAAGCCATGCAGGGCTGCATTTTACACAGGGGGTTATGACTAGGGCACCGGGGGCAGAAAATATTTAGGCAAGGACCAGGGGACCAAAAAACGAAAATGCAGACATTTCTGGAAGCACCTGAGGAGAACGGCTGGAACCGGGAGCTAATAAGCTAAGGTAAGCCCCCGTTTTGGTAAGGGGAGGGTTACACTTATAAGTTTTTCAAATGTTGCTTCTAAGCATGCTCAGTAGGGTTTTCAGGACAACTCTCTGATACAACCAAAAAATTCTTCTTTAGTGAGCCCTTTTTGGGTCATAACTAATTGTGTTTTTGGGTCATGAAAAAAAAATTAGGTCATGACAGCCGCCATCTTGTTTTTATTTTGTTCTGGGCAAAAAAATGCAAAAATATATAAAAAACAATCTTTAAAAAAACACACACACAAATCTTGCTACTCGGTACCTGTTAATCTTGATTCTAGTGTTTCTTTTTCAAAAAACAGGCCAGAAATACATTTTTTGGGACTTTAAGTTTGTTGGCCATCATCTTAGCAAGATGGCTGATTCTTATGTTGTGAGTCACAAATTTTTGGGTCGCACGTTTTCTGTGTACACAGATGTATTGCATATTTATTCTGTATTGTTACTCTTTAAATATCTCTGGGCCCCTTTTGAAAATGGGTATCTTATGTTGGGGCAGTGGTACTGAAGGTTGAGGTGCTGGATGGCAGGCCTCACACCATGCCAGCGGCCCCAGTTCAGAGGTGAGCACTGGTTACTGGGGGTCAGCGGGGGAGGGAGAGGATCTAGTGTCCAAAGGATTGCTCTCTCCTCTCCTGGGGAGGAAGGACCACTGGCTCCACCAAATGACTGCCACCAGGTGGAAGCCTGGTGGCAGTGTGGCTCAAGGAGTGTCAGAAAGAGGGTGGTGTTGCAGGATTCTGCAGCATGCACATGCCTCCACAGGCACACATTGAAGAGTGTTCGCCAGCATAGGGAAGGTTGGAAAAAGCTGGTGGAAAAGGTGGTGTGCAAGCGTGCATGACACCCTGCCCACAGATCCCACACCCAGCTCTCCAACAGGGCACCGGGAGCTGTACTGGATATGAGTGCCTGGGGAAGAAGGAAGGCCCTACCTCTCCTGATCCCACCACAGGGGTGAAATCCATGGGGGTAACCGATGACCAGAAACTCCTGGGTGGTAGGGGACTATGGGGGTCGATAAGGTGGGATTGAAGGGAGCCCAGCGTGTCCTGCCACATAGAAGCATAAAAATCTTTATTAAAAAAAAAAGGAAAGGGGCTCTTGGGTCCTACACAGTTAACATATTAAAAATAAAAAAAAAATGAAATGAAGTGTGACCAAGGAATTTTTCATGCCCACAAAATTGCTTCTTCTGCTGAATTAATTTTTTTTTGTCACACATTTTTGTTTGACCCTAGAATTTTTTGTGCAAAAAAAACAACAACAAAACAGTTTTGGACCGGATGGAGATTTTGATAGGCAGACAAAGAATTCTTTGGTCACACATATAGTGAAGCTAAGAATTTTTTGTTCACACTAAAAATTCTGATTTTTTGAATGGTTAAAGATTTTTATGTGCTATCTAAGAATTTGTTTTTTCAATTTCTATTTATGCATCCTTCACTCTGCCAGAACTCCTTCAGGACCCCCAAGGTCATCCAGCTGCCCCCCTTATCTGCCAGTCCCAAGGAGTTACTCCGCCATTGAGCCTCGGCTTACTACCCCCAGGTGGGGATGAGAGGGATGGGGACCCTTCAAACTCTTCTTATGTCTCATTGGGATATGTAACCGAGATGATGGGTGGGAGACTGCACTGACACAAGGGGTCCATCATCTCTTAATCAGGACGCAGTGCTTTTTTTGTGGTTTTCTCCCCAGCCCTCTTGGAGCTGGGCATACAAGGGCTGCAGGTCTGCATGTGATCACAAAGTGATGTCACATGCAGCCAGCGCAGCTCCGCCCACCCCTGGTCATGTCAGGCCTGACTGTCCCCTGCATCCAGGGAACAGTGTGGCAGCCACTGATGGGACCGTCCCTCCCTCCCCATGAAAGGAGAGCATCCACTGAGACACTTAATCCAATCTCCCTGGCTGGTTCCCGATAACCCGGGCTTGCTACCTAACCCTGGTCGCTGGCGTGATGAGCAGTAGCGCTACTCGTGCACTGATGGGCTGGCTCGATCTAAGAATTTTTTAGGGCACACATTAAATACAGTAATGCAATATCAGTTCATGACGTAAAAATGAGAATTTTTGTGTCTCACATGCTTTTAGTTGTAACTTGGCCGTTTTATAATATTTTACCCTAGATCTGAACATACTGTTTACATGACCCTACTTCATGAACAAGGATGATAGGAATTTTCAAATACAGGTCAAAAGGTGATTTCATAGTTGCTCTGCAAAACCACCTTTTGGGCAGGATTTGTATTTATTTATTTGTTTAAAAGTTTCACAAGCAAGGCATACAGAGCACAAATTGCTATTTTCCAGATGCGTCCTGGGGGACTATTGTAGGGGGTAGACAATAGTACAAAAATAAATACAGGAACAAAATATACAGAGTAGGTATGATACAGACAGTTACAACGCATAGGGTGTGTACATGTGCAGTTACAAGTCATACGGTATGTACATGTGCAGTGAGAGCGATTTAGGCACATACAGGTGATATAGGCTTCATAGAGTAACAGTGACATAGCTGGCATGAGCACAGATATATACCCAGTGAGAGATGCATACAGTGCCGAGTTGCAGGTGTATAATAAACAAATAAGTGCAACAACCTATAGGAAGCATACAAACCCACAGCTTCCACTTGCATACTGTGTGACCCTGAGCAAGTCACTTAACCGTCTTGTGCTCCCAGGTCGCGCCTGTAAAAAAGCTTTCAGCTTAGTGTGCTATACCTGGTTAAACAACTAAATAAAAAAAAAAAATAAAAAAAAAGGAGGCATCTTGAGGAGGGAATGAGATGAAGCAGGAGCCAAAGTAGCAGCCAAAGTGTAGGTGTAAATGCCTTAGGGAGGGCAGGGGACTTGTAGCCGGCTCTACAGACAGATGCATACTGGGGTGATGAGATCACTTAAAAGGCAGAAAAGGGAGCGAGGGGTGGATGCAGAGTGGATTGGTAAGGGCAGGGCATTTCACAGCTTGGGGCCACAATATGAGAAGGCGGCCTGGCCAGCAGCAGTGGACCTGTGAGGAAGGGCAGTAGTGTCATTTGTGGTGCAATTGTACTCATGTACCAAGGTGCTAATCTGCTGGCTCCACTTATGATTGTCTTTTGGATGGAGGGTGCCCAGCATGTCTAGAAGGGTGTGGTTAAAACTTTCTGGTCGAGGGTCCCCCTGTGGGTGATAAGGGTGGTTCTTGACTTTCGCACCCCCCACACAGAGAGCATTTCTTTGATTAGCCTACTTTCAAAGTCTCTGCCTTGGTCAGAGTGGATCCGCTGAGGGGGCACCATAGTGGATGAAGAATTTTTCCACTAGCACCTTGGCCACGGTAGAGGCTTTTTGATCTTTAGTTGGAAAAGCTTGTGCATACCGTGAGAAATGATCCATAACTGCTAACACATTGCCAATATTCCGTTGATCAGGTTCTAAACACAAAAAATCTATGCAGACCAGTTCCATGGGGGTGCTGGTAGTGATATTGACAAGGGGGCAGCCCTCTGAGGCAGGGCTTTTCATTGGAGGCAACGACTACAGGTCTTTACATGGTGCTCAACATCGGCCCCCATCTTGGGTCATTAGAATCGAGATTGTACCAGGTCGAGAGTCCTGTCAATACCGAGGTGCCCCATGTGATTGTGGAGAGACCTCAGTACCAAATGTTTAAAGGCCGTGGGCAGGACCAATTGTTGCTTGTCTACTTGATCACTATGATCCACTGTCTCTCTATATAACAACTGATTGAGTAACTTCAACCTGGGTCCTTCTTTAAACAATAGGGCAGTTAGCAAGTCATGGGAACGCAACTTAGACAAATCTTTCCCCTCACGCAGGGCATCAGGTTCGGGTTGAAGCATAGGATATTGGGATTGAGCCCACTAAATACTGTCATTGTCAAGTTGAGGTAGTGCACTAATATCTAGAGCAGAGAAATGGCAATAGGCAGCCGGTATGCAGGTATCAGGAGGGCCCAAGCAATCTACTAGACAGTCCACTGTGTCCGCAGACATCTGTTCATTTCTGTCAAACTTTTGGCTCAGTGCTCGGATGTCAGGTTAAGACAGCCTGACCCAGTCACCTTTGGAAGCGGGCCTTCGTGACAGGGCGTCAGCATCAATATGGTTCAGTCCTGGTCTGTATGCAACAGCATAATCATAGGTTGATAAGGCAGAGAGCCACCGGTGCCTAGTGCATCTAACTTAGCTGAAGTCTGTACATAGGTCAACGGGTTATTGTCAGTCTTCACCAACATCTTTGCCCCATAGAGGTACTCATGAAACTGATCAACGATGGTCCATTTTTCGGCAAGGAACTCCAGCTTGTGCAGCAAAAGCAACTGGTCTCAAACCATCCTCATGGTCTTGATACAGCACAGCTCTTAGGCCCTGCAGACTAGCGTCCATATGCAGCACATAGGCCTTGGTAGGGTCAGCACAGGCAAGGATGGGAGCATGGGTGAGCTGGTATATGACTTCATGGAAGGCTGTTTCACATTCGGATGTCCAACGGGGCCCAAAGGGTTCATCTGTGCGGAAGTACACTTTCTCTGGTTCTTTGACAGCCCCTTTCTTGTATTTACAGTTTGTAGGGGGGTAACCCTGGGTACGATTCAGGAGCGGGTGAATCATCTTTGAATAGTCTTTTATGAACCTGCGGTAGTAGCCACAGAACCCCAGAAAACATTGTAGTTCTTTCAAGTTATGGGGCTTGGGCCAAGTAGCCAGTGACTCAACCTTATTGGGATCGGTCTCTATTCCTTCTGCAGATACTATGTGCCCCACACACTTCATGGAAGTTTGAAAAAACTGGCACTTGTCGATGGACAGCTTGAGGCTGAAGTCTTCCAATCAGTCTAGGACTTTAAACAGTCGGGTCTCATGCTCCTCTAAAGTGCGTCTGAACACAATGATATCATATAGGTACACTAGACATTCCAGCAAGTTCATATCTCCCACCACACGTTCCATCAGTCGCTGAAAGGTGGCCGGGGTGCCAGAAATCCCCTGTGGCATTCTCAGAAATTCGTAGAACCCCAAAGGACAGATGAAGGCTGTTTTCTCATGGTCCTCCTGGGCCACCGGAATCTGGTAATATCTGCTGCGAAGATCCAATACCGAGAACCATTTGCTCCCATTCAAGCAATCCAGGGCATCTTGTATCCGGGGTTTGATGTACTGATCTGGGATGGTCCGCCGGTTCATGGTTCGATAATCAACACACATCCTCACAGACCCATTCTTCTTATGTACAACCACAATGGGAGAGGCATATGGGCTCCTTGATTCTTGTATAACGGCAGCAGCCAGCATTTCCTGCAGGTGTCTCCTAACATCATCTATGTCCGCTGGGGTGAGGTGTCGGGATCTATCTTGAAATGGCCGGTCATCATGCAGGCGTATGTGATGCTCTGCACCCTGGACACACCCCATGTCCCATTCTGTTAATGAAAATACTTGGTCTCTCTGGTCGAGTTTCTTGCTAATTCTAGCCTTCCATTCAGCTGGCAACGGGTAATCACCAAGGTCGAATAAGTCCAGGGTCACTCTTTCCTTTTCATCAGAGTACTTGTTGCTGGATAATACAGCAGTGTCTGCACAGTGTACTGTAGCTGGGGTGCACCCTCTGTTCAACCAGACCTCCCGATCTGACACATTCTGAATCTGGACCATCACTCGTCGTGCATAGGCATGGGCACGGGCAGGCAAAATGCTGGGTTTAACCAATAATCCCTCTGGCAGCTTTCCATCACCCGGTGCAGCCAACATTAATATTTTATTTTTCACTTCCTTTCTAATGCGAACCTCTCCCTGAATGATGTACTGAGCATTGGGAGGAAGTACCAGAGAATCAGGATCTTTCTTCCACACTATCCCCACTAGCTTACCTCCGTCGATTTCGGTAGTCCGTTTCTGCAGATCATAGGCTGTCTTTATCAGGGCTGGGATTCTCAGTGCCCACCCAGTCCATTTCCCTTGTTTTTCGTGACACAACTGTGCTAGTCTTCCAAACATGTGGGCGTTGGTTCCGGTGAGCAAGGGAATCCCATCATATAATCCCGTAGGAGGACACACCAGGGCTAGTGTCTCTACTTGTTCATCTACACCAGTTACAGTCGCAGGGAAAGACAACCAGAGCCGGACATATCCTAGGTAGGGATAAGACTTGTCACTCAGGCCCCACACATGCAAACCTTCCAGAGATCGTAGTGGCACTTCAGATAAGTGTTTGTCATACCAGTCCTGGAATACAATGGTCACTTGTGACCTGCTATCGAGCACAGCCCGAGCATGGATACCATTGACAGCCACAGAAGTCTCCATCGAAGGGCCCACTATTCTGGAACAGTCTGGAGAGGCAGTAGCAGAGGCCTGGGCAGATGATTTAACCACAAAGAAATTTGAGTTAGGATTTCTCAGTCCTGCACTGCAGTAATTTCCGACGCTCCTCGGCCATGGTCTTGCTTTCCGAAGCTCCCCTTGAAGTCTGTATACAACTTTATTTAGGTCTTTTGTGGACCAGCATTCTCTCTTCATGTGCCCATCCTTCCCACAGTTATGGCAAAATACGCTTTCTGAGGTCTGGTGTGGCCGAGACATGACATTGGGAGCTGAGGTGGGGGTACTATCAACAGAAAACCTTGGTTCCACCTCTGTCTGCAGTGTGGCGAGCATTTGGAGACATCTCATCGATTCTCTCACTTCCATAGTCAAGACATCAATTTTTGAGCTGCAGTCAGCAGAAGATGCCTGGGTGTGCATCCCCACCCCCATAGCAGATGCAGTCTGATAAGGGTCGGAGCCTGTACTCGCAGGAGCGGCCTTCATAAAGAGACTGTTTTTTGTTTCTCTGAACTCCCTCAGCAGTTCATCCCATGGCGGAGCATCCATAGCAGTCCCTCTCTGCCTGGGCTCCCCCGGGGCTGACATTTAGAAACATATATAGAAACATAGATTTTGACGGCAGATAAGGACCGCTTGGCCCACCCAGTCTGCCCATTTCCCTACCTAATGGATAAGCTGCAGATCCTAGTTAACCAGCAGCCTACTTCTTCCTACCCCTACCCCCTAGAATTGCCTTATGACTGTCCCATGCATGCTTGAATTCCACCACTGTTTTTGACTCCACAACCTCCTCCGGAAGGCCGTTCCATGCATCTACCCAACCTCTCTGTGAAAAATACTTCCTTAAATTACCTCTGAGCCGCCCCATCCTATCTTCAAATGTGCCCCTTGTCCTTGCACACCTCTTTTTTGAAAGATGCTACCCTCTTGGACTTTGTTGATTCCTTGAGATACTTCAAAGTTTCTATCATGTCCCCTCGCCTCCTTTCCTCGAGGCTATACATATTCAGCTCCTTAAGTCTCTCTTCATATGTCTTCCGGTGCAGACCCTGCACCATTTAGATGCCCTCCTCTGGACAGCCTCCATCCTGTCTATGTCCTTGCGGAGATTGGGTCTCCAGAACTGTACGCAGTACTCCAGATGGGGTCTCACCAACTGTCTGTACAGAGGGATAATAACTTCCTGTTTTCTACTGGTGATGCCTCTCCCTATGCATCCCAGTATCCCCCAACCCTCCTTGCTGCCCTCACATTGCTTGCCCACCTTTGGGTCATCTGATATGACTACCCCCAGGTCCCTTTCCATTTTGTTGTTGTTAGTATCTCACCCCATTGTGTACTCTTCCCTGGGTTTTGTTTCCAGGTGCATTACCTTGCACTTCTTAGCATTGAATCTAAGCTGCCATACATTTGACCATTCCTCTAACCTTGCCAAGTCCCTTCTCATCCTTTCCACCCCACCTTGTGCATCAACTCTGTTGCAGATCTTTGTGTCATCTGCAAAGAGACATACTTTTCCTTCCAGTCCCTCTGCAATGTCGCCTATAAAGACATTGAAGAGGACCGGTCCTAATACTGAATCCTGCGGTACCCCACTAGTAACCCCCATTTCTTTAGTTCTCAGATTCTGTCATGTGATTGCGGTGATTCCAGGCCATCAGCAACTGACCCCGCGCCTGGAGCAGGGGTTGCAGCAGCTATGACTGCGCAGGGCTCGGAAAAGCCTTCCTCCTCCTCAACTTCCCGTACCTCCTTCATCAACACATGGAAGGGCAAGGGACCAGATTTCCTTTGATGCAGTTGCAATTTGAGCAACACTGAGCTGGAGTGCCGGGTAGAGCAGAGTATATGATCCAGTCTTACCCAGTCCACTTCACTAGAGGCCCAGCCTCCTTTCCGAAAAATGGTTTGTAGGATTCCCTCTAATCGATCCATGTAGGCAGATAACAATTCCCCCGGCTGTTGTCTAATATCTTTAAATTTCCATTTCAAGGCCTCAACACTAGTGGTGCCCTCAAACACATTTTCAAGGGCGACTATGTACTCTTGGGCTTTGGTGTCAGGGTCGGAGGACCTCAGAGAGCGAAAAGTACATAGGGCGAGTCCCTGGAAGCTTTCCCCCAGGTGGGCCCTTTTTTCGGCCTCTGAGCATTGCCAGTCTTGTACCACAAGAGTAACAGAGTCTATCCAGGTCTCCAGGTCGACTTCCCCATTAGGAGTAGGGCAGATGCCAGAGAATACCTTGAGCTTGGGGTAAGGGCCATGACTACTTGCTGGCTCAGAGGCAGGTACAGAAGTTGGTGAAAGAACAGATGATGGGGCGGGTGTGGACAGGGGGGAGGTGACACTCCCAGGTGGCAGGAATAATTTTTTTTAACTCCTCCAGAGTTTTACCCTCCTCCAGTAACAACTTGGCAAACTTCTCCTCAAAAGACTCAGATAACGGTGGGGGCTCATCCTGTAAGGGATCCTTGCTATCTTTGGTTATCACCCTCCAGGCGGCTGAGAACCCTTCTGGAGTGATTGTCTGGGGCACCTTTGAACTGTCCAGGGGGTAGCTACACTCCACCAAGGCCATGAGAGTTTGGGCAGTTAAATCAGACTGTTGACCCACCAATACAGCTTTTTTCAAACATTCAACTTTAGAAAGTGCCCCTTCAACAGTGTCCTTACTAATGCCCATAGGTATATCCAGTATTAGCAAAGCATTATGGGGGTCAATCTCTTGCCCCATACAGCACCCCACCAACTGGTGCACAGCCACTTCTGTTGGGGTAGCCATTTATGTTTGACAATAATTCATAATTTCGGCCACTAGAAGACACAAAATCCCAGTGGTGAGCCTCCAAGATGTAACCTCTAGGTGGCGCTATCCCAAGGGCTACTACCCCTGCCTACTTGGCTAGTAGCAGGTTAAGGGGCCTGGGTAACGAAATGGGTGCCTCCACCTGGAGGTCAGGGTTGTTAGTGGTCAAGCTAACCTGGGCACAGCCCTCTGGGACACTGTAACCCCCCCTCGTTCCCTTCTAGTGGCCTGAACCATGTACAATAATTACTTTCACAATGACCCTTATTCACCAGGTGATTACCCACATCTTTTGCACTTATCACCAGGGCTGGTTCCTCTCGCTTGACCCTGGGGACCCCCTGTAAAACAAGGTTATGTACAGCAAAAGTAACAGTACAATACTTTTGGCACAAACTGGAACCACAGTCAGGTTAAATGAAAACAAAGTTAAATCTGATTTATTCAGGGGACTTGATCAAGGGAGGGGTGTTATCAGATTGATTTGCTTAAAAGCTATATTAATCAGGGGAGCACATCAATTCACTCACGACAATACACTCCTGGAAAACACACTCCCGACAACTCGCTCCTGTATATTTTGCTCCCTCCCCTACCCACTCCACGTCAATTCGCTCCCATTCCCGCTGCAACTGTGGGTTCAGATACTGCTATTTCAGTTATGTTTTGACTCAAACGGGAGTGTGTGTTGCTGTACGTGTTCCTTGAAAAAATGTCCAGCTCTCACAGAAATACAAGTCTATATGAAACCCATATCGTGAAATATGTCATGTGACGTATCCAGTGGAGGATCGGGGTTCGAACTTGGAGCGTTGAGCAGTGTTCTTATCTTTTATGCCCAACCTGTGAATGCTGAACACTGAACTGTTTTTATTCACCTTTTGGAAGTAATAAAAGTTTATTTGCACTACCTGACTCTGGTTCAGTCCACTGTTACCAAGGAACCAAGTTTTTTGTAATTTTGTCATTTGCCGTAGTACAGCTTTAGGAGACCGCAGGGAGTACGTGGAGAGTCAAGTGAGGTAGTGTGCTTAGTGCTTACTTTTAGTTTCAGTCAGAGTAAAGCTCTCACAGTAATACCACAGTTGTTGTTTCTGATACTCCTGAATCCTATCGGGTGGTAGGTGATGCAAAGTGCATTGGTGGATTGCTAACATGGCAGTGTGAGAAGCTGTCATCTGTTGAAGTGCTCCCCCCAACAATTGGGCACATAAACAAGGAGGTTGCAGACTTCAGTAGTACCATGCTTTTGAATGAACTAAGTGTTACTTGTTGTGTGTCCTGTGGCTGTCCGCCAATTTAAGCGTTACCGTCGAACAGTACCACTGTACTAACAATAGGGAGCGAAAAGACACGGAGCGAGTGGTACAGGAGCCAATTGTCTTAGGTATGAGTCGTCGGGAGCAAATTGTCGCGGCGCCTGTTGACGGGAGCGAATTGACACTGATCCATTAATCAGACAGTTATGCATGCAGTTCATTGTCCCTACACAGTTACACACTCTGGGTACCCAGGTAGGAAAAAGGTGGGCTAGCCAGGAACATTGCAGCTGGTTGGGGCCCTGTGGTGGAAGAAAGCAACATGCACAGCACACATTATTTGTAATCCGAAGCTGGAGGGCTCAGTTTGTGAAAGAAAAGGCAACAAGACAATCGGATGACAGCACTTTTAGATTTAGCTGTTGTTGCAGGGAGCTACCCTGATGTTTACTCGCGATACCCAACACTGGAGACAGGCAGGACAAAATCGAGACTGCAGGCTGTTGAGCTGGAGAACCCGGAGAAGTAGGGCCCACACGAATCACCAAGGCATCATTCCTGTTCAAGGCGTTGAGCAGGGGGCTGATCCTCAGGCTGGTCTCTCGTCGATGACTTTATCTGCGTAGCAGGTATTCTGGCTGGGCCAGTGTAGTAGGGCCCAGGCAAACGGAAATGGATACGGATTCAGTCCATAGAGCTGGATACAGCCTCCAGCAAGCAAAACACAGTTCAGACACACAGAGGGGAATCAAATCACGACCCACTATAAGCACACAGCACATTCACATGTAAGGAAATTCCACTGTACCAGGCAAACGGCTCTCCTGTCGCAATTACAGAGTCTCTGCACAATCCCGGAGTTCAGAGGTAGCTGGAAGTCCTGACAGGCCGATAGCATTCAGCAAATCTTCGGTCTTCTTCAGGTTAAAGCCTGGCCACAATTCAGTGGCTTAATTCGCTCTCCAAATTCGGATTCAGTCTGAAAACAACACAAGTTCCCTCTCAGGAACAGCAGGCAGGCATGCAGGCCAAACTCAGGCCTTTTCACAGTTCTCCCACGCGAATTCACTATGGATTGCTGCTCATACTATCTCGAGCTGTTACTTCTTCACTTCCCAAATCAGATCTAACTGAAACTGCAAGCAGTGTGGGACTTTCCCCAAGATCCAAAAGGTTTGGTTGGCTGATCTGTCTGTCAGTCACAACAAGGGCCCCCCCTTCCAGGTTATTTTAGGCCCCAAAAGCCCAAAACTACAATTCCTGCAAGTTTTGGCCCCACCAAGCGCCTGTAGGCAGCCTCCATTTTAGAGTCCCAAATGTACTGATTGGCCCATTCTGCAGTCCAGGACCAAGATGATGGAAACAAACAGAACTGTCCATGCTGCAAAGAAGGCAGGTTAGAACAAACTGCAATATTATTACTACTCTAACAAATGATCAGCAAACAAGTACATCTTCTAACAGAGCTCCCTCTCAGATTAATTATGACTGCAATCCAGGCAGCGCTTAAAGAGACAGTACACAGAGGCTATACAGGCACTCTCTGGCAATACATTTAAACTGCTCACCAGCCTGGCAGTGAGCATTTAGGCAAGCTCAAGGAAGACTTTTCAGGAACCCCCAACTGTAGGGAGGTTACAGATATAACAGTCAAAATTATAACCATGAGCGGAGGGGATTCTTTTCTCTTGAAGTGTTCAGTGCTGACTGATTCTGCTGACCTGAGCCCCTCTTAATCTGCTCACTCCTATTGAGTACACCTGGGTAATGGATGATGTCCTACATCTTTTATAATGTATGGCAGAATGCAGTTACTATGAGAAAAGCATCTTTTACTAAGTTTGTTATACCATCAATGTGACGTAGCATTGTTGTTAACCCATTGATGGTACATCACATCAATGGCATAACAAAATGGAACTGACAGTCGTGGGCGTTCCCAAGGCAGCACGGGCTTCCGCATGATCCAAAACACTGTTCGAACTCTAGTAATGAACTGTCATTGCACATTCAGTCAGTACTGTTCCTCCAATACTTGCCTCCTAAACAATTTTTTTTTTCTTTTTATTCTCTCCCCTTTCCTCGTAGGTCTGACTGCTAAAACTCAGAGCAGTACTGCATTTGCACGGTGATTCACGACACAACCCCAGCAAATGTTGTACGGCAAGCCTGATTGGACAGTGTCTGTCACATGTTCCTAGCCTCTTGTCATAATTTACCGTGGCTTTTGCTTGTTTTTGAAAATTTGAATGATCTACAATAGTTTGTGTGATTATACATCTGTTCCATTTTTTTTCCTGATTGCAAGGGATTTCCTTTAATTTAAATAAATGTTTTTTGGGTTTTTTTTGCACTTAACCGAGGTGTTTCGTTTGTATCAGCATAAGGTAAGAAATTTACCACTGGTTGTTTTTGTATCTAAGCTCCTTGTAATTTTGCGTCTGACATCTGGCACCCACAGTGCCCATACACTATAAAAGACAATGTATGGGCATTGATGATCAACCACACAATGCTAGCATCTTGTGGTTCCCTTGGCAAACCTCTCAAGCTGCACTCTGAAGGTTTACCTCAGTTGCCAAGGGAACCACTCAACGTTAGCATAGTGTGGTTAATCATCAGTGCCCATACATTATCCTCTATGTTATATGCATCCACTTATGAATTTTATTGTAAAAAAAAAAAATCCACTGTATAATTGTAACCCCCCTGTTACCCGGGGTTACTAGAATCCCAGTAAGACCTAGTGGTAGGCAGGGAAGGCAGCTTGTGAAACTCCAGTTAAATGGATTTCACACTGTCTCACTCTGTTCTCAGTCTCAGCTGAGACTGAGGGATGATATCACCATAGAACTATCGCAGCTGCATGAGCCACATTAGAATCTGCAGAAGGGAGTTAGATTAGAATGTTGGGAGTTTTTGAACAGTGGAGAGCAGTTGTGTGTGAGCTGTCTTGAAGAGAGGAGCACAGCAGTCTGTGCACAGGCTCTTGGATCCTAAGCTCTGATACAGAGCTACGTTTAGGGAAAGGTGTGTTTTTCCGCCTAAAGAGGAACACAGTAAGCTGTTCTTGAAGTGGTGGAGACCGCTGTTACTGGTCTCTGTGCCCCATCCCTGAGGGGATGGGGGTGGAAGGTTTGCCTGTTATTCCAGGGGCAACCCCCTGGCTACTGCTAGAGAAGAAGCTGCCTTATTTTTTCCAAGTGTGTTGGGTACAAGAAGCTGTCAAGATTCGCCTGTGGGGCACCTGCAACCAAAGGGTGAGTTCTGCTCTTGTCAAAGGGCCTATGTTTCACCTGAACTGTGTTAAAGTGGGGACTGGACTGCTGAATTAATGGGAGGCCTAGAGGAATAGGCTTAGCCAAAGTAAAAGTATGTTCAAGTCCAGCACAAGGGGAAAGTCAAGACATGTAAAGGAGATGTGATATACGTCTACCCTTTAATCTACATTGCCAAGCTTTCAAAAGAGTTGTTTAATGTCCAGAGAAATGGCCGGGTATGGATTGTGGGAGCTACAGGTCGGAGACCCCCCACCTTTAATGACCAGGTCCACCTCTACAGATTTGCTCTGTGGATTTCTACTTTGCCTCATGCACTTGGCCAGTGATGAGGGAAGTACCCAGACGTGGGATTGGAAGGAAATTTCCCTTAAAGAGTCGAAGGCTCTAAGGTGGTTTGGGGAGCCACCAACAGAAAATCTGGTTCATTGCCATATGGACCGGGATCGAGAGGCTGGCAGGGGAGCCAGGCCAGGAAAAACCCAAATAGTGTACAAGTCGGGCTGTGTACCCAAAGCTGCATGCAAGTCCGGGCTTTGTGCCTGGAGGGTTCAGAGCCTGAGGGCTGAAATAGTGAAGGAGTGTTCTGTGTCTCTTATCTGCATTACCAGGAATGTAGCCCCATGGGGGTCCATCTATTCTTTCTTTGTTCAGTTTGGATATGAATAAAAGCCACACTTTAGAATCCCATTCCTGGTATTGGACATTACAGTTATTGCTTCCTGTGTTTGGATTTACTTGGGTGCCCCTGTGCAGGGTAGCCAAACCTAGGCCCCTTGTGCCGAGTAACCTAGTCCTCCCCAAACCCAGTCCCCACCAGGTACTGCTGTCAGCTTCAACAGCATACCACCTGTCGTTTGCAAAAAGGCAGGAGTAAGGGGGTTACATAATGACTAATGTTCATTCCTCTATGTAATGTAATCTTGCCTTTTGTTGTAATTATCACATTTGTTATGTTCATGTTTCTCTGATTATCCTTGTCTTTGCTGCCCCTTTACATTGTTCTGTATTTTACCTTTGTAAACTCCCGGGTCGTACCTAAAAATAAGCATTTTTGTCTAGTGTGTTTACCCAGTAAACAAAAGCTAAATAAAAAAAATGCTTTACCATGATGTACTCCCTTATACAACTATTGCACAATGTGTCATGTTCGGGATGCATCAGCTTGTGGAGGACTAAATGTAGAATATCAAAACTAGGCATCAGTTCTAGCCTGTGTCTCCTCAGATGCCCTTCAGTCACTTCATCAGAAAAGTGCAAATATTTCAGCCCTTAACAGTGCAAGAACAAAACTGCCGATAGCAACAGTCATAGAAAACCAATAGTACTGTCTCTCCTTCAAAATGCTAAATGTTAGGAAATAAAGGCTCAAGGAAAGGCTAAATGTTATTCCGGCAGGCCTGCCAGCACTTGGGCCTTCAACACTGTGTAAATAGGAATTACTTACTGGAACTATGTACAGCCCAAAAAATGCCTAACACACCCTTCCCTATTCCCCCTCCCCCACACACACAGTTAAACAGGCCCAGAGGCAGACATATCCTAATGTAAGTGTATGATACAAGTTGTGTGTGTGTGTGTGTATTTATGTGTGTTTACAGGTTGGAAGGAAAAGACTACGAAAAGCCTTATTTTGGGACATGGGCTGTACCCTGAGAATTTGTGAGCAATTTGTTTCCAACTTAAAGTCTGGTTAATGAAACAGTTTTTGTGAAAGAATATTTACCTCACCTCCAGCTTTTGCTTGAGTGGTGATCCATGACAGAGTGGAGTTCAAAACAGTAAATCCTGTCTTCAGTGGTGCCATGGAAAGTCCTACGAAATCATATGAAAAACAAGAGCTGACTGGCGCCACCAGACTCAAGCTCCTGTATGTTCAGCAGGTGTTTGTCTCTTAAACTGAATGGTGGTATTTTTTTGAGGTCATTGGAGAAGATGCTAGGGGCAAGGAGGTAATAGCCAGTCAGCAATCCTGGCAATATCAGCCCGTCTTGAAACAGCCACAAGCAACACCAGAAAAGCTAGTGTAACCCCCAGGGGGTGCTATCCCAAGGGCTACTACCCCTGCCTGCTCTGACTGTAACAGGGTGAGGGGCCTAGATCCGTTGGTGGGTGCCTCCACCCAGAGGTCAGGGTTAGGACAGTCGAGTATGACTTGGTCACAGCCCTCTGGGTTGCTGCAACCCCCCCTTTCTTCCCACTAGTGGCCCACACAATCAATCGTAGTGTCCTTACCATATACACTTACCCCCCGGCTTGAACCAATTAGTTGCTCTGGGGGACCCCTGAAAAGTAAGTTGCTGTTACACAATAATCACTGTACAGTAATTCACCATTAACACACAAACTAGCCAGTGTATCTTTGCAAAAGATCAATCTGATTTATCTAGGGGGAAATAACAAGGACTGGGGGTGATCAGGTTAATTAGCTTACCACTATAATATATGAGTATCTATCTAGGGCTCTGTGCACAGGCCTAACCTATAAGTCACTGTCTCTTGGTATCCAAGCCCTAAAGGCTAGTCCCTCAATGCAGCTGGTAGGGGTCCTGACACAAACGAGCATTTGATTCCTACGAAGATTACGTAGAGCCAGAGGGCTCAGTTAGTGTCACCAGTACAGAACCCAGAAAGTCCTGCCCTCACTAGGACCATTTGACAGGGAGCTACCCTGATTTAGCACTCACAACTCCAGTAGACAGAGCACTCTCGCACCACTCACAGGACCAAGCCTGGACTTCAAACACTTCTCCACACATTTATATGCAAGGCAGAGGGGTACCATACCAGGCAGCTGCTGTCCTTCTCGATCACCTGCACGGCATACACCGAGCCAAACCGACGTAGCTTCACTGTTCCTGACAGACCGAGCGCGATTCAAGCAGATTCTCCAGTCTTCTACAGGGTGAGCCTGGTAGGTAGCCGTGCTCCTGCATAGCCTCCTCTGACCCCTACCCAGCGGATGTAGTCCGGGTCTACTGGCGATTCAAAGTGCCCGACACTGGCCTTACACGTGCTTCCCGCGCGAACGCTCAATGGCGCAGGAGCCCCGAGCTCCTTCCTCGCTCACAGCCACAATGTCTCTCCCCCTCGGCAGTCCAGGCAGGGAATCCTCATTCGGGCGCCACCCGATCCTATTGGAGGGCTGCAGATGCCAATCACTCAATACTGCCCTCATTGGTGTAAAAAGGCGCCATGGTCCAGAACTCCACTTCCCAGAATCACTAGCCATATCCCCATTGGTCAGGCGGCTCCCATCTGAGTCCTGTTTCTGGTTGGTCACCATTACGCCATTTTAAAGGCCCCTGGCTTCTATTGGACCCTTCAGAACACTCCTGGCCCAAGATGGAGGGGCACAGCACAAAATCCCAGCTGCAATAAAAACAAGTTAGACAAACTGCAATCTTACCAATGCTCTACACGTTTTCGGGGACACAACTACATCTTTCAGATGTGCTCGCTCTGCACTCTTGGCGACTGCAGAAACGGAGCGATCAGACAGCAGCCAAGGGCGGGATTCAAGCAGAGAAACCCCAGTCCCCCATTCAACCCACTAAAGCCTGCATGCAGGCAACTCTTAACGAGACAGTACTGGAGGCTTTTAAAAGCACTCACAACACCCGCATTTAGCGGCCTTACGCCGAACACCAATTAGGCATGGAGCATTCAGGCAAGCCCTGGGAAGGCCCCTAGGAACCCCCATTTATAGGGGGGTTACACCAGCATCAGCGATCCCAGCATGACTCAAACCTCTGCCAGTAAGCCAAACAATGGCAGCACCAGCAGTCCCACTCACCTCCCTAATATCCTTGATCTGAGCTCCCTAAGACCAACTGACCATTCAGCACCTGATCTGTGAATAAACTAGACAGCTTCATTTCCAAGCGGTGGCTGTCCCTTTCACCAACCCTAAATATGACCATGAATAAAATTATAAATGTTAAAGCAATGCTCACAGTTTTGCAAGTCTCCCAAAATGTTTCTATTCATTGACCTTTTTTTTGCAGCCAGGATTTATTTTTTGTAAGACAAAAGCTTCAACAATTGCAAAAGTATGGAGAAGTGTGCATTGTCTGCCCTGTTCTGTCTGTACCTTCCCACACTGTATCTGGTCCTGGGATTAAACAGAGACCTTTATTCTTCCCGGCCCGGTGGCACTGAGGGTTGAGGTGCTGGACGCCTTACCTTGCACTATGCCAGCAACCCAGGTTCGGAAATGACCTTGGGTCATCAGGGTGCTGGCATGAGGGGGGAGTGTGGGAGCAGGATTGGGTAGCTTCGCAGCTGCTCTCTTCTCCCAGGAGGGAAGGTTGCCTGTCTGCAGTCCCGCTGTCACAGGGTGGAGGTCCAGTAGCGGCACAGGTGGCTACAGGTGACTGGTAGGGTGGGGCATCCTGCAGTGTATGATGTGCGCGTGCCTCCACATGCACACGCTTTGCCAAGGACGTGAGGGCAGGGGAGAAAACAGGAAAAAGAAATAAACAGATAATTGAAAAAAAAAGAAAGAAAAAAAAAAAGAGAGCTTTATTCTCCATCACTTTCAATCCCTCACCTTTCACCAACACTGAATTCATCACAATGTGTGGGGAAGCCTGCATTGTACCAGAATACACCATACCCAGCCTGAGTATAAAGAGGAGGCTTCAGTCTCCAGCGCTGTTACTCCCTTACCTTTCAACAATCAAAAATAGGCATCAGTTCTATTCTGCGTCTCCTCAGATGCTCTTCAGTCACTTCATCAAACAAGTGCAAGTATCTTAGCCCTTAGCAGTGGAAGAACAAAACTCCTAGCCACTCTGAATTCATTACATATGAAGAAGCCAGCAGAATAAGGACACTTGGTCTATCTAACCTGCTTGCATTGCAGGGTCCTCAGCTGCCCCCCATCTGCCATTCCCCTCTGTCCACCCTTCCCTTAACCCTTATTTTCCCCTTAATTCTATGCCAGCCTCTCTTGAAGCTGCCCACTGTCTTTATCGAAACCACCTATTCCAAAAGCCCATTCCACCTGCCATCACCCTGTTTGTGAAGAAGTGCCTCCTAGCCTCTCTCCTAACCCACTCATCCAGCTTGAAACTGTGTCCCCTCATGTTTCGATTTCCTCTAAGCTTAAAGAGACCCTCCTTATCCACCTTATTTATTCCTTTCAAATACCTGAAGGTGCCAATCATGTCCTCTCTCTCTCTCTCTCTCTTTCTCTTCCAGGGAATACATGTTCAGGGCCGCCAACCTCTCCTCGTACATTTTAGCCTGTTGACCATGATCATCTTCGTTGCTCTCCTTTGGACTGTCCAGCAGGTTAATGTCATTTTTAAAGTATGGGCACCAGTACTGTACACTGTATTCCAGATGCAGCCTCACTAGTGACCTGTACAAGGGCAGTATTACCTCCTCTCTCCTGTTGCTGATCCCTCTGGCAATAACAGTATTGTCCCAAACAAAGAAAAGCCACGATGGCAATGCAGTGTCGGTGCAGTTCACAAAAGGGCAGCCAGCCCTTGATACAAACAACAGTTCAAAAGCAGAGTAGCACTCCAGACCTTAGCTGTCAAACACAGTCACTTGGAGGACCACCAAAATAGTTGATTTCCAAGCGGTTTAATGAAATCTAGCAAGTCCTCACCATACAAAAACTAAAAGGTTCAGCTCGAGTAACGGCTACTTGCTCGGTCGCCTCGGCCATACCAGCATTCTTCAGGGGGCATGGTGATTCTGTTTGACATATAAGGTCTGGAGTGCTACACTACTTTTGAACTGTTGCCCCTCAGGCAATGCAGCCTGAGATTTTTTTTGCCTTTGTTGCTGCTTGCCTGCACTGCGTGGAGTGCTTCTGTCCCTGTCCCGTGGAGAAATGTGGCTTCTCTCTCCAGTGCTGTTAGTCCTCATCTTTAATTAGCACTAAATTTTCCACACCGGAAGTAGGGAAACAGGCAGGGGGCAAGTAAGATATGGAGAACCATGTGCGCCAATGCCAGGAGTCCGGGAAATAAAATCCCAGACCTGGAGGCCATCATAGCAGAGGCTAGCCTGGATTTAGTGGCCATAACAGAGTTGTAGTGCACTGACAGCCATGAATGGGACATGGTCATACTCAGCTACTTTCTGTTCAGGAGTGACAGGGAAGGGAAGAGGAGGAGAGGAGAGACTGCCCTATATGTGAGGGAGGGAATCAAGGCCACAGAAGTACAGGGGCACCCAGAGGAAAACTAAAAGCTGAAGGTGCTGTGTGTCATCCTGGAGACGGGTACTGAGGCAGTATATAGACCTCAGTGAGGGACAGAAGTTGGGTGAGGCACTTGGGAAGCCATCTGCGCTCTCTGGAACTCAGTCGGTGGCTGGCCATAGAGGTGAGAGGTGGGCTGTGCCAGTTGCCCGGCTGGGGACGGGTGGGGGTTGGGTGGGCTGGCACGGCTGGGTGGGGGGCCACTAGACTACCAGGGCAAGGTATTTGCCGCATTTGCGGCTGCGACTCGGGGTCAGGGCACATGTGGGAGGATGACAGCACCACCCTGCGGGGCAATTCACAACAGGGGTTTCAGGGGGCTGGGGTGTGGGCAGCCCTGCGGGGCTCTGTACGAACACTTTGGGGGCAGTTGGTTTGGGTAGCCCTGCGGGGCATTACATGAACACTTCGGGGCAGTTGGTGTGGGTAGCCCTGCGGGGCACCCACTGGGGTATGCTGGGCATGGGGGGGAGGACAACTGTGGCATGACTGCAGGCAGGTCTACAGGACCCCCAGGGGACATCCGTAAGTTACACCAGCTAAAAGCTGGTGTAACTTACGTTGCCGGTACTCCTCCAGGGAATTTTGTAGAATCCCGACACTGGAGACTTTGTTGCTGCCCTTCTGGAATGGGGTGCAACTGCTGCCATAAACCCCTAGCACCATGTTGCAGGGGGTTTATGGCGCAACTGCCAGCGTAGCAGCTGTTCGGTGCAAGTGGCCTGCGACATGTCAGAGGCCACTTTGTAGAATCGCGCATGTCGCAACTGCTGCCATAAGTTGCTACATGCGTCATTCTACTTGGTGCAAGTGCTGTTACACCAGGCATAACTTTTCTAGAATCGGGCCCTCTGATGACAGATAATGGCTGCTTGGCCCGCCAAGTCTGCCAATTTTTTCCGACCTTCATTTGTCCATTCTGAAGTGTGGCATCCAGAAGGACTGGACACAATATTCCAGGTGGGCTCTCATAAGTGAGAGATACAGTGGCTATATCTTATCCTGCTAGACTGAACACCAAGTCAGGTAACCTCACATTACTGGATTGGTTTGTTTCCAACTACCCTCATAGGTTGCAGTCCACTGAAGTGCTCTCTGATTACCTAAGCAATCATTCCCCAATCCTCTGTACCTGAAGTAATAAATGCCCAAACCCTCCTCCTAAAATCACAAAATCTAGAAATATGTCAGGCTTTGACCCATCAGCCTTCTTGGCGTCCCTCGCCTCTGCTGACTGGCATCCTATCACAGCTCTGCCTGATGTGGAGCAGGCCCTGGATTACTTTTTTTTTCCAACTCTTTTTCTCACCTGACAGTCTGGGGCATCTCTCAGGCGGGCTCGCTCAGCATCCACCCCTAATGGCCTGCCTGAACCACTCCTCCGACTGAAGCATTGGCATCAGTATCCTCTCCTGTCCCATTGGCCTATACAGGAGGAGGCTGAGGATCCCCAAGGGGTAGGGCTGGGGTCGTGGCCGGCACTGAGTATGTGGGGTTTCCGCCCCGGGAGACCCGCCATTGCCTCACCCGGCTGTTGTCTTGTTGTTGTTTTTATTTCAGTTCCCCCTCGGAGTGCAGAGTGCAATGACGCCTGCGCACGGCTGCCCTGCTGGCATCTGCTGCACTCCGCCCCTTATGTCGACGGGTGTACCTGCAGTACCCCCGATCTCCATCGGGGGTTGTCAGGATACCGAGCATCCCAGGATCCCTCCCCAGGGAGAGGAGAGCTGTCCTCTGGATTCTCCATCCTCTCCCTCCCCTGCCGATTCCCGGCTACCCAAGTCTGTCATCGAACCCGGGTCGCCGGCATGGCGTCCATCGCCTCAGCCCTCAGTGCCACCCGGGACAGCCATGGATTTCTTTGTTAATACATTAAACTCGATGATTAACCTGCATGCTCCCCTCACAAGAAGGAAATACAAAGACCTAAAATCTCCTTGGCTTAGTAAGGATCTACGGCATCTCATGGTGTGTCAGGATTCAGCCTGAACAACCTTCAAGAAGAGTGGCAACCCCTCTGACTGGAAAACCTTCAGACACCTCTGCAATTCATGTAAGAGCAAGCTCCACAGCGCCAAGTGTTCATACTGCTACTCAGTGCAAGCCAAAAATCTAAGTAACCCAAAAGCATTCTGGAAACAAATCAATATACTCATTAACGGTCACTCCCCAGTGTCCCTCAGCACCTTACAAGCTGGTGGCACTACCCTTACCAATCCGCAATTAATTACAAATGGTCTAAATCATTTCTTTACCGAACTCTCTAGCTACACCACACACTTTACTTCCCCCCTCTGACATTGATCCCTCACCCCCCTCTCTCACAGGCATTGTCTCTCTCACCCCGAGTTTCACCTCAAGTTGGTTACCCGCAAAGAAGTACTGCAACTGCTTTTAAAACTCAAGGAAGATGGTTCCCCAGGTTTTGACTCTCTCAAACCACGTTTCCTAAAGCTAGGCCCTCCTGCCCTTACTTCTGCCATTCAAGACCTGATAAATAAATCTATTATCAGTGGGAGGTTGCCAGCTAAATGGAAGGTAGCACTTGTGATACCGTTGCACAAAGGAGAAACGCTTGCAGTCGAAAACTTTAGGCCGACTTCTATCCTCTGCCCCCTAGCCAAGATTCAAGAACATCTCATCTTCAACCCAGCTTCAGTCCTATCTGGAATATCACCATCTCATAACTGATTGTCAGCATGGCTTCAGAAAGAATTATAGCACCCTCACAGTCCTTATCAAGGTGACCTCTGATACCTTCAGCTCTGGATAAAGGACTCTTTACTGGAGCCATATCTGTCAACTTAACCAAGGCCTTTGATTTTGTTAATCATACCTTACTGCTGCATAAATTACACCTTCTGGGCATGGATCTTCACTCTATATCCTGGTTCCAAAATTACCTATCAAGTCGCTCCCAAGGGGTAAAATGGTTGGGTGCTCTCTCTTCATTTAGAACCATAACACATGGTGTACCCCAGGGTTCCATCTTGGGGCCCCTTTTGTTCGCACTATTTATAAATAATCTTCCAGCTCACTGTGGCGAGCCCTTGGTATAACTCTATGCGGATGATGTCATACTATACTGGTCCAACAGAGATATCCAATGGCTTAATCAGAATTTGGAAACTGACTTCCAAATACTTGAGAACTGGTTCTTTAAGAATCACCTAGTTCTCAATACCAAGAAAACCAAAGTTATGTTATTTTACACCCCTCCACGAAGGTTGCCTCCAATTGTACACTCCTTATTCAGTCCGTCTCAGGAGATTCCCTTGAATCCGTTCTGTCATTCAAATACCTTGGTATCCTGCTGGACCCGGCTCTCCTTTGAGGAACATGTAACAATGAACACAAAACAGCTTAACCAGAAACTCAGACTGGTCTGCTGCATTCGCCCCCTCCTCTCTCATGACTCCAGTCAAAAGATTGCCACCTCCTCCCTCCATTTTTCTATGGCGCCCCTCTCCTCCTCTCAGCCAAAACTTCCATTCTCTCTCAACTTAGAATGCTCTATCACAGGGTGGGTAAATTTGCCCTTGGAACTGACTCTCGAAGCCTTCACTGCAAAGTTTTGGTGGCACTAGACTGGCCTATTTATGACTATAGACTGTAGTTTTTCTCCCTCTGCTTTATCTACAAACGTACCTTCCTCTTCTCTCCTCCCTGTCTAAGTGACTTACTGACACTTAAACCTTCCCCTTGGCTACTCAGGTCCTCCCTTTCTCCTTTGCTGTCCATTCCATCCCATCCCCTCATCTGGTGATAGGCAGGCGGTCATTTGCCAGCTTTGCCCCTACCACTTGGAACTCACTCCTTTTTCTGCTGTCTCCCTTGACTCTCTTGCTACTTTCAGGTGCTCTCTTTCAGAGTATCTGCTTCATCCCAAGGCCTGTACCTGCTTTATCTAGATTCCGTACCTTAGTACCATATTTCTCAGAGACCTGCCTTGCACAGAACTCGCACATAGCGGTATGCTGACTTCCTTTGGTACCACGCCTGTAAATTATGCTGTCTTGTTCTGTTCTTAGTGTCAAATCTTACATTGCTATTTGTAAATTATTGTACATCACTGTGCCAAGCCATGCCATTCTCACTTGTAATGACTACACGTAGGCTGCTAATGTTGCTACGCCTACGTCAAATTGTTGTCTTGTGACTTGTTGTTTAAACTACCAGGTCCATCTTGTAAATGAGCCCTGCTCAATGGTGTTCCACCTGGCTAAATAAAGATATTGATTCATTGATTGAATGATTGATTTATAGATCTCTAATTGTATATTTATTGCAGATTTTGCACCATTGTATATAGGTTGTATGTATATATACTACATTCTACCTTGTACATATGCTGTTATATTTTTTTGACTGACATACTCTGTATAATTACTGTCTCATGTGTTAAATGTTGTACCCTTGACTCAGGTCGCCCCTGAAAAAGGGACTGCACTGTCTTAGTGGGCTTACCTGGCTAACAAATTTCAAATAAATAAAGAATTTAATTTTTGCTGCAGACCCTACTCGATATACAGCACTCCCACCCCCTTCCTTACTGCTACGATTCCCTTGTGCCTATCCCAGGCATTTTTGAACCCCACCACTGTTTTCGCCCCCACCACCTCCACTGGGAAGCTGTTCCAGGTATCTGCCCCTCTGTCTGTAAAGAAGTAGTTCCTCACATCTCTCTGAATCTACCCCCTTCCAGCTTCATAGCATGTTCTGATAAACACTCTCCTCCTGCACCTTATTTAAACATGAAAAATATTTAAAGGTCTCTGTCATATTCCCCCTCTCCCTCTTCTCTTCCCGGATGTACATATTGAGCTCCTTTAGCCTCTCCATGTAGGGCTTCTGATGCAGGCCCTGCACCATTTTGGTTGCCCTCCTCTGGACCACTTCCACTCTGTTTATGTTCTTCCTGAGATGTGGTCTCCAGAACTGGACACGGTATTCAAGGTGGGGTCTTATCAGTGATAAATATAGGGGCAACACCACCTTCTGCTTTCTGCTGGTGATACCCCTTCCTATGCAACCTAGCATCCCACAGTTTTATTTATTTTATTTTGTTTTTGTTGACCAGGTAAGTGCACTAGACAAATTCTGCCTATTTTCCGTCATGACCCGGGGAAGGGGGGTTACAAATGAATGCCAACTGACCTTGAACCAGATTAAGCTGTTGGTGATATTTTTAGTGAACGGGGGAAATTTTAGCCAGGGCACTGGGGAAATTCCTCTACTCTTTTCGAGACGTACCATGGGATCTTTAACATCCACCTGAACTACCACCAGAACTGGCAGATGGGACCTCAGTTTAACGTCTCATAGAAAAGACAGCACCTCAGGAGTGCAGCACTCCCCTCATACTGCGCTACAGTGTCAGTATTGGGATTTAACCCAAGTGCCTGGTATGGGGATAGAACCCACAGCCTTCTGATCTCCCCGCCTCAGAGGGAGTGCGCAACCTGCTGAGCCACTGACACTGCACTAGCCCTCCTGACTGCCTTGTCACACTGCCTGGCCACCTTTAGGCCATCCGATATGATGAATCTACAGTAGGTCTGTTTCCTGCTTGGTTGTTGTCAGTAACACTCCACCTATTTTGTACTCCACCCTTGGTTTTCTGTGCCCCATGTACATTATTTTCGGGGTCCCATGTTTTCTGAAATTCTGCAATTGCAGCAACTGCCACAGAAACATGGTCCTGCTGCAGAAACAGCATTTTTTGGTGCAGTAAAAATGACCATCACCACTGAAAACCCCCAACTAAAATGATTATAAATAAGCTTAAATTGGCATTAGTGCGAGTTGTTGGCAGCTCCATTATACACCCTGGGTTGCAGTAGTCAGTGGGGACCATCCCATTCCAATCCACTGACACTCAGCCCTGAAGCTTATGACCATTATGGCCTTCTACAAACACTGAGGGAACTACAGGAAGTCTATTTCATGAGAAGGAATGGTGGTTCTATTTGCCATTTGCAGAACTGGGGATTGAAAAAGTATTAGTAATTATTGCAGACAAAAATTGGAGACTTTTTGGACCTTTGACTAAAGTAAAATGGTTCAATTACTCTTTAGCCTCACAGTAGATCCTTACAGACTGGGAGAGAAGAAGATATGGAAGCCAAGTGGCACTGTTACAAATGACACCACTGGTGTTGAACTGCGTGAGCAGGAGGAAGCGACTAGAGCAGTGTTACAGCACAAACCATCACCACCAGGCGTCAAGCAAGTGGGTGGGAGGGAGACATTGGAGCAGCACTGGTTTACAACCAGGCAGTACTGGTCTTCAAGTAACTGGGCAGGCAGGGGGAGACATTCTCAGGACCACAGCTGTGGTAAACCGGCACTGGGCAGGTGCGAGGGAGCCATGGGACAATAAAACAGACTGCAGTGAAAAAAATAAATAACCCTTCAATTCCCCCATGCCGTACATCCAATCCTATCCATGATGCAAGAATTGTTTTGCATTGCCTTACCTGTGCGTCTGCCAAACTGCCCCAGGCTGCCTTTTACTGAGCATTCTTTCTGGGTAACTAGATTTTATTTTGGGGCTCATTTGAGTTCCCAGAGAATATAAAGCCCATCACAGAAGTGACACAGAATTGCTCATTGCCTGACCGCAGCAAGCATGAGATTCTGCCACAGAATGTAGGCCCAGTTTGCCGCAGTAAACAAGGGGCCCTGATTATTTTGAACTTTTTGCATTAAAACCCAGATTTCTGCATTGAAACCCAGCTGCCATACCCTTGACCACTCCTCTTGTTTTTTCAGATCTCTGCACACCTGTTCCACTGCCACCTTGGAGAGTCCACCCTACTGCAGATCTTGGTGTCATCCGCAAAGACAAACCTTCCCTTCCAGGTCCTCTGCTCTGTCACTTATTTATTTATTTGTTTTTGTTAACCAGGTAAGCACACTAGACAACAGGTGCCTATTTTCAGGTGCGACCCGGGAGGTTACAGTACAGAAAAACATGGTACATATTCAGGGTGGCATACAGGCCCGCAACTACAAGTAGGCCAGATAGAATACAGTACACAGTACATTGAATAGACAATGAACATTCTCACCCACATGCAGGTGGGGCCAGAGTACAGCATATAGACAATAGTACAGAGTCAGAGCTAACAAACATGAGTACAACTACAGGCTCAATACGATAAGCCCACATTGTGGCAGGGGGTGAGGAGAACAACAGGTACAGGAGGCTGATTGGGGGGGGGCCTGAATCCACAGACACCCCATGTGGCGGTCGGGAAAACGGGCAAGGGATTGAGTGAGATGTTGCAGTGAACAGCATAGAGCTAGTGGGTGAGGAACCCAACCTGGTGGACCACCACGGCAGAGGCAGGCACAAGCTGCAGGGGGGGTACTGTCAAATCCAGTGGCAGGTCCCAGTGGGCAGGTCAGGAGATAGCGAAGGGACTTTTGGGTGCCCCGAGGGAGGGAGCTAGAAAGGTAGGGGACCCCAGACAGCGGAGGGGGGGAAAAGGTGCTGTCCAGAGGAGGTGGGGCCAGGAACAGCTTGAGGGTGGGAAGTAGGGTGGCCATGAGAACAAATAAGTGCTGGGGAGGAGAAGTGGTTGAGGCCGAAACCTACGTGGTGGGAGAGGTGTCGGGCAGCCGCTGGTGGCAGCTACTCGTTTCCACAAGGACAGGTGGAGGCCCTTTTGAGGAATTTCCAGAGGGACGCTTTGAAGCCGGAGTGGGAAGGGGCGGCTCAAACTGGAGCAGGGAGGGAGTTCCAGAATCTGGGGGTATAGGCGGAGAAGGCCCGATCCCCGGTGAGGGAGTGGGTCCTAGGGACCTTGCAAGCGAGAGTCGAGCTGGGCCTAAGATGATAGGCCTGGGTGCATAGCAGGGACCAGTGCAAATTCAAAGAAGTTCAGTGCCATGCATGTAAACGTCAGGGTCATATTGCTAAGGTTTGCAGAAGCAGAAGAACAGCAGTGATCAGTTCAGAGAGCACAGACAGTGCAGCGGTTCCTATTGCACCACAGATGCAGACTAAAGATGTTCCTCCTTTCTGTGTGTTACTTCAGTTGCCACAACTGAGACGTCAGTTGCGTTTAATGGTAGATTCTGCTTCCCCAGTTACTTTTATTAACCATCAGACGTGGTCTGATCTGGATAAGCCACCATTGTCTCCTTGTAATAAGTTGCTGTGTGCACTTGAAGGGCAACCAATTCAGCCACTGGGCTCGTTTACGTCTTTAGTCCGCAGGACTGATTCTCCTAGTACACCTTTAACTTTTCTGGTTTCAAAAAAGGGTGTCAACATTTTGGGTAGAAACGCTCAGGTTCTTCTAAACATTCATACTGATCCAGCAGATTTTGGCCTACTTGCTGCTGTCCAGGTACCACAAAGCAATAATCCGCCCAAGCTTGGGGAGATTTTAGACATGCATCCAGAGTTGTGGAAAGGCCTGGGATGTTGCATAACAGCTAAAGCAAAGCTAGTTACAAAACCTAATGCAGTCCCTAAGTTTTGTAAACCACGGAAACTTCCTTTTGCCTTGAAACCGGTGGTTGGGGCAGAATTGGACAGACTGGAAAAAGCAGGTATGCTGGAAAAGGTTTCAGGTTCAGATTGGGCTACTCCAGTTGTGGTGGAATCTAAAGCAGGTAATAAGGTTTGAATCCGTGGAGATTTTAAGGTGACACTTAATCCAGTGCTTAGCACAGATGTATTTCCTTTACCCTTACCTGAGGAACTTTTTCATAGACTGAATGGTGGTGTGGGGTTCTCTAAACTGGACCTCGCTAATGCATACCTTCAAGTGGAGCTGGATACAGACTTTCAGAAATTGGTAGCGATTAATACATATCAAGGACTGTACAAGTGGAAACAGTTATGTTTTGGCCTTAGTTCCACACTGGCTATTTTTCAAAAAGTGATTGAGCAAACGGTGGGTGATATACCAGGTGTTGCTTGTTATTTGGATGACATCATTGTCACGGGGCAAGACAGAAGCAGAACATTTACTTAACTTACAAAAGACTTTAGAGAGACTGCAACAGAGTGGATTCAGACTCAGGAGAGGAAAAATGCTAATTTTGTCAACCAAGTGTCACGTATTTAGGTCACACTATTGACAAAGATGTAATTCGTCTGAATGATAAAAAGGTGGAAGCCATTGTGCACATGCCTGAACCACAGAATGTTTCAGAGTTGTGCTCATTCTTGGGTATGGTTCGCTATTATGTCTCTTCCATACCTAACTTAACCACTAAATGTGCTATCCAAAAATGAACTGTTACATAAAGGTACTCTGTGGAAGTGGACCAAGGGCCACAGTAAGGCAGTTCAAGCCATCAAGCTCTCTCTAACTGATGTGAATAATTTAACTCATTATGACGCTAACTTACCTGTCACATTGGCCTGTGATGCTAGTCCTGTGGGTATAGGAGCTGTCCTTTTCCATACAGATCCAGAAGAAATGGAGAAGCCTATAGCCCATGCTTCACGCAAACTCACTGCAGCTGAAAGGAATTATGCCTAGATTCAGAGAGAGGCATTAGCAATTGTGTTTGGAGTCCAGAAATTTCGCCAATACTTGCTAGGTTGCAAGTTTCACCTGAAGACAGATCACAAGCCACTAGCGACAATTTTCAGTCCAGAAAAAAGGAATTCCAGAGATAGCTGCTAGCCAACTTCAACAATGGGCATGAATTTTGTCTGCCTATAATTTCGAGGTTACATACCAACCAACGGACCAGCATGGAAATGCAGATGCATTATCGAGGTTACCAATATCCAGAGAAATGACATTTGATGTGGGACTTATAGAGGAGCCATTAGTATGCCAGGTGGGGCCAGATAGTTTTCCAGTGCAATTCAAAGATATGGAGGACTGTACTGTTGTGTGTGCAATGGAGCTACAACAGTTAGATCAGCTTCCAGTACTAGCAAAGGTCGTTGCAAAAGCAACTAGTCAAGATGTAATTTTGAAACAAATGTATCAGTATACGCTTGAGGGTTGGCCGCATGGCACTACTTGTTTGACTGCACTACAACCCTACTATACAAAGAGAAAGCAATTGTCCATTGCGGAGGGGTGTCTTCTATGGGGATTGCGTGTCATAGTACCCCAATGTTATCACTCAAATGTGTTGACTCTTTTGCATGCGGGCCATCCATGCATTGCTAAAATGAAATCCCTGGCCAGACTTCATGTATGGTGGCCTTCCATTGACAGAGACATATACCAGGTTGTGCAAAGATGCGAAAGTTGTGCTGTATCGATGGGAAATCCAGCAAGAGCTCGAGTTCACCATTGGGAACGACCTGACAAACCCTGGCAAAGGTTGCATATTGATTTCGCAGGACCCTATTTAAATTCCATGTTGTTACTATTAACTGTTGCTTATAGTAAATAGCTAGAAATTCATCAAGTGTCTTCGACAGCTACTGAAAGTACAATTAAAGTGTTGAAATCTCTCTTTGTTACCCATTGTTTTCCACAAGTGATTGTCTTGTTTAATGGACCACAGTTCACGTCTGTTGAATTCCAAGTATTTTGCCAGCAATGTGGTATCTGCCATATTTTCTCACCTCCTTACCATCCAAGTTCAAATGGCGAAGTGGAACGCCTGGTTCAGACTTTTAAAAAGAGTATGGACAAAGCTAATCCTACTACACCGACGGCAATACAAATAGCCCTTTTGGACTTTCTTGTGATGTGTTGAACAACACCTCATTGTGTCATGGGAATATCCTCAGCAGAATTGTTGTTTGGATGTCAGATTCAAACTCAATTGGACCTTCTTCACCCTCTAGGCTGTAAGCCAGTAACTGAAATGCTTCCTAAGACCAGATCCTTCAAACCCAATGATCTTGTGTGGGTCAGGATGTATGCAGGTCCGAAGAGATGGCTAGAAGGCGTGGTAGAAAAAAAGTTCGGAAATGTTGTCTATGCTGTTCGACTGACTAACCAGAGGAGAGTGAAAAAACATGTGGACCAATTATGTACTAGAATTGAGACAGAACAAAAAAGGGATACCCAGAGAGGGGATAGTTATCCAGCATTATTTCTTCCAGAACAAGAACAGGAAGAGATAGTGGAACCACAGCAACTGAAACAAGATGTGGCTGATGCTAATCAGATTCCAGAGCAATAGCCTCCAGTCCTACTACATCAGTCAGGACGTATAAGACGTCCACCAAAGAGAATGGACTTGTAGAGATATAGTCTAATGGCATAGACTAACTAAAAGGGACATTGCAGTAATAACTTTAATAGTTTCATAGTATTTTCTGAATTATTGACTTACGTACTTTCTAGCTAAGTCAGGAGGGATTGTTACGTGCATTGCAGCTTTAAGAACTGTTAGAGACAGTACAGCTTTAAGAAATATACTTCCTGTAACTCGTCCTGTGTGTGTTGAGATTAGTGTTCCCCCTGTATCTGTGCTGAATAGAAGTAAACAGAGAAGGCCTAAATTTCTGTGTGGCATGTTTTTCTTTCTACCAAGACCCTGATGTGTTTAATGTACTTATTTTCTGCCACCAAATACTACAATTTCCCCATTTGGATTTAGAAGCCCACATTTTAATTAGTGCAGCCACCCAACTAGCTAACTGCTGCAGATATTAAATGTGCACAGACCCCCAACTGGTACCAGTTTAGAATGATGCCCTGAGTTCTGTCCTTGGGTACCCAGATCTTACAGTTGCAGGCCTGAGGTGCAGCTGGTCGGCTGGCATTGGCGCGCTTACTTGAATTAAATTAACTTTCTAAATGTTTCATTTTTGATTACTTTAAACCTTTACTTTACTTTACTTTGCCTCCAGCCCCAGAGGGCATGATTCGAACACAGATAACCATATACATTGCCCAGGGGCAGGGCAGTTCCTGCTTTTACTCACAGTTCTGCAAAATTAGTCCTTTGGTGGCACAGATGACTGAAGCCCTGGGGTTGGATCAGCAGAAGCAAAACCGGGCTCGATGCTTGAGTAAAACTTGATGGGCAAGGATGTAGCAGCTTGGATCTTCAGCTTGATTGGAGATTTTGCAGCTTGTCCCCTTCAGCCTGTTGAGGCCCATTGCTGAGCACTGCGGAAGGCCTACCAACTACCGAGGACCCAGACCTAGGAGTGGCCCCACGGCCCAGCTCCTTCACAGATCAGAGTGCCCTAGCACTCGGGTATGAACCCGTGATACCCTGCAGCCAGCAGGCCACACTTGATGGGGGTTAGCGAGTTCCCCACCTAGCTCTGGGTTTAAGACAGAAACTTTGTTACCTTTCTTTTCCACAGTACCAGCTACGGTGTGTAGCCAAAGCAGTCTCTGTTACTTTCCTGAAATCCAGGCTCTGGCGGCACTACAGAGTCTGAAACTCCAGGTTCTCAACAACAGTCTCTTTTCCCAGCTGTATTTCAGGAGCAGACAGCAGGTACCCATCCAGATAGCACCTGCCCATTCTTCTGCTTTCACAGTCTTTCAAACTTTAAACACAGCGGTCACTCTAGCTCTGGCTCACACACAATTCCAGAAACTCTTTCTTAGCAATACATCAAGGAAAGTTTATTTTCTCACTGTGCAGGTGCAGAACAAATGCAGAAGAGGCTCTCTCTTCACCTTTTCAGAAACCTGATTCCGATCCAGTAGCCGTTTTCCAAAGCTACTACCAGTCCTCAGACCTTGTGTCCTCCCCCCTTTTCTCTTTAGACGCTTTGTCAGGGTCAAATAGGAGCTTTTTCCCTCTCACAATTCTTCTTCATAACTCTGTCATCACACATCATGTATCAATCTTGTCTCACCATTGAGGTGCAAACAAAATAGAAGAGGCTTTCTCCTTATCCTCTTCACACAAGAACCAGTCCATTTCCAAATCCGGTTAACCTTTATTCTGACTTCTTTCACCGCTGTGGTGCAGACAAAATAGAAGATGCTCTCTCTTCATCCTCTTCTCAGGAACCTGCATCTCTCTCTCTCTCTCTCTCTCTCTCTCTCATTACAGATGCCTAACAATCTTCCCTTTCACCCCTTAAATGAGGAAAGACATGACCAGCCCCAGGGGACAAATTGCTGGCAGCCCCCCGGCAGGCCTTTTCCCAGTCTTGCAGCCCCTTTCTCTCACTAGGGGCTGGATCCCCCTCCCTTTACAGGGGCTCCCACTGAACTGACCCAAGAATCAGGTTCTCTTCTTTTGGGAGCCCTCTGGAAACTCCCCATTGGCTGGAGCCACTGTTCTTCCAGAAATTAATATGTATAAGGCTCCCTTGATGCCTCATCGGCTGCTCAAAATTGCACCTAAACATTCCCCAGTATTTTCCCCCAAGAGACCTTTCAGAAGCCCCATAATCCTCCTGGTAAATCCTGGCCTTTTGTTGCTGAGCTGCTGCCACATGGCTGCAGTTTTGGCTGCAGAGTAAACAGTCCCAACACAGTCCCAGCACAGAACACAGTCCCAGCACAGATTATACAGTGTCCCAAGTTTAAACCTTTTTGCATCCAAAACATTTACTTTTAATTGTTTTCCCACACCTTTGTAACCACCCCTGTGCCCTATCTAGCGACTGCACAATTTAACTTCTCAATTTAACCCTTTTGCTGTCACTGCTGCCGTTTCAGACAATCCCCAGGCAGCCACACATAGTTCCAATCCCGTTCATTCATTTCCCCAACTTTATTTCTTTGTTGCAGCCAACATGTACACAGTTATTTACTTAACCCCCAAAGAGCTGTAACATCCCCTTTGCTCTTTCACACCTTGCCACTCTTTTACATTTTATTTAATTTCCCTGCCTGTCGCTAGCACGTAATCACTTGACCCAGGCTAGACAGGCTTCAGCTAATGAATTATGCATGCCACCTCATTAAAATTAATGAGGCAGCTCCAATTCCTCGAGCTCGATTGGTGCTCACGAAAATTACTCTCCTGCTCCTCCTGTTGCCTCTCCAGTCCCTCTTTTGTTTTACCCAGGGACTGGGACCACCAGAGAGGCGACTTCAAGGCCGCTGAACATCTGAATGAAATACACTTGCGCATGCGCGCGGGCTGGTATACTCAGTGGTGCATAAACCGACTGATTGGCTCTGTGCTAAAAGCTCTTCCAGCTCCCTTCTACAAAAAAAACAACATGCAGGTGCCAGAGGCATAGGTACGGAACTGGGGGGTGAGTTATTTTTTATTTTTTGTATGGCAAGAGGGAGGATCCAGGGACTACCAGGGGACAGCCAGGAAGTGGGGAAGAAATGGGGGAAAACCCAGGGGACAGACGGAGTCTTTGGGCTAAAAGGTAAGCCCGCAACAGGGGGGTTCTCTCCTCTTGGGATCTCCCTACTGTGTATCTCAGCCTGTGGGGGGGGAGCAGTTTCTGCCTCCCCAATTAGTTCCACCATCACCCTCAGCTAGTTTAAATGTCCATTGAAGTAACACTTAAACCATCCATTGAGGTTCCCCCTCCAGGATGGATGCAGGCCATCAACTCTGTATAGGGTCTTATCCTCCTAGGTGGGCTCCCAGTCCCCAATGTAGCCATACCCCTCTTCTCTTCACCATTCCTTCAACCATGAATTGAAGCTCATGTTGTGGAGATTCCTTTCCTTTCACCTGTCATAGACATGCAGGTCCTCCGCAAAAGCTACTTAGTGTGCTACCTGTTCAATACCAGTTCCCAATTCCTTAAACTCCCTCTCCACTATCCCAGCCCCATCCCTAGCCAGGTCATTTGTCCCCAGGTGGACAATGACATCCAGCTTCCACTTCCTTCCTGCTGCCGTAGCGATCCCTAGGATATGCTTCCCACTCCTCCTGGCCACGACATCAGGTAGGCACCTGACCTCCCTCTCTGCTCCCTTTCCTATTCCCAGCTCTAGCCCCCAGACAACTGAGTCCCCAACCACAAGTTGCTTCCTCCTGTTCTGGGATTCTCTCTCTCTCTCCTTAGGGTCTCCCTTATGGAGGTCCCCCATATCCTCTCTGGTCACTACCATGGGTGCCTCCTCCTGGCAGTCCTGCTCCACCTGAGCAGTGTAGGAATTTTGTAGTAGTACCAGTTGAGGAATGTGCCTGCAACCTAACCTCCCAGCCTTCAAGAGCCCACCACCCTCACCCTTCTCGAACCCACCATAGTCCAGATGCTCCTCCTGTTTGGCATCCTCTGAGGTAATGGTGTCAGACATGGTAGTCCATGGGTGGGGGGGGAAGGTCCTCTGACTCCTAACCAACTCAGCCTCGAGTTTAGCGACCCTCTCCATCAATCCAGAGAGGCGCATACAGATGAGGAAGCACCTCAGTCTCCAGAAGGTCTCTCTGAAAATTGCCACCCCACAGCCACTGCACCACTCCCCACAGTTCTCCCAGTGTTTCTTGTACTCCTCTCCTAGAACCCAGAAAAGGTGAAGCTGTATGAGTTACTAAACCACAAAACAACCCTGTAATTAAAACTACCCTAGCTATATCACAGATAAAGGTACAAAATATATTTTTTTCTCCTTACTTAGGCAATAGTGTTAACTGTTAAAGCTAGTACTCTATTTACCTGCAGTACCACCCAGTTAGATTTCAGTTAGGGCAGGTTAGCAGTTTGCTGTCTATACCCTGCTCCCAAAGCAATACAGTATGACCTGGGATGTGATGGGCAGGGGTCCTGACTCTTGGCTGTCTCCTTGACTGCCTCCTGGCAAACTCCAGTCAATGTCCTTTGTGCTCATCCTTAGCATGAGGACCACAGCATAGAACCGCTAGGGTAGAAGACTTTTTAAGGGCTGGATGTTGGTTAAGTCCCAAGGACAGTGGTGGGCTGGGCTAAACACCATTCCCTAAAGTGGTCTCAGGCAAAGACAGCCACAATTTGGTGAGCCGAGGGGGGGGGGAGTCATGTAAGGCAGAAGATGCTTTCTGACCCCCACCAGCAGCAAATCATCACCAAACTCCGCTGGTTGCACCTTACAGAAGCTCCTTTTAAAACTGGAGCCCCCTATTCAAATAGCGTGCCTCTTCCGGTTACTGCACTGACTGGTTCCTAGGATGGTGTTGGGCAGGGCTAACCGCCATTCCTTGAAGTGCTTCCAGGCAAAGGAGAGCTGCAATTCAGCGACCCAAGGGTTGCAGAGTCATGTAAGGCAGGAGACTTTCTCCGACCCCCAACAGCAGAAAATCAACACCAAAGTCCTGTAGTTGCACCTTATAGAAGCTCCTTTTAAAACCAGAGCCCCCAATTCAAACAGCATGCTTCTTCCGGCCATTGCACTGATTGGTCCCAAGGATTTTGGTGGGTGTGGCTAACTGCCATTCCCCAAAGTGGTCCCAGACAAAGGAGAGCCACAATTCGAGAGGGGGAGAGTCACATAAGGCAGAAGACTCTTTGCAGCCCTTGCCAGCAGCATATCAGCACCAGACTCCCCTGGTTGCACTTTACAGAAGTGCCTTTTAAAACTGGCCCCCCCCCCCGGATTCGAACAGTGTGCCTCTTCCAGTCGCTGCACTGATTGGTCCCCAGAATGGTGGTGGGTGGGACTAACTGCCATTCCCTGAAGTGGTGCTGGGTAAAGGAAAACTAGGATTTAGTGATCTGAGGGGGGGAGAGTCACATAAGGCAGGAGACTGTCTCTGACCCCCATCAACAGCAATTCCACACTGAACTTTCAAATGAGAAAGAGCACCAGGACCAGAGGGCATGTGATGAAGTGGAAGGGGGGAAGTTTAAGAGGGATGTGAGGAAGTACTACTTCGCTGGAAGAGTGGTAGATGCCTGAAACAGACTGCCAGCAGAAGTGGTGGAGGCAAAAACAGCAGCGGGCTTCAAGCATGCATGGGATAGACATAGGGAAATATTAGTAAATAGGTAGGGAGGAGGGAGGGTTGTCGGAGGCCACTTAGCATCAGTGGAGGCAGACTAGGCAGGGTCCATTGGTCAGACTGGGTTGGCCAAGCAGTCCTTTTCTGCTGACAGATTCTGTGTTTCTACAATGCAGTGTAAGCATCCTTTGGGTATTTACTAGTTAATTTTTGACTGCTTAGAGTATTAGGGAGGAATTTGGAACTTTGGTGCCTGTAAGTTTGGAGGTAGTGCCTGCTTGCTGCCAGCAGGAAGCCCCTTCACTTGAGGGTATAAAAGGGAAGGTTTTGGCACCATTGAAGGGAGGACCCAAGGGGGAGACCTGAAGGGAGAAGGCGGGGAGAGGGAGGTTCAACCCACAAGTTCAGTCGGAGGGCTGTGGCGGGGCCAGAGTGGGCTGCATGCCACCTTGGCCCTCAACCCTTGATGATCTGCGAGGTGAAAAGTGGCGGTTCGGTTGCCATAAAAGGGGAGCAATGAAGCAATGGAAAGGGGCCTGTCAGTGCATTGGGAGCCAGAGCCCATGGAATAGAAAGGAAAATGTAGGCCCACCTAGTGGACTTTGGCACCTTAGTAGGGTAAGCACCGATATGGCCTAGGCCCAGAGAAAGATTGCTCGTGGGTGAGTTCAGCAGTGGGTCAGAGTGGGTCTTGTGGGTGGGCCAGCTACGGCAGTGGGGCCTGAGGCATGGCTCGGAAGTGGCAACCCGAGCAGCTGAGAGTGTAACGGTTGTAGTGTTAACCCTGATCCCCAGAGTTGGGACTCTCTGTGTGAGCAGCCTGTGGAGGTGGGGAAAGTCCATTTGGGGGAGTGATGTTTGGGACCTTGGCAGGGTGGCAGTCCATTGGGTGATCTGTGTGGTACTGGCCAAGGTTCCACTGATGAGTCACTTCAGGGGTTGGAATCACTGCAGGATGGAGCGTGCTGGGAGTTACTGGGATCAAGGCCGGGGGTACCTAAAACCGCCCAGTATAAGGCCCAGCTGCCAGCCGAGGCCTCAGTGATTGGATGTCTGAAAGGGTTCTGGTGGTCTGGTTCTTGCTAAGGGAACAATGGATGTAAAGTACTGAAATAAGACCATTTTAAAGACAAATGGTTTGCTCCATGTCAATCACTGGAAACAGGGGAGGTACCCAAAGACTGGAGGACAGCAGATGTAGTCCCCGTATGCAAAAGTAGGAACAAAGAGGAAGCGGGGAACTACAGACCAGTCAGCCTGACCTCGGTAGTGGGGAAGATCATGGAAGCACTACTGAAGGAGAGATTGGTGAGACATCTGGTTGCCAGTGGACTACAGGACCAAAGGCAGCATGATTTCACTGGTGGGAGGTCATGCTAGACCAGCCTCATTGAATTTTTCAACTGGGTGACTAGGGAGGTGGATCAGGGGATGGCAGTGGATGTGGCCTATCTGGACTTCCGCAAGGCCTTTGACAATGTGCCACATAGAAGGCTATCAAACAAACTGGGGAATTTGGGAATGGGCAGGACAGTAGTGCAGAGGGTGGGTAATTGGCTGGCTGTCAGGACACAGAGGGTGGTGGTAAATGGCTGTTACTCCACAGAGGGAAGAGTGACCAGTGGGGTACCCACAGGGATCAGTGCTTGGACCTGTCCTATTCAACGTCTTCATCAGTGACCTTGCGCAGGACCTAGAAGGCAGAATTTCCTTGTTTGCTGATGACACGAAGGTGTGTAACAGAGTGGACATGCTAGAGGGCGTAGACAGAATGAGGAGGGACCTGCAGAATCTTGAAGAATGGTCAGGGGTTTGGCAGTTGAAATTCAATGCAAAGAAGTGCAAGATAATGCATATGGGGCACAAAAACCCTGGGACAACATATCAGTTGGGGGTGAGGATATAGCATGCACCAAGCAGGAAAGGGACCTTGGAGTTATCATCTCTGATGACCTCAAGGTAGGGGAAACAGTGCAACAAGGCAGCAAGGTAAAGCAAATAGGATGCTGGGATGCATAGGCAGGGGCATCACCAGCAGGAAAAGGGAGGTCATAATTGCACTATACAAGACACTAGTGAGACCCCACCTGGAGTACAATGTACAGTTCTGGAGACCTTACCTATGCAAGGACATATATAGGGTAGAGAAGGTTCAGAGGAGGGCAACAAAGATGGTACAGGGATTGCATCACAAGTCCTATGAGGACAGGCTGAAGGACTTGAATATGTACTCCCTGGAGGAGAAGAGGGAGAGAGGGGATATAATAGAGAGATACAAGTACCTTACAGGGAGGAAGAGGGTGCAGAAATACACTATTTTCCAGTGAAAAAGATGTTCCAGGACTAGAGGACATGGGATGAAATTGGAGGGAGGACGATTCAGAGGAAACGTGAGGAAGAATTTCTTCACAGAATGGGTGGTGGCAAGTGGAACACCTTGTCAGAGGAAGTGGTGGGAGCTGAAACAATCACATTATTTAAGAATGCATGGGATAGACATAAGGGAATTCTGGAGGTCAGGGGTAAAGGGCAACAGACTTCTAGAAAAACATAAAGGGATCTTACAAGCTCAAATGGGCAGTCTGGGTGGGCCATAGGCCGACAGTGTCTATGTATCTATGTGTATCAGCCCCCACGTGGAGAAGGTGTGAGACCAGGCAAATGGGAAGGATATGGAAAGAGTAAAAGGATTTGGTGAGCCCTGAGTGAAGGTATAGGAATGGAATTATCAGAAGAGAGCCTGATTTAAAGGAATCGTAATTGTTGGTGAAAGAACGCTAATGAATGAGATATGAGTCAGAAGAATGTATCAACACCAAGCTACCTCATGTGGTGGCCTTTTAGGCCCCTAAAATGCTGCCAGGAATTTAGCCCTCATGGCTTAAGGGAGATCTGCACGAAATCTAGTAGTCTGTTAGCTTAAGAGACTGTTGCAGTAGGTTTTCCAGCTATGTCTGTGAAGGAAAGCCACAGTATGCTATGCCCCCATGCTCCATGGAGTGGTTGTTACCATTTCAAAATTTAATTAAATCATTTTGCACTTTGATTCTGGGGTGGACAATGAATTTAATCAATGTGACTGTGCATGCTTGCCTGTTAACTACTTCCCCCCTGCAGTCTCCGGAACACCCAGCAGCAGACTTTGTTCCCCTGTTTCAGTGACTCCCAGTCACTACCATCATTTGAACCAGATAATGAGCTACTTCTGTTTTAATCCTTTGGACTGTGCTTGCTTAGGTTGTGAAGTGCCCCCTTCCCACCGTTTACCACCTGGATACCCCTAGACATCAGAGGGGGTCTTGCTTACCGCAGCAAAACCTGCTGCTGTCCCAAAGAAGAACTGTTCCATGCACTTTCATCCCTCTTCTCCCCTCGCTCCCTCCCCTGGTTATTCCCTGCCAATCGGCTCAGTGGAACCTGCTTTGGCTATTACCTGAACAATCCTCTTACTCTCATGCTTGTGACTGCAGTTATATGCTATTGTCTAACTTTATAACCTGCTGAATATAACTTTGCTGTACTATGTATCTGTGTACACTGTCTTCACTGTCTTCACTGTAACCTGTATGATCTGTCCAGAAATGTACTATTCCAGTCATCTGTACCTTACTATATGTAACTAATTCCGGGTCACCCCTGAAAAAGAGATCTTCTGGGCTCAGCAGGCCTACCCGGTTAACAAAATTTAATAAATAAAACCTATACTGTACCTGCCCACACTGTACTAGGCATGTAGATAAACAGAGAGCTTCAGTTCCAAGTGCTGCCAGCCCCTCAATTTTCATCAACTCTGACTTCATCTCAGTTTTGGGAAGCCTGCACAGTATCTGCCCACACTGTACCTGATCTGTGGATAAGCAGAAACTTTCACTCCCCAGTTCTGTCAACCCCTTGCTTTTTACAATCCTTAATCTCATCACAGTGTAGGAAGGTCTGTAGTGTATCATAATGGTCGCTGGATGAAGCACAGTATCAGAGTTTAGCCAGATATATACTCGCAGGATACTGCAGGAACCAATGTAATCCCGTGGTAATTACCAGGGGTTACATTGGGCATGAGCTCACAGGAACTCATTTCCACCACCTCCTAAAAAACTGAATGATAGTTCCACAGCCTCAGACATCCTTCTCCACTGACTGCTATTCAGCATTTCCTCTCTCAATGGTGACATCCTAGAGTCAGTCCATTCCTTTAAATACTTGGGCATCACCTTGGACTCAGCACTCTCCTTTAACTTACATGTCTCCAATGTTGCTAAATCTCTAAACCAGAAACTTGGGACTCCTCTACCACATTCACCCTTTTCTCACCTCTGCCTCCTGCCTTCGGATCGCTTCATTGTCCCTTCTTCTGCTCCTAACCTATGGAGCTCCTTTGCTGCTCTCTTCTAACTCCTTCTCAATCTTGCTCCTATCCCAGGCTTACCATAGGATTGGTAGGTTTGCCTTGGGGGCTAATGCCCATACTCACCACTGTGTTGTCCTCTTCTCTCTTGGCTGGTTGCCATATGAAGCTAAATTAAGGTATTCCTCCTTAAGTCTCATGTTTAAGCTTGTACACAAATTCACGCCTCCCTGCCTTAGTGAGCTGATACGCTTAAGACATGCTCCACATGCCATCCGTTCTGCCTCCCTACCACATTTAGTCCAGCCTAAGTTGCGATTAGCCATTGCCCGTAAATCATTCTCTTTTGCAGCTGTTTCTGATTGGAACTCCCTCCCCCTCAGTCTTGTCATGTTCCTCTCTCCCCTTATTCCAAACAAATCTGTATGCCTCTCTCTCAGCCTCTACATCTTGCTCCTGCTTCCACAGATGATACTCCCTCCCTGCCATCTTTCCTTCCCCTCCTTCTACCTTCCCCTAAGTACAGCCTGTTACCCCGCCTTCTATCCCTCAATTCTTACTCCTTTGTCATTGCCTCATTCCCCCTCCCTTCCCACAAGTTGCTCTACTCTACTAGTCCATTAGACTTATAGTCTCAATTGTATATGTCAAGTACGTGATGCTATTATCAAAGTTTGCATTCTATGCTCTGGTATACTTTGTATATATTGTTATGCTCTTTGTCAATTTTTGCCATGTTGCCAATTTTTTGCTATGCTCTGTTATACTTTGTTTATATTGTAATGCTCTTTTTTCAGTTTTTGCAATGTTGCCAAATTTCTGCTATGCTCTGTTATACTTTGTATGTATTGTAATGCTCTATGTCAGTGCTTGCCATGTTGTGTTGCTCTTCTGTATTTTGCACTGTTTCTGTTCTTCTTATTGAAACCCCGGGTTGACCCTGAAAAAGGGACCGTTATTGTCTCAGTGGACTTACCCGGGTACCAAAACTCAAATAAAATAAATAAATACTATAGGAGAGTTCCACCACCTAGAAGTTTAGATGTAACAGTTTCCCCACCTAAGCATTTCCAGTTTAAGGACTGGTAATTACTCCAATATGTCATGCAGGAAACTGTGACATCTAACTACACAGCACTTTATCCTAGTGAGAGGAGCTGTACCTGCCCAGTCTGTCCCTGGCCTGGGAATACACAGAGGGCTGCAGTCTCCAGTGCTAACAGTAGCTCACATTTCACCAGTACTGAATTTATCACAGTATAAGGAAAGCCTGCAGTGTACCTTACTCACACTACTATACCTGTCCTGTGGTTAAAAAGAGGGCTTCAGTCTCCAGTGTTGCCAGTTCCTCACCTCACATTAGCATTAAATCTATCACAGTATGAGCCGGCCCAGTGGCACTGAGGGTTAAGGCGTTGGACGCCACATCTCATGCCACACCGGCGACTCGGTTCAGGAATGTACTCGGGTCATCGAGGGTCGGCAGGGAAGGGAAAAGATTAAGTATCTGGAGGGCTGCTCTCCCTTCCCAGGGGTGGGTTCTGGGGAAGCCTTGCTCCAGAAAGGCTCCTAGTGGAGACTAGCGGGACCCCACAGGTAGCGTGGTTAGACGTAATGTCAGGGGTGGAGCAGTGGTGGACAGCTGTACGTTAGGTGCGCTGCCATCATTGCATGGCCCCCATCTAGGGAGAAACCTACAAGAAAAACACCCTGGTGGCCTTGTGGAGGTGAAGGGGGACCCAGTGACCTGCCCACATCCCGACACCGGACCTAACCCCTTGGATCTCCTCTCCCCTGCCAGATTCTAAGGCTGTCCCTCTAATTGCAGATAGGCTGCTGTGGGTGGGAGGGCCCTTCCCAGGCGGTGACCCGGGGGACTGGACATGCCGTGGAACTGGAGGAGACCAAGAGTGGAGGTTTCGAGTAGGGAGTAGAGGCAGTAAGTTGAGTGAGTACCCTGGAGAGATGCCCTAGTCCTCCAGAGAATAAAGAGAATTCACACAAAAAAAACCTATCACAGTATAGGAAAGCCTGCACAGTTCCTAAACTGCACTCTGCCTGGTCTGTGGATAAACAGAGGGCTTCAGTGTCCAGTACTGTCAGTCCTTCACCTTTCACCAGAACAAAATACATCTCAGCATTGGGAAGTCTGCAATGTACCTGCCCTCACTGCACTTGACCTCTGGATAAAGAGAGGGCTTATGTTTCCAGTACTGCCAGTCCCTCACCTTTTACCCATATGACAGTGTGGGAAAGAGTGCACTGACCCTGTAGAAAACAGATGGCTTCAGTCTCCAGGTCTGTCACTCACCCCAGTACTTTACAGCACTAAACCCATCATAGTGTTTATGTGCTTCGGCAAGGAGCAGGGCCATCCTTGACTCTCTACAAGGGGCTTTTCTCAGGCAGCTAGTCAAAGAACTCAGCACAGACAGAGCAGTGCTGGACCTGGTGCATGCAAACAGGGAGAGCACACGAGGACAAGATCCTGGACTTCAGGAGGGTGGATTTTAAAGAAATTAGAGACTGCCTCAGAAACTGCCTTATAGGGGGGTGGGCAGTTACCAGGGAGGGGTAGAGGAACAGTGGGGAACAATAAGGGCAAGCATAATTGTCCTGTCCAAGCTCCTAGAAAAAATTGTAAATGCACAGCTGAGGACTCACCTTGAGTCTAGGGAACTGCAGTCCGGATTCAGAGCTAAACATAGCACTATCTCAGCCCTTGCCAAAGTTACTAACGACTGGCAGCGTAATCTTGAGAGCAAAAACTTTATTTGTGCTGTTTTTCTTGATCTAAGCAAGGCTTTTGACACTGTCGACCATAGTCTGCTCCTCTCCTCCCTTCAAACCATAGGTGTGGACCCCTCCTCTGCGTTGGTTTACTGACTATCTTACAGGCGCCTTCAACAAGTTAAAGTCAAGGAGGCCTGTCCCCTTAAAACTCTGCAAAGAGAGGTACCTAAGGTTCTATATTAGGGCCTTTACTTTTGCAATCTACATTAATAACATCGACTACTGTATGAAAGAAGCCAACATCCATCTGTTTGAAGATGATGCAGTTCTCTACGTGAGTCACCCAACACCTGAAGCTGCCTGCAATGACCTACAGTCAGAATTCAACCTTTTGCAATGCCAACTCCTCCAAAAAAAGCTACTCCTTAATGCCAAAAAAACTAAAGTGATGGTCCTCTCCCCTTTTATCCGTACAGCTAACCCTGTGTCCAGTGGGACAGTTCCCCAAATTACCACAGTTCTAGGTGAAAAACTAGAATTTGTTACAACATTCAAGTATCTGGGAGTTTGGATAGACCAAAGACTCTCCTTCATTGAACATGTCGAGGACTTGCTAAAATGACTTCGGCAAAGGCTTGGACTGTTTTTTAGAATCAACCAATTTCTCACCAGAGATGCCAAGAAACAACTGGTCCAATCCATGTTCCTATCATTGGTTGATTACGCTGATTTTCTCTACAGCCAATGCCCCAACTCTTACATGGCTAAACTGGACACACTCTACCATCGAGCACTGAGGTTTATAACAGGACTCCCCTTCGACATGCATCACTGCACACTATATGTGGCAGTGGGGTGGACATCACTAAAGTTCAGGTGCCACAGAACGCCGCCTCTGGACCTATAGAGCCATCTCTAATAAGCTGCCTTACTATATCTCCTGCTGTCTTCCCTGAGTATAATTGGGAAATACGCTTAGTTACTCAGCTATTACACTTAAAGTACCCACAGTAAAATCCCGCCCGGCAGGGCAGCCATAAGCTTTCGCGGCTACCTACCCTATGGAACGATCTACAAAACCTCTAATTAAGCACTCTAATCGGTATAAATGCCTTCAAGATGCTTTATTTCCATACAATCAGAGAAGTATGTAACTGCTTCACCCACTCAGACCCAGTACCGGTGTCTGCACTGGTGTATATAGCCACGCCTAGACCCAATTTTAAGTACTGACCCCCCCAGCTTGCTCCTCACCAGCCTAATTGTTCTCTCTTTTATCCCCCTGTCTTATCAACACAAGGCCCGTCCATCCCCTTATTCTTCCTTTCCCAACCTCAGATAGGAGCTCACTACCCTGGGCTATGACATCCTATCATGCCCTGTACTTTATAGCATTCAATCCCAGGGCTCACACATAGTCCTTTTCTCCATCCACCTTCTCTACATCCTGTTTTACCAACTCCTCTCTGTGCACCGTTCCCTCCTAGCCTTTCTTCCCCTACCTCCCTCCCTTCCCCCCTACCTTCACCTCTACCTGGTGTATATTTTTATTTTTATTTTTTTTCTTCCATTACTTCCTCCTGCAACCTTAGATAACCTGCTTTATCTTCCTATAGACACTTCTATGTATGTAAATACCATGTAATCTGTACAATATCTGTATAATTCTGTGTACATATGAACTTCTTTTTCTTCCTTTCTGTAAAGAGTATTAACTGTATTGCCTTGTAAATACCTGTGTTGACCTGTATATACAATTGTTCATGCTCCACCCAGGTCCATCTTGCAAATGAGCTTCTGCTCAGCTATGAATGCCTGGTTAAATAAAGACTTGATTGATTGATTGATTGATTGATAATTAAGGCAACCAGTCTCTGCATGAAGCAAGTGAGTAAGAGCAGATCAAAAGGGAGACTTATGGTTCTCTAGGGAAGTGGCCAAGGTGGTGGAGAAAAAAAGGGTGGCATTCAGGAGACACAAGGAAGCACAGAGGAAGGAGCACAGGGAGGAATACCAAGTAAAAGAGAGGAAGCAGGAAAGGTGGTGATGGGAACCAAGTCGCACACAGAGGAAAGGATAGCCAGAGGGGTAGCTAAAGGGGAAAAAACTCTCTTCAGATACACAAGTAAGAAGGAGGGGAGGATTGGGGTGGCAGGGGAAGACTGCACAGAAGAGGACCAAAAAAAAAACCTGCTATCCTGAATAGGTAGTTCTACTCAATTGTGATGGGGGGGGGGGTCACCAGGGAGTAGCAGGAACAAAGGCAGGGGAGGGGTGAATACAAGACCATTTTCAGAGGAAAGACTCTTGAAGGGAGTTACAGCTCTGAAGGTCACAAAGCTATGAATGCAGATGGGTTACACCCAAGGGTGCAAGGGGAACTCAGGGAGGTTCTAGCTGCTCCACTAATGATCTTATTCAACAGTTCACTAGAAACAGGCCTGGTTCCGGTGGACTGGGTAAGAGCAGGCATGGTCCCTCTACAGAAGAGCAGCAGCAGGGAGAAGGTTATCAACTATAGGCCTGTCAGTCTCATTTCAGTGGTGGGGAAATTATTGGAATCCTTGCTTAAGAAAAGCTGTCAGAGTATCTTGTATCCAATGGGCTGCAAGACCACAGGCAGCTTGGATTCATGGAAGGGGAGAGGTCATTCCAGACAAATCTGATTGATTTATTGACTGGCTTGACCAGTGAAATAGATCAGAGGAGGGCAGAAGATGTAACATATCTGGACTTTAGCAAGGTCTTCTATGCTGTGCTGCATAGGAGAATTAAACAGTTTTGAACAGTCTAGGGATGGGATCCAAAGTGGTGAAGTGGGTTAGAAACCAGTTAATGGATAGGCGATAGAGGGTAGTGGTTAACAGCACTCACTCTAGTGATAGGCTAGTGACCAGAGGGGTGCCACAGGGCTCAGTACTGGGACCGGTCCTCTTCAGTGTCTTCATAAGTGACACTGCAAAAGAACTGGAAGGGAGGGTTTCCCTTCTTGCAGATATGCACACCACACTCCTGTGTGACTCTTACAAGTAAATATTTGTGTTGCCATTGGGTTGTGCATTTGAGAAAGAGTAATGTGCTTGGGGACAGCCCAGGTTCCAATTGTCTTAGTGGCGCAGCTGATTAGTGCAATCGGAATGGTATTCCGGGAGGCCTGGGTTCAAGTCCCAGCTGAGGCACTTACTTCTTTCTCACCTCAGTTTGTATGACCTGGAAGTACCTACCTCACAGGGGTGAATAAGGTGCAGGACGGAAGTCTCTTTCAAATGAGAAAGACCACAAGGAGCAGTGGGCATGTGATGAAGCTGCAGGGAGGGGAGGGGGGAGGTTTAAAGGGGTGTGAGGAAATACTACTTTTACTACAGACTGTCGGTGGAAGTGATGAATGCAACAACAGTTGGGGGCTTTAAGCATGCATGGGGCAGACAGAGGAGAATATTAGCAAATAGGCAGGGAGTGAGCAGGGTCGACAGAAACCAGTTTGGGTCTGCGGAGATGGACTAGGCAGGGAACATCTGGGCAGACTGAGTGGCCAAGCAATTATTTTCTGCTGACAGATTCTATTTTCTATGAGTCTAGTGTACGACAGTCTGTACTGTACCTGCCTGACTGTACCATACCTGGCCAGTGGATAAAAGCAGCATTGGTTTCTCCTTCGGTTGATATGGCCATTTTGGGCTAATTGTTGCTGAAACTAACAAGAACAGGATTGGAGTCAGCTTTGGTTTCTTTACAGTCTTTCTATAGGTTAGCTGCAATTCTGTGCAACCCCTTGTCTTCTCTGCCCTGAAATGAATTAGATCTACCTTAAAATGTGTTGCTCTTTAGGCTTCATTAACATGAAGAGGGGGACACCGAGTCAGTCAGAAGGAACAATAGTTGCTGTGAGACAATAACTAAATGTCAAGAGGTAATAACTTTACATGTGTGCATAGTATACATTTGTGAAATTTGTTGCCATGCTTTTATCTGTAACCAAGACCCTTGGGGGATTCCTCCAGACAGTGAGGGGTGGTTGTCCATGATTCTTTCTGCAAAGAGTGGAACTTGGTGTGAGGAGACACTGAAACCTTTAGTGAACACATGAGCAGTTCCTTTCAATAACACTTACTTCCACACATGGAGCTGAGTTGTGCGTTACGGTTACTTTATTGGGCAGCACATGGTAACAAAGCCCCCTGCCTTGGGGCGCATATGATTACTGGATAGGTCACCAGCAGGTGTAACCCAGAATTAAAGCCAGTCACACTTGAGGTAACATAGAAACATAGACTTTGATGGCAGATAAGGACCGCTTGGCCCACCTAGTCTGCCCATTTCCCTACCTATCAGATAAGCTGCAGATCCTAGTTAACCAGCAGCATACTTCCTCCTACCTCCCACTAGAATTGCCTTATGTCTGTCCCATGCATTCTTAAATCCCTCCACAGTTTTTGACCCCACGTCCTCCTCAGGAAGGCTGTTCCATGTGTCCACCTCCCTCTCCATGAAACAAATACTTCCACATGTTGTCACTGAGTCGCCCCCCTCTATCTTCAAATACTGCCCCCTTGTTCTTGCACATCTCTTTTTCTGAAAGATGCTACCCTCTTGGACTTTGTTGATTCCCTTGAGGTACTTGAGAGTTTCTATCATGCCCCCCCCCTTTCCTCGAGGGTATACATTGTAAGCTCCTTTAGTCTCTCTTCGATTGGCTTCTGGTGCCGACCCTGCACCATTTTAGTTGCCCTCCTCTGGACAGCCTCCATCCTGTCTATGTCCTTGCAGAGATGGGGTCTCCAGAACTGCATGCAGTACTCCAGATGGGGTCTCACCAACTCTCTGTACAGAGGGATAACAACTTCCTGTTTTCTACTGGTGATGCCTCTCCCTATGTATCCCAGTATCACCCCAGCCTCCTTTACTGCCTTCTCACATTGCTTGTCTGCCTTTAGGTCATCTGATATGACTACCCCCATGTCCCTTTACATTTTTGTAGTCATTAATACCTCCCCCCAATTGTGTTCTCTTCCCTTGGGTTTTTGTTTCCCAGGTGCATTACTTTGCACTTCTTTGCATTGAATCTAAGCTGCCATACTTGTGATCATTCCTCCAACCTTGCCAAGTCCCTTCTCATCCTTTCCACCTCCCCCCCCCCCGTGTAACAACCCTGCTGCAGATCTCTGTGTCGTCTGCAAAGAGACATACTTTTCCTTCCAGTCCCTCTGCAATGTCACCTATAAAGACATTAAAGAGGACCAGTCCCAGTACTGAACCCTGTAGTACCCCACTGCTAACCCCCCTTTTTTCAGAGTGGACTCCATTTACTATTACTCTCTGTGTCCTATTCTCCAGCCAATTCTTTACCCAGGCTGTCATTTTGGGACCCACTCCCAGGCTGGCTAACTTGTATATTAATCTTTTGTGTGGGACTGTGTCAAATGCCTTGCTAAAGTCTAGGTAGGCCATGTCCACAGCCCCTCCCTGGTCTACTACTTTGGTCACCCAGTCAAAGAAATTTATTAGATTTGTCTGACATGATCTTCCTGCTGTGAATCCATGCTGCCTTGGGTCCTATGCCCCACTGGCCTCTAGGTACTCAACAATTCTTTCTTTCAGAAGTGATTCCATAATTTTCCCTACCACTGAGGTCAAACTAACAGGTCTGTAGCTGTCTCTGCCTTGTTCCCACTTTTGTGAATGGGAATCACATCCACCCTCCTCCAGTCCTCAGGTACCACACTCTCCTCCCATAATTTGTTAAAGAGTGTAGTCAGTGGTGCCACTAGTTCTCCCCTTAGTTCTTTTAGAATTCTGAGGTGAATCCCGCCAAGCCCCATTGCTTTGTCCACCTTCAGTTTTAGGAGTTTTTTCAGGACCCTTTCTTCTGTGAATGGATTGGTATGCCCCCCCCCCCTCTTGTGTGCTTCTTTTATTTGGTTTAGGTACCTTCCCCTCCTCTTATTTTGTGAATACTGAGCAGAAGTATTCATTCAGTATCTCTGCTTTATCACTGTCACTTTCTGCCCACTCCTCCTCCCCATTTATTAAGCCTCACTATCCCTCCCCTAGTTTTTCTTCGCTACCTAATGTACCTGTAAAAGGCTTTTTATTTTATTTATTTATGTAACCCCCCTGCAAATGGGGGTTCCCAAAAAGTCTTCCAGGAGCTTGCTTGAATGCTCCAAGCCTGAATGGTGTTTGGCGTTTAAGCCGTTTATCTGTGAGTGCTTTTAGAGCCTCTGGTACTGTCTCTTTAAGAGCTGTCTGCTTGCAGACATACTGTAATTAGTTTCCATGGTTGGACTGTGTGTTTCCCTGCTTAAGTCCCACTCGAGCTGCTGCCAAATCGCTCTGTTTCTGCCGTCACTAAGTGAGCAGAGTGAGCACTTTTCAAATATGTAACTGTTTGCCAGAAATCATTTAGAGTAATAACGAAAATACAGTTTGTCTAACCTGCTTTTCTTTGCAGTCAGAACTGTGTTTGCCTAGCCCTCCATTCTGGTTGAACTGCTGAACTGGACCAATCAGTGTGGGGGGGACCTTGAAATGGAGCCTGCTGCTGGCAAATCAGAACTTGGACTCTCATTGTGGAGCCAGCCACCTATGTACTGTATGGCCAATGCTTCTGGGAATTGTAGTTTGGACTTGGGCACCTTTTTGCACCAACAGGAGGAGTCTGATTGTGAGTGACAGCCAAACCAGCCAATTGAACTTGGAGGAACTCAAAGGAAATGCCCGGCTCTATCTGCTGGAAAGATCAGATCAGTTTGGGCAGTGAAGAGACAGGGAACTGTGTGCTTCTTTGGTGTGTAGTTTTAACGTGGGAATCACATGTAAGGCCTTAAGTTTCGGTCTGCAGCTTGTGCAAGCAGCTGTTTGGACTGAATCCGACCTGTGAAGAGAATCAAGGAGATCTGAAGAGTAGAAAGCAGGCTCACCCTGTAGAAGACTGGAGAAATTGCTGAATCGCGCTCGGTCTGTCAGGAACTGAATCTGCTGTGTGTTCTCCTGGGTACTGTGCAGTAATTGCGATCGGGATAGAGAAGCAGCCTGCCTGGTATAGTACTTTCCTTTTACATATAAATGTGTGTAGTGCTCATGGGGAATCGCGTTTCAAATCCCCTGTACAGTGAATTGAGTGCTTGAGGCTGGAAGTAAACCCCAACTTAATCCAGACTACATCCGTTTGCTCTAAACTGCAGTGGGGTCCAGTCACAAGGACCTTGTCCACATGGTTTGCTCCTCCTGGCAAACCAAGACAATCTGCCTTCCATCCAGTTCCCAGCACTGAGTTTGTGAGTACAAAGCAGGGTAGCTCCCTGCCATCTGTTTATCGAATTGCAAGTGTATCATCTAATTTTAATTTTTTTTTTATTTCTTCACGAACTGAGCCAACCGGCTCCGAATTACAATTTGGGTTTTGTGCCAGTGTTTTTCCATCACAGGGCCCCAACCAGCTGCACTGATCCTGGCTAGCCCCCCACCCCCAATCCTGGGTACCCATTGAAAGTGACAATTTAGGGCTCTGAATATGCGCACAGTACTGTGATTATTAATGTGTTTAACCTAATTAACCTGATTTCCCCCTTCCTTGTTACAGCTCCTTAAATAAATCAGATCTGTTTGTTTCAGCAAAGTTACACTGTCTGAAATATTCATTTATGTTAAAGTATTGTACTGTGGCTTTTGCATTATATCATCTTGTTTTATAGGGGTCCCCAGCGTCCATTCGACAGAGCCAGTCCTGGGGGTAAGTGTACATTGTGAAGGTATTCCTGATGTATTGTGTGGGCCACTAGTGGGAAGAAAGGGGGTTACAGAGTCCTAGAGGGCTGTGACCAAGTTAGTTTAACTACTGCAAACCCTGACCTCTGGGTGGAGGCACTCGCCATTGGACCTAGGCCCCTCAACCTGTCAGTAGTCAGTCAGGCAGGGGTAGTAGCCCTTGGGATAGCGCCACCTGGGGTTACATTTAGTTAGTTTTTGTTGACTGGGTAAGTGCACTAGACAAATCCTGCCTATTTTCAGGCACGACCCGTGGAAGGGGGATACAGATGAATGCCAACTGACCTTGAAGCAGATTAAGCTGTTGGTGGTATTTTTAGTAAATGAGAGAAATTTGGCCAGGACACCAGGGAAATTCCCTTACTCAGTCTGCAGGGGGAGCCTTTGTCCCTCTGTCCAACATGGCCGACAGTCCTGCTGTGGATGGTGGAGGTGATGGTTCTGCTCTGCCTCAGGTCACTGCTTCTCCTTTGGATCCATTGAGTTTTTCTGATTCTGGGGCTTTTTTGCTGAACATGGAAGGCCTACTTACTTCTGCGACTTCTCCTGACTCTGCTTGTACCTCTGCTGTTGATGTTCCTTCTCCTGAGAATGCTGCTTCAAAGGTCAGCCAAACAGACGCTGATATTCCTGAAGCTCAACTTAGACAGCTATTTTCTCAGCATAAACGCTTTATTTTACAACTGGTTCATGATGACTCGGCTTTCCCAACTGATGTTCCTGCGGCTGATTGATCTATGTCTCCTAGCCCCCTGGACCCTTTCTTACCCAACTATGAGTTACCGACTGCTTTGCGATCTGCTTTTTTGCCTTCTACCCTGCATTTGAGACCCACTACTTGATCTCTTGGTCCTTTGGACGTTACCTGGTCTCCTGAGGCTGCTCTGCGTGCTGCCGGCTGGAGCCATTCTGAGGAAGGGCAACCGTGGTCTTCTCCTGTTCCTGTTTCTGCTTCTTCCATTATTGATGCGGCTGCTGCAGTCGATTTTGCTGCTTCTAGACCCATTCCTCCTGTTTCTTCTCCCATTATAGAGCCTGTTACGGGGCATTTGGCTCCACCACTCCCTGATGAGGATCTTACCAAGTCTCCTGGACACACTCCCCAATCCAAGGGCCCCACTGAGCAGTGCACTCCACTATGTAAGCCTTCTCTTTCAGCTCCTGGTACTGATACTACTGATTCTACTTTTAAAATGACTAACTTGTTTAAGTCTGTAGGGGAGCCTGCCCAGCGGCGAAACGCCGTGCGCTTCAAGTTTTTAGACGAAGCGTCTATGGCCCCCCTTGGCAAACTGTCCTTCACTCTATGTTACGAGACACTATGAGCACTAGCCCCTCTGATTTATTTGCGTTTATTCATATCAAGGGTGAGACTGTATATGATATTAGTTTTAAGAATGTTCATATGCTGGAGAAATTCTGGGCTCAATATGAGCTTGTGGAATTAACCCGTTTGGTCCTCTTTTCTTATAATCCTCCTTACTAAACCCTTGGTTGACGTCCTTACTCTTTTATTTCGGAGTGAAGGGGTTAATATCCATGATGTCCAATATTGGCTTCGGCAACGTTATGACTTGTTGGATTCTCCTCGTCCTATTTTGGATGATGATTTTGTTTGGACTGGGGGTTGGAAGATTAAAGTTCAGTTTCAACAAACTGAACAAGGGTTTTTTCACATCCCTGGTAGTTTTCATATTGGGCATGACAGGGGTATCTGTTTTTATCCTGGTCAACCCCGTACTTGTCACAAGTGTGGTTTTAAAACGCATTTGAGCTAGACTTGTGACCAACCCAGATGTACGCTATGTCTTCGGTATGGACATGTGAGCTTGGGTTGCCCTAACGCACAGTATTGCAACTTGTGTGATGATCGTGGACATAATTATCCTCAGTGTCCCTGGGCTGAACATAACCAGCTTGATAGGGTTCCTCGGGACCAGTCCCCCTTATTGTTTAATCTCAGGCTCAGGCACAACAAAGGAAGGAGGAGGTCTCTCTTGTTGTCCCAGACCCTCTTTTTGGTCTTGGTGTGGTTACCACTGCTGTGCCCTTGCCAGTTTCTTCTGACCCTTCTGCCTCTCCTCCCCCTGTGCCTGGAGTTTCCCCTATTTTGGATTCAGGACCTGGGCTGCCTGTCTCACAGGCTGCTCTTCCACATGCTTCGAGTCCCATTTTGCTAGATTGTATGCCTCCCCCCCCCCCGTGGAAGTCCCTTTTGCTGTTGTCCCTCCTTCTAAAAGGGGGAAAGGTAAACATAAATCTGAGTCCCGTCCACCCACTAATTCCATTCTAACTTGCAATAAAATTTCAGATGCTGGCTAAAAGATGACAATGGGGTGATACGGAAGGTGAGGAGGAGGCGGACTCTGATTCCTCTCGAGCTTCCTAATCTCATATGGATTACTCCTCTGACTCCTGTAAAGATGCTCCTTGTCCTGGTAAACTACAGAAGGCTCAGTTTCCTCATAGGTGATGGTGTGGTTTTTGCTCTTGGGGCTTGTTGGTCTAATTTTTTCCTATCTCCTGGGTGATGTTCTGTCCTTTTTTTGTTCCTTTTATGGCATGCTTAACTATTAGTCACAACACACACGCCTCATGGCATCATGGCTGCATATACATCGGGTTTGCAGGTCATAGCAGACAGATGAAATGGTCATTAATGTTGTAAAGGGTGTTAACAGAATGTCTTCTGTTAACACCCTTGCAACGTGTGGAGAGGCCCTTTCGCACCATGCAATTCTGCTTTAAAGTTGGAATCTGGCATAACATTCTGTGGTGATTTGCATATGCAGCCCATGATGCTTTGTATTGTGGGGCATGTGATTTTGTATTTTCTTGAAACTTGGCTTCCCAGCCAAATGCCCTTTGGGGTAACCCTTGCCTCAGTGTTTGCGCACAGAGGTTCTTTGTCGTTTACTATTAAATGCTGCATCTTGAATGTGTGCAGTGTTAAATCGTTTCGTAAGCAGCTTTCCACTTTGGGTTTTTTGCTTTCACTTAGGCAGGACTTTTATTTTCTCCAAGACACCCGGATCAAAACTAGGCAGGAAGTTTTACAGGTTACTACTCGATGGTCTGTTGGTCCTTCCTATTGGTCACATGGAGAGGATACCTGTGATGGGGTGGGTATTTTGTTTTTGGTTTTTTTTGTTCAAAATTGCTAGGGTTCTTGATGTGGTCCCTGGGAGGGTTCTCCTTGCATATGGCACTTATGGCTTGGTACGTTTTCACCTTATTAATATATATGCCCCTCAAAGTATTGCAGCCAGATCTGCCTTATTTCTCAAAATTCATCCCTTTTTGTTTACTACTCGGCAGGATTTTTTGAGGGGGAGATTTTAATTGTGGTCTTTCTGCTTTAGACCGGCCTAGTAATGCCCATAAGTTGTATAGTGATTCTGCCACTTTATCTAAGGTTATTTCTTCTGCCTGTCTTATTGATGGGTATCTGTCTCTCATAATTCTGCGGCTAAGACTTATTATAGGGGTACCCTGGCCACTCGTATTGATTTTTTTCCCTTCTAAATATGTCACTGTTTCCCAGGCTTCTGTGATTCCTTGTGAAATGTCTGATCATTTGGCTGTGGTTTTGGTTTGTTCTCCTGCTGGTGGTCCCTTTCCAGCTGCTCCTTGTATTCGGTGGAAGTTGAATTGTTCTCTACTTACTGATGCTTGTGTTTTTAAGGGTTGTTTGACTTTATTGCAGGCTAGGATTTCTGTGTTGATGTTCACTATCCTTTTGTTTGGTGGGAAGATAGAGAGCTGACTTGAGAAATATCTCCTCAAGGTTGCTGGATTCGGACCTGATCCAATTTTTTTGCCTATTCCAAGTTGCAGAAACAGCTCTTAGATCTGATTTCTAGGGCTTATGAATCCCGTATAGATCTTTCCCTTCAAATTAAGGAAGGGAAATGCCAAATGGAAAAATTCCAGTATGATCGAGCTATTTCTTTGAGGCTTGAGGCTCAGTGTGGTACTCAGGCTTCTAAGGCTTCTATTGATACTTTTAAGAACTGCTCTGACAGAATTTCTTCTATGGCATTGAATCACTTATTGACCCTGTTACTGGTTTGCAGCATAATTCTCTTCCCTTTTTGAAACGTATAGTTCAATCTCATGTGGAAGGGTTGTTTGGTTCTTGTCCTGCTGCTCCTGATCCTGGTGGTTTCCTTTCTGATTTAGAGATTCCAGAGGTCCAGGAGGGTATTCTGCGCTCTCTGGTTCTCCCAATCTCTGTTGAAGAAACGTTGTGTGCCATTAAAACACAGAGGAAGCATACCTCTCCTGGAGTGGATGGTTTAACGGCTGAACTTTATCATTCTTTTTTGGATATTTTTGCCCCTGCCCTTACTGTGGTTTTTAATAGTATCCTGACTACTTGTTCTATACCTCATCACTTTTCTGATGCTATTATGCTTCTGCTTTTTAAAAAAGGTGATAAGGCTGACATTAAAAACTGGAGGCCTTTGAGTCTGCTCAATGTCGATTACAAGATTCTGGCTGCAATACTTTTGAACAGGTTACTGCCCCTTGCATCTATTGTCACTTCTCAGGAACAAACCTGTGCTGTGCCTGGTAGAACTATGCTGCATTCCCTGTCCCTTATTAGAGATGTGGTCTTTTCTTGTTCAGATTCCCATCGTGCTCATTTTTTTTTCCTTGGACCAGGAGAAGGCTTTTGACTGGGTACACCATTCCTTTTTGTTTCAGGTCATGTTGCGTTATCATGTGCCTCAACACTTTTTCTCTTGGATTAAGTTGTTGTATAATTCTGCCTGGAATACCCCTCACATTAATAATTCCCCTGGCATGGAGTTTTTGCATAAGAGGGGTGTCCGTTGGGGCTTCCCCCTTAGCCCCCCTTTTTTTTTTTAATTTCTTTTTTCTCCCTTCCTACGTCCCTGCCAGAGCCGCCCCTTCAGGAGTCGCCAATGAAACCCGTCCCTGCCACTGACTTACCTGCTGCTTAGGGTCCTTCATCCTGCCGCAGATTATCTGCTGGGTGGGGCTAAACCCCCATACCTTAATGTCTTCTCCAGTCCCTGAGACAGTGGCAGTTGGTGGCACATCAGGACTGGGTTCAGCGCTCCGTCTACCTGGCTCTGGAGGGTGATTTTTCCCTATTCTGTGAGGACGTTGCTAGCACTTGACGTCAAGGTGCGAGCGCCGACGTCCGCAACATCCTTCCCCCCTCGAATTATGCAGCCCCTAGAGGTGACTGGTCCACAGGCCACTGCCCGTGACTAATCAAACCCCCAAGGTGCCGACGAGCTGTCGTGCCCCTAGTCTCCACCAGAGGTCACCGTTCACCGGGATGGATCCCCTTCCCCCAGAGAAGGCGAGCTGTCGTCGGACACTCAGCCTTTCTCCCCACCCCGGCCAACCCCCAGTGACCCGAGTTCGCTCCCAGACCCGGGTCACCGGCGTGGTGCGATGTCTGGCATCCAGCACCTCAACCCTCAGTGCCATCAGGCCGGCTACCCGTAGCCCCCTTTTATATATTTTTCAGATTGATCCCTTTTTGAGACGTCTTGCTTCTAGTCATGCTATCCCCAGATTGTTGCTCCCTGGTGGGCAGTATGCCCCTAGTGTTTATGCTTATGTGGATGATTTATGTATTTGCACTACACCCCTTTTGGATACAGTTAGGTCTGTTGACTTGCTTTCTGACTTTGAGACCTTTTCAGAATCCAAATTGAATCTTCGTAAAAGTGTGGCAAGGTTTATCCCTGATTCTGTTTCCCCCTCTGCTTTTGCGGCCCAGATTCCTGTTACACATGACCCATTGAAGATTCTGGGCTTATTTTTTGGTACTTCTGATGACTCCACTTATAATTGGAATTTGGCTCTTGATAAAGGCCTTGCTTTGATTTCTTCCTGGAAAGACAGGACTATTGCTAAACGTAAACTTGTTATGCTTTTGAAGACTTTAGTGCTGCCTATATTTTTGCATGTTGCCACAGTTTTTCCTTTACCTCTTGCTTTGGTAGTGCGAATTTATAATCTTTTTTTGCAAGGCTTTTGGGGTTCTTGGTTGAACTCCATTAAGAGAGTTTTTTTGTATCAGGATTATTGTATGGGTGGGGTGCGGATGCTTAATCCTGTAGTTTTTTTTCATTGTGTTTTTAAATTTATGTTTCCTTTTTGAGGCGTCTCCCAATTGGGTTTCTGTTTTTATATACTTGGTTTCTCCCTATGGGACTCATAGTGTGGTTCTCCTTCGCAATCCGAGGACTTTTCGGTCTTCTGGTATTCCCTCTTTTCTGATGTCAACGTTTTTTAAGTTGAAACAGTGGAAGTTGACCCATTGGTCCATTCTCCTTATGACAAGACGACAGTTATATGGGTCTATTATTCAGGCTCATTTTTCTGCTCCCTCTTGTGTTTTGGACTCCGCTGGTGTGGAACTAGATGTTTCTTTGATTTTTCACCAACTTATTGATCCTCAGCTTCCCCTGAAATTATGGGATGTGACCTGGTTGTCTTGTCATGGAAAAATGGGTGTCTGGGGTAACCACCATCATAAGTCTCTGGAGGACAGACTGTGTTTTCGGGACACTTGTCCGAATGTTTTGGAGTCCCTGCAGCATTTCTTTACTGAGTGTCCTTTTAGTATGGACTTTTGGACTTTATGGCTCCGTAAGTGGAAGGACAAATGCATGTCTTATGTTTCCTATGATATGTTGGTGTTTGATCAGTTTCCTAGTGCCTGCTCCAGATATCATCCCAGCACCCTTCGACTTACGTTTGCGCTTTGTAAATATTTTTTATGGCAGGCTAGATGTGCTCAGCTTTTACAACAAAAAACGTATACTGGAATACACATTCTTAATCAGATAATTTCTGATTTAGTTGTTATTTATAACTGGGAATGGATTTCTTTGCCTCAGACCAACTTTCGCTCTTATTGGGCTTCCTGTGACTGGATTTTTAATGCTTGATTGTTTTGTTTTTCTGTTTCGGGTGGGTTTGGTTTTCTGGGGGTGGGTTCCATTTTCCTTTTGTGTTTTTTTTTGAGTTTTTGGTTTTCTGTATAACCTTTATATGCTTGTATTGCTTTTTCGTTCTGGTTTTGTTTTCCTTTGTCTACTATAATACTGTATTACGATGTTTTGCTTTAGTTCTTCTCCATAAATAATTCCCCTACTCTTTTGTTGGGGAGGGTTTTTTTTGGTTATGCTCGGGGTGGCTGTATGATGCACTACTTTTTTTAGTTTTTGTTGATTTTTCTTATTATGAGTGGTATGATGTAATACCGTTTTGTATTATTATTTGTTTCAATAAAAAATTTCTCTACTCTTTTCGAGAAGTGCCATGGGATCTTTAATATCCACTTGAACTACCACCAATCCAGGCAGATGGGACCTCGGTTTTAACGTCTCATCCGAAAGACTGCGCCTCAGAAGTGCAGCACCCCTCTCGTGCTGCACTACAGTGTCAGTACTGGGATATTAACCCAAGTGCCAGATGTGGGAACTGAACCCACAGCCCTCTGAACTCCTGGCCTCAGAGACAAGTGTGCTACCTACTGAGCCACTGACACTGACCCCTTCTTAACTGAATTAGCTATCTTTTCCTTGGTTTCGAACTTTGCTATTCTGACTGCCTTCCCAACTTCCTTCTGCTTTAACTGGTACAGTTCTCTGTCCTGCTCCTTCTGTGTTTCCTTATACTTCCTGAATGCTATCTTTTTTCCCTAACCTTCCCCGCCACCTCTTTTGAGAACCATAGTGGCTTTTTCCTTAATTTTGTTTTGTTTATTTGCTTCACACTAGAGTTGCTCAGATGGATCTGGCCAAATCTGGATCCACAGGTATCTGCCCTTTTGCGGCAGGATAGTGGATCTGCCAGATACTTCCACTATCTGTCTGTGGATTCGGCCGCCGGATCCCTGGTCAGATCCCACATTATCCGACTGCTGGATCCAGGGATCTGGCACCGGATAATGCGGGATCTGACCTGGGATCCTATCTCCATATTCGGCTGGATCCCGGGATGGATCCAACTCGAATAGTGCTACCATCCGCAGGATCACTGACTGATTCATGGTGGCACTATCCAAGCAATACCACTTCACACAAAGGCTTGTTGCCTCTGTGATGGCAGCTTTGATTTTTCCCCATTGTTCCTCTACTGGTTCCATGTCATAATAGCGATCGTAAAACAGCAATCGCTATTATGGCGAGTGTATATCGCCGAAAAATGCATCGGCGATATGCACTAAAGCTAACCCATATCCAGATTGAAAAAGTGTTTTGCGCCTCCCCACAGCCCCTGAAATAGGATTCTCAACTCCAGGGTGCATGTCGAGAAGGGGGCAAAATCTGGATTTCGGCAAAATATAAGTGTTGCAGCTTGTAGCTGCGGTAAAATGTACATGCTCCTGGTCCTGAACCCAGTACCTGCTGTGCCAGAGCTAGCCACCCACACCACCACCCCATATGGCTAGCTCGTAGCAGCAGGTACATCCGAGCCTGAAAACCCCTTCCCTGTCCCTCCCCTTCCAATCTCTATTCCCCCCTTCCGTCAACCCTTCCCCATGGTCGCTATCCCATACCCTTGCTATTTCAAGTTTCAAGTTTATTGCAGGAAAACTCCATTGAGCAAGCTCATTCACAAGGAGGTCCTGTGACATAAACACTTAAAGTACAAACACAGATAGGTAATAACAGTATATACATGAAATACACGTTACATGATACAGGCTGGATATACATACAAGGGTACCACATAGGGTGACCGCGGGTGGTAAACATTGATATGAGACAGGAGGCGACTTATAGGTCGCATACTGATAAATGAAACATGATGACTGGTGTGATTTGATTTAATCAAATCAAATCAAATATATACAGTATTTTGGCAGCTAGAACAAACAACAGTCTACAACTGATATGGGAGGGAGGAGATTTGATAGAGTAGCAGTGGAGCGAAGCAAAGATAAAACCAGGAGTAGAAGGGAAGGAAAGCAGTTAATATGACAAATCAATTATACCTTACCAGTGGATAAATATGGCACACATGGGAAGGAAGAGACTTAATGACAGTTACAGGTGTCTTTTATTTTGGCTGAACTTAGCGATTTGTAGAAGTTTATTGAAACTGTGCTAGTTAGTTTCAGTACGGTTTGTAATTGGTTCCAAATGGAGGAAGGGCATATGCAATATACGTTTACCAAAGGAAGTCAGCGTCCTTGGTATGTCAAGCATAATAAAGTCAGATTTTCTTAAAGTATGCACTATGTGAGATACTAATAAGGAAGAGATAGCTTGGCAATTTCTGCAGGAGCAGTTTAAGAGTCCATAGCCCAGCATGGAGCAGGCGTCTAGTAGTAAGGGATGTCCAACCAACAGCTGCATATAAGTCACAGTGGTGCGAACGGTAAGGGGAGTTGGTAATGAACCGTAACTCACGGTGATAAAGGATGTCCAGTTTACTTAGATTTGCAAGAGTGGTGGAGGAATAGATTACATCGCCATAGTCGAGTAGGGGGAGAAAAGTGGCCTGTACAAGCTTGTTTTGAGTTTCAAGGGGGAAAGGGGCCTATTTCTGTAGAAGAAACCTAACCTTGCTTTTAACCTTCTAGAGACATCTTCATGTGGTCACTGAAAGATAATTTATTGTCGATCCAGATACCTAGATATTTAAATTTGGTTACAACTTCCAGAGGCTCGTTTAAGCGTGGTGACAATGAAGTCTTGGGCAAGAGTATTGGGGGCCTGAGATAGCACTGCGGAGAATATCATCGCTTTGTCTTCTTGGCATTGAGCAGAAGCTTTGCCTTTATTAAATTATGCTCAAGTTGTGCGAAGTCTGCTTGAAGCACTCCCTTGACTTCAGATAACGATGAGCCAGAAGTATACAACACAGTATCATCTGCAAAAAAGTGCAGATTGGACGTAGATATGTTAGCATCTAAGTCATTGATGTACAGAGAAAACAAGATAGGTCCTAAGATGGATCCTTGAGGGACTCCTCTTGCAACTGGCAAGGCAGCAGAAAAAAAGCCTTCCGCCTTTACTTTTTGGAATCTTCCAGTTAGGTAGCTAGAGAACCACTGGGTGGTATGGTATGTGCACCCAACTTTGCAAGGCAATTGACTAATAGTTTGTGATCAACAGTATCAAAAGCTTTGCTGAGGTCCAAAAGACTGCACCAGTTACCTTCTTAGCATCTATAGCAGAGATCCAATCATTGGTTACTTTTGCTAGTGCAGTGATTGTGCTTTGATTAGCCGGAAGCCAGATTGAGCTGGGTTAATGAGAGAAAGGTTTCAAGTGAGATTTTAACTGAATATGGATCAGTTTTGAGAACTTTAGAAAGGATAGGCAATATGGAGATAGGCCTATAGTTGTTTACATCGCATGGGTCACCAGATTTAAATAGAGGGAGGATATATGCTGATTTCCAGCAGGACGGCAGCACAGCAGATGTAATGGAAAGATTGAAGATGTGGAGAATGGGGGCAGTGAGATGGGCATAGCCTGACCTTAGGAAAAAGGGTTCCAAGCCATCGTCCCCTGCACTTTTTGGTGTCTAAGTTAAGAAGAGAATCTTCTACTTCTTTATATAGTTATCTCAGCGCAGTTGGAAGGGACTGGGTGCAGGACTAGATGTGGCGGGAGGGTTTGCTGGCTCACCACAGCACCAGCATAAGGTGACGAGTCAAAAGCTAATCCAGCTGTGGCAAAGTGGGAGTTAAGTTCCTCCAGGATTAGGGACTTGTTTTCCACAATCTTGCCACTCGACTATCTTTGTTGGGACAGAGGCCACGCCGTCCTTCTATAGCTTTGATAGTCTTCCATATTTATGAGGGTTACCTTTAGCTTGTTCGAGAGTAGAAATATAATAGTTAGCTTTAGCAGAGCAAGTTTTTCACACAGTTATTCCTGGCTGTTCTAAAGGCCTGCCAATCCAAAGATTCTTTGGAATGTCTAGCTTTAGCCCAGAGCTTATCTTGAGCTATAAGGGCTGCCTTGAGATCCGAGTGAACCAGGGATTGGAATTGTTCCGTGCCCTTACTTTGATGAAAGGGCATGCTTATTTATTATTGTAGTGAGTTTTGTCATTAGGATGCAAGCTGCCTTGTTGACATCTTTGGCTAGGTAAAGATCTTGCCATCTGATCATGCTCAGGTCAGATAGGAAGTTTACTGCACTGAATTTGCGAAAGGATCTTTTTGTTATAAAGATGGGTTGTGGCGGACGTAATTTGAGATCTTATGCAAGCAACAATTCCATGATCAGCTCATGTCGTTGTGAAACACTGCCAAATGAGATATTTTGTGTGGATGGGTGGTTAGTACCACATCTAGAATGGAACTGTTGGCAGTATTTAGAGTGTTGTTCCTAGTAGGTTCTCTGACTAATTGCCCAAGACCTAGCTCTTCACAAAGGGATTTGAGGCCATGTGATTTAGGTGACAGCCAGTCCATATTTAGATCTCCTAGAAATATTGTTTCAGTTTTTGCATCTCTGAACATGGATTTCAAAAGATTAGGACTTCATCACCACCAGACGGGTCTATAGCCACCTAGGATAGTGATACATTCCGAGGAGGAGATGAAGGCTCATGTGAAACTAACTCAAATTCCTTGGCTAGAGATTTGCAACTAATATTGGTGACCAAGTACTTAGATTTGGCATAGATAACCACACCCCCGCCTCTAGACTCTCTATCTGCTCTAAATAAATTGTAGCCCTGCAGTGATATTTGTTGATCAGTGTTCGTCTTTTTTAACCACGACTCAGTAATTATGATAAGATCTAGGTTAACGTGTGCAGCCCAGGCTTGCAGCTGTACAAGTTTTTTAGGCAGGGCCAGGGTTGAGCTCCACTTCCTGAGCAGAGAAGAAGCAGAAGTATAACTTTCTTTAAGGAGCTTATAAGAATGGAGATCTGCTTTTTATTTCTGCGAACTCATATCGTGCTGTAAATGCAGCACTCTGTAATGACAGTTGATTGTGATCAATGTAAGTGCTTGGGTAGACATAGGTGAGGACAGTAGCAAAGGGGTGTAGGCTAACCGGGGGGAATAGGCTAAAAGGGGAGAGGAGAATGACAGAGTGTCTGCACGGTAGACTGTTATAACATTAGGTATTGATAAGGTACATTGGAGAACTGAATTGCATTGAGGTACTTCGAATTGCACTGTATTGCTGAAAACTCTGCACCTTAGGAGCAATAAAAACACAATAAGGAGAGCCATGGTCCCAGATTGAGTGGTCTCGTGATTTGTATTAGTGCAATATTTTCTAGGCAAGAAATTTGCCCACCTAGGTACCCATTTAAAACCTAGATGAGAAAATACAGCAGAAGGGAACAAGGAGATCAGGAGCAGCTTAGTTAGTGGCCATCCACCCTTCAGACTCAAAGTCCCTCTAGCAGAACCGGGAAAGAAGTAGAATGATAATGCAGGCCATTTTGCCCACGAAGAATACGGTGATTTATGTAGAAGACCAAGAATCCTGTGGTGGCAGGTGTGTATAACCTGCTAATGGAAAACTAGCCACTTAAAAAAAAAAGGTAGTTAGACGACGGGCCAAGGCAGAGTGCTTGGATGGGGGGGCTGCAGGAATAGCAGTCAGACAGAAGAGGTGTAAGCAATTTAAAACAGTAGTAGAAATTACAATCCAGCTAATACAGTAGAAAAACTCCTAATAACACAGTAGAAATGTGCTTAGTTCTATGGAAAGTCTAACAAAGTGCCAGGTGTCTATAGCAGGGGAAAACTCCTGCCAATCAGAGTGGGTTTGCTGGAAGCACCCGTGTTCCGATTGGCTGCGCTGTCCCGTACCTTCCAAGGAGCTGCAGGTGGGTGTCCTGGTCTTGGTCGGTGGCTGGCTGGGTGCCGGCCGACCGTGGGTGAGCTGGAACAGCCCTGTTCAGGGACAAGCAGCTAGAGAGAAGACAGAGCAGGTCTTAAATAGCATAGAGGTAAAGGGGTTAGATTTGAGCAGTTTAGTAAGACAAAAGGTAGTTAGACTTATAGGAGCCAAGGCAGAGTGCTTGGATGGGGCGCTGCAGGAATAGCAGTCAGACAGAAGAGGTGTAAGCAATTTAAAACAGTAGTAGAAATTACAATCCAGCTAATACAGTAGAAAAACTCCCAATAACACAGTAGAAATGTGCTTAGTTCTATGGAAAGTCTAACAAAGTGCCAGGTGTCTATAGCAGGGGAAAACTCCTGCCAATCAGAGTGGGTTTGCTGGAAGCACCCATGTTCCGATTGGCTGCGCTGTCCCGTACCTTCCAAGGAGCTGCAGGCGGGTGTCCTGGTCTTGGTCGGTGGCTGGCTGGGTGCCGGCCGACCGTGGGTGAGCTGGAACAGCCCTGTTCAGGGACAAGCAGCTAGAGAGAAGAAGACAGAGCAGGTCTTAAATAGCATAGAGGTAAAGGGGGTTAGATTTGAGCAGTTTAGTAAGACAAAAGGTAGTTAGACTTATCGGAGCCAAGGCAGAGTGCTTGGATGGGGCGCTGCAGGAATAGCAGTCAGACAGAAGAGGTGTAAGCAATTTAAAACAGTAGTAGAAATTACAATCCAGCTAATACAGTAGAAAAACTCCTAATAACACAGCAGAAATGTGCTTAGTTCTATGGAAAGTCTAACAAAGTGCCAGGTGTCTATAGCAGGGGAAAACTCCTGCCAATCAGAGTGGGTTTGCTGGAAGCACCCGTATTCAGATTGGCTGCGCTGTCCTGTACCTTCCAAGGAGCTGCAGGTGGGTGTCCTGGTCTTGGTCGGTGGCTGGCTGGGTGCCGGCCGACCGTGGGTGAGCTGGAACAGCCCTGTTCAGGGACAAGCAGCTTCCAAGGAGCTGCAGGCGGGTGTCCTGGTCTTGGTCGGTGGCTGGCTGGGTGCCGGCCGACCGTGGGTGAGCTGGAACAGCCCTGTTCAGGGACAAGCAGCTTCCAAGGAGCTGCAGGCGGATGTCCTGGTCTTGGTCGGTGGCTGGCTGGGTGCCGGCCGACCGTGGGTGAGCTGGAACAGCCCTGTTCAGGGACAAGCAGCTTCCAAGGAGCTGCAGGCGGGTGTCCTGGTCTTGGTCGGTGGCTGGCTGGGTGCCGGCCGACCGTGGGTGAGCTGAAACAGCCCTGTTCAGGGACAAGCAGCTTCCAAGGAGCTGCAGGCGGGTGTCCTGGTCTTGGTCAGTGGCTGGCTGGGTGCCGGCCGACCGTGGGTGAGCTGGAACAGCCCTGTTCAGGGACAAGCAGCTTCCATGGAGCTGCAGGCGGTTGTCTTGGTCTTGGTCGGTGGCTGGCTGGGTGCCGGCCGACTGTGGGTGAGCTGGAACAGCCCTGTTCAGGGACAAGCAGCTTCCAAGGAGCTGCAGGCGGGTGTCCTGGTCTTGGTCGGTGGCTGGCTGGGTGCCGGCTGACCGTGGGTGAGCTGGAACAGCCCTGTTCAGGGACAAGCAGCTTCCAAGGAGCTGCAGGCGGGTGTCCTGGTCTTGGTCGGCTGGCTGGGTGCCGGCCGACTGGGAGAGCTGGAACAGCCCTGTTCAGGGACAAGCAGCTTCCAAGGAGCTGCAGGCGGGTGTCCTGGTCTTGGTCGGTGGCTGGCTGGGTGCCGGCCAACCGTGGGTGAGCTGGAACAGCCCTGTTCAGGGACAAGCAGCTTCCAAGGAGCTGCAGGTGGGTGTCCTGGTCTTGGTCGGTTGCTATTGCGCAGGGCAGTCCACAAAAACAGTGCCCAAAATGAGTTGCTATTTTTGTAGTCAGTCATTTTGGGTTGCTATTATTACGTGATACCTTTCCCATCTTCTTGCCCATTTGCTAGTGCTTTTCTGAGGCACTGCCCCATTTTACCAAAGTCTGCCCTCCTAAAGTCCAATACCCTCACCTTTGTGTGACTTGACTCTACGGCTGTGTTTATCATGAACCACACTGTTTGGTGGTCACTTATTCCCAGATGGCTACCCACTTCTAAATCCGAGATCCTCTCTTTGTCTCTGACTGAGTGTACCAGGTCTAAGATTGCTCCCTCCTGAGTGGGTTCCAACATTAGCTGTCTGAGACATGCCCCTTGTAGGGCATTGAGAATTACCCTTCTCTTGGATGTGGCTGCAGCAAAGGTGCTCCATAACATCTAGCATATCCAGGTCCCCCATCAACAATCTCTCCCCCTTTTCTGCCATTCTAAGGATGCCTTCTAACATTTCCTTGTCCATTTCCTCCCCCTGAGATAAGGGTCTGTATGCAACCCCCGTACAGATTGTGGTGCCATTTCCTGACTCCAGGGTGACCTACAGTGCCTCCTCTCTTCCCTGTTTACCCTTTAGTTCTGTTGCTTTGATCCCTTCCCTTATGTAGAGAGCTACTCCTCCCCCTCTTCTACCCTCCCTGTCCCTCCTGTAGATTGTGTATCCTGGTATGTTGACATCCCAGTTATGGTTCTCTGTGTACCATGTTTCTGTGACTGCCATGATATCCAGGTGTCCAACTTCCATCAAGGCCACTAGTTTAGGGAGTTTGTTACCCAGACTACATGCATTGGTATTCATCGCCCTCCATTTTTTGATAACCTTACCCCTTTTAGCTCCATCCCTGTCATTACTGTCTTTGCCTTTTTCTCCATTAACCCCTGTCCTGCTCCCTATCGACTTCTCTACCTTAGTGTTTACCTCACTAACTATCCTGTTTTTTGGGGGGGAGGCTGGGATTTCCACGCTTCTTTTCAGTGCCTCCCCCCTTGGCTAGTTTAAATGCTTGCCAATGAAGCACTGAAACCTATCACCTAGGATCCCGGTTCCCCTCCTGGACAGATGCAGACCATCATGCCAGTATAGGCCTGCATCCCTCCAGGTGGACCCTCAGTCCCCAATGAAGTCAAAACCCTGAGCTCTGCACCAGTTTTTCAACCATTCATTGAATCCCATGGTGTGGAGTATTCTAGCCTCACCCACGCCATAGACAGGCAGCACCTCCAAGGTTATCATGCATGCTACTTGTATAAAGCCCCTCCCCAACTCTACAAACTCCTCCTGCACTGCTCTGATCCCATTCCCAGCCAGGTCATTTGTCCCTAGGTGGACAATGATGTCCAGCTCCCTCTCCCATGCTGCTGTTCCTCCCACGATCCTGAGGATTCACATCCTGTCCCGCCCAGCCGTGGCACCGGGGAGGCACCTTAACTCCCTCTACCCTCTTCCCCCATTCTACCCTCTTAATGATTGAGTCCCCCACCAGGAGTTGTTTCCTTCCCCTGTGGGGTCTCGTGCTACCCTCCTCTGGGTCTGCTTTGTGGAGGCTCCTAGCATCCTCCTTGGTCTCCACTGTGGGTGCCTCCATAGGGGAACCACGCTCCACCAGAATGGCGTATGAATTGTGGAAAGGTACAACTGGAGGGATGCACCTCTGAGTCACCACTCTCACCCTCCCTGAGCCCACTGTGGTCCAACCGCTCCTCTTTCTTGGCAGGCTTCTGAGGCAGCCCTGGTAGTCCCTGGGTGGGGAAGGAGGTTTCCCGAATCCTCACCAATTTGGCCTGGAGACGGGCAACCTCCTCCCTCAGACCAGAGAGGTGTCTGCAAATAGGGCAGCATCGCACCTCCAGAACGTCTCCTGAAAGACTGTCGCCCCACAGCCAGTGCATTGCTCCACTCCCCACCTGTCTCTCTCTCTCTCTCTCTCTCTCTCCTTCCTGTTTAGTTTTTTTTCTTTTTTGTTAGTGTGTGTGCGTCTACCCCCTATGCAGTGTGCTGGGCTGTTAAGGTTATGGCAGGTGTATGTTCTTTGCCCTTTTGGGGAAGTGATGTCAGAACCTCTGATATAAAGGAAATGATGCACTTGGGTGGTGGGGTGAGGGCAGGGTGGGTAGGCCAAAGCCTTCTCGCCATCCAACTGAGCCTAGGGGTGACCAGAATCACAAGGTAACAATTCGAAAAATGAGACAGGCAAAACAACAGAATGTACAAAGCATACAAAGACCTTCCAAAAACAACTACAACAATGAAATAAAACAGTAATAATGATACAAATGACTAATATAGAACAAAAAAAAGCAAATAGCCATGAACAGGCAAAAGCAAAAATACTTGCACCATTAGTGGACCTGAATTAAATAAATAGCAAGAGTAGTGAATCATGTATGTGCTGGCAGAAACATCCGAGGTTATCAAAATAACCAAAGGTAGGCAAAGAGCCAAAAGAACAAAACAAAAGTGAGTGGAGAAAAAGCACCACTAGGGATAAAGGGCAGGAAGAGGTGTAATAGTAGTGTGAGGGAAGTCAGGAGCAGGAGCATATTTCAGAGGAGCTGAGATAATTCAGAAACATCCAAGGTAAATCAGATAACCAAAGGTAGGCAAAGAGCCAAAAAACAAAACAAAGTGAGAGGAGAATAAGTATCACTAGAGGATAAAGGGCAGGAACAGGTGTAAAAGTACTGTCAGGGAAGTCAGGAGCAGGGGTATAATTCAGAGGAGCTAAGATAGTTGAATAATTCTCTTTTGAATGTGAGGTGGGATTGGCAGACCCTAAGGTGAGAGGATCGAGAGTTCCAAGTTCTAGGGGCAAATGCCTGCTCACCCATTTTAGAGGAGCACTTGGGAACAGCCAGAAGGGCAAAATCTTTGGAGCGTAGTGGGTAGACAGAGTCAGCAGGACTTCTCCCTCCTGTATGCTGACGATATAGTCCTCTATGCTAGTTCTAAAAATTTGTCTGACATTAACCTGCGACTCTCCTCTGACTTTCAGAAGACCCAAACTTGGCTTTTAAATCATAAGCTTGTCCTGAATGAGACCAAAACACAAACCATGCTATTTGGGACAAACTCAAAACTTAAGCCCTGTCAGGCCAATTTTAGGGTCTCCTGCTCGGATGGCTGACCTATTGGTGTGGTGACCTCTTTTAGGTACCTTGGGGGTAATGGTAGACCAATCCCTTAAATTCAATCTTCACATACAGAACACGTGCAAATCTGTAAATTCCAAACTTGGTATAGCCGACTGGACTAGCCATGTACTTACCCCCACGGCGAGGCTGGCCATTGCTCATGGTATACTTCTGCCCACCCTGACCTATGGAGCCATGACATATGCTGCCATACCAAAGTCTACCCCCCACCACTGGGATATCACCTACAACAATATCTGTCTCTACGTCTCCTCCTCTAGCCGGCTTACACACCACTGCCTCCTCTACTCTGATCTGAATTGGCTATCACCTAACGCCGCCAGACTATACACACTTGGATCCCTTGTTTATAGCATTATAAGGTCTCAAAATCCCAAAACCTTAGCTGACTTACTTATTCTGCTGATATCTACCTATGACCTGTGCTCGGCCGATAAATCCCTCGTATGTGTCCCAAAGTGCAAAACACCCAAAGGTGCCAGTGCATTTGCCCATCAAGCTCCCCAGCTTTGGAACACGCTTCCTTTAACTATTCGCCAAGCTCCCTCTCACGCAGCCTTTAAAAAAGTGCTTTGCAGCTACTTTATCTCGAGTCAGTGCTCTTGCTTTAAACCACCGTAGTCCAGACACATCTGCCATGTGTCATGCCATCCTGCTACCTGCCTCACTGCTTCATCTCCCTCTGTCTTGTCTCTAGCGTCTCTTTCCTCATCTACTTGTACCACCCCTCTAACCTGGCTGCTGCCTCCTGCTGATTCACTGATTCCCACCAGTCTCCTGGCTCACCCTGTGCTGCCTTTCTCTGCCCAGCCCTGCCCTTCCACTCTTATGTTTTACTTCTAGTCTCCCTGTACTATAACTCCCTTTTCTGCTCTTTTCTAATGCTCTTGTGACCAATCCTCTGTTTATAAGTTATGTCCCTCATGGGCTACACCTGCAATGAATCTATCTCAATCTACCCCCACTGTTTTTATATGCTCCCTTGCAAGTCTATCCCCAGCCACATAGTTATTTCCCACCTCTCTACATTGTTCTTTGCTTCCTCACTGGTTATCCCTGATTTATGTTTTAATTGTACTTGCACTTCCTGTATTTGCCAGTAATTGTCTATTGTATCTTATCGTTACTTGGATTCTTGCTGTTGTGTACCTTGCTGACAATACTACTGTCTTGTATCCCTGCTGTATAACATTGTTGTATTGTTTCAGTACCTGGTAACCTCCTGTGTCATGCTTGACAATAGTCATGTCTATGGCTCGTGCACCCTACCCGGAAAACAAAAACTAAATAAATAAATAAAACATTGAGGCCAGTGATGTAGGTTTAGAAGTGATGCAGGTCTAGAGGACCTAAGGATGTTATTGATCAAATAGAATAGAATATAGAGGTGCTGAGGGGAGAGAGCAAATTTAGATTACAATAGAGCGAGCAATGGTGGGAGGAGCAGATATGGCAAACCTACACACATTGTTATAGGAGACATTCCATTTATGGAAGCAGCTCGCATTGGCCTATAAAAGGAGGTACAGTCAATTCTGGTCTTGTGCACAAGGTTAGGACCAGCAGATTTTGTGCACACAACCAAAAATGCATTGACCTTGATCTCAGGACTCCATGTGTACATCCTGGAACCACGGTTATCAGTGGCCTGTTGAAGGAACGTGCTCTCACTACCTTCCTTGGAAGTCTTGTAAATCAGGCAACTAAATGTAGTACAGCAATGCCAAAAAAGCAAAAACGTCCCTACAGGAGCACAACTTCAGTGGGGGGGTCCACAACCGACACACAGTCACCCTTACAGGAGCACAACTTCAGTGGGGCCACAACCGACACACAGTCACCCTTACAGGAGCACAACTTCAGTGAGGGGGGGGGAGCACAACCGATACACAGTCACCCTTACAGGAGCACAACTTCAGTGGGGGGGTCCACAACTGATACACAGCCACCCTTACAGGAGCCACTAATACCCAACTGGTTCCAGTCCTTCCAGAGCTCTGCATCACCTCACAGCAAACCTCTTTGGGAGACAGTCCACTGGTCATACACGACAGCCAGTGGTAATTCAGGCAACAGCCCCACAGCTCCACTCCCCCAGGCCTGCCGTAGGCAATCTGCTGCAGCTAGAGCTCAAAGCTCCTCCTGCTGCCCAGTGTCTTTAAAGGGCTAATCCAGTTCCTAGTTTAGGACAGAATCCAAACTGAAATGTCCTGCAGCAGCAAGCTGAAGTCCCATGACTCCCTGACGCCAGTGCTCCATGAAGCAGCTCAGCAACAGATGACATGTAGCGTGCTCTTCCAACTTACTCACTTTCCTCAGGCTAACAACGGGCGTGACAGTTAAGCAAATTGGCAGATGCTTAATACCTGCTTACTGCTTAGCAATCTATCTATTGTTAAGCATTGCATTCAATTACAGGGCAAGTAACACTCTGGGAAACACTACAGGAAGCTGCTGGCCAACAATTGGGAGCTGCTGAACACTATGCTGCCTGTGCACGCATCCAAAAATATATGTGCACACATCCGATTTATTCAACACTGCAGGTATAGCAAATTAATCGGGACCTGACGTTTTTGTGCACACAAACGGAATGTGCACACAACTGAATGGCACACAAGTAGAATTGACTGTAATTGCATAGCATAGGCTATGAAGTAGGACTCCCTGGGCAATAGCAACCCTAGCTGCAGGAGTGAGGGCACAGTGAATCCTATAAACAAGTCTGAGTTTAGCATTAATGGACTTGCAGATGTCTGAGATGTGCTGCGAGAAGTCCAAGGAGGAGTCAAGTGTAACACAGAGATATTTGAAATGGTTGGTCATGGAGACGAGGGAGCTGTTGAGACAAAGGATGTCAAGACTGGAGACACAGGCCCAAACTTTTTGAGGGGATACAAAGAGCATTGTTTGGGTCTTGCCAGCATTCAGTACAAGGCAATTTGGGGTCAGCCAGTTTTGTACTTTGTGGAAGTCAGAGGTGAGCAAGGAATTAATATCCGTCGGGGACTTGGAGGCAGAGTAGAGCACCAAGTCATCAGCATGAAGAAGAGTATGACAGTGGGAAGGGGTGTTGGGAATATTGTCGATAAAGGATGGGGTCCAAGATGGAACCTTGGGGGATGCCAACATTAATAGTGGTGGGAGTAGAGAGGGTCTTATTGAATGAGATGAATTGTTGACAGTTACAGAGGTAGCTGGAGAACCACTTTGAGGTCGGGGTTGAGACTCCAAGGGACACTAATCTGTGTAGCAGGCGGGAGTGATTAACCAGGGAAAATGCCATTGTAAGGTCAGGAAAATGGTCCTGGTGAGCATACTGTACCTTTGTCCATATTAGACTTTAAATCACTAGTGAACTGGGAAAGGGCAATAGAGATGCTGTTGGCAGGCCTAAATCCATGCTGGGCAGAGGATAGCAGGTTATTTTATGTAGGTGGTCTGAATCCTACGAGAAAACAAGTTTTTCCAGAAGTTAACCAAGGGTAGGCAGAATTGCCATAGGGTGGTAATTAATAAATCTGGCATCACCTTTCTTGAACATCACAGGTATGATTCTGGTCACCTTCCATTTACTGGAGACAGTGGAAGTGGTATAAGAGAGGTTGAAGAGTCTGGTGACAGGAGAGGTGAGGAGAGGGGTGGCTAGCTTGAGTATTTTCAGTTCAGTCCCATCTGGGCCAATACTACTGAAGGGGGAGATGGAGTTAAGGAGATGCAGGACCTCACGACGAGAGACTGTATGAAGGTACATTGAGAGCATGGAGGGACAAGTGGGAGACACGGGGAGCTGCAAGGGGCAAGACATGAGTGACTCAAATCAAGAGAGATTAGAGAAGAATGAATTGAAGGCATTAGCAATTATGTAGATTACACAGAAACTGTCAGCAGGTAAGGACAGCTTGGCTCATCTAGTCTGCTCATTTTCCCTTCTTACTGTAATACTGCAGACCCTGCTTGGTCGCTGGCTTTACCCTGCCTATTCCACTAATAATATTCACTTATGTCTATCCCATGCGTTCTTGAATCTCATTAGTTTTTGCTTCGACCACCTCCGTTGGGAGGCTGTTCCAGCCATCCACCACTCTTTCTGTGAAGAAGTGCTTTCTAACATTTTCTCTGACTCTCCCCCAACCCAGTTTCATAGCATGTCCCCTTGTTCTTGAGCATTTTTTGTTTTGAAAAATGCTTTCCTCTTGTACCCTATTTATACCCATGAGGTATTTGAAAGTCTTTATCATATCCCCTCTTTCCCTCCTTTCCTCTAGGGTGTACATACTGAGGTCCTTTAGCGCTCCTCATAGGGCTTTTGGTGCATGTCCAGCACCATTTTAGTTGCTCTCCTCTGGAATGCCTCTGTTCTGCCTATGTCCTTTCAGAGATGTGATCTCCAGAACTGAGCACAGCACTCCAGGTGAGGTCTCACCAATGTTTTATACAGCGGAATGACTACCTCCCTTTTCTGCTAGTGATACCCCTCCCTATGCACCCTAGCATCCCACTAGCTCTCTATGCTGCCTTGTCATATTGTTTGATGACCTTTAGGTCATCAGAAAGGATTAATTTACCTCCAGGTCCCTTTCTTGCTTGGTGCTTGTCAGTGCCACTCCCCCCATCTTGTACTTTGGCCCAATCCAGGCTGCCTCAGATCCTGTAAGCCCCTGGATTCAAGATATTCCATAGTTCTTTCCTTCAGTAGGGATTCCATTAATTTCCCTACCACCGAAGTCAGGCTCACTGGCCTGTCATTTCCAGCCTCCTCCCTGCTACCAGTTTTGTGAAGTGGGACTACATCTGCCCTCCTGTAGTCCTCCAGAACCACTCCTGTCTCTAGTGAGCAATGGTGACAGGATTATTGCAGCTGACATTGACAAGAACCATATCTGGAGGGGGTTAAGCTTCTACAATTACCCAAGAGTCACTTGATTTGGGACCAGAAGTTCTTATAGCACAATAGGCTAGCCAGTCACAGTATAAGGAAGAAGATCTGAATTTGGCCCAGCATTTGTCTCTGGACTTGAGCATGGAGAGTATTGAGCTATGCAGTTATCTAGTAGGTTTCCCTCTGACCCGGCACCTTGTAACAGGGATGTGTTTCTCTTGATAGTAGGTGAATGTGGAGGTGAAATACTCTACAGCAGTGTCAACATCGCAAAAGGAGTACAGAGGGGACCAGTCTCCATAGCTAAGATCAAAGATCAGCAAGGAAGTCATCAGGGTTGAGAGCTGAGAAGTCTCTCAGGATTAGCTCCTTTGGAGAGCAGGAAGAAGAACTGGTGTTCCACATACAAAAGACAAGAGAGTGATCACTGATCAAGTCAGCAAAGGTACCAGCTGTGGTGATCCAGTCCTTCCTTTTGGTTAGAATCCAATCAATGAGTGAGTGGTGACCCCCACTATTGGAGTACAGCCACCTCTTCCCCAAATTGTCTAGGGGCATGAAAGATTCGCTGATGTACTGGGGGAAGGGCCTACAGCATAGTAAAAACATCACCGAGAACTTGCACAGCAGAGTGAAGTAGGAGAACCTAGCCTACCTCTCAATGGCTTAATTTCTTCAAATACTTGCACCCCAGATCTCTCCTCAGTTGACTGACTTCAACCCCATACCTCCACCACTGGAACCAGTCACTTCCATGATCCATGGCCACAGCTCCCACATGGCTCCCGAGCCCCTTGATCCCAGTGTAGTCTGTGACACTTGGCCAGCTGGTTATGATTGTTCTTTGATATTTGTAATATAAAAATGTAGTGTGTGATTGTCTCTATAATGAGCAGTGCCATGGGTGAGGTTTTAGTGAGAATACTGGATGTATTAACCTGAAAACAGGAGGTGATTAAAAAGACTAGAGAGCCTTAATTAAGGGTCTCCTGTTTATCTGACTTAATTGGAGCTGACCAGCTGCCAGTATATAGGGATCATAAACTTTTATGACGTCTTAGAGGAAGAAAACTGTTATATCACTATGGTGCTAAAAAGTCATAAATCTCCTTTGATCCTTGGAAGCAGGAAACTATACAAGATCAAAGGAAAGGCTTGATTAAAGAGAGTAATATTGGGAAATGAGCTTTTGCTGATGTCACCTTATTCAATATTCCTCCTGATAGGACATCCTGTTAGTATAATTTTTATATTCTAAAAGGAGGAGCTAGATGGCATCATAGAAGGAGTGGAGACACAGGGTTTAAACTGTATTCTTTATTTCCACTGAGACACTTTTCTTTGTGGGCTGTTAGAAAGAAGAACTAACTATAAGCACTGTAAGAAGGTAATACATTAGATAGAAAGGTCTAATTGTATTGTGGTAGGAGTTTATGTTTGTACTTTAACCTTGTTCTTTCAAGTGATTGTAGGCTTTGTGATATGGTGTTCTGTGTTTACATTTTACATATTTTTATCCATTTTTAAGTAAACCTCTTATTTTAAAGAGACTGCCTGGTGTGTCTTTGAAGTTCTTTCTTTTGCATGTGAAATATAGATGGTGACTAAAACTGTTCAAAGCTTGATGGTGTACTAAACTGGGAAAAGGTCAGAAAATACCTAAGGTCTTTTATAGAGTTTTAAGGATTCATTTTGGATACCTGGTTAGGTGCCCTTAGTCAAAAGATATCTGGCATCCCCCAAAGAGCAGATTATCTAAGCCTGTACATTTGGGTACGCTAGCATAAGGTTCACAGTTTGAATCCCCCCAAAACTTGAGACCAAAGGTGATTTAGACCCACAAACAGACAGGAGGGTTACCCTGTTCTGTTACCTGTTCACAATACTGTGCTCAGAGGTTGGCACTGTGGGAGCAGAGGGCCTGACCTGCTGAGTGGGTTTGTGACAGATTGGTTGGCAGCGGTGCAGATACATTTGGTAACACAAGCCTTAAATTGTTCAGTGTGTCAGCTTGATACTGTATAGCTCACTTGCAAAATAAGGTAGTGATTTATTTTTAAAAAGGAAACAGAACTATATCATTTGGCTTACAGTCAAGTTCTTACCTGTTTTATTTTTTTTTTATAAAGTGTAAGTTAGAGTAGCCGTAGTAGGGAAGAAGATGGCTTCCAACTACAGCAGGCACGCTGTAGACTACTTGAGGCAGTTGTGCAAGGACAGAGGAGTCCTGTACGAGGTGAGAGCCACTAAGCAGAACCTTGTGGATGCCCTGATGGCAGCAGATACCCAGAGCATCGAGTCACTGACTGTGACTGTAGTGGACCAAACTTTGAGTGTGGAAGGGCTAGCAGCCAGTGCAGTATCCAGATCCAATAAGGATGACAGCAGGGTCAGTGCCAGCAAAGGGCCACAGCAGCAGGAGAAGGTCACCAGCATTCTGGAGCCAGAAGCACTCAGGCTGCAGATTGAGTTGCGCAGAATGGAGCTGGAGTTCTAGGAGAAGAGGGAGCGAGAACAGCAAGAGGCTGAATGAGAATGGCAAGAGGCAGAGCGGGAACAGCAGGAGGCTGACCGTGAAGAGCGTGAGTGCCAGCGAGCTGCAGAGGAGAAGAGGGAGCAAGAACGGTGAGAGGCGGACCGTGAACAGTGACAGGCAGACCGTGAGGAGCATGAGCGCCAGAGGTGACATGAACTAGAGAAGCTACGAGTCCAACCACCTGCATCAGAGCAGGTAAGTGGCTTGGGTTTAACTGGAACTACAGGACTGGGTTACAAATTGAATTCCAAATTATTAGCTGAATTTAAAAAGGGGGCCTTTGAAAAAGTTTGTTTTCAGGCTAAAATTCCTAGAGGGTCCTGGAGCTTCCAGCTATCCCCGCTACTTACCGGGAAAGCTCGGGATGCATTGGGTCAAATGGACAATGAGGACAGTAATGATTACAGCAAACTTAAAGCTGCACTGTTAAAAAAATTTGATTTAACTGCTGAAGCATACAGAGCTAAATTCTGTAAGCTCAGGAGAAGCCCTGCTATAAGCTACGAGGTGCTAGCCACGAAACATCAGTTTTTAAAACGTTGGTGGGAAGGAACTGAAGCAAACTCTGTAGATAAAATTGAAAATGCTATTTTGCTAGAACAGTTTTTTTGGACATGCCCAGCAGAGCTGAAAACCTGGCTGGAGGACCGAGATCCCAAAACAGTTCAAGAGGCTGCTGAACTCTCGAATCGCTATGCCAAGAGCAGACCTGCTCTGAGAGCGAATGGGCCGGGTATGGCACCACAGAAAGGGAAAAGCACACCTTCAGGGCAGCTAAAACCCTCACTGCCTTCACTGAAACCAGTAAGCCCCAGGTTTCAGAGAAAAGATTTCTCTGAGAAAAGAAACGAATGCTGGGTCTGTAAAGAAACTGGGCATATTGCCAGACAGTGTCCAAAAGGGCAAGCAATATGCAACATGGGGCTAGGAAAGAAGTGGGTTGTTTGTGTGTCCCTGGAAGCATGCCTGTGAACATGAGGGAACACATGCACCCAATATCGGTGAATGGGATACAGACACAAGGGTTAAGAGACACGGGGCATCCCTGACGTTGGTAAAAGGGGAACTGGTAGAGCCTAATCAGCTTATACTCAATAAATATATCAATGTACAAGACTTCACTGGCGAGGAGAAAACATTGTCACTCACTAGTGTTCTCCTAGACTGGGGTGAAATGGGGGAACTGTGCAACAGGTGGCTGTAGACAAAATTTTAGCAGTGATTGTCATCCTTGGCAGCAATCTCAACCAGGGGATGGTGTGTGCAGTTACTCGTAGCCAAGTGGGAAGGGAAAATTGTAGTTCCCTGGACCCCACAGAAGCTAGTGTGGAAATCACTGGGAGGCTGATTCCCCAGCCTGTGTCTCCTGATATGGAGACTAATGAAAAGGGCGTAGAAATTTCCCCAGTAGCAGTTAACCACACAGCTATGGAGGGTTACTCCAAAGAAGAAGGGGTGACCCATTGTCAGAGGATTAGGGATGACAGTGAACCTGAGTGCCCTGATGCTAGTGCTAGGGACCCTAGTTTAAAGACTGAAGGGGACCTGTTTCATGCCTTGGGAATGTGTAAGGAGTTTGCAGCTGCTCAGAAAAATGACCCTAGTCTAGAGAAGCTGAGAGCTTGGGCAGACTCTGACGGTGCACAGGGAGGTGACAGTAAACATAAGGTTTATTGGGAAAATGGACTGATGTATACTCAGGTTGTACAGACAGAGGAAGGGGTGATAGGCAGGCAGCTTGTCGTTCCCCCGGGGTATCATGAGCAGTTACTCAAGATTGCAGATGATATTCCCTTGTCTGGTCATCTGGGAATTGCATGCACTACACAGCGGTTGGTCCAGAATTTCTATTGGTGCAACTTCACCCAGCAGGTGAAGGAGTATTGCAGGTCTTGTCACCAGTGCCAAGAAATAGGGAAGGCAAGTAAGAAAACCCAAGCCGCCCTAATTCCATTGCCCATAGTGGAGGAGCCATTCCACAGGGCTGGAATGGATATTGTGGGGCCTTTAAATACCCCCAGCTCCTCCGGGAAGAGGTTCATCCTGACTGTGGTGGATTATGCCACCCGGTATCCAGAGGCAGTCACCCTATCCTCACTGAGGACAGACAAAGTGGCAGATGCCTTACTTGGGATTTTCTCCCATGTTGAGTTTCCGCAGGAGGTTATCACCAATCGAGGGGGTTCCTTCGGACCTGATGAAATGTTTGTGAGAGAAGTGTGGGGTGGTGCAGAGATGCACAACACCATATCACCCACAAGCTAATGGGCTTGTGGAAAGATTTAATGGTACCCTGAAGTCAATGCTCTGAGCATTTGCTGAACAGCATGAGAGGGACTGGGAGAAATACCTTCCCCACCTGTTGTTTGCATACAGGGAGGTGCCCCAAGAGTCGACAGGATTTTCCCCCTTCGAGCTCTTATATGGACACTGGGTATGTGGGCCCCTAGACTTGATTCAGGTGGATTGGGAAGGCAAGCATGCCACCCAGGGAACTTCCACAGTGGATTACGTCCTTAGGTTTAGGAAAAGGCTGAAGGTGCTTATGGGGGTAGCCCAGAGCAACCTGGCAGCTGCCCAATGGAAACAAAAAGTGTGGTACGACCGCAAAGCCAGAGCTCGCTAGTACATGTTGGGTCAGAAAGTCATGGTCCTAATTCTGGTCCGGAAAGACAAACTGCAGGCTGAGTGGGCAGAACCGTACAAAGTAGTTAGGAATGTAAATAACGTGAACTATATCATAGCATTACCTGACAGAAGGCAGACAGAAAGAATGTACCATGTCAACATGATGAAGCCGTATGCTAATAGGGCTGACATGGTGTATGCAGTATGTAGTTCTGGGGAGGGGACAGATGAAGGAGACCCCCTTCTGGACTTGCTGGAAGAAAGCAAGTGGGAGTCCTCTGTGGAGGCAGTTAAACTGTCACCCCAGCTGGCCCAGGACAAGATCCAGGAAGCAAGGGAGGTTTTAGCAGACTTTGCCCCACTGTTTAGCGCCAAGCCTGGACTAAGCCCCTTAGTGACGCATGATGTGGAGACAGGAACACAGATTCCCATACGACGGTGGACAGCACATTGGGTGTCAGAAGCTATCCAAAAGGACATTAGGAGGGAAGAGGAGGAGATGCTGGATTTAGGGGTAATCCAGAGATCCCACAGCCTCTAGGCTTCACCCGTGGTCCTGGTACCTAAGCCAGATGGCTCTACTCATTTCTGTGTGGACTATCATGGACTGAATGTAGTCACGAAGTCAGATGCCAACCCAATGCCCCAGATGGATGAACTCCTGGACAAGTTGGGAGGGGCGACCTACCTTACGACTACTGACCTGACAAAGGGGTATTGGCAGGTCGAGTTAACTGACAGAGCTAGGGAGAGGTTGGCCTTCATCACTCCGATAGGCTTATTTGAATTTAAAGTAATGCCTTTTGGAATGAAGAACACCCCGGCCACTTTCCAAAGGTTGGTGAACCAGGTGTTAAATGGTGCTGAGGAGTATGCTGTGGCATACCTGGATGACATTGCCATCTTTAGGACCAGCTGGGAGGAACATCTATCCCACCTTAGGGAAGTGCTGAGCAGGATACAGAGGGCCGGGCTCACTGTCAAAGCTGAGAAGTGCTAGGTGGCCATGGCTGAAGTGGCATACCTTGGGCATGCTGTAGGCCGGGGACAGCTCCATCCTAACAAAGCCAAAATAGAGGTGATCAAGGTGTGGCCCAGACCAGAAATTCAGAAGCAGGTCAGGAGTTTTCTAGGGACAGCAGGGTACTATAGGAAATTTGTATCCAATTACAGTGCCCTGGCTGCTCCCCTGTCTGATCTGGTAACGAAAAGGATGCCTAAGAAAATTACCTGGGAACCAGCCTGTGAAAAAGCCTTTACCAGACTGAAGGAAGCACTGTGCAGTGCTCCTGTATTCACAAGTCCTGACTATAGCAGATCCTTTATAGTTCAGACTGATGCCTCAGATGTGGATATTGGGGCAATACTGAAGTCAGACATCCAGTCAAGGGAAAGATCACCTGGTAGTGTACCTGAGTAAAAAGTTACTTCCCAGGGAACAGGCATACTCTACTGTGGAAAAAGAGTGTCTTGCCATAGTGTGGACCCTAAAGAAGTTAGAGCCATACTTACATGGGCAGCATTTTGTGGTACAAATTGACCACAACCCCCTGGTTTGGCTGACGCAAATGGGAAAAACTAATGGTAGACTGTTCAGATGGAGTCTTGCCTTATGACATGGCAATTTTACATAGGGCTGGAGCGACCAATCAGAACAGCGATGGTCTTTCACGCCTTTATGAGGGAGGAATAGATTTGGGAAGCTCATCCCATGCAGGGGATAGAGCCCCCAAATTCAGTCTAGGTGGGGAGAATTTGTGACGCTTGTCCAGCAGGTTATGATTCTTCTTTGATATTTGTAATATAAAAATGTAGTGTGTGATTTGTCTCCATGATGCAGCTGTACCATGGGTCAGGTTTTAGTGAGAATACAGGATGTATTAACCTGAAACCAGAAGGTAATTGGAAAGACTAGAGAGCCTTAATTAAGGGTCTCCTGTTTATCTGACTTAATTGGAGCTGACCAGCTGCCAGGATATAGGGATCATAAACTTTTATGACGTCTTAGAGGAAGAAAAATTATAGAAAGTTAAAGTTATATCACTATGGTGCTAAAAAGTCATAAATATCCTTTGATCCTTGGAAGCAGGAAACCATACAAGATCAAAGGAAAAGCTTGATTAAAGAGAGTCATATTGGGAAATGAGTTTTTGCGGATGTCACCTTATTTAATATACCTCCTGATAGGACATCCTGTTTGTATAATTTTTATATTCTAAAAGGAGGACCTAGATGGCATCATAGAAGAGGTGGAGACACAGGGTTTAAACTGTATTCTTTATTTCCACTGAGACACTTTTCTTTGTGGGCTCTTAGAAAGAAGAACTAACTATAAGCACTATAAGAAGGTAATACATTAGATAGAAAAGTCTAATTGTATTGTGGTAGTAGCTTATGTTTGTACTTTAACCTTGTTCTTTTAAGTGATTGTAGGCTTTGTGATATGGTTTTCTGTGTTTACATTTTACATATTTTTATCCATTTTTAAGTAAACCTCTTATTTTAAAGAGACTGCCTGGTGTGTCTTCGAAGTTCTTTCTTTTGCATGTGAAGTATAGACAGTTATGACTGACATAAAACTGTTTAAAGCTTGATGGTGTACTAAACTGGGAAAAAGTAAGAATATACCTAAGGTCTTTTATAGAGTTTTAAGGGTTCATTTTGGATACCTGGTTAGGTGCCCTTATGCGAAAGATATTTGACATCCCGCAAAGAACAGATTATCTTAGCCTGTACATTTGGGTACACTAGCATAAGGTTCACAGTTTGAATCCCCCCAGAACTTGAGACCAAAGGTGATTCGGACCCACAAGCAGACAGGAGGGTTACCCTGTTCTGTTACCTGTTCACAATACTGCACTCGGAGGTTGGCACTGTGAAAGCAGAGGGCCTGACCTGCTGAGTGAGTTTGTGACACAGCCTATTGGAAAACCTTCTGGAAACACAAACTCATGGAACAAATTAGACTGAGGGGCTTTTCATTTCATTTACCCCCCTGTTTAACTTAAATAGAAAAATCACCACTAAATTTCTTCCTAAACAGCTCTTTATTTTCATCTGTGCCCCCAAATGATTCCAGAGACACAGGAACACCATCTTACCATCTTACCATCTTATCTTGTGTGGGCAGGACAGTGGTGTGGTGGGTAGGTAACTGGCTGGGTGGCAGGAAACAGAGGGTGGTGGTAAATGGCTGTCACTCCACAGAGGGAAGAGTGACCAGTGGGGTACCACAGGAATCAGTGCTAGGACCGGTCCTATTCAACATCTTCATCAGTGACATGGCGCAGGACCTAGAAGGCAGAATTTCACTGTTCGCTGATGACACAAAGCTCTGTAACAGAGTAGACACACCAGAGGTGTAGACAGAATGAGAAGCGACCTGCAGAAACTTGAAGAATGGTCAGGGTTTGGCAGTTGAAATTCAATGCAAAGAATGCAAGATAATGCATATGGGGTACAAAACTCTGGCACAATATATCAGTTGGGGGGTGAGGATATAGCATGCACCAAGCAGGAAAGGGATCTTGGGGTTATCATCTCTGATGACCTCAAGTTAGGGAAACAGTGTGACAAGGCAGCAGGTAAATCAAATAGGATGCTGGGATGTATAGGCAGGGGCATTACCAGCAGGAAAAGGGAGGTCATAATTCCGCTATACAAGACACTAGTGAGGCCCCACCTGGAGTACAGTGTACAGTTCTGGAGACCATACCTACATAAGGACATAGACAGGGTAGAGAAGGTTCAGAGGAGGGCAACAAAGATGGTGCATGGATTGCATCACAAGTCCTATGAAGACAGGTTGAAGGAACTGAACATGTACTCCCTGGAGGAGAGGAGGGAGAGAGGGGATATGATAGAGACATACAAGTATCTTACAGGGAGGAACAGGGTGCAGGAAAACACTATTTTTAAGCGAAAAAGATGTTCCAGGACTAGAGGGCATGGGATGAAGTTGGAGGAGGAGCGATTCAGAGGAAACACGAGAAAGAATTTCTTCACAGAACGGGTGGTGGACAAGTGGAACACCCTGCCAGAGGAAGTGGTGGGGGCTGAAACAATCACGGGATTTAAGAATGCATGGGATAGACATAAAGGAATTCTGGAGGTCAGGGGTAAGGGGAAACAGACTTCTAGGAAAACAAACTGAACTTACAAGCTCAAATGGGCAGACTGGGTGGGCCATAGGCCCTTATCTGCCGACACTGTCTATGTATCTATGTATGTATCTATGTACACTAAGAAATAAAGTAGCTCCATGGGGCTATACAAACTTTTTACAAGCTCACTCTCAGGTGGAACTGTCAAGCATTCATAAGATGACAAACAGGCAGTACTTGAAAGGCTGTCATTTACTTTGGAAGCTCAGCTGATTTATCTAAGCAGATTCCTTCATCCTGGAAGAATCCTCAGGCTCCTTTCCCACTGGCACTGGTAAGCCACCCTTTTACTTTGGTTACCTTTTCCCCGTCTCTTTTTCTCTGCACTGGTCGTCTTGCTCTGTCTCCACTCGGAGAGGCAAACTGCTTCTCCCACCTGGCCCCTGGGTTCAGTCCGCACCCTACAGGAGACCCAGGATTTATTTTCCTGAACCAGGCCCTGTAACCCTCCATTTAACCTGTACCCAAACTGCTTCTGAGTGACCCCCACTGGCTCTGCAACTCCTTCAGTTCTCTTACTTCTGCAACCCTTAATGGGCCTAAAAGACCAGCTCATAAATGGTGGCCTTAGGCCAGCCCAAACCTTAATACCTGACCAGCCCACAATGTACCCTGACCACTGCCACCTTCGAGCTGCCCTGCGATGAGAAGAACCTGAGTCCTGCCACCACCCAGGCCCATGGAGCAGCTTGAATCCTTTCTGGCATCCCTGATGTCCACTCCTCTCTTTGCAGTGCCCCTGATGACCATCTGGGGATGGCCCCAGCATCCTCTCTGCATCCCTGCCAACACATCCTGGGCTTGAATTAAGCTCCCGCTCAGGAAGTGCCATCCAAGGCCTGTCCGAAGACCTGTGGCTCACCCGGCCCTTAAAATGCCAGTGTCCCAGGACCTGCCCCTCCAAGCTGGCCCCTTGTCGTTGTTGTTTATTTAGGTATAACCATTGAACTTAAGCTCATTCACAATGGTGATCTTATTACACAAATACAGATACACAATTGCATAAAGAAAAATATTACAAAACAGTTTCAACAATTAGTCATTCATTTCCATACAAGCCTCAAATATACAATACACAGAATAATAAGTTACCACAATCAATTAAACACTCACATGGATGAATATTGGAAAGCAGGTGATTCTTTAAGGCAGAGACTGGCAAGGGTTTAGAATAAGGATCCCTAAAATGAAAAGGGAGTTTATTCCAGAGTTTCGGGACCATAATACTAAAGCTATGTGAAGACCTTTAAGTATAGAGCTTAGGTACTACTAACTGGGAAAAATGAGAATTTCTTAGGGAAGGATCAATTTTCCTGAAAGTCAATCTGTCCCCTAAGTACTTTGGAATTAGTCCCAGGCTGGACTTATATGCAAACAGACTTGCATGAATATTTCTCCTAGCGGCTAGTTCTGTTTGTTTCCATAATCTTGGTCCTGGACTGCTGAAATGGGCCAATCAGTACATTTGGGACTCTAAAATGGAGCCTGCCTACAGTGGCTTGTTGGGGTCAAAACTTGAAGGAATTGTAGTGTGGGGCTTTTTGCGCCTAAAATAACCTGGAGGGGGGCTCTTGTTGTGATTGACAGACAGGTCAGCTAACTGAACCTTTTGGATCTTGGGGAAGTCCCAAACTACTTGCAGTTTCAGTTAGATCTAAGTTGGGAAGTGAAGAAGAAACAGCTCGAGGTAGTTCGAGCAGCAATCCATAGTGGATTCACGCGGGAGAACTGTGGAAAGGCCTGAGTTTTGGCCTGCATACCTGCCTGCTGTCCCTGAGAGGGAACTTGTGCCTTTTTTGAACTGAATCTGAACTTGGAGAGTGAAGTAAGCCACTGAATTGTGACCAGGCTCCTACCTGAAGATGACCGAAGATTTGCTGAATGTGATCGGCCTGTCTGGACTTCCAGCCACTCTGAACTCCCGGATTGTGCAGAGACTCTGTAATTGTGACCGGAGAGCCTCTTTCCTGGTACAGTGGAATTTCCTTACATGTGAATGTGTTGTGTGCTTATAGTGGGTCGTGATTTGGTTCCCCACTGTGGTTTGAATTGTATTCTGCTTGCTGGAAGCTGCATTAGAATTTCCTTACGTGTAAATGTGCTGTGTGCTGCTAGTGGGTCGCGATTTGGTTCCCCACTGTGGTTTGAACTGTGTTCTGCTTGCTGGAAGCTGCATCCAGCCCCACAGACTGAATCCAAAATAATCTCCATTGGGCCTGGGCCTTGGCGCAGTGGCTCACCCGACTACCCACTGCACAGAGAATGCCGTCAATGAGAGACCTGCCTGGGGATCAGCCCCCTGCTCAACACTTGAACAGGAACGACACCTCAGTGGTTCATGTGGGCCTCGTTTCTCCGGGCACTCCAGCTCAACAACCTGCAGTCTCGATTTCGTCCTGCCTGTGTCCAGTATTGGGTATCATGAGTAAACATCATAGTAGCTCCCTGCAACAACAGCTAAATCTAAAGTGTTGTCATCTGATTGTCTTGTTGCTTTTTCTTTCATGAACTGAGCCCTCCCCGGCTCTGGATTACAAGTAGTGTGTGGTGTGCATGTTGCTTTCTTCCATCACAGGGCCCAAACCAGCTGCAACGTTCCTGGCTAGTCCACCATTTTCCTACCTGGATACCCAGAGTGTGTGACTGTGTGGGGACTTAAAGTGCATACATAACTGTTTGATTAATGTAGCCTTTAAGCCAATCAACCTGATTACGCCCCTTCCTTGTTCAAGTCCCCTGAATAAATCAGGTCTGACTTTTTTTTCGCTGCATTTAACCTGATTGTGGTTCCAGTTTGTGCCAAGAGTACTGTACTGTTGCTATTTACTGTACGTAACCTTGTTTTACTGGGGGTCCCCAGGGTCGAGCCAAAGGAACCAGCCCTGGTGGTAAGTGCAAACAGTGTGGGTACTAGTATGGTGTACAAGGGGTACTGTGAAAGTGATTATTGTATATTGCTCAGGCCACTAGAAGGTAAAGAGGGGGGTTACAGTGTCCCAGAGGGCTGTGCCCAGGTTAGTTTGACCACTACTAACCCTATCTCCGGGTGGAAGCACCCGTTTCAGAACTCAGGCCCCTTAACCTGCTACTAGTCGCACAGGCAGGGGTAGTAGCCCTTGGGATAGCGCCACCTAGGGGTGGAAGTACCATTTAAGTCTTTTATTAAAGACCAAAATTTAAATGAATTACCTTTGATCTTGGACGTTTTTGTCTGAAAATAAGTTCATTTTGCTGCTCTAACACCTGCCACATAGTTATTTCTCATTTTTCAGTATTTCTGCCAATCCAAGGTAGTGCCAGTCTGTCGGGTGATGTTCCAAGCTTCATTTTTAATCTCTTTTTAATTTTTGCAAAGGAGAAGAGAACCAAGTGGCTGAATTTACCTTCACCCTTTTAGTTTTTACTGGCATGTGTCTATTGCATCCCGTAACAGTTCATCCTGAAAATACTCCCACGCTAGGTCTGGATCTGGAATCAGTTCCAATTGGCCCCTCCTGGGGACACTCCTGGGACCCCTCTGCGCCTGGGCCACCCTGCCACACTGGGAATGGGAGAAGATCTCTGTCACCGGCCCCTCCCCTGTGAGAACCCTGCCACTGTTCCCACAGTCCTAGCAGTCCAAGCCACACCTGCACAGGATCTAAATGGGAGCCCCTACCTGCCCTACCATCTACCTGCTATCCAGGCCTCCCCCATCCCAGTGATTCAGTACTGGCTAGCTGGCTATCCTCCCTCAGAGCTCCCATCCTTGCTCGACGCCACATCGCTGCATAGAAGCCATCCCTGACTACTGACATTTGTTGGAGGGGGTGTCCCCCTTAGGCACAACCTGGACTGTCGAGTTCCCTCCTTGCCTGCCTCTCCTGCTCAACGCAGCCTCAGGCCTACTGCCTGAGGCTGGAAAAGCCCAGAACTTCCTGTTCAACCCTATTTATACCCTTTTTACCTGCACTCTGCTGCCACCTTCAGACATCCAGCAGGAATTAACCCCCAGAGCACTAATAAATCCCTAAGCTCTTGGGGGGTAGATGGTGGAAGGGGGTCCCTAATGGGAGCATAAGCCCCTCTGCAAGAGAGGGGGTTTACAGGAGTATCTGGTGGGGTCAGATATTAGTTGGGAGATGTGGGCCTTACTTAGTAGTGACTTGAAGGCTTTTGAGTACGCACCGAGCCAGTCTAGATTAAAATCATCCATGAGAACGATCTAATTTTGCCCTATCGCAGGGAACAGGTAGTCAATAAGTTCAGCTAGTCCAGGTTTACCACCTCTGGGAGGAATGTAAGTGCAAACAATATGAAGCTTCTTAGTCCCACCTAGGACCAGTAGGGAGTGTGTGGGGGGAGGTAAGGGGGGGGGGGCAGGCAGAAAAGTTAGGTTAAGATGAAGCTTGAAGACTAGCACAAGGCCCCCACCTCTTTTGGACGAAGGCCGATCAGCACGAAATATATTGTACCAGCAAGGGAACACATAGAATCAAGGATAGAGGATTTTAACCAGGATTCAGAGATACCACGAATATCAGGGCTGTTGTGAGAAGCCTAGGCTTCAAGCTCAGAGAGTTAGCCATAAGGCTCCTTATGTTAAGATGTGCTAACTCCAGATCCTTAGCATGCAGCCATGAATTGGGCTATTTAGACTGAGCTTAAAGTGCTTAGGTTGGGGGCCCGAGTTAGTTTCAACATCACCTGATAAGAGTGGAGAGATCTATAAGCCACAGAGGAGATAAGGTGACGGCATGGAGCTTTCGTGGGTGGTGAAATCGTCTGAACTTAAATGGGTACCTTACAGTGAAGCCTAAGAGCTTGGGTCTAAGGCACCATCCTGAGGCAGGGGATAGAGCAGTCTCAACCAGCAAATTACAGTAGGTAAAGTCAGAATAATTGACTTCAGTAGGAGTAGGAGAGGGACCAGCAGCCGGGACCAGAATGTCAGAGGCTAGTATGGCACAGATTGAGGCAAGACAGGCTAAAAAGTAATATGGTGTATGCATTCTGAACAGACTGACATACCAACAAGCATAAGCCCAAAGGAAATTACAAGAGGAAGAATACAGCGAGAAGGATTAGGTAAAGTGGAGAGACCAGGCGAGGCAATAAGAAGCAGTCAGCACATGAGTTGAAAGCCTCAGCCGAATCAGCGAAACAGAGTACACCCAGTAAATAGCAGTAATACCAATGAACATGCCTTAAGTAGTGTGGGTACTGACCTTAGTAGTAGTACATTATACAACATAGCAGTCTCTAAACAGCATGCACAATAGGGGAACAGTTTGCAGGCAGAAGAAAGTCAAATGCATAAACAGCCAGGCAATTGGGTTGTACAGTGGTGATCGTATAAAAGTTTGGAAGTGCTGAGGTGTACCTTGAGGTACCACTGAGGCACTCAAGTTCACGTGGTGATCATATAAAGGTTTGGCAATGCTGAGGAGGTACCTGGTACTTTGAGGTATACCTCAACACTGGCAAACTTTTATACAATCACCACGTGAACCTGAGTGCCTCAGTGGTACCTCATGGTACCTCGAGGTATGCCTCAGCACTTCCACACTTTTATACAATCACCACGTAAGCCAGTGAAAGTCAAGGGGAGAGGAAAACTACCGCACCTGCCTGGGGAATTCAGCAGGGAGGTAATATGAGGGGGAGCTGCCAGAAAGGTGACATCAGCAGAGTCCACAAATTGTACAAGGATGGAAGCCATTCCTACAATGGAAGACATTACATCAAGGGAAGCAGGAGATTAAGCAATGGGTCAGAACTGGGGCAGCATGGCCGGCTGACTCCCACAGCTGACGCTCACAGTAGATACTCTTTGTGCTGTGGCCCTTAGCACTCTGAACTGCTAGCGTGGAAGACTGCTTGGGCAGTGGGCCTTTTATGTCGACCAAGGATGATGTGGAGTGAGTTGACTGGCGGCTCTTCAAGAAGGAAGGGAGGAACAGAGAAGGTCTCCTCCGACCACTTCTGGGCCAGTCTTTCTGGCAGAGTTGGTGATCAGTGTGGGGAAGGAAGGTAACCTGTGAGGTGGGCACATGAGGAAGGGTGCTGTCCATAATGGCGACTCCTTCCCGGCGCAATCCCTCACAGCGATGGGAGGGTAGGGCAACCGGATGAGGCTGTGGGTGAACGGGGCGACAGGATGTCGCTATGCGTACGCGCGTGGAGGGGGTGGGAGCAAGCACGGCGAGTGTGGGCTGGGAGGGGGTGGAGAGGCTGTAGGGGGTGGCACTGTGGTAGCTGGCCAAGCTGTACCATGGCATCGGGGGTTGGCTAGTGGTTGGGGTGGGTGAGGTACTGGGTTCGGGTCTGGGCGCTGGTGCGATTTTATTGCGCCTGGCCTGAACTTTTCTTTCTTTTACTGCTTTCACCCCCCCGACATGCACCCCCTTGGAGTTAAGAATCGTTATGTAGGGGGGTGCAGCCCCCATGAGGGGCGTGTGTGGGGGCACAAGACCCCCTACAGAAACAGTAAAATACTGTCTTTAACCGTGTCTTGATGTGCCAGTGTTGTCAGAGTGCCGAAAATGTTTTCGGCACTCTGAGTGATAACGGTAATCGTCTTTAGGCGTTCACCATTATCACATAGACCCAGGGAGGGAAGGTAGAGGTGTCATGAGCACCCTCTTGACCCCTGCAGTTGACTCATGGAGTGAAATAACAGCAAGTAAGGTGATCCTGCTATATATCTGTGGCCAGGAGCACAGTTTAAGCTTTGGCGGGCTTTGGACTGCTTTGTTTGGCCCATAGTGTCCTTTGGTGATTGGTGGCTCTTCGGGGGGGGGGGAGAGAAGGTCCCCTCCGACCACTTCTGGTCTGGTCTTTCTGGTAGAGTTGGCAATTGGTTGGGGGCAGGGTGGGTAGAGGTGCTGTGCACACCCTCTCGACCCCTGCAGATGGCTCCAGGAATGAAACAATAGCAGGTAAGGTGATCCTGCTATATATCTATGGCCAGGAGCACAGAGGAAGCTTTGGTGGGCTTTACGGCTGCTTTGTTTGGCCCATAGTATCCTCCGGTGATTGGTGGCTCTTCAGGGAGGGAGGCAGAGAGAAGATCCCCACTGGTCACTTCTGGGTCGGTCTTTCTGGCAGAATTGGCGATTGGTGGGGGTGGGTAAAGGTGTCACGCGCACCCTCTAGCCCCCTACAGATGACTCCAGTAGTGAGCAGGCTTATAAAAAATCTGGGCAGTTTAGGGGTGGGACCCAAGGTGGTAAAGTGGGTAAGGAAGTAATTGATGAATAGGTGACAGAGGGTGGTGGTAAATGGCGGTACCTCAGGGCTCAGTGCTGGGACCAGTTCTCTTTAATGTATTCATAAGCAACACTGCAACAGAGCTGGAGTGGAAGGTATACCTCTTTGCAGATGACACCAAAATTTGCAATAGTTACTCCAGAGGGGGTGGAGAAAATGAGTAGAGACGTGAGAAAACTTGAAGAGTGGTTGACGGTATGGCAGCTGGGTTTCAATGCAAAACAGTGCAAAATTATGTACCTAGGGCACAGAAACCCAGGGGGGTGTATAAAATGGGGAGGGGTATTGATGGTCACAAAGCAGAAGAGTGACCTTGGGCTTATCCTCTGATGATTTCAAGGTGTGGTGGTAGAGTGACAAGGCAATAGGCAGGATGTTCCAGACCCTAAAGATTTTATGTTTTTGCATAGTCAAGTCCTCGGACATTTCAGGGATTACTATGGCTGTAGATGATCCTTCTGGTATACCGTTGTAACGGTGACGCTCTTACAGTAACGCTGTTAGAGTGACAGCAACCCGCCAACACCTGCAATGTTGACCGGGTTGCTGGAGTGATGTCGGAGTCATTGACTCAGGAGTTTGGTTGCTCTCCCCCGAGATCCCCCCACCCCGGAGTTGGAATCCTTAAGTCCTGGGGGGACAGGGAGCAGACGTGGGGGGGGGCACAGCCCCCTGCATTAACACTGATGGTGTGTCAGTGCATTTTCCAGTCAGGGACCGGAGTAGGTGGCATCAGGGATATCGGCGACCATGTGTCGCTGTAGGGAAGGTCACCAACATTCCTGTCACTGCGGCAACATGGAACCGATCCTTCCAGGGTCATCAGGTGGCCATAGGCCTATATGCCAACTACATCATACAGTTAACTCATCCTAAGTTAATACTGATTTCTCTGTACTATACTTGGAATTATATCAGTGTATGGTAAACAGCGGTTATCTTTGTAAATGCTAACATTTTAAATAAAGTTTTAAAAAAAAGGCAATAGGCAGGGCTGGTGGGATGCTGGGGTGCATAGGGAGGGGAATCACCAGCAGAAGGAGACAGGTGGTGCTGCCACTATACTATATCGATCATTGGTGAGACCTCACCTGGAGTTCTGTGTCCGGTTCTTGAGACCAGATCTCAGAAAGGTCATAGACAGGGCAGAGGATGTCCAGGGGAGGCCAACTAAAATGGTGCAATGGTTGCATCAAAAGCTCTATGAGGAGAGACTGAGAGATCTCATTATATACACCCTGGAAGAGAGGAAGGAGAGGGGGACAAGACAGATACCTATAAGTACCTTGGGGGTGAAAAAACTACAGGATGGCAGTATTTTTCAGAGGAGCGGGTGCTCTGGACAAGATGGCATGCAATGAAGCTGGAAGGGGGGAAGTTTAGGAGTGATGTGAGGAAGTACTTCTTCAGTGAAGAGTGGTGAACACCTGTAATATTACCAGTGGAGTTGGTAGGAGTGAAAACAGTGGTGGGCTTCAAGCATACACGGGATAGGCACAAAGGAATCTTAGTACAAAAGTGGTCGTTGGGGTGGGGAGTAGACAAAGATCAGGTACATTCTGTGGTGACAACATAGAAGAGACAAACGGGGCAGACTAGGTGGGCCAAGCGATCCTTCTCTGTGGACAAATTCTATGTTTGTGTGTTTCTATTCTTTTTCCACAGTCAGTTCCAGTTTCTGCCTTTTATGTATGGCACTATTTATTTTTCTTTGTCTTTAACTTGTGAAATTCCTTTTGCTGGTCCCTTACTTGGTTTGGAGGTCACCCTGGGCTGCAGACTCCCCTGTTTATAGAGCAAACTGGGACATGCTGCCCAGATATGGATGAGTACCAAATATGCCTTGAGGCAGCCAACACAGTGGGAACACTGTCCACTCCAGGGGCCTGCTAACACTACAGAAGGTACTGTAACAGCACAGCTCGTCAACTCTGGCTCACTAGTGGCACCATGCTTTGCACGGCACCGCTTAGTTTCAACCCGCCCAAGCCACCTTCCATCCCCCTAAGGTGGTCTGACTTTTATAGGTGCAGGTGTGCACAAAAAACTATTGGTCAACTTTTGCAGCCTTACCCTTTCTCCCACATGTCTGAATCACCCCCCCACCATATCTCACTGCTGCTTTCCTATACCTCTCCGTCTAGACCCTCCCCCTCCCCTCCCATTTAATTCACATTTCCTGGCTCTCACATTGCAGTGCACTGGGTGGAGTTAGGTATTCCCCTGGGTGGACTCTTTCCTATATTATGTCAAAGGGCAGAGTTTGCTGATGCATTTGTTTTCTTTACAGTTATGCAGTGGCCTCATTTGTTCCTGCATTGCTATCTTTTTTTTCCTTTTTGGTGTGTTATCCGGAATTGTTGTTTAAACTTATTTACAAAAATACAGTTTAGTGATTTAATATATATAACTGCTTTAAATTGGTACCTGTTGTATCTGGAGTCCCCCAGAGTTCTATATTAGTCCCTTTATTGTTCAGCATCTATGTCAATAATTTATAGTTTTCAGATACATCCATTATGTATGTTATACAAAGATGATACAATTATTTACACACCTGATTGTTCAATACAAAAAATACAAGACAAATTACAGTGGGCATTTAATGAATTACAAGTGTTTTTTGACCATAGTAGATTGGTACTTAACCCAAAAAAAGACATAAGTAATGCTGTTTTCATCTAATAATGGAGGGACTGAGAAAGAAAATCACTGGATGTTATTACGCTGAGGGGAACCCTGGTACAACAGGTCTAGTCTTACAAATATTTGGGCCTATGGCTAGATAGTTCCCTAAGGTGGGATGTACATATTGACCGTTTGCTAAAAATGTGGGAAGGAGATTGGGGGCCCTAATACAGGGCAAATTTATGTTTATCACACGAGACAAAGAAGTGCGTAGTCAGTGCAATGATAACACCAATTTTTGACTACGGAGCTATTCTGTATGCAGGAGGGACCAAGAGGGACCTGGTGAAACTGGACATTTGTTATGGCAGGCGCACCAGGTTCATTCTTGGTGCCCATCGTCTGATGCATAGTTGTCAGCTTTATGATAACCTGAGCTGGCAAAAATTGAGTGAATGAAGGCAGGAACATCTGCTTGCATTTATACACAAGGGATTGGATGGAAAGCTCCTAAACTACAGTATATATCTAATAACTTGGTTTGTAGAGTAAAAAAATATTCTTTAAGATCTGCATTTGGTATGGATTTGGAAATCCCAAGATGTAACCTAGAAACTGGGAGAGACTCCATTTGTTACGTAGTAACACTTGCCTGGAGTAGTATTCCACACATATTAAGAACATCCATAGGGAAAGACACTTGGAAAGGGATAAAAACCTAGTTGGAAAACAAAGCACTTAAATCCAGATTGTGTTGCACAACTTAACAAAAATGGTATGTAATTGTATTAAGCATGTTGACTAATGAAGCACTGTGTAATCTTCTTTGTTTGATCAATTCTGCTTGTTATACTTGTATAGGTGTTCATATTGTATTAGCGTAATGAACCTGTAATGTGTCTGACATAATGAAACTGAAATGTTTTTTTCTGTGTGTACTATGGGACCTAGTTATAAATGAGCTCTTAGCTCAATCAAGCAAATCCTGATTCATATTTTTTTTTTTAAGAATAAATATTATACTACTACTTCAAAGGACATGTTATTGTAAGCTGCGAGACTGCGGTGTGTAGTCACCATAACTGTTACTTAATTCTCTTCTACATAGTCTATTGTGATTTGAAGTGCAATAATTGCCAAGTAATTTAGTGGCTTTCTGCTGGGCTTCCAGCTAAGTAATTTAATATTCCTGCCGACTATTGCCTTTTCTACTGATCCATAACAGTATGCCACCCTTACGGTGACACCAACACAGCGAAATACACACCTGTCGGCAAAACTGACACTTTGCCAACAGGTCACTGTGTTGGTGTGCCCAAGACAGGGGCATCCTGTCTCCTGGTCCTGCACCCCTGCACGAATAAAGTTCGACTGGAGTTGAGAATCCTAAAGATGAAGGTCGAGGCAGAGCCCCTAGCAAAGTCTCGGGGCCAAAAGCCCCGATAAAAACAGGACCGAGAGACACACAGGAATCATGTCGACTCCTGTCAGCGAGATGCCGGTCGACATAAAGGATGTCGAACCGGCATGGTAGAGCCATCCACAACCCTGATTTAAATCCTAATTATCTAATCACTTCTTATCGATTATTCTACCCTAGTTCTTCCCTATTCTACTCCCTTGCCTTCGCAACTCCCCCTTCAGCTCATTCATGCTCTTTATCACCTTCTCCCTCCTCCCTCTCCTTTTCACTTATGATCCCCGACCACCTATCACTCTCCTCTCTCTACCCCACTCCTACCACGTCACTCCTTCTGCATCCCCTACCCTTTCCTCCTCTGACTTCCCCATCCTATCCCACTCCCCCTGGCTACTTGGCCCATCACTCCTCCCATCCACCTGCATCCATCTAGCAGCTCTCCTTTTCTGGCGCACCATCAACTCACTCACCGCACTACTTAGTCCCTTTCCTCCCTGACTAGAGGTGAATCCCTGTCACTGCCCAACTCCTAATCTCACTACTCCTGTTGATGGCAGGTGACATAGAACCTAACCCAGGACCCACACCCATCTCCCCTCCCAAAGTTATTTGTCCACCTAAACATCAGGAGTCTCCTTCCTAAGATTGACCTACTCCGGCCCGGTGGCGCTGAGGGTTGAGGCGCTGGATGCCACACCTCGTACCACGCCGGCGACCTGGGTTCAGGAGCAGACTTGGGTCGCTGGTGGGTCGGCAGGGGGAAGATAGGCTTGAGCATCCTATGACAGCTCACCTTCTCCGGGGAGGGTACAGGCCAATGCCCGCACACTTGCTTGATTCCGAGTGGAGGCTCAGAGTACTGCAAGCCCTTTACGGGGAAGGCTGGCCATAGTACAGTGTTGACGTCGGTGCGCAGCCGCATGACATCAGGGTGTAGCTGGCTGTATGGGGAAGGAGAAAAATGGGGAAAAATCTAAACCTGCCATCACCGGGAAGATGGGGAACTATGCCGTGCCCATGGTTTGCCTCTGCCCACCTGATGGACCCAGAACTGACGACACGTCGGTTACGGGGCTTGACCCCACCTCGTCCCCGCCCGGGGGTACAACCGCAGCTCCATGGGGATCTAGGGTCCGTCAGGGTAGGGTGGTTGGCAGGTTGAGAAGGGGAGTATAAAGTACAATTTCAAAAAAAAAAGATTGACCTCCTTCAGCCTATCATGGTCAACCTTAAGCCAGACTAGTTAATTATCTTGGAATCATGGCTTTCCCCTAAATCTCGGATAATGCTGTCACTATCCCTGGATGCTCCTTAGTTAGACAGGATCACTCTAGTGGGTGTATTGCCATCTATATCTCCTCTGCTATCCAATACACTACTCTCCTATCTGTCTCTCTTCCCTCAGCCTACGAGATGATCCTGTTAAAACTTTCCCTCACCCACTCTCTCCCAATATTCTTAGCTGGTGCCTACTGCCACCCTGGCCTCCCCCCTTCCTCAGTCACTAACCTTCTCACCAACATCCTCTCACTCCTCCGCAAATGAGCCACTTGTCCTTGGGGACTTTAATATGAACTGTCTCTCCTCCTCCTCCAGCTCCAAAATTCTCCATGCTACCTCATCCCTAAACGTCTCTCAACTATTCACTGACCCCACTCATCACAACATTAAATCACAAAACTACTCACTGCTGGACTGGGTACTTACAACCCACCGCCATCTCATTATTGCTTCGGCACCCTCCCGGACGCCCTCAGCGACCCCCACATGGTTTACTGCATTCGTAAAGTCCAACGCCCAAAAGCTCCTCCCAATATTCTTTTGATCTTGTCATTTAGATCCTTAGACCAGTCTGGCCTCCACAAAGACCTGGAAAGTGCTGACTGGTCATCCTCCAGCTCCAGCGACTCAGCCCTTGACGTCTTCCAATCTTCCTCCCTATTTTTCTGGGATAAGCACGCCCCCTTAAGAAAAACAAGACTCAGAGGCACCCACCTCCCCTGGATCTCTGCTGAACTCCTTGCTTGTCTACGTGCTAGAGACTCAGCATGGAAGGCTCACAAATCTTCAGGTTCCCCCAAGACTGTCTCAAATACGTGCACACTCCACTCTTCTCTCCTCCCTCCCTCAAGCATCTCCACTGTCTCCCACCACCACCCCAAGCCCCCTTCTCTATCCCCTTCTTTTTCCTTGTCTCCTATCTCACCTACTGTCACCTTCAAGGCTCTCCTAGTCCTCAGACCCAACAAGGGTGATAGTCCTGATGACCTCGACCCTAAACTTACCTACCTTACACTGGCTTCTCTCTGCCTCTGTCTCTAGCTCCATACTGTCAGCCATTGATTACGGCCTGGTAGTTTATGGAGCGGCCACAGACATGGCTCTAAAGAGGGTACAAATAGCCATCAACAAGGCATGTAGACTCACCCTAGCTGCCGATCACCTCACTCACACCTGCTCACTCTATGAACAGACACATTGGCTGCCTCTAGGGAGCAGGATCAAGTACCAAACCTGCCTCCTCAGCAAGAAGGGTCTACTGGGCAAGGCACCCCCATGCATATCTGATATCTTCTCCCAGACAGGCTCCTTGTATCGCACCGGAGGCAGAAATCTGGGGGCACTCTTGGTACCGTTTAGGCGAACCGCACTTGGTCAACGTGCCCTCTCCTATAGAGCCCCTCTGTGGCTCAGTAAGATTCCTGAGGTCGCTCACAAAACTCCTAGTCTCTCCAACTTCAAATCCGAACTCACGCGCTACTTTACCTCCAGTACTGCATGTGCTTGCTTGCAGAACGCCTGACAATTTCACCCTATGGTTGCCTCCTGAATTGCCCCAATATGCCCTGGGCTATGTATAGTTCTCCCTTACCTTACCCTGTCTCTCTTCCCTGCCATCCCACCCCATCTCCATTCTCCCTCATCCTTATCTCCCCTATCTGCCCCACTCCTGCAGCCCACCTGCCCCTCCTGATACGCACCCTGCCCTCCTAGCTCCCCCCACCTAATGTGCTGTCGACAAGGCCTCCTGGCACAAGGCTGCTCCCAATCCTCCACCCTTCCCCCCTCCTCCAGGGGGGGAGGCTCTTTTTGAACTTTGCTCTGTATTTTGGCCCCTCCCAGAGGGGGTCTCTTTCTGAACTCTGCACTGTTGTTTTTTTTTATTTTTTCCCCGCATGACACCCGTAGGTCAACTGTTTAAATTATGTTTTTTATTTTTAAACCTACTCTTTTTATGTATTACTGTATATCTGTACAGAATTGTGTCTGTTAACTGTTATATGACATGGAACCTTTATAAAAGAACTTATGCTTAAGGGTTATTTCCGAATCGCTAAATAAATAAATTAATAAATAAAAAAAAAATTTAACTCCTCCATCTCTCTGCCCTGGCAATTGCTGTCCCCATCTCCTCATTCCTTACTCTCTCATTCTCCCTCAGCTCTGTCCCTGAAGCCTGGAAACATGCCACCATTATACCCCTCCCTAAAGGTGGCGACTCCTCTAATCCAGGCAACTATTGCTCCATATCTTTCCTTCCCACTCTGGCTAAACTCCAGGAGCAACTGGTTTTATCTCTGTTCTCCCCCTTCCTTGACTCCACATCTTTCTTCACCCCTTACCAGTCTGGGTTCCCTAAATCCCACTCCACCTCCAACTCCCTCCTCCGGCTTACTGACTCCATTCTCCCTTTCTCTAATGCCGCTCCAGTTTTTTGGAATAGTCTCCTAGCACTTTCGTGTAACCCTAGATGCGCTATCCGGGGCTACTACCCCTGCCTGATTTGCCACTAACAGGTTGAGGGCCTGGATCCATGGGGTGCCTCCACCAGAGGTCAGGGTTTGCAATAGTTAAACTTGGTCACAGCCCTCTGGGACACTGCCTTCCTTTCTTCCACTTAGTGGCCCACACAATATGGCAATTACCTTCACAGTATACACTTACCCCAAGGCTGGTTCAGGCTCCGGGACATCCTGTAAAATAAAGATACAGTGCAGCAATCACAGTACAGTACTTTAACATAGACAAACACTCGAGCAGTATAACTTTGTTGGAAACAAACAGCTCTAGATTTATTTAGGGGGATATAACAAGGACAGGAAATCAGGTTAATTAGCTATCACTTTACTATCTACCTATGGCTCTGTGCTGAGCCTATCCCTACCAGTTACTGTCCACTACTCTTGGCCCTAGTAGCTAGTCCAAACCGTGGCAGCTGGTGGGGCCCTTTCACACCAGAAAAGGAAGAATTAAACAGTCAGCAGTACAGTAATTCCATTTGGATTTAATGTGGCAATTCAACAGGAGGCGACCCCGAATTAGTACTCCACGACCTCCAAAGAAGATATGGGTCCTTCAATGTCCAGCAGGGCTGCTTTTGATCTCAAGAGACTCCTCACACATTTATATGGTAAAAAGCACTATACCAGGCAGGCTGCATCTGTATCCCAATGTAATTACTGCACAATAACCAGGAGAACACATGAATTCAGTTCCTGATGAGACAGTGTAATTCAACAATTTCTTCAGTCTTCTACAGGGTGAGCCTGGTTTCTACTCTTCAGAGATCCTTTGATTCTTTCACAGGACGGTTCAGTCCTAACAAGCAGTTACACAAGTTGTAGGCCGGAACTCTGGGCCTTGTACACGCTTTTTTTGACTGAAACTTGCACTGAAGAACATAGGGTTTCTTTCCCCTTCACTTTCAGATCTCAAACTGAAACTCCCAACAGACAAAAACCGGGCACTTCCTTTGAGTTCCTCCCAGTTCTTGACTGGATTGGCTGTTACTCTAATAGACTGCTGCTGTTGGTCCAAAAAGGCACGAAGTCTAAACTTCACATCTCAGAGTCACTGCCCATACAATCCTCTTGTGGCTGGCTCAGATTATGAGTCCCAGTTCTCAGTTACGTCCAAGGCATCATTTTAGAGCAGGTTTTACCTCCACATAATTGATTGGTCCAGTTCAGCAGTTTCAAAACCGGAATGGGGAACTAGGCAGACAGTTCTGACTGCAAAAGCAGGTTAGACAAACTGTAATTTTATTACTGTAAATGATTTCTGGCAATCAGTTACATCTTTGAACAGGTTCCCTTTGCACTCTAGTGACTGCAAAATGGGGTGAATTGGCAGCAGCAGGTGCGGTACTCAATCAAAAAAGAAACATGTACAGTCCCCATACAAACTAATTATGTCTCAAAGCAGACAGCTCTTAAAGAGACAGTACCAGAGGTTCTAAAAACACTCACTGATAAATGGCTTAAACGCCAAACACCATTCAGGCTTGGAGCATTCAAGCAAGCTCCTGGAAGTCTTTTGGGAACCCCCATTTGCAGGGGGGTTACATACGTACTTCTGTGTCACTAGCAATGTTTAAATCTAGATTAAAAGAGTATCTGTCTTGTTCGGATGAATGTAAATGCAATATTTGATGTTGTTGGGTAGAATTTGTTTGTCTAAATCAATTGTTTTTATGTAATTACATGTTGTACATGTCTTGAATTAATTGTATGTATTCGGGTCAGGCCTGAAAAGGGTATTAATTTACCCAGTGCTCTTACCCGGTTAGCAAATAAATGAAATTCTGTCTGGGATGGATCAGGGCCACATTACCTGAGCCATTTTTGTCGACCTAGCCAAAGCCTTCAACACTGTTGCCCACCACCTCCTCCTCACCAAGCTTGCTGCAGCAGGGCTCTCCACCCCCGCCACTAACTAGTTCCGCTCCTACCTCAAAGGCAGGACTCAATCAGTTAGAACTGGTAATTCCACTTCTTCCCACTTCCAATCAGAACCGGTGTCCCCCAAGGCTTCATCCTTGGTCCAATCCTCTTTTCAGTTTTCCTAAATGACCTCCCTGCTGCCTGCACCTCAGCGTCCATTCACATGTACGCTGATGACATAGTTCTGTTTGCCTCTGGCTCCTCTTCCTCTGATTTGCTGCCCAGTCTCCAGCTGGACTTTGATAACATTGAGCACTGGTTCTGGATAAATCAGCTGGCTCTAAATGCTGAGAAAACTATCTCGGTGACCTTTTGCTCTAGGCAAAAACTCGCCAGGATTACTGCTCCCCCCTCCTTCCGTGCCCTGGATGGGTTCACCATTGAAGCTGTCCCATTTTTCAAATACCTCAGGGTCTGGCTAGACATTCACCTTGACTTTTCTGAACATGTGGATGCCATTCGCAAAAAACTCCATCCCAAACTCAGACCACTTTACAGCAACCGCATCCCTCTGCAGGCCCACAGAGCCATTGTTCAGAAAATGATTCTACCTCTATTTGACTATGAAAACATTGTCTATAGTGCTGCTCCTAAATCCACCCTGTCCAGATTGGACCCACTCTTCCACTCCTTCTGCCGCTTTGCACAGAACACTCTGCCTCAAACTCACTACTGCTCTCTTTATACTTTCCTCTCTTTCCCTTCACTTGAGGACAGATGCCTGGCCTCTTGTGCTACTTTCATAGCCAAATACTGGCTTGACCCTCTCCCTTCCCACCTTTCCTCCATCATCTCCCTGCTCCACCCTTCCCCTATGCCCTCGCAGCTCTGCTTTCTGCTTCCTTGCTCTCCCACCCAGGTCCTCCTTGGTTGGCCAAGCTGCATTCTCCTACTGCTTCCTCAAACTCTGGAACTCACTCCCATTACACATCCAGTCCACCTCATCCTCCTTCTCTCTTGCCCCCCCCATCTGAACTCACCACTCCCTCTTGTACCTGCTACTGATACCCCTATTCGTCTACATGCACTGATTCAGCCTGGATGGCGTGCATGCGTATTACCTGTTTATTACCTGAATTTGCCACTCCAATGTACTTATGGGTTTTTGTGTATGTATATGTAATTATCGCTATATTGCCTGTATATTCTTGTATACTTGTATATTTGTTTCCTATATTTACTGTATACTGTATTTTAAATGTAACCCCTAGATGGCGCTATCCCAGGGGCTACTACCCCTGCCTGATTTGCCACTAACAGGTTGAGGGGCCTGGATCCAATGGCGGGTGCCTCCACCCAGAGGTCAGGGTTTGCAATAGTTAAACTAACTTGGTCACAGCCTCTGGGACACTGCAACCCTTTCTTCCACTAAGTGGCCCACACAATATATCAGAATTACCTTCACAGTATACACTTACCCCAGGTCTGGTTCCGCACTGGGACCTCCTGTGAAATGAGATACAGTGCAACAATCACAGTACAGTACTTTAACATAGACAAATACCTCAGGCAGTATAACTTTGCTAGAAACAAGCAGCTCTGATTTATTGAGGGGATATAACAAGGACAGGGAAATCAGGTTAATTAGCTTATCACTCTAATAATCTACCTATGGCTCTGTGCACAGGCCTATCCCTATCAGTTACTGTCCCTGGGTACCCAAGCCCTAGTGGCTAGTCAAACCGTGGCAGCTGGTAGGGGCCCTTTCACACAGAAAAGGAGAATTAAACAGTCAACAGTACAGTAATTCCATTTGGATTTAATGTGGCAATTCAACAGGGAGGCGCCCTGAATTAGTACTCACGACCTCCAAATAAGATAGGGTCCTTCAATGTCAGCAGGGCTCACTTGAGGTACACAAACCTCTTCACAATCCATATACAAGAAAGCACTACACCAGGCAGGCTGCATCTGTATCCCGATGAAGTACTGCACAATACCGGAGAACACACAGCAGATTCAGTTCCTGACAGACCGAGTGTAATTCAACAATTTCTCCAGTCTTCTACAGGGAGCCTGGTTTCTCCTTCAGAGATCCTTTGATTCTTTTCACAGGACAGTTCAGTCCTAACAAGCTGTTACACAAGCTGCAGACCGGAACTCTGGGCCTTACACGTTTTTGACTAAAACTGCACACTGAAAAAGCACAGGGCTCCTTCCTTCTTCACTGCCAAAGCTCAACTGAACTCCAACCGACAAAACGGGCATTTCCTTTGAGTTCCTCCCAGTTCTTGACTGGATTGGCTGTCACTCACAATAGACTGCTGCTGTTGTCCAAAAGGCACTGAAGTCTAAACTACATCTCCAGAGTCACTGCCGCATATTAATCCTCTTGGCTGGCTCAGATTATGAGTCAAGTTCTGGTTCGTCAGGCACCATTTTAGAGCTAGCTTACCCACACTAGATTGGTCAGTTCAGCAGTTCAAAACTAGAATGGGAACTGTGAAGACACAGTTCTGACTGCAAAGAAAGCAGGTTAGACAAACTGTAATTTCATTAGTACTCTCAAATAATTTCTGGCAAACAGTTACATCTTTCAGATGGTTCCTTTGCACTCTAGGTGACTGCAAATAGAGTGAATTGGCAGCTCGGTGGTACTCAGAAGAAGCACAGTCCCCCATACAAACTAATTATGTCGCAAACAGACAGCTCTTAAAGACAGTACCAGAGGCTCTAAAACACTCACTGATAAATGACAAATACTTAAACACCATTCAGGCTTAGAGCATTCAAGCAAGCTCCTAGAAGTCTTTAGGAACCCCCATTTGGCAGAAGTTACACCCTTCTAGCCTGGGAAAGCTTGGCGTCCGCGTCAACAGAAATACCCATAAGTTTCAACTGCAACCATATACATTTGCATTAGGCTCACACATGTAATCATCAGTCAATATATCATTTTACCAAGAACACTTACATTTCTGAAACATTGCAGTACATCCTCTTTACATAGTATTACATACATTGTACCATAACTCAAGTTATTACCTCTTTGTACATGAAACCTGAAGAGAGGGGCCCTTCCTATCAGTTACCTTGGGGCTAGAGCGGGGCAAGGGCACCATATGAAAGGGCAACACAAGTAACCCAGAGTTAGCATCTGATACTCAGGTTTGGGCAATGAGCTCGGGGACACATACACTCCTTTATGGACAACATTGAGAGGCAAGTCCACAGGGCTCCCAAGTGAATCACCAGCTGAGGGTGCACCACAGGCTTTACAGCTAGACCAGTCTTTCTAGGGGAACTGTTATAGTCTCTGCACTCTGAGCCTCATTTTCAGCATTGTCCTCACTTGTCAGGAGTCTCCATGGGGGTAGAGGCTAGAACTTGGGGCACTTTCAGCTCCAGGAGTTACGGTTTCTGGAGTCCACAACATTTTGGCTCGCATGGAAGCTTTGGGACACTGGCAGTGGACTGTCAGAGGCACTCAAAACTCTTCTTGTTCAGATTGTATCTTGATCTGCCCCAATCTATCATTTTCCTCCACTGAAAGCTCAAACAGTTCAACCATGCACAATGATTCCATTTCATCTGATCTGATACTTTGCACTTCACTTTCAGGGAGCATTGGCTCCAGGGATGAAGCTGGGGGCTTAGACAGTCGAAGGCCCAGCTTTGTCTCAGTATTGAAGCTAGGGATTGCCCGAAACAATTGACTCAGTTAAGTAGAGGATAGTATTCAAGTCACTCTCACTTTCTTCCGATATGGACTGACAGTCATGCTCAACTGGGACTTGTGGAGGGAACACTTTAACTTTGCTTCTGTAAGTGCAGACTTTCTTGATCTTTTCTAGCGTAGCTCTAGTCACTGGTCAGAGGGCATCTTCTAGGGCTCAGACTCAATTAAAGTTTGTCAAATGGGCAGTAAATGATTTCTATGCATTGTTTCACATCTTTTGAGATTATTCTCAGGCCTTACTTTGTACACTGGCAGATCATCTAGTTTGCCCACTACAATGTGAGGGAGATGGTGCCATCTGTCAGCAATCTTGTGCTTGCCATGCAGTCCCAGATTTCTTAGCATGCCGATCTCCCTCCCTGGGTTCCTGTGCTTTACCTTTTTATCATACCTTTCTTTGTTGGCCAGATTTCTTTTTGGCAGCCATGGTTTGAGAGCCAGTTAAGTACGCGTAAGGTTAGCTAGACTAACTTTGCACATACTGTAAATAGTTGTCAGCAGACCCCATCAGGAGAGACCCCAAAACACACATCTACTGGTAACGAGCTTCTCCAAACATCAGGCTGTAGGGGAGATCCAGTGGCATCACTTTAGTGCAGTTATAAGCATGTACCAGAGTGCTAATTTGTTGGCTCCATCTAGGCTTGTCCTTTGGGTGCAGGGTGCCTAGCATATCTAGCAAAGTGCGGTTGAAACGTTCAGGCTGTGGGTCGCCCTGGGGGTGGTAAGAGTGGTTCTGGACTTTCGCTCCCCACAGAAAGCATCTCTTTGATCAGGCGACTCTCAAAGTCTCCATGATCAGAATGGATTCTTTGTGGAGCCCATAGTGAACAAAAAAGTTTTCTCCAAGTGCTTTGTGGCCACAGTGGATGCTTTCTGGTCTTTGGTGGGGAAAGCTTGGGCATATCTCGTAAATGGTCAGTGACCACAACACATTACTGATATTTCTTTGATCTGACTCCAAACTCAGAAAATCAATACAGACCAGCTCCATGGGTGCACTGGTGGTGATGTTAACAAGGGGCAGCCCTCAAAGGCAAAAGCTTTTCCTCTGTAACAGGACTACAAGTTCGAATGTGTTGCTCCACATCAGCCCCATCTTAGGCCAATAGAATCTGGATCTCACCAAGTCAAGTGTTCTGTCTATACCAAGGTGCCCCACGTGTGGTTGTGCAAGGACCTCAGTACTGAGTCTCGAAGGCAGTGGGCAGCACTAGTTGTGTTTGTCTACTTGTCCCCTCTGTCTACTGTTTCTCTGTGTAACAGTTTATTGATCAGTTTCAACTTGGGACCTTCTTTGTATAACAGTGCAGTTCTCAAATCAGTGGGCGGTTGGACACATCTTTTACATAGAGGCTTCAAAGCTGCTTTGATCATGGGATCATGGGAGTTGAGCCAGCCTGAATACTGTCATTGTCAGCTGAGGCAGTGTACCAATATCTATGCGAAAGTGGCAAATAAGCAGCAGGTATGCAATTCTCAGAGGTCCCAAGCAATCCACCATGCAGTCCACTGCGTCCGTGATTTGTTCTCCTGTCAAACTTCCGGCAGAGTGCCCAATGTCAGTTCTGCATAATCGGGACCCAATCATTCTGGGGAACAGGCCCACGAGAGAGCATCACAGCATCTATGTGGTTCAGACCTGCCTGCATTGAGAGCATAGTCATATATAGATAATGCAGAAAGCCACCTATGGCCAGTGGCATCCAACTTAGCTTAGGTCTGCACATATGTCAAAGGATTATTGTCAGTTTTTACTAGTATTTTGGCCCCATACAAGTACTCATGGAATTGGTGTCAGCAATAGCCCACTTCAAAGCTAGGAACTCTAACCTTAACTTACAGATAGTTCTTTTCGGATGGGGTCAGGCTTCTACTGGCAAAGGCCACTGGTCTCAGGGCCATTCTAGTGTGCTCTTGGTACACACAGCCCCCAACCCTTGCAAGCTAGCATCAGTGTGCAGGACGTAAGGTTTCTTGGATCGGCATAGGCCAGCACTGGAGCATGGGTAAGTTGATATATGATCTCATGAAAAGCAGTCTCACAATCAGGAGTCCAGGCCCCAAATACTTCCTTTCGGATGACCACTCTTTTCAGTCTTGAGGGCCTTTGACTTTTGAGTATTTTTGTGGGTTGGGGATACCCTTGAGTGAGTTAAGTAAAGGGGCGGATCACTCTTGAATAGTCCTTGATGAAGCGCGATAATAACCACAAGTCCCAGGAATCTTTGCAGTTCTTTTAGATTTTTGGGCTGTGGAGGTAATCAGGAGCCTCAACTTTGCTTGGGTCGGTCTCTGTTCCTCGTTGGATACTATGTGTCCCATACTTTACTGATGTTGCAAAAGAATTGACACTTATCAATGAGACAGTTTAAGGCCAAAGTCCTCAGTCGGTCCAATACCTTAAATAATCTGCTCTCATGTTCCTCCAGTGAGCTGCCAAACACAATAACATCATCTAGGTATACCAGGCACTCTAGTAAGTTCATATCCCCACTGCGGCTCCATCAATCGTTGAAAAGTGGCTGGGGCACCTGAAATCCCTTGAGGCATCCTCATGAATTCATAGAAGCCAAGCGGACAGATAAAGGCAGTCTTCTCACGGTCCTCTGAGGCCATGGGATCTAGTAGGTACCCACTACGGAGATCCAGCACAGAGACTCCACCTCCCGCTTAGGCAGTCAAGCATCCTGAATGCAGGGGCATTGTGTACTGATCAGGATGATCCGGTCCGGGTTTAACAAAGACAACACACATCCCTACTGTTCCATTCTTTTCCTCACTACCACAATGGGGGAAGCATAAGGGCTCTGGATTCTTGTATTACACCAGCAGCTAACATCTCTTGCAGATGCCGTCTCTCTCACATCATCTATGTCAGCAGGTGCCAAGCGTCGAGACCTCTCACGAAATGGTCTTCGTCATGCAGCGGATATTGTGCTCAGCTCCTTGCCGCATCCTACATCCCATTCCTAAAAAAAAACACCTGGTCTCTCTAGGCAAGCTTCTCACTGATCCTCACTTTCATTCAGCTGGCAGCGAAGTCGCCGAAATCAAACAAGTCAGGCGTTACTCTGTCATTCTTCCTTGAACTCTGCTGCTGGAAATTGCTGCAGTGTCTGCACAATGCACAGTAGCCAGGATGCAACCTCTGTTTTATAGAATGTCTCTTCAGACACATTATGAACTTGGACCATTACCCTTCTGGCATAAGCATGAGGCTCTAGCGGGCAAAATACTAAGGCTTGACCAGCAGTCCCTCTGGCAATTTTCCATCGCCTGGTGCATCCAACATTAATATTTTATTCTTAACATCCTTTCTGTCACGGACCTCTCCCTGTAAGGTACACTGGGCATTTGGCGCCAGGATCAGAGAACTCAGGATCCTTCTTCCATATACAATTCCGACCGGTTCCTCTGGTTCTGTTTTTCAGCATCTCTCTGTGCCTCATAGGCCTTCTAATTAAAGCAGACTCTTAAAGCTCTACTAGTCTTTGACCCTGTTTTCCATAACACAACTGTGCCAGCCTTCCGAACATATGACATTTGTTCCAATCAACAAAGGGACACCATCCTTACAGTCCAGTGGGGGACACACTAAGGCTAGGGTCTCTACTTGTTCGACCCTCCAGCCACAGAGGTGGGGAAAGACAAATTCGGATATACCGAATAGAAATTGCCAGGCCTTCTCATAACCCCCATACATGCAGTCCTTCTAATGGTTGTAAGTCAAAACGTCTGACAAATGCTTCTGATACAATCCTGGAACATAATTGTCACTACGGAAGCCACTGTCTAATACAGCTCTTGTAGACACTCCATTCACACCTTTTACAGTGGTCTCCATGGAGGGACCCACTATTCTGGACCAGTCTCGAGAGGATGGTAGTGGGGCCTGGGCAACTGACCTTGCTACAAAAGGACGTGAATTAGCATTTTGGTGCCCTCACTGGGATCATGTCGTGCACCTCTTAACCACTGATTTCTTCTCCAAGCTCTCCTTGTAGCCTATATGCAACTTTGTCAGTGTCTTTTGGGGACTGGCATTCCTTTTCATGTGCCCATCTTTCCCACAATTATAGCAAAACATACTTTCTGGAGTTTGAGCTGGCGTAGGCCACACTGGGAGCCAGGGCGGGGTATTACTAACTGGAAACCTGGGTGCCATCTCTGTCTCGCGGCGTGATAAGCATTTGGAGACATCTAGTCAGTTTCTCCACTTCCATGGTCAAGGAATTGAGTTTGGAGCTGTTATCAGTAGGAGATACATGGGTGGGTACCCACCCCCATAGCAGATGCAGTCGGATATAGGTCAGGGCCTCGTACTTGCGTGGCCTTCATAAAGGACTGTTTTGAATTCCCGGATCTCTCTCAACAGTTCCCCATTGTGGCATATCTTTTTCCTTGTCAGAGCACTCATTGACTGTCAACCTCTGCCTCTGAACTTCACTCTGATGTGTCACCTCAGTCACTGGTCGTAGCCACAGCTGTTGGTGCAGGTACCTCCCGAGGTCGCCTTTTTCTCAACTCCTCTAATTTCTCTCATTAACTCATCATAGGAGGGTGGGGGATTCCAGCTCCATTTGCTAGTATGAACTGAAGCAACAGCAGTTCTGAGAAGTGGGGCAGACTTAAGGATTCTGTCCAGTCTGGTTCGGTCCAGTTCAATCATTCAGGCAAACTACCCTTTCTGAGGCATTCTTGCAACAATTTTCCAGCCGAGAGACATACACAGACAACAACTCCCCTTGGTACTGTTGTGCATTTCTTACTCCACCATGAGTCCTCATCAAGATCTGAGCTCCCATACATTCTCCAAGGCCTCAAAGATAGGCCTGTGCAGTCGCTTCAGGGTTACTGGCCCACGTTTGCTTACGGATGGTAGCCAGGGCAGGACCTCGGAGGCTCTCACTAACCCTCTTTCGCTTTTCGCCTTCCGAGCATTGCCATTCTAGCACTTGGGGGGCAACATAGTCTATCCAGGTCTCCCAGTCATCCTCCCCTTGGGGGGTGGGGAGGGTGCCAGAGAAGATCCTCAACCTTCGGTAAGAGTCGTGACTAATGGCAGGTGCAGAAATAGGAGTCTGCATTGGTTCAGCCACCATTACGGGCACTGGAGCAGGAGAGGGTGTTGGGGGAGGAACACCCCCAGGTGGCAAGAATAGTTTCTTCAAGTCTTCCACAGTTTTCCCCTCTCCCAGCAACCATTCAGTAAAGTTCTCCTCAAAAGTTTCAGATAGTGGTGGGGGCTGATTCCCCACCGGGTCTTTACTGTCCTTAGTTATCACTCTCCAAGCAGTGAGGGCTCCTCTGGGTAATGGTCTGTGGCACTTTGGAGCTATCTATGGGATCCTTAAACTCTACTAGGGCCAGGAAAGTGTGGGTGAGCAGATTAGCATGCCAGACCACACCCACCACAGGGTTTGTAAACCTTCCACCTTGGAAAGTACTCCTGCACAGTGTCCGTATTGATACCCAGGGGATGTCCAGATAAGCATAGCATTTTGGGGTCGATCTCCTCCCCCAGTACACACCACCACCAGCCGGTGCACAGCCACTTCTGTCGGGTACCCATTTTTCTTAACAGTGGTTCATAAATATGGCCACTAGAGACACACAATCCCAGCGTGAGCTCTCCAAGATGTAACCCTAGATAGGCTTATCCCAGGGGCTACTACCCCTGCCTGATTTGCCACTAACAGGTTGAGGGCCTGGATCCAATGGCGGGTAGCCTCCACCCAGAGGTCAGGGTTTGCAATAGTTAAACTAACTTGGTCACAGCCCTCCTGGGACACTGCAACCTTTCTTCCCACTAATTGGCCCACACAATATATCAGAATTACCTTCTGGCCAGTATACACTTACCCCCAGGTCTGGTTCCGGCACTGGGACCTCCTGTGAAATGAGATACAGTGCAACAATCACAGTACAGTACTTTAACATAGACAAATACCTCAGGCAGTATAACTTTGCTGAAACAAGCAGCTCTGATTTATTTAGGGATATAACAAGGACGGGGGAAATCAGGTTAATTAGCTTATCACTCTAATAATCTACCTATGGCTCTGTGCAGGCCTATCCTATCAGTTACTGTCCTGGGTACCCAAGCCCTAAGTGGCTAGTCCAACCGGGCAGCTGGTAGGGGCCCTTTCACACAGAGAAAGGAGAATTAAACAGTCAGCAGTACAGTAATTCCATTTGGATTTAATGTGGCAATCCAACAGGGCGACCCTGAATTAGTACTCACGACCTCCAAATAAGATAGGGTCCTTCAATGTCAAGAGGCTCACTTGAGGTACACAAACCTCTTCACACATCCATATACAAGAAAGCACTACACCAGGCAGGCTGCATCTGTATCCGATCGCAATTACTGCACATACCCGGAGAACACACAGCAGATTCAGTTCCTGACAGACCGAGTGTATTTCAACAATTTCTCCAGTCTTCTACAGGGTGAGCCTGGTTTCTACTCTTCAGAGATCCTTGATTCTTTTCACAGGACAGATTCAGTCCTAACAAGCTGTTACACAAGCTGCAGACCGGAACTCTAGGCCTATACACGTTTTTGACTAAAACTGCACACTGAAAAGCACAGGGCTCCTTCCTTCTTCACTGCCAAAGCTCAACTGAACTCCAACCGACAAAACCGGCATTTCCTTGGAGTTCCTCCCAGTTCTTGACTGGATTGGCTGTCACTCACAATAGACTGCTGCTGTTGGTCCAAAAAGGCACTGAAGTCTAAACTACATCTCCCAGAGTCACTGCCCATACAATCTCTTGTGGCTGGCTCCAGATTATGAGTCCAAGTTCTGATCGTCCAAGGCACCATTTTAGAGCTAGCTTACCCCACACTGATTGGTCCAGTTCAGCAGTTCAAAACTAGAATGGGAACTAGCAGACACAGGTTCTGACTGCAAAGAAAGCAGGTTAGACAAACTGTAATTTCATTATTACTCTAAATAATTTCTGGCAAACAGTTACATCTTTCAGATAGGTTCCTTTGCACCCTAGTGACTGCAAAAATGAAGTGAATTGGCAGCAGCTCGAGTGGTACCTAGAGAAGCACACAGTCCCCCCATACAACTAATTATGTCTGCAAGCAGACAGCTCTTAAAGAGACAGTACCAGAGGCTCTAAAAACACTCACTGATAAATGGCTTAAATGCCAAACACCATTCAGGCTTGGAGCATTCAAGCAAGCTCCTAGAAGTCTTTTGGGAACCCCCATTTGTAGGGGGGTTACATAAAGTTATTCTAATCCATCCTCCCACTCCCCCCAGGACGCATCCGGAAATAAGTTGTTGCAGCTCAGCATACCTTTCCTGGTGAAACTCTTCAAATAAATAAATGTGGATGGTGTCTCAGCACTGGGACACCACCCCCCTTCCTGTACTTTTCAGTGGTTTCTAATGGATGTCTGTACTTCGGCCCCGTAGTCAGGAACCCAACTTTTTTTGCTGTCTCTAAATCCTACAATCCCCCCATCCCTCAGGACACTGCAACTCTGGTAGCAGTTCAGTGGAGGACATGAACCTCAAGCAATTCACATGCTCACTCGCTCTTGTTGTATAAGGTATACAGCCCCAACAGTGACCGCACTACAGCGACAACAGCGCCAGGTAGCTGTAATATCGGCGCTGGACCCCGCCACTGTTTTTGGGGTCATGCACCTCTCTCCTAATCAGCTCCGACTCAAAGAGTTGATCATTTTGTTGATGGGGCTGGCCCTGCTTAGGGAGTTCGGGTGGCTCCCGTGGCTATGGTGGCAGTGACCACCTGTATGCTGACCGCAAATGCGGTCGACATAAAGGTTTCACTGTAACGTAAATATTTGTCGACCTGGCATCGTATATCCGTTGTATAACCTGTTGGGCTAAGACCCCCTCTGGGTTTGTCTTTCCTTGTACTCACAGATTTCTGCTACCCCTCCCACTGAATGTACATGGGTCCTGAATTCTTATTGGACAGGGATCACTGCCCCCAGCAACATCAGCCATTCCATTGCAGTCGGTTCTTTCCCGCTCTGCTTCTATTGTTGATGCCCACTCCTATAGTCAGGCTGTTCTGACTGTAACCTCTAGCACTTCATGCTGAGCAGGGGCACCTCAAAGCTGGAAATAGCCTGGGATTCACGTGGTACCAAGCAGGCTTCTGCCCTCATGCAGGAAAACAGTCTTCCTGCTTAAACTCCCCAGTAACTTCTCACATGACCCACAGAGCATGAGCACACTGGGCGTACCCTAACCCTACACTAGGGGGTGGTACATATGTGACAGTCCATTTCTGTATAAAAACATAAGCTGCGAGACACATATTACTTCATGTAGTCATGATGGAGACAGAGACAGCTGTGTAAGTTGATACAGTGAAAGGGAGTGGTGGCAAGGAAGACTTAGGTCAGCTGGGATGTGTAGGGATGTGAGGCAGTATAACATAGTGGTTAAGCACACTTAGCTGCAAGCCTGAAAACCTGGGTTTGAATCCCATCAGCCCCCTCTTGTATACTGTGTGACCCTGAGCAAGTCACTTAACTTCCTTGTGCTGCCAGGTCGCTCCTGGAAACAAGGTCTGGCTTAGTGTTCCTCTCCTCTCCTCTCCTCTCCTCTCCTCTCCTCTCCGTATGAACATACAATTATTGCCAGAAGAAGGCCTAGTGGTCTATCAAGTCTGCTTGTGTTGTGGAGTCCTCAGTGGCAACTAAGGGCTGCACCCTTCACCGATTAATACCTCCCCCTTCTTGCCTGCCCCCCTTGACCCTGACCTTCCCCATGACCATATCCCACCATCTTTTGAAACTGTCCACAATCTCAGGGAGACCACTTCCTCCTGGAGTTTCTTCCATCTTATGACCACTCTCTTCATGAAGAAATGCCTCCTGCATGCTGTCCTGAACCTCCCCCTGCTAGTTTAAGGCACTGCCTCCTCATGGTTTTATTTCCACTGAGACTGAAAAGGTCCTGTGTGTTCACCTTATTGATACCCTTCAAGTACTTGAAGATGTCAGTCATGTCCACACTTTCCCACTTCTTCTCCAGGGAGTACATGATGAGTCCCCTCCAGCTTCTCCTCATATGACCTGCCCTGCTTACTTTGAACTATTTTTGTTGCTCATCTCTAGACTGCCTCTAGCAGGTTGATGTCCTTTTTGAGGTAGGGTCCCCAGTAATGTACACTATACTCCAGGCAGGGCCACACCAGTGATATGCTCCCAGGTCACACCTGGAAACAAGCTCTGACTTATTGTTCCTTTCCTCTCCTCTCCTCTCCCTTTGTTCCTACTTCCAATGTGCATGACCTTGCTCTTCATGGCATTGAACCTGAGTTGTCATATTCCCAACCACCTTTCTAGCCTGTCCAGATCATCATTCAGATCCTGTATCCCCTCTGCTGTATCCACCCCTCCATAGAGCTTGGTGTCATCTGCAAACAGGCAGCTCTTAACCTTTATAACATCTCCAGTGTCATTAATGAATACATTAAACAACACAAAGTCAAGAACCGAGCCCTGTGGGACCCCGCTGGTAACTTCCCTTGAGTCTGAGAACTCCACCCACCACCTCCTTTTGGGTCCTATCTTTCAGCCAGTTTACCACCCATCCAGTGAGTTTCTCCCCTATCACCAGATCCTCCAGTTTCCTGATCAATCTCCTGTGGGGCACAGAGTCAAGGTCTCGCTGAAGTCCAAGTAAAGGATGACAACTGCCTAGCCCTTGTCAACTGTTCTTGTTACCCCGTCAAAGAAATCGATCAGATTTGTTTGGCAGGACCTCCCTGCCATGAACCCATGCTGCCTTCCATCCTGAAAATCGTTCTCCTCCAAACAGCCTGCCAGCCTTTCCTTAAGGATTGCTTCCATGCTCTTCCCTACGATTGAAGTCAGGCAGACTGACCTGTAGTTGCTCAGGTTATCTCTGAGGCCACGCTTGTGGAGCAGTACCATGTGTGCTATTCTCCTTTGCAGTGGTACAACCCTCTACTCTAGTGAACTACTGAACAGGTCCACCAGAGGGCCTGCTACTTTCTCCACCAATTCCCTCAGCCCACTGGATGGATAGTATATGGGCTTGGGGATTTATCAACATTAAGGGTTATTAGTTCTTTCCTTACCTTGTCCTCGCTGATCCTTTCATCCATGCCCCCCCCCTTGGGCAGTACTAGGCAGTCTTTCTCTTCTGTAAAGACAGAGCCACCAGACAATGTTTCTCAGTGCAGTCAAGCCACTGTGAGGCAATTTTAAATCAAGGAGGAAATGTGAAAGGAAAAGTGTGACTCCCACTAGGACTTGAACCCAGGACCCTGGCATACCGTGAGACAGAGCTGAAGTATTCATTCAACACCTCTGCCTTGACTCTACTACTTTGTAGCAATCACCCCCCCCCTCCATTTTTAGCCTTACAATACCATCCTTCTTGTCTCTTTTTCTCCCTGATGTATCGAAAAAGGCTTTTAATCCTTTCTTAATCCCTTCTGCAAGTTGCAATTCCTTCCTGGCCTTGGCCAGCCAGACTGGTTTTCCTTCCTCCTTGACTTCACTCTGGTATTCCTATCTATTCTCCTCCCTCTGTGCCCTTCTGTACTTCCTATAGGCAGTCCTCTTTTCTCTGTCTGTCTCTACAGCTCTGTGTAGGAACAAAAACCACTAGACCCAGAAAGCAGTGTGAGGGAATGATTCCTCCCTATAAGGAAGAACCAACAGATTTTTTGCTCTGATTGGCTGAGCCAAAAACCCATTAAGATGTAAAAACTTTAAACTGTAGAGTCCAGTCTATACATGGTGACAAAGGCACATTTCTACACCATTTCAGCAACTGAGATACTCCACAGCTCTCATTAAAAATGTGCAGATGTGTTTGCAGCACTATGAAGAGCATATGCAACTGTGCCTGTCCATGTTTGTGTGTGTAACAAAACAGTAGATGTGAGATGGAATCAAGACCTAGCACTCCATCTAGTCCATCCCCTGTCCTCATGACACTCACTTTCCAAAGTATGTTCATGTATCTCAGTTGAGCACAAAGCAGTATATAACTATGAACATACGAAACTGCCAGTAGGTACAGGCCATATGGTCTATCGAGTCTGCTTGAGTGTGCAGCTACCAAACGTTACACTGCAGCTGCCCCTCCCTCCCCTACCCCCATAATGGTGACCTTCCCCCTCACTTTGTCCCATCCTGTTTAAAACTGCCCACTGACTTCACGGATACCACCTCCTCGGGCAGCACATTCCACATAGACACCACCCTTTCATGAAGTGTCTCCTCACTTCTCTCCCGAATCTTCCACCCTCCAATCTCAGACCATGCCCCCTTGTGTCCCTCCCACCCCTTAATTTAAAAATCCCCTCTGTACCAGTCTTGTTTATACCTTTCATATATTTAAAGGTCTCTCTCATTTTCCCCCTATCCCTCCTTTCCTCCAGGAAATACATGGTAAGCTCCCTAAGTCTCTCCTCGTAGGGTTTGTCTTCAGTCCCAAGATCATCCTTGTCACTCTGCACTAGACCCCCTCCAGTAACTTCACATCCTTCTGCAAGTATGGGCACCAGTACTGCACACAGTACTCCAGATGCGGCCTCACCAACGACCTGTACAGCGGCAGGATCACCTCCCCTCTCCTGGAGGTGATTCCTCTAGCAATACACTCTACCCACTACACTGATTTCTGTTATATGTTCTGACTGAGAGGGAAAATCTGTGGGACTCAGAGCCCCAGCAGACCTGGTTTACCTGAATAAGCAAAGGGAAGCTGTGAGGGTGGTCAGAAGGGCTAAAGCAAGAATGGAGGAGGGTATAGCCAAGGGGGTCAGGAAGGGGGACAAGACCTTTTTTAGGTATATTAGTGAGTGGAGGAAAGGCGGGACTGGGATATCAGGCCTGATAGCTGAGACGGGAAAAGGTAGAGTGGGACTGGGAGAAGGCAGAATTATTGAACAGTTATTTCAGCACAGTATTCAGGAGGGATGGGGGGGTGTTATTGGACTAGAGGGAGAGGAGGGGGTAGGGGTGGAAGTGGGGCCATTCCGGGAAGAGGAGATTTTGAAAGCGCTATAGGGCTTGAGGGTGGATAAGGCCACGGGGTTGGATGGAATTCACCCAAGGGTGTTGAGAGAGCTGGGTGAGGTGCTGGCGGCCCCCTTGACCTATCTGTTCAATAAGTCCTTGCGCATGGAGGTAGTCCCAAAGGACTGGAAGTGCATGGATGTGCTGCCTCTGCATAAGGGAGGGGGGAGGCAGGTCTTGAGCAATTACAAGCCAGTGAGTCTGACATTGGTGGTTGGAAAGCTCATGGAAAAACTGCTCAAGGACAGAATCACCGACTACCTGGATCAAGCAGCCTGCTTGACCCAAGGCAACACGGCTTTACCAAGGGCAGATCTTATCAGACAAATCTGGTAAGGTTTTTTGATTGAGTCACTAAGGCGGTGGATCAGGGGGTCAGTGGACATAGCCTACCTGGATTTCAGGAGGGCCTTTGATACGTTACCGCACGGAAGGCTGGTGCACCAAATGGAATGTCTGGGGCTAGGGAGGGTGGTTATAGGGTGGATGCAAAACTGGTTGGCGGGCAGAATGCAGAGGGTGTTAGTAAACAGGGTCCCCTCGGGTGAGCTGGGGATCATGAGTGGCGTGCCCCTGGGGTCGGTGCTGGGACCCCTGCCGTTCAACATCTATATAAGTGACATAGTGGAGGGGTTGGAGGGTAGAGTGATTCTGTTTGCGGATGATGTCAAAATCTGTAATAGAGTGGACATACAGGATGTAGTAGGAAGGATGCAGAGGGACCTAGGGAAATTAGAGGACTGGGCCAGGCAGTGAAAATTATCCCTTAATATGACAAAATGCAAAGTCATGCACCTGGGCAGAAGAAATGGTAGAATGGAATACAGACTGGGGGACAAACAGCTAGTGGTTACCATGGAGGAGAGGGACCTGGGCATCATCATCTCTCAGGACTTGAAGGTGGCCGGGCAGTGCAGCAGGGTGGTGGCAAAAGTCAACAGAGTGTTGGGTTGTATTGGGAGGGGGATCACCAGCAGGAGGAAGGAGGTTCTGATTCCCGTGTACACCCAGCTGGTCAGGCCTCATCTGGAATATGGGGTCCAGTTCTGGAGGCCTTACCAAAAGAAGGATGTGGAGAGAGTGGGAGTGGGTACAGAGGAGGGCAACCAAGATAGTGAAGGGGCTTAGTCACCTGCCGTATGAGGAGAGGCTGGGAGCCCTGGACATGAACCCTCCGGAGTTGAGGAGAGACAGAGGGGACATGATAGAGACCTTCAAGTACCTAAAAGGGATAAACAAGGTGACTACTTAGAACCCCTTCCAACTGAAGAGGTGTCCCAGAAAAAGAGGTCATAATCTCCAACTAGAGGGGGGCAGGTTTAGGGGCAACATCAGAAAGAACTTCTTTACTAAGAGGGTGGTGGACACCTGGAACAGGCTGCCTAGGGAAGTGATGGACGAGAATACAGTGGGGGGGGGTTCAAGAAGGTGTGGGATAGACACAGAGGGCTGCTGAAAGGAGGGGGGAATCAGGGGTAGGCCTAGGGGATGCTAGGCAAATGGGCAGACTAGGTGGGGCCTGGAGGTCCTTTTCTGCCATCACTTTCCTATGTTCCTATTCCTCCTAAGCTGTGAAGAAGTCCTCTCTACTACCAGCAGGATAAGACACTACACCATGCCTGCCACCAGCCTGCTGTAAACTCAGTCTTTGGGCTGTCCCCTTCTCATCCCACTGATGCACTTGCCCACACAGTACAAAGCCACGATATTGGAATCCCTATTGACTTCAGCAACTCCTGGCCCTGACTGTGCTCAAAGGATACCTCTCAACCACTTGCCTCATAAATCCGGGACAAGGCTTTAAAAAATCAGGGACAAAGACCCAAAATCAGGGGCACATCTTAAAAATTGGCACTATTAACACAGAAAGCTGACAGAATAAAGAGATTAGTGTAAGATGCATTTTCTGAAGAAGAAGTCTGAAATTTTAATGTTCAACATTATTTTGTGCTCACAGTCTGCACTGATCTGTCACAAAAACAGAAATTTTACGAGGGTCAGAGAAAAATTCTGAGGCAAAATCAGGGATGTCACTGAAAATCAGGGACAGTTGAGACGTATTCTCAAAGCAAACTAATTTGGTAACGTGGTCACAGAGGCGGAACACAGATTGGACATTAAAATGTGTTATTTGTACCTTTTAAAGCAAGCTCTGTCACAGATGAATTAATTTACATCATGTACAAGATATACAAGTCATAGATGGAGATGTTCTTTTTATACTGAAGAAATTAAAAATACAGGTAGTAAATGGTCCAGGTAAATGATACAGATGCACAAACACAAAAAAGGTTAAACCGAATTCTAGAATGCTTTACCACACAGGTTTTCAACAAGATACTTCTTTCAAAGACAAACTTCTCCAACATTGCGCTAAGCAGTTGGAAAGTTCATCCTCGGTTGTAGTCCGTACAGAGTTGATGTAGAGCTCTGTTGCTTCTTTATAGGCTGACTGACCACCTCTGTGCCTTAAGTCATACTGTAGCGGACATTTTCCAGCATTCCAAATTTGGATTATACTGTTTTCTATGAGGCCTCAACTCCCAGAAGGTAACTGGTTTGTCCTGGAAACTTTCCAGATGGAAAACCATACAGTGCTGCCCACCAGGATGAAGCAGTCTGTGATAAAGATGTCACACTTTCCCGCATGACAAATTGGAGCGATTGCCATTGGATTACATTGTGTTCCTGCAGTATCCTACAAGATATCACTGGCAGACTCGGTGATAGGAGTGCCTCCTCCTGGCATGCAGCACTGTCTGCCAATACCTACATTTAACTGATTAGATTAAAATTCAGAATCTACAATGGCTGACCCATGTTCTGTCAGTTTGAGCAGGGTGGCTCGATGCAAGTGGACACTTAATCCCCCTGCAATAGCAGATGGCTCAATTCCACAGCTACTGCAAGAGAGCTGCTTAATGACTCTCCCCTATTAAATACTCTAGGGACAGGATGCTTACGACACTCTTTCTACACCCCACTATAAAGACCTGTAAAATGTGGCAGATGGTTTAACAGAACTTGGCATCATTGCATTGAATTTAAGAACATGAGAACATAAGAACATGAGAACGTAAGAAGAGTGTTGGCAGATGGGGACCATTTGGTCCATCTAGTTTGCCCATGGTGGCTTTTTGCTGTATTTTTTCCTAAAATGCCCACATTGCCTGTCCCAAGTGAGTTTGAATTCCCTTACTGTCTTTGATGCCACCACTTCTGGTAGTAGGCTATTCCATGGGTCTATCACTCTGTCTGTGAAAATGTACTTTCTAGAGTTGCTTTTAAACTTGCCTCCCACCAGATGCAAGTTGTGCCCTCTTGTATGCACTGCCCTGTTTTCCTGGAAGAGGTTTTCCTTCTGAGTTGTGTTAATTCCCTTGACGTACTTAAATGTTTCTATCATGTCCCCCCTGTTTCTTCTCTGTTCCAGAGAGAATAAATTCAACTCTTTGAGTCTTGTCTCGTACGGCTCATGATGTAGCCCCTGCACCATCTTTGTGTCCCTTTTCTGCACCACCAGATGGTCGATGTCCTTTTTTAGGTGAGGCCTCCAGAACTGGACACAGTACTCAAGGTATGGCTTCACCAAGGATCTGTAGAGGGACATGATAACTTCCTGCTTTCTGCTCATAATACCCCTTCCTATGCATCCGAGGATATTTTCCTACCTTTAAGTAGCTGGTAATGATCATGCCCAGATCTCGTTCCATCTTTGGCTCCTCTAATTGATGCCCTTCTAGTACTACTTTTTTCCTGAGTTCCACTTCCGCAGGTGCATTACCTTACACTTCTGCATTAAATTTTAACCGCCAATTACTGGACCATTCTTCCAGTCTCCTTAGGTCAGCTTCCGTACCTACTGTATCCACCCTGTTGTAGAGCTTTGTATCGTCTGCGAACTGGCAAACCTTCCCCTCCAGTTCATCAGTGATGTCACTGATTAATATGTTGAAGAGGACTGGACCCAGAACCGATCCCTGTGGAACGCCACTAATCACACCTTCCTCCCTTGATAATGCCACAATGACCAAAACTCTATGGGTCCTATTTTGCAGCCAGTTTCTAATCCAGTTTACTATTTTCCGTCCAACTCCTGTGTGTTCTAGTTTGTTAGCAAGTCTCCTGTGAGGAATGGTGTCAAAGGCCTTGCTGAAGTCTAGGTACATCACGTCCACTGCCCCACCCTGGTCCACTGTTCTGGTAACCCAATCAAAGAAATCAATCATGTTTGTTTGGCACAAGTACCCTGCTGTGAAGCCATGCTCTTTGGGGTCAAGTTTTCCAGTTTCTTTTAGGTAGTCATCTATTCTCTCCTTTAGTAATGTTTCCATAATTTTTCCCACTATAAAGGTCAGGCTGACTGGGCGGTAGTTTTCTGCCTCTTCATTGCTTCCACTTTTGTGCAAGGGCACAACTGTTGCCCTTTTCCAGTCTTGAGGTACTCTGCTGCTTTCCAGAGATAGATTGAACAGCTCAACTAGTGGTGCAGCAATTTTTTCCCTGAAGTAGAGTTACCACCTGTCCTGATTTTAGCAAGACAGTCCTGATTTGAGCAGCTGTGTCCTGCAAAAAAACATGAAAAAATACTACATGTCCTGACTTTATAGAAGAACAAATATTTTCTAACTTTCCACAAAATGTTGCAGAAAACTGTTATACCTTAACTAAAATACCTTAAAATAATAAGAAACAATAGAAGCAACTATAATATTTAGCCTTAATTCTGATTATATAGTGAAAACAAGTCTGTTGCATTGGTCGAGGTTAGGTACTGTCCTGCGAAAAATCATGTTTCAGTGAGAAATGTCGCACTTTTGGCTTTTGGAAAGGTGGTAACTCTATCCTGAAGCTCTTTTAGTATTCTGGGATGGATACCATCAGACCCCATGGCTTTATCCACTTTAAGTTTGCTTAGCTCTTCTAAGACCCTCTCTTTCGTGAAGGGGCTTGTGTCTGCCCCTCCACTATCTTGCTCTGTCTTACTTAGTGTAGGTCCTTTGCCAATATCTTCTATTGTGAAGACTGAGCAGAAGAATTTAACAACTCTGTTTTGTCTGCACCTTTATCCAACAGCTGGCCCTCCCTTGTTGCTAGTTGGACTGTTCCCCCTTTACTCTTCCTTTTTTTTCTCTTATGTATCTATAGAAAGTTTTATCTCCCTTCCTAACCCCCTGTGCTAGTCTTTCCTCTGTTTGGGCTTTGGCTATCCGAATTGCTTTTCCTGCCTCCTTGAGTCTGTTTCTATATTCCTCCCTGTCTGTCTGTTTCCACTTTTCTTTTTTCCTTGATTTTGGTTGCTACCTCTTTGGAGAACCAGCAAGGGTTCTTCCTTCTGTTGGCTTTGCTGATTTGTCTTGCACATTGCTCAGTGACTGTATTTAAGGCATTCTTTAAGTTCTCCCATCAGTATTCTGCATTCCCCTTGTTACTGGTGTCAAGCATGGTCTTGATCCTGGATTTCATTTTGGGGAAGTTTGCTTTCCTGAAATAAAGTATCTTGATTTTTGTGTGACTTTCACCTTCCTCTTTATTTACTGATAACCAAATTGATCTGTGGTCACTGGTCCCCAGATTGATACCTACATGAATGTCTGAAATCCTGTTGCTGTTTGTGAGCACCAGGTCCAAGGTTGTTTTGTCTCTGGTGGGTGAGTCTACCGGCTGATTTAGACCTGCCCCCCTCCCGCAGCGTGAACAGGAATTCTCTGCTCCACTCTGTGGTTGCTGTGTATGAGGTCCAATCCACGTCTGGCAGATTGAAGTCCCTGACAATCAGCAACTTGCCCCTGTCTGCCATCACTGAGATGGCTTCCAGGAGCTCTTTGTCAATTTCACTTTCCTGGGTTGGGGGTCTGTAGATAACTCCCACCTGGAGGGGGGTCTTTTCCCCTGCTCCCAGGGTGACCCACAGTGCCTCTGCTTTACTGTGCTTCCCCTGAATCTCTGTTGCATAAATCCCCTCCCTTATATACAAAGCCACCCCCCCTTCTTTCCCTCCTGGTCTTTTCTGAAGCGTGTGTAACCTGGGATAGTAGCATCCCAGGTGTGATTGATGGTGAACCGAGTTTCTATAACTGCGACCCAGTCCACTTGTGCCTCTGCCACCAAGTCTGTGAGTTCAGGGATTTTGTTTGGTAGACTGTGAGCATTGATGCACACAGCCTTCCACCATGGTAGTCCTTTTGCTGTGTACCATTTCTTTGTTCTGATCCAAATTTTTTGAGTTTTAATTGCTTTATGCCTCTCCCTAGTGGATCAGGTTGGGCAGTGCCTTTATCAACTTGGTATACAGGGTTTAACACACAGGAAGAAAAAAACAAATCAATAACAGAAAGTAATTTTATTTACATCTGTAGAATTGAGTGTGTCACTTTGTCAGAAAGGGGGAGGCCAGGAACTGAATGGGCATGGAGTCTAACCTACCCTTTCACCCAACAAAGGGGAGCTCTCTATGACAGAGTAAAGATACTATACTTTGTACTGTACTTGGATGGTATGATGGAAAGAGGCATCCCCCGCTTCTCAACAGTAGTTTGACAACAGCTTATTCTTGCTAATGTGTTTGTTAAGGTGTGATTTAAAGGTGTTAAAATCTTTTAATTCCATAAGCTTTTGTGGCAAGGTGTTCCAGGGACCCACAATCCTCTGTATGTAAAATACTTCCTCATGTCCATCTTAAACGATTTATCATGGATTTGGTATTCGTGACCTCACATATAGTGGAGAATTGGCTTGTGTTCCAGATTTTGTTTTCTAAAAAAATGTTCAGGATCATTGTTTACTAAATATAGGTTCCCACTATACATCCCAAGATTGTTAAGTTTTTCTGCATAGGTCATTGACCATAAACCATTTTTTTCACACGTCTCTGCATGCCTTCTATAACTGTAATATCACATTTGTTGTGGGGTCTGACATATGTTTTATACAGTGGAACCACTGCCTCTCTGTTGCTGTTTGAGAAAACCCTCCTAATGTAGCCCACTCTTCTGTTAGCCTTGGATGCAGTTTGTGTGCGTGGGGCATGTCGTTTGAAAATGTTGGCTATCACTAGCCTCAGGTCTTTTCTTTAGGTGATTTGCCTCAGGACAGTACCATCCACGCTGTATTTGGCTTTGGCGTTGCTCCTACCCATATACAATATTACACATTTGTCCATATTTTTTTGTGTAAAATCTTTTTATTGATAGTAACACAATAATAACAAATAAAGTAACGTAGTAGGGTGTACATACATTCACAACTAGTTTGATACTGTACAAACATCAGATTAGAGACTACATTAAATTGAAGATTGCATTAAAGAGCATGAACACTCTTACTCTAAGCATTTTATATGTTAGAAGCTTCAACTGTGTTGCACACATTACATATAATTAAATCAAAGATATGCCAGTTCCGTACTTTCCAATTTCAGGGTAATCTACTGTAGGCTACCTACCCACTTTTAAAACAGGGTTTGGGTAAGACTGACGACCGAACTCCCTTCAGGGTCCTTATATAGGAAAGCCACCATTGGTAATAGCCCTCAGGAGTGGGTCCCACAGGTTCACAAATCTCTTACCATCCCCATTGGCTGTGAACTGGATCGTCTTCAGTTTTAAGCAGTGCATTATATTGCTTGCCCATTGTTGGATAGATGGGACACTGACTGATAGCCAAGACCGTGCTATTGCTTTTTTGGCATTTACCAAAGCTAGGGACCATAGCTGTTTGCATGGGCCACTCTGCAGTGTGTTTGGATCAGCACCAAACAACAGCTCTAAGGGGGACTTTGACAGCCTACCATTCAGCACTCCACTCATTATTCTGTGTACCTCATGCCAAAATGGGGCCAACTTGGGGCATGTCAGTGCCAAATGAACAAAGTCTGCCATCTCCTGCACATTTAGGACATTGTCCAGATTTAACTGGGTCCATGACATGAAGTCTCCTAGGGGTTAGGTAGGTTCTATACAGAAAGTTCAAATGCACCTGCCTGAGTTTATTGCTCCTTGAGCATGAGCTGAAGTGTTTGATGGCTAGGTTCCAGGCTGCCGGGTCCAACTCCACCCCCAGATCTCATTCCCATTTGACCTTGATGCCTTCAGCTGGATCCTCACTGGCCCCCTGAAAGGTTTGGTAGTATGTGGTTAAAGGTTTGGTGCATGGCTGAGGTCTATGTAGTTCCTCCTCCAGAGGTGAAGGTGCTGCCCATCCATCTGCCGCTCCCAGTGTTTCTCCCAGTCTCTGCCTAATCAGTAGGTAGACAAAATAGTCTCCTGAGGTAATGTGCCATTTTGTTCTTAGTGCAGGGAACTCCTGTACCTTCCCCCCTCATATAATCGGGCCGTGTAAGATAAACCCAGTTTCCTCCATTTCAGCAGGCGCTGATGTACCTGGGCTGGGTAGGCCTCTTTCTTTCATGTTATTGTAATTACATCGGTATATGGGGAGTGGGTAGGGGAGTGACCAATCCTCCTGTATGCTGCCAATCAGGATTTAATGAAAGTCTGACTACATGGGTTGGATACCCGTCTGGCCCACCCCCAATGCACCAGATAGGAACTGCGTATGGAGAGGGACTTTCAGTTCTTCCTCTTCTAGCGCAAGCCATGCCAATTGGCTGTCCTGCACACCCCTAGGAAGGTAGGCCAGCTGCACTGTCTAATAATGCTGGAAATTTGGGAATCCCAGACCAGCCCTGGGGTAGACAGTTGGAGTATATTATGCCTAATTCGGGCCACCCCTCCTCTCCAGAGGAACCTGTGTATTATGGAATATATTTGTTTAAAGTGCTGCAGAGGAAGTATTATTGGCAAGGACTAATACAGGTATAGGCATCTAGGCAGAATCATCATCTTGATGGTATTTACTCAGCCTATCAGGAACAAAGGGAGATTCTGCCAGTGCTCACAGTCCTCTGCTACCCTCTGTGCCAGGGGGCTGTAATTAATGGCATACAGAGTTCCAATTTTGGCTGACAGCAATATTCCCAAATATTTTAGGGAGTTAACCATAACCAGGCCTCCCAGCACATGGGAGAGTCCTGGGTGGTTCTCCAAGCCAACGGGGAGGAGCTCACTTTTAGACCAGTTCACCTTATGACTGGAGAGAGTGCTGTATTCCTGCAGCAGTGAATGCACTGCCAAAAGGTCCCTCACTGGGTACTGCAGGTATAGAAGCAGGTCGTCAGCATACAGAGCCACCTTGTGACTCCTTCCCCCACCTTGAAAGCCCTAGCTGCCTGGGTGTTGCAGAATAGCTGCTGCCAGAGGCTCCAAAGAGATTGCATATTTATTTATTTTATTTTATTTAGTTTTTGTTGACTGGGTAAGTGCACTAGACAAACCCTGCCTATTTTCAGGCACGGCCCGGGGGAGGGGGATACAGATGAATGCCAACTGACTTTGAACCAGATTAAGTTGTTGGTGGTATTTTTAGTGAATGAGGGAAATTTGGCCAGGACACGGGAAATTTCCCTACATATAGAACAGGGGATAACAGGCAACCCTGTCGGGTCCCCCTGGTCAGAGTGAACGTCTGTGTTAGCTCCCCATTAATGACCAGCTGTGCTATGGATACCATGTACAATGTCTTCACCCAACACAGAAGCTGGGGGCCCACCCCCAGATGCTCCAAGGTCTCAAACATATATCCCCACTTCACATGGTCGCATGTTTTCTCTGCATCTAGTGCCAGTATAGCAGCCCTGTGACACTGAGCAGTTTTCCCCATCTGTGTATCACGTTCAAATTTCTTCGAATATTATGTTTGCCCTGTCTATATTTAACAAATACAGTCTGGTCAGAGTGGATCAGGGAGGGAAGTAGGGGCACAAGCCGGGTGGCCACCACCTTCTCCAGAATCGTATAATCTGTGGTTAGCAGGGATATCGGGTGGTATGACGCACGTGCAGTGGGGGTCCTTACTTGGTTTAGGCAGTACTGTTATGGTGGCAGACCATGTGGAGGGGGGAAGCACACCCTTTTCCAGGCTCTCTTCCAGCATGAGAAGTAGAGGTTCCAGCAATAGTGGGATAAATTTAAAAAATAAAACTATAGGTAGGCTCTCCGGTCCAGGGGCCTTCCCTCCTTTCAGTGCTTTTATTGCCTTTTGAACCTCCTCCTCTTCTAACGGGGGAATCCAGGGCCTGTGTCTCCTCAGCTGACATAGTGGGTGAGAAGGTTCTACTAAAAAAAAAAATCCATTTGTTGGGCAGTGGGGTTCACCTCTGAGGTGTATAGGGCTTTGTAAAAGGCACTAAATTCTGCACCAATTTGCAGGGTTAGGGAGATTAATGCACCCTCACATGTCTTTATCTGGCTAATAGTTCTCTCCCCTTCCCTCTTTTTTAACTGCCATGCTAGATATTTCCCTCCCCTGTCCCCATCAAAATATGCTCCTGCATGGAATAATCAGATGACATGTTCAAGTGTTGCCATATACCTAAGATTGTACTCCCATTTCAATTTTGTACTATGCGGTACAAGGCAAGGGTTGGCCTATTCATATGGGCTTCTTCATATCCCTCTATTTTACATCTAAGTTTCTCACACTCTTCTGTGGAAGTTTTCTTTTTTTGTTCCGCATATGCGATCACCTGCCCCCGAATATAAGCTTTTAACTTCCATCTCGTCACCATAGGTAGTATCCCCTTTTTTATCACATTTGTCCATATTAAAAGACATTCTGTTGTCTTTGGACCAAGTTCATATTTTGTCAAGATACCAGCGTCAAACAGCCCTGTGGCTACCAGTAAGTATTCTGTGAGCTCCAAGCAAGTGTAATCGCCGCAAATGGTGGGGGCTTATCCGATCTTTTTTCTTTGCCCCATGAAAGACTGCCTTCACCTCCATTTGCTTCTGAAAGGGCTGCTAGTATCTGCAGTGGAGACTTAAGGTCCAAGCACCATACCAAGCACCATTAAGCATGTGAAACAAAAGATGTTTATGAACTTTAAGTTAGACTGGAGTCTTCATGAGTTATGTCAGGCTTCGCTAGTTGGCACCAAGGTCAGAGATAAAACTAACACTTGACCTGAGGAAACACAAGAGATTTACTATCTTAAAGGAATGAATTCCACTTGGGTGCTTTTAATTAAAAAGACATGTCTTCAGTACTCTTTTGTTAGGATGTCTAACATCATTGTCCATGGTCACCTGCTTTCTGTTCTAGTGGGAGGGTCAGGAATACAGTATGCAATAAAGATGAGCTTCTGAGATAGCCCTAAGGAGAGAGAGGAAGTCAGCAGGTAGCACTCACAGAGTGAGAAGTGCTATGGGCTGCTGCCCCAAGCTATCAGAGGAAGCCTGCCTAGGGCTTCTACAGCCACTCATCAGGAGGTAATGCCAATGTTTCTACAACCTCAAAACTCAACTCAACTCAAATAATCAAATTTTATTTATAAAAAAGCACAAATCAAACCAGTATTTAAGCACTTGTATAAAACAAAGAAAAAAATTCAGCAGTGAAAACCATAAATAGCAGTTAAAAACATCAATATCACAATATTCAATAATCCTCAATTCATGCACA